>CAXKWD010000005.1:0-2400000 GCA_964059195.1 Ectobius pallidus
GATTCCAGTAGGAGAGATATTAGGTAGATACATGTAGTGTAGCTGTCTAGAATGAATTGTAATACTGTGCACAAAAATGTCCGTGAGATTGTAAAAATTCTGAAAACAAATAAAGGAGAAAGTAAAATCAAGATGAATACTAGGTCCTGCTTTAAATATTCAGATACCAGGACATAAGATTTACGGATTTTATTTTTATTTCTATTTTTTAGTGTACATACCTAATACTGGTTTGTAAAGACTTGTGGAGTTTGAGAAAGCTGGGAAGATGTGAGGCAGGTAATGCTGCTTGAACCTCTCAAACAGGAACACGAAGCATTTGTGTTGCTTGCACAGTCTGTCGTGCCACTCGATCTTTGTTACCTGAAACATTATAATCTATTAAGTGGAAGGAAAGGAAATAGACATTAAATCCATGTCTGGGATATTAATACAAGTAAGAATCAGCTTGAAAAATTTTATGTCATAACCGGGATTTGAACACGGATCTTCAGCTTAACGCGCTGATGCTCTACCATTGAGCTACCATGACAACATGCCAGTCTGACACCAAATTCCTCAACTGATTCAGAAGACAAGGCAAACCACAGGAGGTTTCTCTCCATTGAGAACACACATCCAAATGGCGTCCTACCCTTGTAGGTACTTTGAAGCCTAGTTATAACTAGGCTTCAAAGTACCTAGGCTTCAACTAGGCTTCAAAGTACCTACAAGGGTAGGACGCCATTTGGATGTGTGTTCTCAATGGAGAGAAACCTCCTGTGGTTTGCCTTGTCTTCTGAATCAGTTGAGGAATTTGGTGTCAGACTGGCATGTTGTCATGGTAGCTCAATGGTAGAGCATCAGCGCGTTAAGCTGAAGATCCGTGTTCAAATCCCGGTTATGACATGAAATTTTTCAAGCTGATTCTTACTTGTATTATTATAATCTATATTAACTGTTTGTTTGGGAAAAATCAAAATGGGGAAAATAATGAACAAAGTAATGTGATCAGAATTGTCCACTCCCGAGATCTGAGTAACATGTAAATAATTATGTATTATATTAATCGTTAGTTTTCAAATTTTTTATATAACATTAATAATGGAAAGTGTTTTAACTGAAATTGAGCAATACAACAATAGCAATAACACAGTCCTTTTCGATGACATTGTAGAATGCAATAACTACATTTTTCATCTTTCATCAGGCCTCAGTTTAATGCACTTAAATATACGTAGTATAAACAAACACTTTTCCGAATTGTGTGCTTTGTTGCAGTGCTTTTCCTCCAAATTTGAAATTATTGTCTTAACTGAAATTTGGCTTGACTTTGAATCAGGATATGATATAGATGGCTATTCTAAATATATTAAGATTAACAAATACAATAAGTGCGATGGCCTTGTAGTATATGTTATGAATTCTATAGATGTTAAATTGATAGACGTTGACATTGTTCAATGCAATTCTGTGCATTTGAATCTTACTTACAATAACATTGATATAGTTTTATCCGCAATCTACAGATCTCCTAATTGTTGTGAAAGCGATTTCCTAGACAGTTTTGAGAGTTACCTTGCCGCTACGAAAGAGAGAAAATGTCACGTCATTGTCGGTGACATTAATATTCAAATCCTAGAAAATAAAATGGACAATAATGGTCATAGATACATGAATATTTTGCACGAGTTCGGGTTTCTGAAATACTTAAATGCTACTACAAGGCCATCCACAAATTACGGTACTGATTCTTGTTTAGACCATATATTTTTTAAAAGCTTGAACAAACATTGGAATTTTTCTTCTGGAGTTTATAGTAGTTCAATCACTGATCATCATCTGATTTTTGCTGTGTTATCTAATGCTAGCTTCCCTACTCCTAATATATCTAACGAAATTTCAGCTCGTAGAAATGGTATTTTGAATTATAATGACTTTATCTTAGATATTAAAAAAGAAACTTGGAATAATGTACTTAACAATCAAAATTCGGATGAAAGCTTTCATAACTTTTATAACATATTACAGAACTATATATGTAAACATACTTCTAACAATTTCCGAAACACTCCTTCCAAATACAGAAAAATAAAACCGTGGATTACAAAAGGTATTATTAAATCAATTCGCACAAGAGATAAAATGGCAAAAAAATTAAAAAGCATCCCATCTAACACAGAATTGTCGAATAATTACAAGGTTTATAGAAATATGCTAACTCTGGTTATAAAAAACACGAAAGCTAGATACTATGCAGACCAATTTAATAAAAATATGAACAATCCCAGAAAATTTTGGCAGCTCATCAATGAAGCTACTGACACGGAACCAAATAATAATAAAGTCATAAAAGAAATTATAAGTGATGATGGCGTGGTATTAAAATGTAAGCAAAAAATGGCAAATGAATTTAATAATTATTTTTCAAAGGTGGGACTTGCAATTGCCGAAAAAATAAAGACATCGAACTTGAATAATTTTCTACCAGATAAAGTGTCCTCATCTATGTTTTTATATCCTATAAGCGAAAGTGAGATAATCAATATTGTTAACAAATTAAAACTTAGTGTTTCTCCTGGTATAGATAGTATTACGAATAAAATTCTACAGAAAATTGTTGACTTCATAGCTAAACCGCTGACTCATATTTTTAATTTATGTTTCTCGCAAGGTATATTTCCAACAGATTTAAAAAATGCTATAATCGTACCAATTCATAAGACAGGGGATAAGAACCAATTAAATAACTATAGACCAATTTCCCTTCTACCAAGCATCTCAAAGATTTTAGAAAAATGTATAAAGATTAGGCTGATGAGTTATTTAAATAATAATAAACTTTTATCTAACAATCAATTCGGTTTTCGTCCAAACCTATCAACAGATGATGCCATTTTTACGGTCACAACGAAAATCATAAATGAATTAGATACTGGAAACAAATGTTTAGGTATATTTTTAGATTTACAAAAAGCATTTGACACTGTAGACCATAATATTCTTCTGTCAAAATTACATGCTCTAGGCATTAGAGGAAATGTTCTAAATTTATTTCGGTCGTACTTAAGTAATAGAACTCAGGCTACAAGAATAGATAATGATCTCAGTGATTTTCGGAAAATAAATATCGGTGTACCGCAGGGTACAGTATTGGGTCCCATATTGTTTTTAATATACATAAATGACCTACTGAAGATTAATTTGAATATATTTAATGGCTCCATTTACTCATATGCTGATGACACCGTTGTAATATTTAGTGGTTCTTCATGGATTGAAACTTACGAAAATGCCAACAAAGGTATAAATCTTGTTAAATCATGGCTGGATTTTAATTTACTTTCCTTAAATGTTAAGAAAACTACGCTAGTTCCTTTCGCTTTAACAGCTACCGGTATGCAACAATTAAAAGTAAGTAAAAATTTAAGCTTAAAAATACACAATTCTGGTTGCTGTATTAATAGCTGCACTTGTCCCTCCTTAAGTGAATCAAATCAAGTGAAATATCTAGGCATCATAATTGATCGACATTTAAGATGGGACAAGTACATTGAATATTTATGCAATAGGCTACGTAAAGTCATTTATAAATTCGTTATTCTCCGTTCATGTTTACCAGCTCATGTTTTACGTACGATTTATTTGGCCCTAATTCATTCTATTCTTCAATATGGCATAATTGGGTGGGGAGGAGTTGCAAAAACGATCCTCAGCCCTTTGCTTTGTCTTCAAAAACGCATCATAAAGATTTGTTTATTTAAGCCTCCTGACTATTCTTCCAAATTATTATTTTCTGAATTTAACGTTTTCACCATAGACCAAATATACAAGTACGTCATACTGGATTATTTTCATAAACATCGTGACAATTACAAGTCAGAATCTCACGTATATAACACGCGAAGGAATCAATTTAATTTATTACTTGAACCAAAAAATGTTACAACTGCTGGAGCTAAGCACTGTTCAAGTTTTGGCCCAAGACTATTCAATTCATTTATTACCAACCATCCTGATCTAAATAGCTTAAACAACAAACAATTTAGGTCTAAAATTAGAAAATTTATATAATTATTACTTCTGTTATCGACTATTACTGTTATAACATTTTTCATATTAAACTTTAAAATTTGGATAGAACTTAATTTCTTTATTTTTTACTAAAATTTGAACAAATAAATTGTTATGTATTATTGTTGTATTGCTTCGTACCTTTGTATTGTAAATAGAACATGTTCTAACCTTTCATACATAACATTTTGTCATACTTCTCCAAATTATGCATTTTTTTTTAAAGTAATTGTTTAGTATAAGTATTTCTAATATATAACTGAACCACCCCCGAACACAAGCTCTGCTTCTTCGGGGGGTGTATCAACTTTTGTATATATTTTTCGTGTACTTTGGAGTAATAAATTGTAATAATAAATTGTAATTGTAATGTGTGTGTCCAAGAAGGCACAAATTTGAACAATGTTACACTGCAGGCAGTGCACTTGTTGGTCTAGGCCAGCGTTTCTCAACCTATAGAGGTCCTCGGGTTCTAAAAGGTTGAGAAACTCTGGTCTAGGCTAACTGAATTGTTGTGATGAATTTATAACCACCAGAACTTCCAAAAGCAAAATTACATACAACTAACTTAGGGACTACTGTATATTTAAAAAAAAAAAAAAAAAATGGCTGTTTTCATGAAAGAAAACATTTGAACATTTGCACTGTCTAGCACATAAAATCCCTCATTTCTGTTCTCTTAGGAATCACCGTAACTTTTGATTTATATACAAATGTAATGAGAAATATAAACAACTTCAGATAGCCATTTGCAAAGAGAATAAACAACTTACACACTATAAAATGCAGTCACTGTTCTAACAACAATATTAGTTCATGTCTTACCTGAGAAACAATAAATTCTAACAATGCATCCAGAAAGAACCTCATGGGATCATCAGGTTGTTTCTCACCACTTTGTGGCGGCAGCAACGGCTGGATCTCCACTGCAGAAACAGGACCTGGAACAACGGAATTGATTGATTGAATTGTTTGTAGACATTGTTTATATGACTTTAATAAATTTAATACATTATGATTAACTATATTATTAATTAATTCACTTTTTCTAACTAATGTTAACCGACTGGTACAACAAAATTAGCTAGGAATATTTCTACATTAATTGCTAGGAATATTTTATCCAAAAATAGTTGTCTGATCATTTCAGTTTCTGGATATTTTAAATTATGTGTTCAGCATCTTCTCTATTTAGACATAGAAGACATTGTCCTTTTTCAAAATTCCTTCTTATGCCCCTGAGTTTCCATACCCCAACCCGCCTCCATGCCAAACCCATTCTTTGTTTTTTGAAGCAACCTGAGATGTGCATACAAGGTATGAAAATAATGAATAATTATTTATATGAGTGGTCAAGCATTTTAAATCTGAACCCTAATAAATACTGTACTACAGTATAAATCTCGTATAGTAATAAATATAATATTATTATTTCAATGTGCGATGTGGTCACCATAGCATAGGGTTGCCATATGCCCAGTTTTTCCCGGACATGTCCTCTTTTTTAAGGGTTATAATTTCTGTCCGGGTGGAAATTTTAATTTCGGAAAAATGTGCGGGTTTTCTGAATGGATGCCATTATCAGACTATACATTCAATGACTATGAGCCAACAGTCCTCAAGCCTAACAAGCCGAGCAGAGCATATTGCTAGTTCAATATAATTAAAAGCATTTCACTTGTAAGGAATTCCATGCCTATGTCTTAAGTAAGAAACCTTTGCTGAATAAGATAAGAACTACAGAGAAATATGCTTGGTCCAACGAAGGTCAAAGTGCATTAAAAGTGAAAATTTTAAGGCAACTGTATTTCCACTTGTACTTACAGTTGCATGAAGAGTAGGCCTACTGAATGTATTGTCTTTTGAGTCAACATACCAGTACTTGAATATTATAATACTTGTTAAATGTAAACTAAATCAGTTCAGTTACATAATTAATATAATTGAAAATCTGAATGCTGTTACCAACACATTATATTTCCTTTGCTCTATGAATAATAAGGGCTATAAAATAACCTCATTTAGTTATTGTGTAGATAGGTATCGACAGGTATCGATAGGTATTTTTACTCTTGGAAATATGGCAACCCACCAATGGGACATGAGAGATGGACACAACGAATCACCAGGTGGGCTGACCATTTCAAAACTACAGCAGGAAGACAGAGGCCAAGAGTGGCAAAAGAAAGGGAAAGATGGAAACACCTGGGTTGGCCATGGAAGTGGGCCAGTCGACCGCCAGCCAATGATGGGAGAAACACTCCCAAAATTAGTCCAGTTTTTTAAAAATTGAAGTAAGTGGAGTTAAAAGAGTTTTTATTTTTTTACTTTTCTCAATTTTCAGTATGCTCCACTGTTTATATCACTTCGTTTTAATTTTTTTTTTAAATAACAAGGAAATCCCTGCGTAAGCAGGAGGCCATAGCCCTTAAGGAATGAAATAGGCTAAGTTAAATCAAACAGGCCTAATCATTGACAATTACAACTTTGAGAGGGTCACAGAATTTACGTACTTGGGTTCCATGATCACTGAGAGTAACAAGGTGCTGACAGAGATAAAGGAAAGAATGTTGTCTGCCAATAGATGCTATTACACATTCTTACCTCTCTTACAGTCACGTTTGTTGTCCAGAGGGCTGAAGTTGCGAGTGTATCGAGCAATAATTCGACCAGTAATTATGTACGGTACAGAAACGTGGACCTTAACTAAAGCAGATGAGAACAGAATAGGAGTATGGGAGAGGAAAATTTTGCAGAAGATTTTTGGAAGGGGTAAACGATAATGGAGAATGGAGAATTAGAACTATTGCAGAGTTGAAGATACTTTATGTAAAGCTAGATCCTGTGACCGAAATTAAAAGGAGTAGACTGAGGTGGTTGCGACATGTCCAGCGTATGGAGAACAGCAATCCTGTGAAAAAGGTATTCCTTGGAAAACCATAAGGACGAAGAAGTAGAGGAAGACCAAAGAAGCGGTGGCTGGATAATGTGGAGGAGGACCTCCGTAGTACAGGAATCCGAGGATGGCGAAGGAAGGCGATTGTCATCAAGGAGGCCAAGGCTGTAGCGCCATGGAGTAAGTAAGTAAGTAAAAGTTTGAGGTTTATTTATTTTTTTGCAGTTATCTGTTAATACAGTTGGAAACATAAATCGACAATCATTCAAAGAATACTTAATTATTCTGTAACAAATAAAAGAAGTAGCATAGCGGTAGTGTTAGAATGGAATGGAGGTGCTGAGGCTGCTACCCTCCCCCCCTCCCCCAGGAATTTAGTTTACAGATAAATCTTTATAAGCATCTAATTTCTTTTATATAAATTTATTTTCAATGGCTGTATCAGATTGACGATGACTAGGGTTCGGATATTTATGACCTAAAAAAGTAGAAAATATTACTGCAAATATCCCCTTAAAATGAATAAATATGACCCAAAAACCTTAAATATGACCAAATAAAACAACACATTTGCAAAAAATAAATGTTTCAATTTAAGACGTTTAAAGACACACATATAAATTCAATCAGATAATAAATTTTTAAAATTTTGATGATTTACAATTTTACTTGTGATAAACATTTATTTTTAAAGAATTTGCTCCTGTTTGCTCGCTTCCTCGTAACATTTTGTAAACCTTGCGTAACAATTGCATTAATTTTAAAATTTAAGTTACAAATTAATTTGGCATAAACATTAAATTAATTAAATAAATTTCAAATTTAATTCAACCATGTAGTACATACACTGTATAATTGTGTTCCTTTACCGAATTTATTACTGAAATATGACGTTAAATTACAAATATGTCTAGAATATGACCAAGTTCACAAAAATGACCAAAATATGACTTTATATGCAAAATAAAAACCACACGGTTAGGATAACAAGCGTGCAATTCGTGTCTAATTTGTGTTTGTGGCAAGAACGGTGAACAGGATAAAAATATGACATGTCATAAACACCCGAACCCTAGCGATGACCATTGGGAATTTTTAAAGGTAATAGAATTCTCGCTATACAGGTGAGTCAATGTTTGACCCCTCACTCAAAATGATGCTTTAAAGTTATCTGAGATATGGTCATAAACTTAATCAAAGAACCATATCTAGTGGCACCCTCCATGAAAGGGACCGTAATACTGTGCCCTTGAAACATGATTAGAGTTGATGAATTTCATTTCCGTAATGGTTAACTATAAATTAGACAAGGAATTGTTGTATTTGATCTACCTTATTAACCATTACAACATTACTGAATACAATTATTTCACGATTTAACGTAGACAAATAGTTAGGCCACAATTTTTATTGTTGTATATTGTACTTACATATGACGATCTACAGCAGACAAAATTATAACACCAAAACTTCAGTATAAGATATTTATAAATTAGGGATGGGTCGATACCAGATTTTCTCGATACTCGATACCGATACATGTTTTCCCTCGATACTCGATACTTTATACCATCAACATTTCCAGTTTCAGTAAATAGGTACATTAAAATTAAAAGTTGAAAGAACTGTGTAATACCAACTAAATTAATTAGGCTTAATTGTGCATATTTGTTGAGACAAAATTTAATATCATCTGTAGCATATAATTATTTTTAAACTCTATCATTAAAACTAAAATTAGTATTTGAAACAGTCCAATTACAAGTATTTGTTCAAAAATTCTCACTTAATTGCAGAATTACCGAAGTATCGAAAAAAGTACCGAGCGAGTTTTCTGAAGTATCGCTCGATGCTGATACCATGCAAGTATTGAGAGTATCGAGGTATCGAAAGTATCGAGGACCATCCCTATTTTAAATGATTGTGTTCATTGTGGATAGAAATTGTCAGTTTTATACAATCTTATTTTAGACAGGGCTATAGACAACAAGAGACTGTACACATTGTTTATTACTCATAACAGTTTTAATCTGTTACTACAATAGGTAATAGATGTGTATAAACATATGACATTAGAGAGTTTTCTACTGCACAAGACAATTCTAAGATACATCAACCTAAGCCTATAAATACTAACTTGTACTTTTGCAGTATAGAAATTTATGCCAAATTCATTTAAATTTTGACTCAAAACTCTGTTTGTGATTTTATAAGGAATTGTAAATATTTTAAGCATACTTGTATGTATTATATATTATAAAGGTTATGTCACATATGTAAGTACAATATACAACAATAAAAACTGTGCCCTAACTATTTGTCTAAGTTAAATCATGAAATAATTGAAAGGCCTAGTTCCATAAGGGCGTAAGGCACAAGGACATACGAGGGGCGTTCAATAAGTAATGCAACACATTTTTTTTCTTAAAGCAGGTTGGTTTTATTCAGGATTCGGATACAACATATTATTCCCCAATCTTTTGGCTACAAAACCTTATTTTTAAACATGATCTCCGTTCAATGCTACAGCCTTACGCCACCTTAATGTGAGGGCCTGTATGCCTGCATGGTACCACTCAACTGGTCTATGTCAGAGCCACGTCTTGCTGCATCAATAACATCCCCATCATCCACGAAGTGCTTCTCGTGGAGTGCATCCTTCATCGGGCCAAACAGGTGGAAGTCAGAAGGTGCGAGATCCGGGCTGTAGGGTGGATGAGGAAGAACAATCTACTGAAGTTTTGTGAACTCCTCTCGAGTGCTCAGACTTGTGTGAGGCCTTGCGTTATCATGGAGAATGAGAAGTTCGTTTGCATTTTTGTGGCGACGAACACACTGAAGTCGTTTCTTCAATTTCCTTAGAGTAGCACAGTACTCTTCAGAGTTGATCGTTTCACCATGAAGAAGGACATCGAACAGAATAACCCCTTCAGAGTGCCAGAAGACCGTAGCCATGACTTTACCAGCTGAGGGTATTGCTTTGAACTTTTTCTTCAAAGCAGAGTTGGTGTGGTGCCACTCCATGGATTGCCGTTTTGTTTCTGGTTCGAAGTGATGAACCCATGTTTCATCGCCTGTGACAATGTTTGACAAGAAATGTTCAACCTCAGCCTCATAACGAGCAAGCAATTCCGCACAGATGAGAGTGATACCATGCAGTCATATAGGCCCTCCCATTAAGGTGGCGTAAGGCTGTAGCATTGAACGGAGATCATGTTTAAAAAAAGGGTTTTGTAGCCAAAAGATTGGGGAATAATATGTTGTATTCGAATCCTGAATAAAACCAACCTGCTCCAAGAAAAAAAATGTGTTGCATTACTTATTGAACGACCCTCATAGTTTTGAGAAATCTTGATGTTTTTAAACAATGTTACCGCTCACAAGTAGGTGACAGTTTAAAGTTTAATTTTATAACATATATTTTTGAAGGGCTGCCTAAATTAGTGTTCTGCAAATTTACAAGGTAGAGTGTATTGGGATTTTTTTATAACTAGAGGTACCTAAACACATTAAACAAAAACAGAAGTACTTTTACAGTAGCAAAATATTTTTACTTTGTATCATACTATTGGTTTTTACTTTATTTTAGTAAAAACCTGTATTATACAGTGACAATTGCATGTTTGCCATTGAATACCAGTATAGTCATTAATACAATAGATGATAAGCAAAACAATCTATTTTGAAGTTTAGTTACACTTCAGAAATGAAAGTTCAGTTTCTATAAACATTTGATTAGATGGTAGGACAGCAGAAAATAAAAACAGTTGATAAACACACCTCAATAACAGACAGGAAGTGTGTATGGAACTGAATGTGCAGTCTCACAGGTCTTTTCTTATAACTGAGCAAAGGTTCAAGGCACAAGTACAAATAGTTCACTAAGTACTTAAGGGATATGAGAAGGCATAAATGTTAAAAACCCTAAATTAAAGATTTGTGCCTTATGCCCTTATGGAATTAGGCCCTTCAATTGTGTTCAATAATGTTGTTATGGTTAATAAAGTGGATCGAATACAACAATTCATTGCATAATTTATGTTTTAGATTATTAAGATAACTTTGATATCGATAACCATCCAATTTATTCTTTACTTGTCTAATGAGCATATTTAAATGTTAACGTTGCCATGGTTGAAGGCATCTAACGTGAAGAGAGGCTTAAGTAACAGATGACTAAATTAGATATGTAGGAATAATTACTTCCACTAACCTTGAATTCATTTCTACTCAAAGCCATAGCGATGGTGGGGTGGCAGTAATTTGTTCACTTTCCCTGTCTTGACGTCCACAGATGCAGGAAATAGCCTATTTCTCCTCATTTACCTACACGAAGCAGCGCCAGTCGATGACTATCATCCTCCAAAATGCTATGGACTTCCTCATAGACCGGCTATTTAAGACTGTAGTACTTTGTGATGATAGGGATTTCCGAGGGTGTGACCTAGCATCTCCTGTAGTCTTCAATAGATTCAATAAATCACTGTAAAAGGACAATATTCAAGAATTCATGAGTTGTATGAATACTTTATTACAGCGTTTCTCAACCTATGGTCCGTGGACCACCGGTGGTTCGTGAAGATGGTGCAGATAGTCCGCAGACATAATTAATTTAAAAATATCATAAACCAAGTGGGAAGTAAAGAAGTAAAAAATTTTCACATAAAATGGACACTAGATGTCAAAGTTTTTAAAATCTTTGAAAATACAGGTCATATTGCAAGATTCCTTACTTTTGCAGTTACTAACCACAGTTTCAAGCCCATGACGCACTGATGTATATGGCTCCCTCTTTCATTCAAAACCCAAAAAAATAAGACTTTGTCGGAATTAATTATTATTAGAGGCGCCATGCAGTTTTCAACAACCTACCTTTGTGAGAAGGGATTTTCATCGCTCGTTTAACTAAAAAAAAAAAAATTACAGAAACCGACTTAATGTATCTGCTGATCTTCAACTAAATTTGACTAATATTGAGCCAAATATCCAGGAACTCTGCAAGAAGCGACAAGCTCAACCGTCTCATTAAAAGTGAGCAATAACATAATTCCTAATTATATTATCAAATTGATAATACACATTAAAGTCTGTTCAAAATATAATTTTTAAAGTCAATAGTTTAATTCCCATTCCATAACTGTGTTTGCACCGAATTATACAAATGTATGTCATTATAACGACCTATTATTAATACCCCAATTATTAGGAATATAGGCCTTCTTTTAAAAATGGGATGTAAAACTAGGGGTCCGTAAAATTTTTTACATCCATTTTTTGGGTTCAAAAAGGTTGAGAAACGCTGCTTTTATTACATTAGTTACGTACATCTATAACATGTCGTAAATGCGAATGAAAACATCACCTAACCCTTCCTGGCTGTGTTTCTAATTTTTAAATAATAATTTTATATTTTTTTTTAAACAGAAAGGATTTTTATAACATATGGGACTATTGTGACGTGCTATAAATGTGGTGCTATTTAATGCAGATAAGATGCAAAAATGCCAAGTCCGTAACTCCATGAATATGCTCTGTATTTATTTATAACGAAAAATACAAGTAGTAGTAATAATAACAATTTTATCCAATTTACAAATTGTCCATAAATCTAAAAATAAAAAATTATGACAATTCTTCTGCTGGTTGTATTATATGGATGTGAGACATGGTCGCCTACTCTTCGGGAAGAACACAATCTGAGTGTTCGAAAACAGGGGGTTAGGAAAATATTTGGGCCTAAGAGAGATGAAAATGGGGACTGGAGAAGACTGCATAACGACAAACTTCATAACCTGTACTCGTCACCGAATATAGTAAGGGTAATTAAATCACGGAGGAGGAAAGACACATCTCAAAAGTATTGACTGGGAGACCCAAAGGGAAAAGACCATTTGGAAGACCTAGACAGAGGTGGGAAAACAATATTAGAATATATTTAAGGGAAGTAGGATTTGTGGGGGATGATCGGATGGAGTTAGCACTGAATAGGGTTGAATGGCGGGCTCAGGTAAGCGCGGCAATGAACCTTTGGGTTCCATAAAATAGATAATATTCCTTGAGCTTGCTGAGGAATTGTCTGTTGCCATTGAGTAAGTAAGTAAGTAAGTCAAACATCCAAAATTGGGGTGAACATTAGATTTGGATGCAAATCAGTTCCGTAGTTCTGCAGTAATTTTGATCCCTTATGTAACAGTTTATTGTTGTAATTCTCGACTACATTGCATTTATTGTTTGAACAAATGCGGGTCCAAGTTAATGTCTTTGCATGGCCTTTTGTCAGGAGGTAAAGTTTGCTGATAGCTCAACCCATGCTCTTTACTTTTGCCAAACCAATCAGCTACTTACCTCAGCCAATCAAAATCTAGAAAAGTCCTTTGCTGAAGCAGCATACGGTAGACGCAATATCTTCAATGTATGAAGCAAGAGCATCTACTGCTTCAAAATAAACATCAGCCTGTACTGAGGGCGACTCCCAACCAACATTCTGGCAGGCCATTCACGCTCATATTGACTTTTCCTCCCAGAGTGGCAGCGTTTTCAGTTTTGCCAGTCTCATGCTTTTTTGCCCAGATAACTTTTGTAACAAGAAAGATAAGAAAAAAAAGTTTTGTTAGTTTATATGTAACATTTTAATTAACACTAAAAATATTTTGTACAAACAGACCCTACAATAAAATATATTTCTGAAGGAAAAGTAAAAAGAACAATAAATCATTTAATGCAAAATATTAAACATGAAAAAATGCATTATATTAAAACAAAAAACACTTGTCTGACAATTATTTGTATCACAGTTAGCCCTAAAAATAATTTTTGATTGAAAAATCCTAACCAATAAGAAGCACAGGTTTAGTTCGAACGATTTTAGAAGACAAATGAGCTGCGGCAACGTGTGAATTAAAACAACAAATTTTTTATAGTATTTTTGGGGGATTAAACATAGAATACTCTGTTGCTCACAATTGTGCTGAAGTAGGCATCCCTCCACCTATCTCCACCTATCTCCATCGCCCTCCGCCCTTCTTCAACAGTTCCTTTAATTTCATATTAGTAGTACTTTTTCATTTCTTTCACTTATCTTCTGATACTTGTGCAATGGCCCAATAATTCCCGGAAAATTATTCCTGTAAACAAAATGTAAACTAATCTTATTCAAAATCTTGAAGCCATACTTTACCATATAAACTGCTCCAGAAGCATAAACTCGGGAATTCAAAAAAAATATCATTTTAATATTAGATTAACAGAACTATAGCCATTTCAGACCAAAAATGTCGAGAAGTGAGTTATAATATAAGTTAATTCTTACTTGGATTGTTTCGAAAAACGAACTGCTGTCACTCCTCTGGTTATCTTCCAGTCGTGGTCCATGTAGATGGCCTTGGTTTCAAGCCTTGGCTCAGAGGAATGTGGTTATAACCATTGTGCGACCATATTTACAAAAAAAAACAATAAATATTGTTCAATTTACTTATTGTCAGAAATGAAGTTCACCAACCTGGCATTTCTCTGTAAACTAATCTTATTCAAAATGTTTATTTCACCAATATAATATGGTTTATGTTAATATGTTTCAATACCTTGATAAGTTCTGGATCTGAGCTCTTCAAACATTCTGCAAGCCATCCTTTACCACATGAATTGCTCCAGTTGCAAGAACTCTGGAATTCAAAATATCGAACAATGTAATATTAGATTAACAGAAATATAGCCATTCGAGACCAAACATGTCGAGAAGTGTGTTATACAATATGTTAATTCTTACTTGGATTGTTTCGAAAGACAAACTGCTGTCACTCCTCTGGTTGTCATCCAGCTGGTTCACCATATGCATCTTGAAATTTAAAGCCAAGTTTTACACCTACCATAGCCGTAGTGCATGTAGAGGGCCTTGGTTTTCAGCCATGACTCAGAGGAATGTGGTTATAACCATGGTTGTGGATAACTCCCCTTTCAAACAACTGACCCACTCTGCAAAAACAACACCTTTTATTATTACAGTATTATTTTAGCCTGTCTTAGTCCAATTTTAGTGAATTTTTTCTTTCTTTATTTTCCTTTAGGTTACCTAGTTATCCTTTTTCTTATCACACACAAACATCCATGCCCGAGGTGGGACTCGAACCCGCAGCCTTCTTCACCTCAACTCCAAGGCCGCGTGCTATAGTTATAACAAATAGGGGACACACAATGAGACATATTTTAACTAAGTCTTGTAACAGTAACATTTACAATAGAGTGCGGAATGTGGAAGACCATGAGCAAACCTGCATCTGTATTTCGCGAGATCTGGAAAAAAAAAAAATTACATGACTATACATTCAATTTTTTGTAGGAATATCAAGAAATCATTGATCAGAATTAAATACAATGCCATGTTTACATACCTAATATTATAATTTTTCCGTTTGCTGTTGAACTTTCAATAAATCATTATCTGCAAAATAAAATCACAATAAACATGATGTATACAATCTAGTGTATGATTTTGTCAGCAATAATAGTAAAAACATCATGACTGTTAGTACTATACGTTGCAAATGTACGTAGCTGGAGAATAAACCCTTTTTATCACCGAACTCATTAGGGGTTACTGTATTTGGGGACAAAATATAAGATTAAATTCTTTGATAGTTCATTATTAAAAAATTATCACGTTCTTGTAGTAATCTCTCTGGTGGAGGTGGGGAGGTAAATGTGGAAAAGTCTAAAGCAAGGAAGAAATGTTGAGGTGTTTCACAGACAACAGTGTATTACAGTCTACCTCAATTTCGATATTTAGGAAGCTTCATTACAAAACAAAGAAATTAAGGAAAGAATAGCAATGACCAACAGAGGAAAGCCAGATTGGCAGCTGAGGAAGAAGCTTGTGAAATGCTACATAATTATGGAGTGTTGTTGAGGAAAATGGAAAGAGAGCTTTGAGATGTGGTGCTGGAGGAAATTGAGAAGATTTGGTGGACAGACTGAACGATGAATGAAGAGTGGATGAGAATAGATTTATCTTGGAAGGTGTATTTTCTTAATTAGTTCTCGTTGAATCGTACCGGCAATGAATATTGTCATAATGATACAATTGCTATGAGGTTAGAAGCATGCTTATAAGATAATACAGAGTTCATTAAAATGTATATCTTATCCATTGGCTACAGGATCTTATAAAATCTCGTGTATGTTATATATGGCTTTTATCTAGGTTAATGTTACATTGCGAGTAACTGTAGTATCTTGTTACAGGTTTCATCAGCAATGTGTGAGTATTAATCTTGCTCTAGTGAGCTGTAGCAGTTGTATCAATCGGACTTTCTTATCATATTACGGAAGATGCATTTAAGCAGGGTTTAACACCATCATCAGTCATGATACATGGCAAGGAACTTCTCTCATCCAGCACACTTGAGAACTCATATGTTACTGAGTAAATCGGTCAGTCGGTCAGTCGGTCAGTCAGTCAGTTAGTTGGTGACTTAATCTGTAACATAAGAGTACTCAAGAAGGAGTAGTTCCTTGTCCAACATCAGGACTGATGATGATGTTAAACCCTGCCGAAATGCATCTCAAGTAACATGACAAGAAAGTTCAATTGATATGACTGCTACAGCTCACGAAAGAAGAATTGGTACTCACATATTGCTAATGTAGACTGTAATCAGATACTTGACTTATTTGCAACATAAGAACAGCCTAAAAGAAAAAAATCATACATAACAAGAAAATATGAGAGATTATAGAATCTCGTAGCCAATGGATAAGATATGCCAGTTAATGAACATCGTACCTTATTATCCTAAATGCATAATTCTAACCTCACAGTAATTGAATTATTATTCATTGCTATGAAGATTCCAGAACAACTAATTTAGGAAATCTACCCAAAACCCCCTTAAATGATAATGACAGGGACTTAACTTAGGAAGGAAATGATGGACATCTAGGGTTTAAGTGAAGTGACTTGTGATATTAGAAAAGAGCCAGAAAACCACAGATTACTCAAGAAATGCTGTGGAAACTGGAAGAAAGAAGGAAAAGGAAGAATATTATTGATGTAGAGTGGAGGAGAAACAGATAATGCAAAAGAAGTTAGTAAAGAAAAGGACAATGTGACCTAACATACAATGCAGATGAAATGGTACGGATATAAAACAAAGGAATCATATCTTTCAACACAGAGGAATGAAAGGGTAATTTTACCAAAGAAGAGGAACACAGAGAACAATTAGAAATGGAAGAAGATGAGCAAGGTTCAATTATTTTAAAGTCTGAGGTGGAAAAAAACATTCGAGATATGCTCTGGAGATCACATATCTGTGGATTTACTGAAAGAAGTAAACGATATATATGTGGAGAATGGCCTGCAGACTAATTGGATGTGAATTTGATGACAAGTGAAGAAATGGGGAGAACTTACTTGCGATGACGATGACTTCTGCTGGATTTAATTGAAGGAAAAATAAAAGGAACAAGAAAAGATTATAGAAAAATTGAGATATTGGATGACATCAAGAAGAAAACAACCTAAGGAGAGTTAAAAGATAGAATGAGTCACATTGCAGCAAGAAATGCCAGTAATATGGTTGAGTTTTAAAATATGAAAATGAGAGAGGTAACCTTTAGGCCCATTGAGTTATTTTATTAATGCTGTGAAGTGCAGAGACTACAAATATGTAATGTAAACTGGGGGATCTATATTCAACAAAGTAAAACGCTGGTGTTTGTTATAGCTATTGACCAATAGACATTAATTCATGAAAATTTTGTCCCGAAGAAGTATTTTTTACTTGCCTGTAAATCTCCAAGCATTACAAATACATAAATTACATTATCATAGGCTGGGATTCGAACCCAATTACTTATAATCAGAAAGCCTGTAACCAAGAAATGTTTCTGGATGTGAATGAGCCTATTTATTACATTAGGATAGATTAGGACTGGAGCTAATCTTTGTCACTACAGACTTATTCCTGGCATGTAAAAATCCATACAATTCAACGGCCCTAAATAGCGTGCTCACTTGCTCGTCCACTTCGTGAAAAATCAGGTATACTCGGCGATGTTCGTCTATCGCAGTCTAAACTTTCATGAAGACTACAAAATTAGGAAAACCGTTTCTTTATTATATATGGCCTAAGTGAAATGAACAATATGAACAAATATTCTAATTTTATTTTTACTTAAAATTTCATAGCTCTGAACCACAAACATTTTTAATAATCTGCCAGTGTAAATTTCTTAAAAAACTTGGAGTCTATTAATAATGGCGGGCAAAGCCGCGGGCAGTATCGCGGACAATAAAAACCCAAAGAAAATAACTCCTTCCCTTGAAAATTATATAATTTCAGAAAATTACACTGAATTTATCAAATAAAATTCACATCATACTCATCTGTCAACAAACAGTTGAGAAACAATACGTGTTATCATTATCAATGTTAACAGGTCGCTTTGGAACTGCATAATCGAATCTGAGTTCGTTTTCCCAGGTGGCGCTTTCATATAGTGGAATGTACTCTAAAGCAGGAATTTTAGCTGTTTCATTAATTATTAATGGCTTAGTTTATGAATGATTCGCGTGCAAGTGTTAATAAATATAATGCTTTAATAATTATAATACTCTTGATTTTTAATTTTTAAATTAATTATCGTGGGTGAAGCCGGAGGCACTTTCAAGTTTTATACAGACAAATGAATTACCTGTACCCAGTTGTGATAGCACAACCTACCTTTTTTTTTTCTTTTTTGTGACTACTTGTGCATGGAGTAAGGGTTCTTACCTGGAATAGATCAGCTGCTCTGACACCCCAAACTTCTCTACGTCACACTTACATTTATAATCTGCCGTGGATAATGTCTATTAAGCTATATGTCATAAATTATTCATCGAGACAGCTAATCTGCTGTGTTGAGGCTGATAACCTGAAATTGTGGGACCAAATTGACTTGAAAACTATTTTTAATATTGCTAAATTGACTTTTCACATTAACATATCAACACAAAAAGAAGTTCACCAACCTTGCAATATTTTCTGTTGAAGAATCATGGGGCATCTTGTCAGTTTGTGCCACAAATCTCGTGTGTGCAGCCAATTATTCCTGTAAACAAAATGTAAACTAATCTTATTCAAAATGTTCAGTTTACCAATATAATATAGTTTATGTTAAAATGTTTCAATACCTTGATAAGTTCTGGATCTGAGCTCTTCAAACATCTGCAAGCCATCCTTCACCATACGAATTGCTCCACTGTATAAACTCTGGAATTCAAAATATCGATCTATTTAATATTATATTAACAGAAATATAGCCATTCGAAACCAAACGTCGAGAAGCGAGTTATAAAATACGTTAATTCTTACTTGGGTTGTTTCGAAAGAAGAACTGCTGTCACTCCTCTGGTTGTTTTCCAGCCGTGGCCCATGTAGATGGCCTTGGTTTCGAGCCATGCCTCAGAGGAACGTGTTATAACCATGGCTGTGCATAACTCCTCTTTTCAATAACATATTGTGGGACCATATTTACATGAAAACTATTTTAAATATTGCTAAATTGACTTCTCACATTAACATATCGACAGAAATGAAGTTCACCAACCTGGCAATATTTTCTGTTGAAGAATCATGGGGCATCTTGTTACTTTGTGTCACAATTCTCATGTGTGTGCAGCCAAAGCCCAATAATTCACGGAAAATTATTCCTGTAAACAAAATGTAAACTAATCTTATTCAAAATGTTCATTTTACCAATATAATATAGTTGATGTTAAAATGTTTCATAACCTTGATACGTTTTGGACCTGAGCTCTTCAAACATCTGCAAGCCATCCTTCACCATACGAATTGCTCCACTGTATAAACTCTGGAATTCAAAATATCAATCTATTTAATATTATATTAACAGAAATATAGCCTTTCGAGATCAAATATGTCGAGAAGTGTGTTATAAAATATGTTAACTCTTTCTTGGATATTTTTGAAAGACGAACTGCTGTCACTCCTCTGGTTGTTTTCCAGCCGTGGTCCATGTTATAACTTGGATGTGGATAACTCTTCTTTTTAGCAACTGACCCAATCTGTAAAAACAACACCTTTTATTTTACAGTAATATTTTAGCCTGCCTTAGTCCAATTTTACTGATTTGTTTTTCTTTCTTTACCATTAGGTTGATTTGTCATCCTTTCTCTTATCCCACACGAACATCCATGCCCGAGGTGGGACTCAAACCCGCAGCTTTCTTCACCACAACTCCAAGGCAGCGAGCAATAGCTATAACAGCTAAGGGGACACACAATGAGACTAATTTTAACGAATGTCTTTTAACAGTAACACTTACATATCGACAGAAATGAAATTCACCAACCTGTTGAAGAATCATGAGGCATCTTGTCAGTTTGGTACCCCAATTGTGAAAATTATTCCTGTAAACAACCTAAGATGTGGAATCATATTGATCAGAATTAATATTTGCTTAAATATAATGATTTGAATATAAAGAGAATTTACCTCAATGCAACAGTAAGCTAGAGAAGTGGAATCACATTGCAGTTGGGAAGTCTCTCACCAACAGATTCCTTACTGCGTTTCCAAATTTACGGAGTGTGTAAAAGAACTCGTGAGAACAAATTTCTGGCACACAGGTGACAGTTTCATCAGCAGTGCACAACCTTCGTTAAGTAACTATAACAAACAGAAACGTTATTAACGAGTCTCTAGGTTTCAATGACAACTTAATTTAATAATTAACAAATGTTTCTTACCTTGCTAAAATAATTCCCATGCATTGCAATTTTATCTTCAAAGCTGCTTCTTCTGTCTGTAGATTTGGAATACCATCTGACATCAATAGTTAGGAAGCATTTTGTAACATGAATTCCCATGAAATGGCTGTAAAGAAATACATCCCAATTAGAATAATTTATACAAGTCTAGTATTAGTATGTTGTTATTATTATTATTATTATTATTATTATAATTATTATTATTGGCATATTACTTACTTGTCTTCATGTTGAATGTGCCTGCCCTAAGACACAAAGTTTCCTCTTCTTAGCAAACTCTTACCACCAGAGAAATGCAAAAATATAACAATTAATTATTTTAAAATAAAAAAGGAGAAATGCCCACCCTCATTCCACCCTCTTGCATTTCCCCTTTCTTATTTTTAAATTCATTCAGAAGTTATTTATTTTAACAAGTATTTTAATATACATACAAACAAGACAATTGTTAATAACAAGCAAGCTTAAACATTAAAGGCGATGTTTTCTTTTGCACTTTTTAGTAGACACCTTTAAACTTATCATGCTGTCCTTGTTTACGCCTTCCATCATCCTTGTGGACTTTTTTCCTGTGCAAGTGCTCACTCATCTCTATCTACCAGTTCTTTTTTCTTTTCTTCTTCTTTCTTTCTTCATTTCTTTTTGGCTTCTTTATCTTTACAATCTCCAATTTTTTCTAAATATGCATAATATTTGTTATAGGCCAGTGTTGCATATAAAATTGTCTTCTCACGGACTGAAAAATGTTAAGGTGTATTACAACCTAAGCAGTCAAAATGGAATTGATGTAAGGGCTGATCTAGAAACAGAAAGAATGAAATTAGGGGAAGGATAGCAACAACCAACAGACAGAGGAAAGCCAGATTTGCAGCTGAGGAAGAAGCTTGTGAAATGATACATAATTATGGAGTGTTGTTGAGGAAAATGGAAAGAGAGCTTTGAGATGTGGTGTTGGAGGAAATGGAGAAGATTTGGTGGACAGACTGAACAAAGAATGAAGAGTGGATGAGAATAGATGCATCTTGCAAGTTGTAAGGAAAAAGAAAAGCTAACAGGTTAGGATACATTGTGAGAACTTCTGCTGGGTGTAATCGAAAGAAAAATAAAAGAAACAAGAAAACTTGATAGAAGAAAAATTGATGACATCAATAAGAAGAAAGATATGGACAGTTAAAATCTGTAGTAGAAAATTGGAAGTGTTGGAGAGTCAAATATCACGTGGTATATAGGCTATTATTAAAACTTAATTATTTTTAGGCCAACTTTCTGATTTAATCGTCCTTCAATCTTAAGGGGAATAAATATTGTCATAACAATACAATACTATGAGGATTATACAAAGTTAGTCAACTGGCATATCTTATCCATTGGGTATGAGGTATTATAATGTCTCGGATAATATGTAGATTGCGATTAAGTCAGGTATCTGATTACAGTTTTCATCAGCAATATGTGAGTAATGATTCTTCTTTGGTGAGCTGTAGCAGTTGTCGTTATCAACTGGACTTTCTTATCATATTACTGGAGATGCATTTCGGCAGGGTTTAACACCATTATCAGTCGTGATACAAGGCAAGGAACTTCTCCCATCCAGCACACTTGAGTACTTGCATGTTATTGACTAGTCGGTGAGTCGGTCAGTTAGTCAGTCAGTTAGTTGGTGACTAAATCAGTAACATACAAGTACTCAAGGAGTAGTAGTTCCTTACCCAGTATCAGGACTGATGATGGTGTTAAACCCTGCCGAAATGCACCTCAAGTAACATGACAAGGAAGTCCAATTGAAATGACGACTGTTGCACTCATCAAAGAAGAATTGTTACTCACATATTGCTAATGAAAACTGTAATCAGATACTTGACTTACTCGCAATCTACATATTATACAAGACATTATAATATCTCATAACCAGTAGATAAGATAGGCCAGTTAACGAACATTGTACGGTACTGTATTATCCTAAATGCATAATTCTAACCTCACAGTGATTGAATTATTATGCCAGTATTCATTACTCTGAAGATCCAAGGGCAACTAATTCAGAAACACCAAACCTATAAAACCCTTAAATGATAGTTACAGGGCAACACCAATTTAACATGAAAACCTAGAGTTGAGAGATTTCACAAGATTTATTGAGCTATTGTTTAATGAAGTAGTTCAAAAAATAATAAACTTGAAATACAGCGTTGCATTAAAAAATAAAGATACTTGAAGACAGAAATGTGAAAGATGAAACTGAAAAAGGAAGATGTGCAACATCACTCATTTGTTTCATATCCTATGCCTTACCATCTTTTGGGACCTCCTGGAACACATTAATACATTACTATAAAATTACATTGCAATGCAAAGAAAAGAAAAACTTAACTTTAATAATTTATGAAACAAACCTTGTTAATGTCTGCACTGAGTTAACATAGGCTCTGGTTGTTACAGCAGAATCGGTTACCTTAAACCTGAAAGAAGAAGAAGATTCAGAATCATCAGCACACAGATTCACTACACTCAACTGAATGAAAGTGCAAACAAACATGGATTCTTACCTGGAATAGATCAGCTCCTCCGATGCCCCATAATTATAAATATCTGTTAGATATGTGTTACAAATTCTTTTTATAACTCGAGTTTACAATGCCCAAAGGGAAACAATATTCCTTCCATGCCATTATCGTAAAAGACAAGAATAACAAACACTTAAAAATGTAGGCATGTAATCATGGTCCAACAAAAACTGTTGTGGTATGTAACCTGCCAATTATGGTAACAACTTTCTTTTCACTTTTCTTAATTTTCTCGAAATCATATTATATTATCTAAGCCTACTATAATAATTTATATTAAGGGCTAAAACTTTTATTTTAAAAATTCCTCATAAAAAATTCTCTGAAGACTAGTTATAAGCCATTCGTTTCATACATAGACTTGGGTTTTATGGTCTTGCGTCGTGAACAGCGTGACTTTGAACGATCCTGACACAAGTGAATGCACACTACTGCAATACAGGCATGTACTCTACACTAGATTGCATTAAGGGTAGAGGGAGTTATGTGAATGTTTCATATCTCATTTTAAAATACTAATTATAGCCTATGTAATGTTGTAGTGAATTTTTGTTGAAGTAATTTAACCCTAAAATATTATGGAAATAAATGTTTTATTTATTATATTACTTCACTTTAAGTTAGTTGTGAATACAAATTGTATTATTGTGATTATTATTGTAAACTTCTAAAAACTAATTATTATGAAAATAATCATCTCGTTTCTCTTGTTTCATGCTCTATAATTTTCTGAATTTCTTCCACTCATTCAAAACGTGGGTTTGTTCCCAGTTTTCTTCATGTCTGTTTTATTTTTTATTTTGGTTTTCATGATTTGTACTTTTTACACTTGGAGTTCCCTGAAATTTAAACCAAATTTTGAAATCATATATGTAACAACTAATTTCATTGCTGCTTCCTTTCTCACTCGATGTTATTTTTTTTCTGAATCCAGCTAATATGGAAAATTCACTCACAAAAGATCCAGGGTCGCAGCACTAACTGAATATCCAGTACACCGCACCTGTCAAGAGAATGTTTGGGAGGTGAGGAACCACTTGGTTGATATGACAACCGAACTTTCATCCCAACCTCTGAGCATAAAGCTGGTCCCTTTTCTAGTTTCTTCACTTCATTGAGGTAAATAGGCTGGCACAGTTATACTGCATGTTCTGTGTCGTAGGATATACGATGTGCAATTATTTGGTATACTTTATTCCAGACAGCTTTACAAAGCCGACAACAGACCAATGTTTAGTTTGGTTAATTTATTTGCCCATATGCAAAAGGCTTCGTAAGTTTAATGTGAGCAGACCAACTCCTGGAGAAATCTACGTTTTGTATTTACAGTTTGAGAAAGCCCGTGGCAAAATCCCATAGAAGTTGTAGGGAACACTCAAGCAAATAATTACATAACAATGGTGGCCACCTGATACAATGTGACAACAACAATCAACTCAAGTGAGACTATTCCTTGTAAGATATAAAGTATGTGACTTTAAACCTACAGCAACAGCAGTATGAAGAGTGTGCGGTACAGTGAAGAACTTAAATTTATTGGGCCTGGTTTTAATATGAAACCTAATTGTGAAAAGGACATACAAACAGGTTACAGCAGAGAAGAAAAGTGAAATACGGGGAATAATATACCCAAATGTGAATTGTGTGTACTAGTGAAGCAAGCAGCAATTACTGCAATACAGAAGTAATTAATTTGATGTACGCTTTCACGGCGAGTATCAATATGGTCAAAGCTTTACGGGCTATGAAGCCATGGTCAGTCATATGAAGATCCTCCATTTTGCCTGTATCTAGCTGGCATCATCAGCAGCAAGATCTCAGGCCAACGTTCCTCAGAGAGATCTCGTTCACGACTGATGCAACTGATGTAGTTTGGTGTGTATTTATCCACCACCCAACCAATCAGCTGCAAGCTAGAGTGCAAGTCTGCATCATATGAAAGTAATAGTTTAAATATTGAGATAATGAAGCATTGTTATACCAGACTGCCTGTGTTAGTATTGCTAATAGCCTGCTATCTACATCAAACTACTCAATCTACTGCTACTACAAGTACCGGTACCAATAAACTACTCAAACTACTCTAAGCTCTACCAGCAGCGGTGACAATGCTTCATCTTATTTTGGAACTGATTGCCTCTGGGTATTCTTTTATCATTGCACCTTCTCTATTGCGCTATGAGAAGGAAATTTCTCAAACACAGAAGCTTGATGGCTATAACAAGAATACATCACAGTATATTACTATCTGGGAATGAACCTGTTCAAAATTGTAATGAGACAAACTTGTTACCACAATTACATTCGGATGTACAAGAAGATCAGGAGGAAGGAAAAAAACCACGTCCCCAATTGACCCACAATGTTATTTGAAGATAAACATTCCATGACCAACTCATGAAATCAAATAATAATAGAAGCCTGATTTTAGCTGAGAAAACACCTGCAAGTTAGGTTTGTAGAAAAGCTGTAATGAACCGAGAACAAATAACCGATTAAATACTAGTACTTATAATATCCTACCGAGTGATGTTATTGTAGCCTTCTCTGGATGTGGCAAAAACACAGTGAATGTGTAAAGCTAGGAGACTTGAGAGGCTCTACAGCAATAAAATAGGATAGAATGAAAATAAAGTATGATCAGAATCAAAGGAATTGGCAAACGCGGAACAAAGAGAACATGAAAGAAGAAAATTCAACTGCTAGGCCCTTACCCTCATTCAATGCGAGTGTGACAGTGACCAAAGAAGACAATGGAGGAGACAAAGACCTCCAGGCACAGCTTCTTGTAAACGATAATTGCCTTTTTCAATTGTTTCCCACATTTTTCTCTTTTCTGTAGCAACCAAAACTGTTATGGAAGGAATCTAGAGGACGAATTAATTTTTAACTTAAACAGCAAATTAAAATCGCACAGGGGATCAAAGAAACTGGAGCTAGTCACATTTCCACACAATACGATAGAACCCAAATTGTTCTGTCAATTTTTTTTTTTTTTTTAATTTTAGCATTAAGGGCAGGCATTTCGTTCATGAATATTAATAAGTTTTTTAAAAGGTACTGAAATTTGCATTATGGATGTACTTCTACTCTTCTAGTCCGGGATGATTCTCTGTTCCTGCAGACCTTCTCATGATATGGTCATATAGTGTTCCTTTGGCTTGTGATATGATTTATACATCACAGCTTAAAGTCTGAAGAAGTCGGGCCAGATTTCCAACTCCTTCCATGTTGTCTCTAAGGGCTTCTTCCACCGATGGTGAGCAAGGGAGTATATATCGATACTGTAGATCTCTGATGAGGAAGGTTTTCAATATCCTATTGCTGAGTACCATGACAGGCATAATACTCTCTTCAGGTAATATTGCATTTCTGTTTAATTTCATCCCCAAAACGGTTTTATAGTAACATGAGAGTAAGCAATAAAAATTCTCTGCCAGATAATACAATTTCATGTTACTGCAATTTCTGTTTCTTCTTATTTGAACCCCTACCAGGCTTGGTGTGTAGAAGCGATGGGATGATAAATTCTACATCCTCTATGAGCCATAAAAAGCTATATCAAGCGTTTTCTGATGGAATAGTTTGATGTGATAAGTCGTTCTTCCTATTTCAAATTATAAATACCTATATTAGGACCTAGAATTTTAAAATCCAAAGTTCTTCATAAGTTAATTTCCAATTACAAAATTAAAAACCCGGGCGATGCCGGGCCTTTTAAGCTAGTAACATATAGATGGGTCATTCTCCAAAAAAGAGCAGATTTCAATGTTAGAATTTTTAAAAAAGTATCTTTTATTTTGGACCATTTAATTTTGTAATGTAGTATTTCATTCTGCAGAGAACTACTGAGGTACTTGCACTACTTACCGAGTGGTATTTTGCATTAAATTAACAAAGTTAGAAAATGGGGCATTCACGGAAGTGAGAATAGTAAGGAATGGAAGTTGTGAGAGAATTTGATTGAATTTACTGCATTAAATGTTATCAAGTAAAAGAACAATATTTATTACCATACAAGTGGAATAACACACAACTTTTTACTTATTTTTATCTATTACTAGCATGTGCCCGTGGCTTCACCTGCGATATTTATTTCAAATATAAAAAAATAAGAGCATAGGCCTAATAGTAAAATCATTATATTTATTAACACCTAAATCACGTGGACTACATATGCTACCACGATTAGGAAGCGTCGCCTGGTAAAAACGACCTCAGATTCGAGTTACTTGGCCCAGAAAACCTTTGTATAGTGAATTTCGTCCAAATCGAACGATGTTTGACCATATTTAGGCCTATATTGATTATCCCTCTTCCATGTAGGTTGAAAATTTCATATGTCTACGGGCCTTACCATTCTAAACAAATGAATCGTCCAGAATGGACTTACAAAATCAAGCGATCGCCCGCGATAATTATTTCAAAAATTAAAAATTAAGAGCATAATAGTTAAATCATTGTAGGCCTATGTATTATCTCCTAAATCACGTGAATTACATACCAGGATTAGATAGCATCGCCTGGTAAAAGAGATCTCAGATTCGAGTTCCTTGGCCCAGAAAACCCCTGTATAGTGAGTTTCGTCCAAATCGAACAATTTTTTACCATTATTTAGGCCTACATTGATTATCCCTCTTCTGTCTATGTTGAACATTTCAGATATCTGCATGCCTTGACATTAAAACAAATGAATCGACCTGTGTGGGTTTTATGATAAAAATAGCCAAAGCCAACTGTAATTGATTTGACATTGAAATCCTTACTGAAAACTGATGCTTCGAAAATGCAAAAAATACACGTTTTCTGCCAGTTTTTCACTCATAACTCACGAACGAAGGCGAAAATTAAAATTCCAGCTTCGAGGTGCATTTTCCGAACCTCCAGTCCACCTATGTTTAAAAATTCAGATCTCTGCGTTGAGTGTATTTCGCTGGGCATCGCGGACAGACAGACAGACGGAGGAAGACAGACACTTCCTTTTATTAATATAGATAGCTCATCACCTTCAAATTACTTGGGAAAATACATAAACACATCACATAATGTTAAAAGAGAAAAATACACAATAGCTTTGTGTAATGCAAATGTGAATTTTAAGTTTAAGAAATAATGAAACAGATATTATAATCTAGTTAAGAACAGGTAAACAATACCTATATAGGCTACTGTTAAGGACTGTAGCTATCTAGGCCTAGTACTTTTCCTTTAAAATCATTGCCCTTTAATTTATAATTCAAATTATGATATTAAATACGTATCAATTACATAAATTAATTATTTATTATAGGTCTGTCACGTTGTTCATCCTACACATCTTTCTCAGAGTGTAATTTGTTTCTTTGCCTTATAAGGCAACATATGACTTCAATTTATTGTAGGTCTATGTAGCCTCAATTACTGAAGAATGAACTCCATTAAACAAAACAGAAAATTCTGGAGCATTTGAAATTGAGGACACTGTCAGTACAGCATTTATAATTAACAAGTTTTTATAGGAATTCATAAACTGTCTGTTTTCAGCATGTTCCAAGGAAAGACGGTAATTTTCACTCAAATATTTTACATCTTTTGTTAGTAGGCTTTCTTGTTGACCATTAGTGACCCATTTTATACACCAGAAATCATTACAACAGAGTGAAATACAGTGTGTCCCACACAAGAGTTGGCCAATGACGCGGGTTCCTGCGGCGCGGCGGGCACAGCTCCAACTCCCGAGCGATCGGGTGAAATATCTACGATAATGAAGCCGCGATCGGTGTTATGATTCAGGTTCTCACATTTACAGTTGGAATTACAATGAAAATAACCACGTACCTCATCATAAGAGATGTTGGAAATGTCCTCCTCTTGCATCCACACAACATTGGAACCTTTTTAAGAAATTTTCTTTCACGCGCATAAGTTCAGCTTCCGAGATAGAATTAATTTCTCTTCTGATATTGTCTTTAAGTTCTTCTAATGTGTGTGGGTTTGATCTAATTTCTGTTCAGTAAGTACGCGCCGCTTGGTCCCTCGTTTACTATCGAGAATCGAACCCGTTTCCCGAAGTTTGCTTACAAGTTTTCGCACGGCTTCTCTGCTTGGAGGACGTAGGCCTACACCTGGGAATTTTGCTAAAAACCGATGTCTTGCGTCCTTGCAAGATGATGTAATAAATCACATATGTTTTTCTTTGTGAGAACCTGAACCATTACACCAACAGCGGGCTTTATTAGCATAGATATTTCACCCGTTTCCTTTTTAATGTACGGGAAGTTGACCTATACACTTTATTTTTCAAGTTTCTCCATAAATAAAATTCACATACTGTTAGAAGAACTTAAAGACAATATCACATAGGCCTATCACAAGAGAAATGAACTCTGTCTCGGAAGCTGAACTTATGCGCGTGAAAGAAAATTTCCTAAAATGGTTGTCAGTGATGTGTGGTTGTGAGAGGAGAACATTTCCAACATCTCTTGTGATGAGGTACGTGTTTATTTTCATTGTAATTTTAACTGTAAATGTGAGAACCTGAATCAAAACACCCATCGCGGCTTCATTAGCGTAGATATTTCACCCGATCGCTCGGGAGTTGGAGCTGTGCCCGCTGCGCCGCAGGATCCCGCGTCATTGGCCAACTCTTGCATGGGACACACTGTATAAAAATATTACACTAATGTAAGTTGAAACATAACCACACCAGAATCACGAGTAAGCCAGTAGGCCTACAATAAATATTACGTATTTTCATTCCTTCCTTTCTGGATCTTTCAAGAAAGTGAAGAAATGCAATTCAGGATTTCGTCCTTTATTATTACTGCAATTTGAGGACACATTATATTCGAGTAAATATGGTATTATGTTTATCTATTCATAATTTTCACTGGTAAATAAGGTATGATAATTTCAGTGTCTGTTTTATTTTATAAGGTGGAGTGGTTACCTCCTTACTTAAGATTCAGTTAATTTTGTTTTGGAGTGGTGATGTATATAAAAAAAAGTATGCTAAACCTCATGACCCTCTTAAATATGATTTTCCCCCTCAAAACTTGACCCTGGCCACAGTCTTGTTGTGACAGTAATTGAAGGTTAGAAATATAGGCTACTTAATTTAGACACATTAAGGCTAGTTTACATGAAGAAATTAGCTTTTGTAACTAAGTTTTGCAATTTTTTTACCTGAATGCACAAGCGCGAGATGTACTGGTGACACTACGCAGTTTCGGCTGATTCCAACTTTTCACCGAACTATAGCAGGACCTCAATGATAAGTATGGGACTGCCTGTTGGGGTGAAGTATGGTGGGGACGAATGAGCCCCGGGACCGCTGACACACTAACCTGGACTGCAACTTTTCATCTTCAGCTGGACTCCAACAGCATTATCTCATGCTAGGGAACCAATCAACTTCTTACTGAGATCATCATTCGCAGGAAACAGAGACATGTCATAACCTTTTGCCAGACGACACCAAGTTCACACACCTCTTCCATGGAGTATCCTGAAACAAATCGGCTTCCATTACAAAATGCTATTTCAACAGAACCATTTATACTCAACTAATCAGATATAGCACCCTAGTAGCACAGATCGTTGGGCCAATGTTGGGGAATGATCGCCATGTTTCGTTGGTCAACGGTTATGAATGTCCGTCGGGGTTCCGTTGCCAAGGAGCGTTTTATCCAACCAACTGCCAACTGTAGCCAACCAATATACAACAAAATCCCAACAGTTGAGAGACACCTATTAGGTAATGGTGGAACTACTACACAGCGCAGCGCAGCGCAGAGACATCTGGCGGAAATACTAGAAGCACACAAAACTTAATTTTTTATTTTCCCTTTCATCCCTTTAATCATCCCTTTTCTCCTCTTATCCCTATTAACTCCCTCCTCTCCTTCACCCTACCTACCTATTCCTATCGTATAAAATTCGCACCTATGGGGATTCGATCTCGGAACCGCTTGCGTTATAGTCTATCGCTTTAACCACTACGCTATTAGATCGTTGAAATAAAAATCGAGAATTCTTCTAGCCTATTTACTACAGAGATGTGTAATACATGATAAATAGTAAGAAGGATATACATCTCGTATTTTGAATATTTGATGTGAATATATGATAACGTTATTTTCAGAGAACAAATAAAGAGCCCTAATATTAATAGAAGTAAAAACACCATTCGGATTCTTGAACATATCAAGATGGCGAATAACTGTTGTATGACTTGTTTCTTCATCGTCTTCGTGATGACCCGAAGTACGCCGGAAATTGCCGAAGATTGGCAGGAAGAGGTGGAGCGAAGTAAATTTTTATCATGTAACGCGCGCAAAGAGCTCGAATAATTAATTAATTAAAACTGTTTTATTTTATAGGAAATGAAAATTTAACGCTTATAATGTTATTTCAACACTTTTTAATTTTAACATAAATGCGATCACATTACGAGATTTATTGTTGGGCCAGCAATCATAAACCCAACGGTAGGGAGAGCCCTCGTTGGGTCAACGTCGTAAACCCAACGGTAGGACTTGGCGCATGACGCAACGGAAACGTACATTGGGCTAACCGAGGAAATTACAACGAACGTTTTCCCAACATATCCCAACCATGCCAACCAAATGCCTCTGTTAGGCCAACGAAGTGTGCTACTAGGGCAATACCATCATGCATTAAGTCTAATCTAGTATATGAATGCTGACGACAGCAAGTGAACTCTGGTGGTCATAGACGCAAACCCATGGATTGTTTCCAAGACTCTGATTAGCCTGCTATGATCGTTTGATTTATTTTGATTGTAGTTTTACACATGGGATGAAGAAGCATGAGGTTAACGAGAGGTAGAACGAAGTTTGCGATATAATCTAGGTTTGTGACAGATTAGGTTAGGTAAGCTATTCCCAATCGTACATTTTTTGCATCAACCAGTATTTGAACAAGGGACCACTACCATCATAGCTAGCAGCTTTAATCACTATGCCACATGATTGCTATTTAAGTTTAAAGAGCTTTAATAAACAACATGAAAAATAGCCGTTTTTGATATGAGGCGGATCCTGAGTAATGTCAAAGGGGCTTGGGTGATTTTTGGGCAGTCTTGATAATTATGGCGCAAGGGTATTTTTTGTATTGGTACAATTAATAGCTCATAATACTCCCGTGAACTGCATTACCGACGTGAGCAGCTTGCGAGGGGAAAGGTTAAGGCTAGGGAATGCACAGCAGAGAGAAAAGTGAGAGCCAAGGTGCTACACAGAGTGGGGGACATTTTAGGTTAGGCCTAATGGTTTCACATGTTTCATGTTTTTTTTTTTAATGAAATTTAAATTAACTCACCAATTTGACTCTCCTGCATTAAGTGCACGCTGATAAAGCCCTTTTTCGGTAGATACGGCACTTAAAATACACTATACGGTATATTATTACGTTTGGAACACATGTGATTATGCACAAAGCCTTACTGTATTCAACAGACAGGCTAGACAACGTTAATTTGAAGATCAAGAAAATATTTTAAATAAATGTAAGCTGTGTGATATACTATACTCTTTAACATAATAGGAAATATATGATTTTACGTGGAAATGTACTGAGGAATCCATAATGAATAAAGATATACGGAAAAATATTTCTTTACGAATGTTGGCAAGACTTTAATGCTATTTTGAAAACACATTTAAAAAACTTTATTTCATGACATAATAGATTATTCCACATAATAGAGGTAGCTATTTCCTTATATGTACATAGTAAATTCGACCGTAAATTCTATTAAATGCGTAATTTAATTAAAAACCGAGATCATATTTTTTAATGGCGGACAGACGTTCTACTTGCTGCCATTAACATATTCGAAATATCAATTAACATAAAAATGTAAGCTATCACTTTATATTAATGTAAATAGTATAAAAAACCACTCACAATATTTTCTGAATTCCACAGCAAACTCACGGCCACAAATCTTGAACGGTAAGCGGCTACGACATTGTGAATTTTATCACCAATCATCGAAGATATTTCTTGATGGCTCCTAGAAAATTGCAAACAGCATTATTATATTATTATTACCCAAAATCAAGACTGATTTTAGTAGTATACTTTTAATCAATTAAAATGCAATAATTCAAGAGGATTCTTCTTACCTGAATTAAAATTAAGGACAGCGTCAACCTTTTGAGAAGATGGAGTCGAAATCAAGAAGATGGCTGTCTAGTTTGAACGACCGCGTCTCATGACTAGACGATCCGAGCTCTCTGATTGGCCCAAATTCCCGCCGTTCTTAACCAGGAAGTTGCAGAAGAAACTATTTTATTGTATAAATATAGAATATACAGGTACTAAATATTCCTAATTAATTTTAAAATATAAAAAATTAACTAATATTATTTTTTCTTTTTGGAATAGTGTTTTGTTATTTTGTAATTTAATATTACCAAAGTAGGGAGCCGGTACTTTCAAACCGGGACGCCATTATGGTACATTGTGCTTCAAAAGACTTTCAATATTAATGCGAGGTTAAAAACATACCCAATTAGTAATGAATGCAATAAAATTTAAATAAAAAACACACTTCACTTTTTATCTATAATATTATTCCCTTCAAATGGAATGTTATAAAGTTGAGAAAACAAACACACTAAATTCTTAAACTTTATGAGAGAAGAATTACGAAAATATGCAATTCAAACTAAACAAGGAACCTAGTAAAAATAGAGGATGCGTTCTTTTGCTGTAGGCCTAAGTTATAACTTATAGGCCTAATATTCTTTCCAAAACAAATGTTTCCAGGGAGAAAAAATCAAGTTTTACAACCCATTGGTAGGGACAATATGATTGTGAAATGTTACTAAACTCCAATAAAGTCTCCCTAGAACATCTTCAATTATTTTAATTAAACCGATTTATCTTTTAACCATGAGAATTACAAGTCCTAAACTAGATTTTGGAAAAGAGAATTGCTACATTACAATTCACAGCATAGCTTACTGCGACATTAAGTTCAATTCAAAACCACAAATGTTGTCCCCCCCCCTTTTGAAATTTTCAATACGTGTATCTGTAGGTCCTGTAATATCATACTGGGTAGCACAACCTTCCCGACACAGCCATGAAAAGGGTGGGCAGCTGGCTGTATACATGCAAATACCTATTTTAAATTCAAACTAAACACAAGGAGATATAGGCCTATCTAATAAACATAGGAAAATTCACCCTGGGCAAGGACTGAACCCACGATTGTACACCAACACCTCAACTACTAAGCTCCCACAGGAAATACCTAGAAGTCTCTATTTACAGCTATCTGTGAATCCTTTTAATTCTGTTGAAGAATTTCTTGACATATTGTAATTAATAATTTCTTATTTTATATAAATATTTTAGTCCCTGGTTTTCTGATTGTTAGTGTAATCTACCGAATGTTGTATCTGATGCCAAGACCACTTAACATCCCAATTATTCCTCTAGACTGTGGCTGAGAATCCAACAACAATTTTATGGAAGTAATTTGTTGATAGGAATAGACAGCTTAATTACAATATGTAGTAGTTTATAAAAAAACAAACAGGCCTGTTTAAAAATGACCACAAACATTTGACAGTATCTTCCAGTTTCTTTTCAGATATGGAAAAATCTGTAGGTCCAAGTGTCAAACCAAATTTGACTTGAGTTCCTTATTACAAAAATTGGATAAAGCAGTTTTTTACTACTTTTGGTTAATTGAATGTTCATTTTTAAAATCTGTATTTTATTTGGGTTGTCTACAACATTCTGCATGAATTTTGCTCTGTGTAGCGTTGTGGGACTTGTAGATTGTCATTGGCTGGCTGTGACTGATCGACTTATGTGCTTTACAGTGGCGGACGCAGAAGTTTCTTTCGGGGAGGGATTTGAGATAGAAATAAAACTAAAATAAATGTTATTAATAGTTTTGTTTGAATGTGAAACATGTCCAATTATGTTACAAGAGGTACACAAGTTGAAAGGATTTGAAAACAAAGTTTTAAGGAAAATATTTGCACCAAAAAGAATGGAATATCACGGGAACACAGAAAGCTGTACAGCAATCAAATTTACAGTCTTTATCGCTCTCCTAATGTCATAAGATTAATTAAATGCAGGTGGTTAATATGGGCTGGACATGTTGCTTGAATGGGAGTGGAGCATTTAACAAAGACCAGTAGGAAAATGACCATTAGAGGGACTGAGATGGAGAAGTGATGATAACGCTAGAATGGATCTAAGAGCAACTCACTGTAGAAATTCAAACTGAACAAGTTGACTAAGGACTAATATTTTCTGTATTACAGAGTTCCATTATGCTCTCATAACAATTCATGAGAAATAAGCAATTTATTTACTAGAGAACCGATTCGTATTTATAGCCTATTCTTTTTACTATTTTATTTTTAATTTAGGGAGGATATATCCCCTCGATCCCCTCTCTGCATCCGCCACTGGTGCTTTACATGCAGGAAGAACAAGCCTACGTTATTGACAGATTAAGTTAGTATAATTTAGTGACAGGTAGCACTAGGTTTCCTACTCTGTTTTACGATGTGATTGATTCGCCTGTCATGACCAAATATTGCAGTGCGTCAAAGAATACCCTTACAGCATGAGATAACAGGCGATGAAAGCTGGGTCCTGAAACAAATCGCCACCAGTTTGGAATGGCAAGGACAGTGCGATCTACTGGGAAAGTTATGGGTAGCGTCTTTCGGGTCTCAAATGATTGCACTGACAATAATAGGCAACGACATAAGCCCACCCAGGGCAGCTTGTCCATATAGGACAAAAAAATTTAGAAATATTTAGGGCAGCGACATTTACACTTGAAAATTAAATATATTTTTTTAAAATTTAATCCCCGTACTATCTATAAATGCTATAACGTCTTTCATTCTTTGTAATTAGCCTACAAGCCATTCTCAAATCAATTTTATATAACCACTTTTTGGGGCCCTGCCTTCCACCCCCAGATTACCTGAGACATAGGCTATATCTCCGGTCCAACAACTGATTTTGGATATGGCTGGGTGGGCTAAACGTCACTGCCTATTTTACTGAATAACACAGTTCAATGGAATTAACACATTTTGTGAAATGAACATCGCCCTATCAGATACAATGGGTAGTATTGGAATAATGCAGTACTCACTCAGAATAGACAACATGGGAAGTTGACAGAGCTCAAGGTCGGGAATCACAGGACGTGTGGATGTGAAGAAGGGTACAGCACGAGCTCCTCTGAAACAAGAAATAAGGGATTTGAAAACCTTGCTTACATTAGGGTTGAGGGTGGGAGATGTGAATTGTGCTGATGTTATGGGGTTTATCTATGAAGCTATATTTATTTATACATCTTGGACATTATGCACAGTACTCATTTAACAATCACTTTTTCCTCTTGCAGTTTCCACCAAATTCAAGAGGTCTTCCAACCTGTCTACTTCCTTCCTGCTTACACCAATAGTTTCAACCTGCAATTAAGAAAACAGGCATGAATTCTCTCAAATGTCTGGCAGATCAATTCCAAGATGAAATATATTGTGAGATTTTCTCCCTAGTTCTCTCAGGATTCTTGCAAAATTCGAAGGATGATTATTTTTATTATTTGAGAACCATACTGTGACTGTACATTCTACCATCACAAACCCTAGTAACCCTGTGCAAAACTTCCACACTTTCCCCTTTTTGAGAAATACCAGAACAATCGGAATCTAACTAAGTAAAGGTTCACCATTAGATAGCCTTTTATAATCGCATAATTGCTTAAAAATATATTGAGATTTCACAGAATGTTGTTTGTGTTTGATTCACTGAACATGTAGGTTATACCGTAGATTTAACACTGCAGTACAGGTTATAACAATACAGCACAGGGAAACCACCTCCAAACTGTAAGTAAGGAGTGTTTAAAATGAAATATGGGCTACTCACATTAAAGTTTATTGTAGATTGAACATTAGTTTCTGCTTCAATGTTGACCATAATCACTAGCATTTATCTTTTGTTTCATTGAATGAAGGGCTTCGGATCAAGATAACAAAACTAAACATTCTGTTCTATTTTAAAATATGACATTTTGGGTTTTAATATGGTAGCCAGATTACATATTATATAATTCCAACATACCTAATGACAAGGGCCAGGATTTGAAGGTTTTAACCTATTTTTCCCCAGTTTCCTAATTAGAACATTTTAACATATTTTTCCATTTCATGCCCCTTGCTTTTTAATATATTCATCTTACAGAACCTAAATCAGACTGAAGGGCCTAAAAGGGGCTAAAGAGGACAGTTGCAGAAAAACATGATTTCCAAATAGATTTTAGGTAGATTTCGAAGAAAAATCTACCTATTGCAATGGATACCATGTCATGATTTTCGAAAAATTCGTTCATATCTTTACGTTTTATGCTCCCCTAAGCATGAAACCACCGCCCGTTCAAAAAAAAAATTTTGTGATATTTATATACATATATATTTATATATATATTTATATCTTTACACGATAGCAGCCGTAATTTTGAAGATATTTGAATTAAATTTTAATATGTTATTTCTAGGCCCAATAGTTCGGACAAGTTCGTTAATGAGCAAAATTGGCCCAAGGGGGTGGTCGGGGGAGGGGTTGAAATTTTAAAAAATGTATATCTCGGCCCCTATGAAGTATAGAGGGAAACTTTGTTTGAATAAATTAGAGTACTTCCTATGGAGTTCACAGTGACACCAACGATTCGGAGGTTTTGGGGGTGGTTGGTGGGGGATGGAAATTAGACATTTTTGAAACCACGCTGAAAAGCTCTTGATGAGTACTCTACAAATCAATAAATAGTTTTTTGATAGCTCTCATATGACGCGAGATTTTAATGTTTGAAAATAATAACACTTAAAAGAATTATTATAATATCATAATTTTGTCTTGTTTAGCGGCTTTGTTAATTTTATTCATTGCTGATCTTGTGCACGGCCTCCCAGAATATTATATCCTATTCTTGTTGTTAAGACAAATGATTGTAGGCTTTTCCTCTTTACTGCAGGTTTGCCATGCCAAGGCTAAAAAAGAAGAGTGCTGCTCAGCGATAATAAATTAAACCAAAAGCACTTTGAAATCTACCTCAGCCTGTAGGCCTGCCTAAAGGGATTTTTCCAATTAATGGAAATGAAAATAAATATGTGAATTTGTGCATTTTAAGAAAAGACATAAAAATAAATTTATACAATGCATTGAAATTAAAAATGTATGTACGTCACTTTGTTGCTTGTCGTTGTTACTCGAAAATTTTCCACCTCGCCGTCACAGGAAATTAAACTTGAGCCGTCTGCAATTCTTTGACATCTGCAACTAATCCATTGTTGTTTTAACTTCAAAATAACAAGTTGCCGACCAACGACAGAGAAATATATTGAAGGTTCATACTCGTGATACTCGAGTCTACTTATTTTTGTACATCGGAAGTGAATTGAGTGGTGTATTGAATAACTGTAACATTTAAGGGTCAACTTCTCAATTGTTTACTGCTATTTTTCAAGTGCCAATATAAGGAATAGTTATTTAAAAAATGATGGAACATATATAAGGAATAGTTACTTGTTTATTTTGTAGCAAAAAGCTAGAATAACTGTGTCAAAATTATAGGCTAATACAATCTTCGGTGTTAATATTCGTGTTCATTATTATGTTTTATTATGGCGGCTAAAATCGTTTGTTAGAAAACCTAAAAAGGGCTATTCCACAAAAATGAAAGGCTAAAAATCCAGGACCCTAGTAATGACCCAGTAATCACTTTAAAAAGTGTAAATCAATTACTGGTTGATGGCAGGTGCATTAGCAAAGTGATGGTAACAAAGTATGACGGACACTCACCCCTTCAGAGTAACAGTAAACATCGAGCAGCAACTGTTCCCTGATCTTGTCGTCATCACCGACTCCTTTGCCTTCAGTATTTGCACTCGCACTTCAGACATCGCAAACTCTCTTCTGTCTTCTGTACAGATGTCAGCACATCATCCACTGAAGTGTAGAACCTGTAACACAACACACAAGAGTTATTAGTGTTAGTCTGTTATCATTCAACCCGGATGTTCATTGCCACGCTTACCTCAGCCCGCCATTCAACCCTATTCTGTGCTAACTCCATCCAACCATCCCTTGCAAATCCTACTTCCCTTACATCTATACTAATATTATCTGCCAACCTATGTCTAGGTCTTCCATGTGGTCTATTCCCTTCGGCTGTTCCTGTATATTTGTGAGCTATATCTTTCCTCTCCCATGGTCTAGCCCATTACATCCTCCGTGATTTAATTACCCTTACTATATCCGGTGAAGAGTACAGGTTATGAAGCTTGTCGTTATGCAGTTTTCATCTTTCTTAGGTCTGAATATTTTCCTAAGCCCCCTGTTTTCGAACACCCTCAGATTATGTAAGGGGCCATGTCTACTCTTATACAATTCAACGGCCCTAAATAGCGTGCTCACTCGCTCGCCCACTTCTTGAAACATCAGGTCTACTCGGCGATGTTCGTCTCTCGCAGTCTAAACTTTCACGAAGAGTACAAAATTAGGAAACCGTTTCTTTATTAAATAAGGCCTAAGTGAAATGAACACAATGAACAAATATTCTAATTTTATTTTTACTTACAATTTTCATAGCTCTGAACATTTTTAATAATCTGCCAGTGTGAATTTCTTAAAAATCCTGGAGTCAATTTATAATGGCAGGCGAAGCCACATGCAGTATCACGAACAATACAAATTTTAACAAAATAACTCCTTCCCTTGAAAAATTATATAATTTCTGAAAATTACACTGAATTTATCAAATAAATTTCGTATCACATTCAACTGCCAACAAACAGTTGAGAAACAATACATATTATCAGTGTTAACAGGTCGCTTTGGAACTGCATAATCGACTCTGAGATCATTTTCCCAGGCGGCGCTTTCATATCGTGGAATGTACTCTAAAGCAGGAATTTTAGCTGTTTATTTAATTATTAATGGCTTAGTTTATGAATGATTCGCGTGCAAGTGTTAATAAATATAATGCTTTAATAATTATCATACTCTTAATTTTTAATTTTTCAATTAATTATCGTGGGCGAAGCCGCAGGCACCTGCTAGTACTTTACATTTCTGGATAGATGAGAAGATAAAAGTTTTTGAATTGCATAAAAACAAGCATTTCCTGATTTCAGTCTACACTTAACTTCTACCTTAACATTATTAAGTGCCAGAATGGTACTTTCTAAGACTGAAAAATGTCTGTCCATCTGTGTACACAATAAGTCGAATACATGTTATAAGATTTTTCATGAAACTTAGTACAGTATACAAAGTTATAACATCCATAGGAAGAAGCCTATTGATTGTAGACCAAATCGGTTGACTGGTACCAGAGCAACGACTAATTAACGGTTTAAAAATAGCAAATCGTCACTATACTACAAAACCGCGTGGCTAACTCCCTTATTCACATGATTGTTTGCCCACTTCCGGATGAGCTAAAAACTTGAAAATTGGCATACTTATAACCTGTAACTGATGGAAATATTCCAAAACGATTCGATTTTTTAGTTTCTACCCCCAAAAACAAAAACAAAAAACATTACAAATGGCAGATAGAAGAACCTCCCAGAATTGTATTGGAGTGCAAGAAGACTCATGGATGGATTCCTAGTGTCTCACCTTTAGAAAACAACAACAACAACTTTAAGGTCTCTTGTAGACCTTCTTCTGAGGCTTAAAGTAGCTAAACAGTAAGTCTTATCAAAAAACAGATTTGGATGCCAAAATTTATAAGTCTATGCTTTCTTTTGGACGTACAATTTTTCCCCTATTGGTTAAATCAAGTGCTTTCTGAACAGATTTCAGTAATTTTGCCTCACTATTGAAATGATGTTATTCAGTATTTCTCATGTGCTCTTTGTTTTGCCTGTGTATGCTTTATCACCAGTATTACAGCCATAAATGCCTAAATTTTTACTTGGAGGAATTTTGTTACATTGTACCTATTGATATTGTCGTCTACTTAATGATATTAATGTGATGTTCAGTTTTTTTTATTTTTTATTTATGGTGCATTAAAGGATGGAAAGTGAATTTCTTGGAAGCTGTTTCATCTCTAGAATTGCTTAAGGTGGTTATTTTCTTTTACAAGCTTTTGGGTTTCAAATTTATAGATTTTCTTGTTCAACATTTTTTCAGCCAATCCATTGCTTTGCAATACGTGTACTTAGTAACGTATGCTCCAATTTTATAATACTGAGTTGGGTTTATCACTATACCAACTGCTGGCTGGGCGTTTTTGTTGCCCTCTGATGGAAGTGTGTCGCATTTGGCGATGAGATCTTCGTCCGATGGGATGTCAAAGTTCATAAGGTACCAGATGACTATGAATGACGAGGGACTTCGAAACTAGTTCAGGTATTTATAAAATAAGTGAAGTATAGTCATAAACCCAACTCAGTATTATAAAATTATAATATAGCTTCACTGTGTAAACTTCCATACAATGTTTAACGTATGCTCCATTCACACTCTCAGGATTGTCTATTTTAGCTGTATTGAATCAGCTAATCATTAATCATTAATCTGCTATGGTATCCCCTTCTGGGGCTCCTCAGCTAAAGCAGCAAAGATTTAAAAATTGTCCATTGTAATTAATGAATCAATAGCTTTACTGTTTAAACCACTTCTCCCGTTTTATATATTTATTACAAAAAAGAATATTAAAAATAATATTGCATGTCTCTATGAAGACCCCTAGCAAATAACTTTTTGAAATCATGCAGGTATTACCAGTTCCATCTATTTAATTCTTGAAACAAGAACTTATTTCCTAAAAATTCTTAACTCCATTCTTATCATGCTAGATCAGCTCATAATCTCCACTCTAACTGTCATAGGATCACCAAAAGTTTACTTAGCATCTCCCACCTTGGCATTCGATTGTCATATTTGTATTTTTTAATTTTTTTAAGTGAAACTTCTTTAGCGGCGGTAGGGGTAAATCGGAAACTTGTGTAATGCTAAAAAATCGTCACGAAATTAATGTAATGCTGATAACCGTCACAAAATTAGTAGGGTGTTTCGGAGTGGACTGCACAGAAAACAATCAACTCGATGATTAGGAGTAATCAAAGGAAATTTTTCAGACCTAGTACAAGGACCTGCAAATGGGAATAATAGTAGTAGTAGTAGTAGTAGTAGTAAATTCAAAAATCCAAATTTAAAAAATCCAAAATTTAAAAAGTTCGAAAACCCAATATTAAAAAGTCCAATAATGCAAAATTGAAAAAATCCAATAATGAAAAAATTAAAATTAAAACAAGTTTCACTTCTGTCGCGTGGCGTTCCATGCACACTTTTTTTGTTTTGTTTTGTTTTTATGTAAAGTCTTTGACGAAGCCATGAATCTTGTATTCCTAAAGATGAATAAATTGAAATTGAAATTGAAAATTAAATTTATTTTTGCTGTTCCTAAAGTATGCTTGATTTAACTGATATGTCAAAAAAATAAATAAAAAGAGGTTTATAAATTCTGACATCCTTAAGAACAAAGGGCACATTTTCAAATCACTTACTGCTGTGTGATTGCTGAGAAGGTCAGTGTGATCCACTGTTTAAGCAGACTGGTTTCCACAGATTCCTTGCGAGATGCGTGGAACGTCAGCACAGGTCGCAGCACTTGCGCCATGTAGGTGCACGGCTTTGTTGGCATCTCTCTGTTGGTGCGTCGGAACAGTCTGGGGATGTCGCTCACCTGTCGCAGATGTGGCAAACTTTGCCCACTGATCTCACCGAGAATAAACTGTGTCACAAGCGGTAATCTTGTGAGTACCTGCTGCTCTGACTCCTTCAGACTATCTGCAAGCAGAAGCAAGCTAGAGCAATATTACCTATTACTTTCGAGCCCGCCATTCAACCCTAGTCTGTGCTAACTCCATCCAACCATCCCTTAAATCTATTCTAATATTGTCCTCCCAAAATAATGGAAAATACCGTGGGTGAATACCAAGGAGGATTCAGAAAAGGAAAATCTACGGACAGTCACATATTCATGTTAAAAACAATTATGGAAAAGTGCTATGAATTTACATCGACCTCCACTTGCTATTTATCGATTTTAAACAGGCATACGATAGCATTGATAGGAAGGCTCTCATAGAAACCCTTACTGATTTCTATGTACCTAGGAAATTGATAAGATTAATACAGATGACCCTAACTGATAATAAAGGGAAAGTTAACATCCAAGGTGAGACTACAGAAGAATTTGATATTAATAAAGGGGTCAAACAAGGAGACTCACTCTCAACTATATTATTCAATATGGTACTGGAGAAAGTGATTAGAGGCATTGACATTAATCCAGGCGGGACTATTTATAATAGAATGGTCCAAATTTTAGCCTATGCAGACGATATTGTGATTGTTAGCAGATCTGTACAAGAACTAAAAAACTGCTTCCTCCAACTAGCAACCGAAGGGTTAATGAAAAGAAAACAAAATATATGATCAACTCCAGAGACAAAGATAAATGGATCTCTACTGATATTATCCAAATAGGACAGCATAAATTTGAAAGAGTGGATAAGTTTAGATACCTGGGCTCCTTGGTAACCAAGATAATAAAACATCAGAAGAAATAAAGAGAAGAATTAAAGAGGGCAACAATTGCTACTGGTCCCTACAAAATCTGATGAAATCTAAAGACTTGTCCAGTAATGCTAAAGTTAAAATCTGTCATAATGGTCCAGATTTCCACTGATTAATATATTTACATAAAATTAAATAAAAATTGTTTACAGTGGATATTTATTTGTCATTACAACAAAAAACACACAACGTTTCGGTCAAACCATACAACCTTCTTCAGGTGACTGTTTACAAGAAGAGAATAAAACTCTCAATTGTCTGTGTCATAACGAACACTTCCGTTGTAAGTGGAATGCGCACGATTAGAATGGGACAAAAAATTGGTATTACGAAAATGCTTATCAATCCAATCAACAGGTATTTCATACGGGGACTCTTCTATAACATCCACAGGAGGAAGAGGAAAGCGTATAACATGTCTATTCTTTTTTGTTCTCTTAATGACCCCCAACCACTCATCACCCAAGTCACCGTCAAATCGGTTCAAAACAAAATCTTGATTACATCCGATATTCCAAGCTTCGCACACTTTTCTCCTAATAACATCGTCCTCAACCTTTAAGATCTTCAAAGCACCCATACGATGATTATTCTCGATCAAATGTTGGTCTATGTTAGAATACTGCAGTGTTGTGCGGAACCCTTATCAGATAAAATATATCAATATATTAGAATCCATCGAAAAAGATTTTTAAAATGTTTATTTTTTAGAATTTTTTGATATTATCCACCAAATTCGGCAATATTTCCTATTCTATGTTATTATCAATTTTCAACATTGACTCACTAGTTGTTATGCGAAAAGTTAATTGTTTAATATTTTTGTAAAATTTATTCCGTGCTGGTGAACTTTGTAGGCCTAAGTTAATATCAAAATTACGTATCCTATAAACTGTAGACTTAATAGAACATTTTATATAAATTATGCATGAACAAATTTGTAATGACAAATAAATATCCACTGTAAACAATTTTTATTTAATTTTATATAAAGTTAAAATATACAGGACCATAATAAGACCTGTGGTGATGTATTCCGCAGCAACTTGGTGTTTACTAAGGGATGATGAAAGGAAAATTGCTGCCTGGGAGAGGAAAATTCTAAGACGGATTTATGGACCGAAATTGGAAGGGGGCATATGGAGAGTCAGGAACAACAGAGAATTGTATGAGAGATATGAGGAACCACAAATTATAGGGGAAATCAAGAGCGCCAGACTCAGATGGGCTGGACATGTAGAGAGGAGTGAAGAGACATCATTGTTAAAAAGAATATATGTTGGGAAGCCAGGTGGCAGAAGGCGGGTTGGAAAACCCAGAAAGAAATGGTTGGAAGACGTGGAAGGTGACATCAAGGAATTGGGAATAAGATGTTGGAGGAGGAAAACACAAGACAGACAAGAATGGAAATCAATAGTGCGGCAGGCTCTGGCCTTAGAAGGGCCGTAACGCCACAGAGTAGTAGTAGTATTGTCCTCCCACCTACATTCAGGTCTTCCAAGTGGTCTTTTCCCTTTGGGTCTCGCAGTCAATATTTTTGAGATAACGAATGTATTTCCTCTGCTATTTCAGCCTCCGTGATTTAATTACCCTTACTATATCCGGTGAAGAGTACAGGTTATGAAGCTCATCGTTATGCACTTTCCATCTATATTAGGTCCGAATATTTTCCTAAGCCCCTGTTTTTGAACACTCTCAGATTAGGTTCTTCCCGAAGAATATGTGACCATTAAGCAAGGAAAATAGTTCTTTAGTGTTGTTTAATGAAGGCAAGAGGTAAAAGTATATAATGTGGAGGGCATCGCATGGGGTTTCAAGGCATCCATCCGATCTGTGCTGCAGCTGAGGACGAGGGTCATGACTCTTGAAACTGCTGTCCAGGTGAATTTCTGTGTATCAACACCCACCTCGGTATTACTTTTTTATAGTAATAACTTCCTATAAGATGTTGACGTTGTAGTGAATATTTGTTTTATGGTTTAATTTATACATTTTGATGGTTCATAGAACTTAAGAAATGGGTTACAACTGAATTTAGTTTACAGCCTCTGAGGCTTTACTGTCATCTTTTAGGACTGGTAGGAAAGTGTAACAGAAGAGTACGGTTGAGGATTAATGTTAATGTTTGTAACTAAACATTGGTAACTAGAATGAATATGTAAATAGGCACACTAACTCGACTATTAGGTGTGAAAAACTATTCAGAACAACTAACACAGTTGCAATAGACAGAGTACTCAAGGTAGAAAGGAGAATAGTAAGAACCTGTTTAAACAAAAATTACCAAGTAAATGGAGTCTGGAGACTAGCTTCTAATGAAACAGTATATAAAGAAATAGAACCAGTGACAAGTATGATGAAAAGAAATAAAGAATATCATTTTTGGGACATACATTACGGACACCAGAAAATAGAATTAGCAGAAAAATAATATAAAAATTATGGAAGAGTAAGAGTAAGAAAAATATAAGATGGATTACAGACCTTAAGGAAGATATGGCAGAGCTATGTATTACAATAGAGGATTTAATGTACAAGACAGACACACTCAAGATATTAAAAGACAAACACATTACACTACAGATGAAAATCAAGTATAGGAAGAGTAGTTCCAGAAGCAGAAAGAAAATTGCGGTCAGAAAGGAAGAAGAAGAAAAACCTCAACCAGAAACCTGACTAAAGTGGTCCTATGAAGGCCAAAAAATTAAAATTAAATTAGGTGTGTTTATTTTTCAAAAAACTCTGGTCGGAACATTCACAGTGGAGTGTAACAACATTTGAAAATGATGCGAGTTGACTACACACTATTTTCTCCACTTACAAAATTTTTTTGGTAGAACATGTTTCGCATATGTTCATATGCATCCTCAACTACTTGTCAACTGCCGAGCCTTGCTTGCTAGGAGAATCTCAATGAGTCCCTGGTGGCGGTTTTATGTATTTCCTGATCAAATTATCTTCTGCGGGAATTTCAAAATTCATTAGCTGGTTTTCAAATTTTCTCATGTATATTTTTTCCCAGACTAACAGTTCTGCCAGTGTATGGACTGATTTCAATAATTTTGCTTCTGTATTAATTTCATGACCCCCATCCCAATAATGCATAGCAACTGCTGATTTTTCAGTCTGTTCAAATTTTATGTTCCTAATGTGCTCTTTTAGCCTGACATCCATGTTTCTCCTGGTCTGTCCTATGTAAACATTATCACAGTCTTTGCAATCTATTTTGTATATGCCTGGCTTCTTGCCGGAGGGTATATTGTAAGTTTGTTTGCATTTGATAGTGTTCTTTATGCTGAAACTATTTTTCGTAGCTAGAGTGATGCCATATTCCTTAAAAATCTTCTGAAACTTCTGAGTTGCCCATGGATGGTAAGTGAATTTTTTAAACTTTGTTTTTTCTCTTGGGGATGATAATGTCGTAGTATCAAACACCTTTTTTTGTTTTTTGAATCTGTCAATTTTCTTGTCTACTAGGCTTCTTTGGAATCCATTCTTCTTAGCTGCTGTAATAATGTGGTGGTATTCTTTTTCATACTTTTCCTTCTTTAATGGTATGTTGACCAGTCTGTGGGTTAAGCTATTTATAATGGCATGTTTGTGAGGCCTAGGGTTAAATCCATCGGCTTTAATGTAATTGTCTATGTGCGTTTCTTTCCTAAAGATGCCAAATTCAATTTTGTTTTCCGTCCTGATAATTTTTAGGTCCAAAAAATTCAATACATTATCCTTCTCAATTTCAATCGTAAACTGTATGGCTGGTTCTTGCATGTTCAATAATTTTACCGAATCCTTGATATGCTTCTCACTTACTATTATAGCAAAAACATCATCCACATATCTGAACCATTTTTTGTAAAAATGTGGAAACGCCTGTGTGATATGTTTTTCAAAAAATCCCATGTATAGGTTGGCCAGGAATGGTGATAGAGGACTGCCCATTGCTATTCCGGAACTTTGTTGGTAGAATTTATCTTTATATGAAAAATATGTCTGTTCAATGCAAAGTTTAGTCAATTCTACATATCCTTCAATGGTTTCTTTGTTCAGATCTTTTGACTTCAGCCATGTTCTAAGATGGGCTATTAGCTTGTCTTGTGGTATGCTGGTAAAGAGGGAACTCACATCGAATGATACTAATCTGTGGTTTTCTTCCAATTTTATATCTTTAATTTTGCCAACTAGGTCTATAGAATTCTTAATGCTGTGGCTATTGACATCTCCTAGGTCCTGGAATTTCCTATTGGGGAGCCATTTGGCTAAAAAATATGTGCGGGTGTTAATATTGTTGATAATTGGCCTCATTTTTTTGCCAGGTTTGTGGATTTTTGGCAATCCCTCTATTCTGCCTAACATGGGGTTATGTGGTTTAATTCTTCTCATTTCTTTTTCTGATACCTATTAACTTACTCCTTTTTATGGTTTCATTCACTGCTTTGATACTATTTTTTAGTGGATTTGTTTCTAATTCAGTGAATTCATCTCCTTCTAATAAAACTTCCATCCTCTTTTCATATTCTTCTATGTCCAAAATCACCATCTTGTTGCCTTTATCCGCTTTCTTATAAATTACTTTGACTGTTTAGATAAGGAAATTTCAAATAAAGAGGTAGAATCTCAAATCAAGACTTTGAAAGGGAACAAGGCTACGGGTGTAGATGGCATACCGGGAGAATTTTGGAAGATGTTAGCTTGTACAGATAGGGGTGTGGGTATAATAACTGATTTACTGAACAAAGTGAAGGAAAAGAAAATAATGCCAGAAAACTGGAAGACTAGTATGATAGTTCCATTATACAAGGGAAAAGGAGATGTACAAAAGCCAGAGAATTACAGAGGTATTAGTTTGCTATCCATATTAAGCAAAATATACACAGGTGTAATGGCGCAAAGGCTGCAGATGTGGAGTGAAGCAGAGGGTAAATTATCTGAGTTTCAAGCAGGATTCAGGAAAGGAAGAAGGTCAATCGACAATATAATGATTTTGCAAACTATTGTAAGTAAATATTTGAGTATAAAAAGAGGAAGAGTATACATGTTTTTTTGCAGATTTTGAAAAGGCTTTTGATTTAATTAATAGGGAGGCACTGGTTTATAAATTAAGAGTTAAAGGTGTGAGTGAAGAATTTATTTCTGGGATTAAAAAGTTATATGAAGGAATAAAAATGTGTGTAAGATGTGAAAGAAATGTAATTTCGGAATCGATCGATCAACAATTGGGTTTACAGCAGGGATGCAAATTAAGTCCAATATTGTTTAATTTATTTATAGATGATATTTTGGAAAGAGTAGAAGAATGTAATCCACATTGCCCGGTAATCGGAAAAAGACAAATTTCTGGTCTCCTATATGCAGATGATTTGGTAGTTGGATCAGTAACTATAATAGGGCTACAACGGGCAATCGATGAAATTAGCAAATTCTGTTCAGAATGGGGTTTAAGAATAAACATTAAAAAATCAAAGGTAATGGTTTTCAAAAAAGGCTGTAAGCTGAGGAAGCAGGAGAAGTGGTATATGAATGGTGAACCTCTGGATGTAGTGAAGGAATTTGACTATTTGGGAATGAGAATGTCTGCAAATGGAGGGTGGGAGGCACATGAGAAAAAATGGCAGTGGTAGGTAAAGCAGCTATGAGAGCGGTTAGAATATGTATGTATAAAATTCCGAATATTTCAGTTATATGGTTAGAGAGAATATATGAGGCAGTGGTGGAAGCAAAAATGTTATATGGGGTTGAAATATGGGGGGCATCAAAGGGGTGGTTGAAAGTTGACCTTGTACATAGGATGTTTTGTAGAGAAGTGCTAGGTCTACCCAGGGAATCACCAATGGGAGTGGCATTAGCAGAGCTAGGAAAAGTAGGAAGGAAAGGAATAATAGTAGAAAGAATTTTGAAATATTGGTATCGCAATATAAATATGGATGAGGATAACGCATTGAAAGAATGTATGAAGTATTTAAATGAAGGTAGGAGGCATGATAATTGGGTGGAAAAAATTAAAAGGATACTGGAAGAAGTTGGAAGGGGGGATATTTGGCGAAGAGGAGAAGGTAATAAGATAGGATTTTGGAGGGAACTAAGAAAAAGAGTAGAGGACATGGAAAGACAAGAGATCTGGGCAAGCTGGGCATGCTTTTACATACATAGTTATCTACATCCACTTTAAACATCTCTTATCTATTAAGTCTAGCGCTATCCACTAAGAATCCCTTCATACTATACCCCCTGGGTTTAGTGTATGAATGGGGATTCTGGTTAACTTACCACACCTTTCTTGATTATTTTACTCTTGATCTATTTCCTAATTTTTCTCATCCACTTCTCTCTCATTTTTCCTAAATACTCCCCAATTTTCTTTGTCTTTTCTTCTCCTCTGAATTTCAACATCTTGATGGTTATTATCTCATTATGAAATTTATCCCACTTTGTCTCCCAGATTTCTTCCCTCCACCGTGTTACCCCTTCACATTCCGTTAAGTAATGTGATATTCCTTCCTCTTTATTACATAGTACACAACCTTCCTCTCTGTCCTTCCTCTACCCTTTCAGTATTATCACCCCTGTTCTCATCCATGCATATCCCTCTCTCCCTTCCCCACTCTGTTTTAATTACTCTGTATAATCTGTATAATCTTAAGGAACTTTTGTTTACAAAGCTTGCCCAGACAATTACATTAAAGCCGATGGATTTAACCCTAGGCCTCACAAACATGTCATTATAAATAGCTTAACCCACAGACTGGTCAACATACCATTAAAGAAGGAAAAGTATGAAAAAGAATACCACCACATTATTACAGCAGGTAAGAAGAATGGATTCCAAAGAAGCCTAGTAGACAAGAAAATTGACAGATTCAAAAAACAAAAAAAGGTGTTGGATACTACGACATTATCATCCCCAAGAGAAAAAACAAAGTTTAAAAAATTCACTTACCATCCATGGGCAACTCAGAAGTTTCAGAAGATTTTTAAGGAATATGGCATCACTCTAGCTACGAAAAATAGTTTCAGCATAAAGAACACTATCAAATGCAAACAAGCTTACAATATACCCTCCGGCAAGAAGCCAGGCATATACAAAATAGATTGCAAAGACTGTGATAATGTTTACATAGGACAGACCAGGAGAAACATGGATGTCAGGCTAAAAGAGCACATTAGGAACATAAAATTTGAACAGACTGAAAAATCAGCAGTTGCTATGCATTATTGGGATGGGGGTCATGAAATTAATACAGAAGCAAAATTATTGAAATCAGTCCATACACTGGCAGAACTGTTAGTCTGGGAAAAAATATACATGAGAAAATTTGAAAACCAGCTAATGAATTTTGAAATTCCCGCAGAAGATAATTTGATCAGGAAATACATAAAACTGCCACCAGGGACTCATGGAGATTCTCCTAGCAAGCAAGGCTCGGCAGTTGACAAGTAGTTGAGGATGCATATGAACATATGCGAAACAAGTTCTACCAAAAAAATTTTGTAAGTGGAGAAAATAGTGTGTAGTCAACTCACATCATTTTCAAACAGGTGTGTTTACCCTGAACGATTCTTTTAATGGGTTCCCCATCATCATCACCTGATTCCAACTGGCCATCTGGTGGCGAGTGGATGAACTTGTTGATCAAAGTTCCCGATGGCCAGTTGGAATCAACTGTTGACGATGGGGATACCCATTGAAAAAATTGTTCTGTACTCAATCTTGCTACAGTTCGCTGTTACTGAACGTTACTCACTTGTAAGCAGATCCTGTGCAGGTTGGGTCGGACTTCCCATCTGCGTTGTCACATGATCCAGCAGACTGGGGAACCTCGTCACAAGCTTCTCGATATCAGAGTACAGACGCACCAGGAACTCGAGTCTTTCACGTCTCCCTGACCAGGTTTCCTCCAGGGCTTCCCCAACCCATGTGTAGTAGCGAGCGAGGATCTGCAAGTTCAGCTTCCAGGCCCTGAAATGTCATCAAATGGCAAAATAAACTCAACGCATCAGAACATTAAGAAGATGGAAGAACATGGGTGGAGTTAAAAAGCAATGCAAGTACCAGACATATGTCCCTCCCCAAAAATCTGTGATATTATGATATACATAATACAATACCTCGTACGGTATTTTCTATGTCCAAGGTAGAGAAAGTTATGTGAGTGTATCATTCACTTCAATATTTATTTATACCAATGAATTCTATCGATAGTTTCTCTAATTTGCCAAGTCCCGTTTCATTTATTTCCAAAGCTACTTGTGACCACTGCCAACAATACACTGTCATCAGGAGAACTGTATATGGAATTTGATTTTGATTTCATAAATATGTGTAAAAAGGGATTAAGTATTCTCAAAAAATTTTATTTTTTGCATTTCTAATCAAAATTTTGCAAAGTCCTTTCTTGGTGAGCACCTACATTACGAAACGAAGATACTGTCAAAATTCCAAGTCTCTTCCTATTATAGTTTAGGCTCTACGTTGATTCTCTGTCAGTCATTAAGTCAGGACAAAGCCTCTTATATGCTGTATATAAAGATAGTGTATGGATATGGGATTTAAGGAAGGATTTAAGTTATGTACTAACAACTGCAAAGTACGCTAAACTGAAATAAAACTGTATGGGAAATTTAAATAATCAGAAATATGGAATTGAAGGGAAACATTAATTTTAAATAAGTTGAACAGAGAAATTGTCACATCACCTGTGTGCGAGATGATGCAAGTAAATTTCGCTACTCCAGCACTTGATGATGCAGTCCCACGCTGTCAAAGTGGTTCTCAGCTGGAACTCTGAGTTCCCAGAAAATGCTCCGGCATTGCCTTTGCTCATCACGGTCTCTAGAGTTCCGGCAATCTCCTGGAACCTGATCTGGAAGTACACATGCAAGTTCCAACGATGGAGAAATGCAGCATACTGAGGATGTGCGTGTAACCTCTTCACGCTCACTTGGGTTCCACAGAACTGCTCCAGCTTCTGCAGGAACTGCAGGGTTTCACAGTACCTCTGCAACACAAATAATCTCATGTAACAAAGTGCCAGAATCTATATTAATAAAAGGAAGAGTGTGTCATTCCTTCTGTCTGTCTGTCCGCGATGCCCAGCGAAATCTACTCAACGCAGAGATCTGAATTTTTAAACATAGGTGGACTGAAGGTTCGGAAAATGCACCTCAAAAGTTGGAATTTTAATTTTTGCTTTCGTTCGTGAGTTGTGAGTGAAAAACGGGCAGAAAACATGCATTTTTTGTTTTTTCGAAGCATCAGTTTTCAGTAATACATTTCAATGTCAAATCAATCACAGCTGGCTCTGGCTATTTTTGTCATACGCGATCGCTTGATTTTGTAAGTCCATCCTGGACGATTCATTTGTTTAGAATGTCAAGGCCCGCAGACATATGAAATTTTCAACCTACACGGAAGAGGGATAATCAACATAGACCTAAATATGGTCAAATATTGTTCGATTTGAACAAAACTTGCTATACAGGGGTTTTCTGGACCAAGGAACTCGAATCTGAGGTCGCTTTTACCAGGCGACGCTACCTAATCTTGGAATGCACTCCACGTGATTTAGGTGTTAATAACTTAAATATAATGATTTAACTATTGTGCTCTTAATTTTTAATTTTTGATTCTTGAAATAATTATCGCGGGCAAAAACTTATTTTTTTAAATTGATTTCTGAGTTAAGCTGCAGATCGATTCGTTAAGCAGGGCTTATGGAAGAACAAAGGTCTAGTTTGATAAGCAGATGTGAAGGAATATGTGGGTAGTGTCATTTGTCAAAGCTAACTGCACTGCAACTTCCAAAGCCATATATGAGAACTGATTAGCATTTGATAAATTCAGTCTAATATATCACCATAAAACAGGAGCTAAATTGGGTATTACTGCGCTACCGGTTAACCGATTTGCTCCAAAATGGACGTTATAAATGTGTATACCAAGTTTCATGAAAATTCTATAAAGCGCAGACAGATAGAATGATGGACATACTTTTTCCCGTCCACCACACAATCTCAGCAAGTACCACATTATTATTATTATTATTATATTTTTAATATATTATTATTACTTATTTATTGTGTTGAGTTACCATTTTTAGCATGATTTTAACACTCATTAAAACTAAGAAGTCAAGAGTAATCAGCTATGTCCATTTTCATTTGAGAAAATATACATCTTAAGGTACAATTTGGTATAAGATTGACTTCGAAAACTATGTGTGGTTAATTACTATGTGAAATAACAAACAAGGGAATTTTTGTCCCACCCGTAATGGTGATAGTTTTGTTAAATTATTATTGATGAGTGAAATAAATGTTCTGACAATCTGGAAACATTTTATAGTTTGTATTTAATCCCTCTTACCTTCATTAATAACAACAATAAGACGCTAACAGTAATTTTAGCAAAACAGTAAATGAACTGTTTTTGTGTATCATTAAAATCATTGTCCAAATTATGTCCCACCCACAACAGATTTTGAAAAAGAAATTTTAAATATTTAAATTTGAATGGAGTATGAAGAAGGCAAAGCAGATTTTACAGAAAATGTTTCATAATTTTCATATGCAGGCTGCATACAACTGCTCTTAAATTCACTCAAACCTTGGCAAGTTCTTGTCTTTTACAATAGATGGCAGAGGATGGCATGCAGGCAGGTCAGGGCGTCCAAGCTACGCACATTAAAATGAATGAAATGAACCCAATTTAGTAATACAGTGAAAACTGTTGAAAACGGAACCTGAATATGGCGAAATCCTATTCATTTCGGAAAAAAATATCGGTCCCGGCGAAAATCATATGCATATGCATGTTATTTTTCCTGAATAAATCGGAAACTGTGCAACGTGGAAACGGACAGGATCCGCTACTGATCAAATCGGAATTTTTTTTCTGAAACATTCCGAGAATTTAAGCCATAGTGGCAAACCTTTTCTTTAAATCTCTCTGCCAAGGGAGCGGGTTGTATGTTAATGAGTCTTACCTTATTGTAAAAGGAGAATCCCGTTTCTGTCCCAAACCGATGCCTGCAGGATACATAACGGTACCTGCGATGAGAGGACAAGGGCTTTGTGCTCACATTCTTTTATTCTTACGGTCTTCTGAAAATAAAACCTCACACACACTTTGTTCTGTTAGCAGGTGCCAGTACTTTTAGTCGTTCATTTACAGCTCTGCAGTGAACTTAAACGATGTCTCGTAAAAATGTAGGGCTAACATTAGGTGACAAAATGAAAGTGATTGAAATGCATGAGAAAGAGAAGAGAAGTGTTCGTGAAATTATGTTTAAATTTAAGTGCGGAAAAACTCAAATCTATGACACATTGAAAAACAAAGAACGTATCAAAGGTGAGTGGATTGAAGGCAATAATCTTGAAATGAAAAGGAAACAGAAGACTACAGGCTATGAAGAAATTAACGAATTGTTATGGGAGTGGTTTACTCACGCTCGATCCAAGAATATGCCAATTTCTGGACCTATTCTGCAGAGCCAAGCTCTTGAACTTGCAAAGAAGTTAAATAAGCCCGAATTCAAAGCTTCTAATGAATGGCTGGAAAGCTTCAGAAAGAGACATAAAATCGTGTGGAATCAGGTGTGTGGAGAAGCGAGTGACGTTAACACTACGGTTGTTTCTGAATGGCAAGAGAAGCTTAAAACGTTACTGGAGGGGTATGACGTAAATGACATTTTCAATGGAGACGAGACTGGATTATTCTTTAGGGCACTTCCCACAAAATCCCTCTGTTTACGCGGAGAAAAATGTATAGGCGGCAAGATGTCCAAAGAAAGGTTAACTGTTTTTCTTTGTGCAAATATGGCGGGAAGACTTGAAAAACCGCTAGTGATAGGCAAAGCAGCCAAACCTCACTGCTTTAAACACTTGGACATTAACAAGCTGCCTGTTGTTTGGAGAGCAAACAGAAGAGCCTGGATGACAGCGGCATTGATGGAGGAATGGCTCAACAGTTTCAATGCCAGAATGAAGAAAGAAAATCGACATGTTCTGCTTTTCCTCGACAACGCTACCTGTCACCCGCATATCAAGTTGTCCAACGTGTTTCTGGCTTGGTTTCCTCCCAACACCACAAGCGTCACCCAGCCCATGGATCAAGGTGTGATATACACCCTGAAAAGCCACTACAGAAGATTAGTGCTTCAGGCAATAGTCGCCAAGATGGAAGATGCACGCAGCGCTAGTGATTTTGCGAAATCAATTTCTGTACTGGATGCAGTAAACTGGATTCACATGGCAGCGCAGAAGATAAAAGAAGAGACGGTAATTAAATGCTTCAAAAAGGCATATTTTCTTCCCTACTCTGAGGATGCAGTAAACATCGATGAAGCAGAAGATAATGTGCACTTCATAGAAACCTTATGTACGGCAGGACAGTTTGACATTGATGCCAGTACATATGTGAACAATGACAACGAAGTTTCTACATATGAAACAAATGATTCTGCGGTAGAAATAATTGAGAGGAGGGTTAATCAATCAGCTGCTAATGATGATGATGATGATGATGATGAAAATGACGAAGAAGAAAATGATGAAGCTGATGAAACGCCAACTGTCAAGAGCTTTTCTGACGCTCTCAACAGTGTTAAGGGGCTGCAGATTTTCGCTGCGAATAAAAACCTGAGCGAACTGCATGAACATTTATGCAAAGTAAAAGAATGTTTGGAGACATGCGCTATTCAGCGCAACACCAAGCAGGTAAAATTGACTGATCTGTGGAACTTGAACAAAACCAACAACTAAATGTAAAAATGTGCTTTGTGACCTGCAGTACTCTAGTGACGCGATACAAACAGTAATTATTTTGTAAGATTTGAGGCTTTCCTGGCGAATCTTATGTAGAAAATCTTCTCGGGTTTGCAGCCAGGTGAGAAGTTTGTTGTGGTCCAACGTTTCCGAGGCTGACGCTGCCTCCATCCTCAGGGAATCTGAAGTCCTCAGATTCCCTGAGGATGGAGGCAGCGTCAGCCTCGGAAACGTTGGACCACAACAAACTTCTCACCTGGCTGCAAACCCGAGATGTTTTCTACAGTAATTATTTTATTTTATTCTACTTCAGTAAGAAATACGTCATAATGTGTGTAAATTTTTAATTTATTGTTCTTAAATTCAGTTTATGTTTGTAAAAACAGCAGTGATCTAACAGAGACACCAAAAGATTACATTACAGAGCCTTAATTTGACCTAAGTACTGTAGGCCTACTGCATGAAAAAAAATGTTTTAAATACTGTATATTGTTTTGTAAATACAGTACAATATTATTGTGGTTCTTTTTGACACTTAATTACAGTAGGCCTAGAACTTAATGTACTGTAATTTGTTGCAATCTTAAACGCGATACCCACAGTGCAATAAGAGCATGAGTTATTTACAATGCTGTGTTTAATATGTATTGCATCCTGAGTAACATTTTATCATTTTGTCTTCATAAGACGGAAACATGTCCAAATCGGAAAAAATGTTTGGAACGTTAGATGTCCGTCTTGAGCAGTTTTCACTGTATTAAAATTAACACCAACAGAACTGACACTACTTTAAACACAGGTCATTGCAGCTTTCAAAGTTAGAAAATTGTTCCTTGTTTGATCTATCTTTATGAAAAAGAGGGAGTAGGGTTGTAAAAAATATGGTAATAAAATAATACAGAAATGAAAGCAACAATTATATCCCTGAATTATAACATACCTGATAGAACATATCAGGATTGCCTGGGGCATAGACAGAAGACAGGTGAATTTCCAGTCTCTGCTCCACTTCCGGCCACAAGCTGTTCACAAGGAAGTCGAAGCCCTTCACTGTTGGATTCCTGCAATAAGATGACAAAAGTTGTATTTAATTGTAAGCACATTCTGACGACATAATAAACCCATAACCTCAACAGCATGAATGTACACCGGTGAATGTGAGTGAAACATATATATTTCCCAGGAAATATAATATATCCTGAACATTATATTTCAGTGAAAAATCTATATTAATAAAAGGAAGTGTCTGTCTTTCTGTCTGCGATGCCCAGCGAAATCTACTCAACACAGAGAACTGAAATTTTAAACGTAGATGGACTGAAGGGTCAGAAAATGCACCTCAAAGCAGGATTTTTAATTTTTGCGCTTTCGAATCATCAGTTCTTAGTAATGCATTTCAATTGTCAAATCAATTGAAGGTGGCTTTGCCTATTTTTGTCATACTTTGGAAATAAAAGCATCACAATTGCTTGATTTTGTAAGTCCACCCTGGTCGATTCATTTGTTTAGAATGTCAAGGCCTGCAGATATCTGAAATTTTTAACCTACACAGAAGAGGAATGTTCAATATAGGCCTAAATATGGTCAAACATTTTTCAATTTAGACGAAACTCACTATACTGGGGTTTTATGAGCCAAGGAACTTTGATCTGAGGTCGTTTTACGAGGCAATGCTTTCTAATCGTGGAATGAACTCTAAAGCCGGATTTTTAGCTGTTTCTTTATAATTATTAATCGTTTAGTTTATGAATGATTCATGTGTAAGTGTTAATGAATATAATGTTTTAATTATGTTGCTCTTAATTTTTAATTTCTGAATTAATACCTGTGGACGAATAAGTTTACATATTCTTACCTGAGCCCCCCTGTAGTGAGCTTCGACAACGGCTCCATGTGTGTGTCTATGAACCCCAGCACTCGTGAATACACACCCTGCAGTCCTCGGGGGGGTCCGACTGCAGTGACACTTCGCTGATGATGTCGTGCAGCGCAGGAGAAATTACTTCTCTTCTGAACAATGCTTCCACATCCGATGTCTTGTCCAGTGTAGTGTATATGCGCAAACAACGGGCCACACCCTCAACGTCTCGCTCTCTCCGGTTCTCCAGAAACATTCTGTCTAGGCTCGATGTCAGCAGGTTCTGGATTTTCTCTGCTCGCTGGAAATAATTTTGCACAATTCATAATTCTAGTTTACTTGGAGCTACAGAATACAGCATTACTTGTGCCTGATTCTTGGACTGGGACGTTTCTTTGCTAGTTTTACTGTGAGACTAACCATGGACCCTTAACCATGGACGTGAGGTCTGTGCGACTGCCTAGTGTTAGAAAATGTGAATTTTAGTTATTATTTAAGCAAATTGATTTCTAAATTATGTTTAAACTAAGTTGTTGACTATTAAACACTTTAGGCTTCACTTTTCCTTACATTTTTGCAGGATGTACGTTTCATGGGCTTTGCCCACATTTTCAACTGCTTGTCAACTGTCTATTTTCTGCTTGGAGAACACTGGTGCCTTCTGGTTTTGGTTTAACAAACTTTTTGATCTAGTTTTCTTCTAGCGGTATTTCAAAATTCATCAGTTTATCTTCTTACCTTTTCATATAAATCTTTTCCCACACTCCAGATCTTTTTGTTTATTAACTGATTTCAATAGGTTGGCTTCCTTAAGGATGCGATGATTTTTATTCCAACAATGAGCTGCTACTGCTGATTTGTCTGTTGACAGTATTTAATATTCCTTAGGTGTTCTTTCAGTCTAGTGTCTTTATTTCTTTTTGTTTTACCTATGTATGTTTCATTGCATTTAGAACAATTTATCTGGTAGATACCTGCCTTTTATTCCTTTGGGTATTTTATCACAACGGTTGGTTTTAGTTAAATTTTTAATGCTGTATTTGTTGTATGCAGACAAAGATATGTTGTATTCTTTAAATATGTTTCGAAACTTTTGAGAGGCCCAAGGATGAAATGTGAATTTTTTTGAATATCGTTTTTTCTTTCTCTAGATGCTAAAGTTGTTATTGTTACTGCTTCTGTTTTTTGAACTTTCGTATCTTCATGTCTATTAGATTTTTCCTAAATCCATTCTTTTCTGCAGCTTTCAGAATTTGTGAATATTCCTCATCATATGTCTCTTTCGATAAAGGAAGGTTGACCAATCTATGTGTTAAACTATTGATTACTGCATGCTTGTGTGGTCTGGGGTTGTAGCCATCAACTTTTATATAATTATCTGTATGTGTCTCTTTTCTGCTTATTCCAAAGTGTTTAACAGTCAACAACTTAGTTAATGACATAATTTGTTGCTTCACTGTATTAAGTTCCATTATCTCTTGATTCTTCATGATTTCTAAATATTTAATTTTATCGAAGCAGTATTCTTACACCATCATTTTATGCGGGTTTGCAGAGCAGATACTGTTGGGAGCTGACGAGATGATCCGTGATCTGGTGGTGGCATGCAGGGGAGCGCTGCTATTGGCTGCAGATAAGAGCTCCATAGTCAGGCCAGGGATCATCTCGTCAGCTCCCAACTGCATCTGAGTCTCTGCACCACAAATGGAATGAAATGCACTTTCAAAGATATGTTAATATTTTTCAAATGAATACGTAAGTGTTTTCTAGGACAGTGATAAAGGGTCTTGAGAAGGGAAGTTACGATATCCAGACAGCAGCAGTGGTTTATGCTTTTACTGCAGTGAAGTCCACAGTTTAAGAGTTAAAGCACGAAGGTAAAGGTTGGTATTCTAATTATAAATACTGCGATCCTGCATGACAGGTCTGTGGAATATGTTAGGCAGTGTGGGCCTTTCTTACACGAGGTTCAAACATGAAAATACGCTTGCCGAGATTTCAAGTGATGTGTCGGACAGAGGACAGAGAATATGATATGATATTACAAAACAGTCTACCGGATTTGATGCTTGTCATTTTACCACTAGACATGGCAAATAAAATTGAAGGCGTATATCCTTTCGAGTGGTATATTTTCTCGTTCCGGCTAGCTATTCTTCTCTGGGCGTTACCATTTCTTGGTAGAGCTATGATCGTATTTCAGGGTTCTCGTGTGGTCAGGATGGCAGGAAATTCAGCACAAATATAAAATACTTTTTCATAGATTTATTCAAATTAATAATAGCGTCGTTAAAAAATAATTTTGTGCCGCATATTGAAAATGTTAGGTTATGATGTTACTGCTGGAAGTACTGCGTGTTGAATATGTGGACTAAGGCACTGTGGTCTATGAATTCTTGTGGCCGACTCTTCAGTTGGGGCGTTATCCTTTTATAAGGAGTCCATTTCTCTTGCGAGATGTGTGAATCTCGATTCAATCAGGGGTTACTTGACTAGTGCAAAAATACTGCATTCTCATTGACTAATTAATAGCTTTCGAATAAGCGTGACTCGAATTATCTGCTATGATGTAACGACAATTCTGGGGAATAACCTATGCTCATCCTTCATGCGGGACGGGCATAAGTACAGCGTCCTATTCAGCATAGAACACATTTTCACCATATTAATGCCTCTTTATTATACCTATACCTCAATTAAATTATATTGATATGCATTATTAAGTATTAGGTCTTTAGGGCCCTATAGGCTATTGGCCTATGGTAATTCAGTGTTAGTAGTAGTTACAAAGGTATCAGACTTCTTAATGTAACAAAGTTCTACAAAAGGTGTGTTGACGAATTGAAAAGCATACATCATGAATGAAGTCATATCAATTAAAATTTGTCCAATTCTTTTACTTTCTTAGACTGTGTTTATCTGGTACCCTATGATCCCCAGGTGGGGCGAAGGGCCTCCAAGCGGAGGTTTCATTACCTATACTATTTTCCGAGAGAGGGTAGAGGGACAGGTGGTAAGCCCATCGCCTCGCAACCCCCCTCTGGAAACTAAGTATTTCTTGGACGTGAAAGGGCCGAGAAATTTTGTCCAGAGGCTCTAATTTTGGCTTGGAGTTCTTTCCCGGAGGACTCCGTGTCCAGGATTTTTACATCCTGAAAAATCCATTGACCGCGGCCGGGTTTGATCCCGCACCCTGCGGATCTATAGATCGTCCCAGCCTTAAAAGACAGTATTGAGTTAAATGTAGTATTTGCATCTCACTTGCACTCGTACGTTCTGCAATTAGCTTCGTCCCTTGCTATCCCGACAATGTTGCCATTTTCCGAAAGTGATAAATGTAATAACGTGATTGCGAGGTCTTATAAGGAATTTTCCGCCCTTTCTAATGATGTCAATTGTAAAGCCATAAATAATTAATATGAGGCCAATTTTTCAAAATTACGTTATTTTGGCGGAAGTCAATATTTTTGCACATTAATAACTTATCATGCGATAGACAGAAGACTAATGATCAAAACAAGTAAAGATTTTTTCCTTGGACTGCCTGATGGTGAAAGAAAGTACTCCTTTCCGTCGGCAATAAATTTTACATTTTACATAAGAAGAAAGCTCTATATTTTTTTATCTGACGTGTTCTAAATCCTTAAGTCTCGCTCAACACAGGATCTACAGGATGAGATATTTACATCTACACAGTCCCTAATAATATGTTCCGATAGACAAAACAAGTTTGTAAAAAATATCTTGGACTTTATCCTCAACTAAAATTTTACGCAGTTTCATTTTAAAAGATTGCATCTTTAGCTTGAAATGTAGCCTAAGTAAGTAAATGGGAAGTAAGAAAATATCTTTGTGCAGTTTATTCTTTACAAATATGATTTATGTTGTGGTATTTTTTCTGCTAAAGTTGTTAATTTTACCAGATGCATTACTTACTTGGAAAAAGACACTTTGGATGCATAATACCTCCACCATATACTGTACTTTCATGTATGAACTTCTGTTATATGTCAAAAAACACATGAAGGACTCTATAAAAAAATCAAAACTATCCATAAAATAAAATAAAATAAAAATAATTACAATACTAGGTACAAAACCAACCTGCCTATTCCTTCTCATAACACATCCTTATTCCAGAAAGGAGTAAAATATACTGGAACCAACCTGTTCAACAAACTACCTCACCATTTGAAAAATATACATCAATGTGCAAATAAATTTAAGAGATCACTAAAAAGTTTTCTTAATATTGCATGTTTTTATAGTATTGAGGAAAACTGCAATCATGTCTGTGTTAGTCACTAAGCTATTCACACACATCAACTAAATACCTAATGTTCTCCATTTTATAATATCATGTATTTATGTTGATACTTAGATCTACAGTGTACATATAAAATTGACTTGACCTATATCAATGTATATTGCTCTTGCAGGACGTAAATAAGTAAATAGTAGTGTGTTAACAATGATGCTACTTCCTAAGGTACAAAGTTTAAATTTCTATAAAATATGTGTTCTACTTTTCTTACCTAACTTGAAATGTTGGAAAAAAGAAACATGTCTGCTATCGAACTTCCGCGTTCCTGGTCACGTAGAATTCACTGAGCCCTCTGATTGGTTCTTCTCGCTTTAAAATAGTGCCCGTGCCTAAAAACCCTGCCACTCTGTGACTAAGATAAAGTTTAAATTCGTTCATATGACAATAACTGAGAATTTGTGTATCTTACACAAGACTTTTAAAGCCGAGGGAATTAAAAATATCAGCCCAGAGCTGGTTCTGACGTCAGTTCGTGAAGCTTCACAATACAATTTTTGGATTTAGTCTCTTTCCACGAGAGTAATTTTGTAAATTTTTTTTTTTTTACGCAGGAAATGAAGTACTGCATTGCAGGAACCGAGGGGGCTTCTTTGATTCAACACAAATTCTTTTATACTGCACAAAATTACCCCCAATGTTGCACCGCGGTCCCAAATGGGCTATATGGTGAAGCATGTTCGATTTATTTCGATAGAATCATTGATGGACTTCATTGTGAAGCTTTTTTTCGATAGGCCCACACAATGCTGCCAATAGCTTTAAAAGCGCGAGTGAGTGACAGATAGCAAATACACTATAGACTGTATAGTGTATTTGGAAGGTAGTTCTATCGGCAACGACATAACCACCGTCAATATCGCCAGATTGCCTACACTGTTTCATGATCAAATTGATTCTGCGTACGGTCGATTCCCTGTCTTGATCAACTGGGGTACTTACTTCCTAGATGGAAATAGACAATTCCTAAGCAAGCTAAAGGAATTTTATACGTTTTATGGAACCCAGAGTCAGAGGTTCATTGATGCACTTACATGAGCCCGCCATTCAACCCTATTCTGAACTAACTCCAACCAAATCCTGAGCAAATCCTTCCCTTGCATCTTGTGCTAGGTCTTCCATGTAATCTTTTCCCTTTGGGCATCTCATTATTTTTTAGGTAGTATTTCCTCCCCCATGTCCAGCCAATTTCATTCCTGTGATTTAATTACCCTTGTTATATTCGGTGAAGAGTAGGCCTACAGGTTATGACGCTCGTCGTTATGCAGTTTTCTCCAGTCCCCTTTTCATCTCTTAGGTCAAAATATTTTCAAATCGCGCAATTTTTAGATTATATAAATGCTTATTTCTTCACGATTACTCTTTCGTTTTACAAATTTAATAAAAAGACTTCATTTATATGAATTTTGTACAACCTTTCATATGGCCGTTTTCATCTAAACAAAGAAAATACAGGATGCAGTGTCAAAGAATCCCACCAACTTTACTGTTATTTAACACAAAATAACACATTAAAGGCCAACATTTTCTTATTGACAGTAGGCCTATCGATTATAGATCAGGCATAATGCTTACTGTCAATATTGTTATAACCTGAGAAAATGAAACATGCAAACTTCCTTTTCTTTACTGCAATGAATACAATTGCTACTTCATACAGAAAGCTAAGTTACTACAAATATCTAGTGAAGTTCAGTGTATTAAGTCTCCACTCATATGCTTACATATTTAATAACTTCACTGTGTAAACTTCCTTCATTAATTAAATAATACCTCTTTAGAGTTACTCATGTGATGATTTAAAGCTCTCTAAACGTAGGCATGACAGCTTAATTCTATCTCCGTGAGGTTGCCAACACTGCTTAATTCCAAAGTGAAATTCCACCGCTCCCCAGCTAACAAACCATGCAGTAAAAACATCACTTTTTTGGTTAGTTTTCTTTCTACCGGTACTTACACCCACATAAAAAAGGCACATTATGGCCTTCAATAACAATATGACATGACTTTCGTCAATTTTTTGTGATGAAAAAATATATAAATAGACCGTAGTACCAGCTAGAAAATCCCCCAAAATGTTATATGAGTAATCAAACAAACGTAATCAGTGAAAGATAGATACTGTGACAAATTAAGCTCCACCCACCCACACAAATGTAAACATAGGCAAAAGATAGTTTGGAGTCGCGCAGCACCCAAGCTCCTCCCACTTCTTTCAATTCAGGTTTCAGAGCGAGGTTTATCTCACATAGCTCTTTTAGTGGCTTTAATTTGATATAGGCCTACTACAGTGTGTCCCATGCAAGAGTTGGCCAATGACGCGGGTTCCTGCGGCGCGGCGGGCACAACTCCAACTCCCGAGCGATCGGGTGAAATATCTACGCTAATGAAGCCGCGATCGGTGTTATGATTCAGGTTCTCACATTTACAGTTAAAATTACAATGAAAATAAACACGTACCTCATCACAAGAGATGTTGGAAATGTTCTCCTCTCGCATCCACACAACCCTCTATCATGGTCTGTTATTCTATATCACAATGTGAAGTGAGAAAAGTGAGTATTGCCCATGTTTAGAGTAAAGAAAGTTACGTGAGTGCATTAATCACATTTTATTTGGGCTCTGTATCCTCCGGGGATGCAATGTGGTAAAGACATTATTTTCATTTTTACAACCAATTGACTTGAAGAGAATGTCATACATATAACTTTCATTTGGACAGAGGAAGTTATGTGAGCTTCACATCAGATCTTTATTCTAATGTATGTACTACAGATGGTCAGACAACTTTATAGAAGCTGAGCAAAAGCAGATCCCTTCATGGGACTAAAGGGAAAAAGAGCCTGCAATCTGCAATGAACAATTAGCAATTAGCTGGAATTTAAAAGCACATAGCTGCAAAATTCTTAAAGTGAACTCACCCAATTTTCAAATGGTGAAGTCAATTAGGCAAATTCTCTCACCAACGGTTTCCTTACTGCGTTGGTGAGTGGAGAAGTCAGTAAGGCAGGCGTGTGGAAAGAACTCGTGAGAACAAAATTCCGGCACATGAATCCTCATGAAATGGCTGTAAAGAAATACATCCCAATTAGAATAATTTATACAAGTCTAGTATTAGTATATTTTTGTTATTGTTATTGGCATATCACTTACTTGTCTTCATGTTCCACTCTTTCCATCCTTCTCCATCTCCCTCCACATTTTGAATAAGGTTAGTTTACATTTTGTTTACAGGAATAATTATCCGGGAATTACTGGGCCATTGCAAGTGAAAGAAATTAAAAAGTACTGCCATGCCTCAGAGGAACTCCTCTTTTCAACAACTGACCCACTCTGTAAAAACAACAGATTATTATTACACTATTATTTTAGCCTGTCTTAGTCCAATTTTAGTGAATTTTTTCTTTCTTTATTAACCTTTAGGTTTCCTTGTTATCCTTTCTCTTATCACACACAAACATCCATGCCCGAGGTGGGACTCCAACCCGCAGCCTTCTTCACCTCAGCTCCAAGTCCGCGTGCTATAGCTATAACAAATAGGGGACACACAATGAGACATATTTTAACTAACGTCTTGTAACAGTAACATTTACAATAGAGTGCGGAATGTGGAAGACCATGAGCAAACCTGCATCTGTATTTCGCGAGATCTGAAAAAAAAAAAAAATTATATGACTATACATTCAATTTTTTGTAGGAATATCAAGAAATCATTGATCAGAATTAAATACAATGCCATGTTTACATACCTAATATTATAATAATTAAGGAATCGCGCACAATGTGCATTATATTAACCTAAGACTTAACCTACCCAGTCCTGAACCCGGGGAGGGGATCTTTCACTACTGAAAAATCCCCCACCCGGCCGGGAATTGAACCCGGGCCGCCGGAGTGGAAGGCAGGCGTGCTACCGACTCACCCACGGCGACGGACATACCTAATATTATAAGGTTTCCGTTTGCTGTTGTACTTTCAATAAATCATTATCTGCAAAATAAAATCACAATAAACATGATGTATACAATCTAGTGTATGATTTTGTCAGCAATAATAGTAAAAACATCATGACTGTTAGTACTATACGTTGCAAATGTACGTAGCTGGAGAATAAACCCTTTTTACCACCGAACTCATTAAAGAAGTAGGGGTTACTGTATTTGGGGACAAAATATAAGATTAAATTCTTTGATAGTTCATTATTAAAAAAATATCACGTTCTTGTAGTAATCTCTCTGGTGGAGGCGGGGAGGTAAATGGGGAAAAGTCTAAAGTGATATAGAAATGTTGAGGTGTTTCACAGACAGACTACCTCAACGACCAACAAACAGAGGAAAGCCAGATTTTCAGCTGAGGAAGAAGCTTGTGAAATGCTACATTATTATGGAGTGTTCTTCAGGAAAATGGAAAGAGAGCTTTGAGATGACGGTGCTGGAGGAAATTGAGAAGATTTGGTGGACAGACTAAACGACGAATGAGGAGTGGATGAGAATAGATTTATCTTGGAAGGTGTATTTTCTTAATTAGTTCTCGTTGAATCGTACCGGCAATGAATATTGTCATAATGATACAATTGCTATGAGGTTAGAAGCATGCTTATAAGATAATACAGAGTTCATTAAAATGTATATCTTATCCATTGGCTACAAGATCTTATAACATCTCGTGTATGTTATATATGGCTTTTATCTAGGTTAATGTTACATTGCGAGTAACTCTAGTATCTTGTTACAGGTTTCATCAGCAATGTGTGAGTATTAATCTTGCTCTGGTGAGCTGTAGCAGTTGTATCAATTGGACTTTCTCATCATATTACTGAGATGCATTTCGATAGGGTTTAACACCATCATCAGTCGTGATACAAGGCAAGGAACTTCTCCCATCCAGCACACTTGAGAAGTCATATGTTACTGAGTAAATCGGTCAGTCGGTCAGTCAGTCAGTCAGTTAGTTGGTGACTTAATCAGTAATATAAGAGTACTCAAGAAGGAGTAGTTCCTTGCCCAGCATGAGGACTGATGATGGTGTTAAACCCTGCCGAAATGCATCTCAAGTAACATGACAAGAAAGTTCAATTGATACAACTGCTACAGCTCACAAAAGAAGAATTGGTACTCACATATTGCTAATGTAGACTGTAATCAGATACTTGACTTATTTGCAACATAAGAACAGCCTAAAAGAAAAAATCATACATAACAAGAAAATATGAGAGATTATAGAATCTCGTAGCCAATGGATAAGATATGCCAGTTAATGAACATCGTACCTTATTATCCTAAATGCATAATTCTAACCTCACAGTAATTGAATTATTATTCATTGCTATGAAGATTCCAGAACAACTAATTTAGGAAATCTACCCAAAACCCCCTTAAATGATAATGACAGAGACTTAACTTAAGAAGGAAATGATGGACATCTAGGGTTTAAGTGAAGTTACTTGTGATATTAGAAAAGAGCCAGAAAACCACAGATTACTCAAGAAATGCTGTGGAAACTGGAAGAAAGAAGGAAAAGGAAGAAAATTATTGATGTAGAGTGGAGGAGAAACAGATAATGCAAAAGAAGTTAGTAAAGAAAAGGACAATGTGACCTAACATACAATGCAGAGGAAATGGTACGGATATAAAACAGAGGATTCATATCTGGAATGCCAGTAATATGGTTGAGTTTTAAAATATGAAAATGAGAGAGGTAACCTATAGGCCCATTGAGTTATTTTATTAATGCTGTGAAGTGCAGAGACTACAAATATGTAATGTAAACTGGGGATCTATATTCAACGAAGTAAAACGCTGGTTTGTTTATTATAGCTATTGACCAATAGAAATTAATTCGTGAGAATTTTGTCCCGAAGAAGTATTTTTTACTTGCCTGTAAATCTCCAAGCATTACAAATACATAAATTACATTATCATAGGCTGGGATTCGAACCCAATGACTTATAATCAGAAAGCCTGTAACTAAGAAATGTTTCTGGATGTGATTGAGCCAATTTATTACATTAGGATAGATTAGGACTGGAGCCAATCTTTGTCGCTACAGACTTATTCCTGGCATGTAAAAATCTATACAATTCAATGGCCCTAAATAGCGTGCTCACTCGCTCACCCACTTCGTGAAACATCGGGTATACTCAGCGATGTTCGTCTCTCGCAGTCTAAACTTTCATGAAGACTACAAAATTAGGAAAACCGTTTCTTTATTATATATGGCCTAAGTGAAATGAACACAATGAACAAATATTCTAATTTTATTTTTACTTAAAATTTCATAGCTCTGAACCACAAACATTTTTAATAATCTGCCAGTGTAAATTTTTTAAAAATTTGGAGTCTATTAATAATGGCGGGCAAAGCCGCAGGCAGTATCGCGTACAATAAAAACCCAAACAAAATAACTCCTTCACTTGAAAAATTATATAATTCCAGAAAATTACACTGAATTTATCAAATAAAATTCACATCATATTCATCTGTCAACAAACAGTTGAGAAACAATACGTGTTATCATTATCAATGTTAACAGGTCGCTTTGAACTGCATAATCGAATCTGAGTTCGTTTTCCCAGGTGGCGCTTTCATATAGTGGAATGTACTCTAAAGCAGGAATTTTAGCTGTTTCATTAATTATTAATGGCTTAGTTTATGAATGATTCGCGTGCAAGTGTTAATAAATATAATGCTTTAATAATTATTAATTTTTAATTTTTCAATTAATTATCGTGGGCGAAGCTGCAGGCACCTGCAAGTTTTATATAGACAATTGAATTACCTGTACCCAGTTGTGATAGCACAACATACCTGTGTCTTTTTCCTTTTTTGTGACTACTTGTGCATGGAGTAAGGGTTCTTACCTGGAATAGATCAGCTGCTCTAACACCCCATACTTCTCTATGTCACACTTACACTTTGAATTCTTCGTGGATAATGTGTGTTAAGGTGTATGTCATAAATTATTCATCGAGACAGCTAATCTGCTGTGTTGAGTCTCATAACCTGAAATTGTGGGACCAAATTGACTTGAAAACTATTTTTAATATTGCTAAATTGACTTTTCACATTAACATATCAACACAAAAAGACGTTCACCAACCTTGCAATATTTTCTGTTGAAGAATCATGGGGTATCTTGTCAGTTTGTGCCACAAATCTCATGTGTGCAGCCAATTATTCCTGTAAACAAAATGTAAACTAATCTTATTCAAAATGTAAACTAATCTTATTCAAAATGTTCATTTTACCAATATAATATGGTTTATGTTAACAAGTTTCAATACCTTGATAAGTTCTGGATCTGAGGTCTTTAAACATTCTGCAAGCCATACCTTACCACATGAATTGATCCAGGTGCATAAACTCTGGAATAAAAAATGTCAATCAATTTAATATTAGCCATTCGAGACACAACATGTCGAGAAGTGTGTTATAAAATATGTTAGTTCTTACTTGGATTGTATCGAAAGACCAACTGCTGTCACTCCTCTGGTAATCTTCCAGCCGTGGTCCAGGAATGTGGTTATAACCATGGCTGTGATAAACTCCTCGTTTTAACAAATGACCCACTCTGCAAAAAGAACACCTTTTATTATTACAATATTATTAGAGCCTGTCTTAGTCCAATTTTACTGAATTCTATTTTCTTTATTTACCTTTAGGTTACCTAGTTATCCTTTTTCTTATCACACACAAACATCCATGCCCGAGGTGGGACTCGAACCCGCAGCATTCTTCACCACAGCTCCAAGGCAGCATGCTACAACTATAACAGCTAAGGGGACAGACAATGAGACATATTTTAACTAACGTCCTGTAACAGTAACACTTACAATAGAGTGTGGAATGTGGAAGACCATGAGCAAACCTGCATCTGTATTTCGCGAGATCTGGAAAAAAAAAATTACATGACTACACATTCAATTTTTTGTAGAAATACCCAGAAATCAATGATCAGAATTAAAAACAATGCCATGTTTAGGCCTACATACCTAATATTATAATGTTCCCGTTTGCTGTTGAACTTTCAATAAATCATTATCTGCAAAAGAAAATTACAATAAACATGACGTAAGTTATACAAGCTAGTGTATATTACAGAGGCACTTCAAGCAGTTTTGAGGCGCATGTTATGATTATCCTTAGGGGTGTACAATGGAATTGAAACATAGAGTTCAAGCAGCAGATCTGACACCTGCCCCTCACAAGTAGGAATGCCCCCTTTATCGAGACACGAGATCAAAATAGTTATTTACGTGACTTTTTGTGTTTGACTTGAGATGTGCAAAGAAAGATCTCCACATATTATTATTGTTTATAAAGGATAAATTTTGAAATTTAAAGCGAGATTCTTCCTTCATTGTTTTGAGGTTAGAGTTTGCAGTAAATGATACAGGCCTAACCTGAATGTTACAAGGAGACTCCATGCTCTGTATGTATTGAGGTCTGGAGAAATGAGTATTAGAGTAACTTAATGTGATATTTGGTTTAGGACACCAATAACCCTGTTCTTAAAATACATATGATTGTTTAACTCGGTCTCATCATTTCTGGAGAAGTTGTTATTCCGATGAAGAACTCTGTGTTGCAAGCTCATTGGTTAGAGAATAAATCACTTTCACCACCAAACCCATTAAACACGTCTAGATTGTGAAGGGGTAACTATATTTGGGGACCAAATATAAGATTAAACTCTTTGATAGTTAATTATTAAAAAATTATCACATTCTTATAGTAATCTCTCTGCTGGAGGTGAGGAGGTAAATGGGGAAAAGTCTAAAGTGATGAAGAAATGTTGAGGTGTTTTAAGGACAACTGTGTGTTGCTGAGGTAATTCCTTTTATATGTTCTTTACAGAATTTAAACATCTCTTGAGGTGTTATGATATGATTGTCATCGGTCCTCTGCAGGTCCTATGTTTTTGTATAATGTGAGGAAATTCAAGAAGTCTATGCCAATGTCTTGAAGAAAGGTTCAACACTTGTCAGAAGATTAAAGGGTCATTCCATGTCAAGTGAACCAATTTTTTGTCAATTTTGAACATGACCATCTCCGATTTTAGTCATACTTGGTTGTCATGAAGTACCACCTGAGATATGTTAAAGTGCAAAATATCAGATTTTTATGTGTTGTAGTTTTCCAGTTATACCCTTCTGAAATATGGAAAAAAACCAAATTTTCTGCATAAGTGCAATCACAAAATGACGCATAAATCAAGCTGGAATTGACATAGATGAGTGGGAAAAGTACCAAAATGTAGCTTATATTATGAGCTTTAATTTGATATGTCACACGAGTACTTTCGAAAAAAAATATTTTCAAGGTTACCCAAAAAAAATTTGAAAACTGAATTTTTCAAAAACCTATATTTTGAAAATTTTGAAAAAAAATCTCACAGAAACATACATATTTCAGCATCATGTCCTACAAGTTTTGTTATGGGATCGAAATGGGATCATATTTTTTTACATTTATAACAAATACTATGCACGCTGGGTAAGAATATATGACACAGGAATATTGCACTTAATTCTAAAATTTCATTACAATCAAAAAGAAAAACTTACAGAAAACATGTTACCTTCCCTTCTTCAATGACAAAAACGTGAATTTATTGTCTACAGTAATTTTCTAGAGCCATGGTTGCCGCATCCATCTCTTCCTTCGAGAGGTAATAACTACGGCCAGTGGGACATGTAGGTTGCACAAGGGTGAGGATCTGAGAGAGAGGCACAGTCAGTTTATTTGGACAGTCACTTTTGAAAGTAAATGATGGAGAAGGACCTGCAGGGTGCAGAAACATCAGTTCCACTATCTGTGCTGTCTCATTTTTGTCCACAACTACACCAAGCCACCAATGATTGTTGTTCTCACATGTAACATATCCTTTTACTTCTGCTAGCTTCAGCCTCTGTTGCACACGTGGTCCTAACACTGAAAAAGTGGATGACTGTTCACTTCTTGAAAATACCTTTGTCAACAACACTTTATCTGACAATGGGATGAAACTGTGGAACTTCTGTGTGCCTGGTATTGCTTTTGTAGACAGAAATCTGTCTGCAAGTATTTTTTCCTCTTTGTTGTATTGTGCTTCATTGAAGAAGAAGAACTGCATGGAGTCGATGTTTTCCTCACTCCATGTAAACAGCTGTGCTGGTGTCATGATTTGATGCTCGTATGGCCGCTGTAGGCTTGCCTTTCCTGCAAGTCTTTTCACAGTACCACCCAGACCGTCACATACTCCTTTCCCATGGGCTGTTGCATAGAAATGCCACTCTGCCTCAATTCCAAAATCATGAACATGGTGGCATAAGTTTGAAAAGTTTTTTCTGTTTTTAAATTGCGCAGCTGCACCATCTGAGAAGTAGTAAATTTTTTTCAAATCTCTAATTACTTCCAACTTCAAATGAGAGATAAGCCTTTTCTGGAATAAATGAACAGCAGTGGTGTCATGCTGTAGACATTCAGAGATACATACAATACTTTTGTAGTGTATATTATGATCATTGTAGTAGACTGCTATAGGAAAAATAGTTGCTTGATCATTGTTCCAATGAAAAGACTGGGCTTCATCCTGTAGTACAAACGAATAATTTTCTGCAAAGTCCATACATACCACAGCTTCATTTACTCCAATATTCTGCTTCAAGTGATTATAATATTCTGCCTGTCTTCTTGCAATAAAAGAATGTCTCTTCAAAATCAACAACTGTTCACACAAAGTTTCTATAAACTCATCTGCAGTTTTGATGAAGGTTACTAAATTACATCTGTCAACAGAAACCCACTGCTTGTATGTAATGTTGTCCACCAGTTCATTATCTAGCAGCAACTGTAACTCATCTTTCAAATTATCTACACCTGGACATGAAGGACATTCATTAAGGTGGCATGCTGTGCCTGGCTCTTCACACATTAACTTCGCTAAACAGGAATTATAATTACTTATATCTGTGCCATCATTCAGTGTAATTTGTTTGGATTTCAACACTTGTAGCATTAATTTAACATTCTGATGCACTGTACAAACGCATACTGTGTGGGTACCACTTCCTCCAGCCAAGACGCAATGTTTAGGTCGTAAATCAGCAAATTTCGAAAATCCAATCTTATCAGTAGGATTTTTGTTTTTGAACAGCTCGTACACTTCCTTCAAGTTGCCCATCACTAGCCTCTTCTGTACATGAATTCTACTACTGTCACCCGTTTTCACAGAAACAAAGTCTTTTTTTCCAGGCATAAGACGGCTGACATCATCACTGTTGTAGAACCCTATTACCTTCTCAATCACAGATTCATTTAAAACCTTTCCTGGTTTAGGATTTGGTGTTGCCAGAATACCCTTCGCTTTCACCAATGCTTTAGCTTTTCTTGCCATTCTGTTGCTAACCTGAAATTCATTTTGTATTTCACTGCATGACCAGCTTTTAGGTAGTACTGTTAAAATTTGCAATTTTTCACTAACACTTATATTTTCTTCTTGAAACTTTTCTTTTAGCTGACAAATGACTTCACATGATTCTGATTTATGGTCAACAGTTTTCTCTGTATTTGTACTTGCTGCTGTTAGTACCTTTTCTGTCAAACATTTTTTTATTTTACTGTATTTTTTATCACAGTATGATTTCATTTGCAACTTCCTCTTAGCAACAGGTGACTCCTCTAGAGAGCTTAGAGACTTATTAAGGTACTCTAAGGTAACATCTAAAGCTACAAATGATTCATCAACATTAGTAGGCCTAGTGGTATTGGCTACTGGTACTAAACAGTCATCTGTTGTATCTGTAACCTGTTTCTGCTTTGATAGTTCTTTCCTACAACTGTCACAAATTTTCATACCTACCACAATGGTGTCAAACATGTCACACATCCAGTCAGTAACAGGCCTCACACTTCTTTTCACACCCTGATGTCTGTCTTTCTTGAAAGGGTTGCAGAAGAAAATCTTTGCTGTTTCACTTACTTTTTCAGCCATACTGGGGAAATACACAATGCCTATTTTAATCACTGAACCCACTACTTTACATGCAGCAATACAGTCTTTGTACAGCCTTTGAAGAAAGGAAGCACACTGCATGAGAGTCAAGGCACAACTGAAGCCAGGTCCAACAGGTTACAACTTGCATTCCCTGGCTGACTCACATGCTTGCAGACTGTGTTTACTCATACCCATTTGACCACTTGCACAAGTTGGTATATGCATGTTGGTAAACAACTCCCTGGACAAAGGAATGGATTTTAGAATTAAGTGCAATATTCCTGTGTCATATATTCTTACCCAGCGTGCATAGTATTTGTTATAAATGTAAAAAAATATGATCCCATTTCGATCCCATAACAAAACTTGTAGGACATGATGCTGAAATATGTATGTTTCTGTGAGATTTTTTTCAAAATTTTCAAAATATAGGTTTTTGAAAAATTCAGTTTTCAAATTTTTTTTGGGTAACCTTGAAAATATTTTTTTTCGAAAGTACTCGTGTGACATATCAAATTAAAGCTCATAATATAAGCTACATTTTGGTACTTTTCCCACTCATCTATGTCAATTCCAGCTTGATTTATGCGTCATTTTGTGATTGCACTTATGCAGAAAATTTGGTTTTTTTCCATATTTCAGAAGGGTATAACTGGAAAACTACAACACATAAAAATCTGATATTTTGTACTTCAACATATCTCAGGTGGTACTTCATGACAACCAAGTATGACTAAAATCGGAGGTGGTCACGTTTTTCCATTGGTTCACTTGACATGGAATGACCCTAAAGGTACTCGATCTTTTCATTGTTTTGTACCCCATTCACACGACTTGCTGAAGTGTAAGATCACATCAATATCGCCTGATAGTGATCAGTGTGGAAAACTTGTACAACTGGCTCTTCAAAATAAAGGCATAGTGGCTTGTGTTTACGATGAACAGTGGTGGATTGCCGAAGTTGATAATATTGATTGTCAAAACCAAGATGTGCATGTTTTTTTTTACCACCCTCCAGGACCAAGGACATCTTTTTAAAAAGTTGAGAAGCTGTCTCCCATGGAATTTACAACTGTGACTGGGCGAACTTTAAATCTCACACCCAAACTGAGTGAAGAAATTTCTCAAATGTTCAATGAGCGATATACTAAAAACAAATAACATGATAACACTATACTGTAAGTAGTTGGCTCATTTTCAATAAAAAAAAATAAGTAATCATAGATATGATTAAATTATTTACTGTAATTGATATATTTTATTCCATTAGCCTAGATATCGCAGATGTTAAAAAACGTATTTTTGACTCATGTTTGTAATTTTTTTTTCCATACTTCCAATTGAATCTCAAAGTTGTAATTTATACTGAAGTTTAATATCATAAAGATCTATTAACTGTGTAATTTTCAGATTTTTATCTGGTCCCCCAACAAAGATATTACAGGCCAGAAAATTGAAAAATTCAAAAAATCCATTTTTTAAAATAGTGTAATTTTTTAAGTGTAAGCTGCTCACCATTGATACTCTATAAAAAGTAACTATACTATACAGAGTAATAGCACAAAAAATATTAAAGCTGAGAAGTTACTCTTTGTTTGGAAAAATACTGTTCAAAAATTGAGTTTTTTAATTTGTAGCTGAGAACTTTGAACTATTAAAAATATATTAAAGAATACATTCAGCTAAGTGATAATGATGTTAATTTGTAGGCCAGAGTGTGTTGAACTAAATGCATTTTATCTGAAAGGCTTAGGACAATCCACTACTGAATAATTTTAAAAAATGCAGATGCTTGCAAATGCCAAAAAACGCATGCGGCCTGGAAAAAAAATGGCTGCCGTTTCAAAATAATAAACAATAACAAATTTAAAAAAATATTTTTGTGACCACTAAACATTGGGGAACTAACCCAGCAAAGATCAAATTTTTCTGAGATGGTCAAGCAACCAGTGCTGGACCACTTGGTATGGATTGACCCAGTTGAGCAGTGAAGAAAGATTTCATATATTTAAGGTACTAAGGGTGACTTCATGCATTCACGAGTGTTAACGCAAGAATCGCTTTTTCAAATTTTGAAATGTTTTGTTTGTTACGAAAAGAGTACTGTTGATGCAAAAGAATTTTTCTGCATCAATTAAGCCATGTTTTATATCATAACACGGCGTTTTTAAAAATAGGGAAATATTATGTAAATTTCAATTTTTTATATATCAAATCGGTGTTAAAAGATCGTGAAATATGATGTTTGGTACAAGGGTATTTTTTTAATTGTTCGACATTTTCTATAATTCGTGAAATTTTATTTTGTTTTTTATAATGGTATTTGCAATTATTAGAGCAAGCTGTGGGCTTATGCGCGACGGATGATGCGCGGTAGGCGGAGGGGAAGCGAGCATGCAGGCAGGCTGGCGGAGAAGGCGACCAGGCCGATGGAAAGGGGAGCCGGGTGGGTCGCAAAGTATAATCTATAAGCAATAAAATATGTATGGTAGACTTTTTTTTTTGTTCTCAAGATAAATTTTTTTCTCCTTTCATGAGAAGGGCATGAAAACCAATATTTGTTATTTATAGTTATTCTGAAACTTAACAGAATTTGATACATAAGTTACCTAATACTATAGTGTTTTCATTATTACTGTAGTAATAAGTAATTAAGTTACCTGTAAAATAAAATGAGAATCAATATGTAGGGTAATAAGTTATCACCTGTAAAATTAAACATGGCTTTTTTTTAAATAGATGAATAATGACCCACCTGAAGTTTAGATCTCTCTTCTGATTGCAGTCCTAACAGTAGCAAACGTCTTCACAACACATGGACATTATATGTTGTATAGATATGATCACACGTTTCAACGCACTTAACTGAGATAGGCTAAATGTCCTTATTGAGACATAGGCCTATATACCCAGTTCAGCATGCGACTTTTAACAAATCTACTTTGCTATGATAAACCAAAATTCCAATTTCTGGTCCATGATGTTGGGGCTCCAACAGCATTATCTCATGCTGGGGAACCAATCAACTTCTTAATGAGATCATCATTCGCAGGAAACAGAGACATGTTGTAACCTTTTCCCAGACGACACCAAGTTCACACGCCTCTTCCATGGAGTATCCTGAAACAAATCGGCTTCCATTACAAAATGCTATTTCAACAGAACCATTTATACTCGACTAATCAGATATAGCAATACTATCATGCATTAAGTCTAATCTAATATATGAATGCTGACGACAGCAAGTGAACTCTGGTGGTCATAGACGCAAACCCATGGATTGTTTCCTAGACTCTGATTAGCCTGCTATGATCGTTTGATTTATTTTGATTGTAGTTTTACACATGGGACGAAGAAGCATGAGGTTAATGAGAGGTAGAACGAGGGTTGCGATATAATCTAGGTTTGTGACAGATTAGGTTAGGTAAGCTAAGTTCGGTTTAGTTTAGTGACAGGTAGCTCGGAAAAATAAAGGCTAAAACCAAATATAAGGTGCCCACTCGATATTCGCATTTTGTTTCTCAGAGGACAGGGTGACCAAACTATCCTTGTATATTGTCGCCGACACTCCCGACCATACCAAATATTAAAAATGCGAGTGTGCCCCTTGTACCAAATATTAAAACTGCGAGAGTGGTCTTTGTACCTAATATTAATAATTCGAGAGTGCCCCTTGTACCAAATATTAAAAATTCGAGAGGACCCACAGGTTTGCCTTGTACCCAACGGTTTGTCAGCCTGTTTATCCTCAAAGAATTCGCTAGATTGTGGTATAAAAGAAAGTGCTTCCCTGGGGGTGGGTTAGGGAGGGTTATGCCTCATGCGACGATGCACCTTATATTTGGTTTTTCCCAAAATAAATACTTGTGGCACCCTAGCCCCCTCACTCCTACTCACTAATGGTACCCGCCTGTCGTGTATTCCACAGACACAAAGAGTGGGGGACAGTTTTTAGGTTAATGGTTTCACATATTTCATGTTTTTTAATGATACCTAATTAACTCACCAATTTAACTGTCCTGCATTAAGTGCACGCTGATAAAGCCCTTTTTCGGTAGATACGGCACTTAAAATACACTATACGGTATATTATTACGTTTGGAACACATGTGATTATGCACAAAGCCTTACTGTATTCAACAGACAGGCTAGACAACGTTAATTTGAAGATCAAGAAAATATTTTAAATAAATGTAAGCTGTGTGATATACTATACTCTTTAACATAATAGAAAATATATGATTTTACGTGGAAATGTACTGAGGAATCCATAATGAATAAAGATATACGGAAAAATATTTCTTTACGAATGTTGGCAAGACTTTAATGCCATTTTGAAAACACATTTAAAAAACTTTATTTCATGACATAATAGAGGTAGCTATTTCCTTATACGTACATAGTAAATTCGACCGTAAATTCTATTAAATGCGTAATTTATTTACAAACCGAGATCATATTTTTTAATGGCGGACAGACGTTCGACTTGCTGCCATTAACATATTCGAAATATCAATTAACATAAAAATGTAAGCTATCACTTTATATTAATGTAAATAGTATAAAAAACCACTTACAATATTTTCTGAATTCCACAGCAAACTCACGGCCACAAATCTTGAACGGTAAGCGGCTACGACATTGTGAATTTTATCACCAATCATCGAAGATATTCCTTGATGGTTCCTAGAAAATTGCAAACAGCATTATTATATTATTATTACGCAAAATCAAGAATATTAGTAGTATACTTTTAATCAATTATAATGCAATAATTCAAGAGGATTCTTCTTACCTGAATTAAAATTAAGGACCGCGTCAACTTTTTGGGAAGATGGAGGCGAAATCAGGAAGATGGCTGTCTGGTTTGAAGGACCGCGTCTCATGGCTTGCGATCCGAGCTCTCTGATTGGTCTAAATCCCCGCTCTTTTTAACCCGGAAGTAGTAGTAGAAAATGTTTATTGAATAAATATTAAATATACAGTTACCAAATATTCCTAATTAATTTTAAAAAAACTAACATTATTTTTTCTGTTTGCAATAGTGTTTTGTTATTTTGGAATGGAATATTACCAAGTTGGGGAACCGGCGCTTTCAAACCGGGACGCCATGATGGTAAATTATGCTTCAAAATACTTTCAATATGAATGTGAAGTTAAAAACGTACCAAATTAGTAATGAATGCAATAAAATTTAAATAAAAAACACAATTCATTTTTTATCTATAATATTATTCCCTTCAAATGGAATGTTACGAAGTTGAGAAAACAAACACACAAAATTCTTAAAGTTTATGAGAGAAGAATTACGAAAATATGAAAGTTCAAACCAAACAAGGAATCTAATAAAAATAGAGCACGCGTTATTTTGCTGTAGGCCTAATATTCTTTCCAAACCTAACGCTTCCAGAGAGAAAAAATTAAGTTTTACAACCCATTTGTAGAGACAATATGATTGTGAAATGTTACTAAACTACAATCAAGTCTCCCTAGAACATCTTCAATTATTTTAATTAAACCGTGAGAATTACAAGTTCTAAACTAGATTTTGGAAATGAGAATTGCTACTTTCCAATACAAAGCATAGCTTACTGCGACATTAAGTTCAATTCAAAACCAAAAATGTTGTCCCCCCCTTTTTAAATTTTCAATACGTGTATGTGTAGGCCCTGAAATATTGTACTGGGAAGCGAACCCACAACCTTCACAACACAGCCATGAATAAACAGAGGAAAATTTGCCTGGGGAGGAACTGAATCCACGACACCTAGACCACTTTTATTTAATACATTATATGAGGTCACATTGAAGGTCATGTAATAAACAGACTGCATTGTGACTGCTTCTATCACGTGACCACAGGCAATATTGACAAACTCTTTTGTTGTGACAGGCGATGAAAGCTGGGTCCTGAAACAAATCGCCAACAGTGATTGGAATGGCAAGGGCAGTGTGATGTACTGGGAAAGGTATGGGTAAGGGTTTAACACTTGAGAGATTTCAAACTTCAATTAAATCTAACGATAGATCTACAGTATGCGCTGTAGCAGAGCTTGTTGGCAAATTTGATTTATTTGAAAAAGTTTGAGTAATTATTAAGGGGTTATTGCCTAGCAAGATCTACGGATCTTACTGTATGTGATTTTTATTTTTTGTACATTGCAATTATAGAATACTGTGTACATATTAGCCATGAAAACATCTGGTCCCAAGATTACAGCAGCTCCACTCCTATTCACCAGAAAAGCCTCAAGTCACACTTAGAGATTGCATGTTAGACGAAATGCCTACCATAATATTCTGACAGCTAAGATAGTCTATATGTTTGTATGTGTGTCTTGTTTTTCAGTCACTGATGGAGACGACTAACAACAGAAAGCGTTCATGAAGAAAAATTACATATGAAAGGGAACAACAACTTACATACTTGCCTCGAGTAAACATTGGTAATATATACAAGCCTGCAACTAGAACTAGTAAATCATTTGCATTATATCATCAAAATATAAGGGGGCTTGAATGTAAATTTGAAGAATTTAAGTTAGCTTTTCAGGATACAAATAATTCTAACAAGCAGGAAATTCAAGTTATTTGTTTAACGGAACACCACTGTGCAGAAACAGAGCTGGAACAATTAAAAATTGATAATTTTTCATTGTGCTCAAATTTCTTTAGACGTTCCATGAAAGGCGGAGGTGTGAGTATATTCATCAAAAGTAACTTAAATTTTAGTGATATAGACACCAGTTCCTACTGTAAGGAACAGGATTTTGAATGCTGCGCAGCCAGAGTGGAAACGGATAACAGTACATTTGTAATACTGACCATTTACAGAGCACCAACAGGTAATTTCAATTATTTTACAAATCAGTTAGAAAAGGTTCTTAACTATCTGTATAGTAATAATGTAAATATTATACTGTGCGGCGACTTTAATGTAGACTTCTCAATTGATAGTGAAAAAAAGATCAGACTGATATCCCTACTAGGTAGTTATAATTTAGACTCTGTAGTAAACTTTCCAACTAGAATCCAAAACAACTCTCAAACAATAATAGATAATATATTCATAGACATAGAAAAGCACCCTAACTTTAAAATATTACCAATATTAAATGGATTATCGGACCATGATGCACAAATGTTAGTGCTAAACGATAGTATGGTAAACGCAACTAAAAAACATACCCATATGACTAGAGTAATGAATGATGCTTCAATTTTAAACTTCAAACAAGATCTGAAGAATGAAAACTGGGGATCTATATTTTCCTATGACAAAGTAGACTGTAAATTAAATGAATTCCTAAATATTGTGTTGCGGCATTTTGAAACTAACTTTCCAAAAAAGAAAACTGCTAATTTACCTAATGTAAGGAATAAAACATGGTTAACCACTGGCATTAAAATATCATGTAGAAACAAAAGAGAGCTATATTTAAAATGTAGAACCAGTAACAACCCAGCTCATAAAGAACACTATAAAATGTACTGCAATACACTGAAGAAAGTAATTAAAGAGGCAAAGAGTAGGCATTTCTCACAAATAATTAATAAATCAGACAATAAAATTAAAACTATATGGAATATAATTAAAAACGAAACAGGGAGATCAAAGGGAAACAATGATTGCATGTCACTAACATACCAGAACAAAAAGCTAGATAATGTATCAGATATCACAAATGCTTTTAATAATCACTTTATAAACATTGCAGAGAAATGTATTCCTACAACTAATATTAGCATTAATGCAGCAGACCTACTTAAAACACCTATAGTCCAGAACCATACATTTCAAATCAAATTAACTTCCTCTAGAGAAATTGAAAATATAATCAAGTCACTCAAAAGCAAAAACTCTTCTGGATGGGATGAGATAAGTAATAAGTTGTTAAAAAGCTGCTCATCTGAAATTAGTAAACCTCTTAGTCATATTTGTAATTGTTCGTTAAAAAGTGGAATATTTCCAATAAGACTAAAGCATGCTATTGTTAAGCCCCTCTTTAAGAAAGGTGACAAAAATGTTCCATCAAATTATAGACCTATATCACTCCTAACCTCATTTTCAAAAGTTTTTGAAAAAGTTATGTACAACCGCTTAATACACTATCTTAATTTGAATAACATTCTTACACCATCTCAGTTTGGATTTAGAAGTGGCATGTCCACTGATAATGCTACATTTCAACTCACTACAGAAATATTGGAAGCGTTAGATAAAAAGAAACATGCCCTAGGAATTTTTTGTGACCTAGCTAAGGCGTTTGACTGTATAAATCATGAAATTCTACTTCAAAAACTGAAACACTATAGGTTGGATAATATAACACTAAAGTGATTCAAATCATACCTGTCTGATAGAACTCAAAAGGTAATAATAAATGGAAATGAATCAAAATTAGGGACTGTTAAAAATGGAGTACCTCAGGGATCGATACTGGGACCTTTGCTCTTTTTAATTTTCATCAATGACTTACCAGATAACTTAAGTGACGAATCAAAGGCATTGCTTTTTGCAGATGATACTAGTGTACTCGTAGCAGGAAAGTCACAAGAAGATTTAGCAAGACTAGCTACAAAGACTTTTCACGAATTAAATACTTGGTTTCAAGCTAATAAAATGTCACTTAATATTGATAAGACCCACTTTATTCAATTTAGAACAAAAAATAGATATATCTCAAACATTGTAATCAATTATCAAACACAAATCATAGAGGAAATTAGCAACATAAAATTCTTAGGACTACAAATTGACCAAAATCTTGACTGGAAGAAACACATTGTAATGATAAGTTCTAAGCTAAGTTCAGCATGTTTTGCGCTACGAACTTTGAATGATATATTACAACAGGACGCATTACTCACGGTATATTTTGCATATTTTCACTCTGTTATGAGGTACGGAATCATTTTTTGGGGTAACTCGGCACATAGGGAAAAAATATTTAGATTACAGAAGCGAGCAATAAGAATAATATGTGGAAAGAAAAAACGAGAATCTTGTAAACCGCTGTTTGAAAAATTAAAAGTCCTCACTCTCACCGGAGAGTATATATACTCTGTTATGTGTTACATGGTAGATAATATTGATAAATTTCAAAGTAATCACAGTATACACGGGCGTACTACTAGAAACATGAATGATTTACATAGACCAGCTAACTCATTAAAACTTTTTCAGAAAGGTGCTTATTATTCCGCAATACAAATATACAATAACCTTCCAAAAGAGATTAAATCACTATGTATTAAAAGCAAATGCAAATCTTTCAAAAGAGCTCTGAAGCAATATTTAGTAACTCACACCTTCTACAATATGGATGATTTCTTTTCAGCTTGAGTAAGTGTGACATAACAATTCTTGTATCATGTTTTTTTTTTTATAACATGCATGTATGTTTTTATCTGACGTGTTCTATATCCTTGAGCCCTGCTCAACACAGGATCTACAGAACGAGACATCTACATCTACATCTTCATCTACAATCTTTGTATATTTCATAAAAAAAAAAATTAACATACACATCAACAACCTCATCTCTGCTAAGGTAAATCAGATTCTCCTGTACTATTATAGGTAAGGTAATGACATACATTCTTCTGTAGGTCTACTTCCTAAATATTCAGCCATCATGGTGGCTCAGCCGGATATGTCATTCACTACTGGTGGAGTAAACTGTGACTTGGAGGTTTTTCCCAGGGATCTCCTACTTCCCAATTCACTTCACCTTACATTTCCCCTTCATCACCACCATCCCATTTCCTTTCCTGATATCGGGTCTGCTTCCGCTGTCAAGAAGTTGCTGGTGGTGTGTGGGCACATATCCTATCCTACTAAAATAATATTCTTTATCTGCTTCTTCAAAATATTTAGAATTTGTTTCACGACAAACTGATTTGTTGCCTCTTGTTACACTAAAGCAGGGCCATGTAACACTATTAATTCAATTTCTAAACAAGTTATGTTGTAAAAAATAATGTGTTTTCAGTCTCTTCACTGGCAGCAAATTGATGCCTTACGTATCCAGTAACAAGCCAATGTTTTATCAGATAAAATTTCCTCCTTACAACCCTAGGAAACATATTACAAGATAAATGCTTGTGATTGGTCTATATCTGAGGAATCGCCAAACAAAAAGTGCATTCAAAGAAATAATTCGATTGCCAATGGATGTAATGTTAGAGGACTGGCTTATTTGCAAAACATAAACGTATGTAACATAATGATCACCTTGAATCAGCCAGAAAGTTTCCTCCATCACTGGGTCTACAAAAAGAACTGACATTATAGTCACTGATTGTCCAAACAACAAAGGATGAGAACATGCGTAAGCTTTCACGGCCGGAGTCATCATGGTCTACAATTTCCGGGCTGTTATGCCGTGGTCCACGGCATAACAGCCCGGAAATTGTAGACCATAACAAAGGATGTGTCATCGATCCAACCGTAAGATCTGAGAAAGGAGATAAGCAAGCTGCAACACTATGAACCTGGTTGTGGTTATTCTGACGAGAAATATAATAAGTCCTTGGCCTACTCTTTGATGCTCGAGGGTATCTTCAGGCGCTTTGGGTTCCACAAATATATTCTAGTGGAGACTTCTTTACAAATCTTGTGATTCTTTAAGATAGTCCACAACCATCTGTACTCAATAATATAATTTCAGTAAACTTTTTAATAATGGGTAGGCCTATGGCTGTCTCTATCCAAGAGTTTTTTTTTGTTCTGATTGCCTTTCTAATTTTTAATTGTTATGCATGTATGTGCAATTTATTATGTTTTAAAACTATATGATAATGTATTCATAAAATTGTGTAGGTAGGCCAGAGATGGCAAAATGTGTACTCGCGAGTCATGCCCCTGCAATGAGTCCAGCGGAACCATGACGTCACCCACCCTTCCTTCCACGAACTTCAGTCGCTGAACACAGCAGAGGTGTACTGTCTCATACTGTGTGCAGTACGTTGTTGTCTACAACTTTGTAATGTCACATTCGAAACTCAGGAAACTAGTGAAACGTAACTTTCAACCTCATTGGGAAGAACAGTATTTTGTCTGCAATGAAGGTCATAACATACATTTTTTTTATTTATGTATTGCTCTGCACTATTATCTGTGAAAATAAAATTCAAATGATTAAATATGTTGTTATGATTTCTTTCGTTAGGACTAGAACGAGTTCGGAGATTGCACGAATTAAAAGAAGCAAGTTCTAGCAAAGAAGATAATCAAGATAATCCACGTCTTTCTACAACACAGAAACAACTTCTTGCTAGTTACCATGTTGCATGGAGAATAGGCAAATGTATGAAACCTTTCTCGGACGGAGAATTTGTAAAGTCGTGTTTAAGTGATGTTGTTAAAGTAATATGTCCTGAACAAACTCGCAATTTTGAGTCACTTCATTTGTCTCGCAATACAATTAAGAGCAGAATAGAGAATATTGCAAAACAAATTGAAAATGATATAAAAAATAAACTTGATACTTTCATAAAGTATTCTTTAGCACTTGATGAAAGTACCGATGCAAACGACAAAGCTCAATTAGCGATATTTATTAGAGGAGTAACCGACGATTTAGTTGCACATGAATACTTTCTTGATCTAGTGTCACTCAGGGACAATACATGTGGAAGTGACATTTTTCAGGCACTGAAGAGTACAGTCGAGAAAAAGGGATTAGATTGGAATAAACTAGTAGCTATCACAACAGATGGGGCTCCCTCAATGACTGGGAATATCAACGGTTTGAAAGATAGACTACAGAAATATGTGAAAAATACGCTAAAGATAAGTGAAAGTGTAAAATTTATCCACTGTATTATTCATCGAGAGGTTCTATGTGGCAAAGCTGTTAACTTTGAGCATGTAATGGATGTGGTTGTTCAGACTATCAATAAAATGAAGTCTTCGGCCCTTAAGCATCGCAAGTTTCGAAATCTTCTACAAGATTTAGGGGAGGAATATGGAGATGTACAATATTTTACCCAAGTCAGATGGCTCAGTCGGGGTCAAATGCTACGGAGATTTTTTGATCTACGTACTGTCATTGCTGATTTTATGACGGAGCAGGTTTGTTGAATTTATACGTACAGTTTCTTTTTGTGTCTTCATTATCGTACCTAATGTCTAACTAATGTGATTTTATTTTACAGGATGTCAATATTTCGGAATTACAAAGTGATGATTGGGTTACTGATTTGGCGTTTCTTACCGACATCTGTGAACATCTCAATACCTTGAACTGTCGACTGCAAGGTCGTGAACAAACTATTGTTCAGATGTACGATAAGGTCACCTCTTTCGTCAAGATGCTTAATGTTTGGAAGGTGCAACTTAAAGATAGAGTGTTTTATCATTTTGCTTCTCTGAAAACACTGAGTTCAATTTCCGACTCAAACCTAGCAAAATATTGTGATACACTGGCAATATTAACTAGTGAGTTTGAAGACAAACGATTTGAAGATCTGAAACACATGAAACATGATTTTCAGTGTTTTGTATGCCCCTTCACAACGGACATAACACATGTAAGACATAATCTACAATACGAACTTGCAGATCTTCAATGTGACACTTTTTTAAAAATGAAGTGCAAAGATTTTGTTGATTCAGATATTTTTAAATATATCGATCCCTCTACATACCCACGTCTTAGGACATTTGCAGCTGAAATAATATCTCTGTTTGGGTCGACGTACATTTGCGAACAATTTTTTTCAAAAATGAATACTCTGAAGACTCTTAAAAGAACACGACTAACAGATAACAGTCTTCATGCACAAATTACGGTGGTTGCTTATGATGTAACACCTAATTTTGAAAGTCTATTGAAGTAAAACTACCATACCGTAGCTCAAAAGAACAAGTTCTGCAAAATAACAATCTTCATATGACAATGTACTGCATTCTAATATAATTCCCATTTATTCCTTTCGAAATTACAATAGAAGCTGAAGCACGTTGTAGTCTAGACTAGCTAGTCCGCCGCTGTGCCGCTATTCCCTTCAGAACTACGAACAACTTATCTGCCTTCCTTCCGTGATGTGCGGGTAGTATCCTCAATACGTCACACGACTTTCGTATTTTGCCATCTCTGAGGTAGGCTGTAACCTTGGACAGGGCAGCTATAATTATTATTATTATTACTTTCTCTCTGCTATGTGCACTTGTATCCTGTTAACTTTTGATACAAGTTCAGTACCATAACTTTCATAGTATGGCATTTACATATCGTACAATTGCAATCTGTCCAACATTTACCGTATTTACCCGATTACAAGACGAACCTGAATATAAGACAACCCTCTTAATTTAAGTGACTAGCATGTGCCCGCGATAATTATTTAAAAAATTAAAAATTAAGAGCATAATAGTTAAATCATTATATTCATTAACACCTAAATGACGTGGACTACATACCACGATTAGATAGCGTCGCCTGGTAAAAGCAACCTCAGATTCGAGTTCCTTGGCCCAGAATACCCCTGTATAGTGAGTTTCGTCCAAATTGAACAATGTTTGACCATATTTAGGCCTATATTGATTATCCCTCTTCCGTGTAGGTTGAAAATTTCATATGTCTACGGGCCTTGACATTCTAAACAAATGAATCGACCAGCGTGGGCTTACAACATTCAAGCGATCATGATGCTTTTATTTCCACGGTATGACAAAAATAGCCAAAGCCAACTGCAATTGATTTGACATTGAAATGTATTACTGAAATCTGATGCTTCGATAGCCATAAAATCACGTTTTCTGCCAGTTTTTCACTCATAACTCGCGAACGAAAACTAAAATTAAAAATTCGGCTTCGAGGTGCATTCGCCCACCTTTCAGTCCATCTATCTTTAAAATTTCAGATCTCTGCGTTCAGTAGATTTCGATGGGCATTGTGGACAGACAGACAAACAGCATGTGCCAGCGGCTTCCCCCGCGATAATTATTTGAAAAATTAAGAGCATAGTTAAATTATTATAATTATTAACACCTAAATCACGTAGAGTGTATTCCACGATTAGGTAGCGTCCCCTGGTAAAAGCGACCTCAGATTCGAGTTCCTTGGCCCAGAAAACCCCTGTATAGTGAGTTTCGTTCAAATCGAACAATGTTTGACCATATTTAGGGTTGACATTATCCTTCTTCCGTGTAGGTTGAAAATGTCGTATGTCTGTGGGCCTTGACACTTTAAACAAATGAATCGTCTAGGATGGACTAACAAAATCAAGCGATCACATTGCTTTCATTTCCAAGGTATGAGGTATGATGACAAAAATAGCCAAAGCCAACTGTAAGTGATTTGATATTGAAATTTATTACTGAAACTGATGCTTCGAAAACGCAAAAAATGCATGTTTTTTGCTCATTTTTCACTCATAACTCATGAACGAAAGCGAAAATTAAAATTCCGGCTTCGAGGTGCACATTCCGACCCTTTAGTCCGCCTATGTATAAAATTTCAGATCTCTGCGTTGAGTAGATTTCGCTGGGCATCGCGGACAGACAGACACTTCCTTTTATTAATATAGATATATGGATGAAAACTTGTACATGCATGTTTCATAAGTGAATATACCTAAAACTGATACTTTTATAGGACCTAAAGAAGCCTATTTTTACGTTAGAGCCTAATATTGCCTTTTTGCCTGTATTTTTCTCTGAAGTTCAAAATAAGTCACTTTTTGTTATAAATTCTAGCATTTATTTTCAGTTCGTACTAATTTTTTAGCTCGGAATGTGCAGTACATGACACAGTTGTGGTGTGGTTAAATAGTAAGGAATGTTTTGTATTCAGTAGAAAAATTCCTTGGAATTCCCAAGAAAATGTAGTGTTTTTCTTCCACATCCAGAGAAGAAAAAAGTAGTTCTCTGAATCACTGAGGGATACAAGGGGTTGAATATGGTAGCGTGCGTAGCTTCTGGGCACAGGGATTAGGTTTTCACTGTTATGGTAGTAACACAGGCCTATATAATTCTGTGTACCATAGGGCTATATCTGTGTTTTATCATGATTATTGATTAATGATGACTTCAATACATATATTATTCTGCATTGCAATTGAGATATTTCAGAAGATTGGCAACTTAACGATTTTATAAGAGCCTATTTTACAATTTTTAGAACCTATTTTCCAGGTCCGACTGGCCAGGGGGCCAGCTGATGATGGCGGGAAGACCCGTTGAAATGATCATACTGGGTAAATATACCTTTTTAGTGAAGTTTAGTGTGTATATTTCCAATCTCAATCTTGCTACAGATTTCAACACTTCACTGTAAATTTCCATCTAATATTTATATTGACCATTTTCCAATTTTTAGAGCCTATTTTAGGTACTTAAAACAGCATTTTTAGCGACCTAAAAGTCCAAAGTCTAGTTATAAGTTATTTGCAAGCAGCATAGTTGGGATTGCTGCGAAAAAAGCACTTAAAAACCATCTAACAATATATTAGCTAGCATCAACAGACTATAGTTTTACTTGTTGCTGAATAGAATCAGCTCAAAGAATACGCCGCCTATTTCAAAATAGGAATGCGTTTAATGATTTATGCGTAAACTCAAGACAATCATAAACATATGTTTTAGGATAATTCTATGTTTACATGGTGTTTTTACTAGACTAATCCATTATACATGGCTATTTATTGGACCAATGTACTCTACAGTGATAAGTTGATAACAAATACTTCTGATTTAGTATTTTTAATGATAGGTTTTATTGATATGTATACTTTGAACAAGTGTCCTTGTAAATACATTTTAACATTGTAATGCAAACGCACATGATTAACCATCTAACTTACATAAGGTACAAAATAAATACTCTGTATAAAAATCTTGTAATTTTCAAAGCAATCCCAAAATTATTTGAAGGTTTTATAGGTTATATATATTTTTTTGAGGGTTTAAGGTGGAAAACATCTCTTTAAATTTCATTTCATTGATATTCACCCTCAAAAGGAAAAATGAAATTTATCAATATCGAGATAGTAGTAGTGAAATAAAGAGGAGAATAGGCTTGGCTAATAAAGCCTATTTCTCACCACAGTCAACATTCAAATGCAAAGATGTACATAGGTCCACTAAAATGAGATTACCGTATTTACTCACCTATAACACCCCCCTTTTTTCACAATTTTCAACTTCTAAAATGGGGGAGGGTATAATAGGTGAAAATTTTCACATGACATAGGTTGGGTTGTCATGCTTTAAAAGCGGAAAAGGACACATTTAGCGTCTTTAAATCAACACGCAAAATAGTTTAAATCCTTTTTTTTTTATTTACAAAAAGTTAAATTATCACGTCATTTTAACTTTAGAGTTTTGAACAGTTTGGTATAGCTCCCGCCTGCATTACCGCAGCTGACTGGGTCACGTGACTAAACGCTGCGCGTGCCCGCATGGTGTTCAAGGTTAACTCAGCATTGCAATGTTGTCTTCCAACTGGGCAGCAACTGCCTAAATTTCGTATCTCCAGTTCTTCACACCACGGAATGATTTCAACATTTTCTTTGCTCCTGATAATTTGTCTTTCTGTTTACGCCAATAAGATATCATACATGGCTGCATATTCTAACACACTCAACTTGAAGGATGCCGTAAAACTTGCTCTACAACTCATTTTTTACGTGCTTACTAACTCTCAGGCAGGCAACAATACACGCGTACGGCGGAAGTTGAACTCAGAAACCTGAAGGGCATTGAGAAATCTATGGGGGAGGTGAGAGTAACTAAGGCCAATACACAGGTGGCAGGGAAGCGTGTGTTTTACCGTTGACAGGAATGTTGCAGTTGCCGATCACTTCAAAAGATTTTCTGTGTTTTTTTTTTTTTTTTTTTTGGCGTTGCTGAGAATTGGGGGGTATTATAGGTGAGGGGGTGCTATAGATGAGTAAATACGTATATAAAACCATGATAAGACCAACATTGCAATATGCATGTGAGAGCTGGACTCTTTAACAAAAAAGATGAAAATGCTCTCAACACTTTTGAAAGAAAGATCTTAAGACGCATTTTAAGACCAATAAACAAAAAATGGCATATGGAGGCTCAGGTATAATAAAGAAGTTTATGACAGGTTTAAGGAGCCTTGCTTCTCAACAACGGTTAAATTCAAAAGACTGCAGTGGGTTGGACATGTAATTCGCATGGGAAAGGAACGGATACCACTTAAAATAATGCAGAATGAATTTGGTGGCAGGAGACCAGTAGGCAAACCAAAAAATAGATGGCTGGATGCAGTGGAGAAGGATGTGAGACAACTTATGGGACTCAAGAAATTGGAGGAAAGCTCTGGATAGACAAGGATGGAGAGGTTTATTGCGGGAGGCCAAGGCCCGACATCGGGCTATAGCGCCATAGAAGAAGAAGAACAACTGCGACATGACATCAGTGACTTTTTAAAAGGTGGAATGCATGAAACTAGACACCATCTCCAACAGCCGTTTGTCTTTAATTATTTTGACCTATTGTACAAACACTATGTGCCTTTTCCTTTGTAGGTAAGGAGGAATGAAGAGGAAATAAAAGGAGAGGAAGAGACTTATAGTGTTAGGTTGTACAAGCAAACTTCTTTCTGTGTTTCTTCTTCTTGGTGGGGGTCTCCAGTAACTCTTCCATCCCTTCAGACGGGTTTGGTCGCTTCTCACCACTGCAAACACAAACACAAAATATATGTTAACATCTCAAATGTAAACAAACTGAAAAAACTGCAGCTGCTCGTCATGAATCTGAAGATGACAACATTTTTAAAAACATTTTAGAAATTAAAGAGTCTACCAAACTCGACAATTGACATCAGTTTCTTCAGAGTCGGTAAGTCAGTGCTCAGTGGAAAGGAAAGGGTTTGTATAACAGTATTTCCTATGAAAATTGTGTATTATTTTGCTAATTTGATATAACCACACCTAATTCATGACACCTAATTAGAAAATCTGCACACATTCTTCTTCCATTAATCCTGCCTTAACACACTTCGGTAATTTTGCCTCGCTACTGAAATCAAGACCTGTAGACCAGAAGTGATGAGTCGCTTTTTATTTCTCATGTGGCCTTCCAGCCTTATGGACAAAATACATACAGAAAAGGAAAACAAAAAGAAACATGGACATGAGAAATATAAAGTAATGTCGAACAGAAAAGTCAGCTGATTGATGGAGTCTACCTGATCGTCCTCCTGTCGCAATCAACTCCATCGGACTCACCACAAATTAAGCTCAAAGTAGTCCCAGTCGTCGAAGAGCAACTGGAGAGCACAGAGAAGGTAAAAACCATATTCATAAGTAGGGCTCGGACTTTTAGGTAAATACATATTTTTTTTGTTTTACTTAATATGATTTCAGGACTTTGTCAAAGTTCCGGTTGGGACCTTTGGATTCAAAATACTGAGTTGCATATCACATAAAAAAATATTTTCGATATTTTTTATTTGAATAAATATTTTTGGTAACTTAATTCTTTTTTACATATTTTACCACATATCTTGTTTAGAAATGAATATTTTGAGTGTTTTTGTAAAATTGCGACATATTTTCAATGTGTTGCGCTGTTATGTTGAGTCAGACAATAAATCAGGGCTGATTAGGCCTTTATTAGTGTAAATTTCTGTTTCCTCTCAAACTGCATTACTAAGTTGGAAAGAACAAAACAATTGTTGACAGAATCAATAAAATAAATCAAACACATTGAAAACAAACTTAACAAAATCAGTGGTTCAAAAGCAAACAAAATTAGATAAAAATTCCTGTCATGCCTAAATAAGAATGAAGGGTTACAAGTGTTGCGCAAGATTTCAGATATTTTAAGGGTTAACAGTGTAAAGAACTTGGAGCAGATGGAAAATCTGGTGTCAGTGTTACAAATATGCAAGATTAACATCCTACAATGTTGAACGTACATTTTCAAGATACAAGTCTCTGTTCCGTGAAAATCGTCACAGCTTTAAGATGCACAACTTAAGACCTACTATTGTCGTTTACAGCAACAGTCAGCTTGCTGACTAGAATGACTAGATGAGTACTTCTGTAAATATTGGTTAAATAAATAAATAAAAATATTTTCATATTTTTTAAACATATTTTCAACTTTTTAACCACATAAAAAATAAATATTTTCGGTTTTATAAGCACCTAAAAGTCCGAGCCCTATTCATAAGTAATCCAGGAAACACTTTTCCATAGAAGATTTACATGTTCATCAGCTTTTACCATCTATAAACGCATTCAAGAGAGAAATGGTATGATATTAGTATCCTTCAGGAAGAATTGACAGAAATAGAGTTATTGGTACTGGTATAAACTTTTCTCAAACTGCTCAAAGTAGGCCAAAGTCATCTAAACTGGCAGACCTACAGTTCCAAGTCAAAGAACAAGCAATCTTCTATCCTCCAAATATTATGACTAGAAATCAATTCAGCATTTTCCAAGTTTGGTGAAGCCTCAAAAGTACTGGCGAATCAACACAGTTCAGCATCGCAGCCAATAATGAATCTTAGACAGAAAATAACGGAATGCTCCCAAGAAATCAGGTGAAGCTATTCTCTTCAGTGACAGTTATGACTAGACCTGGGATTTTAGGCTCTAAAAAAATTAGTTTTAGGCACCTAAAATAGGCTTTTAAAACAAGTAAATAGGCTTTTAAACGAGAAAATAGGTATTTAAAATGTGCTTTAAAAATGTGTAAATAGACAGAAATTAGACAATAGACAATGTGCCCTTAAACTGTAACGTGATCTTTTTTTTACTGTAAGAAACGTGGTATACCTATTCTTAACAAAAACAATTGCAAAATTAAGACAGAATTAAAAATATATTTATCAAAAACAGTTTTGTTTTATATGAAAAATTTACACAGTATGTCCCTTCTTACTATATACCAGCTACTTGTTGTTTTGAGCTAATCCTCCCCCATTAGTTAGCATTCCTTTGGTAACAATTGTTTGGGAAAATCAAGTTTCTGTGAAAAACCCACCCTCTGCTGTTCTGCTTTTCATTCAGGGATTTCCAATAAATTATTGTAAAAGTTGCAGAAGTTGAATTTTATTTCAAATTTACAAAATAGGCATTTTAGGCACTAAAATAGTAAAAATAGGCTCCAAAGGACCAAACAGGTAGTTTAGGGCACTAAAAACTCTAAAAATATAAATGACTAGCGTGTGCCCGCGGCTTCGCACGCGATAATTATTTCAAAAATTAAAAATTAAGAGCATAATAGTTAAATCATTATATTTATTAACACCAAAATCACGTGGACTACATACCATGATTAGATAGCGTCGCCTGGTAAAAGCGACCTCAGATTCGAGTTCCCTGGCCCAGAAAACCCCTGCATAGTGAGTTTCGTCCAAGTCGAACAATGTTTGACCATATTTAGGCCTATATTGAATATCCCTCTTCCGTGTAGGTTGAAAATTTCATATGTCTGCGGGACTTGATATTCTAAACAAATGAATCGTTAAGGATGGACCTACAAAATCAAGCGATCGCCCGCGATAATTATTTCAGAAATTAAAAATTAAGAGCATAGTAGTTAGTCATTATATTTATTAGCACCTAAATCACGTGAATTACATACCACGATTAGATAGCGTCGCCTGGTAAAAGCGACCTCAGATTCGAGGTACTTGGCCCAGAAAACCCCTGTATAGTGAGTTTCGTCCAAATCGAACGTTTGACCATATTTAGGCCTATATTGATTATCCCTCTTATTATAATAATAATAATAATAATAATAATAATCCTCTTCGGTGTTGGTTGAAAATTTCATATATCTGCGTGCCTTGACATGATAAACAAATGAGTCGACAAGCGTGAGCTACAACATTCAAGTGATCGTGATGGTTTTATGACAAAAATAGCCAAAGCCTAGTGTAATTGATTTGTATTACTGAAAACTCATGCTTCGAAAATGCAAAAGATACACGTTTTCTGCCTGTTTTTCACTCATAACTCGCGAATGAAGGCTAAAATTAAAAATGTAGTATGACAGAAACCTTCCCGGGAATGTACCCAACAACTTCCCAAAGTTTCATGGCGATCGGATGAATGGTGTAGTAATGCATAAAGGACACACACACACACATACATTGATTTTTATATATATAGATTTATCATGAAATGTCAACATATTTAAAAATTTTCATGCTATTTCATAAGGAACAAAATAGGCATTTGCTTTACATCCCAGGTCTAGCCATGACGTCTATGTGAGAAGAGGAGAGATCAGCGTTCTAGTTTAATTACTTAAAATGAAATGAAAGTACAACCACAGTATAAGTATTAATACAGTAAAGAAACTGTGTGTTAAAAGTCCTATGACAACATGTTGACTGGACGACACTAGCGCTCCATGCGGAGATTGAGTAAAGCTACATTCTCATCATATGAAATGGCTTGGGAAATACATAAACACATCGCAAAATATGTTATATTAAAAGAGAAAAATACAGAATATTTTTATTTAATGCACATCTAATTTTAAATTTAAGAAATAACAAAACAGATACTTTATTATGTTCTAGTTAAGAAGAGGTAAACAATACCTAAATAGGCTACTGTTAAGGACTGTATCTAGGCCTAGTACTTTTCCTTTAAAATCATTGCCCTTTAATATAATTTATAATTCAAATTATGATAATAAATAGCCTACATATTAATTACGTAAATTATATTATAGGTCTGTCACGTTGTTCATCCTGAACGTCATTGATGACAGTGTATTTTGATTCTTTGCCTTATATGGCAATATACGACTTCAATTTATCATAGGTCTATGTAGCGTCAATTACTGCAGGATGGACTTCATTAAACAAAACAAAAAATTCAGGAGCATTTGGGATTGAAGACACCGTCGGTACAGCAATTTTAATTAACTTTATAGGAATTCATAAACTGTCTGTTTTCGGCGTGTGTCAAGCATAGACGGTAATTTTCACTCAAATTATTCAAATATTTTACATATTTTGTTACTAGGTTTTCTTGTCGACCATTAATGACCTATTTTATACACCAGAAATCATTACAACAGAATAAAATATAAAAATATTGCATTAAAGTAACTTGAAACATAACCACACCAGAATCACGAGTAAGCCAGTAGGCCTACAATAAATATTACTTATTTTCGTTCTTACCTTTCTGGATGTTTCAAGAAAGTGAAGAAATGCAATTCAGGATTTTGTCTTTTATTATTACTGAAATTTACAGCAGAATAATAAGGTCCTTTCGAATATAGCGTGTTCTAATAAATACAACACTCCTATTTATTTACATACTTCCCGGAGTAGTTTCTGTAGTCTTACTATATGGCCGCTACGATCGCTAGTAAATGCGCGCGCATGCTCGGCTGGCAGAAAAACGGGCTGAGTTTCTGTACTGTATTAATACTTATACTGTGGTACAACACTTATGTTACTACGCAGATCACACGTATAGGTTATGCAATAAAGCAATTATATGCAATAGACCGCAAAATTTCAAGAGGGCAGTGGCAACTAATTTTCAATACAATCTTATGTTTAAAATGGTACTTGTTTTCAATTACCTTTTAACAGAGACATGTTTTTGAGTTTTCCAGTTGTCCCCAGAGCTTGTCCCCACTCCTCCTCGGAACCCTCGATCGCGAACTGACTGAGGTTCTCCCATTTGAGTTTCCGCAGTTCCAGCTGTTGTTTCTGCTTCAGCTCCTGCAATAGAAAGTTGCTACGCATCACTAGGACAGCTACAGGACAACTCCTTCCCTCAAACCAAAATCCAGATTTTGATGACCTAAAAATACTTTAAAAATGAGTTATAAAATGATAGTAAAGATACAAAAAATGACTCAAAAACTAAGAAAAATTACCCAAAAACTTGTATGAAAATGCTAGTTTATTCATCAGATTTGTGTACATTTTACATTATTTTAAGTAGTTGACCCAAATATAGGCTTGTAATTAGTTAAATGCTAACAGAAAACACAGTCAAAGATTGTAAAATAATGACTTTACGTTCCAAAAATGACCAAAAACGACCATAAGAATTACCATATTTATAATCTAGGGCATTAGTGGGTAATGTCCATCATGTTTCAGTTACAAGATCATTTGCCATCAAAATCCGGGCCCTGCTAATGAGATAATGACAAATACGATGCACCCAGGGAGGGAAGTAAGGTGGTATGAAATACTGTGGTCAAATACCATACAATCACTGAAAATCAGTAGATCTTAAAAAAATATGTTAATGTTCTATTTTTTATTTTTTGTTTATTTCAGTTGTGTTAATACTCCTTTTAGCTACGAGGCCATATCAGGAGTTCGGGATCTGTGTCTATAGTAGGGTAGGCCATGGAACTATTGACTGTCAATTATTTCTATTATTGGTGTATTTTATAGAGTAAATTTCAATTTATATAGTAATTTAAATGTATGAAATGGTGAGGATGATTCATGGTATGTAAATATCCAATTCGGCACTTCATGATTATTCATCCACTGGTAGCCATTGCCTAGATGTTTGTGACTTTTGTCATCTGGGAAGTATAGAACAATTTCCTACATATCTCGTAATAATTATGTTGCAAAGGAGGGGGTATGCTTTTTTTAATTAAGGCATGATAGGGATAGCATACCGCCTCTGGATTTCCCCACTTCCTTCACTGGTTGCACCACTTTGTATGCCTTTAAATGAATGCTATCTGCTGTCTACATCCTGACACCATAGTTCCCTGCTATAATCCTAAAAATGTTTCTGATTACTCCAGGGAAATCTGCGCTCTCTTTCTTCCTCTAGACAAGTGTGGCAGCAGTGCACAGAGAATCGCTATAATCGGTTTTCCTAAATACATCATGAGTCGTATAGTCGTTTCAGCTTGCACATGCTTTTACACTCCAAATTATGGATTGTTCATGACTAGAGCCTGGACTTGAAGGTTTTATTTAACCTATTTTTTCCCCAGCTTCCTAATTAGAACATTTTAATGTACTTTTCTGTTTCATGCCCCTTTCTTCCGAATATATGAATCTTATAGAACCTAAAAAGGGCTGAATCGGACTGAAGAGCCTAAAAGGGGCTAAAGAGGACTTTTGCAGAAAAAAACACGATATTTAAATAGATTTTCCAATTAATGCATTAATGTGAATTTGTGCATTTTAAGAAAAGACATAATAAAAATAAATTTAAACAACGCACTGAAATTAACATGTTGCTTTGTCGCTTCTCTTTGTAACTCGAAAATGTGCCACCTCGCCTCACAGGAAATGAAACTTGAGCCATCTGCAATACCTTGCCGACCAATGACAGAGAAGTGTATTAAAGGAACAAATTTGTGACACTCGAGTCTATGGATTTTTGTAGATCAGAAGTGAATTGAGTGGTGTATTGAATAATTGTAACATTAAAGGCCCTGTTAACTTAAAATCAAGTGACTCTCAGAATAAAGAGTTTGTTTAGTAAAATACAGCAGTGAAAACCCCATGTTTCTACGATGCTTCGTTCTCGCGAATTCGAAGAATAACTGATGCGGCTTCCAGCGGAGTGATGTCAGAGCGCTCTAGCTGCACACAGCCCGCGCGCCATCGCTGTAGTTTGATGTGTGGCATCTGTCTAAGTCTCTTGCTAAAAAGCTCAAAGAGATCAGAAAAAATTCACCATTATTATTATTGGAAAGACAGCATTGTTAACCAGAAGCGTAACGAGGGTGGGGGGTCGAACCCCCCCCCCCCCATTGATTAAGAAAAGGAAAATTGTATAATTTTTTTTTTAAGTCTGCTTATAAATTACTTAATACTAGTATAAAGCGTGGGAAGCTCGTTATTGTGTATCTTAATTTTTAAAATTTTCCGGGGGAGAACCCCCGGACCCCCCATATGGTCAGCCTGGTTACGCCTATGTTGTTAACCACCTATGGTGGTCATGTCAGACTTGTGGAGGGGACAAAACGTGTTGGTTTAAAAATTTCAATCGGTGTTATTTCATATTTCCAATGTACATAGTTGGACTGGAAATAACGTAATTAATCAGTGCGAACATGAAGAAATTATTGAAGATGAAGCAAGTGAATGGATCAGACCGGAGTCAAACGATTACATGTTACTGTCATCTGTTATAAAAACAGGAATTTCATTGAAGATTTGAAGCACGCAAAGAACTATTGTCATACAGGACATTTAGTCTTATCATAATGTCGCACTAAAATACAAGCCGAAAAAGATTCACTTTAGTTACGACGGAATGGTACTACAATCAATGTTGGCGATTATGGATTATAACCATAATGTAAACAGAAACGTTACAAGTGAAAAACTGAAATACTCAAAACCAACAAAAAAAAGTGGGTAATGGTTTCAGTTTATGAAAGTAAAAGTAACGAGTGGCGTAATGACATAGTGAACAGGGTATTACATTACGTGAATAATTCAAACATTGAATTTGTGGAAGATCCTTACCTGGCTAAAGATGTTCCACGATGTATTGCTCCAGTGGCCCATCCTGAATCGCTGGAAGCTTTGGAGAGATTCTCTTTCTCGAGATTCCAAGAACTTTAAAGATACCGCAGTAACAACTTTGTCCAGTAGTAACTTTCGATATATATTTACAGTACCGGTATTTAATTATTAGTTTAAATTTAGTATATTACTTACAACTTTGATCTTATTTACAGCAAAATTTAAATTATAATACTTTTTTCCTAGGATTTAATTCAGGGTGTCCACCAAGTAATGCTGAAGAAATTCCCGGCTTATTCCCTGATGTTCATTGATCATTTCAGAAATTCCCGACCGAAATATGAAGCACTTTCTAATAACTGTGTAAGAAAAATTATAGGATTATACATACTTTAAATAAGAAAAACTTTTAGTAACAAAAGTAATTGCAAACATTAATTGCTTAGGCTATAACAGATACAAAAATTGGGAACAATAAAATAAAATAAATATACTTTCATATAGGCCTATTATTCTCTAGGAGTCTTTCTGATCACACTTTGCAATTTTTCGAATTTTCCCGGACATTTTAACAAATTTGTTGACTTTACCCGGATTTTCCCGACCATACGAAATTCCCGGCCTTTTCCCGACCAGTGGACACCCTGTAATTGTTCTTTCACTTGCATGAAAATAAATGACCAAACTAAATATTTTACAGACATAAGCCTAGTACTGTAAAAAGAAGATTGAGTTGACTTTATAAACTCTGTATAACATTTTTTAACCTCACCGTAGTTGAGGATTCAGGGTTAAAATTTCAATTAATCAAAATACGAAATATCTCTTCCGTCAGCAGGTTGAAATTGTCTGTACTCTTTGTTAGGCTCATGGTATTCGTCCCTAATCTGTTTAACTATGCATGAAGGTATGACTTTTCTATTGCCTTTTCCGAAGGGCTTCCAAGAATTAATCCAGTAGACGACTTGTCTGTAAGCTACATAACGCATGTTCCTATTGTTCGCTACTCGTAACTGTTCCCTTTCAAAATTGGATTCAGCTCTCACCATCATAAGGGGCCTAGCAGTGTTCAATGTGTCCCTATTTAATACAACAGAACGAAGAGAATTATGAGAATGTAATGCAGTTAGCACTTCCCTTATCATAACACTTTCAGAACAGCAGAAACATTCATTATGAATCGCTGAAAAAACACATTCACCACAGTTGCATTAATCAGTACTATTTACACGGTCAGCATTCCCAGTATTTTCTTCATCTGCCCTTATAATTACACTTTTTTTCAGCTCGAATTGATATGGCCTGATTCCAGACATGACACGAGAAACTTTAAATTTATAATAATTTTAACACACGAGATGACACCAGCCATAGGCGTAACCAGGCCGACCATATGGGGGGGGGGGTTATAACATCCGCGGGGTCTGGGGGTCCTCCCCCGGAAAATTAAAAAAATTAAGATGCACAATAACGAGTTTTAAGCTTCCGGGGATCCTCCCCGGAAAATTTTAAAAATTAATACGCACAGTAATGAGTTTTAAGCTTCCCACGCTTTATACTTGTATTTAGTAATTTATGGGCGGACTTTAAAAATCATACAATTTTCCTTTTTTTAATCAATGGGGGGGGGGGGGTTCAAACCCCCAACCCCCCCCCCCCTCGTTAAGCCTATGACACCAGCAATGAATTAGCAAACACAGACTGATGTGTCGGCTACATATGGCTGGCATTCCAAAGCTTCCTCAGAGCAGTGGTGAGAGCGCTGTGACATCATATCGCATTGCTGACGGAACTTTTCTACTTGGATTGCGGGCGAACGGGTCAACATAGAAAGATCGGGTTTTCGCACAAACTAATCTCTAAATATCCTCTTTTTAAACCAGCTTTCACCTAAAAATGCATTTTTTAAGTTAACAGGGCCTTTAAAGGGTAAATACCTCAATTGATTATGCTATTTTTCGAGTGCTGATATAAGGAATAGTTACTTAAAATAAATAGGAAGTTTGTATAGTGAAGTTACAAAATATCTAATAATACTCGAGATGGAGATTTTACATACGTACTTCACTAATTACAGAAAACTAACCTGAATATGTTTTGAGTCTGCCTCTAGACTCATCCTCAGCTATACTCCAGGCTTGAAACATGTTCAGGTTAGTTTTCTGTAATTAGAGAAGTATTATTAGATAGAATAGTTACTTGTTTATTTTGTAAACAAACAAAAAATCTATAATTGTATCAAAATTATAATACAATTTTCGGTGTTAACATTAGTGTTCATTATATGTTTTATCAAGACAGCTAAAAAGGGCTATTCCATGAAAATAAAAAGCTAAAATACCTTTTATAAAAGCCTTAAAATCCAGGCGCTATTCATGACATATGGCAGACAGGATTTGGATGTCATGTCTATTCACCTTTGCTGCTTCTTCTAGTTCTTCCTGCATACTCTTTACCACTGGGTTGAATCCAGCTGTTGACCTCGGCTGCACAAAACTCCTTTCTATAGACTGTTCGAGAATACTCATGAGGTACTAAACACATCGACGTATTGTTCGGTTGAACAATCCAAGTAGCTGCGACGCTGGCAATTCTAATTCAGCAGCTAGAGCGTCCACAGTCTTGTATTGCAGACCCAAACCAACGAGAATGGCCTACAACAATGCATAACCGTTTGTGTTACTCTGAATTCTATATTTTATTAAACAACAAGATACTTTAAATGTCGGTTGGTTATATTGTTATTTAACAATAGGCTGTATTGCAACTTAGGTTGTGTACATATATGGACGTGGGCTGGGATCGAACCTGTGACCTAGAGCACAAGGATGAACAGCAGACCTCGCATTCAAAAAGTCTAACATTTTCTCTCCATCTTGAAATGGAATAGAAAATTAAAATCCTTAAATATGCATCACTTATAATGACTTCAAGGAACTTACAGACTGGACGGCAGACAGACGAGTGTCCCCATGCGGTGCAGGAAGTACAGCCGAGACAGAGCTGGTACCAAGTCCATCACCAGGTGGTAGTCCACCAAATTGTTGCAGTACATTTCCAGACGCTTCACATCATATTTTGTCAGATAGACGTCCAATTCTTCTTCGGTTAATGCTGAAATATACATTATATTGCCAATTTCTGACCTGGATCATGCAAAAGAATTTGCAAGAATACTTTCTGTGTACTGAAATTGCTGCCATCTTCAGGGAGAAGATCTGTATTATGCAGAGTGGAAGGAGTAAACTCATGATTTCCATGCAATACTCTTCCTTCCATTTTAATCGTTTGCAGAAGAGAAAATTACACGGCTTCCAGATAAGCCAAGTATCATTCTCTAAAATATGTCTCAGGTAAGTTTGATCCTGTTCAAAACAAAGAGGAGTGGCTCCACACATGAGAATGCATGTCTTCACCGTGATAATGGTAGTTTGTTTATTCTCAGTACACCTCACTTCCTTTCTATCTTGAACAATGAATCCTTTATGTTTTGTTTGCTAATTGATATACTATAAGATGACGATGCCACTGAGAGTTTGCTATTTCACGTGTAAATGTTGACATTATTGTTGCATGAACTTATGAACACTCCTCCATTAGCAAGCCACACCCTGGTAATGACATTAACCAATCACGTTTTGCCACATGATGCGAATTTTCCACGAACTCTCTGTGAGTTCTCCTCCCCTTTGTTTTGAATAGGATCAAACTAGCTGGAGATATATGGTGACATAATTATACAACTAGCATTATGACAAATTCAGTAGTATTTACAGGCTATTAGAATGACATTAGCTTACATATGTAGCCTGAAGCTAGAATACTTAACATTCACTCACGGTCACAGTTAATACGGATAATGAGGAGTTTGCTGTGAATATAAAACCTGTTTTGTCAATTGTGATTAAATTTGTGGTTTTTGAGATAATCGTTTTTCAGTATTCACATCTTATCTTAAGCTTCACTCTAATCTTTCACCTTATAAGATATAGCTTCACAGGAAAATGACACACGTGCACGCGTTAGCAAAGTAAGCCGTACTAAGATATTGTAAATTACATTAATTTCTATCAGTCTTACTAATAATCCAGTTGTAACATTTATACCAGGAATATACACAGCTGAGGAAAGAAAGTGTACTAATAATTGTTGCATAAGGCTGAATGTGTGCAACCTTTACACAGCCTGGCCCCCTTGTATAAACTTGACGTAAATAATCAAGATGGCCGATATGCGTAACAGCCGGTCGCTTCGTAGATGTCTGAGATTGAATTTTGAGGTTATGCATCCATTCTTAAGGTAACTTGTTATGAAACATTCTGGGCTACTTTTGCGGAATTATAAACATTGTTCCTTGTTTGCAGGACATATTTCCATACTTGTACCCATGATTACAGCTTTCTGAAAACAATATAATGAAATACTGAAACTACAATTAGTCTGCAGACGATCCATCGTTGTTTGCCCGCTACACCGATAGATGGCGTTCAGCAGTCCTTTCATAGCCTGAGGCTAGGAACGTCATGAAAAGCGTGACGTATTTGATGACGTTGGACGTACAAACGCTGTGTAAACTCGGCAGTTACACACCTATTATTGGTAATGCGGCTTATGCAGAACTTGCACGGTGAACAACCAAACAACCGTTCAACGCAGGTATAAGCAGCTTTTATTAGTAAGGCTGTAAAATTCTATTTCTTGGAGGCAAACCTCCTTTAAAGGGAAAAGACTAGAATTCTTACCTGTTGTGTTGAGTTTACACGACTTGTTCTGCAGAACGCTGAGAGCGAGTGCTGGTGTGAAGCTGCGGAACTGAAAGCCCAGTAATGAAACAAAGCATCGCCTGAAGTCCTTCCAGAATTCTGAAAGCCAAGTTCCATGCTTCTCAATGTCATCGCCACCAGATGGATCCAATACATGAAGCATAATGCAGGAGCGTTCCCCGGTCAGGTCGTTCCTTGTCTGTCTGTGGAATTACAATGCAGCAATTAACACTGGGGATCCCTATGTACATATATAGCCTTACTAATAAAAGCTGCTTATAAATGAGTTGAACAGTTGTTTGGTTGTTCACCGCACAAGTTCTACATAAACCGTATTACTAATAATCCCTATATACCGTAACTGCCAAGGGTTACACTGAGTTTGAACGTGAAATGTCATCAAACACTTCATGCCGGGTATGATGTTTCTTGCCTCTGATTGCAGAACGCCAATGTCGTCATCTATCCAAGCAGTGATCAAACAGCTGTATGTCGCCTGGTTTGAGAAAACTAGTTTCAGTATTTCATTATATTGTTTTAGAAAGCTGTAATCATAGGTAAAATTATGAAAATATGACTGTCAAATAAGGAACCATGTTTATAATTCAACAAATAATTCTAATAAATATATAATTTTGATGTTGATGGGCAAACAACAGATTTCAGAAGGTTTTCAATAATGTAAACATCAAATTGGCACCGCAGAATAAATTCAGTTTGAAAAATCTTATAAAAACCAACCAGAAAGATAAGGTCCCTCATTACAAAAAAAAAGCTGGAATTTACAAAATTAATTGCAAAGATTGTGGAAAATTTTATGTTGGCCAAACAAAAAGGAATTTAGATACAAGGAGAAAAGAACATTTTAGAAACATCATGAACAAACAAACTGAAAAATCCGCTTTGGCAATGCATTTCTGGGAAGTAGGCCATTAAATTGAAAATAAAATTGCTCTACTAAAACAAGTTGAAAAACCAATAGAACTTATAGTTTGGGAAAAAAATATTTATTAAAGAGAACTGAAAAAAATCTTTTAAACTTTGACACTTCAGTTGGCATACAAGGAACTTTGATCGACAAGTTCATTCACCCGCCGCTAGAGGACCAGTCGGAATCAGCTGATGATGATGGGAAGACCCATTGAAATGATCATCCTGGGTAAATATACCTTTTAGTGAAATTTTAGTGTGTATATTTCCAATTAAAAATAACGTTATTAAAAAATATGGTGTAATCTGAGTTGTCGAGGAATCATCAGGGGATTTACGTTACGTCTTAACTATTCATGCAGTATACATTGACCTACCTCAGATATACTGGCACAAAGTGAGCTCGCTTCCAGAATTTCAAGAGTGGTGCCGTGAGTCCAAACGAAACCCCCAGGTAATCCAACTGCTCAGTTTCAACAGCAGCGGCGGCAATGATTTCCTTGGTTCTGAAACAGACACTGTCCTCTTTAATTCCAAACTATCTCCAATACTTATCGAGTTATGACTTTTAAATTTACAAAACAGTTTACAGTCTGTGACAAAAATATCGGTCAAAGATAAGTGCAGCAATGAACCTTCGGGTTCCATAAAATAGATAATATTCCTTTAGCTTGCTTAGGAATTGTCTATTGCCATTGAGTAAGTAATAATTCAGTAACATGAGTAAAGACCTGACTGGGAGACCTGAAGGGAAAAAAACCACTTGGAAGACCTAGACATATGTGGGAGGACAATATTAGGACAGATTTAAGGGAAGTAGGATTTGCAAGGGATGATTGGAAAGAGTTAGAACAGAATAGGGTTGAATGGCAGACTCGTGTAAGCGCGGCAAAGAACCTCTGGGTTCCATAAAATAGATTATATTCCTTTAGCTTGCTTAGGTATTGTCTATTGAGTTAGTAAGTAAGTAGGCCTATAGGCCTAGGTTAACAATTGACAGTAAGCTACAAGGCATCACCTTGAACCAAACAGGCGATTCTCAGAGCCAACATAATACTTACAATTAAAAAACGACCCTTGTACAAAAACTGCAATTTCTCATGTATTAACGCTCTCTAAACTTAAATAGAGGAATTCTTGTTTCACACCACAACGATCACTCGATGGTGTAGTGGTTAAGATGACTGGCTATGATGCTAGCGGTCCCGTGTTCAAATCCTGTTAGGTGCGAAAATTTGTAGCATAGAAATAGGTCCCAAATAGGTTGGGTAAAGGAGAGGAGGGAGGAAAGGGGAGGAGAGAAGGGAGGAAAGGGGAGGAGAGAAGGGAGGAAAGAGGAGAAAGAGGAAGAGAAGAGAAGGGGGGGGGGGAAATCCCAATTTTCAACGCTCTTAGTAATTCCATCGTTCCATCTCATTGTTTAAACGGTTTTTCGCTACTGTGGGGTGAGGGAGGTGGTGTAGGGTAGCGGAAACGCATCGTGCACGGTTAATTTATAATTACGCACTTTCGTAATGAATAAAACTACTACTAGCCGCGTAAATGTGCCACTTTTGCACAACCAACATGGAGGACGCAATGGGGGCGAGAAGTTCGGATTCAGGGTTTAATTCGGCAATAAGAATACATGCAAAATAGATAATTATGACTGTTACACTCACCTGAAGATTGTAGAGACTACACAAAATTAGTATCCTGCAAAGAGAGACTTGAGTCAACAGTCACACGCTTCAGTCAGCTGTACGGCAACAACAGTGACCTCTCTCGGATGTTTCACGAACTCACACGGAAGGCGGAAGTTTGAAAGCGGACATCTTTCTTTCTTTAACATCTTTTCAAAGTGTCTGCTTGCATCGCTTTCGTTCAGGTAAGAAATTTAATTAACATAATTCCAATTTTTGTTTTAGGAAATTACCGGTAGTTTATCCTTAATACATTGCTATTACATATGCGCATCAATATTTTAGTTTAATTCTGTAATAAATATGCGCGGATATTCATGATTTTGTCGGATAAAATATGCGGATTCCTTCAATTTATTATAATTTAAAATACCGCCCATGAGTACCCTTTGGAATTGAGATATCACTGCAGGTGTTTTCCCATGCTACTTTCATTGAATTAAAATAATTAATTTTTAAAATTGCAAAAATATATTCTATTCCAAATAAATCAGTGGAGGCCACATATTAATTCTGCATGCCAATCAGTGGTCCTAGGGTCTAGCCCTATCTCCTCGACATCACAGCTTAACTTTTTACACTACGAAACGTTAAAAATGTGTCCCTAGGTGCAATGATTGTAATTAGGTGCGAAATTTGTTAATATATAAAAATACATCCTGTAATTCTCTTACCTTAAAATACGTAACTCATGATAATAAGATGTAACTGATGGCCATGCTATCGACTTGACTTAGAAATCAGGGTAACAGGTTGACCAATACGACAAACCTCGCAGGAGATATAATACGGCACATTTACATACATACAGTGTATGATACGTTATTCTAGAAATGCATTTGCGCTTCGCTAAGGGTGCTGCCTCCGCTTTGCATGCATAACTATGTGGTTAGTATTATGCATTATTTAGACAATTTATCTCAATGCAGAGGTAGGTGCAAGGCACCTCACCTGCTGCGACAATACAAGAAGGTCAGTAGGTCATCCTGCCTCGCTCAGAAACAAAAAAACATAACGCAGTCCGTACAAATGTGCATATTGCGTGAACGGGTCCTCTAGAATTGGATTATGCCAAATACAAGATCAAGTTCTAGAAACTAAAAACTACTAATATCACCCCTTAATCAATTCCTTTAACAAAAGCAAGTGTACCTGATCAAGTGTTCAGTTCCAGAAAGGAAAATTGTAATGTCGAGGAGATAGTGCTCTCACTGTGGTCCTCAATTCCCTATTTCTAACTTCATGCATTCGGTAGAGTTTACAACACATAGGATACATATGTCACACATTGGTGAAAAATAAGGGAAAATCCAAAAACAGGGCGCACCTTGGGATAGTGGTATCCTACCCAACCCACCCAAAATGGTGCACTTTCTTATATACCACGATCTAGCAAATTCTTCTGTCCTCGTATTATGTAGAAACTCGTGATTGGATGTTGGAGGTGTGACGTCATATCGCTAGACGACTGGAGACAGGCTGACAAACCTCGCGGGAAGTATAATGACAGTAAACAAGGTACTTGCGACAATATACAAAGACAGTTGGTCATCCTTTTTCGCTAAGAAACAAAATACATCACAGTCCGTGCAAATGTGAATATCGAATGGACCACCTGTTTTTGGATTTCGCCAAAAATAAACTGTGCACTAAGATATTTTCATTCATTTCTGTTTTATACTGTCATCCCTCTCCAATGGATCCCGAGTTGTGTTAGCATTGCTAACTGCCACTGATAATCTAATATCCTTGCTAACCCAACATTAGCACACATGGCTTGGGATCCATGAAGAATACCATTGCCCAACTAAAGAAAGAAAGGAAAAAAATCACCACTAAAATCTCTCCCAACTATTACTATGAGTACGATAGGGTAAAAAAAAGTTGCGTTTCTGGAATTGCAAACAAATAAATGGCCATGTTTGGGGGGATCATACGGTGTAAGTAATTTTGGAAGCACATTTAGGAGGATAGCTAGTAGCCTACTTTATCTTCCCCCCCCCCCTCATGAAAAACATGGCCAAACATGATTTGATTCAATTCAATTAAATTTATTTTCCTCAAGTCAAATCTCTACAGTTGTATTGGAAATTGAAAGGGTACACCAATATCCTAAAAATTCCTATATGGAATAAAACCAATTACACTAAAATTGTTTAAGTCTAACTTTGAATCTATGGCTTGTTTCTACATCTTAATTAAATATTTTTAACCCTAAAATATTCGGGGATTTGCTTATAAGTTTGATGGGACATGAAATAAATCTAATTGTCACGTATTAAGGTAATCACAAAATAATGATTAATCATAAAATAAGGTTAACCATAACATTTTCTCTATTATTGAATACATACGGTATAAACACACATTAAAAATATATAGACAAGGAGACATCATAATTGAAAACTTTTTGAAATGTGACTTAGCCTACATGAAGAAGTAGATACTACACCAGCCAACACATCTGTAATTCTGTTTTGGGCAGTAAACATTTTGTCTGAAAGAGCATTCCACCGCAGAAATAGATTTCATATTGCTCATCATCACCAGCAGTGACAACAGAAATAAGTATATATATATATATGTTAATGCACTTCTGTGTAATTCAATGCATTTTTGGTTCCTTACAGGAAAACCATCTTTTATGGAAAAAATGTAGTTCCCAGAGTTCCATGTTACACATCATAAGATTATTAGATGCAAACACAGAATGTCTGGACACCATGGTGCCTGTAAGTCAGTCCTTACAGTACACACCATAAGAAGTATTGCACATGCCAGAAACATCGCTCTATGAAATCCTGCTTCAGTCTTCTGGAACAAGGTAACTTGCAGCTTTCTTTTCCATCCTAGTGTTCAAATACATTTGATTTGTCATGTAAATCACGGGGATCTGGTCACGAAAGTTATCAGTAATTGCCCTAGGAGTCAGCATGCTGACCACATGCCCCCCAATCCTGATTACAGTGGTCGGATGGTAGACCTCTTCCCAAAAGGTTTGTACACCATGAAGTTTAGATCAATGGCTAATTTCTCTAGGCTAACATAATCTGTTAAAAAAAAAAAAAAAAAAAAGCGGACCGCCTAAAATATCTAAGTTGCCGATATGAGCCACTGCGCATGCCTAGCGGCATTCACAGGGTAGCAGGGAATGTATTGAAATTTGTTCTACAGCTGATAAATTGCTTGAATTGAGACATAATTTCACGTAATTTTCATTGCTTGTGAAAACAAACGTTTCCTTTACATCTCTTACATTTATTTACGTATCACAAGGCTCTGAAATCAGCTACAAGAATTGGTCTGCTTTTTTTGCCCTACCTGTACATTTTCTGGGTTAACCTAACCTATCCTGTCATGTATCTAAGAAATGTGTAAAAAGTTATAAAGTTTCTACTAAGGCATGGTTCAACAAAGGTTGTATTGCTTCCAAGGGAACACATGGGTTAGTGAACAATAAAGTATATATAGTAGCATTTGGTTATAGCATCCTCGAATTGTGTGACATCTCATAAGTATTACCATTGTATACACTGACCATAACTTATTATCCAGGTAAAAGCCATTAGTGACAGCTAGAAAATACTGGGTTCCATGAGTCCATGATTTCTTTTGTCAGCAACCATTTATAGACAATAGTGTATAAGGCTATGATAGCAGCGACAAAAGTTAAACGGCCTGGTAAAACTGTTTTCTTAGAACTTCAGTTTGCTCACAGCAGCTACAGTACAGTGACTTAGTCAAACCACTATTAGTGTCTTCAACAAACAAGAAACGAAACTTCAATGATGGGAAGTAAATGAGTAAAAGTAATAGGATTGGTCCCATTTCCTTGTAATCTTTACATTTTGAAAAACGTAATTTTTACTCGTAATTAACTTCTGGAAATAAAATGTTAATCGTTACATTGTATTAATCGACATGCATCGAACTGAGAATTTGGCAATGTTGCTTTCTTCTACTTGCTTGTGGTCACTGCAGCAGCTGTGAAGCGATCTCAGATCTCTCTAAAAAGAGTTTTTGCCAGGTTTTGTTGCATGAACTGTCATGGCCTTTTTTAACCCTAGCTAGGTACAGCAAAGCTGAAATGCTTTACAGGTTAGGCTTAAAAAGGAATGCAAGGAAAACATCATGCGCAGGGCAGAACGCACACCCTCGTTGCATGTTCTCTATCTATTTCTTTCCATTTAAAACTGAACTCAATAGGAAGATTTCATAATTAAGTATTTCAAACTTGCTTATCATTCTCGCTTGTTATTACGTCATCACTATAGGTGCCGACTTAGGGGGGGAAGGCACTTTCTGCCCCCCCCCCCAGTAAATTCAAAGATATTTAGAAAAATCAGTAATTATTAATGTTAAATATTTAATTATTATTCCTAACTTGTTACGAAAAAAATATACTAAAATGAGAATGTGACCATTACTGTATTTTAAAAGTAATATAAAACCAACTGTCTTGTTACATTTAAAGAAACAAGTCCATTCTGACAGCTATCGCCAGCTGTGTGCTGTGTTTCTGGTACCTCCGTCAGCTGAGCTTTACGTCACACCTGAATGAATAGCCGAAACCTACAGACAACTTGATCAGAAATCCGAAAATGTTTAACCTATACTTGTGATTTTCACTCCAGTTTGCGACATACAGGGTTGGAAAGAAACATGTTTTTTTTGTTTAAAACGTTTTATATGTGAACAACAATGTTGGTTGTTTAAAAAAAAGTTTTAATTGTTCATTTTGTTTAAATCAACCATTTTAATGTATAGGGCCTATTATATACATATATATATATACACACACAGTTGAAATGTTTAAAACATTTTAAACAATTTGTTTTAAACATTTTTTAGCATATGTTTATAACACTTTTTAATTGGGTGTTAAATTTAATTATGCAGACAATTTACATTTTGTCAATCCAATGACACCCTGTGCTAAGATGTTCAAGATTTACGAGTCGTAGACTTAATAGTATTTGAAAATACATTTTGTACCAGTAGTATTTGTTTATGATTTAATAGTTCATAATTAATAAAAAATAATACAAACTACCGGTACTGTTTAATTACTGCCTTTACTGCTCAACTGATGATTGACTTTCACCATGCTTTACGTGGCCTTAGCCGCCTTACATTATCAAACTTACAAGGGATATCTTACTACAGTGTTGCCAAATTGACACATTCAATATTTAATATTAATAATCTCTTTCTTTAAAAAGGAAGACTACAAAATAGATGGTAGGATCCAGTCAGAAAAAATTTCAAATCAATTACTCGAAATCAGAAACTGGAAGCTGGCGGCAGAGGATAGAGAAGTCTGGAGGAAAAGGATACAAAAGACACCACCTCACATGATTTTCTGGTGTTCTGGCCCTAGTTTTTTTTTTATTTGTTTTCTGTTTACAACACTAACAGGGTGTCACTGACTTGACAAAATGTAAATTGTCTTCATAATTAAATAATTAAAAAATGATTTAAACATATGCTAAAAAAACATGTTTAAAACAGATTGTTTAAAACGTTTTAAACAAACTTAAAAAAAACACAAGCACTTGTTTTAAACGTTTTGTTTTAAACATTCCAACCCTGGCGACATATTTTATCACTAATCACTGCATTCACTGGTGATAAACGTAAATAAACCTGACACTTTAGCAATACTTGTAGAGCAGTGTGGGAACTAAGGAAAACAGTAAGGCAAGACTCAACAGACTTAACATTAGTTTTTACTTCAAACTTTAAATTAATCAATATTTAATTTGTTTATTTAATATTCAAGCAATTAAAAGCATCTGTAGTGTACTAACATCAGTAATACCATTTACTCTAGTATAATATTTTATTGTGCAATCCTGCCCCTCCAAAATCTTTAACAAGTCGGTGCCTATGGTCATCACTACTGTTTTTGCAACTACTAGGCCTATCCAGGTTAAAGGTCATATTAACAAAAAGTGACTCTACGTGACTGGAAATATTGGTATTGATGTGCTTTTTATTTGTTCATTAATAATTTGAGACATGGTACCATCCCAAGCAGCCTTATCACTGAATAGCTCAACAGTTTCTATTGAAGTACTGGTCCTAATTACTGAATGGTAGGCCTACTTAGTTACTTACTAACTCAATTCCTAAGCAAGGTGGGAACCCGGAGATTCATTGCCACCCTTACACTAGCCACCATTCAACTCTATTCTGTGCTAAGTCCATCCAACCAACCCTAGCAAATCTTACTTCCCTTAAATCTATTCTAATATTGTCCTCCCACCTATGTCTAGATCTTCCAAGTGGTCTCTTTCCTTCAGGTCACCCAGTCAGTATCTTTGAGATATATATTTCCTCCACCTTCACACATCATATTCAGCCCATTTCATCCTTCGTGATTTAATTACCCTTATTAGTTATTACATTCGTTGAAGAGTACAGGTTATGAAGCTCGTCATTATGCAGTTTTCTCCAGTCCCTGTTTTCATCTCTCTTAGGTCCGATTATTTTCCTAAGCACCATGTTTTCAAATATTCTCAGATTATGTTCTTCCCAAGAAGTTCACATGGTACAAAGGTTGTCCAAAAAGTAAAGATAATTGTGCATTGTGCTCGGCAACTGTCCCCTACCATCACGATCGCATGCATGACAGTTAGTGCACAGTTAAAGAGCCAATTGAAAATCACACCAAATGTGAAGTGCATAGTGTGATTTGTTTTTTTTTTTTTTTTTTTGAAAGCACAGAATGTTCAGCCAATCAAAATTTAAAGGCAAATAATGCAAGTATTTGGTGTTGATGCAATGAACGAGTCTTCAGTGAGGAAATGGTGCATAATGTTTAATCAAGGAAGAACCAGTGTGCACAGTGAAGACCGGAATGGGAGGCCATCACTCGTTAGGATAAGTTGAAAGCAAAAGTTTCACTCTGGAAACCTTACATGATTTTCCGAAACTAAAGGACTTTTTGGTTGAAAAAGAGTTCCCAACTGATTCAAAGCAGTAGTGACATCCTGGCTCAGGTATTTGGCGATAGAAAAGTATAACATTGGCATTGAAAAACAGGTACCACGTTACAATAAATGCTTTGCTAGCAATGCCGATTACGTTGAGAAATAGAGTAAGGTACTGTATCTTTGTAAATGACATTTTATGTTGATATCTTAAGTTATTATTTAGTTATGCCAAATCATTCTTTACTTCCTGGATGGCCCTCATATATAATACAACTTTTAGATTTCTGGACAGAAGACTAAAAGGTAAAGTTTCTGAACAGTAGGCCCTATAAGAACATTTTAGTCAACACTTAACTTCTCCCTTCACATTATTTGTATCTGTAATTACTGCTCCCAGACATGTGAACTTGTCTACTTGTTCTAATGCTTTATTGGCTATTGTAATATTTTATAGTGCATTATTTTGAAGTTTCTTGAACATATACTTAGTGTTTAGTTTTTCTGTATTCATTTTCAATCCAACCATAATATTGTATCGTTCTGTGTTTATCAAAAACAGAACAACAATGAGCTATCACCAGCTGCTAATTATTGTGTATACGCAGAAGGAATGTGCATAACTTTACTGAACTATTCACACAATGTGATGCATGCTAAACATGCATGAGAGAGAAAAAAAAAAAAAGCAATGAGCCTCTTCTTTCCCTGGAGAATGTTGAACAGTCCCTTCTTTCATTGTAGGCTATGTCATTTCTTCTTTTATCAATTTATCAGGAGGAAGCTCATTCTTTAACAACATGAATAGCCTATTTTAAAACACCATTAATGGTTTTAATATCTCCATTTTGGCAAAAATTGAAATGGGCCAATCCGGGTAGGCCCTCCGTGTCATCTGGTCAAAAATGTATGTATGTGCGTATAAAATCTCTCTGTCCTGTACATGGCTACGCAATTCCTAAAAAAGGGGTAAGTTAAAACTACAAGAAAAGGAAAAGTAATATTAATAGCCTATCTTTCAACTAATAGTAGGCCTACCTACCAGCATGCATAGCTAGGAACTATAAAAATATGTTTTCATAAGATATATTCAATATTAAATTCCAGCAATCAATACTTTATTAACTGAACATGTTTTGTTCAGAGGAAACAGCCATATTGATTATAAGTCATAATAATCCTTTTTAAAAATATTGTATCAAACTAAGTTATTCAAATAATTCAATTTCAGTATGTTTTATTAATTACTTTTGAAGTGAAACTTCTTTAGGCGTGCTAGGAGTAAATCGAGAGGTAACCCATTATGCTCTAGCATTACAACAAAATCATCATGGAAATAGTGGGGTTAAGTAGAAAGCACAGAGTCGTTATTGAAAGAGTGGGGCCACTGGAGTGCGCGGGGGAAAGGTATCAGGCATTGAGTGGGGGGCTATTACTGCTTCGAGCTAGTGCCATGGTGAGCCCTTCACCATTATAGATGGCTCTACTCATTGCGTGAGCATCGTTCAAACGTCACTAATGTTCTCAGAAACTTAACCAAAGCATCCTGTTCATGTAAACACACACAGTGTCTACAATCAGTGACAGTTTGGGCATTAGTTCATCACAATTGTGTTATTGTTTTATCCGTATTTGATTTAAAATGCCAAAAAAGTGAATTTCTAATTTTATTTTTTATTCAGATGATTTTCGTCTTCCGTTCTATATAATTTTATTTGTAGGCTATTACTCTATTTCACTCTCAATGTTGCCAAAGAAGTTTCAATTCTGTTGCGTGGCATTCCATGCACCTGTTTCTAAAATAATGTTATCTTCAAGTCATTTTAGGTTAAATTAAAATTAACCATCACAAGACAAATGACAATTTTGCTACATTTGAATGAAAGCAGAAAAGTTATTCTTGCGCTATTTTGTTCTTTGTATTGAAAAATTAAACCTCCAATAAATGCGTCTTGAGTTGGAATATACAAGGGAGAATGAAATGAAAACAGCAATTATTTTTTTATATTATTCGTTAAATAGTCATAATAAATGTGACTATTGACTCGGAACACCCCTAAATTCCGAGGCACCTGTATCATTTACTATAGGCCTAATAAATCATTGTATTATATTCATTGGGATATCATTTTTATATAATTCTTTATTTTAAAAGCCAATCATAGCTTCTATCATAGCATATCCCCGCCACCCCCCTCCACAACATTCATGACCGAAATTTGGTGTTTTTCCGGCAATATATATTCCGAAATACAAATGTTCGCTCATTGCGGTGTCATCAAAGTTCAAAGGAATACGAACTGTAATCTTTATTAAACAATTCAAATAAAAATTTGTAAGAATTTTCATTTTTCTCAATCGTAAGTAGGGCTAATCGATAGGCCTACTATCGATTATTTTATCTTAGTCTTTTAATGCATTATTTTTGTTAGTATGCAATAAAATTGCTCAGATAAAAGTCTAATAATACGCTAATAAATGCCTGAAAAGATTAATTAGAATTATGGAAATATTCGTAATTTCGTACACTTCAGTCAGCTGTGAAACGACAGTGACATCTCTCGGAAGCTACCCGAACTCACGTCAAAACCAGCGCGGGAACTACTTTTTATCTCCCTTCGTAGGATTGATTCCTTTTAAAAGTTTCGTGTAAAATACAGAATAAGATGGGAGAGTTTATTAATAAAAAAAAGGTGGGGAAAGGTGTTTAGTTTGTAACATTTGGACAAATGACGCACAGCGCACAGGCGGTATATTTGTTAAAACTGAAGAAGAGCAATATTGTAGGATACTTATAATATGCGTGGTTTATTTTTTAAATACAATTTTATTATATTCCTTATTAATAGGTAATTAGACAATAACATCGTAATTATTAATTTAAACATCATCTAGTCACAAGAACTAGCTTGATAACGCGGGCACTTTTTTCAAATAACTTCCGGAGCGAAGCACCAATCAGTGAGCTTCTCTCACGACGCGGACCGCGGGGGAAGTTTCAAAGCCGACATGTTTTTTTCCGGAACAAATTTGCAAAGTGTCTACTCGCACCGCTTTCAATTCTGGTAAGAATAATAGAACATATCACCTTTTTAATTAACACAATTCTAATTTTTACCGTTATACATTCGCATCAATATTTTAGTTTAATTTTGTAATAAATATGTGAGAATATATATGATTTTTCCGGATAAAATATGCGACGTCACACTCGGGATATTTTGCGGATTCCTTCATTTTATTATAATTTAAAATATTGCCCATGAGTACCCTGTGAAATTGCAGGTGTTTTCATTGGATTAAAGTTATTAATTTTTAAAACTGCAAAAATATATTATACTATTCCAAATATATCAGTCGAGGCCACATGTCTGCATGTTAGTAAGTGGGCCTACATTCCTGTTTTTAACTTAAATCAGACATTCAATAGAACTTACAACACAAAGAGTTTTAGTAGCAGAAAAAGTATGAACTATGTCACACATTCATGAAAAATAAACTGCACTAAGATAGGCTATTTTAATTTCCGTTGTACGATGAAGGAAACACTTGTCGACCAGAATCTTGTCTTCCCTCTCCAATAATGACCATGCAAATCTAAGCAATTGTACACTTGATGCATCCCGAGTTATGCTAGCAATGCTAACTGCCATTCATAATCTCAATTTGTTGGCATTTATGACTTGGGATCTTCGAAGGACATCATTGCCCACTTCGAAGCTACTTGAAGAATCCCCTAATCTTTTAATGTTGGCATCATAATTGTTAGCATTGATAATGTTGTGTTGTTTCGAATAGCTCATTGAACTGATTGAGATATCAAAACAAAACAATCAAGTTTAAACATAACATTTTAATTGGTCGTGCACTAGGTTCCTCCCACTAACTCTCTAAAGGGACCTGTCTGGGAAGGAGGGGTTTAAGGTTTCAAATGTCTCCCTTTCTGTCACCCTACCTACCTATTTGGGACCTACTCCTAACAGTAAATTTTGGATTGTCTGGGATTCGAACTCGTGACCACTAGCACCGTAACCAGCAGCCTTTACCACTACAGCAACAGAGGGAAAATTCATGTATTTAAGTTTAAAGAACATTATAGTACATGAGATATAACCGTTCTGGTGCAAGGATAATGTTTGAAATATTTTATTTTATTTTGTGTACTTTTGATATGGTGCAATGGTCATTATCGTTAACACTGTAATTTTGCATATTTTTATGCCTATATGATGAAGGGTACAATAGTGAGATGCACATGTATGGGTCGGAAGTGAGGGGAAGCAGCCAGCAGGCATACCTTGGCTGGTGTGCTACTTAAATCTATCTTTGCCAAATATTCTAGCCACAATACCAACTATAACACAACACAATGCAAATTAGTTAAACCGGAGTGAAAAAATCTTTCAGTTTGATACCTCACTTGTATGTACTGACCCAGTATTTGCTTTGAAAACTGTCAAATTAAAACAGAAATAATATATATGATGTGTTAACAAACTTCTGAACTTAATTCAGTGTATTTCCGGTCCCTTTCAGGAAGAGCATCTTTTAAGGAAAACTCCATATAAGGAAAAAATGTAGTCCCCCTGAGTTCCATTGCTGTATACCGGTACCATGTTCACATCATAAGATCATTAGATGCCAACACAGATTGTCTGGACACCATGGCTAGGAAGGCTGCTAAAGAGAAGTTACGATACCTGCATATACCAGAAACATCGCTCTGTACACAAGGTAACTGGCATTTCTCCTTTCCATCCTATGCCGGTATTCATAATCAGCGACCTAAGAACGACTTTATAAAGCTAAGCTTATTGGACAAGTCTACTTATATGTTTTCGTATTCATAGTCTTCTTTAAAGTCGCACTTTATTAAGTCTGACTTCATTTAGCTCTACTTATTAAAGTCAAACTGGATAATATGCAAAATCGCACATTCCCTGCCAAAACAATTGAATCAGTGAAACATACTTCGGATTTTTTCAGTTTTCATGTAATGCAAAGCCACCTGAGTATGTATTTCACTGTCATGATACACAAATACAAAGAATTCAATTCATCCATACATATTATGCAGTGTGTAAATAAACTGATCAATGGTTTCTTGAGAAAATTCTGTGTATACATACATTTGCTTGGACAGAATTAATACCGGTACGCTTATGTATTTATTTCGATATTCAGTTCTAGAGAGATTGAAAACAGATTAGGATGCTTTGGGCCGATATGAAATGCCAGCGGAGAGAAATTCTGATGAAAGAACACCAATTGATATTTCCAAAATTTGATTTCTTGAAACGAAACCTCTTTTAAAATGCATTGTCAATGTAGAATGTAAATGGTTTCATCATATTTTGAAAATAACCATTTGGGGGACGATTTTCTTCTATGACCTTGCCCAGATCCTCAAAATAACTGTCCATGGTTCTGGCTGGAACCCTTGAGTTGATAAAATTTAGCTTACTGCGACAAATAAGTCTTGCTTTAGTGACTATGAATAGCAATAATAGAGGATATGGTCACAAAAATAGTCAGTAATAGTCCTAGGAGTTAGGCTAGCAATGCTAATTACCAGTGATAATAAAATAACTAGGCCTATGTCATAAGTACGACTTGTTTGTGCCAGAAATTCAACTTAGGACATGATTAAAGTTCAACTTGGATATAAGTATGACTTATTGCGACTATGAATACCGGCCTTAGTGTTCAAATACAGGAAATAATGCCTGCACAGTCTAGTGTTTAGCAGTGCTGACTAGAGATCTGGGCAAAGTCGCAATGTAGGGGGGCCCATCTCGCCATGTGTGTAGGTTTCCACGGACAGGTGATCTTTTTTGTTTCTCAGTGAGGCAGGTTGACGAACATGATGTTTCTTGTGCATTGCTTATGAACAGTGATATTAATTTAGTAGGGCATTCTGAATTCTTCCGAAATTCTAGTTTAGTGGCAGTTAGGTTAGGAACGCTGTTACTAATTAGTGACAGGTTCTGTTCGGTTATGTACGGTGATATTAATTTAGTAGGGTATTCTAAATTCTGCAGAAGGCGAGGTTTGTTGTATTGGTGAACCTATTTCCCAGAATTAAACGTGTTCAGCTGGTATGACGTCACACTTCTAACGTCCAATCCAGAGTTTCTTCATATAAAAATATGGCGAAATTCAGGCTACTTTTCGCTAGATCACATTATAAAAGAAAGTGTAATGTTTAGGGCAGGTGGGTTGGACCAAATCATTCGTTGAGGCAACATCTCCTCTCCAGAGAACCACAAAATATGTGAGATATTAAGTGTTTTAAGAGGAGAAAGTTGGTTTTCAAAGTGGGCCCCCCTACAATGCGACTTTACCGAGATCTGCCTCATCTCAGCCTTAAGAGTGCTACAAAAAGATTGACAAAGGCACATATACACTTTTAACACACTGTTTGTTTTAGTAACTTTTATGATTTTAAACCAGGGTATGCTGTGTATTATAATATAAGAAAAATCTGATAGAATAAACTGAGGTAAAAGCAAACCATCAAAGATTATTAATTAAATGAGGGTATAAGGTGCACACGAATATTATATTTTATTATGAAGACACAAAGTTTCCAAGGCATGGTTCACAAGAGGTTGTACTGCTTACAAGAGGTTGTACTGCTTGCAAGGTAACGCAAAGGTTCCATTCCCACAGCTGCTCTTTTTTATGTTAGTGGGAAATAAAATAAAAAGAGTAGCACTTCGTTATAGCATCCTCGGTTTGTGCAACATCTCATCTATAATGTCAAATAGTCAGTCAATAAATTCCTTATAACAGGCATGTTTTTCTTCTCGCACGACACACATAAATGCAAAACTTGCTTAGAACAAAATCCCAGACTTAACTCTGAATGCAAATTTTCTCGTCTCAAATTCCAAGAAATGCACAAATATATCAAAGGTGTAAATACTTTTTTAACAGAACCAAGTGTTATCATTGTACACACTGACCAAAACTTATTGTCCAAGTAAAAGGTGTGGAAAGTCATTAGTGACAGATAGCTAGAGAATACTGGGTTTCATGTGCCCACGATTTATTTTGTCAGCAACCATTTACAGACAAAAGTGTGTAAGGCCATGTAAGCAGCAACGAGAAAGTTAAATGGCCTGGCACAACTGTTTTCTGAGAACTTGAGTTTGCACACAGCAGCTACAATATAATGACTTAGTCAAAGCACTATTAGTATCTTAAAAAAAAAAAAAAAAATGAAGTGAATGTACCAATTCAATGATTGGAAGTAATTGAGTAAAAGTAATTGGATTCCCTGTACAATGATTCCTTTTTGGTCTTTTTCAAAAATGTAATTTTAACTCATAATTTAAGTTACTTCTGGATATAAAATTGTAAGCACTGCATTTTAGTAATCATTACATTGTAGTACAATCAACATATACCAAACTGACAATTTGGCAATGTTGCTTTCTTCTACTCGCTTAAGGTCACTGCATCAGCTGTGAAGCAATCTCAGATCTCTCTAAAGAGAGTTTTAGCTGGGTTTTGTTGCATGAACTGTCATGGCCTTCTTTTTTTAACCCTAGTTAGGTACAGCAAAGGTGAAATGCTTTTAGGCTTAAAAAGGAATGCAAGGAAAGCATCATGCGCAGGACAGAACACACCCTCATCACATGTTCTCTATCTATTTCTTTCCATTTAAAACTATTTTCAGTTAAATGTTTTCAATAGGAAGATTTCATAATAAAGTATTTGAAACTTGCTTATCATTCTCGCTTGCTATAATGTTAACCTATAATCTAGGTTAAAGGTCATATTAAGAAAAAGTTACTTAACGTGTCTGGAAATATTGGTATCGGAATGATTTTTGTTTGTTCATTAATAACCTAAGACTTGGTAACGTCCCAAACAGCCTTATCACTGAATAAACCAATTGTTTCTGCCTTTGTGCCCAAAATAAAATAAAGAATACAAAAACGCACTCTGTTATTTTGCACAGTATATGAAATTGTAATTCTACTGATTACTTTTTGAAAAAGTAATTTGTAATTATAATTAAGTAAAATGTCTCTCAGGTAATTATAATTCAGCCCAACTGCTTTAGTTTTTTTTTTTGGTAGGCCTACTTTTCCCATCACTGCTGATATAAGTCAAACTCCTCAAGCTATTAGAGTTTTTAATTGTTTTTACAACACTAAATTGCAAATGATGTGAATTAGGAGCTGAATGTGACTTACAGGGGAAAAACAATCAAGGTTCATTAATTTTGAGGGAAATGAGTTTTAAAGTTTAAACTTATCACAGTTTTGTGTTTTCTAGATGGAATTTGATAAGTCATAAATTCATCCAGCCACATTTTTATTTGAATTTGCATTCTGCAGAGGACATTCTGTGTTACATGGGCTACTATTTCACTTACAATTTCACTTCATGTATGCATATAACCTCCAAAAGAACTAACACAACTCTGAAATAATAGGCTTTTATGTTTTCAAACTCAACAAAGGAAAAGTATCATTAGTGTTCAGTTAGGCTGCATTATTGTCAGGAACACCTACAGCAATATACAGTGAAACATAAAATAGAAAGGGAAAAAATGGACGTTGATTGTTCTTCCACTGAACTGACTGGAGCTTGATCACACACACGAGGGTTTTAACACACATTTGATTGTAACACAAAAGTAACTTTACTATGTGTTAGTAGCCCTACTCTCTTTCCACTATAAAACAGCTTCATTAACTCAGTTTTTGATGGATCTTGATTGCTTTTCCTATGTGCCCTTCGTATACAGAATTCTGCTAAATGGAAACACAAAAAATTACTGATTTCTGCAATCCCTGTTTGTAACTGTGAGTACCAAACATTATTTTATTGTGTATATTAACTTTCCGCTAAACTTGAGAAGAAGGTGACTGCCGTCTCAACAGGGCCATACCGAGTGGGATCAAGTCTACAATGTTGCCAATATTGCAAACATGACTACATGCCGATTGAATTCAGAAGATGAACGACGGTTGTAACTATGTTTTATGAAAGATGTAGAAGGGTAAAAAAGTTTCTACATTGTCAAGTGGTGACAGCTAAATTCTAGGTCAGTGACAGGTTATGTTAGGTTAAGAACAGTCATGTTAGTTTCGGAGCAGTATTCTGAATAGCGTAAAAAAGTTTCTACAGCTAAATTCTAGGTCAGTCATGGGTTATGTTAGGTTAGGAACAGTTATATTAGTTTAGGAGCAATATACTGAGTAGCGCAAGGTTTATTATGTCTCACATTGAATCTCTTTTGCGACGGGAAATTTTTCCCTTGCACAAGTCGTTCCTCCGTGGCTCGGAGGGGCACGGTCGCTACTGGCTGAGTATACCTCACTATTTGCTGGCTGCTCTATTCTGGAGTAGTTCCTAACTTTTTATTGCAGAACAGTATTTTTATTTCTCAAAAAAGCTGTAGCAATGGATGATAAAATTAAAAACTAACTTATAAAGTAAAAGTAAAGTGATCCCATAGGGTTTCCAGATTGAGATATCAGCATAAGAAGGTGGTAAGGTTGTCAGCCATACGCACCAGCCACTTTTTACCCCCAGGAATACTCCAGGTACTCGTTTCTGTTAGAGGCCGAATCGACCCCAGGGCCATAGTGCCACCAGAAGGAATAGGCCAATGGAAAAATCCCACCGACCTCATCATGAATCGAACCCACGCCCTTCTGGTTTGCAGCGCAGTGCCTCAGCTACTACGACCACATCATAGCCTACCTCTAAATTAAATTATAGTAGTGTGTAAATATGCAACAATATAATATGATTAAAACAACACACTTATTTCATCACTCAACTTTACTTATTAAGTAGATTATTACCCATAACGCATTTCACAAGCTGTAGCTTCCATCATCAGATGGACACTGCCGGTTTCACTGGATTGCTGGTAGATGGCTCTGTAGGAAGGATCCATATTGCGATCAAGTCGTTTTCATGTGGTATGTCAAAATTAACTAAATTGTTCTTGTTCCTTCGGATATAAATTCTTTCCTTTACGGCCAGGTCCACCGGTTTATTTACACCTTTTATTAATCTTATGTTGTCTTCAAAATCATGTTTATCGGTTCAGTAATGATGGGCCACTGCTGATTTATGTAATTGCTTGTACCTGATATTTCTTAAATGCTCTTTGTGTCTGACAGTTAAACTTCTTTTTGTCTTGCCTATATATGATTTGTTACAGTCCTTGCATTTTAATTCGTAGATGCCCGAATTCTTGTTGGGAGGAATTTTGTCCCTCTGTTCTGATTTTAGTAGATTTCTTATGCTATATTGGTTAGACGCCTCTAGACCTGCAGGGCGCGGGATCAAACCCGGCCGCGGTCGATGGATTTTTCAGGACGTAAAAATCTTGGGCACGGAGTCCTCCGGGAGGGACTTTAAGCTGGGGGTCCCGTGTTGTAGATTTACGGCACGTAAAAGAACTCCAAGCCTAAATTGGAGTCTCTGGACAAAATTTCTCGGCCCTTTCACGTCCAAGAAATACTTGGTTTCCAGAGGGGGGTTGCGAGGCGATGGGCTTACCACCTGTCCCTCTACCCTCTCTCGGAAAATAAGCATATCAAAATTAGTATAGGTAATGAAGCCTCCATTGGAGGCACCTACTATTGAAGTACTGGTCCTAATTACTGAATGGTAGGCCTACTTAGTTACTTACTAACTCAATTCCTAAGCAAGGTGGGAACCCGGAGATTCATTGCCACCCTTACACTAGCCACCATTCAACTCTATTCTGTGCTAAGTCCATCCAACCAACCCTAGCAAATCTTACTTCCCTTAAATCTATTCTAATATTGTCCTCCCACCTATGTCTAGATCTTCCAAGTGGTCTCTTTCCTTCAGGTCACCCAGTCAGTATCTTTGAGATATATATTTCCTCCACCTTCACACATCATATTCAGCCCATTTCATCCTTCGTGATTTAATTACCCTTATTACATTCGATGAAGAGTACAGGTTATGAAGCTCGTCATTATGCAGTTTTCTTCAGTCCCATTTTCATCTCTCTTAGGTCCGATTATTTTCCTAAGCACCCTATTTCCAAACACTGAAGCCGTTTGCTTGAGCGTCATTTATATTGCTGATCGCAGATGCATAGTCGATCATTTGATATTGTACCTGTAGGATGTGGGCTGCCGGCGTAGTCAGTCGGATAGAGTAAGGGCTTCGTGGTGGTGATGTCTGTGTTCAAGCACCAACAATCACAATAACTAGGATATTCCACAGGGGTTTATATATATGTACATTAAGGCACATGTTGAAAGATTTACTTATATATATTTCAAAACTTTTATGACAAAAAAAATATCGTCACTAGTACACTTTTGATGATGGCTGTTTCTGACAGTCCGACTCTTGTTCCCATTTAAACACTTTTCAACCAATAATCACCCGTGGCACGGAGTGTCATCCAATAGGGGCCGTATTATGACCAAATTACGTCACATCCCCAAAATGTATAAAACGGACCTCCGCCAACAAATCCGGCCACTTCATACAATTTTCCGCCGGGGCATTGAACAACTAATCCACGCAACTCCCCTGAGCATTACACGTACTAAGGATAAGTTACTTTAAAAAACCTTACGAACTCCCAATAATTAAGAGTGCGAAGTGTAAGTGTAACCAGCACGAGGGGGTCTCATATCAGCTTCAACACTCTTAGATTATGTTCTTCCTGAAAAGTTCACATGGTACGAGGGTCATGCAGAAAGTAAAGACAATTGCGCATCATGCTCAGCCCCGGTCCCCTACCACCACAATCATATGCATGCTAGTTAGTGATTAGCTCTTTACACCACCTCAGCATAAGTCGAGTTTCGTAGCAATGAGGTCATGCCTGTCTGTACTACAATGTATCCAATAGCCAATTGAAAATCCCACCAAATGTGAAGTGCGTAGCGTTATTGGTTTTTAGAAAGCACAGAATGTTCGGCCAATCAAAATCTATAGGCAAATACTGCAAGTCTATGGTGATAATGCAATGAACAAGTCTTCAGTGAGGAAATGATGCATAATGTTAAGGAAAACCAGTGTGCACGGTGAAGACCAGAGTGGGAGGGAATCACTTGTTATGGATGAGCTGAAAGCAAATATTTATGTTTCACTTTGGACACCTTACATGAATTTTCGAAACTAAAGAACGTTTTGAGTTCCCAACCGATGAAGACCTCAAAGTGGCAGAGACATCCTGGCTCAAGTTTTTGATGGTAGAAGAGTATAACATCGGCATTGAAAAACTGGTACCATGTTACAATAAATGCCTTGACAGCAATGGAGAAATAGAGTGAGGTACTGTATCTTTGTAAATAAAGCTTTGTGTTGATATCTTAAGTTATTTAGTTATGCCAAATCTACTTTACTTTCTGGACGACCCTCGAATCTAATACAACCCACAGGATGACTGCTCCCAGACATGTGAAGTTCTCCTCTTGTTCAAATGATTTATTGGCTATTCTAATATTTTGTAGTGCATTATTTTGAAGTTTCAAGTTTGAAGTTTTTTCTGCATTCATTTCCAATCCAACCATAATATTGAATTCTTTGGTGTTTATGAAAAACAGAACACAATAAGCTATCATCAGCTGCTAGTTATTGTGTAGACGCAGACGTAACGTGCATAACTTTACTGAATTATGCAAATGATGTGATGCATGTCAAATATGAAAGAGAGAGAGAAAAAAAGCAATGAGCCCCTTGTTTCCCTGGAAAATGTCTCTAACAATGTCATTCATTTCTTCTTTTATCAATTTATCCAGAGGAAGACCATTCTTTAACAACATAAATAGCTTATTTTAAAGTACCATTAACAAGATGGTTTTAATATCTCCATTTTGGCCAAATATGAAATGGGCCAATCCCTCACCCGAGTAGGGCCTGCATGTCATCTGGTAAAAGATGTATGTATATGATATGACTGCGCAATTCCTAAAAATGGAGAGAGGTAAAACTACAAGAAAAGAAAAAAATAATATTAATAGCCTATCTTTCAATATGCATAGCCTACCAGTATGCATAGCTAGGAACTATAATAGGGCATCCATTCGTCCCATTTTTTTGACAAAAGTCCAAGTGTCCCAAAAGTTTTATTGGGGACATTCAAATGTCCTGCTTTTTTGTGATTGTGATTGGCCAGTATGTTTCCAGCTACATTAATAAAACTTACAACAGGGAAGGTCTTACTTATTGTCAAAACATACCTTAATGGAGTAATGTGTGCTGATTTTTATGATAAATTATAAGAAAAAAAATGCACTTCTTGGAAAATATGCCCACATAAAAGTGGGCATAAGCGACAATGAGGCATTTATTTCTGTGGAATAAATTATCTATACCAGTCTGCAGAAGAAATTTAAGAAGTCATTTGGCATAATTTGTGTGCATGAGACACAAATAAATTGTAGTTATTCCCAAAATTAAATTTTGTCCCCTTATTTTCTTAATTGTCCCATGTTTTTTACTGGAAAAAAATTAAAATATTCCATTTTTATATAAACATTATATGGGCACCCTAAAATATAACAATATGTTTTTTGCAAGATATGTTAAATACTCAATTCCAGCAAAAAATACTTTATTAACCGATCAATTTCTGTTCAGAAGAAACAGCCATATTGATTTTGTCAATAGGCCTATATGCATTTTTTAAAATATTGTATCTTTTTAAAATATTGCATCTTTTTAAAAATATTGTATCAAACTAAGTTATTCAAATAATTCAATTTCAGTATGATTTATTAATGACTTATTATAAATTATTCATTAGTCATAATAAATGCAACTCTTGACTCGGAACATCCCTAGATTTCCGGTAACCTGTGGCATTACCTATAGGCCTAATAAATTATTATATTCATTGTGATATTATTTCATATAATTCTATATTTTAAAAACCAATCATACTTCATACTTCAATCATAGCACAACCCCGTCAACCCCCTCCCAAACATTCAATGACCGAAATCTGGCGTTTCCCTGGCAATGTTCCGAAATACAAATGTTTTATATTTCAAAGGAATATGAACTGAAATACTGTGATTTTATTTAAACTGAGGACGCCGTGTTTCAAGGACTCAAATAACATTTTGTAAGAATTTTAATTTTTCTAAATAATCGTAAGAAATCGATAGGCCTACTATCGATTACTCTATTTTCGTCAAATTTGCTCAGATAAAAGTCAAATAATACGCTACTAAATGCCTGAAAAAATTAATAAAAATTATAATTATGGAAATACAGCAAATATTCGTTATTTCGTCAGCTGTGAAACAAATAAGTGTCTCGGATGCTTCCCGAACTCACGTCAAAACCAGCGCGGGAACTACTTTTTATCTCCCTTCATTGCAGTCGTTTTAAACAAGTTTCGTGCAAGATTCGGAATATGATGGAAGAGTTCATTACAAGAAAGGTATTTTGATACATCGGGCACTTTTTTCAATAACTTCCGGAGCGAAGCACCAATCAGTGAGCTTCTCTCACGACGCGGACCGCGGGGGAAGTTTCAAAGCCGACATGTTTTTTTCCGGAACAAATTTGCAAAGTGTCTACTCGCACCGCTTTCAATTCTGGTAAGAATAATAGAACATATCACCTTTTTAATTAACACAATTCTAATTTTTACCGTTATACATTCGCATCAATATTTTAGTTTAATTTTGTAATAAATATGTGAGAATATATATGATTTTTCCGGATAAAATATGCGACGTCACACTCGGGATATTTTGCGGATTCCTTCATTTTATTATAATTTAAAATATTGCCCATGAGTACCCTGTGAAATTGCAGGTGTTTTCATTGGATTAAAGTTATTAATTTTTAAAACTGCAAAAATATATTATACTATTCCAAATATATCAGTCGAGGCCACATGTCTGCATGTTAGTAAGTGGGCCCACATTCCTGTTTTTAACTTAAATCAGACATTCAATAGAACTTACAACACAAAGAGTTTTAGTAGCAGAAAAAGTATGAACTATGTCACACATTCATGAAAAATAAACTGCACTAAGATAGGCTATTTTAATTTCCGTTGTACGATGAAGGAAACACTTGTCGACCAGAATCTTGTCTTCCCTCTCCAATAATGACCATGCAAATCTAAGCAATTGTACACTTGATGCATCCCGAGTTATGCTAGCAATGCTAACTGCCATTCATAATCTCAATTTGTTGGCATTTATGACTTGGGATCTTCGAAGGACATCATTGCCCACTTCGAAGCTACTTGAAGAATCCCCTAATCTTTTAATGTTGGCATCATAATTGTTAGCATTGATAATGTTGTGTTGTTTCGAATAGCTCATTGAACTGATTGAGATATCAAAACAAAACAATCAAGTTTAAACATAACATTTTAATTGGTCGTGCACTAGGTTCCTCCCACTAACTCTCTAAAGGGACCTGTCTGGGAAGGAGGGGTTTAAGGTTTCAAATGTCTCCCTTTCTGTCACCCTACCTACCTATTTGGGACCTACTCCTAACAGTAAATTTTGGATTGTCTGGGATTCGAACTCGTGACCACTAGCACCGTAACCAGCAGCCTTTACCACTACAGCAACAGAGGGAAAATTCATGTATTTAAGTTTAAAGAACATTATAGTACATGAGATATAACCGTTCTGGTGCAAGGATAATGTTTGAAATATTTTATTTTATTTTGTGTACTTTTGATATGGTGCAAGGGTCATTATCGTTAACACTGTCAAATTACAACAGAAATAATATATATGATGTGTTAACATACTTCTGAAATTAATTGGGGTGTACTTTTGGTTCCTTTCAGGATGACCTGTTCGAGGGAGTGGTATCCCCTATCTCTTTTAAATGTGTAGTCTCCTGAGTCCCATTGTTCACATCATAAGATCATTAGATGCCAACATAGATTGTCTGGACACCATAGCTAGCAAAGCTGCTTAAATGAGAAGTTAACGACATCTGCATGTACCAGAAACATCGCTCTGTGTACACAAGGTAACTGGCAGTTCTCCTTTCCTGGATAGTCTAGTGTTTAGTAGTGCTGACTAGAAATCTCAGGAGGTCTGAAACGAGTACACTCAGCCTTATGAGTGCTACTTGGTAAAGAAGCAGCTGATCTGGTCACGAAAATTATCAGTAATAGCGCTGGGAGTTGGCATGCTGACCACATGCCCCCCAATCCTGTCTGTCGCTGATGGATGGTAGACCTCTTCCCACAAGGGATGTAGCACCATAAAGTTAAGTTTAGATCAATGGCTGACATAATTCTAGGTTAACCTAACGGGCAACTGTGCCAGTAGTTGACCTGCACCTGTAGTTAACAAAATCAGCTGATACCTTCCACCCTGGGTTAGATTCCCAGCCAACTCACAGATCTTTCAGTGGTGGAAAATTTCCTTCCTGAGTTCAGGACTGGGTGTTGTGTACTTTCATTCCCATCCTGCGAGAGGTAATAACAAATCCCTGTGGTATCCTTGCCTGAATCACCTCGGACGAGTCATGGTCATCATCCCACAGCTTCGTCCAGGTCTGGACCTGCCTTCATCATTATCATTGACTTTGTACTGCAAAATGGTAAACTACTTTTTTTTTATAATTCTTATAGCAATACCTGCTTGTAATCACACAATTATTCCAATCCCTTGGATGTTGTTATAACAAAGTTCTACTGTATCTTTCATTTTAGTGACTGAAATGGACCATGATGATTTCCCCCTCCATCAAACAATTTTTAATGCTACACAAATCCTGCAGCTTCCAGTAAAACTAAACAACCGCATTAAATTATTTGTTAATTAATCTATATAGTTCTGTGAGAATTAAATTTAAATTCATTGCAATAAAAGTTTCCAAATAATATAAAGGAAAATAACAATATTTATTATCACAGGTAATGCCAAAAATATTGACTGGGAGACCCAAAGAGAAGACTTAGACGTAGGTGGGAAGACAATATTAGAATAGATTAAGGGGAAGTAGGAGTTGCGAGGGATGGTTGGAGTTAGCACAGGATAGGATTGAATGGCGGGCTCGTGTAAGCATGGCAATGAACCTAAGGGTTCCATAAAATAGATAATATTCCTTTAGCTTGCTTATTATCATCTTTCAAGAAATAGGCCTAGGAACTAAAACAATAATAGGCTATAATTATGTTTTATGCACGATATCAATATTAAATTTCAGCAAACAATACTTTAATGAATGGATGATTATCAACTGATTGTGTTCAGTGCACAGGAAACAGCCACATTGTTTACAATATGTCATAAATGCCTTTTAACAGTAGGCTGCCTTATCCACCTAAAATGCTAAATTCAAATAATTCATCTGTACAGTGGTGTACCAAGGCTACTTGGCGCCCAGGGCTAATTAGATGGTAGTCGCCCCCTAACACTAAAAGGTTCAAGGTTCAATGAGTTTAATTTAAACACAGTTTAATGTTCACAATTATTTCTTTTAAATAAGTAGTATGTTAAATTATGAAGAGAAAAATATGAATGAAATAAAACTGTAAGTATTATAAGGTTAGTTTGTTTGAAAAAAAATTGCTAAATTACATCGTAAACTTTTCCTTTGTGCTTGGCGCCCACGACCTATTTGTATTGTATTGTCTATGAATAGCTTAATCCGAAACGTTTATTTCATTTCTAAATAACATTACTGCAGTATTTAATAAAGTAATCAAGAAAATTTGACCAATAAAACCTTATATTTTGCCTGAAAAATTAGTTTTCCTTAAGCTAAAAAAAGTTGTTTTACAACTTTGGCGCCCTCCCCTTTACGGCCGCCCCATTCGCACCCCCCTTGATACGCCACTGCATCTGTATCAAGATTCATGTTAGTTTAGCAGCAATATGCTGCTTAGCGTGGGTTCCTGCCATGTAACGATGTTTTACGAAAGGCGTGGAAGGGTAATAAGGTTTCTAGAAGTAGTGACAGCCAAATTCTAGGTCAGTGACAGGTTATGTTAGGTTAGGAACATTTGTATTAGTTTAGGAGCAATAACTGAACAGTGCAGGGTTTATTATGTCTCACATTGAATCTTTTCTGCGACGAGAAATTTTACCCTTGCACTGATCGTTTCTCTTTTGGTCCCCTCGGCTCGGAGGGGCACAGTCGCTAATGGCAGAGCATGGCTGGCTACGCTATTCTGAAGGAGTTCCGACATTACTTATATTTCACTGAGTAGGCTATCAATAAAAAAAATTAAAAAGGAAAATAATCTAGGCCTATATGAAAAAAGCATGTTAATGGAATTATCATTTATTCAAGGCTCATTTTTAAACATTACCATAAAAATAATACAATATCAAAAGAGAAATTAACTGTATTGAAAGCTGAACTTATGCCCATGAAAGAAAATTCCCTAAAAAAAGTGCCAGCGTTGTGTGGAGGACATGTATAGTGCAGTTACTCATTAGATGGCCAGTCGGCTTCAAAGGTTTCGGTGTTTCTTTATGTTAATTGATCTGACTAAATCGGTCTTGGGCTTCCGCTATCCAAAACAAAAGCAACGTTGCAATATTCTCTCATTGTTATCACTGACCTCAGTTCTTCCTTCGCTTTATTCAATTCACACGTGTCATTGTTTACTGTAACTAGATCTTGCAACAACGAATTTCACTCCACGCGGAGTAGACTAGTAGCTGTCAAAATCACCACAGGACATTCTTAGATTTTGATTGGCTGGGGTAACTAGCTGATTGGTGCGGTAAAACAAAGAGCATGGGTTGAGCTGTCAGCAAACATTTCCTCCTAACGAAAGGAAGCCACCTGGGTATGCAATCAGGACCGGATTTAAGAGTACGCTGCCCATAGGCTGAAGTCCATTTGCCGCCCCCTCTATAGTTCATATTTGCTTAATATATTTGTTTTGTACAACAAAAGGATAGAATTCATTGGTGTTTTCATCTTTTTTAAACATAAAATTAATTTAGTTTAGATAAAACTACACTTTTATTGGTTTACATAATAAATTATATAATCAAATTAGTTATCTACTTTTTTACTCACTTCTTTTAAGATTCGTTAAAAAATGAAATGGGTTTCGAAATTAATTAACTAATTCTTGGAGATCAGTGATCACTATTTTCAACATATTTTTATATTTTAATGCTAATGACTATCTTTTGCGTAATTGAAAAACTGTGTTCAATTTGAATCAAGTTGTCCTACACGGTGAAATCAAATTACACAAAATGTAGTTAATTAGGCCTACTGGTTTATTTGTTGCAAAATATACAAACTTCTCTAAAACAACTCACCCCACGTAATTCGTACGGAAAACATTATTAATGTCTGAAATACTTCATTTTAACTTTTGAATAAAATGCCAAACTGCCGCCCCTGAAAATTTGCCGCTCTAGGCTGCAGCCTACTTAGCCTATTTAGAAATACGGCCCTGTATGCAATGAGTAACTGGACTATACAACATCTCTTGTGATGAGGTAGGCTACGTGGTTATTTTCATTGTAATTTTAACTGTAATTCTGAGAACCTGAATCATTACACCGTCAGCGGCTTTATTTGCATAATTATTTCACCTGATTGCTAGGGAGTTAAAGCTGTGGCTGCCACATGATTGGCCAACTTGTACGAGAAACACGCAATATTAATTAGGCCTACTTACAATTCAGAATAACATAAATAACCAATTCAGCATTGAAAATTTGATCCATAAACTATATGTTTTATATGTTTTTAACTAAACACAAACGTAAGCCAATGCAATAACTTTTGTTCTAAAATATTACAACCTTCTTTTCTCTCCATTCATTAAACGCCTGCAACTCTTTAGGCTACCACAGCGAAGGATTTTTCAATATTATTTTGTTACTTGCCTTTTCCTATAACTTCAAGACAGATAGGCCTAAATAGTTCACTATTCATTTTACCCATAAATATATTTTTTTCAGCTGTTTTTTTATATGGTAATTTGTTCTCAACAATTTGTTGCCAGCCAAAAGAGCCTGAATTCTTCTACAATATGAAATTAGAAGAAAGTTTTTGATAACTATTCTAAGCATACACAAAATTATATTATTTTCATTTTAAAATTTATGATTCAAAATAACATAAAACACTGTACAATGTTCAAAATCTTTCAATCAAAGAACTGATATAATATCTCATAACATCAGAAAGTGTCCATTGCTTAATCATACCAAAACACCTTTCCTTCCAAAAGTCAGCTATCAGTCATTTATGTTACATGACACGACCGGTACCTAAAATTGTTGAATATATCTCGCAGCATGAAGTTATCTTAAAACATTTTGCAAAATTTCTATTTTCTTATACTGAATGTATTCATAATATGTAATTCCGTTACTTAAGTGTAGTAATTCCGTTGCTATAAAATGTAATTCTTTTACCAGATTTAATAGGGAGGGCCTAAGTTTACTTGAAAAAACTACACAAGAATTATTTTAAAATTTGAGGCCTACCACTTTATTGATATTATTACCAGCACTAGCAGTTTGCAATCACAATATTATTAACAGATCGAAACCTAAAAACATGGTAAGAAACAGAGAAAATAAATTTTAGTCTATTAATTTAGCCATTATTTTTAATTTTCAGAAGCTAAAAAGTGGTTTTTGTTAACGGAATTATAGAAGCCATACGGTTTTGAAAAATCTAATTTCAATTAATGGTATATCTTACCCACAATTACTTCATCTTTTAGTACAGATCTTATAGACATGGAAAGTATGTATTAAGTGGCTTAGCTATTTGCTATCTTCAATTAGCCTAATTAATAATTTAGTGGAAAATCTGAACTCTGCCACTAAATGTCACACATTAAAACCTACAGAAGCAAAGACAAATAGCTATTGAAATATTCATTTTAAGGCAACAGGCTAGTAGGTCTACATGAAAAATATTAACACTTTTTACAAGGTATTCAGCTGAGTTTTATTTTTAAAATAACCATCTGATTTTTAACAATTCTTGTCCTCGTACCTATAGAATCGCCTCTGATTCTAGTACTTTTAAAACACATACGCCTTTTCTGCCTTAAGAAATACTTGGCTATTTTCTTGCAACACTCACACAATTTTCTTTTTTTTATGCTTCCCAGTTGATATTTTGTCTATGTTAGGTGGGACTTGAACAAAATGCTGAAAATCTGAATTTTCTTGGTTCCAGAAGTCTGGAGCAAAGGAGACTCTTGGGATGACCAACTTCATCCTCAACTGCAGCTATAACCTTAAGTTGAGTACAAAAGACTTTTGAGCTTATATTGTATTGTAGAAAATCATTAGACCTAAGTTACTGCAATTAAGCCTATTGAACAGAACGGTCATTGCATGAAAATAGGGACATACGTTCTAATTTGTAAATTATTATTTCATCTCAAAGTAGGCTATAACTTATTAGTTTAAATGGATCTTCTTTAACACTCTGCAAAGAATTCACCGGATGTTGCAGCACGGGTTATACGGTCCTTAGATTGATTACAAAACACTGACTGGCTGGCTATAATTGTTTTAACCTATTTTGAATGAGTCATACAATGCCACCAACAGTTTTACACGTGGAATGAACAAGCACAAGGTTAGTGACGGACAGAATGAGATTTACGACATCATCTTGGTTTGTGACAGAATCGAGGTTTATGATAGATTAGGTTAGGCTACCTAAGGTTAGTTACTTTAGAGACAGGTAGTTCTAGTGGCAAATCATAACCACCGTCAGCATCGTCAGACTGCCTATCTCCTTAGCATTACAATTTTAATTTTTACTGAATGAAACAATGTTAAAACTGTGTCCCTAAGTGCAAGGATTATAAGTAGGTGTGAATTGAATATATAAGAACACATCTTGTAATTCCCTTACCTTAAAATACGTAATTTATGATAAAACGTACAACAAACGTACAACTGACGGCCATCTTACCTGGGTAAAGAGGTTTTAACCAACACAACAAACCTAACAGGATATTTAATACAGCACGTTTTCAAAACGTGTGAATTCAGTATGCCCTACTAACTAATATCATTGTTCATAACCTAACGAACCTAACCTAACATAACCAACCTAGTAAAAACTGCTCTCGGGTTTCCAGTCGGGTAGTTATAGATGTGTGCTCTAAGCTTTCGGCGACTGTCTGCGTCGTCATCTTCGGAGAAGTGAGATCCAGAGGTTCTAACCAAAACACCAAGAGGCAAACCCATAAGTTTGACCGTCTTTGTCAGAAGAAACCGTCGCCTCCCAGCCTAGAACCCGAGTGTCTAATTGTCAACCTCAGCGGCAAAGACCTTGACTCAGCAGCGCAGTCTGTTCTGTACAAAGGGCTTAACTTCTCGCCTACCCCTAGAGCCATTCCCATTATGGACATCGTCAGTGGTGTGGAACAAGCTATCCATGACCTTCCATCTAATGTAGCTGAAGAAATCCGACATGAAACTTGCCTGGCCCTGAAAAGGACTGTTCCCTTCAAGAACAACATTTCCCGAGCAGAGCGCACAGCTCTACGTGCATTACGCGAGGACACAGATATAGTTATTCTACCAGCCGACAAGGGGAATGCCACCGTCGTTCTCAAATCATCAGATTACGACTTGAAAATCCAGGCTCTTCTCAATGACCCAGCCTACAAGATTTTAGCACGTGACCCAACACTGAAGATTGAAAAGTCCACTACGTCAATGATTAAATCGGCGAGGCTACCTGATGATGTGAAGAAGAGTCTGACACCTAGGTCATCCACAGCTCCTAGGCTCTACGGTCTCCCTAAAGTGCATAAACCAGACACTCCGCTGCGGCCGATTGTGAGCACTATTGGCTCACCTACTTATTACCTGGCTAAATATCTTACCAGACTTCTGTCTCCGTTAGTGGGGAACTGTGAACATCATGTCAAGAACTCCATGGAATTTGTTCGCACACTAGACAGCCTCCGAGTCCGTGACCAAGACCTCATGGTCAGCTTCGACGTGGTATCATTATTTACTAGAGTACCCCTGGAGGACACTCTTGAACTCCTCTCCCCCTTTTTTGATGCAGGAATTGTGAACCTCTTTAAGCACGTCCTCACATCTTCCTACTTCGTGTATGATAGAAAGTACTATCAACAGACTGATGGCGTGGCTATGGGGTCACCTTTGTCACCTGCCATAGCTGACCTCTATATGGAACATTTTGAACACCGTGCCTTAGAGACCGCCCATCTGAAGCCTACAATCTTCGCCAGATATGTAGACGATACCTTCTTGATCTGGCCTCATGGTAGAGAGGCTCTGCAAGAGTTCCTTGACCATCTCAATGGGATCCACAATAACATCAAGTTTACTATGGATTTGGAAAAGGATGGCCGCCTGCCTTTCTTAGACATAATCATTTATCGACGTGCCGATGGAACTCTGGGGCATGGCGTTTATCGGAAACCTATGCATACCGACTTGTATCTGAGTGGACTCAGCTTTCATCATCCAGCACAGAAACAGGCTGTCCTCAACACCCTAGTACACCGAGCCAGAGCCATCTCCGATGCAGATAGCCTTAATGGGGAACTTCAACACCTCCGACGTACCTTCAGTGCTAACGGCTATTCAGACTTTAATATAACCCGGGCCCTTAAAAGGACTGATTCTTCAGCACCGAGTGATAGAGACGAAAATGTTAAGCGGGCATTCATCCCGTACACTGGCCCTCTCTCCGGGAAGATCTCTCGACTACTCGGCCGCCACGGGATCAAGACTGTACACCTACCTCCTACCAAAACTCGGCAACTACTAAGACCTGTGAAAGATGACCTTGGATTACAGAGACCCGGGGTTTATGGAATTTCTTGCAGTTGTGGCAAGATTTATATTGGACAGACAGGACGCCACATTTCCACCAGGATTGAGGAGCACAAACGGCACTACCGTCTTGGGCAACCTGAAAAGTCCGCCATCGCCGAGCATTGTCTCGACATGGGCCACGAGATGGACTACCTCAACACAGCGGTACTGGCTTCTACCACGGGATTATGGGACCATCTCATCAAAGAAGCCTTTCACATCAGACTGAACCCAAATAACATCAATAGAGACGGAGGGTTCCAATTGGCCGCTTCCTGGCAACCTGCTATTTCTCTGCTCCAATCACGGAAGGAGAGATCGTTTACTTCCACCGACCAATCAGGATCCACCACTGCATCTGACTAGTCCTGCCATGGGTATATATACAACACCACAACCTCTGGATCTCACTTCTCCGAAGATGACGACGCAGACAGTCGCCGAAAGCTTAGAGCACACATCTATAACTACCCGACTGGAAACCCGAGAGCAGTTTTTACAATGTATTCGTCGGGAGAACCTACAAAGTTTTATAACCAACCTAACCTAACTTCCACTAAAGTAGAATCTACCTGCCACTGCTAACCTTAATGCAAGATGGACAGTTGGTCATCCTGCTTCTTAGTTGGTCTTTCTTCTTCGCTCAGAACCTTAATAAGGCTGGCGTGTTTTAAGCGTAGTAAAAATGAATTGATTGAAATGGGCAAAAAATAAGCTCAAGTTCTAAAAACGACTAATTTCCCCCCTTAATCAATTCCTTGAACAAAAGTAAATATATTTATTTGTCATTACAACAAAAAACACACAACGTTTCGGTCAAACCATAAGACCTTCTTCAGGTGACTGTTTACAAGAAGAGAATAAAACTCTCAATTGTCCGTGTCATAACAAACACTTCCGTTGTAAGTGGAATGCGCACGATTAGAATGGGACAAAAAATTGGTATTACGAAAATGCTTATCAATCCAATCAACAGGTATTTCATACGGGGACTCTTCTATAACATAAAATTCCATTTTAGGAAATTGGGAATTACACCTTTTTGATAGCACGTCCGCAAAAATCCAAAAAGTAAATATGCTATATGTAACGATATTTCCAGTTCCAGGAAGGAAGATTGTAATGCTAAGGATATAGTGCTCTACCCGCCTACACTGTTTCACGATGAGATTGATTCTGCGCACCTTTCCCCCTGCCATAATCAGTAAAAATTATGCCATTTTTTGGTTATGTAAAGATTTTCTTCACGATTTTTCTTTCATTTTGCAAATCTTTTAGAACGAACAGTTTATATATGAATTCTATAGTCTCTAAAGAACACTACAACCTCAAATATGGTCATTTTTCATTTTTCTAAAAAAAGGAAAATACAGTGTGCAGTGTGCCAAAGAATCCCCAGCTAAATGAACTACCCCAACAGTATCACTTTTTGCCAGTCATTCCATCAATCCTTCAATATTGTGAGACTTAGCGACATCCATGTTAGTAGCCTACTTGCTGTTCAATATTAATTAGTACCATAATTATTGTTGTAAACTCATAGTATTAAGTTTTCATACGATAACTGAACTAGTTAAATATTATATTAACACTTAATGCTTCACTTACGTCGCTGTTTATGAGCAGGACATGTTTCGGGATTCTTATCCCATCTTCGGCTGCTGGTCAACTGGCCAATATTTAACTAGTTCAGTTATTCATGTGCTCCACTGTGTATATTACTTCGTTTTAATTATTATTTCATACGATAGTTTTTAACATTAGCCTATCTGTTCAATTTGCCTATCATAAATTCTTTTAATAGGGAAGAAACACATGTTTGCTTTTCATTTATTTAATTTTTCATATTTAAAAGAGATAGGCCTATTATATGTAAAGAATAAATATGCAAAAAGGTGCTATATCATATGTAACAATAATGGTGACTAAAATTCTTAGCTAAGTACCGGTACCGGCGAAAGCCAAATACAAGGTGCACTTTAAGCTCCGCCCACTCGATATTCACATTTTGTTTCTCAGCGATGCAGGGTACCAACTATCCTTGTACAGTATATTGTCGTCGTCACTCCCAACCATACCAAATATTAAAAATGCGAGTGTGCCCCTTGTACCAAATATTAAAAATGCGAGAGTAAGTGCCTTGTACCCAACTGTTTGTCAGCCTGTTCATCATCGAAGAATTCGCTACATTGTGGTATAAAAGGAACTGCTTCACTGAGGGTGGGATATATCTCATGCGAAAAGTGCATCTTATATTTGTTCTATATGTGCAACAAAGTTAAAGAAAGCGGGAGGCCCAGACAATATATTGAATGAGCATATAAAGAGCACAGCTGCATACTTCAAAGAAGCATGGACAGAGATCTACAACAAATGCATACAAGAAGGCAAAATCCCAGAAGCTTGGAGGTTCGCCACCCTGAAAGTTCTATACAAAGGAAAAGGGGACACCAGTGATCCCGACTCTTATAGGGGCATAGCTCTTGAATGTGCACCTTTCAAAATATTGACAACTCTCCTAACATAACGGCTATACAAAATGGTGGAGTGGGCAATTCCAGAAGAACAATTTGGGTTTACAAAAGGAAAATCCACACTACAGGCAATAGGTTGTTTACAGACAAATATTCAAGAGGCTCTATCCAAGCCAAACGGAAAGCTACATGTCGTATTCATCGACTACACAAAAGCATTCGATCTTGTAAACAGATCAATGTTAATAGAGAAGCTTGAACAAGTAGCTGGGAAAAACTACATCACGAGAATCCTGAGGGACATCCTGAAAGCCAACTATATACAGATAGATGACAATATCGACAAATCACAACCAATAGAACAAACTAATGGAGTGCTGCAGGGCGACCCACTCAGTCCTCTCCTCTTTAACATAGCAACACATGACATTGCAAAAGACGTTCAAACAGACGACGTAAAATTTTATCCCTACGCTGATGACATGGTAATAGCATCAGAAAACATCCAAAAACTACAGACAGCCTTCAACAGACTAACAGATTGGGCAAACAAAAACGAGCTTCAACTAAACAATAAGAAGACAGTTACCATGACATTCAAGAAGGGCGGAAGACCAGCAGCCAGCGACATAATAACACATGGAAACGTACAGCTAACAAGAGTATCTCACTTCAAGTATCTTGGGATAACCCTACAAACGCAAGGAAATGTATACACAAAACACATAAAGGACAGAGTAGCAGCAGCAATAATAGCCATGAACACCATAAGTAACATACAGAAGATATCCCTCACAACAGCACTCAAACTATTCAAACTAAAAATTATGCCCATAATAACATATGGATTAGAAAACATATGGGAATACCTACAGAAGCATAACCTAGCAGATATCGAGAGAGTAAAGGCAACGTTCTTAAAGAAAGCTCTATCATTATCAAAGTACACACCCTCAAGACTGATGCACGAGCTAACCGGAGAACTCTACTTCATAGAAGAACTACGGTACCAGCTTCTCCTACCATCTACAGAGCCATACGAGAATCTGTTGCAAGAACTAAAGGAAAAGAAAAGAGAAATATGGCTAGAGTTTTACTCCACTAATGCTATGGTATGCTCGGAATGGAAGAATGCCAACTACGAACTTAGACATACAATGACAAGATATGCTGCACATGGCTTCCATCACAAAGTCTGCAGCAACGTGAAATTTCATCAACCGGACGACCAGTGTGTATGCAAATTGTGCTTCGGAAATTGTGATCGATACCATGCACAACAGTGTAAAATGAGGACAGTTTCGCTCACAAAGTTCTGCGAGTCGTAACAAAACTAAGAATGCACATTGTGCGCTACTCCATTTTATTATTATTATATTTGTTCTTTCCCTAAGTACCTACTGCATCCAGACTTGAAATTCCGTGGCCCGTGTTAGATGCTATAACTACAAGTTAGGCCTAGTGAAATATTGCTTATAGGCCTACTGCATTTCTAAACATCAAAGTGCTCATTAAAATAGACTCAGGTATTCCAGGAAATGTTGGTTAGGAGGAAGGAGGTGAACTTGGGTTTAATAGCCTTTTTGGTGCAAGGGTCTTTTTATTTAGGCCTAATAGGGGAATATTAGGTACCGAATATTATGCTAGCTCTGAAAAATAGCTGCTTTGGTGCAAGGGTCATTTATTTTAATAAAAAATATTTAAGGTGCAGCAGATTGAAAGCCAATACATTTAATAAATTTCTGTGACAATCTAAACCCACAACTTACATGTTATGAACAAAGTGGAAGGATGTTGACTGGCAGCATTAAATCCCAGAGAGCTGGAGGATGGTAGGTTATCACATAGCACAAACACTTTTGGAGGATGGTAGGTTAATTATCACATAGAATTGAAGGGAAATAGCGCCCAATGGGCGCACACACTATCACATAGCACAAACACTTTTCACCACATTTCGTGGTCAGAACCCCTTGTTTTGTTATTTAATTACACTTCACGAACAAAGCTTTCACACATTTGTGTGTTCTTCATTTATTATTAATGGCCAATCGGAGTCAAGAATGAGAATCAGAGTTGCCACTTTACAAATTTCCCTCAAAATTACCCACCAGAAATGAAAGCGGCAACTTTAAAGTCTTGTAAATTCACCGGTGGAAAAGTCCGATAAATGCAGATTACGTCATGATGATTTTGTAATGAGCTTCTGATTACTGTTGATTTTACAAACAGGTCGATGGATTTCGGCGGGAGTATTCGAGTTGTATAATAATTATTGTATCATGGATCTGCAAGAAATGGAAATTGTAATACACGATGGGCAGGGACAGGGCTGTATTTCTAAATAGGCTAAGTAGGCTGCAGCCTAGAGCGGAAAATATTCAGGGGCGGCAGTTTGGCAATTTATTCAAAAGTTAAAATGAAGTATTTCAGACGTTAGTAATATTTTCCATACAAATTTAAAAATACATTATTAACGAGTTTGCCATTAAGAAATCTCGTAAGAAAGCTATGAAGATTACGTGGGGTAGGTTGTTTTAGAGAAGTTTGTATATTTTGCAACAAATAAACCATTTGTAATTAAAAATTGCATTTTGTGTAATTTCATTTCACCGTGTAGGACAACTTAATTCAAATTGAACACAGTTCTTCAATTACGCAAAAGATAGTCATTAGCATTAAAATATAAAAATATGTTTAAAATAGTGATCACTGATCTCCAAGAACAAATTAATTAATTAATTAATTAATTAATTTCGAAACCCATTTCATTTTTAACGAATGTTAATAGTAAAAAAAAAAAGTAGACAACTAATTTGATTATATAATTTATTATGTAAACCATTAAAATTGTAGTTTTATCTAAACTAAATGAACTTTTTGTTGTATAAAACAAATGTATTAAGCAAATATGAACTATAGAGGGGGCGGGAAATGGACTAGCCTATAGGTGGCATAGGCCTACTCCTAAATCCGGCCCTGGGCAGGGAACTAATAACACCTTGATGAAAGTACAGTGGCATTGATGGAATTAATCGATTGCTTTAAAAATGTGCCTAAACTGCTCCATGATCATAACTCTATCACAAAATTGGTTAGAATATTGTTAAAAGCATAATCTTTATGCTAATTTAATAATGAATGACTATAATCTGTTTTTTATACATACAAAAAGAACTTAAGCAAAATATCTGAGAAATTAGAACAAGGATTGTTGGATGACTGGAGATTGAGGAAAGCACAATCCACAATTGCCATTAATGGCACTAGAAAGCATACAAACCGAACTACAATAACCACATGGGAAAATTCTGACGATATTCGACTCTCTGAAAACTACACCCTAGTTTCCGACTGGAAATCTAGGTCCAAATGGATCAGACAACTGAATAGCATACTGCAAGGGGATCCTCTAGGTACAACTTTCTTCAGTGTACTAAGTCAGGACATAGTGGCAGCAATACACAAAGCAGCTCCAAGTGTAGCTCTGTATGTATATGCAGACGACATGGTCTTAGCCACAAGTAGCAGGAGATACCACCAGAGAGCCATGGACAAGCTGGCATATGGGCGGAAGAAAATGATATGCAAAAAAACATACCACAGATTATTGTCTCTGTTGACATTACATGAGAATAATAAAGGAGAAAATTTTCTCTGAACCCAGGACCTTTGGCTATCCATGCCACTCCTCTAAGCCAGATAACACTTCACCTCTCTCCTAAGGCTGATTGCCCTTAATGGTCTACCTCCCAGTGTCAGAGGAATTTTTCTCCTATAATATTCTCACAGACAAGGGTCTTTCAGAAAGGAAACAAACTATCTAGAGATGACATCATAAGGTACAATGGGGAGATGTTGAAAACTACAAATTCTTTCAGATACCTTGAGATGACTGGTACAACATTCGGGATCCACATAAAGGACTAGATGGAAGCAGCCATCCAGAACTTGAGCATCGTCAAGAATATAAACAGAATGTCAGTCATGACTTGCTGAAGCTCTTCGAAGTTAAGGTCCTCCCTGTTGCTACATATGGCTTTAAGCTCATCAGGCACAAGGTAATGAAAAAACAACTGCTGGAGATAAAAAATACTCAAGGCAAGATACGTTATGCCTGTTGCAGTACACTTCATCAAAGATAGCATATACTATGGCCAAGGAAACATTCCTCATCAGCAAATACAATTTTAATATCTACTTCCATGGACACCATTGGTGCAAGAAGCCCGACACGACACGCATGGAGTTGGAGATCTGGCCTGACTTTTTCACCATGGATGCTTTAATGGCTGACTACTGAAAGCAAGTGGATTACAAGCTCCAGCAATTACAAGATTTGCAACACAAGGCTTTGACTACAAGTTGTGCATGAAAAAATCATATCATAAGCTGAAGGAAGATTGTGGGTGTGAATGGTGCTTGGAGAAGTGTGATCAATATCATGCAAAGATCTGTAGAAACAGAAGATCATTTATTTTGAGCTGAAGACTAGTAAAACCACACATTGTGCACATTTATCTTTTAATAATAATCTTCCACATATTGCCGCCCATTCTCCTTAACACTGAAATTAAATATTTTATTTTACAGATAAGTTTGGGACAAGTTCACTCATGTGTTATTGTGTTGAACACTGATTTCTTTGATCCTTCATGCCTCTGTGGAATTTTAATTCACTTTTTAAATGAAATCGTCTTGCAAATTTCTTCCATAACAGTTTTGGTTGCTACAGAAAAGAAACAAAATGTGGGAAACAATTGGAAAAGGCTATAATGTGATGATTGTAGTTGGAAATACATTAAATAGCAGGTGCCTGTGGTTTCGCTTATGATAATTAATTCAAAAATTAAAAATTAAGAGCATAATAATTAAAGCATGATATTTATTAACACTTAAACACAAATCATTCATATACTAAACGATTAATAAATTATAACAAAACAGCTAAAATTCCGACTTTGGAGTGCATTCCACGATTAGAAAGTGCCACCTGGAAAAAATGACCTCAGATTCGAATTCCCTTGTCCAGAAAACCCCTGCATAGTGAGTTCCATCCAAATTGATCAATGTTTGTCCATTTAGGCCTATATTTAATATCATTCTTCCATGTTGAAAATTTCAGATGTCTGCTTGCCTTGACATTGTGAACAAACGAATTGACCAGGGTGACCTCACAGAATTGAAGCGATTGATAATTCCATGTGATATATTGAAAAAATTGCAATGCTATTATCTCCGAGTTATGACAGAAAAAGACAAAGCCACCTCCAAGTGATTTGACAATTAAAATATATTACTGAGAATCCTATGCCTTGATAGTGCAAAAAATTCATGTTTTCTGCAGTTATTCACTCATAACTCGCGAACGAAAGCGAAAATTAAAAATCCAGCTTCGAGGTGCATTCGGCCACTCTTCAGTCCATTTATGTTTAAAATTTCAGATCTGGTCATGTGGTAGATTTCGCTGGGCATTGCACACACACACTTCCTCTTATTATTATAGACAGGAGACGAATTGTGATAAAAGACCTTCCATTATTGCTGTGCCTGGTGATCTACTTTTACTTCTCCTTGGTGCTGAAACCCTCCATTCAATGATTGAAGGACTGGGTATGTGTTGATAGTTGAATTTGCCTTCATTGCTAATCTTCTTCAGAGCCAGGGCCGTGGAAAGAAAGCAAGGGCCCCAGGTACAAATTTTCCCGGGCCCCCGTCAAATATTAAATTCACTACCCAACTCGCCCTTTATAATGTATGCAACAAAAAAGATTATGTAATCATATTACATAATTATTAAGTGCCAGAATGGTACCGGTACCGGTACTGTCTGACTGTCTGACTGTCTGTCTGTCCGTAAGCGCGATAGCTCAAATACGCTTTCTCGGATTTTCATAAAACTTGGTAGCCTATACCATTTATAACGCCCATAGGACGAAGCCTATTGATTTTGGACCAAATCGGGCACAAAACGGAAAAATACATTAAAATGTTCTAATTAGGAATGATTTTATCAATTTTATTTATGTTCTATATTAGGAACAATTTTATCTGTACGTAGCCGTTTAATTTTTTGAAAATTATGATTTTAAATGCCGAACATTAGTGAGGCCTACTGTTGAGTCCAAAAGGATTTCTGCTTCTACTTTTCAAAAATAACTTAGCAATTTTTCTTCAAGAATAATCCGTTTCAGATTAACTGATTAATTCCGTGTCACCGTTATACGACAGGATAATGCAGATAAAATAAACACATAAAACATAACTTAAGCTGTTTATTTACTTACAATCAATTTTATTTTAGGGTAAATTTAGAAAGTAAAAAATAAAACCTTGTCGGCCAGGCCCCCTTTTGATGCCCGGGCCCCGGGGCTCTAGCCCCGGCTGCCCCTCCCTCTCATCGGGCCTGTTCAGAGCTCCCATACCTCTCGTGTTCCCTGGGTGTTCAACTTTAGCAGCTTTTTGGGCTCTCTTTGGGCTATGCCGACATTCTAGTAAAATTCCAATTTTTTAATGTTGCAAATTTATGACCATTATTGCTTAGACCCAAGTAGACCCTCTCAAATGGTTTGTAAGGACATCTCAATCAGCTTACTAGCTTTACACGTTTGCAAGATAGACTGCTCATAAGGTAAGCATACTGCTATATTTCAGTCTCTTGTGATCATGTCCCCCATGTCCAGAGATTGTCTCATTTGCTGCAATAACAATGCTAAATGGAATCTGTTATCTGTATTTAACTGGTTACTTGCTCATGGTTCATTACCAGTACTTGCAGAGTTATTATATCATAAAGTTCTGCATAATTTTGACCTGGCAACCAAACCAAACTTCGGAAGTTTTCATGCAAAAAATCAGGCTCCTACATTATAGGATTTCGAAGTTGCATAGAAAATTTCGTTATGGAATGTTTATCTTCAAATAATATTCTGCATCACTTGGGGACATTGTTTTCTTTTTTCCTCCTGATCCAGTGTTGTACTTCCTGACTATGGTTTCTATGACGGTGTAACTTAACTCCCTGTGATAGTGACAAGTTTGTTTCATCAGAATCTTGAACAAGTTCATTCCCAGGTATTCAATATAATGGTCTTGAACTGTTTCTAAGGAGTTATATAAATACAATAATAAGTACATGAAACAGGATAAAACAAGATAAAATAGCCTATAAAATTAAACACTTCAAAATACAATATCAATATTACCTTGGGAGGAATTCATCCATCAAGTAAAATGAGTTAACAGCAAGCCAACTTTTCAAAACAAAATCTATTTAAGCTAACCGATTGGGCAGCTTTAGGTAATCTAAAGTAATAGCTGCATTGTTACACCACTTTGTCGACCTTACACGTAATAATATATTGTATGAGCATTCTTGTTATGCTAATTCACACCCATGAAGCGCCACAATGTAGCTGTTGCCGTGACAAAAACAGTATCAACATTAAAGTATCATTCCCAAAATAAAGCAGAAATCCCAGGCCAATCAATTTTGAAGTATTGTTTTCACAGGATGAAGCATTGTTACCACTGTTGATAGTGCTTAGAGTAGTTACTTCTTGTAGTGGTAGTTAGATTGAGTAGTAATCTTTAATTGAATAGTTTACTGGTGGCGGTAGTTGTAGTATCAGTAGTTTGAGTAGTTTTGTAGATAGACTAGAAATACTAACATAGGCAGTCTGGTATAACAATGCTTCATTATTTATTTATTTATACTGGTGAAGTTAAGGCTGTAAGGCCTTCTCTTTCATTTCACCAATAAAACTATAGGCCTATTTATACCAGTAATACAAGATCTGATAAATATCTCAAAATTAAAAACTAAACAAATTACAGACAATAAAAGTTATGAAGATTTAATTACAAATTTGATAAACTAAATTAAAACAAAATCTAACTAATAATAATGCTAACTAATTAATGACTAATAAAATAAATGAATTATCTTCATATTTTAATAATTTCCTTAATATGGTTAAAGTTTTTTGGATTGAAGCTGTGGTATTTCGGATGAAGCTTCATATGTTATGCCTGCAATTATGTCAGGAATCAATAGCAGCAGCATCATGGGCGAAGTTCTCTCGGAGAGGTCTTGTTGGCGACTGACGTACCAGATTTAATTTGGCTTAGCCGGCTGGCTATATAGACTCTCACTGTAGCTTGCACCCAATTGGCTGGATGGTGGATCAGCTGGTTCTCTATTTTGGATGGTTCGATATCATCTGTGTTATCCTACTCTCTATTATCGTTCTCCATTTTCATTATCAAACCCCTCACACTATTCCCTGCCTTGCAGTTTTGCATATTTGCATTTTGGTTATATAACTCCCCCTATTTCACTTGTATTCCCTGTTTTATCCTGTTTTGTCTATCCCTTTCTCTTGAAACAACATCCAAGGTTTATAAGTTCTTCACAGAAGCCTTCGAGCCCCATCTTTTGCAATTGCCTGGCACCACTCTTTATATTCTTGTTGCTGTTTTCTGTATCTTCATTACCAGCAGATACAAAGACTTGATCATATTCAAAAGATTCAGTATGCCTTATTATTTACTCGTATTGTGTGGCATTGCTATTGGAAAAAAATAAATAAAAAAATTAGAATCCTTGCAACAGACATGTAGATGCAATTTTAGTTTGTTTGCTTCCATCAGTTCTCTTTCTCCAATCCCAGCTGTCTTCTTTTCCGTATATAGGAGAACCATCATGTACTGAAATGTTGTAGCCCGGGAAAATATTCTGCAGGAATTAGGATGTTTCAGAAATCTTAATAGTTCTCACTTGCCACTTTTATGAATGTTGTTGTCAGATCATGTCAGCAATGCCACCATTTGCTTTAGGTGTGCTTCGAAACTTATATTTTTATACTATCGCAAGGTTTCTCAAAAACTGTAAATACAAAACGTGTCTCTAGGTTTCTTGCAGGCATAAGGAAAAAGACTTTGTCTGTACAGTATTTCCCCCTCTGAAACCACAGGACATTCTTAACTGGAAGCCTACAAATACAGAGTGGAGGTAAAACTGAGCTTTTAAGAAGGGAGGGAAAGGTGCACCTAGTTTCTAGACAGACAAACCGCTACTGCTTGTGACACATTTCAAGTATCTAGGACTGAAGCCTCAGATGCCAGGAAATGTTGTCACAATACACATCACAATGACATAAAACATCTCCAGAAATTATCTCTAGCAACTGCCATAAATATGTTTAAAATAAAGATCGCTCCAATAGTTACTCATGGATTGGACTTTATATGGCTGGACTTAAAGCTTAAGCATAGAAGCAGTGGAAGCCACCTTTATGAAACATGCCTTACGCCATGAAGTTAACTCCTTCACGCCTTGTGTATATTTGCTGACAAGAGAACTGCATTGGGTGAACGAATTGAGATTGCAACTTCTGCTGCCACACACACCTGACTATGAGGCAGTAATGAAAACAACGAGAATGTAAAGAATGGAAATATGGGACAGGTTTCACACCATGAATGCAATGGTTACAAGAGACTGGATGAAAAGCTCTTATGATCTATGACAAATAGTAACAAGATTTTCAGTGCACAGTTTTCATCACAGATTATGTGAAACCAAGAGTTATCATTTCGAGAACATGAGTGAGAGTGATCTTGTGTAGCAAACAGTGTGATTGGCAGGGTTTGAATTAATGGGGTGGAGGGGGGGATTTCCTCCTCTTGATAAAAAAAATTTCCCTGGTTCATGAAATTAAATTGTATAGCTTGCCAGGGATATATTTTTCTACATTTCATAAACTCCAGTTTAAAATTCCAAAGAAATTACAAAATTATGTAAGATTCATTGTAATTTAAATAATCGCACATCACTCACCCTATAACATAAAACCATACAGAAAAACACACTAGCGTCAGAAAAATGCCATATGCAATGTTCAAAACAACAGTATAACTGTGCCTGCACCTGTTGAATTGCTGCCAGAAACACGTAAAGTAAAAAAAATCATGTAAACTGATATAACCAAGTGACAAATGGAGTTAATAGGCCAATATCCGAAAACTTATATTTTATATTCAAAACTCCTAGATGAAGTCTTATCATGCTTTACTTTATATGTCATGCTTTTGTTTAATCAGTGACAATATTGTAAATTATGATATGCAGAAAATAAGTTATTTTTGTAACCAATCTCCTGACCGAACCATTAAGCAGGGCTTACGGAAAAACAAAGGTCTAAAGTTTTATAAGCATATGTGAAGGAATATCTGGCAGTGTTATTCATCCAAGCCCAGCCCAGTGTATTGCAACTTCCACAGCAGTATATGAACACTGCAAACAATATTGTCATGAGAACTTAATTACATTTTATGAATTGTGTGTAATATTTTTACAAATTAGGCCTGTAATTGGTTATTACTAGGGCTCGGACTTTTAGGTAAATACATATTTTTTTTTGCTATTACTTATGATTTCTGGACTTTGTCAAAGTTCCGTTTGGGACCCTTGGACTCAAAATACTGAGTTGCATATCACATAAAAAAAAATATTTTCGATATTTCTTATTTGAATAAATATTTTTGGTAACTTAACTATATTCACATATTTTACCACATATCATGTTTAGAAATGAATATTTTGACTGTTTTTGTAAAATTGCACCATATTTTCAATGTGTTGCATTGTTATGTTGAGTCAGACAATATATCAGGGCTGATTTTGTCTTTATTAGTACAAATTTCTGTTTCCTCTAACACTGCATTACTAAATTGGAAACAACAAAACAATTGTTGACAGAATCAATAAAATGAATCAAACACATTGAAAACAAACTTAACAAAATCAGTGGTTCAAAAGCAAACAAAATTAAACAAAAATTCCTGTCATGCCTAAATAAGAATGAAGGGTTACAAGTAATGCTCAAGATTTCAGATATTTTAATGTGTAAGAAAGAGTGTAGAGTACTTGAAGCAGATGGAACATCTGAGTGTCAGTGGCATTGCGTGTTACAAATATGCAATATTAACATCCTGCGATGTTGAACGTACATTTTCAAGATACAAGTCTCTGTTCCGTAAAAATCGTCACAGCTTTAAGATGCACAACTTAAGATCTACTTTTGTCGTTCACTGCAACAGTTCTACACTTGCTGACTAGAATGACTAGATGAGTACTTCTGTAAATATTGGTTAAATAAGTTATTTAAAATATTTTCATATTTTTTAAACATATTTTAGACTTTTAAACCACATAAAAAATAAATATTTTCGTTTTTATAAGCACCTAAAAGTCCGAGCCCTAGTTATTACTCTAGTACCAGTCAATGGAATTGGTCAAAAATCAAGAGTTTTCGTCCCATGGACGTTATAAAAGCATATACCAGATTTCATGAGAATTCGATGAAGCATATTTGATTTATCACACGTACAGATACACTGATGGACCGACAGATATTTCCCATCCACTATATAATCTCACAACATACCAAACTGACTTACTTAATTAGTGGCAATAGAAAATTCCTCAGCAAACTAAAGGAATATTATCTATTTTATCGAACCCAAAGGTTCATTGCCATGCTTACCTGAGCTTGCCATTCAACCCTATTCTGAGCAAACTCCATCCAACCATGCCTCACAAATCCTACCGGTACTTCTCTTAAATCTATCCTAATATTGTCCTCCAACCTAAGTTTAGGTCTTTTCAGTGTTCTTTTCCCTTCGGGTCTCCCAGTCAATACTTTTGAGATACGTCTTTCCTCTCCCATGCGTGTCTAGCCTATTTCATCCTCCGTGATTTCATTATCCTTACTATATCCGGTGAAGAGTACAAGTTATGAAGCTCTTTGTTATGCAGTTTTCTCCAGTCCCCATTTTCATTTCTCTTAGGCTCAAATATTTTCCTAAGCACCTGTCTCGAACACTCACAGATTATGTTCTTCCCAAAGAGTAAGCGACCATGTCCCACATCCATATATTACAGCTGGTAGGATAATAGTCTTATAAATTTTTATTTTTACATTTCTGGACAGAAGAAGAAAAAATACGAGTTTCTGAACTGCATAAAAATAAGCATTTCCTGATTTTAGTCAACACGTAACTTCTACCTTAATATTATTTGTATCTGTAATTATTATTGCTCCCAGATATTTGAATTTCTCCACTTATTTGAAAGATTTACCGGCTATTCTAATATTTTGTATCGCTTTACCTAGTTTTTTCTGTATGAATTTCCAATCCCACATTCCTGCAGACATCAAAAAGACTTTTTGCATTTCTCTCAATTGTGTTTAATCACCGCCCAACAGACAAACGTCATCTGCATAAGCTAACATCGGGTGAATGCCGTTTAATTCTAGGCCGACCTTGTTTTCCTGAACTTTACTAATGGCATTTCCAAAAGGTAAAGACGATAGCGCATCTCTTTTCTTCAAGCCCCTTTTAATGATAAACTTATCTGATATAAATTTCCCTACCCTGACTCTGCTATAGATTTCATTTAAGCACATTTGGATCAGCCTAACTAACTTCTTTGCTATCCCAAACTGAATGAGGATATTGTCTTGCCTAACTGAATCATATAAACTTACTTTTTTTTTTTAAATGTATGTATAGTTGATGAACAGACTTATTATATTCCAAATTTTTCTCCAAGATTTGGCAAAGACAAAATATTTGATCAATGGTTGATTTATTTCACCTAAATCCACATTGGTGATCTCCAATGATTTCGTCCACATATGATAGAAGTATTTTAGACAGATTTTTGTATGATGTTGATAAGAGAGAAATTCCTTGATTATTATTACATTCGGCACTATCTCCCTTTTTATGGATTGGTATAATAATAGATTTAAAGTACCTTATTACAGGCACTTAATATTTAAAGGACTTTAGGAGAGTATCAACTTTCTATCCAGTGATAAATGACCATGTTTTAAAACCTATGAACTAAATGATAAAAGCTAACACATGAGAAAGGAACCCCTTGCATCAACACAAAAATCTTAATCAGGTTCATAGATCTGTGGGGCTCATCACCAACGTGTTAAGATGGAAAAGAGGCCATTTTTTTTCTTCGTAAAAATTGTGTATAGTTCCCATTAATGATTTTAAGTCAGTGCTGGAACGGGGTCATTCAGCCTCATGACACCAACTAAGGTTCTACTTCATAAAGAATTATTGGGTCCAGTTACGAAAGCAATCAATAATGACTGTGGGAGTTGGCATGCCTCCATTCTGCATGTAGTAGATGTTGCAGTCACTTAATATCTAACAAGAAACATAAAATAACTACTACATTTTTACGTAATTCTGCATTCATACTTTAACCTAGTAATCTCTCTCTCGATAACCACCCTCATCTAGCCATGGAGATAAAGAGAACTCAAGATCTACCGATTGAAGCTATAGCCGGACCTTTAGTGCATGTCATTGTTGCCTCATTGGTGATAGTGGGACGTACGGTCGTTGATCAACGCTCAGCTTGAGCGAGATCAAAGGATCGAACCCTTAGTTGGCGATCATAGTTGAAGATGGGATTGAAATTAATTAATAATTTTCGTCCATTCTGTAGTGATGTAAATTAATATTTTGACTTTATTAAATTTTTCTACTTTTATACTACTTTAGGTATTATGAATTACTCTCAGTGGTGCTAAAGCTCCCCCGGTAAAAAGTTCTGTACTCCCTCTCCCGAAAGATATTATATCAAGGTTCTACTGTATATTATTTTACAGAAAGTTTAATTCGTGACTGTATGTTACAACAAAAAATATATTAAATTCACATTTTTAGAATAGATAACAGAAGAGCTATAACAATAATAATTTGGAGCCCAAACTTCATAACACCCCCCTCCCCCACCTCGCTGCTAGTGATATTTGAGTTTGTAATCTTTTGGTACAATTGTTCCAGGTTACTTCATTGTGCCAGAATACTGGTAACAGTATATGGCAAGGACAGTGAATACATATGAACAAGTCATTGGAAACTACAAGGTATGAATCTTTCTGAATTGTCTAGTGGTATTCAATCAAATTGCTTCACTTTTCTGTCAATTTTTGTTTTTATGCTGTAAGCTATGCTTTATCTGTCAGTGCAAGAACCAGACTGCTCCACTGTGTACTAGAAATGTAAAAGGAGCTTGTGGGGTTGTTTTAACTGTTTCTGTCATGAAGATTGGCGACAACATTTTCTTACTTTCACTACCACTTAACATGAATGAAACAGCTAAGGCATCTATGTTACTAATGCTTTTAGCCATAGTTGTAACTAGAACGATGCATGAGGATGTGCCAATATAAAATCTAATGAACACTCTCGGGGGGGGGGGAAGAAGGAATGCCGACTTCTTTCTTGGAATCATTATTACAACAGTAAACATCTCTCAAAGGTGACCATAATTTCAAATTCATCAATGGTTTAGCTGGAACCGATGGATACTGCAGTTTCTTGCTCCATGTAAATGATCAACATACTTCCAACAGTCTTGCCTGAGTTGCCCTTAGTTTGGTTTATCCTGGGTAAGTTTATATATAATTATTAGGGGGCGGATTTCTATGACATAAAAAATAGGATATATAGATGCATTTATGACCTTAAAAACATTAAAATATAACCAATAAAATTTAAAATATGACTTTACCACTTTCACATCTACTCTTATACAATTCAACGGCCCTAAATAGCGTGCTTGCTCGCCTGCTTCGTGAGACATCGGGTATACTCGGGTATACTCAGCGATGTTCGTCTCTCGCAGTCTAAACTTTCATGACGACTACAAGATTAGGAAAACCGTTTCTTTATTATATAAGGCCTAAGTGAAATGAACACAATGAACAAATATTCTAATTTTATTTTTACTTACAATTTTCATAGCTCTGAACCACAAACATTTTTAATAATCTACCAGTGTAAATTTCTTAAAAATCCTGGAGTCAATTAATAATGGCGGGCGGAGCCGGGGGCACCAGCAGTAAAATATTTATGATTTAACTCTTGAAATATCGCTGATAATAATAATCCAAATCAATCACTCCTTCTCTTGAAAAATTATATCATTTCTGAAAATTACACTGAATTTATCAAATAAAATTCACATCTCATTCATCTGTCAACAAACAGTTGAAAAACGATACGTATTATCCACCACCGTCTCGAGAATTACGCACGAGAATTAGCCTATACAGTGTAGAAGGCAGTGGTTCACAGTTATCTTTGGAACTGCATAATCGAATCTGAGATCGTTTTCCCAGGTGGCAATTTCTAATCGTGGAATGTACTCTAAAGCCGAAATTTTAGCTGTTTCATTAATTATTAATGGTTTAGTTTAAGAATGATTCGCATGCAAGTGTTAATAAATATAATGCTTTAATAGTTATTATACTCTTAATTTTTAATTTTTAAATTAATTATCGTGGGCGAAGCCACGGACACCTACTAGTTTTGTACATTTCTTTAAGTTTCATAACAATACATTTTATTAAAATATAGTGTTAATTATTTAAAATATCTGTAAGTTCTCAAAAGGTATCATTATAATGCAAAATTTACAAAATATGATATGATTCTCCAAAATTTCTTTAATATGCACACAAATATGCACAAACATATGACCTAGATATGCATATTCATACTAAATATGCTATAATAGTTGAACATTTCCTAAATATGCAGTTACATGCACAATAAAAGCCGTTCCATTTTTACCAGAATGATTGGAATCGGGTTTAAATTAGTCGGAAACCTGAAATAATACAAAGGGGGAAAAATATGACATGTCATAGAAATCCGCCCCTAATAATAATAATTTAAAAAAAAAATTCTCTCACAAGAACTGGTCATTGAATTGTCACAAACTTCTTAGGGAGCATTCACACAGAAGTAGCATGCCACTTGTGATGTGCTACCTGGATGCACACTGCACGTTACTAATTTAAAATCCCAAATAAACAAGATGAAGTCTTCACACCAAAGTAATGTGGCAATAGTGCAGCTCGCAGAGTGTGACATTCATTTCCTCAGATAGATCTGGACTTATTTCATGCGACGCTACTCGGGATGACGCATGCGTACAATTGCCTTTTCAGCTGTTTTCTAATTGTTAAGAAAATTCAACACATATTTGCTTGTGTAGCGGTAGATTATGGCAAAGATGTCATGAAAATTACTAGAAAGAGATTATTTAACATACAGTTTGTACATGCGTAGACTATATGATATGGCAATCGAAACTAGTAGGAAAAAAGCGTGGATTAAAATTACTGAAACTATATCCTCTTTAGGTAAATTACATTATTTTAAATGGGTTTCTCAATAGTTCATGTGAAAATATATAATGTACGTTAAACTGCAGATTGTATTTGCTACTTCGGTATGAATGCATAACTGTGAACCATGCAACTCAATGTGCAGCCTACATCCAGGTAGTGCGATTCGCATACTATACTACTTCAGTGCACTGCTTTAAGATTCAGTTTTAATTATTTTTTATAATTTTTCTTCAGAAAGGAGAATCAGCACACCCACATGGATCCACCTATGCTTTGAGCTATTTACGTGGATAAACCCTTACTTTTCAATATTTAATTATTTTCTTACGTTATTTGTGTCCCCTGAAGAATTGTGTAATTTGGAGCTGTCTGGTTGTTGCATGTAGTCATAGTTACCATTGCAACGGTGCTGTAGTGCTCACTTGTTTTCCTGTTTGCAGAGTTAACGTCATGCCCCACTTCTCGAGAATCATGGTATAGATAATGAATGTAACACTAAAAATAGCTATTTTAATGCAAACAATGTGCATAATCATTTTCGTTATTTTGTTTGGCATAAATTCCTCTAGACTTCAAACTGTGGAAATTATTGATTTCTCCACTATGAAACTGAAAAATCTTTAAGGGTTATATGTACTCTAGTAAAAAAGCACTGATGCCAGGAGAGATTCCATCTGGCACCATGAATCAGACTCTGGTAGCACCAGGGCTGACCCGTCCAGATAGGCAAACTAGCCAGCTACCTAGGGCGGATTATTTTTAGAAACATTTAGGGGCAGCAACATTTAGATTTAAAATAAGCTGATTTCCAAGACATCAAAAATTAAAAAAATATGTTGTGGAGTATGAGTAAAAAGGACAGATGATTATAAAAATTAATTCAGGACATTATGTCAACGTATTTATCCCCACACTATCTAGATATGTTATAATATCTTCTTCTATAATATCTTCTCAAATTAGGTCAACTCAAATGAATTTTATCTAACTACTTACCAATACCAGGCTAGAGAATGTGAAATTCCATGTTATCAAATGGCAGTGGCTTAGACTGAGTCTACCTAAATAATATAAGAAAATAAGTGGATTCATAAACAAATAAATAAAGGCAGCATCAACCAAGTCATTAGCCTTGTCAACAGAATATTTTTCGCCACTGCATACCCCAACCCCTCCTGCTATTACACATCAACGTGTGGTGTCATGTACTTAGGCAGCATCAAAATCTCAGGATACGGCAGTAAAGACAAGCTGAGACTGAGGGATGGTCCAGCCAGTCGAGTCTCACTTAAGTGTGAGTTATATGACTTCTCCCACTAAACGTTAACCTACTCGTTGTGAAGACAGGCCAATTTGTTTCGCAAGAGCGGCATAAAGTCACCACCGAAGAGATTGGAGAGAATTTTGAGAACGCTAGTCTCTTCAGGTACCCGCTTGCTTGAAGAGCGCCCGAGCGAGAAGTCGGACAATAGAATGAATAAGGGAGGGATACGGTAACATAAACATTACATCCCTCAGTCATTACTGACCCAGCATTGAGTGAAGTGTTAGTTAATTTAGAACTTGTGATTATTGTGATTTGTGATTCTAATAAGTATGGACAATTCCACAGATAACACCGTTTTCAGTTCTATTGTATAAACCAAAAACATGTAATGTAAGGTAAAAACCAACTCCTATGCTTGATTTAGAAGTTTTTTAAAAATTGAACCTTATTCTTTATTTTTTTAATTTATGTAGTTTAGTTTCAAAAACTAAGAGCGATAATAATTAATAATGATTGTGGTGCTACTACTAATACTACTAGTAGTACTAATAATCTGGTCATGGAAACCACCATTAACGGCCGTGGGAATTGGCATGCTGACCACTTGCCCCCCCAATCCTGCCGTCTGCCTATGGTAGATGATGCAGCGATTGGGTGGTAGGCCTTATCCCTTCTGGGATGTTAGTGCCACAGAGTTAGTTAGTTAGTAATAATAATATAATACTTGATATAGGTAAATATAGGAAATTGAATCCATGTGCAAAATATTAATATTATTTTATTATTTATAACATTAATACAATGGGAATTATTATATCATTTGAATAATTATAAATTCATATTTTAAAATCCAGTTTACCCAGAACACAATTTCAAGCTACGCCATGGTCAAATGGTAAAGAATGGAATGATTGGGGTGGCAACTTAGGGGACACTGAAATCATTTCTTGCCAAGGGAAGGCACCAAAATACCTAGAACCAATCTGGGTAGTACTCAACTTATTTTGACATTTTGCCACTGATTATTTTTTTAATTGCTTTTTCTAATTTATCCAATTTTTGTGACTGCTCAATCTTTAATTTCTCCGTCAATACTAAATTAGACTGTCATACAATATTTCAATGATCGAGTTCAGTACACAATTCAATGTGTTTTACAGTGGGTAATTCTCAATAAAATTATGCCTTGGGAAACAAAATTTCAGCAATCTTTTGACTTACTGCCATTTGGAATTGAAACTTAAGGATGAAATACATTTAAAAAAATAAAAATTAGCATTGTTTATTAAAAAAATACTACATTCCTTAATGTATACGATTACTAAGTTTCAGTCACTTTTACGCCTCCCTAATTATGCGATATTAAAAAAGGCTACACTCGTTAAATATTTAAATCTTGGTATTGAAAATAAATAATTTTTGACAAAATTAAAATGTCTTCAGAAGATATCCCTAAAAAGAGAAAATAAATATTCCAGTGGGTTGATTAAAAATAGCACAAGGGTGAGGAGTGAGCCTGGCACATTAAATTTGTTTTCCTTTAAATTTCCATCCTAAAATTAAGGTGCGTCTTATGGTCTGGAGCATCTTATGGTCCATAAAATACGGTACTTAATTTCAACAACCCAACAAAATACCATGGATATACAGTTGGTATATACAAAATATTTCTTTAATTGCAGATATTGTGGAAACCATCATGGAGTACCCAGCATCGATATTGAGTTTTACTTTTCAGTGTTTATTGGTGTATAATAATGACTGTGCATAAACTTTCCTATATCAAGATATAAGAAGACTTGAAGATAGTGTTTGTGACATCAAGAAAAAGACTTTTCTATATCAAGAACAAGCTGAGGAAGACTACACAAAGATTCAGACCTCCACTTTGTAATTCTGTGCTTTGCCATGGAATTCTGAAGTGTGGTCTGTGTATGCTCCATTTCTAATACTGCTGGACACCTCAAGGTATTAACAAAAGCAGTACTTAGAAAGGGGCTTAGATAGGGGCCTCTTTTTAGAGGTGAAGAGCGGTCTTGGTGCAAACCGAGGCCACCCTACACCAGAAGACCAGCGATTCTCTCATCTAAAAAAGGTAAACAATATTATTTATACTAAGCATGATCCACTTGTAAACTATTTTAATTCTATATCTATATAATACAGTACATGTTTATGAGCTTAATCGATTTACAGATATATTCTTTGTAAATTCTGTCACATTGCTTGAACCTAAAATTACCATACTATATTTTTTAGACAGTCGAAGGTAAAAGAAGCACTTTTAACGATAGATGATACTAATTAAAAGGAGAATATTATGCTACTGAATGTTATAAAATTATAACACTCCAGGGTGGCTAACTTTGTTTTCCTGCTTCCACTTTCAAGCTGTAAACAATCTGTCAGCGAAAACATTAATAATGACTAGGGCCCAGATTTTAAGGATTTTATATTAGGTATTTTTGCCTTTAATTTTTGTGGAATGACCTTTTTAGGTTTTAAACGAACAATTTTAGCTGTCTTAACAAAACATAATAATGAACACTGAAATTGTATTAGCCTATAATTTTGACACAGGTATTCTAGTTTTTAAAAAATAAACAAGTAACTATTTCTTATATCGGCACTCAAAAATAGCAAGAACAATCAATATATTTACCCTTTAATGATATAATTATTCAATAAACCACTCAATTCACTTCCAATCTACAAAAATAAATAGACCCAAATGTCATGAATTTGTTCCTTTAATATACTTCTCTGTCATTGGTCGGCAACTTGTTATTTTAAAGTTGAAGCGACAATGGATTAGTTGCAGATTTCAAAGTATTGTAGACGGCTCAACAGTGAGGTGACACAAAGACAAGTGACAAAGCGACATATACATTGTTAATTTCAGTTCTCTGAATTTATTTTTATTATGTCTTTTCTTAAAATGCACAAATTCACATATTTATTTTCCTTTGGAAAATCTTTTTAAAAGTCGTGTTTTTCTGCAAAAGTCCTCTTTAGCCCCTAGTTTTTTAGCAAAATCCTTTGTAGCCCCTTCTAGGACTTTCAGTCCGATTTAGCCATTTTTAGGTTCTATAAGCGGGCTGTCACACTGGATTGATCGAGGGACAGCGTCCGACCGACAGGTATAACGAACCTATAGACAGCAGTGGTATCAGTCACATAGCATCGATCAACAACGAGGGTGAGAGATCATCTGGTCTGTGAAACAAACCTGTCCGTTTTTCAATCGCCAGTTGATGGCCAACTTCGTACCCACCTGAAGTTCAGAATTGATGTTGGAAGATTTAACTTACACAATAATGTCGTTTTAAACTTATATTTGAATGAAATATAATTGCACGAATCATTTAAGGCATTTAAAACGATATCTTCTTATGTCGTTTAATTTTAAAAACACAAAAATAGATCGAGTTGTAAGCACCTAGCGGTGGGCGATCGAACTACAACAAACAACAAACCTCTTCGCTCGGCCGACTGATGGAAGCTTGAAGTAAACAGATGTAGCCTGATATAGTAGGCATAATATTAAACCTTACATCCCAACACATGTAGTATGATAATGTGCAGGAAATAGGCATTCGTATTCCTAATAAGGTAATATACTTTACCTCTAATATACAGTGATGAGTAGACCTAGTAAAATCATATAGGTACATAACCTATAATATTTTCGTTGATCGATGACGCTCGATACAGTGTGACAAGGAACAGAAATTTAGCCGAGAGCGCAAGATGGCAGTCGGCTGGTCTTGATCGATCGAAGCTCAGTGTGACAGGCCGCTTAGATTCATATATTCTGAAGCAAGGAGCATGAAACAGAAAAATACGTTAAAATGTTCTAATTACGAAGCTGGGGATAAATTAAATTAAAACCTTCAAATCTGGGCCTTAATAATGACATCTGTTCGATTTTAAAACATAAAATTTTAATTTTAAAATTTTTGCCAAAACAGCTATCATGACTCAACTGTATGCAAATTAATAACAGCAGAACAAAAGAATGTTCCAAACGATACCTCACTCGTACGTAATGACCCAGTATTAGCTTTCAAAAGTGTGATTTATTTACCGGTTTGTGGCAGCTCGGCTGCTGATTGGCTGTCTTCGAGAGACAACCACCGAATAACCATCAAATGAGAAATAATAACATAATTAGGATAAAATCCTCAGAAATACTGAATAGGGTGTTTCAATAATCTAGGAAGTGAAGAGCCCCATACTTTCTATATTTTCTCAAGTAATACTAGACTGTGAATAGCTTGAGATATGAAATATAATTGAGACAGGAGTGATTTCTGTGTGCCCCAAATGTTTAGATAATGTAGCAGATATAATATTTTCTAAATTTGCAAACGTATTGTGTAAATACACTTTGCTTTCAATTGATATTTTAACAGTTCCAGTATCTTGTTCATAGGCAAGAAACATCCCAAACCTTGAATTATTTTATTCCTGCCTTCAGGGATGGAATAGACCTTTAATACATTAACTATTGTTGCTGTCATATAAATTAGGCACAATGTAATCTAAAACATCAGGAATGAAAGCATCAAGGCATTCATCGTTCACAGAAATACTTGGCAGACATTTAACATACAGTACTGCTCACTGGGGGTGTTTGGCATGGGATTTTTTTTGGGAGGGGCTGTAAGTTTAACACTATTATCACTAGGGCCTGGAAGTTTATTTTTAATAATGCAATCTATCACATGCTAGTGTTGAAATGTACAAGGTATCAAAGAAATATCAGGAAATTGATGGTTTAATTTTGCATATTTTGTTACTTTTACAATAATGCATCATACCAATTTTTCACATTTCTAACGGCATGTTCTGTCAAATTTTAAATATTGTGCATATCTATGTTATTTCAAAAAAATTCAGCTATTTGGCTAAGTGAATGTTTTGGAAACCGACTAGGCCTATACAATTTGTTGATACGGTACTACATAGCCTATATTTTAAACCAATTGTATTATGTTAAAGCAACGTTTTATTCATTAGTTTCAAATTTACTAAAATTTATTGCAATAACCTTGTTTTATTTTTAACTAGCATGTGCCAGTGGCTTCGCTTGTGATAATTATTTCAAAAATTAAAAATTAAGAGCATAATAGTTAAATCATATTTAATGAAAATATGGAGGCTTTCACGGCCGGTGTCATGAGATTTGAAAACAGGCCCCAGCAACCTTGGACCACGGCCTAACAGCCCGGAAGTTTTCAAATCTCAAATCTCTAAATCATATTTATTAACACCTAAATCACGTGGACTACATACCACGATTAGAAAGCATCACCTGGTAAAAACGACCTCAGATTCGAGTCCCTTGGCCCAGAAAACCCCTGTATAGTGAGTTTCGTCCAAATCGAACAATGTTTGACCATATTTAGGCCTATATTGATTATCCCTCTTCCGTGTAGGTTGAAGATTTCATATGTCTACGGGCCTTGACATTCTAAACAAGTGAATCGACCAGCGTGAGCTTACAACATTGAAGCGATCGCGATGTTTTCATTTCTAAGGTATGACGAAAATAGCCAAAGCCAACTGTAATTGATTTGACATTGAAATGTACTACTCAAAACCGATGCTTCGAAAACGCAAAAAATGCACGTTTTCTGCCCGTTTTTCCACTCACAACTCACGAACGAAAGCGAAAATTAAAATTCTGGCTTTGAAGTGCATTTTCCGACCCTTCAGTCCACCTTATGTTTAAAATTTCAGATCTCTGCTTTGAGTAGATTTCGCTGGGCATTGTGGACAGACAGACAGGCAGGCAGACACTTCCTTTTATTAATATAGATTTTTATTATGTAATTTATATCACTTATACTATTTTTAAAAAATCCATTATGTAATTCAGCCAACAACAGAACATTTAGTATTAAATTTACATAAATTATACAGCATAATTCATTTTTCCCAAGCATATTTTACAAATTTTAGGTAAAATTAGATTTTAGGCTGAATTAGACAAAGCAGTAACGGCATTTCATGAGTCAGGATGTGCAATTGAACTGTCTAGTATTTGTCAAATTAAATAAATTAAATAGTCCAGGCAACGAAGAAAAAATAGGGAAAAAAATTGTGTTGTTTTGAAATTTGGCAAAGTTGTCGGAGGTAGTGCCCTGAACAACATACTAAAAGTCCTTGATAGTGGGGGTTAGTGGAGGACGGGGGGGGGGGGGGGGCATAGAAGGTCTCTTTTATTGGTTTTTTGCTTAGATCGAAATAATGATGCATCATGGAGGAAAGGTTACTATACAAAATTCAATCTGATAAAATTTCATATAAATTTGATTCTATACATTTCTTTCTATTCCCAATAGCGTTTGAGATATCCTCCAGCAAAAATAGCAAATTTTCATAAAAAGCTCTTTCACCTCACACTTTACGACACACTTTGCCTTCTAGTGCTTCAGTCCTTAGGTATAGCCTACTTTTTATATGAACTGTATCTGTAAAATTGTAAGGGATAGAGAAAGTCACGTGAGTGTACTATATAAATTTTTTTCTTTCTGTCCATAATCATAAGTACAGCTACAGTAAATTAAGGATGTGGATGATGATATTATTAATAACTAGCAGTTCCCTGTGGCTTCGTCCAAAATAATTAAAACATTTTATTTATTAACACTTGCATGCATAGGTCTAAACTAAATGATTAATGAAACAATTAAAAATCCATGATTAGAAAGTGCAGCTTGGGAAAAATGACTTCTGATTCGAGTTTCCTGGCCCAGAAAACCCCTGCATAGTGAGTTCTGTCCAAAGCCACCTGCTTCAATAGCAAAGAAAAATAATTTTTTCTGCCAGTTTTTCACTCATAACTCGCGAATGAAAAAGTAAATAAAAAAATCCAGCTTTGAGGTACATTCGGCCACCCTTCAGTCCATCTACATTTAAAATTTCATATAAAAGACAGACAGACAGACAAACACATCCTTTTATTAATTAAATAATAGTAATAATAAGAAAATAAAAATAATATTAATAAAAAATATCAACAATAACAGTAGTAGTAGTAGTAGTAGTAGTAATAATAATAATAATATTAATAATAATAATAATAATAATAATAATAATAATAATAACAATAAAGTGGTCGTAATTGTAGCATAGTGATTGTGGTGATGGCAGTAATTTGTTCAATTGCCACCCCCCTTTGTGGACCTCCATGTCACAGTACATGGAATGGAAAATACACTATGGTGCAGGGAAAAAAATGGAGAAAAAATATCTAGTTCTGAAATTTGGCAGAGATGTGGGGGAACGTGCCCTAAACAACATAGGCTACTAATAGTTCCCATGAATGAGGGTGAGTGGGGTGGGGGGCAGTTTTCCCTAAACACCTAAAATACTATAGATTCTAGTAAAAAGCCGTTTTTGCACAAATTGATCTGAATCATATTTCTGTATGACTAATAGTTCAGGAAATAGGAGGAGATGAAGTACAACATAGTTCTAGAAATTCTTTTTTATACAGACCTATTATATTAGGCCTATATTATTTTAACACAAAAGGGAGCAGATATTAATTAAAATGGCACGGTGTCAAGCAAACTAGTTCTTAGATTATATAGGGACTTTTAGTATGTTGTTTAGGACACTTTCCCCCATATCTCTTCCAAATTTCAAAACTACATGATTTTCCCCCTTATTTTTCCTTTGTTGCCTGGACTACAATGTATTTTCCATTAGGGCCTACATGTACTGTGCTTGTACCATCATCGGATTTTTAATAAATGCAACTTTAATGGTTGTGTAATATTTCTCCACTTGTTTCAAGATGTAAATACACAATATACACCTTATGTAGAAGGACATAACCTCTAAATGTAGAGAAAGTGAGATGTGCGGTTTTCTTTCAAAATCTCGAAATTTGTACAAAACTTAAAATTGTTATAACTCTTAAACATTTGAAGAAAGAATGACAAATGACTACTCATTTTAAAGAAAATTTATTCCCCTACCACGTCTTTTATGAGGGCATTGCTGTATACTTAAGGGCCAGTAGCGGACGCAGAATTTTTTTTTGGGGGGGGGGATTTCAATAGGTAGAAAGACTTACATACATAATTACCAGTTTATAAAACTGGCCACTTAGAGTGCATATATAGCCCTTTTTCAAATTTCGGGGGGGGATCTATCCCCCCAATCCCCCCCTCTGCGTCCGCCACTGTTAAGGGCTGAAGCGCTACAAGGCAAAGTGTGTTTGAAAGTGTGAGGCAAAAGAGCGTTTTTTCAAAATTTGCCATTTTTGCTGGCAGATATCTTGCAAACTATTAGGAACAGAAAATATGTGTAAAATCAAATTCGTAGGAAACTAGCAGGTGCCCGCGGCTTCACCCACGATAATTAATTGAAAAATTAAAAATTAATAGTATAATAATTATTAAAGCATTACATTTATTAACACTTGCACGCGAATCATTCATAAACTAAACCATTAATAATTAATGAAACAGCTAAAATTCCAGCTTTAGAGTACATTCCACGATTAGAAAGCGCCCCCTGGGAAAACGATCTCAGATTCGATTATGCAGTTCCAAAGGAACCTGTGAACACATAAAAGTATTGTTTCTCAACTGTTTGTTGACAGATGAATATGATGTGAATTTTATTTGATAAATTCAGTGTAGTTTTCAGTACATTTGTCACAATCGCAAAATGGGGGTAGCTGGAAACCAGGTATACAAAAGCCAGGAAAGTTGAGTTCTTTTATGCGAAAGGAGTTGCCTCCGCAGGGTGATTTAAATGAAGGCAATGACCTCTAAACAGCCTTGTCCCATTACACTTACTGAATTGAGGGTGAGAGGGTGTAAAAGTATTTTCAGTCTTTCATGAGAAATCAATTCAGTTGCCACCTGTATAGAAGACATTTTCCTACAACGCAGGTTTTAAATTAGAAGTGATTTACACTGATTCCATTGTACAAGGTTATAATTTGTTCATTCAATGAAGTATATTATTCCCTTTAAAATTTTTCGTTTAGAATCACGTTAAACTTCTTTTCTTTTAAATTTACATCCTCAATTCAAGGTGCGTCTTATGGTGTGGAGCATTTTATGGTCAGTAAAATACGGTAATAAAAAAAGAGTTTGTTGGCAAGTGCAATACGCATCAATGGAAGGATATTTTACTTTGTGTTGGTATTTTGTTCTTAACAACAACGGAATTGTGAATGCTTATGAATATAGGTCGGTTTAATTATTTAGGGAAGGGAGTGCAGGACAAGAAACCTCCACATCGAACCCCACCCTTGTTTAATTTGAGTGTCAAAATAATATGTTAACTGCAACCTTGCGTTTGTTGCATATTGGTATTAGGCCAACGATAAATATAACGAATTACAGCAGTGCATTGTTATGTAAGTAATCAATGTTACCGCCAAACCATGTAACAGATTTGCATTCTAATTTAATGCTGATGAATGCTACTAATGGACAAAAAAGGTGTGCATTAGATTGAAGTAAATACGGGTTTTCTTCCTTCTTTTTTCTGTGATGCTTTGCAGCATTAACAGTGGACAGTAAGAGGTTCTTTGATGAGGAAGGACTCCTTTGCCGACTCCTAGGCAATCTGGGATTAACATGTGATTTTGTTTCCAAGTAAAAAGGTATCTTAAAATGCAAAATTTTTATGTTTAACAATAAATATTCTCATGTGCCTAAGCAAGCAAGTTTTTAGAAATTAGGGGTCCTAAACTGATTTACCATAAATTATTGATATCTTCCCTTCCTGAGTGACTCAAAAAATTCCGGACCTCCAGGACCCCCCTTAAATACTTCCTTGTGTATAAGTAATTAACAACTTGCAATTCTTCTTTACAGGTAGGAGAATTCTTCAACTGGAACCTGGACTTCAAGATTTCTTCATCTTCAGTTCCGGGCACAGTAAGACAAATTATTTATTATCGCTACTACTGGCATCGTATCTCATGCGGAAGAAGTGTGAGCAGAATGTCTCCTCCCCTCCCTCTTACACCTAGAGACAGATTAGGTACCATCGCTACTCTTGTTCATCGGGTCTTTTCAGTCAGTAATGAGATGAATACAGAAATAGATTGAGTTCTACTAACATCATAGCCTTGAAGGCTTCATTAGAGCTAGATGTTAGGTTAAGTCAAACGTAAGATTGCTTCAGGTTAGATATTGGTTCATAATGTTTAAAGATAATTTAGGAAGCATAGATTAAATCTGAGATAAAGATACAAGAGATGTTAAAATAGGTCACGGAATGAAGATGTTTTAGATATAATCTCATGAAAGAATAAACAATTGCATTAGGTTAAAAACAGAATCAAAATATTGCGATAGGTGTTAAGGTTTCTCTTTCATCGCTGGAGTATTGCTCACAACTGCCCTCCCAAACCCCTATACAAGATATAGCAAGATAGTTAGGTCTGTAATTCAGTAAAAAGAATTGTGATAGGTTAGGTTAGGGTTTCTCTATAAGGATTCATCGCTCGAGAATCATTCACAACTGCCTTCCCAAACACCATTACACAAAATAGCAATATAGTTAATATACAGAATTGCGATAGGTGTTAGGGCTTTTCTTTCAGCATTCATCACTTGAGCATCTTCCACAGTTGCATTCCCAAACCCCAATACAAGACATACGCCGGGTTTCCGAAACGTAAGATATCTACTAGATGGCATTATTCAATCCGTAAGCGTTTCTGAAACGATCGATGGCGGCTAATCGTTCTATAAAACGCCCTACAAACTATCGCACCATAAATCACTAGATATCTGGCGAAACGGTAGATAAACACGCAACATGGCGGAAATGCGAAATATTTATGTTGATGTATGTTTCGTTATTATGTTAGCATTTAATCTTACATTATGTTACTAGCTTGTTATGGTATCAAAATTAAAAGTAGTAATGAAGCTGGCATTGGTTATTAATTTGTGTGTGAAATAATTCATAATACTGTACTACAAAAATTGTATATTATCGGTTAGATGATCTTTGTTATAGCCTAGGCTATTAATGTATCCATCGTTTATTTGTATTAATTTCATTTTCTGTTGTAAGTTAATACTTTAAGAAAACATCGCGAATATTATTTTCTTGCTGGTCATCTTCAATGCCAGATCGTATAAGGCCTAGGTCTATACAGAAGTAAATATTCCCTGAAAGAAATACAGCAATCCTTTCAAGAAGTAGCCTACGATGATATTCAGATTCGGAAAAAATGTAGCTTAAGTATATTAATTTTATTTTCTGATGCAACACTTTATGAAGAAAATATTGCCAGTTTACAGCACGAATATTAATACATAATCATCATCTTTCACGTCATCTTCATCCTGAGGCAATAATTAGGCCTAGAGATGTGTAAAGCAAAAAGTATTCCCTGAAAGAATTAAGTTAGATCTTTGACGATATTGAGTTTCGGAAAGAATCAGGATGTCAAAGCAATTACCTATGGATAAATAGGCCATCATATTAAATAAGGAACAGCTGCAAGCATGCCTTTTTCAGCGTTAAATTGCCCATCATTAGAATTGGGAACAACCATCGAAGCATTCCTTTCTGTGGTAAATTAGCTATAACTTAATTAATGTGTTACGTTTTACGCATTATGTTGTCAGATTGTGATGGGTGACATTTTTCTCTAATGCACAAGTCTCGAAATCGAAATTACCGTAGTTTATCTCACGTTTTACATTCATTTTAGCAGAGAAACAGCAGACAAGGAAAAGCAGAAAGATAATTCAGCCATTTTGAATAGAATAGCATGAAGCGCTCCGATTGGTTGCTATTCAATCACGGCCAACTTGATATTAGAGTAAGCACCGTGTCTCCATCTATTGACAAAGTGCTCAACTCATTTATCTGACGTATCGCTATTTGCCGATCGTATTTGCTTTCGGAAACGGAAGGTGTTTATAGAGTGTAAAAAATCTATAGAGCCATTAGCTGTCTAGAAGATATCTGGAGCTTTTATGCAACCGGGCCATAGTAAGATATTTAGTAAACAGGATTTACTCCAAAACCCCGATATAAGATATAGTGAGATAGTAAACAGGACTGCGATAGGTGCAGTGATGGGAAAAGTACAAAAAGAAAGTAATTGGGCTGAACTACAATTACCCGAGAGACATTTTACTTAATTACAATTACAAATTACTTTTTCAAAAAGTAATCAGTAAAATTACAATTACATAAAAATTCCTTGTTTTTTATTTCTTTTGGGCACAAGCCCAAATGATTAATGAACAAACAAAAAAAAACTATCATTGAGAATATTTTTTGAAACATTGAGTAACTTTTTGTTAATATTAACTCTAATTTGGATATTAGTTGCAAAAACAGTAAGGATGACGATATAGCAAGTGAGAATGATACTAATACTAACGACTACTAAATTGTAACAATTACAATTTTATTTCCAAAAGTAAATGACAAGTAGAATTACATTTTTAGAAAAGTATTGATTACAAGTAAGTGGGACCAAAATAGGAATTGTTACTGTAATCCGATTACTTTTAGTCAATTACTTCCCATCACTGGAGCATTGTTCACAATCGTCCTCCCAATATGAGACATTCTGCCTTCATCACTTAGAGATTTGTAACAGTGGTCTGAACGTAATTGTTCAATTCATGCAATATTGAAGGATTAGGTTTAGAAGCTAGCATATTAATATGGTTAGCAGAGGCCTATTAGCTTACCACTGTTAAGATCTCTCGTACCGGTACTTATTGTTCTTACAAATGCAACCTATGTCCAAAATAAGTTCTTTATGCATATGTCAATTTCTTCTGTGTTTAATATGTGTTGGTGTAATGGCTGCCAGTATAGTGACTTTTCTCTGTGAACGTTAGTCCATGACCATGGAATTGACATTTACTGTACTGGTGTAGACTTACCCTGCAAAACAAAATACCCAAATATAACAAAACATCTTAATCTAATTCTCCCCTAGGATTTATAGTACAAATTTTTACAAAACAAACCTAAAAAATCTGGCCTATTCCCATTAAAACAAAGTTACAAAACAATCTGAATGCAGAATCTGGTAGAGCGGAAGAGAAGGCCAAATGGCCTTAGCTCTGCCAGAATAAATAAAAAGAATAAATACATAAATAAATCTGAAGACTGAATAAGAAAAAGTCTAGTCTCATTTAGCATATTAATTTTAACATATTGTGTTCTCTCTTTCATGATCTTGTGTTGTTAGTTCTGAAATAAAAAAAAAGTGTAGCTTGATCTTCATTATTTAAAAAAAGTTAACTGCCATAAACTTAAAAAATTGTAGATTTCATTTTCTAACTTCTTCCAGAAAACACGACAGGTTTGAAGAATACCAGTAACAATCACTAACAGGGCAATAATTGAACCGGTATATTTAAATCATAGTAGATTCAACAGGCAATTCAGTCATTTTAACTTGATTTTTTACAAGTTTTTCTCACAAGAGAGTGACTAAGGGGTCCCATCGAGCTTGGGGCCCCTGCAGCTGAAGGTACTGCAAGGCTTTTAAACCACCTGTGATGATGATTGTGATGGTAGTTTTCTGCCTCTTTCACTACAAACTCCCTGTAATTATCTTAACTCATTGGAGACTTTTAACGAGTTTGCCTCGTGAGCAAGTAGAAAAGCCACTCAGCTCCACCATAAGCTGGACTCGTGCTGTGTTAGATGTCATTGTATCTTTCCTTTCTTTGCAGCTGTTGTGCACTATTCTTAACATCGTACTCCATTAACAGTACATTTTCCTCCTATAGCTGTCAGCAATACCATATTACGGGCCAGTGGCACCAACTTTTGAAAACATTGGGTGAACTCAAAGATTTTAAAATTTTCATACTCCCACCCCTATTGGTTACTGAAATGAACATATATATATATATAACATTGACATGACTACGAATAAATATAGAAAACTGTACAAGAAACAATTTCATTATTTGTAATGACAATCACATTGTACTTCAACCGCCAAGAAAGTGTTATGTAGCCAAGTTAACAGAAATTATTCGAAAAGTATATGAATGTTTTTTAAGTTTTGTAATTTAAGTAAGTGTTAAAATAAATCAAAGTAAAATAAAATAAACTAAAAAACAGGGTCTCACCTATATGTAGCATGGCGTGTTACAAAATATGTTTCTCCTGACTGGAGTTTTCCAATAAATTCGTCACAACTATTATCTTCTTCTTCTTTCCTTAGAACAGTGACCTGTTCTCCCTAATCACACCATCGTTTTCGTGGATGATCTGAGCTCCTTCTTCTCTCTGGTTTATTGTCCCTTGCTGATTTAACCAATCTTTCTTACAGTTAATATATTTCTACATTTTCGTTCCCTGACTTTCTTCTTTTTAACTTCTTTTTAACAAACGATTTCAAACGATTATGAGAGAATTACAATAAATAATTAAGATAAAAATTATTGGATAAATTGTTGGGTGGACTTGAGCCCCGCAGGCCCTTATAAGTTGGCGTCATTGTTACGAGCCATTACAATGGCTGTATTTAATAACATGGTAGATTACAGGAGTTACTTATGCCAGTATGTAGTGAACAAGGTTTTGGGATTCCCAGGAGTTGACAAGTAGTTAGGTGTTGTGTAGTGTAGTTAGACCTGGGAGGACCAAAATGCTTGTAGAGTAGTGTAGAATACTTTAAGTTTTGTAGACTCCTAAGATAATAACTCCTAAGTATTTAATATAATGTTTAACCCTTGACTGGTCACGCTGGTGTACTGAGTCAACCACCGTACTGAGTCCTACACTTGAAATAGCCATTACTGGAAAGCGATCTTTGGAGTATCTTTCATTTGAATGTTTTTGCATCAGCAGCCATTGCAATGAGTTTGCAGGACTCATTAATGGAATTATTAATGTTTATTTAAGTCAGTGCATTATTGGATCACAGAATTAACCACACAATTGGTAGTGTAACTAAATTCATCTGCTGTTCATTTATAAAATCATTGTGTTTTTTCCTTAAAAATTACTATGTACGGTATATACAAGTAATCACTTATTATTTTTCCTCTAGCTTGTTCTGTAGGGTAAAATTCAGAAAAATCTTATGGAGGAGGAAGTTGAAAGACCTCCCAATGAAAGTTTTGAAGAAGACGAAAACAAAAAGCTTGAATGCTAGCCTACCAAAATAAAATTAAATAACATAATATAGGCTCTCAATATATCATAATTGTACTTTCAACAATAAACCTTGATAATGTTTTTTCGGTATATGTTACATACAATGATTACCGTATATATTTATACTGAATTTTTTAAAAGTTTAAAATATATATGCATATGAAATGTAAAACGTATATATAAAATGCATATTTCTTTAGATGCTGTGTTCTCATATCAACAGAACCAGAAATAAGAGAAACATGCAAAGGTTGACAGAATGAACCATGCAATCGCTGGTGTTCCAATAATAGACTTCACCACTCAAGGGTTAAATGTTTTTCATTGTGACTAGGGCCTGGATTCTTAGGTTTTAAACTATTTTGTTCCTTGATAGCCATCTCTGATATTTTAACATAATTATTAAATTTCATAGTAATAGCAGTCACATAGTCCAATTTTATAAAACCTAAACATGGCTAAATAAGACGTTAGAAACTAAAAATGGCCAAAACTGCTTTTGAAGTAAAATACGATAAAATAACAATAATAATTATAATAATTAATCTAATTATTATTGTTCTACTAAAATTACTTTATACAATACAATGCAAATTGCATTTTGCATCTTGCTCATTGTTGCCAATATGTTATTTTGTAAGATAAAATATAGTATTGCATTTTGTAATTTTTTTATTTTGTACCCCATTGTTTCGGTAAAGGAAATCTTAACCTAAGTGAACCGAAATCTCCGGTTTCTTTAAAACCAAATTAGAGGCATTCTTAAGAAGCTAACGCTTGCAGCTGTCTATTCACAGTGTTTGCTCCAGCAAAACACTGAAAGTAAAGTATTCTAAAAGTTGATTAATTAAAAAACGTTCTTGTTGAGTTTGTGGTAGAGTTGTAAATGACAGGGGTGGTTGTAAAACTGAGCAAAAAAATCCCTTTAGGCAGGCCTACAGGCTGAGGTAGATTTCAAAGTGCTTTTGGTTTAATTTATTATCGCTGCGCAGCACTCTTCTTTTTTAGCCTTGGCATGGCAAACCCGCAGAAATAAGAACTGAATTCGGTAAAGAGGAAGAACCTACAATCATTTGTTTTGACAACAAGAACAGGATATAATATTCTGGGAGGCCGTGCGCAAGATCAGCAATGAATAAAATTATCAAAGCCGCTAAACAAGACAAAATTATGATATTATAATAATTCTTTTAAGTGTTATTATTTTCAAACATTAAAATCTCGCGTCATATGAGAGCTATCAAGAAACTAGTTATTGATTTGTAGAGTACTCATCAAGAGCTTTTCAACGATACCCCACAAGACGTAGTTTCAAAAATTTCGAATTTCCATCACCTCACCCCCACTCGTACCCCCCAAAACCCCCGAAATTTTTGGTGTCACTGTGAACTCCATACGGAGTACTCTAATTTATTCAAACAAAGTTTCCCTCTATACTTCATAGGGGCCGAGTTATAAATGTTTTAAAATTTCAACCCCCTCCCCCGACCACCCCCTTGGGCCAATTTTGCCCATTAAAGAACTTGTCCGAACTATTGGGCCTAGAAATAACATAATAAAATTTGGTTCAAATATCTTCAAAATTACGGCCGCTATCGTGTAAAGATATATATATATATAAATATCACAAATTTTTTTTTTTGAACGGGCGGTGGTTTCGTACTTAGGGGAGCATGAAACGTAAAGATATGAAAGAATTTTTCGAAAATCATGACATGGTATCCATTGCAATATGTAGATTTTTCTTCGAAATCTACCTAAAAATATTCCTAAAGTTTTGTGGTTCAGAACCATGGAAATTTAAGTAAAAATAAAATGAATCAATATATTTTTTCAATGAATTTATTGTACTTATTAAAGTGGAACTTTAAAAAAAATTGTCTGAAAATGGTAAAAAACTAAAATAAAACTATTTTAATATGTTTAAAATACTAAAACAATGTTTATAATAACCTAAAAATCCAGGCCCTATTTATTATAACTGATGTGATGAATATTTTTCAAATATACCAAATATGTTCAAGGTAAGCTTTTGTTTGTAATAATTTCTTAAGGTACACTTAAGGTAAGGCTCCTGGCTAAGTTGGCGATCACCTAATTCTTAAGCGTAGCTAATATTTTTGACAGGTTTTTCAGTTTGTGCAGACGTCCCTTAAATTCAAGCACATAGAATTCTCATTAATGAAACATTAATATTTTGCCCTTGTAACGGCATTTTCTGCACAGCACCGGGTATTTCTGCACTCTAGGATCAATTGTTTTGTGTTGCTATGTGACCATGTAATAAAACTATGCTTCGTCCGTTTTAAGAGGGTCAATAGAGTGATCATTAACATTATCCAACGAATAGATTGGAGAAATTTACTCATATTAGCATGCAGTTACAAATCCTGACATAGGAGTAACTAGAACTCTTCAGTAGGGTGTACCAATATTAAACTTAATGAAAAGAGTTGGGGAAGAATAAATACCGCGCCAATGTCTTCCTCAGCCTTTAATACAACAGTAAATGCCTTTGGCCCATATTCACTACAAAATGACCCATTTTTTTGCAACATAAATTAATTTAATTTTACATCACAACACAGGAAAGAAATAAGAAATCACTTCTTACTTTTACAAGTCTTGATAATTGTGAACAAGTGGCAAATCATAAACTAGTCAAACATAATGAATAAACTATTCTACGGAACGAATTACCGTAATCATGATCCAGTTAAAGAAATGAATCAATTTATTTGTGAATTAATTATGAAAGCAGCAATTCTGTTCAAGAAATAAAACAAAACCTCTGTGAATCGAAAGTCTTCTCAATCATTGAATGTGCTGGTTCAGTGATTCCTATTATCGTCTCGTTATTCTGAATCACGGTTTACTCTCTTCTACTATTATGGCATGGGAGGGATGTAAAGCAAACTAAACACTTACTGTGGTGTTTGTTAACAAAGTTTTTTTAAATAATTTTTAATAGAAAATAAAATCATGTAAACTGATGTAAAAAATTGGCAGAATGCTTTTGTTCGGTGATAATTACAATTATGATAGGAAGAAAATAAGTTATTCTTGTTATCAATTTCCGAGTTAAGCTCCAGATTGATTCATTAAGCAGGGCTTACGGAAGAACAAAGGTCTAGTGTGATAAGCATATGTGAAGGGAATATATGGGTAGTGTTATTTGTCAAAGCTAACTGTATTGCAACTTCCAAAGCCGTATATGAACACTGTAAAACAATATGTTGTCATGAGAACTTATTTGCATTTGATAGATTCTTTATAATATATTACCATAAAATAGGCACTAAATTGGGCATTATTCCAGTACCAGTCAACCAATTTGGTTCAATATCAATAGATTTCTTGCCATAGAAGTTATAAATGCGTTTTTATAATACTTAAATACTTGACAATGCACACTAGGATTACCTTTGGTAATCCGGACGGCTGTTTCGCACCAGTTTAGCTCTTCATCAGTGGTATGCGTATACCAAGTTTCATGAAAACCCGATAAAGTGTATTTGAGCTATCGCACGTACAGAACACGGACAGATACAGACAGATGGACAGAAAAGTTCATAATCTCATAAAGTACCATTCTGGCACTTAATAAATGATTAATTACAGTATTTGAATGTTATATTTTGAAAGTTAAACTTAGGCCACATGCCTAGGGATTACCACATGCATTACCAGCTGTTTTTCACTTCATCTGATTTAAGGATTAATTTTAAATTACTTCAATAAGTTTTGTTCAGGAAGGAGAATCATAAGGGTGTTCCTGGGCACACCAAGTATACTCCATAGTTTTGCCTATGATTCCTGAAAGTTATCTTGTATGGTTTTAATTTAAAAAAATTAATGGCAATCCAAGCCAAGGTTTGTGAAATTTTAAATTCCTGTGCAACCTTTCTCAGAAATCTCTTTGACTTTGTTCTAACTTTTGTCCTACTCTCGGTTACTTATCAAGAACAAATCACATTTCTATTCACAGGAATACTTATCGTTTCTCTGAGAGGCAAACAAACAGCAGGGAATCTGCACATAAACAACCATCTCACATCTGTACAAGACTTCATTATCACATAGGATTCATACCAGAAGATTCTGCTTTCTAAAGTATAAGGAATTCTTGTAGGCTTACCACATGTATAGAATTAGCCCTGACAGTCATGGATTTGTTACGCTGTCCAGTGTGCTGTCTGGGATTGGAAATTACAGTATTATTCTTTAGTGTTTCAGTAGTTTCACTATATAGAATCAGGTATTGTTTTTACTTTCTGGAAGATCAATATCTTCTTACTTCCATGGTTGTAACATAGGCTATAACATGGGGGTGGGGCAAGGGGGGCAACTGCCCCCTCTGGAATACCTTATGGATTTATTTATTTTTTGGTACTCTTTCTCGGTCAAACTGCAGTCGTTGCATGCAGAATAAAGAATATAAATAATTTATGAGTTTAGCAAGTATGAACTTATTATGATTATATCTGCCTGAGTGTATTTATAATAATCCATCATCAAGGCCGTTGCTCAAAAAGCATAATCTGTTAATTTAAAATCTTTGTAGCATCGTTAAGTTCAGCTGGGGTTCAAAACTATGGGCAGGCAACTATGAGAATATTAATGTATTTGAAATTCACGCCTGAAATTGATATTTTGTCGATCATAATAATTCGTATCAGTAGTAGCCTACATGGGTTAACTTCAATTAGGAATTAGGTCACAATACACTTATTTAGGTTATTATCATAATACCACTAATTGTTCACGATAGTAAATTAATTCTTTTTAGTAGGCCTATACATTACTGTGTAATTTAGCCTAATGCATAAGAATAATTGTGTTTGGAATTATGTTGAGTTTGCCCCTCCTTAATACAATTCCTGGGGATCCCCCTGGCTTGTAACAGCTTGTAAATTGTTGTCTCGGCTTATAGTGATAAATATCCCATTTCATTGGCAACCTTCGAGTAAAATATAGGATCTCTGTAATCCATTGTCTATCAGTGCTCTATTTTCATACTGCCCTTACGAATCAACCTGACACAAAAAGTTTGTAGTAACTCTTCCTTTGTAGCGCTGATTATTCAAGGACATGTTACTAGGTTTTCTTTCTTCACATTTTTCTTCAGATAGTAATGCACTCAGTCTGGTATACAACATAATGTCAACACATCGAAGGGCATGTGTGTGACATCATAGGCATGTCTTATGATATTTACTCCTATGAGCTACACTTAAACATGAAAAACAGCATTTATTTTTGGCTAGAATATTGTGTTTTTCTTTCAGGCTCATCTGCTGAGCAGCTTGGCAATCCTGACTTCCATGTAGTTTGAAACAAAATGTACACTTTCGTTTAATCCTTTCGTACTTGGCAGAAAACAAAGAATTTGCCCTGGGTAACAGATAATTTTTCTGAAACTCTCATCTTAAATCGATCCTCATTTTTTCTGTCAGCCAACCCAAAGCCTGCCTGAGCAAATGCTATTTTTTCTTCTCCTTCTACTTCATTCTTTATGTAACTAAGAAGAGTTTCAAGTTTATCCATCTGTCCGCCACCGGAAACAGCTCTCATGGTTGACTGATTTCTGATCCAGGCCCTTAAAATCTCCTTCAGTAAACAGGATTCTAAAAGTGGCAACAGCATAGATCCCTATTTATCTCTCATCACCCTATGGATAAATCTTCATGTCCAAACATATTCTTTATGATTTATATTATCTTTAGATAAATCTCAGCAGTTACTTGGAAGCTATTAATTAATTCTCTAGCTCTACTACCAGGTTTAGTGCATTGAATCAGATACTGAATTTTATCTTCTGTCTAGTCCTATCCTAGGTAGTTTAAATTCTTTTTTTTTTTTAAATTCAACTTCGAGACCATATCAGGAGTTCAGGATCTGTGTTTATACAGTAGGAAATGAAACTATTGATTGTCAATTGCTTTGTACTGTTGGTGTATTTTATGGAGTAAATTCCAACTGATATTAATTTAAAGTAGCAGGTGCCCTAGGCTTCACCCATGATAATTAATTTAAAAATTAAAAATTAAGAGCATAATAATTAAAACATTGTATTTATTAACATTTATACGTGAATCATTCATGAACCAAATGTATAATAATTACAATGAAACAACTAAACATCTGGCTTTGAAGTGAATTCCACGATTAGAAAGCACCGCCTGGGAAATACGACCTCAGGTTCGAGTTCTCTGGCCCAGACAACCCCTGCATAGTGAGTTCCGTCCAAATTGATCAATGTTTTCCCATTTAGGCCTACATTCACTATCCCTCTTCCGTACATGATGAAAATTTCAGATGCCTGCGTGCCTTGACATTATAAACAAACAAATCGACCAGGGTTAGTTCACAGAATCGAAGTGATCAATAATTACATGTGATATGTTGAAAAAAATTGCGATTTTCTTATTTTCAAGTTATGACAAAAAAAAGACAAAGTCACCTGCAATTGATTTGACAATTTAAATGTATAACCGAAAACTGATGCTTCGATAGCGCAATAAATCACGTTTTCTGCCATATTTCACTCATAACTTGTGAATGAAATTGAAAATTAAAAATCCAACTTCGAGATGCATACAGCTATAATTCAGTCCATCTATGATTAAAATTTCAGATATCTGCACGCAGTAGATTTCACTGGGTATCGTGCACAAAAAGACAGACAGACAGACAATCACTTCCTCTTATTATTATATAGATGTATATGATGTAGGATGCCTTTACGACTGGGGAAACCATGAAACCAGTGGTGTATCCTGATCTCTGATAAAGGGCGTGCTATGCATTCATCCTACACAGAAAAATTACTTGATTCCTAAGTTAATTGAGAATCTAGATTAACTTTAACTGAACAGTTAAAAATAGCTTACTTTATTAAAGTAGGCTTATTCTTTCTTTTAAGACATGAAGGATTTGTACTTATAAGATTTGAAGCTTTCACGGCGCTGATTAGTTAAGATGGCTTCTCGGGTTATCAGCCGTGTCAAAATTATTAGGCTCAAGCTTACGGCAATTTTCACTCTATGGCCTTCCTCAGGAATGTGAGACTGAACAATGTTCTGTATATTCTACATTCTTGCCTTTATATATTGTAGAAAGACTTGTTAACTCGGGGAAAGGCCGTACATTTGTCACAATTTGCAATTTATCTTGAAAAGTTTTGGATAAAAATGTATTTATCAGATCTTCCAAAATACAGCTGTGCTCTTTCATAATGTTTTCAGAATGAAATAGGCTACATTAACTAAAAATTAATTTAACACATTTTTAACCACTAAATAAAATAATATTTACAATATTTGCCTTGAAATTATTAAAATTGTAATATACTTAGCTACAACACAATTGCTTGCTAAACTTCAGTAGCACGCAAACTACCAGCAAATCTCCCGCCGCGCTCAGAATAACAGTAAATAATAATACTGTATTTACAATTATTTACTATTAAAATTCTTAAAATAAAAGACTAAAAATTAATTAAACACTTTTGATAACATTAAATAAAATAATATTTACAATAATTTACTTTGGAACGTCTTAAAATCGCAATATACTTCGCTACAACACAGCTGAGTGCGGAACTTCAGTAGCACGCAAGGCACTCAAGATACTGCCAAATCTCTCCACCGTGCAAAACCTATTCCCTTCTTCACCTCGCTGTCAGGATATCGCCCTTCTTCAAAACTCAAAGCACACAAGTTCTAGCCTCGAGGCAAGTCCACGCCTAACGTACCGCTCAGAAACTCATTCTGATAACGGAATCGTAGCACACGTCTGACAGCCTCGCAATGAGGCCCATGTTTTCTCATTTCAGCAATGAAAATGACACTGATTTTTCTACAATTTACTGAAAAAATCAAATATTATGAATGAATATATTCCATCTAGAATTAGGGCGTGCGGCGCACGCATAGCACCAATAGAGTATACGCCCCTGCATGAAACACCCATCTCATATTGGCCAGCCAGAAGATTTGAACCGGGGACCTCCCGAATGCGAGTCCAAGACTTTAAATTCTCTTCAACTATTGTTAGTGGAATATCCTATAGTGGAGCTTTTGCTTGGTTGACATTTCTCTTTATAAATCTCAATGGCATTGTATTCACGAGTATAGGTTTCTTCCACCCCTTCTATCATCAAACAAAATATTTTCTCATCAAGAAGGGAAAGTTCCATACTTAACCTTTCCATCTTCACCTGCATGTTCTGTGCGGTTTCCAACTGAACGAGTTCTTGACTAAAAATCTCTGTCAATTCATTATACATACACTGACCAGCAAAAAAAAAAAAACGATCGCTGTAAAATTTGTTGCACTTTTAAGATTAAACATAATTTTGATTGGATGTTTATACATTGTTGTTGGTGAGGATGAATTATTATTTTTAATGGATCATTAGCTATAGATACAGCATATCTGCTTTCTTCATATCTTCACTTTATCACCAAACAAAACAAAAAAACACATTGCAATAGGGTGATTCCAATATGGTTATAAGCACTAGCGTGTTGTACATATTGCTAGGTGTTTCATTGTTGTATTGCATCATTTCCTTCCAAACTGAATGGAAACTGTCTCCCTTCGCATTGAAGTGATTCTGTCAGTAAGTTTAGTTGAAATTATGCCTCTCACTCCTGAAGACTTTGCCAAAGCTGTTGCTCTAATTGATGATGGATGCAGCCTCCGTTATGCCCCTGCAACCTTAGGCTCACCATTCACCACGGTGCAAGAGGAAAAATGGGGAATTAAGTGTGAAATGTGTCACTAAATTTTAATCTTAAAAACGTATACAATTGCAGTAATTTTATTTCAAGCACTAGGCCTACAACATAATTTTTATTTAAACTTAATTTTAAAAAATTTCTTTAAGTGATCGGTTTTTTTTGCTGGTCAGTGTATTTGTAAACATTGTCTGAATTGGCCTATGTTACTTTACTAATCTTTCTATATTTGCATTGTTTCTCTTCAATATTTTCATATGGTAGTCTGTTGAAAACCATGTTTTGTTGAAGGACTAAACTCACAGAATTTAGTATTACTTACTTAGTTATCCTCTTCATTCCAAGGCGGAACATAAGCCAGCAACATTATTTCTCCATCGTATTCTATTTTGCGCATCAGGTTTGATGCTTGACCATGTTTTATTTATTAATGTGGTTTCCTTCTCGACAGAGCGCTTCCATGTATTTGTAGGTCTACCTCTTCTACGTTTTCCTTTGGGATTCCACTCCGAAGCTTCTTTGGCAATACAGTTACTGTCTTTCCTTAACGTATGGCCGATCCATTTCCATTTCCTTTCTAAAACAGTAGTTTCTATATTCTTAAATTTGGTACGACGATGAAGTTCGGTATTAGAAATTCTGTTTGGCCAATATATTTTCAGGATGCGCCTTAAACATTTATTAACAAAATCTGAAGCTTCTGGGTGATAGACTTTGTTGTCTTCCCAGACTCACATCCGTACAACAGAACCGAGATAACATAGCTCTTCATTAAGCGTAGTTTGGTACTAAGTTTGATATGTTGGGATTTCCAGATGTTACTGAGAGTATTGAAGGCACCCATATGCCTTTCCAATTCACATTCAGTTCCACCCTTTTCGGTCATGACGGCTCCCAGATAATTAAACTGATTAACTTGTTCAATGGGGTTATTGTCGATAGTAAGATTTACTTTACTTGTTTTTACACTTATCCATTTGAATTTAGTATTGACCTGTATAAAATTATTTTATTGCAGTTTAAAAAATGGTGTATCCATTACGCTTTAACAAACTGAGCACACAATCAATAAGAAAAAATAAACTGCTGATAACAAAAGATAATCGTTGCTACTCTGTTGGAATTTCAGCCACATCACACTAGGCCTATGTAGTAAAGTCCTTTTCGTAACTTTCTTTAACACATGTGATCAAATCTGACATCTGCACCTAAGAAAAACAGATACATTGTGCACTCTTCTCTATTATTATTAAAACGATTCATGAGATTAAGTGAAAGGCGAATGACGCATTAGGGTGTTAGGGTGACTTATGTCCTTGTGACCTTTTTCACCAGGACTTTCCAAATAAACATAAATTGTCCAGTTTTTATAAAAATCTAGGAATAAGCTCGAGAATAGAAGTGACACTTATTATATCTGTAAACCTAATTCGATATCATAGTTTTAGATGCCAGTACTGTGTGACATTCTTTGATGAGTATTCTCATTTTAGCGTGTTGTATCAGGGCGACAATGGTTGAGGTTTTAATAAAGCAGGCACACACAGGAAGCTAATGTTTAATTTTGTGTAAGTCTTTTACATGTGCAGAACACTTACCATGTATGCTATTCTGGGGTCTCTCAGCACACCAGGATACTTACCTGAAACAAAAGAAAAACAAGTTGTAATATTCCGAAGATCAGATTAATTACATATTATGAAATATGGTCTCATTTACAGTCCATATATTCTACAGTTATTACTTAAACACAGCTGAAGTAAATCACAGTATTATTAATATATAAACAACAGTACATTATGGTACTGCATTACAGTAAATAATAACAAACATATAGGATCACAAAATACATTTTGGATTTATAAAGGCCCATGTGGGAATTGCTGGTAACGAGATGGCAGATAAGCTAGCTAAGGAAGCAGCAGGAGAAGAAGATAGAGAACCGGTATACTAAAAAATTCCCAAACTGCAATAGTTCGAGAAATTAAAGAAGAAGGTCTAACAAAATGGCAAGCGGATTGGACCAACACGACTAAGGGAGCTACTTGTAGGGCCTTCTTCCCATCAGTTCGTCAGAGAATAAGACAAAGGATTATAATGACAGCACCAATCGCAGCAATAGTTAATGGACATGGAATAACCAAATCCTACCTGAAGAGATTCCACATAATGAATGATGACACGTGCTCCTGTCTTCAAGAGGCCCAAACTGTAGACCACCTATTATACAGATGCAGTAAACTCCAACAACAGAGAGACAATTTAAAAAAGCATATTGCAATCAAACACGGGTAATGGCCGGTTCCTCCAAATCAACTCATTGTGAAACACTATACATCATTTAAACGCTTTATACACGCAATAGACTTCAGTTCATTATAGATAATAATAATACAGGTTTAGATAACACAGATGTACAATGATAGAATTTTATGACAAAATTGTAATTTATTAGAATTTGCTAAGAAACTATTAACTTAATGATTTAATGTACCTAATATTGTAGATAGGCCTACTTGTATATACTTAATTTTTTTTTAATGAGACATAGCATGTAGTATTGCAACACTTAAGCAATGGAACATGCTGTTTTAATTCAATAATTAAAAAAAATAAAAACATAAAATACGTAGGGACATTTTTCTTGGTACCAGATTTTGGTAAGTCCGAAGATATGGCTTAATTGCTTGGCACTCCGGGGGAAAGGGAGGGCTGCAGTACACAACTGCACAAAGCTACTTATATAAGTAGAGAATATAATCTTAGAATTTTCGAATGGAACATAATATCATACTAATTTCAAGTTCACTTGCAATTATTATAGTTTATACAATTTGTGGACTTATGATTCCTCATGTTGATATAATGTGTTAGTTCCTTAATGATTATTAATAATAATAATAATAATAATAATAATAATAATAATAATAATAATAATAATAATAATAATAATAATAATAATAATAATAATAATAATAATCATCGTCATCATCATAAGAACATTCTGATATATATATTTCTTGGGGTTGGGGTAAAATTGACTTGGGATGTCCTGATTTCAGCTTAATTTGTTATGCAGACCTAGTAATAGATCTTCACGTATCGTGGATATAACATGAGAAAAGTGGATTGAGTGCAAGATTTAATGCATTACGCCCTTGGTTATATGTATTAAAACAAACATAACAAAATGAACCCATGCAGATCACTCCATCTCGGATAACTTACAGTTGCAATTGAAAGTAAACGGATTACCTTTAGTATGGTGATGACATGCGTTCTCATATGATAAGATATTGGGTATCATATTCCCAATTTGCATATCATAAAGTAATCTCTAATACCACATGGTCTGGATTACACAATCCGCAATAGCCTTTCTTGTTTAGGGAGCATGACCCATGAAATAGTTATCTGTCCTTGGGACTGCTTGTAGATGTTGTACTGTAACTTTGCTCATGTTCCTGAAAATGTCGTTAGACATATGTCTTTATATCATTCCTCCCATCAGGTTTATCTTGTACACTACACGAAAAGTAGAGCTTTAAGAAGTTAATATCATATCTTCATAGTAGAGTACAATTAAACTAAACTCCGTGGTGCTACATCCGTGAAGGGACAAGGCCTACACAGAGCAATAAGCATATCAAGTACTCAAGCTAAACGATATGAAATTGTTATATTTGTGATGCTTTCCTTTCTTGATCAGCCTGTTTGTAGTGGAGATCAATCTCTTCTCTCCCATTTCTTTATTATGCTGTAGAAACTGTCAGTTCTCCAACCTAGGAAATACTACTTCTGATCTTCTTTCATCTTTCACCATCACCGTACTTTGGAATACCTAGGGGCAGTTTCTTCCATCTCAAGATTTGACTTATTTTCCATTTAGTCATATCCCTATAGTCTCCAACATCAGACAATCAGTTATAAAAGGACAGTGGACGAACAAGAATGTTGTTTCACAAGCAAAGTTCTCTCATGGTTCCAACAAAAAGTAATCTTTACTGCAACCAATCCATTTTTTAATTAAAGCATATCCCTGTGATGTCGAAGCTGGCATCATCTGGTCTAAAACTGCTCTAATATCAGAAAGTCAAATTTTATTTTCCACGATTTCGTTCATCCATGGAACAAACTTTAATCTTAGGATCTTCCCACTGATTGTTTTTGAGCTGCCATCATTAAATTGGGACTGTATGACCCATTCATTTAACTTTCCGAGCTGACTTTCCATATTTATATTTAAAATAATATTCAGCTAAAAATTCCTCAGTTCCAAGTGGATTCTTTATGTTTCTATTATCTTTGGATAAATCTCAGCAGTGGCTTAGTAACTAGCTCTACTATCACGTTTAGTACATGGAATCAGATACTGAAATGTATCCTTTGAAGCTGTCATTGTCATCATGCACTCTTTTAAGCATCCTCCAAAAGCTTAACCAGTTCTAATAATTTGACTAGTTCTATCCTAGGTATCGTGCTTTTAAATTCTTCTTAACTGTAGCATGTGGACCTTCTGCTTGGTTGATATTTGTGCCACAGGAAACATTGGTCATCTTTAATCACATTTCTTCCATAATATCTTAATTAATCTCAGTGACATAGTACTCTTGACTGTAAGGCTTCTTCCTCCCCTTCTGTCATCAAATCAAGTATTTTCACATCAAGAAGGAAAATCTTTGTACTTAAACTTTGCAAACTGCGTCTTCTGTGCAGTTCCCAACTCAAAGAGTTCTTGACTTAAAATATCTGTCAATTCACCTCTGCCGACAATGTAAAAACATTTGAAATGGCCATGACTACAAGAGAGAGGGAACAAAAGGAAATGTCAGCAGGTAAAGCCAACACAAGTCTACAACTCAAGTATCATCACCACTGCCTGCAGTGTAACAACATGAGGAACTGCCATGACAGAAGAGAGAGATAGGAGAAAAAATCAGCAACTACAGCCAACCCAAACGTACAACTCAAGTTTCATCAGCACTGTCTGCAATGTAAGATCACGAGGAGCGGCCATGTCTGCAAGAGAGAGGGAATAGAAAAAAACATCAGAGACTACAGCACCACAAGCCAACAAATCAAGACTCATCACCACGGTCTACAACTTAAAAACATGAGAAAGGGCCATCGTTGCAAGACAGAGGGGACAGGAGAAAATGTCAGCGACTACAGCCACCACAAACCTCTACAACTCTAGTCTCATCACCACTCCCTACAATGCAAGGACACGAACTGTCATGACGATAAGAGAGAGGTAGGAGAAGAAAAATCAGCACCTACAGCCAACCTAAGCTTACAACTCGGGGAAACAGGTTTCTACAAGTGCAAATATCATAGATGCGTACTTATCTCTTGTCATCCCGTGGACTCTAAAGCTCTCAGCTGACATTCTAATTTGTCAAATAAAACAGCCAGCCTTGGACTTTTATAGGATACGTTTCGTATGACTAGTCCAAAGAGTTCTGTAACATAATATTCGGTTAACATCTCCACACGCCCAAGCAGATTTCTTATGCTGTCTAATACCTATGGACAAATCTTAGCAGTGTCGTGGGGACTATTAACTAAACTACGAGGTATAGTGTATTGAATCATATTCTGTAATTTATCCTCTGATCTGTAATTGTCTTCACGGATTCCTTTATATGTGCTCCAAAGCCCTTACCAGATATTCACATGTCCCCCTAATTTTCCTAGTCCTATCCTAGGTAGTTTTAAACTCTTCATAACTATAGCAAGTGGAGCATCCGTTTATGGAATTTCTGCATGGTCGACATCTGCGTCGAGGGAAACATTGGTCATCTTTGATCCTATATCATCCATATTATTTTTATTAATCTCATAATTGTACTCATGAGTGTAGGCGTCTTCCTCCTCATCTGTCTACAAACCCAGTACAGTATTTTCACATCAAGAAGCAAATTTCCGTACTTCATCCATTCAACTGTACCTGCATATTCTGTTCAGTCTATGTCATGTCTGGGTATTATTGTTTATGTCTTGTCAGTTAAGGTCTTTTTGTAATTTGTCTTTTTGCCATTTACAAAGTCTTCATTTGCTTTCTAAGAAACTCGTTCAATAGTATCCATGAATAGCGGACTCATATTATATTCCCAATTTGTCTACTTTGAACATAAATGACCTAAACGCTATCAAAATTATACATTTGTGATCCTTAACTTTCTTGATCAGTCTGTTGTGGACGTCAATTTCTTTAATAGGCTGTAGAAACTGTCGACCCTTCAACCATTGAAATACTACTTCATCGTTCACTATAACCTTACTTCTTAAGTAAAAATGGGCAATTTTTTCCATCTTCCCATTTTGCTTATTTTCCATTCAGTCAGGTATCCCTATACTCTCCAACTGCCAGCTGTCAGTTGTAGAAGCAGACTGGACGTAAAAGGAAGTCGTTTCACCAGAAAGGATGAAGGAATAGAACCAGGGAGGGGACCAAGAAGAGGACACAGACTTAGCAGACCAACAAGAGGAGAGTACAGATAAGAGAAGAGGACGAAGCAGAAAGCATAGAAAAAGAGGACCTAGAAAAAGACAAAGAAAAAGAGGACGAAGAGGAGAATGCTCATTTAAATGGAAAAGGAAGAAAGAAGATGGGGACATGAAACATCATAACCAAAGAAACCTACAATATTTTAAAATTGCTTATTAACATAGGACAGATTTTTAAAAATGTTTCGTGATGACAGATGACCGGAGGTGTCGCCATTGGCAGAGAAACCCCGGGGGTGAAGGGCGGGCACCAAACAAAATAAAAAATAACAAGACATAACAAGAATAATGTTTGGTAAGGACAGGTGACCGGAGGTGTAGCCAATGGCAGAGAAACACTTTGGATGAAGGGCAGACACCAAACAAAACAAAAAAGTGCAAAATACGCTATATTACAGAAACTTTGTAACACATACGTGTAAAAATTTGGACGATTAAGGTTTACATATTATTTACAAACAACGCCGGCATATACCATTCAGAAACTAATGTACCACTTTCAAACATTTCTCACATCATATGTTTGATGTGCCATGATATCTAATATTAATTAATTTGAATGCAACCGTTTCTATTTTTCCGTGACGTCATTTTGACTGATATAACTATGTGGACTATTTCCTAAAAGAAAAATTAACTCTAACACCAGGGCAATTTTTTCACCCCGGCAAGGAACAACTCCACAGTCCGTTACTGGGTGGATTCATCATAAGCAGACTCCCATGCGTAAAAACCATCTTTACTGGGACAACAATCAAACCATTAAGTTCTTACTTGCAGTTCTAAATCTTAGCTAGAATAATAATATAGGTTTGATTCTTTTTCTTAATGAGGAACGGCCATGATTGCAAGAGAGAGGGAGCAACAAAATATCAGCGATTACAGCCACCACAAGCCTACAAATGAAGTCTAATCACCACTGCCGACAATGTCAAAACTTTAGAAACGACCATGACTGCAAGAGAGAGGGAACAAAAGGAAATTTCAGCGAATACAACTACCTCAAGTCTACAACTCAAGTCTCACCATCACTGCCTTCAGCGTAACAACATGAGGAACTGCTTGACAGAAGAGAGAGATAGGAGGAAAAAATAAGCAACTACAGCCAACCCCAACGAACAACTCAAGTTTCATCAGCACTGTCTGCAATGTAAGATCACGAGGAGCGGTCATGTCTGCAAGAGAGAGGGAATTGGGAAAACACATCAGCGACTACAGCCACCACAAACCTCTACAAGTCTAGTCTCATCACCACTCCCTACAATGCAAGGACACGAACTGTCATGACGATAAGAGAGAGGTAGGAGAAGAAAAATCAGCACCTACAGCCAACCTAAGCTTACAACTTGGGGAAACAGGTTTCTACAAGTGCAAATATCATAGATGCGTACTTATCTCTTGTCATCCCGTGGACTCTAAAGCTCTCAGCTGACATTCTAATTTGTCAAATAAAACAGCCAGCCTTGGACTTTTATAGGATACGTTTCGTATGACTAGTCCAAAGAGTTCTCTAACATAATATTCGGTTAACAACTCCACACGCCCTAACAGATTCCTTATGCTTTCTATTACTTTTGGATAAATCCTATTAGTGTCTTGGGACTGTTAACTAAACTACCATGTTTAGTGCATTGAATCATATTCTGTAATGTATCCTCTGATCTGTATTTGTCTTCACGGATTCCTTTATACAAGCTCCAAAACCTTTACCAGATATTAGTTCTCCTCCTAATTAGTCTAGTTCTAACCTCGGTAGTTATAAGTTCTTCATAACTATAGCAAGTGGAGCATCCGTTATTGAATTTCTGCTTGGTTGACATCTGCGTCGAGGGAAACATTGGTCATCTTTGATCTTATATTATCCATATTATTTTTATTAATTTTATAATTGTACTCATGAGTGTAGGCTTCTTCCTCCTCGTCTGTCATCAAACCCAGTACAGTATTTTCACATCAAGAAGGGAATGCGAAATTTAACTATAGCCATCTATAAAGAATATGAAAGTAGTGTGAGTTTGTTTCAAAGTGTTTAAATTCAAGATGGTATTATATAAAAGTATAAGAGTGAATTGTGTTTATGATAAAAAGAGTGCCTTTAACCAAGGATATGAAACCTGTTTTCGTTTGAGAAATTACACTATAGCCAACATTAATGAAGAATAAAGTAGTGTTTATATTCAAGTTGGAAAAAAAATAGAAGTGAGTTTGTTTAGAATAAAAAAAACTGTCTTTAATAACAGCGATTGCATCGAAATTTAACTATAGCCAACTATAATGAAGATTAAAGTAGTGTGAGCTTAAGTGTTAAAATTCAAGATAGAATAAATAAAAGTGACTTTTGTTTTGAATGAAAAGACAGCCTTTAATCAAGGCGATTGCAACCGTTTTCGTTTGCTAAATTTAACTACACCCAACTATAATGAAGAATAAACTAGTGTGAGTTTAATTCAAAGTGTTTAAATTCAAGGTGGAATTATATAAAAGACTAAAAGTGAGTTGTGTTTAGAATAAAATGAGTGCCTTTAACCACGGTGACGACATATGTTTTCGTTTGAGACATTAGACTATAACCAACTATAATGAAGACGAATGTAGTGTGAGTGCCTTTCAAAGTGTTGAAATTCAAGATGAAATAAATAAAAGTGAGTTTGTTTAGAATAAAAAATCTGCCTTTAATCACCTTGATGCCATCCGTTTTCGTGATAGAAGTGAAACTATAGCCAACTATAATGAAGAAGAACGTAGTGTAAGTTTGTTTCAAAGTGTTGAAATTCCAGATGGAAATAAATGAAAGTGAGTTTTTTAAAATAAAAAACTGCCTTTAATCAAAGCGATGGCATCCGTTTTTGTGAACGAAATTTAAACAAAAGCAACTATAATGAAGACGAATGTAGTGTGAGTGCCTTTCAAAGTGTTGAAATTCAAGATGAAATAAATAAAAGTTACTTGTGTTTAGAATAAAAAGAGTGTCTTTAACCACGGTGACGATATATGCTTTCGTTTGAGAAATTAGTTTATAACCAACTATAATGAAGAATAAAGTAGTGTTAGTATGTTTCAAAGTGTCGAAATTCAAGATGGAAATAAATAAAAGTGAGTTTGTTTAGAATAAAAAATCTGCCTTTAATCACCTTGATGCCATCCGTTTTCGTGATAGAAATTTAACTATAGCAAACTATAATGAAGAATATAGTAGTGTGAGTTTATATCAAAGTGTTGAAATTCAAGATGGAAATAAACGAAAGTGAGTTTATTTAGAATAATGTAAAAATGTAAAAACTTTGGAAACGACGTTGACTGCAACAGGGAGGGAACAAACTGAAATGTCAGCGACCACAACTACCTCAAGTCTACAACTCAAGTCTCAACACCACTGCCTACAGTGTAAGAACATGATTAACTGCCACGACAGAAGAGAGAGATAGGAGGAAAAAATCAGCATCTACAGCCAACCCAAACCAACAACTCAAGCTTCATCAGCACTGTTTGCAATGTAAGATCACGAGGAGGGGACATGTCTGCAAGAGAGAGGGAATAGAAAAAAACATCAGCGACTACAGCACCACAAGCCATTAAATCAAGTCTCATCACAACGGTCTACAACTTAAAAACATGAGAAAGAGCCGCTATTGCAAGACAGAGGGAACAGGAGAAAATGTCAGCGACTACAGCCACCACAAACCTTTACAACTCTAGTCTCATCTCCACTCCCTACAATGCAAGGACATCAACTGTCATGACAAGAGGGAGGTAGGAGACGAAAAATCAGCAACTACAGCCAACCTAAACTTAAAACTCGGGCAAACGGGTTTCTACAAGTTGAAATAACATAGATGCTTGCTTATCTCTTGTCACCCCATAAACTCTAAAGATCTCAACGGACATACTGATTTGTCAAACAAAGCAGCCAGTCTTGGACTTTTTATAGGATACGTTTCGTATGACTAGTCCAAAGAGTTCTCTAACATAATATTCGGTTAACATCTCCACACGCCCAAGCAGATTTCTTATGCTGTCTAATACCTATGGACAAATCTTAGCAGTGTCGTGGGGACTATTAACTAAACTACGAGGTATAGTGTATTGAATCATATTCTGTAATTTATCCTCTGATCTGTAATTGTCTTCACGGATTCCTTTATATGTGCTCCAAAGCCCTTACCAGATATTCACATGTCCCCCTAATTTTCCTAGTCCTATCCTAGGTAGTTTTAAACTCTTCATAACTATAGCAAGTGGAGCATCCGTTTATGGAATTTCTGCATGGTCGACATCTGCGTCGAGGGAAACATTGGTCATCTTTGATCCTATATCATCCATATTATTTTTATTAATCTCATAATTGTACTCATGAGTGTAGGCGTCTTCCTCCTCATCTGTCTACAAACCCAGTACAGTATTTTCACATCAAGAAGCAAATTTCCGTACTTCATCCATTCAACTGTACCTGCATATTCTGTTCAGTCTATGTCATGTCTGGGTATTATTGTTTATGTCTTGTCAGTTAAGGTCTTTTTGTAATTTGTCTTTTTGCCATTTACAAAGTCTTCATTTGCTTTCTAAGAAACTCGTTCAATAGTATCCATGAATAGCGGACTCATATTATATTCCCAATTTGTCTACTTTGAACATAAATGACCTAAACGCTATCAAAATTATACATTTGTGATCCTTAACTTTCTTGATCAGTCTGTTGTGGACGTCAATTTCTTTAATAGGCTGTAGAAACTGTCGACCCTTCAACCATTGAAATACTACTTCATCGTTCACTATAACCTTACTTCTTAAGTAAAAATGGGCAATTTTTTCCATCTTCCCATTTTGCTTATTTTCCATTCAGTCAGGTATCCCTATACTCTCCAACTGCCAGCTGTCAGTTGTAGAAGCAGACTGGACGTAAAAGGAAGTCGTTTCACCAGAAAGGATGAAGGAATAGAACCAGGGAGGGGACCAAGAAGAGGACACAGACTTAGCAGACCAACAAGAGGAGAGTACAGATAAGAGAAGAGGACGAAGCAGAAAGCATAGAAAAAGAGGACCTAGAAAAAGACAAAGAAAAAGAGGACGAAGAGGAGAATGCTCATTTAAATGGAAAAGGAAGAAAGAAGATGGGGACATGAAACATCATAACCAAAGAAACCTACAATATTTTAAAATTGCTTATTAACATAGGACAGATTTTTAAAAATGTTTCGTGATGACAGATGACCGGAGGTGTCGCCATTGGCAGAGAAACCCCGGGGGTGAAGGGCGGGCACCAAACAAAATAAAAAATAACAAGACATAACAAGAATAATGTTTGGTAAGGACAGGTGACCGGAGGTGTAGCCAATGGCAGAGAAACACTTTGGATGAAGGGCAGACACCAAACAAAACAAAAAAGTGCAAAATACGCTATATTACAGAAACTTTGTAACACATACGTGTAAAAATTTGGACGATTAAGGTTTACATATTATTTACAAACAACGCCGGCATATACCATTCAGAAACTAATGTACCACTTTCAAACATTTCTCACATCATATGTTTGATGTGCCATGATATCTAATATTAATTAATTTGAATGCAACCGTTTCTATTTTTCCGTGACGTCATTTTGACTGATATAACTATGTGGACTATTTCCTAAAAGAAAAATTAACTCTAACACCAGGGCAATTTTTTCACCCCGGCAAGGAACAACTCCACAGTCCGTTACTGGGTGGATTCATCATAAGCAGACTCCCATGCGTAAAAACCATCTTTACTGGGACAACAATCAAACCATTAAGTTCTTACTTGCAGTTCTAAATCTTAGCTAGAATAATAATATAGGTTTGATTCTTTTTCTTAATGAGGAACGGCCATGATTGCAAGAGAGAGGGAGCAACAAAATATCAGCGATTACAGCCACCACAAGCCTACAAATGAAGTCTAATCACCACTGCCGACAATGTCAAAACTTTAGAAACGACCATGACTGCAAGAGAGAGGGAACAAAAGGAAATTTCAGCGAATACAACTACCTCAAGTCTACAACTCAAGTCTCGCCATCACTGCCTTCAGCGTAACAACATGAGGAACTGCTTGACAGAAGAGAGAGATAGGAGGAAAAAATAAGCAACTACAGCCAACCCCAACGAACAACTCAAGTTTCATCAGCACTGTCTGCAATGTAAGATCACGAGGAGCGGTCATGTCTGCAAGAGAGAGGGAATTGGGAAAACACATCAGCGACTACAGCCACCACAAACCTCTACAAGTCTAGTCTCATCACCACTCCCTACAATGCAAGGACACGAACTGTCATGACGATAAGAGAGAGGTAGGAGAAGAAAAATCAGCACCTACAGCCAACCTAAGCTTACAACTTGGGGAAACAGGTTTCTACAAGTGCAAATATCATAGATGCGTACTTATCTCTTGTCATCCCGTGGACTCTAAAGCTCTCAGCTGACATTCTAATTTGTCAAATAAAACAGCCAGCCTTGGACTTTTATAGGATACGTTTCGTATGACTAGTCCAAAGAGTTCTCTAACATAATATTCGGTTAACAACTCCACACGCCCTAACAGATTCCTTATGCTTTCTATTACTTTTGGATAAATCCTATTAGTGTCTTGGGACTGTTAACTAAACTACCATGTTTAGTGCATTGAATCATATTCTGTAATGTATCCTCTGATCTGTATTTGTCTTCACGGATTCCTTTATACAAGCTCCAAAACCTTTACCAGATATTAGTTCTCCTCCTAATTAGTCTAGTTCTAACCTCGGTAGTTATAAGTTCTTCATAACTATAGCAAGTGGAGCATCCGTTATTGAATTTCTGCTTGGTTGACATCTGCGTCGAGGGAAACATTGGTCATCTTTGATCTTATATTATCCATATTATTTTTATTAATTTTATAATTGTACTCATGAGTGTAGGCTTCTTCCTCCTCGTCTGTCATCAAACCCAGTACAGTATTTTCACATCAAGAAGGGAATGCGAAATTTAACTATAGCCATCTATAAAGAATATGAAAGTAGTGTGAGTTTGTTTCAAAGTGTTTAAATTCAAGATGGTATTATATAAAAGTATAAGAGTGAATTGTGTTTATGATAAAAAGAGTGCCTTTAACCAAGGATATGAAACCTGTTTTCGTTTGAGAAATTACACTATAGCCAACATTAATGAAGAATAAAGTAGTGTTTATATTCAAGTTGGAAAAAAAATAGAAGTGAGTTTGTTTAGAATAAAAAAAACTGTCTTTAATAACAGCGATTGCATCGAAATTTAACTATAGCCAACTATAATGAAGATTAAAGTAGTGTGAGCTTAAGTGTTAAAATTCAAGATAGAATAAATAAAAGTGACTTTTGTTTTGAATGAAAAGACAGCCTTTAATCAAGGCGATTGCAACCGTTTTCGTTTGCTAAATTTAACTACACCCAACTATAATGAAGAATAAACTAGTGTGAGTTTAATTCAAAGTGTTTAAATTCAAGGTGGAATTATATAAAAGACTAAAAGTGAGTTGTGTTTAGAATAAAATGAGTGCCTTTAACCACGGTGACGACATATGTTTTCGTTTGAGACATTAGACTATAACCAACTATAATGAAGACGAATGTAGTGTGAGTGCCTTTCAAAGTGTTGAAATTCAAGATGAAATAAATAAAAGTGAGTTTGTTCAGAATAAAAAATCTGCCTTTAATCACCTTGATGCCATCCGTTTTCGTGATAGAAGTGAAACTATAGCCAACTATAATGAAGAAGAACGTAGTGTAAGTTTGTTTCAAAGTGTTGAAATTCCAGATGGAAATAAATGAAAGTGAGTTTTTTAAAATAAAAAACTGCCTTTAATCAAAGCGATGGCATCAGTTTTTGTGAACGAAATTTAAACAAAAGCAACTATAATGAAGACGAATGTAGTGTGAGTGCCTTTCAAAGTGTTGAAATTCAAGATGAAATAAATAAAAGTTACTTGTGTTTAGAATAAAAAGAGTGTCTTTAACCACGGTGACGATATATGCTTTCGTTTGAGAAATTAGTTTATAACCAACTATAATGAAGAATAAAGTAGTGTTAGTATGTTTCAAAGTGTCGAAATTCAAGATGGAAATAAATAAAAGTGAGTTTGTTTAGAATAAAAAATCTGCCTTTAATCACCTTGATGCCATCCGTTTTCGTGATAGAAATTTAACTATAGCAAACTATAATGAAGAATATAGTAGTGTGAGTTTATATCAAAGTGTTGAAATTCAAGATGGAAATAAACGAAAGTGAGTTTATTTAGAATAATGTAATAATGTAAAAACTTTGGAAACGACGTTGACTGCAACAGGGAGGGAACAAACTGAAATGTCAGCGACCACAACTACCTCAAGTCTACAACTCAAGTCTCAACACCACTGCCTACAGTGTAAGAACATGATTAACTGCCACGACAGAAGAGAGAGATAGGAGGAAAAAATCAGCATCTACAGCCAACCCAAACCAACAACTCAAGCTTCATCAGCACTGTTTGCAATGTAAGATCACGAGGAGGGGACATGTCTGCAAGAGAGAGGGAATAGAAAAAAACATCAGCGACTACAGCACCACAAGCCATTAAATCAAGTCTCATCACAACGGTCTACAACTTAAAAACATGAGAAAGAGCCGCTATTGCAAGACAGAGGGAACAGGAGAAAATGTCAGCGACTACAGCCACCACAAACCTTTACAACTCTAGTCTCATCTCCACTCCCTACAATGCAAGGACATCAACTGTCATGACAAGAGGGAGGTAGGAGACGAAAAATCAGCAACTACAGCCAACCTAAACTTAAAACTCGGGCAAACGGGTTTCTACAAGTTGAAATAACATAGATGCTTGCTTATCTCTTGTCACCCCATAAACTCTAAAGATCTCAACGGACATACTGATTTGTCAAACAAAGCAGCCAGTCTTGGACTTTTTATAGGATACGTTTCGTATGACTAGTCCAAAGAGTTCTCTAACATAATATTCGGTTAACATCTCCACGCGCCCAAGCAGATTTCTTATGCTGTCTAATACCTATGGACAAATCTTAGCAGTGTCGTGGGGACTATTAACTAAACTACGAGGTATAGTGTATTGAATCATATTCTGTAATTTATCCTCTGATCTGTAATTGTCTTCACGGATTCCTTTATATGTGCTCCAAAGCCCTTACCAGATATTCACATGTCCCCCTAATTTTCCTAGTCCTATCCTAGGTAGTTTTAAACTCTTCATAACTATAGCAAGTGGAGCATCCGTTTATGGAATTTCTGCATGGTCGACATCTGCGTCGAGGGAAACATTGGTCATCTTTGATCCTATATCATCCATATTATTTTTATTAATCTCATAATTGTACTCATGAGTGTAGGCGTCTTCCTCCTCATCTGTCTATAAACCCAATACAGTATTTTCACATCAAGAAGCAAATTTCCGTACTTCATCCATTCAACTGTACCTGCATATTCTGTTCAGTCTATGTCATGTCTGGGTATTATTGTTTATGTCTTGTCAGTTAAGGTCTTTTTGTAATTTGTCTTTTTGCCATTTACAAAGTCTTCATTTGCTTTCTAAGAAACTCGTTCAATAGTATCCATGAATAGCGGACTCATATTATATTCCCAATTTGTCTACTTTGAACATAAATGACCTAAACGCTATCAAAATTATACATTTGTGATCCTTAACTTTCTTGATCAGTCTGTTGTGGACGTCAATTTCTTTAATAGGCTGTAGAAACTGTCGACCCTTCAACCATTGAAATACTACTTCATCGTTCACTATAACCTTACTTCTTAAGTAAAAATGGGCAATTTTTTCCATCTTCCCATTTTGCTTATTTTCCATTCAGTCAGGTATCCCTATACTCTCCAACTGCCAGCTGTCAGTTGTAGAAGCAGACTTGACGTAAAAGGAAGTCGTTTCACCAGAAAGGATGAAGGAATAGAACCAGGGAGGGGACCAAGAAGAGGACACAGACTTAGCAGACCAACAAGAGGAGAGTACAGATAAGAGAAGAGGACGAAGCAGAAAGCATAGAAAAAGAGGACCTAGAAAAAGACAAAGAAAAAGAGGACGAAGAGGAGAATGCTCATTTAAATGGAAAAGGAAGAAAGAAGATGGGGACATGAAACATCATAACCAAAGAAACCTACAATATTTTAAAATTGCTTATTAACATAGGACAGATTTTTAAAAATGTTTCGTGATGACAGATGACCGGAGGTGTCGCCATTGGCAGAGAAACCCCGGGGGTGAAGGGCGGGCACCAAACAAAATAAAAAATAACAAGACATAACAAGAATAATGTTTGGTAAGGACAGGTGACCGGAGGTGTAGCCAATGGCAGAGAAACACTTTGGATGAAGGGCAGACACCAAACAAAACAAAAAAGTGCAAAATACGCTATATTACAGAAACTTTGTAACACATACGTGTAAAAATTTGGACGATTAAGGTTTACATATTATTTACAAACAACGCCGGCATATACCATTCAGAAACTAATGTACCACTTTCAAACATTTCTCACATCATATGTTTGATGTGCCATGATATCTAATATTAATTAATTTGAATGCAACCGTTTCTATTTTTCCGTGACGTCATTTTGACTGATATAACTATGTGGACTATTTCCTAAAAGAAAAATTAACTCTAACACCAGGGCAATTTTTTCACCCCGGCAAGGAACAACTCCACAGTCCGTTACTGGGTGGATTCATCATAAGCAGACTCCCATGCGTAAAAACCATCTTTACTGGGACAACAATCAAACCATTAAGTTCTTACTTGCAGTTCTAAATCTTAGCTAGAATAATAATATAGGTTTGATTCTTTTTCTTAATGAGGAACGGCCATGATTGCAAGAGAGAGGGAGCAACAAAATATCAGCGATTACAGCCACCACAAGCCTACAAATGAAGTCTAATCACCACTGCCGACAATGTCAAAACTTTAGAAACGACCATGACTGCAAGAGAGAGGGAACAAAAGGAAATTTCAGCGAATACAACTACCTCAAGTCTACAACTCAAGTCTCACCATCACTGCCTTCAGCGTAACAACATGAGGAACTGCTTGACAGAAGAGAGAGATAGGAGGAAAAAATAAGCAACTACAGCCAACCCCAACGAACAACTCAAGTTTCATCAGCACTGTCTGCAATGTAAGATCACGAGGAGCGGTCATGTCTGCAAGAGAGAGGGAATTGGGAAAACACATCAGCGACTACAGCCACCACAAACCTCTACAAGTCTAGTCTCATCACCACTCCCTACAATGCAAGGACACGAACTGTCATGACGATAAGAGAGAGGTAGGAGAAGAAAAATCAGCACCTACAGCCAACCTAAGCTTACAACTTGGGGAAACAGGTTTCTACAAGTGCAAATATCATAGATGCGTACTTATCTCTTGTCATCCCGTGGACTCTAAAGCTCTCAGCTGACATTCTAATTTGTCAAATAAAACAGCCAGCCTTGGACTTTTATAGGATACGTTTCGTATGACTAGTCCAAAGAGTTCTCTAACATAATATTCGGTTAACAACTCCACACGCCCTAACAGATTCCTTATGCTTTCTATTACTTTTGGATAAATCCTATTAGTGTCTTGGGACTGTTAACTAAACTACCATGTTTAGTGCATTGAATCATATTCTGTAATGTATCCTCTGATCTGTATTTGTCTTCACGGATTCCTTTATACAAGCTCCAAAACCTTTACCAGATATTAGTTCTCCTCCTAATTAGTCTAGTTCTAACCTCGGTAGTTATAAGTTCTTCATAACTATAGCAAGTGGAGCATCCGTTATTGAATTTCTGCTTGGTTGACATCTGCGTCGAGGGAAACATTGGTCATCTTTGATCTTATATTATCCATATTATTTTTATTAATTTTATAATTGTACTCATGAGTGTAGGCTTCTTCCTCCTCGTCTGTCATCAAACCCAGTACAGTATTTTCACATCAAGAAGGGAATGCGAAATTTAACTATAGCCATCTATAAAGAATATGAAAGTAGTGTGAGTTTGTTTCAAAGTGTTTAAATTCAAGATGGTATTATATAAAAGTATAAGAGTGAATTGTGTTTATGATAAAAAGAGTGCCTTTAACCAAGGATATGAAACCTGTTTTCGTTTGAGAAATTACACTATAGCCAACATTAATGAAGAATAAAGTAGTGTTTATATTCAAGTTGGAAAAAAAATAGAAGTGAGTTTGTTTAGAATAAAAAAAACTGTCTTTAATAACAGCGATTGCATCGAAATTTAACTATAGCCAACTATAATGAAGATTAAAGTAGTGTGAGCTTAAGTGTTAAAATTCAAGATAGAATAAATAAAAGTGACTTTTGTTTTGAATGAAAAGACAGCCTTTAATCACGGCGATTGCAACCGTTTTCGTTTGCTAAATTTAACTACACCCAACTATAATGAAGAATAAACTAGTGTGAGTTTAATTCAAAGTGTTTAAATTCAAGGTGGAATTATATAAAAGACTAAAAGTGAGTTGTGTTTAGAATAAAATGAGTGCCTTTAACCACGGTGACGACATATGTTTTCGTTTGAGACATTAGACTATAACCAACTATAATGAAGACGAATGTAGTGTGAGTGCCTTTCAAAGTGTTGAAATTCAAGATGAAATAAATAAAAGTGAGTTTGTTTAGAATAAAAAATCTGCCTTTAATCACCTTGATGCCATCCGTTTTCGTGATAGAAGTGAAACTATAGCCAACTATAATGAAGAAGAACGTAGTGTAAGTTTGTTTCAAAGTGTTGAAATTCCAGATGGAAATAAATGAAAGTGAGTTTTTTAAAATAAAAAACTGCCTTTAATCAAAGCGATGGCATCCGTTTTTGTGAACGAAATTTAAACAAAAGCAACTATAATGAAGACGAATGTAGTGTGAGTGCCTTTCAAAGTGTTGAAATTCAAGATGAAATAAATAAAAGTTACTTGTGTTTAGAATAAAAAGAGTGTCTTTAACCACGGTGACGATATATGCTTTCGTTTGAGAAATTAGTTTATAACCAACTATAATGAAGAATAAAGTAGTGTTAGTATGTTTCAAAGTGTCGAAATTCAAGATGGAAATAAATAAAAGTGAGTTTGTTTAGAATAAAAAATCTGCCTTTAATCACCTTGATGCCATCCGTTTTCGTGATAGAAATTTAACTATAGCAAACTATAATGAAGAATATAGTAGTGTGAGTTTATATCAAAGTGTTGAAATTCAAGATGGAAATAAACGAAAGTGAGTTTATTTAGAATAATGTAAAAATGTAAAAACTTTGGAAACGACGTTGACTGCAACAGGGAGGGAACAAACTGAAATGTCAGCGACCACAACTACCTCAAGTCTACAACTCAAGTCTCAACACCACTGCCTACAGTGTAAGAACATGATTAACTGCCACGACAGAAGAGAGAGATAGGAGGAAAAAATCAGCATCTACAGCCAACCCAAACCAACAACTCAAGCTTCATCAGCACTGTTTGCAATGTAAGATCACGAGGAGGGGACATGTCTGCAAGAGAGAGGGAATAGAAAAAAACATCAGCGACTACAGCACCACAAGCCATTAAATCAAGTCTCATCACAACGGTCTACAACTTAAAAACATGAGAAAGAGCCGCTATTGCAAGACAGAGGGAACAGGAGAAAATGTCAGCGACTACAGCCACCACAAACCTTTACAACTCTAGTCTCATCTCCACTCCCTACAATGCAAGGACATCAACTGTCATGACAAGAGGGAGGTAGGAGACGATAAATCAGCAACTACAGCCAACCTAAACTTAAAACTCGGGCAAACGGGTTTCTACAAGTTGAAATAACATAGATGCTTGCTTATCTCTTGTCACCCCATAAACTCTAAAGATCTCAACGGACATACTGATTTGTCAAACAAAGCAGCCAGTCTTGGACTTTTTATAGGATACGTTTCGTATGACTAGTCCAAAGAGTTCTCTAACATAATATTCGGTTAACATCTCCACACGCCCAAGCAGATTTCTTATGCTGTCTAATACCTATGGACAAATCTTAGCAGTGTCGTGGGGACTATTAACTAAACTACGAGGTATAGTGTATTGAATCATATTCTGTAATTTATCCTCTGATCTGTAATTGTCTTCACGGATTCCTTTATATGTGCTCCAAAGCCCTTACCAGATATTCACATGTCCCCCTAATTTTCCTAGTCCTATCCTAGGTAGTTTTAAACTCTTCATAACTATAGCAAGTGGAGCATCCGTTTATGGAATTTCTGCATGGTCGACATCTGCGTCGAGGGAAACATTGGTCATCTTTGATCCTATATCATCCATATTATTTTTATTAATCTCATAATTGTACTCATGAGTGTAGGCGTCTTCCTCCTCATCTGTCTACAAACCCAGTACAGTATTTTCACATCAAGAAGCAAATTTCCGTACTTCATCCATTCAACTGTACCTGCATATTCTGTTCAGTCTATGTCATGTCTGGGTATTATTGTTTATGTCTTGTCAGTTAAGGTCTTTTTGTAATTTGTCTTTTTGCCATTTACAAAGTCTTCATTTGCTTTCTAAGAAACTCGTTCAATAGTATCCATGAATAGCGGACTCATATTATATTCCCAATTTGTCTACTTTGAACATAAATGACCTAAACGCTATCAAAATTATACATTTGTGATCCTTAACTTTCTTGATCAGTCTGTTGTGGACGTCAATTTCTTTAATAGGCTGTAGAAACTGTCGACCCTTCAACCATTGAAATACTACTTCATCGTTCACTATAACCTTACTTCTTAAGTAAAAATGGGCAATTTTTTCCATCTTCCCATTTTGCTTATTTTCCATTCAGTCAGGTATCCCTATACTCTCCAACTGCCAGCTGTCAGTTGTAGAAGCAGACTGGACGTAAAAGGAAGTCGTTTCACCAGAAAGGATGAAGGAATAGAACCAGGGAGGGGACCAAGAAGAGGACACAGACTTAGCAGACCAACAAGAGGAGAGTACAGATAAGAGAAGAGGACGAAGCAGAAAGCATAGAAAAAGAGGACCTAGAAAAAGACAAAGAAAAAGAGGACGAAGAGGAGAATGCTCATTTAAATGGAAAAGGAAGAAAGAAGATGGGGACATGAAACATCATAACCAAAGAAACCTACAATATTTTAAAATTGCTTATTAACATAGGACAGATTTTTAAAAATGTTTCGTGATGACAGATGACCGGAGGTGTCGCCATTGGCAGAGAAACCCCGGGGGTGAAGGGCGGGCACCAAACAAAATAAAAAATAACAAGACATAACAAGAATAATGTTTGGTAAGGACAGGTGACCGGAGGTGTAGCCAATGGCAGAGAAACACTTTGGATGAAGGGCAGACACCAAACAAAACAAAAAAGTGCAAAATACGCTATATTACAGAAACTTTGTAACACATACGTGTAAAAATTTGGACGATTAAGGTTTACATATTATTTACAAACAACGCCGGCATATACCATTCAGAAACTAATGTACCACTTTCAAACATTTCTCACATCATATGTTTGATGTGCCATGATATCTAATATTAATTAATTTGAATGCAACCGTTTCTATTTTTCCGTGACGTCATTTTGACTGATATAACTATGTGGACTATTTCCTAAAAGAAAAATTAACTCTAACACCAGGGCAATTTTTTCACCCCGGCAAGGAACAACTCCACAGTCCGTTACTGGGTGGATTCATCATAAGCAGACTCCCATGCGTAAAAACCATCTTTACTGGGACAACAATCAAACCATTAAGTTCTTACTTGCAGTTCTAAATCTTAGCTAGAATAATAATATAGGTTTGATTCTTTTTCTTAATGAGGAACGGCCATGATTGCAAGAGAGAGGGAGCAACAAAATATCAGCGATTACAGCCACCACAAGCCTACAAATGAAGTCTAATCACCACTGCCGACAATGTCAAAACTTTAGAAACGACCATGACTGCAAGAGAGAGGGAACAAAAGGAAATTTCAGCGAATACAACTACCTCAAGTCTACAACTCAAGTCTCGCCATCACTGCCTTCAGCGTAACAACATGAGGAACTGCTTGACAGAAGAGAGAGATAGGAGGAAAAAATAAGCAACTACAGCCAACCCCAACGAACAACTCAAGTTTCATCAGCACTGTCTGCAATGTAAGATCACGAGGAGCGGTCATGTCTGCAAGAGAGAGGGAATTGGGAAAACACATCAGCGACTACAGCCACCACAAACCTCTACAAGTCTAGTCTCATCACCACTCCCTACAATGCAAGGACACGAACTGTCATGACGATAAGAGAGAGGTAGGAGAAGAAAAATCAGCACCTACAGCCAACCTAAGCTTACAACTTGGGGAAACAGGTTTCTACAAGTGCAAATATCATAGATGCGTACTTATCTCTTGTCATCCCGTGGACTCTAAAGCTCTCAGCTGACATTCTAATTTGTCAAATAAAACAGCCAGCCTTGGACTTTTATAGGATACGTTTCGTATGACTAGTCCAAAGAGTTCTCTAACATAATATTCGGTTAACAACTCCACACGCCCTAACAGATTCCTTATGCTTTCTATTACTTTTGGATAAATCCTATTAGTGTCTTGGGACTGTTAACTAAACTACCATGTTTAGTGCATTGAATCATATTCTGTAATGTATCCTCTGATCTGTATTTGTCTTCACGGATTCCTTTATACAAGCTCCAAAACCTTTACCAGATATTAGTTCTCCTCCTAATTAGTCTAGTTCTAACCTCGGTAGTTATAAGTTCTTCATAACTATAGCAAGTGGAGCATCCGTTATTGAATTTCTGCTTGGTTGACATCTGCGTCGAGGGAAACATTGGTCATCTTTGATCTTATATTATCCATATTATTTTTATTAATTTTATAATTGTACTCATGAGTGTAGGCTTCTTCCTCCTCGTCTGTCATCAAACCCAGTACAGTATTTTCACATCAAGAAGGGAATGCGAAATTTAACTATAGCCATCTATAAAGAATATGAAAGTAGTGTGAGTTTGTTTCAAAGTGTTTAAATTCAAGATGGTATTATATAAAAGTATAAGAGTGAATTGTGTTTATGATAAAAAGAGTGCCTTTAACCAAGGATATGAAACCTGTTTTCGTTTGAGAAATTACACTATAGCCAACATTAATGAAGAATAAAGTAGTGTTTATATTCAAGTTGGAAAAAAAATAGAAGTGAGTTTGTTTAGAATAAAAAAAACTGTCTTTAATAACAGCGATTGCATCGAAATTTAACTATAGCCAACTATAATGAAGATTAAAGTAGTGTGAGCTTAAGTGTTAAAATTCAAGATAGAATAAATAAAAGTGACTTTTGTTTTGAATGAAAAGACAGCCTTTAATCACGGCGATTGCAACCGTTTTCGTTTGCTAAATTTAACTACACCCAACTATAATGAAGAATAAACTAGTGTGAGTTTAATTCAAAGTGTTTAAATTCAAGGTGGAATTATATAAAAGACTAAAAGTGAGTTGTGTTTAGAATAAAATGAGTGCCTTTAACCACGGTGACGACATATGTTTTCGTTTGAGACATTAGACTATAACCAACTATAATGAAGACGAATGTAGTGTGAGTGCCTTTCAAAGTGTTGAAATTCAAGATGAAATAAATAAAAGTGAGTTTGTTTAGAATAAAAAATCTGCCTTTAATCACCTTGATGCCATCCGTTTTCGTGATAGAAGTGAAACTATAGCCAACTATAATGAAGAAGAACGTAGTGTAAGTTTGTTTCAAAGTGTTGAAATTCCAGATGGAAATAAATGAAAGTGAGTTTTTTAAAATAAAAAACTGCCTTTAATCAAAGCGATGGCATCCGTTTTTGTGAACGAAATTTAAACAAAAGCAACTATAATGAAGACGAATGTAGTGTGAGTGCCTTTCAAAGTGTTGAAATTCAAGATGAAATAAATAAAAGTTACTTGTGTTTAGAATAAAAAGAGTGTCTTTAACCACGGTGACGATATATGCTTTCGTTTGAGAAATTAGTTTATAACCAACTATAATGAAGAATAAAGTAGTGTTAGTATGTTTCAAAGTGTCGAAATTCAAGATGGAAATAAATAAAAGTGAGTTTGTTTAGAATAAAAAATCTGCCTTTAATCACCTTGATGCCATCCGTTTTCGTGATAGAAATTTAACTATAGCAAACTATAATGAAGAATATAGTAGTGTGAGTTTATATCAAAGTGTTGAAATTCAAGATGGAAATAAACGAAAGTGAGTTTATTTAGAATAATGTAAAAATGTAAAAACTTTGGAAACGACGTTGACTGCAACAGGGAGGGAACAAACTGAAATGTCAGCGACCACAACTACCTCAAGTCTACAACTCAAGTCTCAACACCACTGCCTACAGTGTAAGAACATGATTAACTGCCACGACAGAAGAGAGAGATAGGAGGAAAAAATCAGCATCTACAGCCAACCCAAACCAACAACTCAAGCTTCATCAGCACTGTTTGCAATGTAAGATCACGAGGAGGGGACATGTCTGCAAGAGAGAGGGAATAGAAAAAAACATCAGCGACTACAGCACCACAAGCCATTAAATCAAGTCTCATCACAACGGTCTACAACTTAAAAACATGAGAAAGAGCCGCTATTGCAAGACAGAGGGAACAGGAGAAAATGTCAGCGACTACAGCCACCACAAACCTTTACAACTCTAGTCTCATCTCCACTCCCTACAATGCAAGGACATCAACTGTCATGACAAGAGGGAGGTAGGAGACGAAAAATCAGCAACTACAGCCAACCTAAACTTAAAACTCGGGCAAACGGGTTTCTACAAGTTGAAATAACATAGATGCTTGCTTATCTCTTGTCACCCCATAAACTCTAAAGATCTCAACGGACATACTGATTTGTCAAACAAAGCAGCCAGTCTTGGACTTTTTATAGGATACGTTTCGTATGACTAGTCCAAAGAGTTCTCTAACATAATATTCGGTTAACATCTCCACACGCCCAAGCAGATTTCTTATGCTGTCTAATACCTATGGACAAATCTTAGCAGTGTCGTGGGGACTATTAACTAAACTACGAGGTATAGTGTATTGAATCATATTCTGTAATTTATCCTCTGATCTGTAATTGTCTTCACGGATTCCTTTATATGTGCTCCAAAGCCCTTACCAGATATTCACATGTCCCCCTAATTTTCCTAGTCCTATCCTAGGTAGTTTTAAACTCTTCATAACTATAGCAAGTGGAGCATCCGTTTATGGAATTTCTGCATGGTCGACATCTGCGTCGAGGGAAACATTGGTCATCTTTGATCCTATATCATCCATATTATTTTTATTAATCTCATAATTGTACTCATGAGTGTAGGCGTCTTCCTCCTCATCTGTCTACAAACCCAGTACAGTATTTTCACATCAAGAAGCAAATTTCCGTACTTCATCCATTCAACTGTACCTGCATATTCTGTTCAGTCTATGTCATGTCTGGGTATTATTGTTTATGTCTTGTCAGTTAAGGTCTTTTTGTAATTTGTCTTTTTGCCATTTACAAAGTCTTCATTTGCTTTCTAAGAAACTCGTTCAATAGTATCCATGAATAGCGGACTCATATTATATTCCCAATTTGTCTACTTTGAACATAAATGACCTAAACGCTATCAAAATTATACATTTGTGATCCTTAACTTTCTTGATCAGTCTGTTGTGGACGTCAATTTCTTTAATAGGCTGTAGAAACTGTCGACCCTTCAACCATTGAAATACTACTTCATCGTTCACTATAACCTTACTTCTTAAGTAAAAATGGGCAATTTTTTCCATCTTCCCATTTTGCTTATTTTCCATTCAGTCAGGTATCCCTATACTCTCCAACTGCCAGCTGTCAGTTGTAGAAGCAGACTGGACGTAAAAGGAAGTCGTTTCACCAGAAAGGATGAAGGAATAGAACCAGGGAGGGGACCAAGAAGAGGACACAGACTTAGCAGACCAACAAGAGGAGAGTACAGATAAGAGAAGAGGACGAAGCAGAAAGCATAGAAAAAGAGGACCTAGAAAAAGACAAAGAAAAAGAGGACGAAGAGGAGAATGCTCATTTAAATGGAAAAGGAAGAAAGAAGATGGGGACATGAAACATCATAACCAAAGAAACCTACAATATTTTAAAATTGCTTATTAACATAGGACAGATTTTTAAAAATGTTTCGTGATGACAGATGACCGGAGGTGTCGCCATTGGCAGAGAAACCCCGGGGGTGAAGGGCGGGCACCAAACAAAATAAAAAATAACAAGACATAACAAGAATAATGTTTGGTAAGGACAGGTGACCGGAGGTGTAGCCAATGGCAGAGAAACACTTTGGATGAAGGGCAGACACCAAACAAAACAAAAAAGTGCAAAATACGCTATATTACAGAAACTTTGTAACACATACGTGTAAAAATTTGGACGATTAAGGTTTACATATTATTTACAAACAACGCCGGCATATACCATTCAGAAACTAATGTACCACTTTCAAACATTTCTCACATCATATGTTTGATGTGCCATGATATCTAATATTAATTAATTTGAATGCAACCGTTTCTATTTTTCCGTGACGTCATTTTGACTGATATAACTATGTGGACTATTTCCTAAAAGAAAAATTAACTCTAACACCAGGGCAATTTTTTCACCCCGGCAAGGAACAACTCCACAGTCCGTTACTGGGTGGATTCATCATAAGCAGACTCCCATGCGTAAAAACCATCTTTACTGGGACAACAATCAAACCATTAAGTTCTTACTTGCAGTTCTAAATCTTAGCTAGAATAATAATATAGGTTTGATTCTTTTTCTTAATGAGGAACGGCCATGATTGCAAGAGAGAGGGAGCAACAAAATATCAGCGATTACAGCCACCACAAGCCTACAAATGAAGTCTAATCACCACTGCCGACAATGTCAAAACTTTAGAAACGACCATGACTGCAAGAGAGAGGGAACAAAAGGAAATTTCAGCGAATACAACTACCTCAAGTCTACAACTCAAGTCTCGCCATCACTGCCTTCAGCGTAACAACATGAGGAACTGCTTGACAGAAGAGAGAGATAGGAGGAAAAAATAAGCAACTACAGCCAACCCCAACGAACAACTCAAGTTTCATCAGCACTGTCTGCAATGTAAGATCACGAGGAGCGGTCATGTCTGCAAGAGAGAGGGAATTGGGAAAACACATCAGCGACTACAGCCACCACAAACCTCTACAAGTCTAGTCTCATCACCACTCCCTACAATGCAAGGACACAAACTGTCATGACGATAAGAGAGAGGTAGGAGAAGAAAAATCAGCACCTACAGCCAACCTAAGCTTACAACTCGGGGAAACAGGTTTCTACAAGTGCAAATATCATAGATGCGTACTTATCTCTTGTCATCCCGTGGACTCTAAAGCTCTCAGCTGACATTCTAATTTGTCAAATAAAACAGCCAGCCTTGGACTTTTATAGGATACGTTTCGTATGACTAGTCCAAAGAGTTCTCTAACATAATATTCGGTTAACAACTCCACACGCCCTAACAGATTCCTTATGCTTTCTATTACTTTTGGATAAATCCTATTAGTGTCTTGGGACTGTTAACTAAACTACCATGTTTAGTGCATTGAATCATATTCTGTAATGTATCCTCTGATCTGTATTTGTCTTCACGGATTCCTTTATACAAGCTCCAAAACCTTTACCAGATATTAGTTCTCCTCCTAATTAGTCTAGTTCTAACCTCGGTAGTTATAAGTTCTTCATAACTATAGCAAGTGGAGCATCCGTTATTGAATTTCTGCTTGGTTGACATCTGCGTCGAGGGAAACATTGGTCATCTTTGATCTTATATTATCCATATTATTTTTATTAATTTTATAATTGTACTCATGAGTGTAGGCTTCTTCCTCCTCGTCTGTCATCAAACCCAGTACAGTATTTTCACATCAAGAAGGGAATGCGAAATTTAACTATAGCCATCTATAAAGAATATGAAAGTAGTGTGAGTTTGTTTCAAAGTGTTTAAATTCAAGATGGTATTATATAAAAGTATAAGAGTGAATTGTGTTTATGATAAAAAGAGTGCCTTTAACCAAGGATATGAAACCTGTTTTCGTTTGAGAAATTGCACTATAGCCAACATTAATGAAGAATAAAGTAGTGTTTATATTCAAGTTGGAAAAAAAATAGAAGTGAGTTTGTTTAGAATAAAAAAAACTGTCTTTAATAACAGCGATTGCATCTGTTTTCGTGATCGAAATTTAACTATAGCCAACTATAATGAAGATGAAAGTAGTGTGAGCTTAAGTGTTAAAATTCAAGATAGAATAAATAAAAGTGACTTTTGTTTTGAATGAAAAGACAGCCTTTAATCAAGGCGATTGCAACCGTTTTCGTTTGCTAAATTTAACTACACCCAACTATAATGAAGAATAAACTAGTGTGAGTTTAATTCAAAGTGTTTAAATTCAAGGTGGAATTATATAAAAGACTAAAAGTGAGTTGTGTTTAGAATAAAATGAGTGCCTTTAACCACGGTGACGACATATGTTTTCGTTTGAGACATTAGACTATAACCAACTATAATGAAGACGAATGTAGTGTGAGTGCCTTTCAAAGTGTTGAAATTCAAGATGAAATAAATAAAAGTGAGTTTGTTTAGAATAAAAAATCTGCCTTTAATCACCTTGATGCCATCCGTTTTCGTGATAGAAGTGAAACTATAGCCAACTATAATGAAGAAGAACGTAGTGTAAGTTTGTTTCAAAGTGTTGAAATTCCAGATGGAAATAAATGAAAGTGAGTTTTTTAAAATAAAAAACTGCCTTTAATCAAAGCGATGGCATCCGTTTTTGTGAACGAAATTTAAACAAAAGCAACTATAATGAAGACGAATGTAGTGTGAGTGCCTTTCAAAGTGTTGAAATTCAAGATGAAATAAATAAAAGTTACTTGTGTTTAGAATAAAAAGAGTGTCTTTAACCACGGTGACGATATATGCTTTCGTTTGAGAAATTAGTTTATAACCAACTATAATGAAGAATAAAGTAGTGTTAGTATGTTTCAAAGTGTCGAAATTCAAGATGGAAATAAATAAAAGTGAGTTTGTTTAGAATAAAAAATCTGCCTTTAATCACCTTGATGCCATCCGTTTTCGTGATAGAAATTTAACTATAGCAAACTATAATGAAGAATATAGTAGTGTGAGTTTATATCAAAGTGTTGAAATTCAAGATGGAAATAAACGAAAGTGAGTTTATTTAGAATAATGTAAAAATGTAAAAACTTTGGAAACGACGTTGACTGCAACAGGGAGGGAACAAACTGAAATGTCAGCGACCACAACTACCTCAAGTCTACAACTCAAGTCTCAACACCACTGCCTACAGTGTAAGAACATGATTAACTGCCACGACAGAAGAGAGAGATAGGAGGAAAAAATCAGCATCTACAGCCAACCCAAACCAACAACTCAAGCTTCATCAGCACTGTTTGCAATGTAAGATCACGAGGAGGGGACATGTCTGCAAGAGAGAGGGAATAGAAAAAAACATCAGCGACTACAGCACCACAAGCCATTAAATCAAGTCTCATCACAACGGTCTACAACTTAAAAACATGAGAAAGAGCCGCTATTGCAAGACAGAGGGAACAGGAGAAAATGTCAGCGACTACAGCCACCACAAACCTTTACAACTCTAGTCTCATCTCCACTCCCTACAATGCAAGGACATCAACTGTCATGACAAGAGGGAGGTAGGAGACGAAAAATCAGCAACTACAGCCAACCTAAACTTAAAACTCGGGCAAACGGGTTTCTACAAGTTGAAATAACATAGATGCTTGCTTATCTCTTGTCACCCCATAAACTCTAAAGATCTCAACGGACATACTGATTTGTCAAACAAAGCAGCCAGTCTTGGACTTTTTATAGGATACGTTTCGTATGACTAGTCCAAAGAGTTCTCTAACATAATATTCGGTTAACATCTCCACACGCCCAAGCAGATTTCTTATGCTGTCTAATACCTATGGACAAATCTTAGCAGTGTCGTGGGGACTATTAACTAAACTACGAGGTATAGTGTATTGAATCATATTCTGTAATTTATCCTCTGATCTGTAATTGTCTTCACGGATTCCTTTATATGTGCTCCAAAGCCCTTACCAGATATTCACATGTCCCCCTAATTTTCCTAGTCCTATCCTAGGTAGTTTTAAACTCTTCATAACTATAGCAAGTGGAGCATTCGTTTATGGAATTTCTGCATGGTCGGCATCTGCGTCGAGGGAAACATTGGTCATCTTTGATCCTATATCATCCATATTATTTTTATTAATCTCATAATTGTACTCATGAGTGTAGGCTTCTTCCTCCTCATCTGTCTACAAACCAAGTACAGTATTTTCACATCAAGAAGCAAATTTCCGTACTTCATCCATTCAACTGTACCTGCATATTCTGTTCAGTCTATGTCATGTCTGGGTATTATTGTTTATGTCTTGTCAGTTAAGGTCTTTTTGTAATTTGTCTTTTTGCCATTTACAAAGTCTTCATTTGCTTTCTAAGAAACTCGTTCAATAGTATCCATGAATAGCGGACTCATATTATATTCCCAATTTGTCTACTTTGAACATAAATGACCTAAACGCTATCAAAATTATACATTTGTGATCCTTAACTTTCTTGATCAGTCTGTTGTGGACGTCAATTTCTTTAATAGGCTGTAGAAACTGTCGACCCTTCAACCATTGAAATACTACTTCATCGTTCACTATAACCTTACTTCTTAAGTAAAAATGGGCAATTTTTTCCATCTTCCCATTTTGCTTATTTTCCATTCAGTCAGGTATCCCTATACTCTCCAACTGCCAGCTGTCAGTTGTACAAGCAGACTGGACGTAAAAGGAAGTCGTTTTACCAGAAAGGATGAAGGAATAGAACCAGGGAGGGGACCAAGAAGAGGACACAGACTTAGCAGACCAACAAGAGGAGAGTACAGATAAGAGAAGAGGACGAAGCAGAAAGCATAGAAAAAGAGGACCTAGAAAAAGACAAAGAAAAAGAGGACGAAGAGGAGAATGCTCATTTAAATGGAAAAGGAAGAAAGAAGATGGGGACATGAAACATCATAACCAAAGAAACCTACAATATTTTAAAATTGCTTATTAACATAGGACAGATTTTTAAAAATGTTTCGTGATGACAGATGACCGGAGGTGTCGCCATTGGCAGAGAAACCCCGGGGGTGAAGGGCGGGCACCAAACAAAATAAAAAATAACAAGACATAACAAGAATAATGTTTGGTAAGGACAGGTGACCGGAGGTGTAGCCAATGGCAGAGAAACACTTTGGATGAAGGGCAGACACCAAACAAAACAAAAAAGTGCAAAATACGCTATATTACAGAAACTTTGTAACACATACGTGTAAAAATTTGGACGATTAAGGTTTACATATTATTTACAAACAACGCCGGCATATACCATTCAGAAACTAATGTACCACTTTCAAACATTTCTCACATCATATGTTTGATGTGCCATGATATCTAATATTAATTAATTTGAATGCAACCGTTTCTATTTTTCCGTGACGTCATTTTGACTGATATAACTATGTGGACTATTTCCTAAAAGAAAAATTAACTCTAACACCAGGGCAATTTTTTCACCCCGGCAAGGAACAACTCCACAGTCCGTTACTGGGTGGATTCATCATAAGCAGACTCCCATGCGTAAAAACCATCTTTACTGGGACAACAATCAAACCATTAAGTTCTTACTTGCAGTTCTAAATCTTAGCTAGAATAATAATATAGGTTTGATTCTTTTTCTTAATGAGGAACGGCCATGATTGCAAGAGAGAGGGAGCAACAAAATATCAGCGATTACAGCCACCACAAGCCTACAAATGAAGTCTAATCACCACTGCCGACAATGTCAAAACTTTAGAAACGACCATGACTGCAAGAGAGAGGGAACAAAAGGAAATTTCAGCGAATACAACTACCTCAAGTCTACAACTCAAGTCTCGCCATCACTGCCTTCAGCGTAACAACATGAGGAACTGCTTGACAGAAGAGAGAGATAGGAGGAAAAAATAAGCAACTACAGCCAACCCCAACGAACAACTCAAGTTTCATCAGCACTGTCTGCAATGTAAGATCACGAGGAGCGGTCATGTCTGCAAGAGAGAGGGAATTGGGAAAACACATCAGCGACTACAGCCACCACAAACCTCTACAAGTCTAGTCTCATCACCACTCCCTACAATGCAAGGACACGAACTGTCATGACGATAAGAGAGAGGTAGGAGAAGAAAAATCAGCACCTACAGCCAACCTAAGCTTACAACTTGGGGAAACAGGTTTCTACAAGTGCAAATATCATAGATGCGTACTTATCTCTTGTCATCCCGTGGACTCTAAAGCTCTCAGCTGACATTCTAATTTGTCAAATAAAACAGCCAGCCTTGGACTTTTATAGGATACGTTTCGTATGACTAGTCCAAAGAGTTCTCTAACATAATATTCGGTTAACAACTCCACACGCCCTAACAGATTCCTTATGCTTTCTATTACTTTTGGATAAATCCTATTAGTGTCTTGGGACTGTTAACTAAACTACCATGTTTAGTGCATTGAATCATATTCTGTAATGTATCCTCTGATCTGTATTTGTCTTCACGGATTCCTTTATACAAGCTCCAAAACCTTTACCAGATATTAGTTCTCCTCCTAATTAGTCTAGTTCTAACCTCGGTAGTTATAAGTTCTTCATAACTATAGCAAGTGGAGCATCCGTTATTGAATTTCTGCTTGGTTGACATCTGCGTCGAGGGAAACATTGGTCATCTTTGATCTTATATTATCCATATTATTTTTATTAATTTTATAATTGTACTCATGAGTGTAGGCTTCTTCCTCCTCGTCTGTCATCAAACCCAGTACAGTATTTTCACATCAAGAAGGGAATGCGAAATTTAACTATAGCCATCTATAAAGAATATGAAAGTAGTGTGAGTTTGTTTCAAAGTGTTTAAATTCAAGATGGTATTATATAAAAGTATAAGAGTGAATTGTGTTTATGATAAAAAGAGTGCCTTTAACCAAGGATATGAAACCTGTTTTCGTTTGAGAAATTACACTATAGCCAACATTAATGAAGAATAAAGTAGTGTTTATATTCAAGTTGGAAAAAAAATAGAAGTGAGTTTGTTTAGAATAAAAAAAACTGTCTTTAATAACAGTGATTGCATCTGTTTTCGTGATCGAAATTTAACTATAGCCAACTATAATGAAGATGAAAGTAGTGTGAGCTTAAGTGTTAAAATTCAAGATAGAATAAATAAAAGTGACTTTTGTTTTGAATGAAAAGACAGCCTTTAATCAAGGCGATTGCAACCGTTTTCGTTTGCTAAATTTAACTACACCCAACTATAATGAAGAATAAACTAGTGTGAGTTTAATTCAAAGTGTTTAAATTCAAGGTGGAATTATATAAAAGACTAAAAGTGAGTTGTGTTTAGAATAAAATGAGTGCCTTTAACCACGGTGACGACATATGTTTTCGTTTGAGACATTAGACTATAACCAACTATAATGAAGACGAATGTAGTGTGAGTGCCTTTCAAAGTGTTGAAATTCAAGATGAAATAAATAAAAGTGAGTTTGTTTAGAATAAAAAATCTGCCTTTAATCACCTTGATGCCATCCGTTTTCGTGATAGAAGTGAAACTATAGCAAACTATAATGAAGAAGAACGTAGTGTAAGTTTGTTTCAAAGTGTTGAAATTCCAGATGGAAATAAATGAAAGTGAGTTTTTTAAAATAAAAAACTGCCTTTAATCAAAGCGATGGCATCCGTTTTTGTGAACGAAATTTAAACAAAAGCAACTATAATGAAGACGAATGTAGTGTGAGTGCCTTTCAAAGTGTTGAAATTCAAGATGAAATAAATAAAAGTTACTTGTGTTTAGAATAAAAAGAGTGTCTTTAACCACGGTGATGATATATGCTTTCGTTTGAGAAATTAGTTTATAACCAACTATAATGAAGAATAAAGTAGTGTTAGTATGTTTCAAAGTGTCGAAATTCAAGATGGAAATAAATAAAAGTGAGTTTGTTTAGAATAAAAAATCTGCCTTTAATCACCTTGATGCCATCCGTTTTCGTGATAGAAATTTAACTATAGCAAACTATAATGAAGAATATAGTAGTGTGAGTTTATATCAAAGTGTTGAAATTCAAGATGGAAATAAACGAAAGTGAGTTTATTTAGAATAATGTAAAAATGTAAAAACTTTGGAAACGACGTTGACTGCAACAGGGAGGGAACAAACTGAAATGTCAGCGACCACAACTACCTCAAGTCTACAACTCAAGTCTCAACACCACTGCCTACAGTGTAAGAACATGATTAACTGCCACGACAGAAGAGAGAGATAGGAGGAAAAAATCAGCATCTACAGCCAACCCAAACCAACAACTCAAGCTTCATCAGCACTGTTTGCAATGTAAGATCACGAGGAGGGGACATGTCTGCAAGAGAGAGGGAATAGAAAAAAACATCAGCGACTACAGCACCACAAGCCATTAAATCAAGTCTCATCACAACGGTCTACAACTTAAAAACATGAGAAAGAGCCGCTATTGCAAGACAGAGGGAACAGGAGAAAATGTCAGCGACTACAGCCACCACAAACCTTTACAACTCTAGTCTCATCTCCACTCCCTACAATGCAAGGACATCAACTGTCATGACAAGAGGGAGGTAGGAGACGAAAAATCAGCAACTACAGCCAACCTAAACTTAAAACTCGGGCAAACGGGTTTCTACAAGTTGAAATAACATAGATGCTTGCTTATCTCTTGTCACCCCATAAACTCTAAAGATCTCAACGGACATACTGATTTGTCAAACAAAGCAGCCAGTCTTGGACTTTTTATAGGATACGTTTCGTATGACTAGTCCAAAGAGTTCTCTAACATAATATTCGGTTAACATCTCCACACGCCCAAGCAGATTTCTTATGCTGTCTAATACCTATGGACAAATCTTAGCAGTGTCGTGGGGACTATTAACTAAACTACGAGGTATAGTGTATTGAATCATATTCTGTAATTTATCCTCTGATCTGTAATTGTCTTCACGGATTCCTTTATATGTGCTCCAAAGCCCTTACCAGATATTCACATGTCCCCCTAATTTTCCTAGTCCTATCCTAGGTAGTTTTAAACTCTTCATAACTATAGCAAGTGGAGCATCCGTTTATGGAATTTCTGCATGGTCGACATCTGCGTCGAGGGAAACATTGGTCATCTTTGATCCTATATCATCCATATTATTTTTATTAATCTCATAATTGTACTCATGAGTGTAGGCGTCTTCCTCCTCATCTGTCTACAAACCCAGTACAGTATTTTCACATCAAGAAGCAAATTTCCGTACTTCATCCATTCAACTGTACCTGCATATTCTGTTCAGTCTATGTCATGTCTGGGTATTATTGTTTATGTCTTGTCAGTTAAGGTCTTTTTGTAATTTGTCTTTTTGCCATTTACAAAGTCTTCATTTGCTTTCTAAGAAACTCGTTCAATAGTATCCATGAATAGCGGACTCATATTATATTCCCAATTTGTCTACTTTGAACATAAATGACCTAAACGCTATCAAAATTATACATTTGTGATCCTTAACTTTCTTGATCAGTCTGTTGTGGACGTCAATTTCTTTAATAGGCTGTAGAAACTGTCGACCCTTCAACCATTGAAATACTACTTCATCGTTCACTATAACCTTACTTCTTAAGTAAAAATGGGCAATTTTTTCCATCTTCCCATTTTGCTTATTTTCCATTCAGTCAGGTATCCCTATACTCTCCAACTGCCAGCTGTCAGTTGTAGAAGCAGACTGGACGTAAAAGGAAGTCGTTTCACCAGAAAGGATGAAGGAATAGAACCAGGGAGGGGACCAAGAAGAGGACACAGACTTAGCAGACCAACAAGAGGAGAGTACAGATAAGAGAAGAGGACGAAGCAGAAAGCATAGAAAAAGAGGACCTAGAAAAAGACAAAGAAAAAGAGGACGAAGAGGAGAATGCTCATTTAAATGGAAAAGGAAGAAAGAAGATGGGGACATGAAACATCATAACCAAAGAAACCTACAATATTTTAAAATTGCTTATTAACATAGGACAGATTTTTAAAAATGTTTCGTGATGACAGATGACCGGAGGTGTCGCCATTGGCAGAGAAACCCCGGGGGTGAAGGGCGGGCACCAAACAAAATAAAAAATAACAAGACATAACAAGAATAATGTTTGGTAAGGACAGGTGACCGGAGGTGTAGCCAATGGCAGAGAAACACTTTGGATGAAGGGCAGACACCAAACAAAACAAAAAAGTGCAAAATACGCTATATTACAGAAACTTTGTAACACATACGTGTAAAAATTTGGACGATTAAGGTTTACATATTATTTACAAACAACGCCGGCATATACCATTCAGAAACTAATGTACCACTTTCAAACATTTCTCACATCATATGTTTGATGTGCCATGATATCTAATATTAATTAATTTGAATGCAACCGTTTCTATTTTTCCGTGACGTCATTTTGACTGATATAACTATGTGGACTATTTCCTAAAAGAAAAATTAACTCTAACACCAGGGCAATTTTTTCACCCCGGCAAGGAACAACTCCACAGTCCGTTACTGGGTGGATTCATCATAAGCAGACTCCCATGCGTAAAAACCATCTTTACTGGGACAACAATCAAACCATTAAGTTCTTACTTGCAGTTCTAAATCTTAGCTAGAATAATAATATAGGTTTGATTCTTTTTCTTAATGAGGAACGGCCATGATTGCAAGAGAGAGGGAGCAACAAAATATCAGCGATTACAGCCACCACAAGCCTACAAATGAAGTCTAATCACCACTGCCGACAATGTCAAAACTTTAGAAACGACCATGACTGCAAGAGAGAGGGAACAAAAGGAAATTTCAGCGAATACAACTACCTCAAGTCTACAACTCAAGTCTCACCATCACTGCCTTCAGCGTAACAACATGAGGAACTGCTTGACAGAAGAGAGAGATAGGAGGAAAAAATAAGCAACTACAGCCAACCCCAACGAACAACTCAAGTTTCATCAGCACTGTCTGCAATGTAAGATCACGAGGAGCGGTCATGTCTGCAAGAGAGAGGGAATTGGGAAAACACATCAGCGACTACAGCCACCACAAACCTCTACAAGTCTAGTCTCATCACCACTCCCTACAATGCAAGGACACGAACTGTCATGACGATAAGAGAGAGGTAGGAGAAGAAAAATCAGCACCTACAGCCAACCTAAGCTTACAACTCGGGGAAACAGGTTTCTACAAGTGCAAATATCATAGATGCGTACTTATCTCTTGTCATCCCGTGGACTCTAAAGCTCTCAGCTGACATTCTAATTTGTCAAATAAAACAGCCAGCCTTGGACTTTTATAGGATACGTTTCGTATGACTAGTCCAAAGAGTTCTCTAACATAATATTCGGTTAACAACTCCACACGCCCTAACAGATTCCTTATGCTTTCTATTACTTTTGGATAAATCCTATTAGTGTCTTGGGACTGTTAACTAAACTACCATGTTTAGTGCATTGAATCATATTCTGTAATGTATCCTCTGATCTGTATTTGTCTTCACGGATTCCTTTATACAAGCTCCAAAACCTTTACCAGATATTAGTTCTCCTCCTAATTAGTCTAGTTCTAACCTCGGTAGTTATAAGTTCTTCATAACTATAGCAAGTGGAGCATCCGTTATTGAATTTCTGCTTGGTTGACATCTGCGTCGAGGGAAACATTGGTCATCTTTGATCTTATATTATCCATATTATTTTTATTAATTTTATAATTGTACTCATGAGTGTAGGCTTCTTCCTCCTCGTCTGTCATCAAACCCAGTACAGTATTTTCACATCAAGAAGGGAATGCGAAATTTAACTATAGCCATCTATAAAGAATATGAAAGTAGTGTGAGTTTGTTTCAAAGTGTTTAAATTCAAGATGGTATTATATAAAAGTATAAGAGTGAATTGTGTTTATGATAAAAAGAGTGCCTTTAACCAAGGATATGAAACCTGTTTTCGTTTGAGAAATTGCACTATAGCCAACATTAATGAAGAATAAAGTAGTGTTTATATTCAAGTTGGAAAAAAAATAGAAGTGAGTTTGTTTAGAATAAAAAAAACTGTCTTTAATAACAGCGATTGCATCTGTTTTCGTGATCGAAATTTAACTATAGCCAACTATAATGAAGATGAAAGTAGTGTGAGCTTAAGTGTTAAAATTCAAGATAGAATAAATAAAAGTGACTTTTGTTTTGAATGAAAAGACAGCCTTTAATCAAGGCGATTGCAACCGTTTTCGTTTGCTAAATTTAACTACACCCAACTATAATGAAGAATAAACTAGTGTGAGTTTAATTCAAAGTGTTTAAATTCAAGGTGGAATTATATAAAAGACTAAAAGTGAGTTGTGTTTAGAATAAAATGAGTGCCTTTAACCACGGTGACGACATATGTTTTCGTTTGAGACATTAGACTATAACCAACTATAATGAAGACGAATGTAGTGTGAGTGCCTTTCAAAGTGTTGAAATTCAAGATGAAATAAATAAAAGTGAGTTTGTTTAGAATAAAAAATCTGCCTTTAATCACCTTGATGCCATCCGTTTTCGTGATAGAAGTGAAACTATAGCCAACTATAATGAAGAAGAACGTAGTGTAAGTTTGTTTCAAAGTGTTGAAATTCCAGATGGAAATAAATGAAAGTGAGTTTTTTAAAATAAAAAACTGCCTTTAATCAAAGCGATGGCATCCGTTTTTGTGAACGAAATTTAAACAAAAGCAACTATAATGAAGACGAATGTAGTGTGAGTGCCTTTCAAAGTGTTGAAATTCAAGATGAAATAAATAAAAGTTACTTGTGTTTAGAATAAAAAGAGTGTCTTTAACCACGGTGACGATATATGCTTTCGTTTGAGAAATTAGTTTATAACCAACTATAATGAAGAATAAAGTAGTGTTAGTATGTTTCAAAGTGTCGAAATTCAAGATGGAAATAAATAAAAGTGAGTTTGTTTAGAATAAAAAATCTGCCTTTAATCACCTTGATGCCATCCGTTTTCGTGATAGAAATTTAACTATAGCAAACTATAATGAAGAATATAGTAGTGTGAGTTTATATCAAAGTGTTGAAATTCAAGATGGAAATAAACGAAAGTGAGTTTATTTAGAATAATGTAAAAATGTAAAAACTTTGGAAACGACGTTGACTGCAACAGGGAGGGAACAAACTGAAATGTCAGCGACCACAACTACCTCAAGTCTACAACTCAAGTCTCAACACCACTGCCTACAGTGTAAGAACATGATTAACTGCCACGACAGAAGAGAGAGATAGGAGGAAAAAATCAGCATCTACAGCCAACCCAAACCAACAACTCAAGCTTCATCAGCACTGTTTGCAATGTAAGATCACGAGGAGGGGACATGTCTGCAAGAGAGAGGGAATAGAAAAAAACATCAGCGACTACAGCACCACAAGCCATTAAATCAAGTCTCATCACAACGGTCTACAACTTAAAAACATGAGAAAGAGCCGCTATTGCAAGACAGAGGGAACAGGAGAAAATGTCAGCGACTACAGCCACCACAAACCTTTACAACTCTAGTCTCATCTCCACTCCCTACAATGCAAGGACATCAACTGTCATGACAAGAGGGAGGTAGGAGACGAAAAATCAGCAACTACAGCCAACCTAAACTTAAAACTCGGGCAAACGGGTTTCTACAAGTTGAAATAACATAGATGCTTGCTTATCTCTTGTCACCCCATAAACTCTAAAGATCTCAACGGACATACTGATTTGTCAAACAAAGCAGCCAGTCTTGGACTTTTTATAGGATACGTTTCGTATGACTAGTCCAAAGAGTTCTCTAACATAATATTCGGTTAACATCTCCACACGCCCAAGCAGATTTCTTATGCTGTCTAATACCTATGGACAAATCTTAGCAGTGTCGTGGGGACTATTAACTAAACTACGAGGTATAGTGTATTGAATCATATTCTGTAATTTATCCTCTGATCTGTAATTGTCTTCACGGATTCCTTTATATGTGCTCCAAAGCCCTTACCAGATATTCACATGTCCCCCTAATTTTCCTAGTCCTATCCTAGGTAGTTTTAAACTCTTCATAACTATAGCAAGTGGAGCATTCGTTTATGGAATTTCTGCATGGTCGGCATCTGCGTCGAGGGAAACATTGGTCATCTTTGATCCTATATCATCCATATTATTTTTATTAATCTCATAATTGTACTCATGAGTGTAGGCTTCTTCCTCCTCATCTGTCTACAAACCAAGTACAGTATTTTCACATCAAGAAGCAAATTTCCGTACTTCATCCATTCAACTGTACCTGCATATTCTGTTCAGTCTATGTCATGTCTGGGTATTATTGTTTATGTCTTGTCAGTTAAGGTCTTTTTGTAATTTGTCTTTTTGCCATTTACAAAGTCTTCATTTGCTTTCTAAGAAACTCGTTCAATAGTATCCATGAATAGCGGACTCATATTATATTCCCAATTTGTCTACTTTGAACATAAATGACCTAAACGCTATCAAAATTATACATTTGTGATCCTTAACTTTCTTGATCAGTCTGTTGTGGACGTCAATTTCTTTAATAGGCTGTAGAAACTGTCGACCCTTCAACCATTGAAATACTACTTCATCGTTCACTATAACCTTACTTCTTAAGTAAAAATGGGCAATTTTTTCCATCTTCCCATTTTGCTTATTTTCCATTCAGTCAGGTATCCCTATACTCTCCAACTGCCAGCTGTCAGTTGTACAAGCAGACTGGACGTAAAAGGAAGTCGTTTTACCAGAAAGGATGAAGGAATAGAACCAGGGAGGGGACCAAGAAGAGGACACAGACTTAGCAGACCAACAAGAGGAGAGTACAGATAAGAGAAGAGGACGAAGCAGAAAGCATAGAAAAAGAGGACCTAGAAAAAGACAAAGAAAAAGAGGACGAAGAGGAGAATGCTCATTTAAATGGAAAAGGAAGAAAGAAGATGGGGACATGAAACATCATAACCAAAGAAACCTACAATATTTTAAAATTGCTTATTAACATAGGACAGATTTTTAAAAATGTTTCGTGATGACAGATGACCGGAGGTGTCGCCATTGGCAGAGAAACCCCGGGGGTGAAGGGCGGGCACCAAACAAAATAAAAAATAACAAGACATAACAAGAATAATGTTTGGTAAGGACAGGTGACCGGAGGTGTAGCCAATGGCAGAGAAACACTTTGGATGAAGGGCAGACACCAAACAAAACAAAAAAGTGCAAAATACGCTATATTACAGAAACTTTGTAACACATACGTGTAAAAATTTGGACGATTAAGGTTTACATATTATTTACAAACAACGCCGGCATATACCATTCAGAAACTAATGTACCACTTTCAAACATTTCTCACATCATATGTTTGATGTGCCATGATATCTAATATTAATTAATTTGAATGCAACCGTTTCTATTTTTCCGTGACGTCATTTTGACTGATATAACTATGTGGACTATTTCCTAAAAGAAAAATTAACTCTAACACCAGGGCAATTTTTTCACCCCGGCAAGGAACAACTCCACAGTCCGTTACTGGGTGGATTCATCATAAGCAGACTCCCATGCGTAAAAACCATCTTTACTGGGACAACAATCAAACCATTAAGTTCTTACTTGCAGTTCTAAATCTTAGCTAGAATAATAATATAGGTTTGATTCTTTTTCTTAATGAGGAACGGCCATGATTGCAAGAGAGAGGGAGCAACAAAATATCAGCGATTACAGCCACCACAAGCCTACAAATGAAGTCTAATCACCACTGCCGACAATGTCAAAACTTTAGAAACGACCATGACTGCAAGAGAGAGGGAACAAAAGGAAATTTCAGCGAATACAACTACCTCAAGTCTACAACTCAAGTCTCGCCATCACTGCCTTCAGCGTAACAACATGAGGAACTGCTTGACAGAAGAGAGAGATAGGAGGAAAAAATAAGCAACTACAGCCAACCCCAACGAACAACTCAAGTTTCATCAGCACTGTCTGCAATGTAAGATCACGAGGAGCGGTCATGTCTGCAAGAGAGAGGGAATTGGGAAAACACATCAGCGACTACAGCCACCACAAACCTCTACAAGTCTAGTCTCATCACCACTCCCTACAATGCAAGGACACGAACTGTCATGACGATAAGAGAGAGGTAGGAGAAGAAAAATCAGCACCTACAGCCAACCTAAGCTTACAACTTGGGGAAACAGGTTTCTACAAGTGCAAATATCATAGATGCGTACTTATCTCTTGTCATCCCGTGGACTCTAAAGCTCTCAGCTGACATTCTAATTTGTCAAATAAAACAGCCAGCCTTGGACTTTTATAGGATACGTTTCGTATGACTAGTCCAAAGAGTTCTCTAACATAATATTCGGTTAACAACTCCACACGCCCTAACAGATTCCTTATGCTTTCTATTACTTTTGGATAAATCCTATTAGTGTCTTGGGACTGTTAACTAAACTACCATGTTTAGTGCATTGAATCATATTCTGTAATGTATCCTCTGATCTGTATTTGTCTTCACGGATTCCTTTATACAAGCTCCAAAACCTTTACCAGATATTAGTTCTCCTCCTAATTAGTCTAGTTCTAACCTCGGTAGTTATAAGTTCTTCATAACTATAGCAAGTGGAGCATCCGTTATTGAATTTCTGCTTGGTTGACATCTGCGTCGAGGGAAACATTGGTCATCTTTGATCTTATATTATCCATATTATTTTTATTAATTTTATAATTGTACTCATGAGTGTAGGCTTCTTCCTCCTCGTCTGTCATCAAACCCAGTACAGTATTTTCACATCAAGAAGGGAATGCGAAATTTAACTATAGCCATCTATAAAGAATATGAAAGTAGTGTGAGTTTGTTTCAAAGTGTTTAAATTCAAGATGGTATTATATAAAAGTATAAGAGTGAATTGTGTTTATGATAAAAAGAGTGCCTTTAACCAAGGATATGAAACCTGTTTTCGTTTGAGAAATTACACTATAGCCAACATTAATGAAGAATAAAGTAGTGTTTATATTCAAGTTGGAAAAAAAATAGAAGTGAGTTTGTTTAGAATAAAAAAAACTGTCTTTAATAACAGTGATTGCATCTGTTTTCGTGATCGAAATTTAACTATAGCCAACTATAATGAAGATGAAAGTAGTGTGAGCTTAAGTGTTAAAATTCAAGATAGAATAAATAAAAGTGACTTTTGTTTTGAATGAAAAGACAGCCTTTAATCAAGGCGATTGCAACCGTTTTCGTTTGCTAAATTTAACTACACCCAACTATAATGAAGAATAAACTAGTGTGAGTTTAATTCAAAGTGTTTAAATTCAAGGTGGAATTATATAAAAGACTAAAAGTGAGTTGTGTTTAGAATAAAATGAGTGCCTTTAACCACGGTGACGACATATGTTTTCGTTTGAGACATTAGACTATAACCAACTATAATGAAGACGAATGTAGTGTGAGTGCCTTTCAAAGTGTTGAAATTCAAGATGAAATAAATAAAAGTGAGTTTGTTTAGAATAAAAAATCTGCCTTTAATCACCTTGATGCCATCCGTTTTCGTGATAGAAGTGAAACTATAGCAAACTATAATGAAGAAGAACGTAGTGTAAGTTTGTTTCAAAGTGTTGAAATTCCAGATGGAAATAAATGAAAGTGAGTTTTTTAAAATAAAAAACTGCCTTTAATCAAAGCGATGGCATCCGTTTTTGTGAACGAAATTTAAACAAAAGCAACTATAATGAAGACGAATGTAGTGTGAGTGCCTTTCAAAGTGTTGAAATTCAAGATGAAATAAATAAAAGTTACTTGTGTTTAGAATAAAAAGAGTGTCTTTAACCACGGTGATGATATATGCTTTCGTTTGAGAAATTAGTTTATAACCAACTATAATGAAGAATAAAGTAGTGTTAGTATGTTTCAAAGTGTCGAAATTCAAGATGGAAATAAATAAAAGTGAGTTTGTTTAGAATAAAAAATCTGCCTTTAATCACCTTGATGCCATCCGTTTTCGTGATAGAAATTTAACTATAGCAAACTATAATGAAGAATATAGTAGTGTGAGTTTATATCAAAGTGTTGAAATTCAAGATGGAAATAAACGAAAGTGAGTTTATTTAGAATAATGTAAAAATGTAAAAACTTTGGAAACGACGTTGACTGCAACAGGGAGGGAACAAACTGAAATGTCAGCGACCACAACTACCTCAAGTCTACAACTCAAGTCTCAACACCACTGCCTACAGTGTAAGAACATGATTAACTGCCACGACAGAAGAGAGAGATAGGAGGAAAAAATCAGCATCTACAGCCAACCCAAACCAACAACTCAAGCTTCATCAGCACTGTTTGCAATGTAAGATCACGAGGAGGGGACATGTCTGCAAGAGAGAGGGAATAGAAAAAAACATCAGCGACTACAGCACCACAAGCCATTAAATCAAGTCTCATCACAACGGTCTACAACTTAAAAACATGAGAAAGAGCCGCTATTGCAAGACAGAGGGAACAGGAGAAAATGTCAGCGACTACAGCCACCACAAACCTTTACAACTCTAGTCTCATCTCCACTCCCTACAATGCAAGGACATCAACTGTCATGACAAGAGGGAGGTAGGAGACGAAAAATCAGCAACTACAGCCAACCTAAACTTAAAACTCGGGCAAACGGGTTTCTACAAGTTGAAATAACATAGATGCTTGCTTATCTCTTGTCACCCCATAAACTCTAAAGATCTCAACGGACATACTGATTTGTCAAACAAAGCAGCCAGTCTTGGACTTTTTATAGGATACGTTTCGTATGACTAGTCCAAAGAGTTCTCTAACATAATATTCGGTTAACATCTCCACACGCCCAAGCAGATTTCTTATGCTGTCTAATACCTATGGACAAATCTTAGCAGTGTCGTGGGGACTATTAACTAAACTACGAGGTATAGTGTATTGAATCATATTCTGTAATTTATCCTCTGATCTGTAATTGTCTTCACGGATTCCTTTATATGTGCTCCAAAGCCCTTACCAGATATTCACATGTCCCCCTAATTTTCCTAGTCCTATCCTAGGTAGTTTTAAACTCTTCATAACTATAGCAAGTGGAGCATCCGTTTATGGAATTTCTGCATGGTCGACATCTGCGTCGAGGGAAACATTGGTCATCTTTGATCCTATATCATCCATATTATTTTTATTAATCTCATAATTGTACTCATGAGTGTAGGCGTCTTCCTCCTCATCTGTCTACAAACCCAGTACAGTATTTTCACATCAAGAAGCAAATTTCCGTACTTCATCCATTCAACTGTACCTGCATATTCTGTTCAGTCTATGTCATGTCTGGGTATTATTGTTTATGTCTTGTCAGTTAAGGTCTTTTTGTAATTTGTCTTTTTGCCATTTACAAAGTCTTCATTTGCTTTCTAAGAAACTCGTTCAATAGTATCCATGAATAGCGGACTCATATTATATTCCCAATTTGTCTACTTTGAACATAAATGACCTAAACGCTATCAAAATTATACATTTGTGATCCTTAACTTTCTTGATCAGTCTGTTGTGGACGTCAATTTCTTTAATAGGCTGTAGAAACTGTCGACCCTTCAACCATTGAAATACTACTTCATCGTTCACTATAACCTTACTTCTTAAGTAAAAATGGGCAATTTTTTCCATCTTCCCATTTTGCTTATTTTCCATTCAGTCAGGTATCCCTATACTCTCCAACTGCCAGCTGTCAGTTGTAGAAGCAGACTGGACGTAAAAGGAAGTCGTTTCACCAGAAAGGATGAAGGAATAGAACCAGGGAGGGGACCAAGAAGAGGACACAGACTTAGCAGACCAACAAGAGGAGAGTACAGATAAGAGAAGAGGACGAAGCAGAAAGCATAGAAAAAGAGGACCTAGAAAAAGACAAAGAAAAAGAGGACGAAGAGGAGAATGCTCATTTAAATGGAAAAGGAAGAAAGAAGATGGGGACATGAAACATCATAACCAAAGAAACCTACAATATTTTAAAATTGCTTATTAACATAGGACAGATTTTTAAAAATGTTTCGTGATGACAGATGACCGGAGGTGTCGCCATTGGCAGAGAAACCCCGGGGGTGAAGGGCGGGCACCAAACAAAATAAAAAATAACAAGACATAACAAGAATAATGTTTGGTAAGGACAGGTGACCGGAGGTGTAGCCAATGGCAGAGAAACACTTTGGATGAAGGGCAGACACCAAACAAAACAAAAAAGTGCAAAATACGCTATATTACAGAAACTTTGTAACACATACGTGTAAAAATTTGGACGATTAAGGTTTACATATTATTTACAAACAACGCCGGCATATACCATTCAGAAACTAATGTACCACTTTCAAACATTTCTCACATCATATGTTTGATGTGCCATGATATCTAATATTAATTAATTTGAATGCAACCGTTTCTATTTTTCCGTGACGTCATTTTGACTGATATAACTATGTGGACTATTTCCTAAAAGAAAAATTAACTCTAACACCAGGGCAATTTTTTCACCCCGGCAAGGAACAACTCCACAGTCCGTTACTGGGTGGATTCATCATAAGCAGACTCCCATGCGTAAAAACCATCTTTACTGGGACAACAATCAAACCATTAAGTTCTTACTTGCAGTTCTAAATCTTAGCTAGAATAATAATATAGGTTTGATTCTTTTTCTTAATGAGGAACGGCCATGATTGCAAGAGAGAGGGAGCAACAAAATATCAGCGATTACAGCCACCACAAGCCTACAAATGAAGTCTAATCACCACTGCCGACAATGTCAAAACTTTAGAAACGACCATGACTGCAAGAGAGAGGGAACAAAAGGAAATTTCAGCGAATACAACTACCTCAAGTCTACAACTCAAGTCTCACCATCACTGCCTTCAGCGTAACAACATGAGGAACTGCTTGACAGAAGAGAGAGATAGGAGGAAAAAATAAGCAACTACAGCCAACCCCAACGAACAACTCAAGTTTCATCAGCACTGTCTGCAATGTAAGATCACGAGGAGCGGTCATGTCTGCAAGAGAGAGGGAATTGGGAAAACACATCAGCGACTACAGCCACCACAAACCTCTACAAGTCTAGTCTCATCACCACTCCCTACAATGCAAGGACACGAACTGTCATGACGATAAGAGAGAGGTAGGAGAAGAAAAATCAGCACCTACAGCCAACCTAAGCTTACAACTCGGGGAAACAGGTTTCTACAAGTGCAAATATCATAGATGCGTACTTATCTCTTGTCATCCCGTGGACTCTAAAGCTCTCAGCTGACATTCTAATTTGTCAAATAAAACAGCCAGCCTTGGACTTTTATAGGATACGTTTCGTATGACTAGTCCAAAGAGTTCTCTAACATAATATTCGGTTAACAACTCCACACGCCCTAACAGATTCCTTATGCTTTCTATTACTTTTGGATAAATCCTATTAGTGTCTTGGGACTGTTAACTAAACTACCATGTTTAGTGCATTGAATCATATTCTGTAATGTATCCTCTGATCTGTATTTGTCTTCACGGATTCCTTTATACAAGCTCCAAAACCTTTACCAGATATTAGTTCTCCTCCTAATTAGTCTAGTTCTAACCTCGGTAGTTATAAGTTCTTCATAACTATAGCAAGTGGAGCATCCGTTATTGAATTTCTGCTTGGTTGACATCTGCGTCGAGGGAAACATTGGTCATCTTTGATCTTATATTATCCATATTATTTTTATTAATTTTATAATTGTACTCATGAGTGTAGGCTTCTTCCTCCTCGTCTGTCATCAAACCCAGTACAGTATTTTCACATCAAGAAGGGAATGCGAAATTTAACTATAGCCATCTATAAAGAATATGAAAGTAGTGTGAGTTTGTTTCAAAGTGTTTAAATTCAAGATGGTATTATATAAAAGTATAAGAGTGAATTGTGTTTATGATAAAAAGAGTGCCTTTAACCAAGGATATGAAACCTGTTTTCGTTTGAGAAATTACACTATAGCCAACATTAATGAAGAATAAAGTAGTGTTTATATTCAAGTTGGAAAAAAAATAGAAGTGAGTTTGTTTAGAATAAAAAAAACTGTCTTTAATAACAGCGATTGCATCTGTTTTCGTGATCGAAATTTAACTATAGCCAACTATAATGAAGATGAAAGTAGTGTGAGCTTAAGTGTTAAAATTCAAGATAGAATAAATAAAAGTGACTTTTGTTTTGAATGAAAAGACAGCCTTTAATCAAGGCGATTGCAACCGTTTTCGTTTGCTAAATTTAACTACACCCAACTATAATGAAGAATAAACTAGTGTGAGTTTAATTCAAAGTGTTTAAATTCAAGGTGGAATTATATAAAAGACTAAAAGTGAGTTGTGTTTAGAATAAAATGAGTGCCTTTAACCACGGTGACGACATATGTTTTCGTTTGAGACATTAGACTATAACCAACTATAATGAAGACGAATGTAGTGTGAGTGCCTTTCAAAGTGTTGAAATTCAAGATGAAATAAATAAAAGTGAGTTTGTTTAGAATAAAAAATCTGCCTTTAATCACCTTGATGCCATCCGTTTTCGTGATAGAAGTGAAACTATAGCCAACTATAATGAAGAAGAACGTAGTGTAAGTTTGTTTCAAAGTGTTGAAATTCCAGATGGAAATAAATGAAAGTGAGTTTTTTAAAATAAAAAACTGCCTTTAATCAAAGTGATGGCATCCGTTTTTGTGAACGAAATTTAAACAAAAGCAACTATAATGAAGACGAATGTAGTGTGAGTGCCTTTCAAAGTGTTGAAATTCAAGATGAAATAAATAAAAGTTACTTGTGTTTAGAATAAAAAGAGTGTCTTTAACCACGGTGACGATATATGCTTTCGTTTGAGAAATTAGTTTATAACCAACTATAATGAAGAATAAAGTAGTGTTAGTATGTTTCAAAGTGTCGAAATTCAAGATGGAAATAAATAAAAGTGAGTTTGTTTAGAATAAAAAATCTGCCTTTAATCACCTTGATGCCATCCGTTTTCGTGATAGAAATTTAACTATAGCAAACTATAATGAAGAATATAGTAGTGTGAGTTTATATCAAAGTGTTGAAATTCAAGATGGAAATAAACGAAAGTGAGTTTATTTAGAATAATGTAAAAATGTAAAAACTTTGGAAACGACGTTGACTGCAACAGGGAGGGAACAAACTGAAATGTCAGCGACCACAACTACCTCAAGTCTACAACTCAAGTCTCAACACCACTGCCTACAGTGTAAGAACATGATTAACTGCCACGACAGAAGAGAGAGATAGGAGGAAAAAATCAGCATCTACAGCCAACCCAAACCAACAACTCAAGCTTCATCAGCACTGTTTGCAATGTAAGATCACGAGGAGGGGACATGTCTGCAAGAGAGAGGGAATAGAAAAAAACATCAGCGACTACAGCACCACAAGCCATTAAATCAAGTCTCATCACAACGGTCTACAACTTAAAAACATGAGAAAGAGCCGCTATTGCAAGACAGAGGGAACAGGAGAAAATGTCAGCGACTACAGCCACCACAAACCTTTACAACTCTAGTCTCATCTCCACTCCCTACAATGCAAGGACATCAACTGTCATGACAAGAGGGAGGTAGGAGACGAAAAATCAGCAACTACAGCCAACCTAAACTTAAAACTCGGGCAAACGGGTTTCTACAAGTTGAAATAACATAGATGCTTGCTTATCTCTTGTCACCCCATAAACTCTAAAGATCTCAACGGACATACTGATTTGTCAAACAAAGCAGCCAGTCTTGGACTTTTTATAGGATACGTTTCGTATGACTAGTCCAAAGAGTTCTCTAACATAATATTCGGTTAACATCTCCACACGCCCAAGCAGATTTCTTATGCTGTCTAATACCTATGGACAAATCTTAGCAGTGTCGTGGGGACTATTAACTAAACTACGAGGTATAGTGTATTGAATCATATTCTGTAATTTATCCTCTGATCTGTAATTGTCTTCACGGATTCCTTTATATGTGCTCCAAAGCCCTTACCAGATATTCACATGTCCCCCTAATTTTCCTAGTCCTATCCTAGGTAGTTTTAAACTCTTCATAACTATAGCAAGTGGAGCATTCGTTTATGGAATTTCTGCATGGTCGGCATCTGCGTCGAGGGAAACATTGGTCATCTTTGATCCTATATCATCCATATTATTTTTATTAATCTCATAATTGTACTCATGAGTGTAGGCGTCTTCCTCCTCATCTGTCTACAAACCAAGTACAGTATTTTCACATCAAGAAGCAAATTTCCGTACTTCATCCATTCAACTGTACCTGCATATTCTGTTCAGTCTATGTCATGTCTGGGTATTATTGTTTATGTCTTGTCAGTTAAGGTCTTTTTGTAATTTGTCTTTTTGCCATTTACAAAGTCTTCATTTGCTTTCTAAGAAACTCGTTCAATAGTATCCATGAATAGCGGACTCATATTATATTCCCAATTTGTCTACTTTGAACATAAATGACCTAAACGCTATCAAAATTATACATTTGTGATCCTTAACTTTCTTGATCAGTCTGTTGTGGACGTCAATTTCTTTAATAGGCTGTAGAAACTGTCGACCCTTCAACCATTGAAATACTACTTCATCGTTCACTATAACCTTACTTCTTAAGTAAAAATGGGCAATTTTTTCCATCTTCCCATTTTGCTTATTTTCCATTCAGTCAGGTATCCCTATACTCTCCAACTGCCAGCTGTCAGTTGTAGAAGCAGACTGGACGTAAAAGGAAGTCGTTTCACCAGAAAGGATGAAGGAATAGAACCAGGGAGGGGACCAAGAAGAGGACACAGACTTAGCAGACCAACAAGAGGAGAGTACAGATAAGAGAAGAGGACGAAGCAGAAAGCATAGAAAAAGAGGACCTAGAAAAAGACAAAGAAAAAGAGGACGAAGAGGAGAATGCTCATTTAAATGGAAAAGGAAGAAAGAAGATGGGGACATGAAACATCATAACCAAAGAAACCTACAATATTTTAAAATTGCTTATTAACATAGGACAGATTTTTAAAAATGTTTCGTGATGACAGATGACCGGAGGTGTCGCCATTGGCAGAGAAACCCCGGGGGTGAAGGGCGGGCACCAAACAAAATAAAAAATAACAAGACATAACAAGAATAATGTTTGGTAAGGACAGGTGACCGGAGGTGTAGCCAATGGCAGAGAAACACTTTGGATGAAGGGCAGACACCAAACAAAACAAAAAAGTGCAAAATACGCTATATTACAGAAACTTTGTAACACATACGTGTAAAAATTTGGACGATTAAGGTTTACATATTATTTACAAACAACGCCGGCATATACCATTCAGAAACTAATGTACCACTTTCAAACATTTCTCACATCATATGTTTGATGTGCCATGATATCTAATATTAATTAATTTGAATGCAACCGTTTCTATTTTTCCGTGACGTCATTTTGACTGATATAACTATGTGGACTATTTCCTAAAAGAAAAATTAACTCTAACACCAGGGCAATTTTTTCACCCCGGCAAGGAACAACTCCACAGTCCGTTACTGGGTGGATTCATCATAAGCAGACTCCCATGCGTAAAAACCATCTTTACTGGGACAACAATCAAACCATTAAGTTCTTACTTGCAGTTCTAAATCTTAGCTAGAATAATAATATAGGTTTGATTCTTTTTCTTAATGAGGAACGGCCATGATTGCAAGAGAGAGGGAGCAACAAAATATCAGCGATTACAGCCACCACAAGCCTACAAATGAAGTCTAATCACCACTGCCGACAATGTCAAAACTTTAGAAACGACCATGACTGCAAGAGAGAGGGAACAAAAGGAAATTTCAGCGAATACAACTACCTCAAGTCTACAACTCAAGTCTCACCATCACTGCCTTCAGCGTAACAACATGAGGAACTGCTTGACAGAAGAGAGAGATAGGAGGAAAAAATAAGCAACTACAGCCAACCCCAACGAACAACTCAAGTTTCATCAGCACTGTCTGCAATGTAAGATCACGAGGAGCGGTCATGTCTGCAAGAGAGAGGGAATTGGGAAAACACATCAGCGACTACAGCCACCACAAACCTCTACAAGTCTAGTCTCATCACCACTCCCTACAATGCAAGGACACGAACTGTCATGACGATAAGAGAGAGGTAGGAGAAGAAAAATCAGCACCTACAGCCAACCTAAGCTTACAACTTGGGGAAACAGGTTTCTACAAGTGCAAATATCATAGATGCGTACTTATCTCTTGTCATCCCGTGGACTCTAAAGCTCTCAGCTGACATTCTAATTTGTCAAATAAAACAGCCAGCCTTGGACTTTTATAGGATACGTTTCGTATGACTAGTCCAAAGAGTTCTCTAACATAATATTCGGTTAACAACTCCACACGCCCTAACAGATTCCTTATGCTTTCTATTACTTTTGGATAAATCCTATTAGTGTCTTGGGACTGTTAACTAAACTACCATGTTTAGTGCATTGAATCATATTCTGTAATGTATCCTCTGATCTGTATTTGTCTTCACGGATCCCTTTATACAAGCTCCAAAACCTTTACCAGATATTAGTTCTCCTCCTAATTAGTCTAGTTCTAACCTCGGTAGTTATAAGTTCTTCATAACTATAGCAAGTGGAGCATCCGTTATTGAATTTCTGCTTGGTTGACATCTGCGTCGAGGGAAACATTGGTCATCTTTGATCTTATATTATCCATATTATTTTTATTAATTTTATAATTGTACTCATGAGTGTAGGCTTCTTCCTCCTCGTCTGTCATCAAACCCAGTACAGTATTTTCACATCAAGAAGGGAATGCGAAATTTAACTATAGCCATCTATAAAGAATATGAAAGTAGTGTGAGTTTGTTTCAAAGTGTTTAAATTCAAGATGGTATTATATAAAAGTATAAGAGTGAATTGTGTTTATGATAAAAAGAGTGCCTTTAACCAAGGATATGAAACCTGTTTTCGTTTGAGAAATTGCACTATAGCCAACATTAATGAAGAATAAAGTAGTGTTTATATTCAAGTTGGAAAAAAAATAGAAGTGAGTTTGTTTAGAATAAAAAAAACTGTCTTTAATAACAGTGATTGCATCTGTTTTCGTGATCGAAATTTAACTATAGCCAACTATAATGAAGATGAAAGTAGTGTGAGCTTAAGTGTTAAAATTCAAGATAGAATAAATAAAAGTGACTTTTGTTTTGAATGAAAAGACAGCCTTTAATCAAGGCGATTGCAACCGTTTTCGTTTGCTAAATTTAACTACACCCAACTATAATGAAGAATAAACTAGTGTGAGTTTAATTCAAAGTGTTTAAATTCAAGGTGGAATTATATAAAAGACTAAAAGTGAGTTGTGTTTAGAATAAAATGAGTGCCTTTAACCACGGTGACGACATATGTTTTCGTTTGAGACATTAGACTATAACCAAATATAATGAAGACGAATGTAGTGTGAGTGCCTTTCAAAGTGTTGAAATTCAAGATGAAATAAATAAAAGTGAGTTTGTTTAGAATAAAAAATCTGCCTTTAATCACCTTGATGCCATCCGTTTTCGTGATAGAAGTGAAACTATAGCCAACTATAATGAAGAAGAACGTAGTGTAAGTTTGTTTCAAAGTGTTGAAATTCCAGATGGAAATAAATGAAAGTGAGTTTTTTAAAATAAAAAACTGCCTTTAATCAAAGCGATGGCATCCGTTTTTGTGAACGAAATTTAAACAAAAGCAACTATAATGAAGACGAATGTAGTGTGAGTGCCTTTCAAAGTGTTGAAATTCAAGATGAAATAAATAAAAGTTACTTGTGTTGAGAATAAAAAGAGTGTCTTTAACCACGGTGACGATATATGCTTTCGTTTGAGAAATTAGTTTATAACCAACTATAATGAAGAATAAAGTAGTGTTAGTATGTTTCAAAGTGTCGAAATTCAAGATGGAAATAAATAAAAGTGAGTTTGTTTAGAATAAAAAATCTGCCTTTAATCACCTTGATGCCATCCGTTTTCGTGATAGAAATTTAACTATAGCAAACTATAATGAAGAATATAGTAGTGTGAGTTTATATCAAAGTGTTGAAATTCAAGATGGAAATAAACGAAAGTGAGTTTATTTAGAATAATGTAAAAATGTAAAAACTTTGGAAACGACGTTGACTGCAACAGGGAGGGAACAAACTGAAATGTCAGCGACCACAACTACCTCAAGTCTACAACTCAAGTCTCAACACCACTGCCTACAGTGTAAGAACATGATTAACTGCCACGACAGAAGAGAGAGATAGGAGGAAAAAATCAGCATCTACAGCCAACCCAAACCAACAACTCAAGCTTCATCAGCACTGTTTGCAATGTAAGATCACGAGGAGGGGACATGTCTGCAAGAGAGAGGGAATAGAAAAAAACATCAGCGACTACAGCACCACAAGCCATTAAATCAAGTCTCATCACAACGGTCTACAACTTAAAAACATGAGAAAGAGCCGCTATTGCAAGACAGAGGGAACAGGAGAAAATGTCAGCGACTACAGCCACCACAAACCTTTACAACTCTAGTCTCATCTCCACTCCCTACAATGCAAGGACATCAACTGTCATGACAAGAGGGAGGTAGGAGACGAAAAATCAGCAACTACAGCCAACCTAAACTTAAAACTCGGGCAAACGGGTTTCTACAAGTTGAAATAACATAGATGCTTGCTTATCTCTTGTCACCCCATAAACTCTAAAGATCTCAACGGACATACTGATTTGTCAAACAAAGCAGCCAGTCTTGGACTTTTTATAGGATACGTTTCGTATGACTAGTCCAAAGAGTTCTCTAACATAATATTCGGTTAACATCTCCACACGCCCAAGCAGATTTCTTATGCTGTCTAATACCTATGGACAAATCTTAGCAGTGTCGTGGGGACTATTAACTAAACTACGAGGTATAGTGTATTGAATCATATTCTGTAATTTATCCTCTGATCTGTAATTGTCTTCACGGATTCCTTTATATGTGCTCCAAAGCCCTTACCAGATATTCACATGTCCCCCTAATTTTCCTAGTCCTATCCTAGGTAGTTTTAAACTCTTCATAACTATAGCAAGTGGAGCATCCGTTTATGGAATTTCTGCATGGTCGACATCTGCGTCGAGGGAAACATTGGTCATCTTTGATCCTATATCATCCATATTATTTTTATTAATCTCATAATTGTACTCATGAGTGTAGGCGTCTTCCTCCTCATCTGTCTACAAACCAAGTACAGTATTTTCACATCAAGAAGCAAATTTCCGTACTTCATCCATTCAACTGTACCTGCATATTCTGTTCAGTCTATGTCATGTCTGGGTATTATTGTTTATGTCTTGTCAGTTAAGGTCTTTTTGTAATTTGTCTTTTTGCCATTTACAAAGTCTTCATTTGCTTTCTAAGAAACTCGTTCAATAGTATCCATGAATAGCGGACTCATATTATATTCCCAATTTGTCTACTTTGAACATAAATGACCTAAACGCTATCAAAATTATACATTTGTGATCCTTAACTTTCTTGATCAGTCTGTTGTGGACGTCAATTTCTTTAATAGGCTGTAGAAACTGTCGACCCTTCAACCATTGAAATACTACTTCATCGTTCACTATAACCTTACTTCTTAAGTAAAAATGGGCAATTTTTTCCATCTTCCCATTTTGCTTATTTTCCATTCAGTCAGGTATCCCTATACTCTCCAACTGCCAGCTGTCAGTTGTAGAAGCAGACTGGACGTAAAAGGAAGTCGTTTCACCAGAAAGGATGAAGGAATAGAACCAGGGAGGGGACCAAGAAGAGGACACAGACTTAGCAGACCAACAAGAGGAGAGTACAGATAAGAGAAGAGGACGAAGCAGAAAGCATAGAAAAAGAGGACCTAGAAAAAGACAAAGAAAAAGAGGACGAAGAGGAGAATGCTCATTTAAATGGAAAAGGAAGAAAGAAGATGGGGACATGAAACATCATAACCAAAGAAACCTACAATATTTTAAAATTGCTTATTAACATAGGACAGATTTTTAAAAATGTTTCGTGATGACAGATGACCGGAGGTGTCGCCATTGGCAGAGAAACCCCGGGGGTGAAGGGCGGGCACCAAACAAAATAAAAAATAACAAGACATAACAAGAATAATGTTTGGTAAGGACAGGTGACCGGAGGTGTAGCCAATGGCAGAGAAACACTTTGGATGAAGGGCAGACACCAAACAAAACAAAAAAGTGCAAAATACGCTATATTACAGAAACTTTGTAACACATACGTGTAAAAATTTGGACGATTAAGGTTTACATATTATTTACAAACAACGCCGGCATATACCATTCAGAAACTAATGTACCACTTTCAAACATTTCTCACATCATATGTTTGATGTGCCATGATATCTAATATTAATTAATTTGAATGCAACCGTTTCTATTTTTCCGTGACGTCATTTTGACTGATATAACTATGTGGACTATTTCCTAAAAGAAAAATTAACTCTAACACCAGGGCAATTTTTTCACCCCGGCAAGGAACAACTCCACAGTCCGTTACTGGGTGGATTCATCATAAGCAGACTCCCATGCGTAAAAACCATCTTTACTGGGACAACAATCAAACCATTAAGTTCTTACTTGCAGTTCTAAATCTTAGCTAGAATAATAATATAGGTTTGATTCTTTTTCTTAATGAGGAACGGCCATGATTGCAAGAGAGAGGGAGCAACAAAATATCAGCGATTACAGCCACCACAAGCCTACAAATGAAGTCTAATCACCACTGCCGACAATGTCAAAACTTTAGAAACGACCATGACTGCAAGAGAGAGGGAACAAAAGGAAATTTCAGCGAATACAACTACCTCAAGTCTACAACTCAAGTCTCACCATCACTGCCTTCAGCGTAACAACATGAGGAACTGCTTGACAGAAGAGAGAGATAGGAGGAAAAAATAAGCAACTACAGCCAACCCCAACGAACAACTCAAGTTTCATCAGCACTGTCTGCAATGTAAGATCACGAGGAGCGGTCATGTCTGCAAGAGAGAGGGAATTGGGAAAACACATCAGCGACTACAGCCACCACAAACCTCTACAAGTCTAGTCTCATCACCACTCCCTACAATGCAAGGACACGAACTGTCATGACGATAAGAGAGAGGTAGGAGAAGAAAAATCAGCACCTACAGCCAACCTAAGCTTACAACTTGGGGAAACAGGTTTCTACAAGTGCAAATATCATAGATGCGTACTTATCTCTTGTCATCCCGTGGACTCTAAAGCTCTCAGCTGACATTCTAATTTGTCAAATAAAACAGCCAGCCTTGGACTTTTATAGGATACGTTTCGTATGACTAGTCCAAAGAGTTCTCTAACATAATATTCGGTTAACAACTCCACACGCCCTAACAGATTCCTTATGCTTTCTATTACTTTTGGATAAATCCTATTAGTGTCTTGGGACTGTTAACTAAACTACCATGTTTAGTGCATTGAATCATATTCTGTAATGTATCCTCTGATCTGTATTTGTCTTCACGGATTCCTTTATACAAGCTCCAAAACCTTTACCAGATATTAGTTCTCCTCCTAATTAGTCTAGTTCTAACCTCGGTAGTTATAAGTTCTTCATAACAATAGCAAGTGGAGCATCCGTTATTGAATTTCTGCTTGGTTAACATCTGCGTCGAGGGAAACATTGGTCATCTTTGATCTTATATTATCCATATTATTTTTATTAATTTTATAATTGTACTCATGAGTGTAGGCTTCTTCCTCCTCGTCTGTCATCAAACCCAGTACAGTATTTTCACATCAAGAAGGGAATGCGAAATTTAACTATAGCCATCTATAAAGAATATGAAAGTAGTGTGAGTTTGTTTCAAAGTGTTTAAATTCAAGATGGTATTATATAAAAGTATAAGTGTGAATTGTGTTTATGATAAAAAGAGTGCCTTTAACCAAGGATATGAAACCTGTTTTCGTTTGAGAAATTACACTATAGCCAACATTAATGAAGAATAAAGTAGTGTTTATATTCAAGTTGGAAAAAAAATAGAAGTGAGTTTGTTTAGAATAAAAAAAACTGTCTTTAATAACAGCGATTGCATCTGTTTTCGTGATCGAAATTTAACTATAGCCAACTATAATGAAGATGAAAGTAGTGTGAGCTTAAGTGTTAAAATTCAAGATAGAATAAATAAAAGTGACTTTTGTTTTGAATGAAAAGACAGCCTTTAATCAAGGCGATTGCAACCGTTTTCGTTTGCTAAATTTAACTACACCCAACTATAATGAAGAATAAACTAGTGTGAGTTTAATTCAAAGTGTTTAAATTCAAGGTGGAATTATATAAAAGACTAAAAGTGAGTTGTGTTTAGAATAAAATGAGTGCCTTTAACCACGGTGACGACATATGTTTTCGTTTGAGACATTAGACTATAACCAACTATAATGAAGACGAATGTAGTGTGAGTGCCTTTCCAAGTGTTGACATTCAAGATGAAATAAATAAAAGTTACTTGTGTTTAGAATAAAAAGAGTGTCTTTAACCACGGTGACGATATATGCTTTCGTTTGAGAAATTAGTTTATAACCAACTATAATGAAGAATAAAGTAGTGTTGTTTCAAAGTGTCGAAATTCAAGATGGAAATAAATAAAAGTGAGTTTGTTTAGAATAAAAAATCTGCCTTTAATCACCTTGATGCCATCCGTTTTCGTGATAGAAATTTAACTATTGCAAACTATAATGAAGAAGAATGTAGTGTGAGTTTGTTTCAAAGAGTTGAAATTCAAGATGGAAATAAATAAAAGTGAGTTTTTTAAAATAAAAACTGTCTTTAATCGAAGCGATGGCATTCGTTTTTGTGATCGAAATTTAACCAAAAACAACTATAATGAAGACGAATGTAGTGTGAGTGCCTTTCAAAGTGTTGAAATTCAAGATGAAATAAATAAAAGTGAGTTTGTTTAGAATAAAATATCTGCCTTTAATCACCATGATGGCGTCCGTTTTCGTGATAGAAATTTAACTATAGTGAACTATAATGAAGAATATACTATAATTAATATAATATAATTAAACCAGAAGCACTGTACGCGGCAGAAACGCTAAACATGAATTTCAAAGGTCAGATGGAGAAACTTGAACTAAAGGAAAGGAAGATTTTAAGAAAAATCATAGGACCTAAATTTCAGGATAATAAGATGATATACATCAAGAATGAAACTCTCTACAAGAAAATTGAAAAACTTTCAGACACTATGCGAAAAAGGAGGATAAATTTCTATGGTCATCTTCTTAGAATGGACTCTGTTAGAAAAACCAAACAAATCTTTGACTTCTTCTGCAACTGCAAAACAAAACCCAACTTGTTTAAAGAAACTGAAAAAGACCTAGTTGAGTTAAAAATTACAGAAAATTCACTATTAGATCGAACGGCTAAAATAATAACTAAAGACGAAAATACAAGGTTCCAAGACAGGTCGTCACTGAAGTCCAAACGTATTATCTCTGAAGAAGAGAGGAAAAGAAGATCAGAAAGAATGAAGAAATACTGGGCACTTAGGAAGGAACAACACACAAAGAAATGACTGGTTCAACGTACCCCAAAGAGGGTGAAACGAAAGAAGAAGAAGAAGAAGAAGAAGAAGAATATAGTAGTGTGAGTTTATATCAAAGTGTTGAAATTCAAGATGGAAATAAACGAAAGTGAGTTTATTTAGAATAATGTAAAAATGTAAAAACTTTGGAAACGACGTTGACTGCAACAGGGAGGGAACAAACTGAAATGTCAGCAACCACAACTACCTCAAGTCTACAACTCAAGTCTCAACACCACTGCCTACAGTGTAAGAACATGATTAACTGCCACGACAGAAGAGAGAGATAGGAGGAAAAAATCAGCATCTACAGCCAACCCAAACCAACAACTCAAGCTTCATCAGCACTGTCTGCAATGTAAGATCATGATGAATGATCTTAGTGTGATTGTATCATGCAGGTCATTAATATATGCAGACGACACTCATAGTGAACTTGAAGCCGGACAGGCCAAAGGCGAGGGCCCAGACTAAGAAGCAACTCAGACGAGGAGATCCAACAGTTCCAACGGTGGAAGAGGTGTGAGAGACCCAACGGCAGCGGAAGTGGAAGAGACCCCTTGGTTAGGGAGGGGTAGACCAGACTCCATAGTCGTGGCGAAGACAACTGGTCTAGGGGACGGAAACCCCGAAAACAAATGACCTGGTCCCCCAGGTTGGGGGTTGGGCGTGAAGGTTGACAACCTCATACTGGAAAAAAAACATTGTCTCGAAACCTCAAAATGAGCCTCGGAACAGACAGTCAAAAAGGAGACGACAAAGGCAAAGGAAAATGGACATGCAAATTGGAACCTGGAATGTTAGATCTTTGTATAAGCCAGGGGTATTACAGGGATTAAGATTGGAGCTGGAGAAGTACCGAGTAGATGTCTGTGCCATTCAAGAAACAAGATGGCATGGAGAAGGAATAATGGACATAAAGAATCATACAATACTATACAGCGGGAAGGAAAATGGCACCCATGAATATGGGGTAGCATTCATAGTAGATAACAGTTTAAAGAGCACAATAATAGACTTTAAGGGAATCAATGAGAGGATCTGCACCTTAAGATTGAAAGCAAAATTTGTGAATGTTACCATGGTGAATATATACGCACCAACGGAGGATAAGGACTCTCAAGTGAAGGAAGAATTCTATCAAAAACTAGAGAGAAGCTTTGATCAAATACCAAACAATGATGTTAAAATAGTTCTAGGGGATTGCAATGCCCAAATTGGACAGGAAGAAATATATCTAGGGACAATAGGACCACACAGTTTGCATGAAACAACAAATGATAACGGCCAGAGACTTATTGAATTTGCTAGCAGTAAGGGACTGGTTATTAGCTCAACATTGTACCCACATAAGAGAATTCACAAACAGACTTGGAAATCACCAGGGAGAAAGATAGCAACCCAAATAGATCATGTACTAATAAACAAGAGATACACAACAAACATCATGGATGTGAGAGCATATAGAGGAGCCAACTGTGGATCCGATCACACATTGGTTAAAGCAAAATATAGATGTCATATAAGTAGAAAGAAAATAAATGTACCTAAATCAGACAGAATAAATTTGATTAATTTTAAAGATACAGATAAGAAAGAGGAATTTAGGAAGATGGTGGAAGGGAAATTTAAGGAGAACTTGGATGACGAAGAGGATAACATTGAAGGGAAATGGAAAAAGATTAAACAAACTGTAGTAGAGGCAACAGAGAGTGTCATAGGAACATCACCAAGAGATAGAGGAAGGAACAGGAACTGGTTTGACGAAGAGTGTAAACAGGCAATTGAGGAAAGGAATAAGGCATACAGACTCTATATAGAGAGATCAACCTAGAGCCAGAAGAATGGAATATGAAGAACAACGCAGGAAAGCAGATAAAATATGTAGAAGACAGGAAAGAAAGAGTCTTAACTCGAAGGTATTGGAAATTGAAGAAGACTGGCAGAACAAAGAACTTAGGGAAGCATATAAAGGGATCAACTACCTAAAAGCAGGGTTTAAACCGAGCACAAATCTATGCAAAGATGAAAGAGGGAACATAATTGCAGACTTGGATAGGATAAAAGGAAGATGGAAAGAAGTTTTTGAAGAATTATTTAAGATACCAGGCATAGAGGGAGAGAGGGAAATAATTATCGAAGATGATAACAAAACTGTCGAACCGCCAGGTGTATGGGATATTAAAAGAGCCATCCAAGAAATGAGGACAAATAAGGCAGCGGGATGTGATAGCATCCCCGCTGAGGTATATAAGATAGGAGGGAATGTGCTGACAGAAAAGATCTATGAACTGATACTGGAGATCTGGAATCTAGAAGTGATGCTACAGGAATGGTGTAAGAGTATAATCTGTCCCATTTACAAAAAAGGGGACAAGATGGATTGTAGGAATTATAGGGGCATATCTCTCCTATGTACAGCGTATAAAATTTATTCCACTATATTAAAGAATAAACTGAAACCTTATGCGGAAGAGATATTAGGGGAATACCAAGCAGGGTTTAGACCTGGAAGATCGACTATGAACCCGCTGTTCACAGTTAGACAGATTGGAGAAAAGTTTTGGGAGTATGGTATAGGCTGCGTTCAGGGAGCTCGCTTTCGCGCTGTGAGTACGAAACGCTCAGAGTGCCGTTCGGGGAGACTATTAGCATCTCGCGCTACGAAGCTCCCCGAACGCTAACAGCAACGAAAACAATGGCGGTGAATATGGCAGCAGATGGTCGAAGGAAAGTTTTTTGACCGCTATTGCGCTAATTATAAAAGAAGAGATTGAATATTACCTCGCAAACCCTTCCATCTGGGCAGCTTAAGGAAACGCGAACGTTGCATTTTTCTGCCACGGTCCAAACTTTACACGGGATAAGAATAATACCTTCAGCAGACGACCTTAAAATCTTCGCTTATAAAACTTTGCCCATACTCACTAGATGACATAAAACACCCAACTGAAAATCATTAAACAACATGACCAGATTTTACCGTTTCTGTTTTCAGTCTGGACCTTTTAAACCTTTAGACTTCTTAACTTCATAATAAATCCTGCCGGACCTAAAGCTAACGTAAAAAAAGCTTATCCTTTATCTATCTTTGTATTTGATATTTTTCTTTGTAACATTAATTTGTATGGTATGCATTATTTTATGTATGTATTCTAAGGTATATATTTTATAAATATTAACAATGTTCAATTTACATGTATGTATTACATGTTTTCGTATATGTATGCATTATATTAACAATGTTCATGTATGTTTTGTACAATAACCTAAACTAAACCTGCAGACGACGTTCGGGGACCAATGAAATCGCTAATAGCGTTCGCAGCATCTCGTGCCTCACCTCTCCAGAAAAAGCGTTGTTAGCACGAGCGGTGACGTCAAACGCTTTCAAACCGTGACGTCATATACGCGCTCACAGCACTGTGAGCGAGCTCCCCGTACGACCAAAGCATGCTTTTAGCGCTGTAAGCGAGCTCCCCGAACGCAGCCATAGACATCTATGAGGTATTTGTAGACTTCAAACAAGCATACGACTGCATACTGAGACATAAATTATATGAAGCACTAATATCATTTAAAATCCCAACAAAATTGATAAGACTAATCAAAGGAACCATGACTAACACAGTAGCACAGGTAAAAATTCAATCAGAATATACGGAGCAAATTCAAATGTCAAATGGACTTAAACAAGGGGATGGGCTGGCCCCAATCCTTTTCAATTTGGCAATGGAATATACCTTTAGGAAACTGGAAATACACACAGATTCAACCTTAATGTACAAATCAGCTCAACTCATAGGATATGCAGATGATATCAATATATTAGGAAGATCACAAAAAGCAGTAGAAGAGGTATATAGGACATTAGAAGAGAAATCCAAGGAAATGGGCCTGCAGATAAACACTCAGAAAACTAAGATAGTAATACAAACCAGGAATCAGTTGCATAATAAGACTATTCAATTAAACAATACAGAAATAGAACGAGTGGATAGCTTTAAATACCTGGGATCAATAATAAGCACACAGAATGATGAGATGTTGGAAATAAAGGAAAGAATATTAATGGCTAATAAGGCATATTTCTCAATGAATCATATTTTTAAATCGAGACTTATACACAAGAATAATAAAATTCGTATATATAAAACAATGATCAGACCTATACTGTGCTATGGGTGTGAGACATGGACAATGTTGGATAAAGCCGAGGAAATGTTAGATTGTTTCGAGAGGAAAGTTTTAAGAAGGATTCACGGCCCAATCCAGGATAGGTCAGGATGGAGGACCAGATATAACACTGAAATATATGGCTTATACAAGGAGCTGAAAGTATCTGATTTTATTAAATTAAGACGACTGCAATGGGCAGGACATGTTGTAAGAATGGGAGAGGAGAGAATTCCGAAAAAAGCCATGACACACCAATTGCATGGAGTGAGAAGAGTTGGAAGACCAAGGGAAAGATGGGAGGATGAAGTTAGACGGGATGCTGATAAAATGCTTGAAATCCGTGCATGGAAAACTAAAGCAAAGGACAGACAGTTCTGGAGGCGAAGAATAGAGGAGGCCAAGGCTCAAATTGGGCTGTAGCGCCATTGCAGAGAGAGAGAGAGAGTGTACAAATACTCTGGAAGAAGCCAAAATTTGGTTTAAAGCCAATGGTTTTTGCCTAAATGAATAAAAAACACAGTTTATTGACTTCAATCTTAAACGTAGTGACAGTAAATCCGTAAAGCTACTAGGAATAGAAATTGACACTAAGCTAACATGGAATAACCATGTTGAACTTGTCTGTTCCAGACTAAGTAGAGTTCTTTATCTACTTCGTCGACTAGTAGGGATTCTACCTTATGAATATCTGCGGAACTCATACTTTGCCTACTTCCAAAGTATAGTTCAGTATGGATTATTATTAGAGACAGGCACAATATGAAGAAAATTTTGCCAAAATATGAAATTTATTTATGCTAAATATGAAATTATGAAGAAAAAAATTAAAAATATTATGAAATGCAATAAATCACCAATTTTATCATCTGAATATTTGTTATTTGATTTAAGACAACACACAAAGGAATATCTACCATATTCACAATGAGAGGGTAAAATAAAAACACTAGTTAACGGGTAATTAATACGTTAAATATTCACAATATTCTATTCACCTACATTTTTCACATCACATCATCACATCAACTAATATTTATTACAATAAGATAAAAGCAGCTTTTCAATGTTTTCTGGCAAAAAGTACATCTTCTGTCGGTAAGAAACGTCTGAACTGTGTGTGTGTCTTTTTAATTTTCATTTTTTTTATGTATAATGCTATTTGTGTGTTGTTTCAGCTGAAACTTTGTGTTTGCAGATACCAGTATTAAAAAATAAATTAATAACAAAATTATTATGTAATTCAGTCACCCATTTGTTCAGAATAAAGATAACGGCGAAAGCCAAATATTAAGTGCACTTTAAGCTCCGCCCACTCGATCACTCAATATTCACATTTTGTTTCTCAGGGAAGCAGGTGACAAACTATCCTTGTATACTGTCGCCGACACTCCCGACAGTACCAAATATTAAAAATGCGAGAGTGCCCCTTGTAACAAATATTAAAACTGCTAGAGTGCCCCTTGTACCGAATATTAAAAATTCTAGAGCACCCCTTGTACCAAATATTAAAAATTCCAGAGCGCCCCTTGTACCAAATATTAAATGCGAGAATATGTGCCTTGTACCCAACGGTTTGTCAGCCTATTCATTCTCAAAGAATTCGCTAGATCACGGCATAAAATAAATTGCTTCACTGGGGGAGGGCTGGCCAGGATATGTCTCATGCGAAGATGCATCTTATATTTGTTCTTTCCCAAGATATCAAATGTAGCGTAAACATAATTTGAATGTTAGTACAAATTTGTCTTTAGATAATATTACACAGGTAATAAAAAGGACTATATTCCATACTTAACACTTTTGTTACAAAATGTGCACATAACAATCGTTCCATCTGTTTTAAAACAGTTTAACTCTGTCACCAATTGCGGATTCCAGATTTAGGCACACGATCCAAATCACCACGAATCGCAAACAACACATAAATGAATATTCCCTCCTCCCTGCTAGTGAGCTGGTTCCTCTAACTGTAAACATCCCCTACCCCCACCCTTGCTGTCAAGTTAGCTTTCAGAATGCAAAAAAAAATTGACTACCTCCACTCAATATGTAGAAATTCCATTCCCGATCATAATGGAAGTAGGCTATTATTAGAGCGGAATGGTGTACGGTACCTCTTAACAGTTAGAAGTGTTGCCAAATGTCTTAGCTTTCTGGAGTTAGCGGTTTAGGGATTTGAGATGCGATTCCAGGGAAATTTTTCAAAACATTTTAATAATGTGGAAAACTCGATTCATTTGTCAAATAAGTATTAATGAAGGAAAAATTTGCAAATCATACAAAATATGAAGCTTTATGAAGATTTTACCAAAATATTATGAAATATGAACTTTTTTCTTGCGTGCATTGCCATCTAAACTTCGTGATTCGTAAAGATCCGAGTTTTCAGAGCGCTAGTAGCCATGTTTTAGAATATGAAATTTCATATTTTGCCTGTCTCTAATTATTATTATATGGCCAGAGCTCAAAGATAGACAAAATACTATTGCTTCAAAAGAAAGCAATCCGAATTATAACAGGATCTCCATACCTTGCCCATTGCAAACCACTCTTTGTAAATACAGGTATTCTCACAGTGGTTAATCTCTATGTGTTGGATGTGCTAGTTTATGTCAAGAAAAACTTGAGTTCTTTTGTTCACAGAGAAAATGTACACACTTATCACACTCAAAATAAGAGCAAAATTGATGCACCTTCCTGTAGATTAGCAAAAAGCCAGTCAAACCATGTTAACATGGGCATCAGGTTGTTTAACAAACTCCCAACCGAATCACAATATGTATCAGACAGTACCTACAAACATAAAGTTCATGAGTACCTTGTAAATAACCCTTTTTATACCATGGACGAGTGTATGAATTCTCATTTTAGAATAAGCTTCTAGCATTTTAAGTCTCTATGCCTCTAACATTTAGTTTTAAGGTCTCTATCATTTAAGTCTATATTTATGTAACCCTGACGAAATCCATTGAATCTCTATCCCTAAGGATGAATAAAGAATCTAATCTAATCTAATCTTGACATTATAAACAAACAAATCGACCAGGGTTAGTTCACAGGATCGAAGCGATCAATAATTACATGCGATATATCGAAAAAAAATTGCGATTTTCTTATTTTCAAGTTATGCCAAAAAAAAAAGACAAAGCCACCTGCAATTGATTTGACAATTTAAATGTATAACCGAAAACTGATGCTTCGATAGTGCAAAAAAAATCATGTTTTCTGCCATATTTCACTCATAACTTGTGAAGGAAATTGAAAATTAAAAATCTGGCTTCGAGGTGCATACAGCCATCCTTCAGTCCATCTATGATTAAAATTTCAGATATCTGCGTGCAATAGATTTTGCTGGGTATCGCACACAAATAAACAGACAGACAAACAGACAATCACTTCGTCTTATTATTATATAGATGTATATGATATAGGGGCAAAAGATAAGAGTAAGTCGCCCCTTACGCTCCGAACAATGCGTTGCTATTGGCGACCACACGCTTGTTATCTCGGCACTCCCGATCGTTCCTTCTCTCCAAACTCCCGATTGTACCAAATACCAGCTACCAACCCTCGCACCAAAATGACAACCCTCTAGCTTACTCGGCACTCCCGACCAGACCACAATCACCTCTTCACATAGTCTAAATAATGCATAACACTATCCACATAGTTAAGTGCGCGAGTGGAGGCGGCAGCCGAAGCGAAGCCCCCTTGCATTTTCGAATAATGTACGATACACTGTTTGTAGGTTTCGAAAATGTGGCATATTATATCTTCCAGACATTAGTAAGCCTGTCAACTTTTGTTTACTGGTATGACGTCACACTACCAACGTCCAATCACGAGTTTCTACGTAATATGAGAACAGAAGAAGTGGTATAAAAGAAAGTGCATCGCGAGGGTGTGGTAGGCGGGAACATTCATCCAAGGTGCGACTTAAATTTATTTTTTCCCGATATAGGATGCCTTTACAACTGGTGAAACCATGAGAAACCCATGTCATATTGGCCAGCCAGAAGATTTGAACCGGGGACCTCCCGAATGCGAGTCCAAGACTTTAAATTCTCTTCAACTATTGTTAGTGGAATATCCTATAGTGGAGCTTTTGCTTGGTTGACATTTCTCTTTATAAATCTCAATGGCATTGTATTCACGAGTATAGGTTTCTTCCACCTCTTCTATCATCAAACAAAATATTTTCTCATCAAGAAGGGAAAGCTCCATACTTAACCTTTCCATCTTCACCTGCATGTTCTGTGCGGTTTCCAACTCAACGAGTTCTTGACTAAAAATCTCGTCAATCCTTTATACATATTCGTAAACATTGTCTGAATCGGCCTATGTTACTTTACTAATCTTTCTATATTTGCATTGTTTCTCTTCAATATTTTCATATGGTAGTCTGTTCAAAATCATGTTTTGTTGAAGGACTAAACTCACAGAATTTAGTAGTAATCTGTATTAAAATTATTTTATTACAGTTAAAAAAAATTGGTTTATAGGTTACGCTTTTACAAACTGAGCACAAAATCAAGAAAAAATAAACTGCTGACAACAAAAGAGAATCGTTGCTACTCTGCTGGAATTTCAGCCACATAATACTATGTAGAATAGTCCATTTCGTAACACGTATAATCGAGTCTGAAGTCTGCAGCAGAGAATACTACACACATTGTGCACTCTTCTCTATTGTTATTAAAACAATTCAAGAGACTAAATGAAAAGTGAATGATGCATTAGTATTTTGTTAGGGTGACCTTATGTAGTATTTTCACCAGGACATTCCAAATAAACACGAATTGTCCCGTTTTTATAAAATTATAGCAATAAGCTCGAGAATAGAAGTGACACTTATCATTATATCTGTAGACCTAATTTGATTTCATAGTTTCAGATACCGGTACTGTGTGACATTCTTTGATGAGTGTTCTCAGTGTAGTTTGTTGTATCAGGACAACAATGGTTGAGATTTAATATAGCAGGCACACACATAAAGCTAATGTTTATGTTTTTACCAGCACACTGCCTGCATGCATACTTACCTGAAACAAAAGAAAAACAAGTTGTAATATTCCGCAGATATAATGAAAAATAAAGTAGTGAGAATTTGTTTCAAAGTGTTGAAATTCAAGATGGAGATAAATAAAAGTGACTTGTGTTTCGAATGAAATACTGCCTTTAATGACGGCGATTGTAACCGTTTTCATGTGAAAAATTTAACTATATCCAAACATAATGAAGACAAAAGTGTGGGAGAGGTGTGGTAATGTTATTTAATATTATTTACATTGGAATGTGTTTTCTTATTGGGGCGATGGAGTCTTGCCATATTGTTTGAATATTTCCTTTCTTTACTCCTCTTGTTAGTACAATATCAATGGTGCTTTTTGCATTATGGCAGATATATGTGGGTGTTTGACGATCGTTCAGTAGGGTGAACCACTCTTCTCAGGGTGTCCACCAAGTAGTGCTGAAGAAATTCCCGGCTTATTCCCTGATTTTCATTGATCATTTCAGAAATTCCCGACCAAAATATGAAGCACTTTCTAATAACTGTGTAAGAAAAATTATAGGATTATACATACTTTAAATAAGAAAAACTTTTAGTAACAAAAGTAATTGCAAACAATAATTACTTGGGCTCTAACTGATACAAAAATTAGGAACAATAAAATTAATTAAATATACTTTCATATAGGCCTATTTTTGTCTAGAAGTCTTTTTGATCACACTTTGCAATTTTTCGAATTTTCCCGGATATTTTAACAAATTCATTGACTTTTCCCGACTATACGAAATTCCCGGCCTTTTCCCGGATTCCCGGATTTTCCCGACCAGTGGACACCCTGCTTCTTTTAGGGTTCCGATTACTAGCTTTGTCTTGTAATTCTCTGTGTCTATTCTGCAGTTGAGATCGCCTGCTACGATGTTGGGTTTATTATCACATTGTTTGATGAGGGTCATTATTTCATAAATGATTTCTACTGTCTTTGAGTGTGGTTGAAAATATGCTGCAATTATATTTATGTTCGAAGTTTCTACTATAGTAAACACAAATCAACTCTGAACATACGATAAGCCAATAGAATGATACGCAACTTGCACTGTTGCAAGTTCACGACTCGCGCGAGTCTGCAACGTTCTCTGTCTAACAAAGAGAGAGAGAGAGAGAGAACACGCGTGCTTTCCCACTGCTACTCTGCGTCAAACATTCACACATTATTTTAACGTATTTCGTTTTTGAAAAATCGCGAACAAAAGTAGTTTGAAATTTTGAAACCTATTACACGTAAGATAAAACATGAATAATCTTAAAAGAAAGTGAAGAAAGGCTTACCTTATTGAGCTGTAGAAATAGGCCTACAAAGGGACAAATAAAACTTCTTCGTCTTCTTCTTCTTCTTATTCTCTTCCTTCACCACTCGTGTCACTATCTGTTTCACTGTCCCTAAGATTTATAATTATACTTTCAGCAGTGTCATCCCTGTGTATTACTTCGTGGCCCATTTCTAACGCTATCTGATCCAGTTCATTTCTTTTTTCGTGAGTTTTATAAGGGGCAACACGGGCTAGGAATTCTGATATAGTTTCTGCGGGACTGTATGTTATGTTGTCTTCTTGAAGCCATTCCTGAATCTCTCTCTCTTACGTGTATTTGTTGTGGGTAGCCTAGACTGATAGCTGGCGTTATCCATAATTATTATCGAACTCGCGTCCAGATAATTTAGAAATATGTACGTGAACCATTCTTTGAACCTGTCCGAAGTCATTTCTGTATGATAATCGGTGTTTTTACTTTTAGGATTGGAGCGAAATACCCATTTACTTTCTGGTATAAACCCTGTTTTAGCTGAGCCTGCAAGGCATATTATAAGCCTGCCATAGGCGTAACCAGGCCGACCATATGGGGGGATGGTTATAACATCCGCGGGGTCTGGGGGGTTTTCCATACCCCCAGGGAGAGGGGGGTCCGGGGGTCCTCCCCCGGAAAATTTAAAAAGTTAAGATGCACAATAACGAGTTTTAAGCCTCCGGGGGTCTTCCCCCGGAAAATTAAAAAAATTAAGACCCACAATAACGAGTTTTAAGCTTCCCATGCTTTATACTTGTATTAAGTAATTTATAAGGACTTAGAAAAATTATACAATTTTCCTTCTTTTAATCAATAGGGGGTTCAAACCCTCAACCCCCCCCTCGTTACGCCTCTGAAGCCTGCTACCTTTTCCTATTGGTACTTTAAGGCCGCCTCTTCCAGTCGGATCTTGCCATATGTCCCTCCTGGAGTGATTCTGGTTGACCCATGTTTCATCAAGATAAAATATGGGCCTCGTATCTCCCATCCCCCTAAGATTGTGAATTGTACACAGAAATTTTTGTCTGGCTGCAACAATGTCGCCCCTTTCCAGTAGAAATTTCCGGCCATCATTGGTTCTCCTGTATTTAATTTCTAGGGATTTAAAAATCATATACATGGAGGACACAGAACCTTTATATTTTATTTTCTTTCGCATTAAAGCAACTATTTTTTTAGCTGTGGGATATTCCCCTGTATCGTACAATTCAAATATTGTCCGGCGTAAAGTACACTTTTGAAAACCGCCAAGATTTGCTTTGCGCTTTTTAACTGTGCGATGGTTTCCAGGAGATCTAAAACTGAGCCCACCCCCTACTTCAGTTGATTGTTTTCCCTCCTTAATTATATTAGTCACAGATTGTTCACTAATTTGGCAAGCTTTAGCAGTTAATTCCGGGCATGAAAACCACCATTAACGGCCGTGGGTGTCGGCGTGCTGACCACATGCCCCCAATCCTGCCATCTACCTGTGGTAGATGACGCAGCGGTCGGGTGGGAGGCCAAGTCCCTTCAGGGATGTAGCGCCACGGAGTTTAGTTTTTTTAGCAGTCAATTCCTTACAAAATTCGTATTACTATGCACTTCGTCGTCCGAAATAGTCTTTAAAAAAATTATAAACACTGAAAACCATAGCTCTTGCCTGCTTACGCAAAACTTTGTGGGTATAAATTGTTTCACCACTCGTACTAGGCTTGCTAAGGTGACATTACGGACACTGAATTCTCACAAAAGAACACACACGAAACGCTCTTGATTGCTAACACATATAAACTGAAACTGCGTCTGTGTTTTATCTGTGGCTGGGTGGAAGTACATATCTTATTGTGGAAGTGAGAGGGGACTTGTTGTTGTTTATGTTAACAGATAGACAGACACTTAATGTAATCCATCGATGGTGTTATTATTTTAGGGTAGAAATAAGAAAGGACCTCTTTGATGTTTGTATTAACATTTGCTATCTTCCGAACGGAGCGTCCTACAGACATGATGTTTGGACAGTCGGCTTCCAAAAAAATACAGCTTTCTAATGGTGATATCAGGAAATACCTATATGTAATAGATTTTGAGCGCGCAAAGAAATAAGTGAAGTACATCTTTTTAGCGAGGCAGCACGTTTCGTTAACTGTACAACACCGCAGCCACCTCATTCGCTTGTCACTTCGTCACGTGACTCTGCCTGCCCCGCCTCAGGTTCAGAGTTGTTCTGCGTTTACTCTAGCATACTACGAGGGTCGTGCAAAAAGTAAGTTTCCCTGTTTTGTTAAACACGGGAAAATTGTTGTGGGACTCTCATATTTTGAGGGATTTTTATTACATACGTAGTGGCAACACTGAACCTGTAACCATTTCTTTACAACAATCGGTTTGGTGTCAGTAGCTTCTTAACCATGGAGACACCCTTACTCTCTCACTCCACCGTTGAATTGTGTTCTGTGATCCGTTTTCTCCATGCTAAAGGCAAAAATCCAACTGAAATCCACCGAGAAATGTTTCTGTGTATGGCACGGGTGCGATGAGCATCCAAATGGTGCGAAAATGGTGTTCTGCTTTCGCAGAGGGCTGTCAGAATGTCTGTGATGAACCGTGCTCCGGTCGTCCTTCGACCGCCACTGAGGGGGACGCTGTGCAGTGCGGTTCAGAGATTGTTGAACGTGATGGGCACCTCACCCTCAACGATATTGTTGCTGCCTTACCTCCCCACATTGAAATCAGTCGAAGGTCAGTGGCTAACATCTTAAAAATGAATTTGGGAATGACAAAAGTGTGTGCCCGTTCGGTCCCCAGCGAGAAAGACAGTTGAACTGCTTGAAAAGTTGAATTGGGACATTCTGCAACATCCACCCTACTCCCCAGACCTTGCCCCAAGTGAATACTACCTGTTTCCGAAGTTGAAAGTTCACCTGGGTGGACAGCATTTCCACAACAATCACAAACTCAAGATGGAAGTCAACTAATTTTGAAGGAGGTGGCGCAAACGGAGCATGAGGCTGGACTGAAAATGCTTGTACCACGGTCATAAAAATGCATTGAGAAAGACGGTGACTATGCAGAAAAATAGTTCTTGAGTCGAAGAATCGAAAAATAAAAGAATTTTTTCGATATTTCCTGTGGTTTTTATTCTAAATATAAGGGAAACTTACTTTTTGCACAACCCTCGTATTTTCTTGTTTAATTACTTTTTTGTGGTGGTCATCCATGGTTTTAGTAGTATGGATACACCTCACCCTTCTTTGCCATTAGGTGAAAATTGTAGAATCCAGTGTATTGCCATTCTTTCGTCAGAAAAGTTTCCGTTAAAATTGCTTGCTCCATGTTTTGTAATATTTCAGTTGGTGTTAGATTAAATGCGTTTTTGATTCCGTCTGCGGTCCATAGGATGATGTTTATTTTTGTTTGTTCTGATTCCCCTATTGACTTAATTGAGGTCTGCGAATAAAAAGAGTGCCTGTAACCACGGTGACTAAATCTGTTTTCGTTTGAGAAATAACACTATAGCCAACTATAATGAAGAATAAAGTGGTGTGATTTTGTTTCAAAGTGTTGAAATTCAAGATGGAGATAAATAAAAGTGAGTTCGTTTAAAATAAAAAAAATTGCCTTTAATCACAGCGATGGCATCCGTTTTCGTGATCGAAATTTAACTATAGCCAAATATAATGAAGAGGAAAGTAGTCTGAGTGTTTTTCAAAGTTTTGAAACTCAAGATGGAAATTAATAAAAGTGACTTGTGTTTAGAATGAAAAGATTGCCTTTAATCAAGGCTAATGCAACCGTTTTCATGTGCAAAATTGAACTATATCGAAATATAATGAGGACAAAACTTTGGGAGAGGTGTGGTAATGTTATTTAATATTATTTTCTTTGGAACGTGTTTTCTTATAGGGGTGATGGAGCCTTGCCATATTGATTGAATATTTCCTTTCTTTACTCCTCTTGTTAGTACAATATCAATGGTGCTTTTTGCATTATGGCAGATGTATGTGGGTGTTTGACGATCGTTCAGTAGGATGAACCACTCTTCTTTTAGGGTTCTGATTACTAGCTTTGTCTTATAATTCTCTGTGTCTATTCTACAGTTGAGATCGCCTGCTACGATGTTGGGTTTATTATCACACTAGCATGTGCCCGCGGCTTCGTCCGCGATAATTATTTCAAAAATTAAAAATTAAGAGCATAATAGTTAAATCATTATATTTATTAACACCTAAATCACGTGAATTACATACCACGATTAGATAGCGTCGCCTGGTAAAAGCGATCTCAGATTCGAGTTCCTTGGCCCAGAAAATCCCTGTATAGTGAGTTTCGTCCAAATCGAACGATGTTTAACCACATTTAGGTCTATGTTGATTATCCCTCTTCCGTGTAGGTTGAAAATTTCATATGGCTACGGGCCTTGACATTCTAAACAAATGAATCGACCAGCGTGGGCTTACAACATTCAAGCGATCGCGATGCTTTTATTTCCACGGTATGACAAAAATAGCCAAAGCCAACTGCAATTGATTTGACATTGAAATGTATTACTGAAATCTGATGCTTCGACAGCGCTAAAATCACGTTTTCTGCCAGTTTTTCACTCATAACTCGCGAACGAAAGGTAAAATTAAAAATTCGGCTTTGAGGTGCATTTGCCCACCTTTCAGTCCATCTATCTTTAAAATTTCCGATCTCTGCGTTCAGTAGATTTCGATGGGCATCGTGGACAGACAGACAAACAGCATGTGCCCGCGGCTTCCCCCGCGATAATTATTTCAAAATTTAAAAACTAAAAATTAAGAGCATAGTTAAATCATTATAATTATTAACACCTAAATCACGTGGAGTGCATTCCACGATTAGGTAGCGTCCCCTGGGAAAAGCGACCCCAGATTCGAGTTCCTTGGCCCAGAAAATCCCTGTATAGTGAGTTTCGTCCAAATCGAACGATGTTTAACCACATTTAGGTCTATGTTGATTATCCCTCTTCCGTGTAGGTTGAAAATTTCATATGGCTACGGGCCTTGACATTCTAAACAAATGAATCGACCAGCGTGGGCTTACAACATTCAAGCGATCGCGATGCTTTTATTTCCACGGTATGACAAAAATAGCCAAAGCCAACTGCAATTGATTTGACATTGAAATGTATTACTGAAATCTGATGCTTCGACAGCGCTAAAATCACGTTTTCTGCCAGTTTTTCACTCACAACTCGCGAACGGAAGCTAAAATTATAAATCCGGCTTCGATGCGCATTCGCCCACCTTTCAGCCCGTCTATGTTTAAAATTTCAGATCTCTGCGTTCAGTAGATTTCGATGGGCATCGTGGACAGACAGACAAACACGTTCTTTTATTATTTTAAGATAGCATGTGCCCGCGATTATTATTTCAAAAATAAAAAATAAAGAGCATAATAGTCTTCTTCTCTTCCAGGATAATCCTCATATCGAGGTTTTCCCTGCGAACATACAATCAATTTCGTCTATCAATTCTCCTTCTCCATCTATTCCGGTTATCTGCGTCTTCTGGTGTTAGTCCAAACGTCTCCATTGAGCTGTAAACGTTGTCTTTCCGTGAGGTCAGTGGTCGTCCCCTTCTTCGTCGACCCTCTGCTTCCCATTCTTGAACCATTTTTGGGATCCGGTCATTTTCCATTCTTCTTACATGTCCGTACCACGTCAGTCTCTTTTGCTCAATTACCTCACCTATCGTTCGTTCAGTTTCCATAATTTGTCGAATCGTAGTATTCCGTATCCGAGATTTCCTAGCCGACCTTCTCCAGAAATCCATCTCTACTGCTGTTAATCTTTCCACGTGTCTCCTATTCATAGTCCATGTTTCTGCTCCGTATAACATAATGTTTTGCAGTATGGAATTATATATTAATTTCTTAGTCTTGTTGATGATATTTCGACTCCATAAGACCGAGTTGAGCATACCTATTACCTTCTTTCCATCACTGATCCTTTTTGTTATTTCTTTGTTTGAGGTTCCATTCTTTTCTAATATTGAACCGAGGTAACGGAAGTCATCCACTTTCTGAATTTTCTTTCCGTCAATGTATAACTCATCTCTATCACTAGTCAAATATCGTGTTTTCTTTGGATTTATTTTCAATCCCCACTTTCTATATTCCAGTGATAATTGGTTGCACATATAATTAGCATCCTCTCCATCTTGTGCAACTATCACCTGATCATCTGCGAACAGCAAGTGATACAAAAATCTGCCTTCTGCTACTTCTATACCCATTTTCTCACATTTCCGAGACCATGTTCTCAAGCTGACTGCTATGTATATTTTAAACAATGTGGGGGACATCGGACAACCTTGCAACAGACCTTTGCTGGTTTTAAATTTTTGTGATAGTGTTTTGTTATTTTTTATTTGGCATGTGTTGGCTTTGTATATTTCCTGTATAATTTTTATTAAAGAATTGTCTATTCCTGCAATTTGAAGTGCTTCCCATAATTTATTCCTTGGTACACTGTCGTATGCTTTCTCCAGATCTACAAAGATCAAGCCAACTTCCTTTGATTTATCTCTGCATTTTTCCAACAGTTGTCTTATTGTAAAAATATGATCTATACATGATCTACCTTGGGTGAATCCGCATTGTACTTCAATGTTCTCGCACTGTGTCTCTAGTTTGGTTTTAATGTTTTTTCCCTAATAATTTCATTATTGTATTTAATACACAAATACCCCTGTAGTTTGAACAGTTCCTTCTATCACCTTTTTTAAATATTGTTGTTATATAGCCTTGTGCCATTTCTTCCGGTATTTGGTCTCCCTGTAGAATGGCATTGAGAAGTTTTGTCACTAATGTCTTTATCTTCTTACCTCCATATTTGATCAATTCCAAGTTGATTCCTCCAGGACCTGGTGCTTTCCCGTTCTTACCTCTTCCAATTTCTTCTTCTACTTCTTCGTCTGTCAATTCTATTTTTTGTGTTCCTATCAGTTCTTTATCAGGCTGCTCCAAGAATTCTTCTCGGTCTTCATTTAATTTAATAATAGTTAAATCAATATATTAACACTTAAATCATGTGGACTACATATCACAATTAGATAGCGTCACCTGGAAAAAGCGACCCCACATTCGAGTTCCTTGGCCCAGAAAACCCCTGTATAGTGAGTTTCGTTCAAATCGAACAAGGATTGACCATATTTAGGCTAATATTGATTATCCCTATAATAATAATAATATTAATAATAATAATAATAATCCTCCTCCTCTTCGGTGTAGGTTGAAAATTTCATATTATGTTTGCGTGCCTTGACATTAAAAACAAATGAATCGACCGGCATGAGCTACAACATTCAAGAGATCGCGATGCTTTTATGTCGAAGGTATGACAAAAATAGGCAAAGCCTAGTGTAATTGATTTGTATTACTGAAAATGCATGCTACGAAAACAAAATAAATACACGTTTTCTGCCCGTTTTTCACTCATGACTCACGAACGAAAGAAAAAATTAAAATTCCGGCTTCGAGGTGCACATTCCGACCCTTTAGTCCGCCTATGTATAAAATTTCAGATCTCTGCGTTGAGTAGATTTTGCTGGGCATCGCGGACAGACAGACGGAGGACAGACACTTCCTTTTATTAATATAGATTGTTTGATGAGGGTCATTATTTCATAAATGATTTCTACTGTCTTTGAGTGTGGTTGAAAATATGCTGCAATTATATTTATGTTCGAAGTTTCTACTAGCATACTATTTTCTTGTTTAATTACTTTTTTGTGGTGGTCATCCATGGTTTTAGTAGTATGGATACACCTCACCCTTCTTTGCCATTAGGTGAAAATTGTAGAATTCTGGGTATTGCCATTCTTTCGTCAGAAAAGGTTCCGTTAAAATTGCTTGGTCCATGTTTTGTAATATTTCAGTTGGTGTTAGATTAAATGCGTTTTTGATTCCGTCTGCGGTCCATAGGATGATGTTTATTTTTGTTTATTCTGATTCCCCTATTGACTTAATTGAGGTCTGCGAATAAAAAGAGTGCCTGTAACCACGGTGACTTCATCTGTTTTCGTTTGAGAAATAACAATATAGCCAACTATAATGAAGAATAAAGTGGTGTGATTTAGTTTCAAAGTGTTGAAATTCAAGATGGAGATAAATAAAAATGAGTTTGTTTAGAATAAAGAAAAGGCCTTTAATCACAGCGATGGCATCCGTTTTCGTGATCGAAATTTAACTATAGGCAACTGTAAGGAAAAATAAAGTAGTGTGAGTTTGTTTCAAAGTGTTGACATTAAAGATGGAAATCGGGTATGTTTAGAATATAAATACTGCAGAACACTTACCATGTATGCTAAGACTAGCATGTGCCCGCGGCTTCCCCGCGATAATTATTTCAAGAATTAAAAATTAAGAGCATAATAGTTAAATCATTACATTTATTAACACCTAAATCGCATGGACTACATACCACGATCAGATAGCATCGACTGGTAAAAGCGACCTCAGATTCGAGTTTCTTGGCCAAGAAAACCTCTGTATAGTGAGATTCGTCCAAATAAAACAACGTTTGACCATATTTAGGGCTTACAACATTCAAGCGATCGCAAAAGTTTTGTTTTCAAGGTTTGACAAAAATAGCCAAAGCCAACTGTAATTGATTTGACATTGAAATGTATAACTGAAAACTTATGTTTTGAACGTTTTTTGCCAGTTTTTCACTCATAACTCACGAACGAAAACTAAAATTAAAATTCCGGCTTTGAGGTGCATTTTCCGACCCTTCAGCACACCTATGTTTAAAATTTCAGATCTCTGCGTTCAGTAGATCGAGGAGAATTCCTTTTATTAATATAGATAATATGAATTATAATGATACCTTCTCTAATTTGTCAAACATCCATTTAATTTAATCCAAGCCCACCTGATACCACTGGTAACAATACGTTCTGTGAATTTGTTTTGATAATTCTATGTAAAAAGGGATTAAGTATTTTCAAAAACATTTAATTTTTGGCATTTAGAATCAGAATTTTTCAAAATCCTTTCTTAGTGAGCACCTACATTATGAAGCGAAGGTACTGTCAAAATTCCAAGTCTCTACCTGTTATAGTTTAGGCTGTACGTTGATTCCTGTCATTCAGTCAGTCAGTCAGGACAAAGCCTTTTATATATATAGAGATTAAGATTAAGATTTATTACCTAATATGAAATGTGGTCTCATTTTCAGTCCATATATTCTACAGTTATAGCTTAAATGTAACTGAAGTAAATCACAGTATTATTAATATATAAATAACAGTACATTATAATACTGCATTACAGTAAATAATAAAAAACATAAAATACGTATTAACATTTTTTTTGGTACCAGATTTTGGTAAGTCCGGAGATATGGCTTAATTGCTTGGCACTCCGGGGGAGAGGGAGGGCTGCAGTACACAACTGCACTAAGCTACTTATATAAGTAGCGAACATAATATTAAAATTTCCAAACGGAACATAACGTCATGCTAATTTCAAGTTCACTTGCAATTGTTATTGTTTATATAATTTGTGGGCTTATGATTCCTAACGTTCATATAATGTGTTAGTTCCTTAATGATTAATAATAATAATAATAATAATAATAATAATAATAATAATAATAATAATAATAATAATAATAATATTAATAACAACAATAATGATAATAACCCCTGATTTCATGTTGACAATGCCAATGTGAGTTTATTTAATGTGTTCAAATTCAAAATACAAAGGAATGATTGTAAGTGAGTTACGCTGAGAGAAAACAGTCTACATATAGTTATCAGATGGATTCTCATGTGCAAGGCCCAGACGGTTTAATACCGGGGCGGAGCGAAGCCCGAAAGGTGCGAGGCCCACTCTGCAATGCTTAAACGGTTTGAAGGTCGGACATTGGAAGCCAGTATGTGATATCTGTGTATAAAGGCATATGTTCATCTGAGTTAGGAGTTTATGTCTTTGTCTGTGTTTGCTATTTTAACAGTCTTCCTTTTTTTTTTCGGAGAAACTCGTCCAACAAATTCCATATATGGCCGTCTCGTATCATATTTCCAATTTGCCTATCTTGATGTAGTCTCCGATACCACATGCTCAGTATTTCATATTCCCCAATAATCTTAACTGTTTATTGTCCATGACCCGTCGGATATTTCATCAGATCCAACTCTACATGCATTTTCTGTGCAGTTCCAGCTCAATGAGATCTTAAATTAAAATCTCTGTAATTTCATTATATGTCTTAGTCAACTAATCCCAAATCGGCTTAAGTTGCTTCACTAATAGGCTATTTCCACTTTTCCCTTCACCCGAATGGCGCAAGTCGCAGATGTTGGGAGGCCCAAATGATGTAAGGCCCAGACGGTTTAAAAGTAGTGTGAGTGTGTTTGAAAGTGTTGAAATTCAAGGTGAAAATAAATAAAAGGGAACTTTGTTTAGGATAAAAACACTGCCTATTTTTGCGACCATGACATCGATTTTCTTGTGCAAAATTTAACTACTGCCAACTATAATGAAGATAAAATTAGTGTGAGTTTATTTCAAAGTGTTTAAATTCAAGATGGAATTATATAAAAGTATAAAAGTGAGCTGTGTTTAGAATAAAAAGTGTGCCTTAAAGCACGGTGATGACATCTGTTTTCGTTTGAGACATTACACTATAGCCAACTATAATGAAGAATAAAGTAATGTGATTTTGTTCCAAAGTATTGAAATTCAAGATGGAAATAAATAAAAGTGAGTTTGTTTGGAATAAAAAAAGGCCTTTAATCACAGCGATGGCATCCGTTTTCGTGATAGAAGTGAAACTATAGCCAACTATAATGAAGAAGAACGTAGTGTAAGTTTGTTTCAAAGTGTTGAAATTCCAGATGGAAATTAATAAAAGTGACTTGTGTTTCGAATGAAAAGACTGCCTTTAATTCGGCGATTGTAACCGTTTTCAGGTGCAAAATTTCACTATAGCCAACTATAGTGAAGAGTAAAGTAACTTAGTGTGAGTTTGTTTCAAAGTGTTGAAACTCAAGATGAAAATAAATAAAAGTGACTTGTGTTTCAAATGAAAAGATTGCCTTTAATCACGGCGATTTTTTATTCATTTATTCAATTATCCACATGCCCCATTACTGAGTAACAGTACATATGTTATTTACAGTTGATTTTTTCCAGACAAATGTCATATTCAAATTCAGTTTTTTTTATCCCTTTAGTTACAGTTAGAAAATTTCAGGTTATAACTAGAACTTAATTTACTATTTACAATTTCTAGATTTTTTGTTACTTTAATCATTGCTACTAAACTGTTCCCCTAATTATTATTTATTATTGTTACTATGGTACTTATCTCTACCGTTATATCTATATATACCTGCTCACTAACCAATTTCACTTAGTTCTTCCAAATTAATTTTATTTACAAAACTTAGAAAACTTCTTTTGTGTCTTTTAAAAATTTCACTTTTCCTTACTGGCATGCCTGCCCACATCTTGTGACACTTATTTTAAATGTTTGTCGTTGAGTTTTAAGTTTTGGACACTCATAAATCAAGTGGTCAACTGTTTGTTCGCCTAACCCACACACGCACTTGGCACTTTCCATTATTTTGAATTGGTGGAAGTAGCTCCTTAGTCTACCATGTCCTGTCAAAAATGCTGTTAAGTGTGGTGTCAAGTCTAGTTTATCCTTTAGTCTGCTTCTTACTGTGGGAAAGAACTATTTCGTTGCTTCTCCCTTTGTTGAACTGTCCCACCTACTCTGCCATTGGTTGAGCCCATAGTCACGGCGATTTTAACCGTTTTCATGTGCAAAATTTAACTATAGTCAACTATAATGAAGAGGGAAGTAGTGTGAGTGTGTTTCAAAGTGTTGAAATTCAAGATGGAAATAAATAAAAGTGAATTGTGTTTAGAATAAAAAGACTGCTTTTATTAACGACCATGACATCCATTTTCTTGTGCAAAATTTAACTATTGCTAAATATAATGAAGACAAAAGTAGTGAGAGTTTTTTTCAAAGTGTTTAAATTGAAGATGTGCTTTAAATTACACAAAAATGACAAGTAGCATTATTTAAAAAATGGAATTTATGGAATTTAAGCATTATTAGGACCACATAAATAATTGTGTCAGCGATCTACAGGAAGTTTCAACTTTCACATACCTTATTCTGCCAGCTAACTTTTCTATGAAAATCTCTTCACCACATTGTTGTTCCTACCTTTATTACTATTCGGTATCACATCAACTCTGCGAAGACTTGAACAATTTATCACTGCACGAGGATTCCACTATAGGCGAGGATCAAATACAAATATTTCCAGCTAGACTGTGTCTCCAAAACCCTGCTAACTCTTCGACTGAGACCAACTGACCATGACTGTATAGAAAATTTCATCTCTTTGTAAGTAGAAAAGTAATTCCAAGAGACAGATCAGAAAATTCTACAAGTTGTCAACTTCTCACAACTGGACATCTTTAAGCCTGTTGTAAATCTCTTTCCAAAAGACACTCGACATCTGTACTTGCCGGAGATCTCAACTTGGCCTTGGTACATAGTAAACTTTGCACAGCAGAGGTCATTAGTAGAGTGGGACATGCTATCAAGACACTTCCACACGACGAAGTGATGTAAGTACGTTGGTCATCAAAGCTGCCATGCTTTTAATGCCAACATCACAGAAATGAAACTTGGCTTTAGGGAAATTATGGTCCTCGCATCACATAAGGAAAATGCTACAGTCATACTCAACTTGGCATGTTACCACCAGAAGACCTTGGTGTTTATTAGCAGATCCCACTTACCAGAAAGTAGCCTGTGACCTGACCAGAAGCATCATGAAAAGGACTTCAGCATTACTCATGCCTTCCTCTGGAAGATCCATTTATCTTGATGAGAGCTTCTGAAACATGGAAAATTTTCTACAATCAGCTGTGCCATCTAGATTCTACAGATTAAGGAAGATCAACAAGAAGATGCTATAGCTGTAGTCAGCACCGTTGGATCCCCCACTTATCGACTGGCCCAACTTCTTACTGAAGGAATTCAACAGAGTTTGTTATAATAATAATATTTTTATTCACCATTAGGGATTACAGGAATTCAAAGGCTTCGTCATACTTAAGAACTAAAAAAATATTAAACAAGACATACCTATACATACAGTACACACTCATACAAAATGCATTAGAACAAAATAATACAGAGTACAATAAGACACAGACATTTAGAATTTTACTCGTGATTCAATTTTGACGTATAGAAATGGAGAGGAAAAGACCCTGAAGAACATCAGAATAACCTTGACTAATCATCTAGTTAGTTTTGACATATATCACTAATCACTAAGTTTCTGTTCATGGAAATCTTACAACTTCTGTCCCAAGAAATTCCCACTGATGTTGTTAAACCATTCTACCTACTTTAGCAGCAGTGGAGAAATGTATAACAAACAGACCTGATAGCTATGGACTCTCTCCTTTCGCCAGCAATGGCCATCTTCTTCATGCACAATCTGGCCACATGGACAAGAACGCATACTGCAGTTGCTACAACATCTTAACAGCATCCATCAGAGCAACAACTCACCAAGGAAGTGGAGAAGGAAGGTCGTCTTCCATTCCTGGACACCTCCATGTACAAAAAAGATTATGGTTGTGTGGGAAATGAATTTTACAGTAAATCCATGCACATCAATACGAATGCCAAAAGCCACAGAAATGATTTGTCCTGTCCATTGTTTTGCATCTGTACCATGGCAACTTACAAAGAAAAGTAAACCACTTATTCATATTTCTCCAGCAGAACAACTACAGCCACAAACCCATCACCCAAGAGAACCAACACCAATCTGGGCTCAGCAGCACCATAAGAAAAGCGTACATCCCATACTGCACTCAAATATATGATTTAAAATTAATTTTTACCATTATTAGATTAAGTCAGAATATTACATATTCAAAAATATATAAATTTAAGAAAGTATTTAAGTTCTAACTGTATAGCATCATATATTTATTTAGTCAGGTTAAGAATCAATCCCAATTATTGTTAGTGTAGATGTGAAGAAGAACAGAAACAATACACCACCTACTTTTTGAGTGTCGCGTAGTTAAGATGGAGCATGTTTATCATTATCATTAGTATTTAATTTAGATTCTTATTCCAATGCTGTTAGAAATTCCAAAGGGGGGGATCAAGTTTATGGGTTACTTTAATGGTAGCAGTACTTTACTTTAAAGTAGTTGATTGCAAGCTTTAATACTAAGTCTTTTAGCTTATATTAGTTGGTTTTCATCATAAGATTTGGAGCGAAATAGGATGAGCATAAATGGACATCCTTATTGTTAGTATTATAATATTATTAGTGTTGTTGTTATCATCATTATCATTATGATTATGATTATTAGCCTATTTGTATTATTTACAAGCATTCTGTAAGAAACATGTCATTAATAGTATTAGTTGGTAAATAAGAAAAAAAGAGTATTTATATTCACTTCACGTAGGCTATGTCAAAGTCTACTGTTTAGTTGATATATTAAAATCAATATACCTTAGCTATAGTTAACACAAGTTTTTCGCCATTTGTGGAGGAAATTGTTGGAGATCACCAGTGTGGATTTAGGCAAAACAGCTCAACTAATGATCAAATATTTTCCTTTTTCCAAATTTTGTTAGGCAAGAAAAATTGTAAAATAGCTCATTGAGTTTGAGATACCAAAAAAGTTAGTTAGGCTTACGCAAATGTGTCTAAATGAAACCTATAGGGAAACACATATCAGATAGGTTTGCATTTAAAAGTGGCATGAAGCACAGACCTGCATTATCGCCTTTATTTTCTACTTATGCCGTCAGAAGTTTAGGACCACAAGTAGGTGTACAATTAAATGGCTGTCACCCGATTTTAGCTTTAGCAGATTATGTTTGTGTGTTGGGTAATGACGTAAACACAATAAGTGCAGATGTTCACACATGTGGGAGCAATAATTTCATACAAATACTAATATTAAGGTAGAAATTAAGTATCAACAAAAATCAGGAAATACCTGTTTTTATGCAATTCAGAGACTTTGATGTCTACTGTCTAGAAATTAAAAAATAAATATTTATAAGAGAGTTATGCTTCTGGTCCCTTACTCTTTGGGAAGGACACAATCTAAAAGTAACAGGGGGCTTAGGAAAATATATGGACCTAAGAGAGATAAAAACGGGGACTGGAGAAAACTCTGTGCTGTACTGTTCTTATAATGAAATAAGCGTAATGAAATCGCGGAGGATAAAGTAGGCTGAACATGTTGCATGCATCACATATTTAAAAAATATTTACAAGAATACTCAAAGGGAATAGACCACTTGAAACACCTAGACATAAGTGGTAGGACGATAGTAGGATAGATTTAAAGAAAGTAGTATTTGCAAGGGACGGTTGGATGGTGTTAGCACAGAACAGGGTTGAATGGCCGACTCATATAAGCACTGGGTTCCATAAAATAGATAACCTTCCTTTAGCTTGGTTAGGAATTGTCTATATTGTTGGTAAGTAAGTGTGATTTGACAAATATGCCTTGTTAATTTGTACTGGTAAAGAAAGTCATAAGTTTAAAAGATCTGCCTGCATTTTAGTCATAGCCTTCTATATTCAGCACCAAGAATGGAATAATGCTACTGAGAATGTAGTTTCTACAACTATTTGTCCTGACTTTAAGTATTTCTGCTACATTATTTCCGTTGAACGTTGTTTTAGCTAGTGGACTTCCCCCTCTAATATTTTCCGTATAGCGAGTTAAAGAAATATAACAGAGGCTTCGTAAGTATTATTTTAATTCGTCCACTCGCATCCCCATCTGATGTATTGTGATGTTATTTTCCTTACCATATTGCTATATCTGTTGAGATCATCTCTGGAGGTGGTGTGATAATTGTATATGATAGAGGGGTATCTTGTTATACTAACAAACACCACATCAGTATTCACTAATTGAGCGATTTCCTTCTCATGTGCTGATGTGGGATGTTTTTGGCAGATTTTGCAAATCTTTGTATAGTCACTTTGATATTTTTACTATTTGCAATTTCATCTAGAATTTCACAATTATTTCAGCAAACAGTAATTTTAATTTACGCAGTATTATTTTGTTTGTGAAATGCAAATGAAGTCTCATTTTCAGTGTGTACGAGTTTGCCTTCGATGATCAAATCATAGTTGCCAACTTCATATTGCTTCCAATATAATTCCATCAGTTATTCTGCGATTTTTCTGCAAAGTGAATGATTTCTGCATTTTTCAAATTTTTACAACAAAATACGTGCCTCTAGAGCTGATAGAGCTGTTTGCAAGATGAAAACAGTATCAACCTTCGAGCTCACTCACATATAAAGCAGTAATTCCCAGGCTTGTACAAATACCACAGCCTGTTTGAATGGAATGAAGCATTGTTACTGCTTGCCAGTAGCGCTTGTATCAGTAGTTACTTCTAGTTTCTTCTTCCTGTATTAGTAGTTAGAGTAGTGCATGGTATTTGGGGTAGTTTGTACTAACACTTTCAGAAGGCATTTTGTGTAAGAGTGCTTCATTATCTCCATTTTCAATAAAGATTTCCAGACTCAAAAGCCACCTTCTACTGAGTGGTTTACATTACATAAATTGCTTTTAGTTGCAACCGTGTCACTGATCTTAGTATTTCTTAAAATATTGATTCAACCAGTTATACACCACATCATTTCAACTGTTTTTGCTGTGGTCTTTAACCTTCGCCCAATATTCCCTGATTCTTCTTCAGTGAGTTTCCTTTCTCTTTTCAGTCCACTTCTGCTTGTTTTCAGTTAAGTCTTTTCTTGAAAACCCTGGAGTTCTCCAGTTTTCTCTGGAGATGTAATCCTACTTCTTTGAGAACCACTTCCACCTCGATGAACAATTCTCCTTTAGTCTTATAAACAAAGTACACAAAGTCCGACTGGATAGTCCAAGCTCATACATGTAGGGTGACTGTAGAAAGTGTTCAGTTATCTTTGCCGCACGTCTATATAGCTCATGATGTGTCTTTTTTTCTGTAATCACCATTTTCTTTGGTCAGGCCCAAGATCTTCCTAATGTTCTCTTTGTTTGTTAGGTCAGTAGTTTCAGGTGACGGAATTATGTGCTCATATTTAGGAATGTTAAATGCATTAAAAGTGTTTAAAAATATAGAAGAAAAGAAACATATTATTAAAAGAAAAGGATGCAGTTAACTGTGATTGCTTAAAGAAATGCTATTTCATCTAATTCTTAATATCTTACCTAACCAGCTGAGTATATGCTTGTATACTAACTTGAATAAATTGCACTTGAACTGTGATATTATATGGCAACTCCTGAGACAGCTAGGCAGTGAATTCGAGTTTATAGCTGTAAAAGAATTCAAATAGTGTGGATTTCTTTACTGAGGCACAGATAATCGAGGATAAAGCCGAGAGCGCTTGTGTAAGTTATGGTAGGATGATAGGTAATGAAATCGATTAGAAAAATAGTTAGGACGATTAAAGTGATAGGTAGGCAATGCATCAGAAGCAAATAGCTCTTTCTGTGAAGGAACACGAATAGGGGGTCCGCAGGCGGTTTAAGAAGAAATGGGATACCCCGTAATTTTCTCAAATTGCGTATCTTCTAAAGCAGCTTCACTGTTCACATTAAGGAGTAAACTCTGCTTGTTACCATTGATAAGTTAGTCGTATTTTTTCTATTAAATTTAATACATTGGAATCAAAGTATTTATTTAGTTTTTTTTTTCAAAACCCAAAGGGGGACCGTGAAATTTTAATTTTTTTCAAGGGGTCCGCGGACTGAAAAGTTTGGGAACCACTGATATAGAGGAATAGATAGAAACAGGATCAAACTGGGAGCACTTACCCAAGTTGAGGTAGTAACGTAAGCAACTGGAAAGACAACTAGGACACTTTGGAGTAATAGATAGGTGTGTTAGGTTTGCAGAATTCTATGGAGCAAAAAGAGACAGTGGAAATATCATTGTTTGCATAGGCATAACGGTTGAAGTGTTTCTATTGACAGAGTTGAGTACTCATATTTATGAAAGTTACATATATATCAGAACGCATAGTCTTTTAGTTAAGTTAATGATTAAGTCTGAAAATAGGACGTCACATTAATTATAATATAGCATAATGAGCGTTTGAACAAGTGTTCGTCTTAACTAAAATAGAAGGCAGTTTTCTTTCTCTCTACAAAGCATGCAGTATTGCAAACATTAGCTATTTTATCTTCCACATTAAATTGTGGTCAGTATATATGAAAAGATATTTAATGGAACTGAAGTTGAACACACTCCGACAAGGTATAAAAAGTTTAAGAAAATCAATATTAATTTGCACCAATAGTAAAAATCTAGAGAAATTATTCTATTATTCCTAAGCAGAAATGTGTGCTTTTACTGTGATGTTTCTCTAAATAGATTTAATTTTCATGCCTTGTTCCTATAATTATGAAGAGGATCATACCATCTCTACAGTCCTGATGATGGACAAAACTTACAATTAGGTTATATTAGACTAGATTATATTCTACAGAAAAATATAAGTATCGTTAATTACTACTAAGGTTTAAACTAGGAATACAATTTAACTATTATTAGAAATAAGAGGAATACATTATAATATTATAAGTTAGGCTAATACTTATAGCTACAATAGTAATTGGTGTGAAATATTTTTAATCTTAAACTTCAACATTAGAAATACCGTAGCTTAGATCTGCTCTGGATGCTATAACAGTAATTCTATTAACATTAATTTAAATTCTGCTGTACTTGCTGCTTCCTTTAGTGATAGGAACTTATACAGGCATACTAGTTAGATGTACAGTACTTTAAATAGACCCAAACTGTATATTTATCAAATCGCACTTTGTGCCATAATGTTTGTAACAATATATATAAGTTAGTAAGAATACAATTTACAGGATTCCGTCTGTTTGGAAAATAGTTAAATTTACTTTAGTTTATTCACTATTTATACCGAAAGTTCAAGGCAGCTTGGTTTGTTTTCTTATCAGCTAATCTTAACCTACGATTACAGACTATTGCAACATTTCTTTATAACTTAAACGATTCATTATAGTACAGTGAAGAAAATAATTAAAAATGTTAATTAGTACCATATGAATTAGTACATACTTATACCATTGGTGATGCTCCATAGACTTCAAAATTATGGACAACTATAAATATAGATAGCTAGATTTTAGGTTGCCTGATCTTTGTAACCAGATGCAGGATAAGTAGATAAATAATTCAGAGATAGGTCAGAAAATTCCATGCATTGTCAACTTCTCACAATTGGACAATTTTAAGCCTGTTGTAAATCTGCCCAACAAGACACTCGACATCTGTACTTGCCGAAGATCTCAACTTTGCCTTTGCACATAGTAAACTCCACATTGCAGAGATCATTAGTAGAGTGGAACAAGCTATCAAGACATTTCCACACAACGAAGTGATGTAAGGACGGCGGTCAACAATGCTACACTCTTAATGCCAACATCACAGATATGAATGCTTGAATTTAGGGAAATTATGGTCCTTCCAACAGACAAGAGGAATGCTACAGTCGTACTCAACTTGCCATCTTACCACCCAAGATCTTGGGATTTATTGGCAGACTTCACTTACCAGAAAATAGCCCATGACCTGATCAGAAGTATCATCAAAAGGACATTAGCATTACTCATGTCTTCTTTGGAAAATGGATTCACCAAGTCCCTGGTTCTACAATCTGCGGGCCTCCTAGACTCTACAGATTAGTGAAGATCAACAAGAAGATGCATTGCTTAGATCTGCTATCAACGTCATTGGATTCCCCAATTACCAACTGGCACAACTTCTTATTTAACCTATGCAGTCGTTTATAAGTATCTTTTAACATCATATAAGGAATACAACAGAGTTTATTAAGATCCTTGAAGAATATCAGAATAACCCAAAGTAATCATCTAGTTCCAAGAATTTCCCACTGATGTTGTTAAACCATTCTATGCATTAACGTCCACCTACTTCAGCTACAGTGGAGAAATATATGAAGAAATGAACCTTATAGCTATGGGCTCTCCCCTATCTCCAGCAGTGGCCAACTTCTTCATGCGCAATCTGGGAACATGGACAAGAACTTCTACTGGAGTTCCTACAGCATCTTAACAACATCCATCAAAACATCAACTTTCTATGGAAGTAGAGGAGGACAGTCATCTTCCATTCTTGCACATCTCCATATACAGAAAATATTATGGTATTCTGGGACAAGAAGTTAAGAGAAAATCCATACATATCAATATGTGAACGCCAATAGCCACCATCCCCTTCAGAGAAATGATCTGTCCTGTCCAGTCCTTTGCACCATGCCATCAGCATCTATGACCACGGTATGAAGGATCTGCCCACTACCAGACTGGATTGCTGCACTGCAAGTTTTCCCTCTTCCTTAGACTCCACGGGAACTTGGAGATCAACTGGAATTATCAATTTCTACCACCACATGGCCCGCCTACTATTGCAAGCTTCTCGCTATATATAAAGCCGTCCAGAACTTCAGGTACATCCTTGAATCCTACCATTGCACCATCTTCACAGATCACATGCCCTTAACATATGATTTCCAGCAAACAGCAAGTTCAGCATGTCCCAGGCTTCCGTCATCACCAATGCATTTTCACAATTTTGACATTTCGACCCTGGGAAAATCGCAAGAAGGTGATGAACTCCATACACAAGTAAGCAGGTTCCACCAGCTCCTGCCCCCAAGAATCTACAGTGACACCTCTACATGATGACCTCAGGCCTTTCATTATCCAACCACATAGGAGTGTATTAGCTACCACAGCACAATCGGTGTCAGAATACTTTGTATGGCCACATATACAGGAAGATTTCTGCAACTGAGCTGGTCATGCCAGGAATGTCAAGGATCCAAGGTTAGTTGCCATGTATTAGCACCCCCAGGTATTTTAGAATTACCAGAATGTACACTTTCAGAAGTATTGCCACTAAAACACATCATGTAAGCCTTCTTCACATTTTGGGTCTCCAGCCTGCACCATTACTGACCAGCTGCTCAAGATCCTAGGAATATTGGCTGGCCATGGACGTCTGCAGAAATTTTTTCAAGGGGGAGCAAATGTATAAATTGCCGCCATGATCAGTATGCTACTATTGCAACCACTTTATTATTATTATTATTATTATTATTATTTTTATTATCATTATTACTACTACTACTACTACTACTATTGTTACTATTACTATTATAACAATCCACATAATTGATTTACTGTAGCTGTACCAATGGATACAAAGAAAAAATAATATGTAATACACTCATTTCTACCCTTTACAATGTTGCAGGTCTTAATCATATAAAATGTGATACTTCTATTGTCTTACCTTCATGACACTAAAGTGTTTGGCTAGAAGTAATTTTAAGTTTAGTGGAAGTAATTATTCCTACTTGCTCATATCTAAAGTAGTCAGCTGTTACAACTCGTTTTTGCCAAAACACTCCAATCACAGAATGCAGAAATTTAATCCTCTCTTTACGTTAGTTGCATATAGTAATTTAGCCCTAGCCTGCTCCCCTTCTGGACCGTCATGACGCTGTATTTCCAGGGGGGGGGGGAGGGGGCAACGGCTGTATATGGCATGGTGGTCAACCAACTTGATATTGAACATTCTGAGTTTCCAGTAGATTTTATATCCTCAGGTAAGGAATTCCACAGGACAAAGAATAAAATACAGTATTACGAGGTGGATAGTATCAGAAGTGAAAAAAAGAATTAGACTATAAAGATGTAAAATGTTATGTCAAATTGTAGTCAATAAAATTAGGGTTCCCCTAATATATCCAGTTGGCAGAGGGTGTATTCCCCAGTCAACTAAAACCCTGAAAGGTGATTCCAATTTACAAAGAAGAGGATAAATGTTCCAGAAACTACAGGCCTATTGGATAGACCCATGTCATGAAAAGTATTTGATATAGTGAAATTGTAACAGTTTGGTTATATTTCAGGTAAAGACAATATTTAGTCTCAGCCAATGATATTACATTTTTACAATTAATTTTATGGGTTTCCAATCTAAAGTTCCCCATTAAAGCCATGACTTATAATTATATCAGATTAGATTTATTAACCACAAATTTCTGTATAGAAAAATAGATTTTGTCAGAATCTAGTTTAACTGTTATTAAAAATACAATGAGCAGAGAAGCGTTAAGAATATGTTTTTACATTACCAGTAAGAATAATAGAGTAATTACTTGAAAAACCATTGTAAATAAAATAATTTAATGCTATGTGGTTTTGATACCAGAAACCTTGAGCTTCATAATATTGACATGGCTAATAACTTGAAAAGCAATATTAGATAAAATACATTCATCTAATATCTCGTAGTCAGGTAGTTCAGCCTATGCTATGCAGGACAGACCTTCCATCACTTCATAGACGAGGCATTTGCTGGCCTAAACTTCACATTTGCTTGCGGCGTTTTCAAGAGACCCAGTGGAGCAAGAATGTCCTAGGCTATCCAAGTTTTAACTTCCTTAGGTATGAAGGATCTGCCCACTGCCAGACTGGATTCTGCAGTGCAAGTTTTCCCTCTTCGTAAGACTGCATGGGAACTTGGAGATCAACTTGAATTATCAATTTCTACGTCACTTTCTGCCATCTGCAGCTGAGCACCAGGCCTCACTACATGGTGCGTGGATCACAGAGCATTCTTTCAACACATGCAAAGAAGCCCTAGCTAAAGCAATTATATTGGCCCATCCTGTCTCAGAGGCGCCTTTAGGACTACTCACGGCTACATCTAACACTGCTTTAGGATCCAGCCTTCAGGCAAACCACATGGCCCACCTACTATCGCAAGTTCCTCGCTGTACATGAAGCCGTCCAGAACTTCAAGCACATCCTTGAATCCTACCACTGCACCATCTTCAAGGGTCACAAGCCCTTACATATAATTTCCAGCAACGCCGTGACAAGCTACCTCCTGTGTAATTGAAACAGCACATTCAGCATGTCCCAGGCTTCCAACATCATCGCCAATGCATTTTCACAAGCAACAATTTTGACGTTTCTACCCTGGGCAAATTGCAAGAAGGTGATGAATCCATACACCAGTAAGCAGGTTTCATCAGCTCCAGCTCCCAAGAATCTATAAGAGAATTATCCTGCTGGCTGTATTATATGGATCTTACCTCATGTTCTATCAGGCACTACACCATAAGATTGTCACGTTTCTTAGCAAAGCGTTAAGTCCTCGAAGAAGTTCATGGTTTGGGAACTACTGGTATTTTACTGGTATAGGGCCGTTTGGTTTATATAAGTTGGTTTTCATCGTAAGAAGATGTGAAGCAAAATAAGGTTAGAATAAGTGAACATTCCTTATTGTTATTAGTATTGCTATTGTTATTGCTATTATTATTGATATTATCATTATTGTCATCATCATCATGATTATTATAATTGTTATTATTAAGAGGAATTCTGAAAGAAACATAGGCTACCATTAGTAGCATTAAATGGTAAATAAGAAAAGTCAGCATATATATTCATGCTACAGCCTAGTGTTAGTTAATATTTTTAAATGAATATGTCTTTTCTATAGTTTAACACAAGAATAACCCCACATGCAGAGGAATTTTGTTGGAGCTCACCAGTGTGGATATGGGCATAACAGATCAACTAATGATCATATATTTTCCTTTTTGCAAATTTAGGAGAAAAAGAAGTCTATTCACCAGCTATTCTTATCTTTTAAAAAAACATATGATTCGATTAGGCAAGAAAAATTATAGTAAATAACTATTTGAATTAGAGGTACCAAAAACGGTAGTCAGGTGGATCAAAATGTGCCTTAATGAAACCTATAGCAGAGTCAGGGTTTTGAAACTTACAGAAGTTTGCAATTAAAAGTGGCATGAAACAAAGAGCTGCATTATCACCTTTATTTTCTAATTATGCTTTAGAATAATATGCCATCAGGAATATTTAGGAAAACAAGATAGGTTAAGAATTAAATGGTAGTCACTAGATTTTAGCTTTAGAAAATTATGTTTGTGTGTTGAGTAATGACATGAACACAATCGGGGGGAAATGCAGAAAGTCTTTTCGATGCCTGCAGGAATTTGAGATTGGAAATTAATACAAAAACAACTAATTATATGCTCATGAAATGTCATAATAGTGTTCTACAAATATTATAATTTAGCAGTTAAAGCATTAGAACAAGTGGAGAAATTAACATATCTAGTAGCAATCATTAAATACTAATATTAAGGTAGAATTTAAGTATCAACTAAAATGAGGAAATGCCTGTTTTTATACAATTCAGAAACTTGAATGTTCTTGTCTACTGTCCAGAAATGTTTCAAATATTCTTGTATATTCGTAAATTTATAAATATCCCTACATATTTTTCATTCACAACTTCTTTGCAACATATCAGCTATATATATAAATATTTTCCGAGAGTTTTCCCTTACTCTAGCATTGTGCAATGTTCATGTAAAGTTCACATGTTTGAGAAATTCTGATCAAGATGGAGCGATAAGGGATTGAAACAGCCTAATTAACGGGTGTAATAGAGGTAATAGAGAATGTAAGCAAGATAATAGCTTTGAGGGCCTACAGGTTTGTAGCATTTCTATTTCCGTGTTTGTTGATGATACAGAATCAGGTATTGATCCCAGGCATTGCTGAGCATAAGTATTTTTCATTTGTTGAAGCTCTTACTATAGGATTTCATTTCAATTGCCTCTTTCTATGATAGACATATTTATAATTTGAAGACTTTTTAATAAATATATTTTTGAAATTAACTATCATGCTTTTTCAAAACTTATCTAGTTCATGAAATTGCTGTAACTGGTCTTCTTCTGGGCGCATTCCGATGAGAGTGAAATGCAGGCTTCCTCAATAACTTCAAGATGGCACATAATTAATTATAATAAATTACTCTGTCATGATATTTTCCAATTTTTAACAATAATTAAATAGGCCTACGTTTATTTCACAATTATTTATGTGGTCCTAATAATGCTTAAATTTTGTATTCTATTTTCATTTAAGTAAGCCTACTTTTTAATTGTCATTTTTCTGTCATTTAAAGCATATTTCGGTTTACAGTATTGTGTATCTTTGGCAAACCTCATATTACTAAATTATTTAATAAATTTGAGAAATATTGAAATTCTTTTTATTAAATTTTAATCTAATTTTATTTGGGACTTTCTGAGAATAAAAACGGGGACTGGAGAAAACTCTGTGACAAGGTTCATAACCTGTACTCTTCCCCTAATGAAGTAAGCGTCATGAAATCACAGAGGATAAAGTGGGCTGAACATGTTGCATACACCTAGGGTTGCCACCTGTCCCGAATTAGGCGGGACATCCCGCATTTTAAAGACATTTTCAGCATCCCGAATTATGCCTAAGAGGGACGCATTATATTGCGGGACGCCAAATTATTCCAAAACAAAATATGAGACGTCAATTCTTGGTGGCGTCTTTTGTGAATTTCGTCTCATGGTCAAGATATCGATGTCGTTCCATCGCTAAAATGTATCGTGTTGGCAGCATTGAAATCACCGCCCATGATGTTATTCTTTGTAATTTATTTGTATAAGTCGCGCGGGCATTCTTGGGGTATGTCAGTGATCTGTACAACCAGCGTGCGAGCCATTAACTGGTGATCCGACGGGGAAGTACCGAAAACAGATCATATGACACTCTGTACTGATTTGCCAAGTACAGTTCCTTCTGGAAATATATAGCACAGCAAGACGTGTGTAGTGTTATCAGTTGTAATTTGAATCCACGTTCTCTGTGTGTTTTATGTGTCATTCGTTGAGTAAGAACTAATTAAATATTGCTCCTGTTATTCCTAAACTTAGTGGTAAGCCATTATCTAGTCAGAGTCTGGATTGCCAATGTTCATAATTTTTTCGAAACATGTCTATGAGTGTACATTGTTTTTTTTAAATTTTTGAGCAAAGCTTTAAGTTCCTTAGAGAAAGTATTTGACTTCACAGAAAACAATCTTTATGGCACACTGAAGAACTTGAATCTTTCAAACATCTCAAAGACTCTGTGAAGGCACATAATGTAGAATCTGATGTTAATTTGGATGAGTTAGGCCTATATGAGGAATACTGCTTTAGTTCAGATATAATAAATGCTACTAAAGTAAAGAACACATTCCCAGTCTCAAATGCTTTGTTCTGAGCATTCCTGGTAGCAATGCCTTTGTGGAAAGAGTTTTCTCTCTCTTGAATCTAAAATGGACAGAATCCAGAAACAGGTGCTCAGCTGACCTCACGAAGAGTGAAATCATTTCTACAAATGTTACAGATACCTGCAAAGATTATTTAGTGAGGGTGAAACAGAACAAACAACTATTAGAAGCTGCCAAATCAAACAAGAAATACAGCTTCAAGTCATGAATTTGCCCAGGCTTTTTTTTTTTTAATTATTTTGCTAACCTTTTCTTTTCTAATGTTAGTGTTACTGTTACATAGCCTATTCAGTTTTGGCTTTGTAATATAATCCGTCTTTCAGTTATTAATAAATTTTTCCATGTACAAATTTAGGTATGAAGATCGGCGATCTGCATATATTCGATAAGTGTCCCTCCTTAGCCTTACCAAAAGGTGGCAACCCTACATGCACCACATATTAAAAAATATTTACTAGAATACCTGAAGGGAATAGATCACTTGGAACACCTAGACATAGGTGGGAGGATGATATTAGGTTAGATTTAAGGGAAGTAGTATGTGCAAGGGATGGTTGGATGGAGTTAGTACAGAATAGGGTTGAATGGCGGGCTCCTTCCTTTAGCTTGGTTAGGAATTGTCTATATTGTTGGTAAGTAAGTGTGATTTGACAAATATGCCTTGTTAATTTGTACTGGTAAAGAAAGTCATAAGTTTAAAAGATCTGCCTGCATTTTAGTCATAGCCTTCTATATTCAGCACCAAGAATGGAATAATGCTACTGAGAATGTAGTTTCTACAACTATTTGTCCTGGCTTTAAGTATTTCTGCTACATTATTTCCGTTGAAAGTTGTTTTAGCTAGTGGACTTCCCCCTCTAATATTTTCCGTATAGCGAGTTAAAGAAATATAACAGAGGCTTCGTAAGTATTTTTGAATTCGTCCACTCGCATCCCCATCTGATGTATTGTGATGTTATTTTCCTTACCATATTGCTATATCTGTTGAGATCATCTCTGGAGGTGGTGTGATAATTGTATATGATAGAGGGGTATCTTGTTATACTAACAAACACCACATCAGTATTCACTAATTGAGCGATTTCCTTCTCATGTGCTGATGTGGGATGTTTTTGGCAGATTTTGCAAATCTTTGTATAGTCACTTTGATATTTTTACTATTTGCAATTTCATCTAGAATTTCACAATTATTTCAGCAAACAGTAATTTTAATTTACGCAGTATTATTTTTTTTGCGAAATGCAAATGAAGTCTCATTTTCAGTGTGTACGGTTTGCCTTCGATGATCAAATCATAGTTGCCAACTTCATATTGCTTCCAATATAATTCCATCAGTTATTCTGCGATTTTGCTGCAAAGTGAATGATTTCTGCATTTTTCAAATTTTTACAACAAAATACGTGCCTCTAGAGCTGGTAGAGCTGTTTGCAAGATGAAAACAGTATCAACATTCTAGCTCATTTACGACTGAAGCAGATTTTCACCAAGGCTAGTATATACCAGGTTGTCTCATTCGACGCGCATGCGTATTGAGCACGAGGGATGTGACGTGGCCCCTAGCCCTGCACACGATTTAAACAGCTACATCCAAGGGAAATGATGGGAATAAAACTTATTTTTAAATACAATAATACATGTATCTGTAAAGATATACTACATATGATCTTACAGGGGATATGGCTTAATAGAGAGACCACTTCTGAGTGCTCAGGCCTCAAATGAATAGGCTGTAATAAAATATGAGATGTTTGAAACAAATTAAAATATTTAAGCTGCTGGTTTCTGTAAAACATACTGTGGATCACAAAATAAAGAAAACACACAAACACCCTACATTTCTCTGGCAAGGGATCTATCTTTAAATTTATTGGGGTACTTTTACAACTCTGTTTGGTTATGACTAAGAAAATGGGAAGTATACTACGATTTTTTTTGTCTCGCAGAGGCAAGTTTACCCTTCTGTAAATAATTCTATATCCATACACATTTCCAATAGAAACTTAAAGGGCCTGTCCATTTTATTTATAGACACCAGCAGACTATTAACAGCTTATAGACAGGCAGAAAATTTTCCTTGTTGAACTGACCACCTACACCATATTTGACAAAAAATGTTCTATTCAAAAATTCCCACCCCTAAAAGATGGGTTAAAGGTTAGAAATGTGATTTTACCCTTCAGATGTAAAAAAAAAATATATATATATACATTGTGAAGCGACACTCCCTTTTTAAAAATTTTCAAAACACCAGTTCACAGACAGCTCTGGTTTCAAGTGTTGTGCAAAAGTGCTGTGTTAATATTGATTCAAAGTTCTTATTAGTTACGTCATATAGACTTCGGATTTTAGGTAAAAACCTATTTTAATCCATAAGTGATATATGGACGAAAACTTGTAAATGTATGTTTCATAAGTGAATATGCCTAAAACTGATACTTTTATAGGACCTAAAACAGCCTATTTTTACGTTAGAGCCTAATATTGCCTTTTTGCTCGTTTTTCCTCTAAAGTTCCAAATAAGTCATTTATTGTTATAAATTCTAGCATTTATTTTCATTTCGTACCAATTTTTTAGCTCGGAATGTGCAGTACATGACACATTTGTGACGTGGTTAAATAGTAAGGAATGTTTCGTTTTCAGTAGAAAAATTCCTCGGAATTCCCAAGAAAATGTGTTGTTTTTCTCCCGACTCCCACATCCAGAAAAAAAGTAGTACTCTGAATCACAGAGGGATACAAGGGGTTGAATATGCTAGTATGATATGTGTAGTCTCTGGGCGCAGGGATTAGGTTTTCACTGTTATGGTAGTAATACAGGCCCTAGTAATAGGCCTATATAATTGTGTACCATAGGCCTATATATGTGTTTTATCATTATTATTGATTAATGGTGACTTCAATACATCTAAAATTCTGCATTGCAATTGAGATATTTCAGAAAATTGGCAACTTAACGATTTTATAAGAGACTATTTTACGATTTTTAGAACCTATTTTCCAATCTTTAGAGCCTATTTTAGGTACCTAAAATAGCATTTTTAGCAAAATAAAGTCCGAAGTCTAGACTCATATATGTGCTATATTATTATCACCTGAATTTAATAGTTAGTGAATCCTTATAGCCTATATATAACTTTATCGCCTCAAGTGTCAGTGTACCAGAGTGACTATTTTCTAAAAGAGTGGCTCACTATTGACTTCCATTACAGCTTTAATTCCGCTTAAATAATTACAATGTTAGTGTACAGTATACTGTTCTGATAACGCTTCGAGTTTCAATGTCATTGTATTAGTTGTGTTTTAATATTTCTTCAAGATTCACTGACCAGTGTTTTTTTTAATCGGTGTTCTGTACTAGAAACATCTTGCAATAATATGCAAATATTCGTTAGCAATGTTAAGTGAATTAGTTTCTGCAATGTATGGATCGTAACTGTGTCGTAGTAATTCTCACGTGTAATCATATAACTTTCCTGTGACAAATGTTGAATCATTTGTAAATGTTTATTTCAAAATGTTCTACAAACAGAACACAGACTGGTTTGTAATATATTCATTGTTATTCCGTTTTTTCACATTTTATTTGGCTATATCTTCCAGTTTTATAATATAATAATAGGCCTATACATCTTTCAGTTTATAATATAATAGTTATTCCGTGCACACACTTTATTTGGCTACATCTTCCATTTTTTCCCTCTGAAAAGTATTATTCCAAGTTGTTTTTTAAAACTGCTATTCTTCTTTGGTTTTAATAATTATTTAGTATCTATGATTAGGCCTACACGCTCTGTAATTAAATTGTGTCAAATACATTGCAATCAGAAGTGTCTTGGTTCATCTTGTAGACGTTTAATTTAACTTAATTTCATGTAAAATAAATCTAGAAAATACAAAACTGCACGTTGATCTAATTGTGAAATTTATTTTTCTAAGTCAAGACGAATATCGCAAAATATAATAAAGTCTATTCTTTTCAAGTCTCCTTCCATAATTTAGAATAATTTACCTGGAATAAGTAATCATACCTAGAAATGTAAAATTAAAAACCTTTCAAGCATAATCTAAGTTATATCTGCTAGACTCCTTTTTTCTCAGTCAGACAAACTTTTTCCTAACTTCATATAGCTGTACTATTCTTATTTGTACCTGTAGTCCAGTAGAATTAAAATCCAAATCGGAAATAATTGCTACAAAAGGTTTTATTGTTTTAATGGCTTCATTTGTTGCCCAATATGACTATCCTAGGTTTTCCCCCTCGGCGGAGTTGTGCATAAGTGGTGGGGGGTAAAAATGTGGCCCCCAATGGGGTAGTTTTGCGGTTTTACGGTTATATCTCGTAAAGGACTCACGATATCGAAAACATGGTGGTATTAAAAGTTGTAGGGCATTACATTCTGCATTGAATGAGACTAAACACATATTTTTTGGACAACCCGTTCCCATAATACTGCTCATCAAAGTTGGACAAATTTTACATATTTATGACAAATTTTCGTTTTAAGTTCTGCTTTTTGGTAATATCATCTAACTTAACCCATCTATCAATAAAGTGGTCCATACAAAAGTAATAAAGGAATAAATTCTGCGTTCGATGAGATTAAAAGTGAATTTGTTGGACCACCCGTTTCCGTAAAGTTCTACATTTAGTCCAGTAGTGTAAAACCAAAAAATTAGACGAATCGGAAATAATTGCTACAAAAGGTTTTATTGTTTTAATGGTTTCATTTGTTGCCCAATATGACATCCTAGGTTCCCCCCTCCCCGGCGGAGTTGTGCTTAAGTGGTGGGGGGTAGAAATGTGACCCCCCTCAAATCAAGGTTTGCAAAGTTCATGTCGGTGCATTAACAGTAGGAAATACAGTGCAAAGTTCTCCCACAAGGGGAAGGAGGTGGCTTTATATTTATCCCTGCTATCAATGCACATAGGCCTACGTGCACGTTATTATGTTACATTGCTTACCTATTTGTTGTATGTCAAGTTGATCCTCCTATCCTCCAGAGCACGAATAACATTTAAAAATTCACAGACTCCAGTTTCATTCCATGCCTAAGCAGCTTTTTAATGTAATAGTTCCTACATAACCACTGGTGCTGGTTGTACCACGAAGCGTTTAATTTGTCTTTGTATGGCTTGCTAGCCTGGAAATTTAACTTTTCTCTTATTATACTCTCTCCAACGACTAAAGGGAGTATGTATCCGTTTTAACAGATTCAGTTTTACATTACAGCTTCTGATAAATTTATATTGCCAAACACAATGAAAGTAAACAGCATTTTTTTTTTTTAAACTGAAGCTCACCTGAACTAATAAAGTGAAATTACTCTTAAATATACGTTACGAACAATCACAACTGACACATAGCAACACATGGAACAGACTGACAATTTGGAGGGAATGCATGTTCCCACGAATATTCATCAGAGTAGAATGACTGTGTAGGGGTGCACTCAGCCTCGTGATTCCAAACTGAGGAGCTACTTGATAGAGAAGTAGCGGCTCCGGTCCAGAAAACCACCATTAACGGCCGTGGGTGTCGGCATGCTGACCACATGCCCCCCAATCCTGCCATCTGCCTATGGGAGATGATGCAGCGGTCGGGTGGTAGGCCAAGTCCCTCCAGGGATGTAGCGCCACGGAGTTTAGTTTAGTTTTAGAATGACTGTGTTCAAAACATAAAACTTACTTTCCATTTGCTTCCCTGCTACAGTACTTTAAAATTATTAGTGGGATTCTCAATTAAGAATCTGAAAAAATGTAGTCCCCCCCCAAAAGCGAGGAAATATAATGCCTTCTTATCTTACTTAATAAAACTTAGAAAATAGAATCAGAGCTAAATTTATTTTACTTTATAGGAAAACTACAGTATTTAGGAAAGAAGTGTCATTTAGACGGTCCCAGCCGGGGAGACAAGTAGTCATAAATCTATCGGCTTAGCTCGGTGAGTATAGGCAAGGAGGCATGAAGACCAAAAATTCTCTGCTTCAAATATGACGTATATCGCGAAGAGAGGGTGGAGTGGCGGGGGAAATTTTCTACGCCTTGCCATAGCAACCGCTGTAAACAAGAAGAGCAAGAGAAGCTGGAAAGTTTGTTCTTCGCCCAGCCCATTGGTGTTCCGTGATTGCCCTCCTGGTGAATGTTGAGGAACTGCAGAACGCTGTCTCTGGCGCGAACATTCAAACAATATATTACTGAATTTCATCTTACGAGAATAACAGTAAAAGTAATAACGATAATAATTCTAATATAATAATTATGATCATAAAAATAATTATAAATAAAATTCGAATCAAATAAGTAGGAAATGGTAGGTGAATTCGTTCTTCACCATCTTCCCCTGAATAGCCACTACTGCCCTGGTGTGTACTAACACTTTCAGAAGGTAGTTTTGTGTAACAATGCTTCATTATCTCAATCTTTCAATAAAGATTTCCAGATTTCCAAGCCACCTTCTCCTGAGTGGTTTGAATTACACTAATTGGTATTGGGCTTAGAAGCCCTTAGTATTTCTTTTAATATTGATTCAACCAGCTCCACGTGATTTCAACTGTTTTTGGTGTAGTCTGTAACCTTTGCCCAATATTTTCACATTCTTCTTCAGTGAACTTCCTTTCTCTCTTCAGTCCACTTCTGGCTTGTTTTCAGTTAAGAATTTTAACCCTTCAGAAATAATTGAGAAATAAAGCACAACTCTACTTTTAAAACTATAGCCTGATCCAGACTTGTTAATTTTTTCATGTGAAGAATTTTCATTTCTTTGAACTATTAAGCATGGAATAATATAAAATTAAATCAGGTAAACTGATGTAACACTGTAACGCTGGTCGATTCATTTGTTTAGAATGTCAAGGCCCGTAGACATATGAAATTTTCAACCTACACGGAAGAGGGATAATCAATATAGGCCTAAATATGGTCAAACATTGTTCGATTTGGACGAAACTCACTGTACAGGGGTATTCTGGGCCAAGGAACTTGAATCTGAGGTCGCTTTTACCAGGCGACGGTATCTAATCGTGGTATGTAGTCCACGTGATTTAGGTGTTAATAAATATAATGATTTAACTATTATGCTCATAATTTTTAATTTTTGAAATAATTATCGTGGGCGAAGCCGCGGGCACATGCTAGTCACAAATATGACGGAAATATGACTTTATATGCCTATACAAAATAAATATGGTCCAATTAAAATAACAAATATTATGCAATTCATGTTTAATTTGTGTTTGTGGCGAGAATAGAGGTCAGGACAAAAATCTACTCTTATACAATTCAACGGCCCTAAATAGCATGCTTGCTCGCTCGCTTCGTGAGACATCGGGTATGCTCGGCGATGTTCGTCTCTCGCAGTCTAAACTTTCACAAAGAGTACAAAATTAGGAAAACCGTTTCTTTATTATATAAGGCCTAAGTGAAATGAACACAATGAACAAATATTTTAATTTTATTTTTACTTACAATTTTCATAGCTCTGAACCACTAATATTTTTAATAATCTACCAGTGTAAATTTCTTAAAAATCCTGGAGTCAATAAATAATGGCGGGCGAAGCCGGTGGCACCAGTAGTAAAATATTGATGGTTTAACTCTTGAAATATCGCTGATAATAATAATCCAAACAAACCATTCCTTCCCTTGAAACTTATATAATTTCTGAAAATTACACTGAATTGATCAAATAAAATTCACATCATATTCATCTGTCAACAAATAGTTGAGAAACAATACGTATTATGTGTTCACTGTTAGCTTTGGAACTGTAAAATCGAATCTGAGATCTTTTTTCAGGCGGCGCTTTCTAATCGTGGAATGTACTCTGAAGTTGGAATTTTAGCTGTTTCATTAATTATTAATGGCTTAGTTTATGAATGATTCGCGTGCAAGTGTAAATAAATATAATGCTTTAATAATCATTATACTCTTAATTTTTAATTTTTAAATTAATTATCGTGGGCGAAGCCACGGGCAACTCCTAGTACGACACAAACATCCGAACCCTAGATATGACCATTTAGCTGTGAATGTGTGAAATTTCAACGAATCGCAAGTGTAATTTTATCACTTGTGCCTGTGATCAAACACAGCGATTGCTATGAGAATGTACATCCTTTACGACTCCCATTAAGGTTATGTACCTCACATCTGAATATAAAAATGTTACTCTGGTAATAAACTCTTCAATTGCAACATAAATGTTAACTGGTACGGCTTGAATCGTAAATTACTACTCCAAGTTTATCTTGCGGAATTAATCTATACAAACATGTAACGTTGCTCTGACCTGGGAATTTGATATCGAAAAATGCAAAGGAACTATATGAATTCTCTATGGTCACAAGGAACATAGCCGGTTGTTACGAAAGTTATTTTGAGTTTAACAGAGCTCACTCCATGTAAAGTTGCATTTTACGGGCTGAGCTGCAAAGAAAAAAAAGTGTGCGGAAAACGCCACGCGACAGAAGTGAAACTTGTTTTAATTTTTGGATTTTTTCAATTTTGGATTATTGGATTTTTTCACCTTTGGATTGCTTTACTTTTAAATATTGGGTTTTTGGACTTTTTAAATTTTAGATTTTAAATTTTTAAATTTTCTATCTTTTAATTTTTTAATGTTCGATTTTTTAATTTTTAATTTTTAATTTTAGATTTTTTATTTTTCAAATTTTGGATTTTTGGATTTTTAATTTTGAATTTTTTCAATTCTTAAATTTTTGATATTTGATTTTTTAACTTTGAATTTTTTGTTTTTTAAATTTTGGATTTTTGGACTTTTTAATTTTGAATCTTTGAATTTTTTAATTTTGGAATTTAAGATCTTTTAAATTTTGTGTCTATATTTTTTTATTTTTTAATTTTGGATTTTTAGGTTTTTTAACACTATTTTCGTGACGATTTTCAGCGTTACACAAGCTCTCGATTTACCCCTACCGCGGCTAAAGAAATTTCACTTCAAAAAGTGTACAATAATAAATTGAGGACTTATCTCTTAAATGTCCATTTTGTTCATTTTAGCCCCCACAAATACGTTTACTATTATCGTGTATCTACTAATTATATTTATTCAAAATGACACTCATTTTTTCCAAGTTTGGTTATGCACTTGATGGTATAATGTTTCTGCGTTACTTGCCTTTTCAATAAATTCTTTATGAGCAGGAGACGATTCATTCTGATAATTTCAACTGTTTCCATCCAATGATTTCTTTCCAAGGAATTGTTGCCAACCAAAAGAGCATCAATTTAAGTAGGACTTACCTCTAAATATTCGATCGAAAAGTAACTATCATCAGCAATATGTCTTCTAACATATTATACCATCAAATAGTATCGAAAAACTCTAATTCTATTTCTATTTCCATATATATTCTATATCAATATTTAAATTACATAACATTTCAACACAAAAAATTGTACCGCAACCATCTACATAGCTCAACTAATGGCTCATATATTTTAAGTCTGACTGAAGATGATCTAATGAGACATCGAAATGCATGTCATATAATTCTACATAAGCAACTGAAGGTTGGAGAGAGAGAAGAAAATTACATAATCTTACTTCACTTAGAACGAATTCTACTCAGGAAGTAAACACGAAGAGAACGCCATTATTATTAATCAACTTGAGATTGCGATCTATAGACACGCAACGCATATCTTAAATAAAATCAGGTAAACTGATGTAACAAAGTGCCAGTATGTTTTTGTTTAATCAGTTATGACTGCGATTATGATAAGAATATGTTTTTTTAAATTGATTTCCAAGTTAAGCTCCAGATTTATTCATTAAGCAGGGCTTACGGAAGAACAAAGGTCTACATTTTTTTAATCAGATTAAAATCTTCTAACATCAGCTGAACTGTACAGATTTGTGATATCTTCACAATCGTACACTCACATAAAGATACAAAAAAAAAAAAAAAAAAGTCAAACTGGCTGGTTTCGGGATTTCAAACATGGAACTCCAGAACGTGAGGCCAAGACGTTAACATCTCGGCCACCTGGGTCAGTTTAACAGTCTAGTTGGATAAGCGCATGCAAAGCAATAGTGTTATTTGTCATAGCTAACTGTATTTTAATTTCCAAAGCCTTATAAGATCACAGTAAAAGAATAGGCTATGTTGTCATGATACCTGATTTGCATTTCGTAAATTCTTTTGAATACGTATATTACTATAAAATAGGCACTAAATTGAGCATTACTCCGAAACAGGCCAACCGATTTTATCCAATATCAATAGACATCTTACCATGGGATTTACGGGGGAGTGAGGGTTGGGGGGAACAAAACATAGCTACTCCGCCAGTCTTTCTGCAGTGTTGTCAACCAAAGAAATCACATTTCAGCAGAATCACGCAAGTGGTAAGCGCACGTCAACAGCGTAAGTGTGGATGCCAAATTAGATAATTATTTCCGATGAATCATCCTCGCTATTCTATGTAGTGACATTTAATAGACAACGATTTTAATGCAGTCCAATAATATAACGTGGTGACGGTATTGCTTAACAATTAATAACACGTCATAACTCATAAGGCTTTAGTTATTAAATAAATCATTTTCCTCCGGGAAGAGAATGTTATATAAATAGGGTCAATATTTTTACACTGGATGACTAGTTTTAAGCATAAAGAAGAGTATTAGCAGAACATGGTTCACCATTTCGTGTTGTAAAACATAAGAGAGGTAAGGCGTCTAAAATTGTAGAAAACTATAGGCCTAATTTTAAACGTATTTAATGCATTTTGTGAAAAGTTTGCTCAATTTTCATCAGAGTTCACGGGAGTATCAGAAATTAGCACATACGGAATTCTTAAAGAGGCGAGGAAATTGTTGGATGTACAATGACGTGTTTGTGAAATAAGCAATTCGAAAAATTATATTTTTCCACATAACTCTATGCGCCAGAAAAGATAATGTCAATAAATAAATAAGGATCCTGAGACAGAATGAAAGCTTAGTATTGATGCCACTAGATGTCAGGGTGTATAGCGTACTTCGTGTTTCAATGTTGTCAGCTTTACCTATGAAGTTGAACGAAACCTACCGAATGAGGACTAGGGAGCTGAGCGCTCAAGAAATCGCGCGCGGGTAGTACTTTCAACAAATCATTAGCTGCAAAATAAAATGACAATAAACATGATGTATGCAAGCTAGTATATAATTTTGTTGGTAGCCATTGGTTAACAATAAGAGTAAGCTGTTCTAATAATAAAGGAATACGAATTGACAATGTACTACCTGAAGTTTCTGATTGGAGTGCTAACACTACCAAGCGTCTTCCTCTGCTCTCCATGGCTAAACACAACGATCGTGTGACTGAGAACACAGATAATAAACTGCGTCATCACAGCAGGATCAGCTATGTACACTTAACTCAGTGCATATGTAAAAGGAAACAGTCTTTAATTAAATACAAATAATACAAAAACCTGGGTTATTAACTTTGTTCACAAAATAAATCCACTAACACCTACAATATTGCAGAGGCACTTCAAGCAGTTTTGAGGTGCATTTATGATTGTCCTTAGGGGCGTACGATGGAAATGAAACATAGAGTTGAAGCAGCTGAAATGACATCTACTCCTCATAAGTAGGAATGCCCCCTTTATCGAGACACAAAATCAAAATAGTTATTTACGTGACTTTTTGTGTTTGACTTGAGATGTGCAAAGAAAGATCTCCACATATTATTATTATTATTGTTTATAAAGGATAAATTCTGAAATTTAAAGCAAGATTCTTCCTTCATTGTTTTGAGGTTAGAGTTTGCAGTAAATGATACAGGCCTAACCTGAATGTTACAAGGAGACTCCATGCTCTGTATGTATTGAGGTCTGAAGAAATGAGTATTAGAGTAACTTAATGTGATATTTGGTTTAGGACACCAATAACCCTGGTCTTAAAATACACATGATTGTTTAACACGGTCTCATCATTTCTGGAGAAGTTGTTATTTCGATGAAGAACTCTGTGTTGCAAGCTCATTGGTTAGAGAATAAAACACTTTCACCACCAAACCCATTAAACACGTCTAGATTGTGAAGGGGTAACTGTATTTGGGGACCAAATATAAGATTAAACTCTTTGATAGTTCATTATTAAAAAAGATCACGTTCTTATAGTAATCTCTCTGGTGGAGGTGAGGAGGTAAATGGGGAAAGCCAGATTTGCAGCTGAGGAAGAAGCTTGAGAAATGCTACATAATTATGGAGTGTTGCTGAGGAAAATGGAAAGAGAGCTTTGAGATGAACAACAAATGAAGAGGGGATGAGAATAGATGCATCTTGGAAGTTGTAAGGGAAGGAAAAGCTAACAGGTTAGGACACATGATGAGTCTAAGAGAAATTCTGCTGGATTTAATTGAAGGAAAATAAAAGTAAAAGTTGTGAAATCTTTCAATCATCGGCAACACTGCAACACAAAATTATTTTAAATGTGTAGCCAGAGCAATATAAGCCAGTTTATTAGGCTATTAAGTCACCATTGCCCTATAATTTTCTATATTAGTTGTCTTAGAATCTTAGGGGGAATGAATATTGTTATGTTAAAACAATTGGTATGAGGATAGAAGCATGCTTATAAGATAATACAGAGTTCATTAAATTGTATATCTTATCCATTGGCTACAAGATCTTATAACATCTTGTGTATGTTATATATGACGATTATCAGGGTTGATGTTATATTGTGAGTAACTCTAGTATCTTGTTAACTTACAGGTTTCACCAGCAATGTGTTAGTATTAATCTTGCTCTAGTGAGCTGTAGCAGTTGTATCAATTGACTTTCTTATCATATTACGGAAGATGCATTTCAGCAGGGTTTAAAACCATCATCAGTCATGATACAAGGCAAGGAACTTCTTTCATCCCGCACACTTCAGTACTTGTATGTTACAGACTAGTCGGTGAGTCGGTAAGTTTGTTAGTCAGTTAGTTGGTAACTAAATCAGTAACAAACGAGTGAGACAGTGACAATCTTAGATTCTATCGAAATAGTTAATAATGAAGAAAAATAATATCTATCGGTACTTACATAACTGCATGACGCAGCTTCACATGTCAAAGCTCAATTTTAAAATATAATGGTGCCGATGACAATGTCGTCACTGCTCGTGATTACTGTACACACTTCAGCAACGGATGAGGTGAACTCAACGATACTGCAAGAAAAAATTTAATAATATAAATAATGTATTTAGTTAATATTTTGTATTTTACACACTACGCATATACTTAAATTCTTAGTACAATATCTATAGTAAGAGAAGTTGCTTACAATATGTAGAAAACAGAAATTAATTTCACTTAAAGATCACAATTTCTGTGTTTGTATTTTCAGTACAGCAGTTGATGTTGCTTTTGTTACAGAAATACATTTTAAATGAAGAACAAGTGGCTTTCAAAATAAATCTTACAGTTGTGGTGAAATGTTTAAATACCGGTATATTTGGAGGATCGGCCACAGCACTTAAGATGTGTTACCAAGGCTACGGGTATCCCCTCACGCTGCTGTAAGTACACTGCAATGCAAGCGTGGAGAAGAGTTTGACAGAGATAAACAGATGAATTGAATTGGTAGTTGTGTTTGCAGGTTGGGAGAGAACGGAGTCATAACGAACTGCAGCATTAGAACTCTAGAACCTGAGGGCATTCTCGACTTCAACTTCACAGCCAATAATGTACTTAACAAAGTAATTCTCCAATCGGATTGTCCCAAAGAAGTATTTACTGAGCTGGATGCTTCCAGTAATCTGATCGAGATCTTGCTGTCTCCGGATCCTCCGTACTTCAGAATCTCCACATCAGGGGTCGCCGGAGACACTAAGGTACTTACTCTATTTACACATCACATCACTACTAATAATTATTTTTTTCTTTCTCAATCACACTTCTTGATTTTCCTTTTGGTTCCCCCCACTCTGCAGACGAACCTAAAACCCACCCGGTTGCTGTGAGAGATCAAACTTTGGCTAGCTCAGTTGCACAGGTCACAGGTTCAAATCTCAGTGCGAGGGGATTTTTTTAGAAGTCAGAAACTATAATCTCGAGGATTCCTGTGAGATATTAATAATAATGCTAAGTTAGACAGTTGTAGAAACTTTCTAGAAAAATCAGTCCCCCCCCCCCCAACTGAACATTTAACATTTTTTTTTTTTTGCACGACTTGCACTTAGTGGTACTTACGAATATTGTTGCTGTGGATCGTAACTTGACATTCCCGCACGCAAGCTTGTTGCTATGGAAACAAAACAAATTTCCAAAGTCACTTTCTGAAATAAATATCTATTTAAATAATGTATATACATAATATTTTAAGGTAATATCTCAATTAATATAATTAAATTTATATAAATAATCATCGTGCAAAAAATAGCATGCAATACTCGTGCCGTAAGTGCACAACGGATCTCGGAAATCGAAAAAAACTCGGCTCAAGCGCTGGTTTTTTTCAAACTCTTTCCTTGATCCGTATGCATCGCTTACGGCACTTGTATTGCAATATACTATAACTGACTTCTTGGAAGTATTAATGGAATATGTAGATTCTAAATACTGCATTTTTTTCCCACAGATTGACATTTCGAAGGACAGTGACGTTATTGAAACATTCCAATGCTGTGAACTTGCAACTTCGAGGTAAGCTAACACAGTCACCTCCATCAAACAAACAATGGCATGTGTTGCCCTCAGGTATGCTGGGTATCCAACCAATATCAGGTGAAAGTGACACACTAGTGTTGCTAGTATTAACAAATAAACCCTTGCGTTTTAGGCACTCTTTCCCCCCCCCCCCCCCAGTTACAGTGAACTGGTTATTCATGAAGATTGCACACAGTAAAGCTGAATTACCATAGGCCATTAGCCTATAGCGTCCTAAAAGCCTCTCTCAAATCCTATGCCCCACGTTGGGGTGAAGGCCTCCAAATGGAGGTTTCTGTTTCCCGATGTGAATTTTGTTATGCTTACTTTCCTAGAGAGGGCAGAGGAAGCCCATCGCCCCTTCCTAATAATTCAAAACAATCTCTCTATATATAAAAGGCTTTGTCCTGACTGACTGAATGACAGGAATCAACGTACAGCCTAAACTATAATAGGTAGAGACTTGGAATTTTGACAGTATCTTCGTTTCACAATGTAAGTGCTCACTAAGAAAGGATTTTGAAAAATTCAGATTCTAAATGCCAAAAATCAAATGTTTTTGAGAATACTTAATCCCTTCTTACACAGAATTATCGAATCCGAATCACATTTGACATTAAAACATATTGTTACCAGCGGGTCTCAGACGGCCTTGGGAAAAAAATGAAAGTAGAATAAATTTGACAAATGAGAGAACTATCAATATCCACGAAAATAATGCAGTCACATAACTTTCTTTACCCTGGACATAGAGAAAACAATACGAGGTATGGTAATATATATATTATTATATCACAAAATGAAATTCACAAAAATAATGCAGTCACATAACTTCCTCTAGCCTGGAAATAGATAAAACAATACGAGGTAAGGTAATATGTTTTGGGAAGAGATGTATGAAAGTGATATTGTATTTCTGTTTAATTTCATTCCGAAAACGGTTTTATGGTAACATGACAGTGAGAAACAAAATTTTTAGCCACGATAATACAATTTTATGTTACTGGAATTTCGGTTTCTTCTTATTAGAACCCCTCCCGGGCTTACTGTGTACTGTACAGGCGATGGGATGCAAAATTCTACATATAGCCATAAAAGCTATTTCAAACATTTTCTTAGGGGATAGTTTGAGTGTGATAAGTCGTTCTTTCTACTTCAAATTATAAATACCTATATAAGGACCTAGAATTTATAAAGTTAATTTCCAATTACAAAATAAAAAACCCGGGCGACGCCGGGCCTTTTAAGCTAGTAATATAATAAATTAAATTATTTAATTGAGGTATAGATAGAATATTAGGATAGATTTAAGCAGAGGCGTAGCGACGGAGGGGGTTTGGGAGTTTGATTAAAAAAAAGGAAAATTGTACAATTTTTTAAAGTCTGCTTATAAATTACTTAATACGAGTATAAAGCGTGGAAAGCTTAAAACTCGTTAATGAGCATCTTAAATTTTAAAATTTTCCGGGGGAGGACCACCGAACCCCCCCATGTGGTCGGCTTGGTTACGCCTATGGATTTAAGGGAAGTAGGATTTGCGAGTGATGATTGGATGGAGTTAGCACAGAATAGGGTTGAATGACATGCTCAGGTAAGCGCGGCAATGAACCCTGGGTTCCATAAAATAGATATTTCTTTAGCTTACTTAGAAATTGTCTATTGCCATTGGGTAAGTATAGATAGAATAAAGAGGTGTTAACATGGCGATTCATGCTTAATAAAATGCTGTAAGCGAGGTTATTCCCCAGACTTGTCATTACTTGCTTCATAACGGAATATTAAAGTCAAGACACTCATTCAAATGCTATTAATTAGTCAATTAGAATGCAATATTCATTTTTCCAATGGTTGAGTAGACTCCGATTAAAACGAGATACACACGTTTCACAGGAGAAATGGGCTCCATATACTGTATATACCTGAAAACTACAAGCACCCAAATTTTTCGAAAGGAAGTTTGAAAAAAAATAAAATAAAAAGAAAAGTCTATAGGCCCATATATAAAATTATTTTGCCAGTTTTATTCTTAATTAAACAGTTATAATTAACAATAAAATCTTCTTGGCTTCCGGGTATCTGCCGCATCATACTTGAGAAATCTGCCGACGTTTCGACCATCTTGCCGTGGTCTTTATCAAGGCTACTATCAAGTATGACGCGGCAGATACCCGGAAGCCAAGAAGATTTTATTGTCAACTCGGGCCGCGGAAGCCTACGATCTTATATTAAGTTATAATTAACATTACATATCATAAAAGAAATAAATGTGGTAGGCTAAAAGGTACTTATAAAAATAATGTGCATGCTAACAGCCCGCCGAAATCTCGTCATCTTATATGTGCAGCCGTAAACCCCTCAACAACAACACTCTTCATTCAGCGGTAATCACACACGATGACGTGGTTCGACCCAAGGTCAAAGTGTGGAAATTCACCGAACATTTCCCAAATTAGTGGTTCTGCTAGCCTTGAACTGCACTGTTTGCTTGGCGTCTCTATGCGGATCATGTGCATAAGAAAGCATCTTCTTTGTTTCATTTTCCTTTCATTACAGCTTTGCTACTGTTATACTATAGGCCTACTGTGATGCTACTACAAAGCATCGTGCTATATTGAGCCGATATTCAGATGAGAGAATTCAAATAATACCCGCACTCCAGTTTTTTTGTTCGCGATTTTTAAAAAAAATATGCGTGTAGTATTCGAGTATATACGGTATAAGAAGCATGCACGCCCTCATTAGAAGAGACGGCCGTCAGAATTCATAGAGCATAGACGTGTCGCGCAGTGCACTTAACCGCCTCCAACAGTAATAGCATTATAACCTCAACATTTTCATTAAGTGACACACTAGCATAATCTTGTAACTACACCAGAAACAGTTTGAATAAATCAACGAAAAGTGCCAAATATCCCACTATCCAAAACCACAAAAGTACCCTGATTAAGATGATCATGAATCGAGCTTCAAGCAGTTTTCTTAGGCTTTTGTCATAATGTTCCTGTATTGATTTAGGCAAAGCCCTACTTGTAGTCATGATTGCGTGGCTTGGCGTGGCAAGGGAGGAAGAACTTAGCACGAATAATCGGGAGTTTTCAAATGTTTCAATATAAAATATTATCAGTCTATAATATATAGTCTCAGTCTATCAAATACTATAATCTCAAATAAATTATTCAACAAAAAAATTACTGTTATTCATTGGTAAAATTAAATTTCTGGAACTATTACAATCATTTAATGGACATCCATGAATGAAGGGCAGAACAGCAGAGGGTGGGCTTTTCACAGAAACTTGATTTTCCCAAACAATTGTCACTAAAGGAATGCTGAATGACGGGGAGGATTCGCTCAAAACAACAAGTAGCAGGTATATAGTTAGAAGGGATATACTGTATAAATTTTTCATATAATCCAAAACTGTATTTGATAATTGTATTTTTAATTCTGTCTTAATTTTGAAATTATTTCTGTTAAGAAAAGGCATACCATGTTTTTTTACAATAAAAAAAGATCACATCGTAGATGAAGAGCATATTGTAATATTTTAAAGTCTATTTACATACTTTTAAAGCTTATTTTAAGTGGCTATTATCTCTTTTAAAAGCCTATTTACTTGTTTTTAAAGCCTATTTTAGGTGCCTTAAACTAAATTTTTTAGAGCCTAAAATCCCAGGTCTAGTTACGAGGATGTTTAATAATTTCTATGGCTTCTGTAACAAGTCTAGGGAATCTTCTGTTTTCATGTTTTAGTAGAGTTATATAATCGAAAAGTATTTTGTGGCCCGTTTTGTCCGAATGAGATGCTGTGGCGGAGTAGTCAGTGTTGTTTTGTTCTTTTCTTCTGGCATCCAGAGAGCGTTCCATTTGTCCTATGTATATTTTTCCACACATAGGCCTACACACCCCCGCTTTATGTAAAATGTTGATTTCGTCTTTCTTTCTTCTTAAAAAGCCTTCCAATTTGTTATCAGGAGTAAAAATTGTTTCAGTGTCATGTTTCTTTAAAAATTTTCGAATCTGGTACGTGACTCCAGCGATGTAGGAAAGATAGACCTTAGACTTGGATGGCGGCTTTTCAGTAGGATCATCATCATGTGAAATACGAAGATGTTTCACGAAAGTGGAAAACAGACTATCTGGAAACCAAATAGGCCTAACAGATCCTAATACATATTCAGTGAACTCTAGGTTTTAGACTTTTATTTGACTTCCTAATTTACACTAGTTTTATAACATCTCTCTTTGAGGAAATGGCTGTAAAGTACTTAATCATTTTCCCTCAGCTTATTTCATTTTCAAACACAGATAGCAATTTCCAAGGAAGTAATCAAAATGAAAACAACATAGTGAATCCATTTCAATTAATTTATAAGGTTTTATTTCACTAAAGTAGAACCAGTTCTTGATAAACTGAACCATTCACTTCTTTCTCTTTCGCAATGTCCTTCTCTTCTTTCCATCTTGTTACGCTGCTCTGTGTTTTCAAGGTTTTCTCAGCACCTGAAATCATTGTTTCTAATTAATGAATTTCATGTGGGCCTATCCCAGTAAACAGGGGCGCATCCAAGATAATTTTTTACTGTAAGTTTTACAGTCTTATGAAGGACATCCCTCAATGAAAAGCAGAGGTGGGGTTTTCACAGAAACTTGATTATTCCATCAATTGTCGCTAGAGGAATGCTGACTGACGGGGGAGGATTAAGGGGGAAGGACATCTTTTAAGTGAATATAGTTTGTGTTGCCTAATTTTGCAGTTCATTCTGTTAAGAATAGGAATACCACGTTTCTTGCAGTAAAAAAAGACCATGTTACAGTTTAAGTGTATATTGTAATATTTTGAAGTATATTTTCTATCTATTTACACATTTTCAAAGCATATTTTAAGTGCATATTTTCTCTTTTAAAAGCATATTTATTTCTTTTTAAATCCTATTTTAGGTGCCTAAAACTAATTTTTTTGGAGCCTAAAGTTCCAGGTCTAATTATTATTATGTAATGTAATGAAAGTCGGCCGCGGTGGTCTAGAGGTAGCATGCCCGCCTCTAGATCCGCAGGGCGTGGGATCAAACCCGGCCGCGGTCGATGGGTTTTTCAGGACGTAAAAATCCTGGGCACGGAGTCCTCTGGGAGGGACTTTAAGCTGGGGGTCCCGTGTCATAGGTTTACGGCACGTAAAAGAACTCCAAGCCTAAATTAGAGCCTCTGGACAAAATTTCTCGGCCCTTTCACGTCCAAGAAATACTTAGTTTCCAGAAGGGGGTTGCGAGGCGATGGGCTTACCACCTGTCCCTTAACCCTCTCTCGGAAAATAAGCATATCCAAATTAGTATAGGTACTGAAACCTCCATTGGAGGCCCCTTCGCCCCACCTGGGGATCATAGGGTACCAGATACAGATAGATACAGAATGTAATGAAAGGTATGAATTATATGTGTGACTACCATTCTTCTGTACTTCCTAAATAGCCTATTCAGCCATAATGGTGGCCCATGCTTAGCAAGTGATCTCGGTAAAGTCGCATTGTAGGGGGGCCCACTTTGAAAACCAACTTTCTCCTCATAAAACACTTAATATCACACGTATTTTGTTATAGATGGCTCTGAAGAGGAGATGTTGCCTCGACGAATGGTTTGGTCCAACCCACCCGCCCTAAACTTTACACTTTCGTGATTGAACGTTAGAGGTGTGACGTCACACCAGCTGAACACGTTTAATTCTGGGAAACAGGTTCACCAATACAACAATCCTCGCCTTCTGCAGAATTCAGAATGCCCTATTAAATTAATATCACTGTTCATAAACTAACAGATTCTCTCACTATGTTGGTCAACCTGCCTCTCCGAGAAACAAAAAACATCACCCGTCCATGGAAACTTGTGCACATCATGAGGTGGGCCCCCTACATTGCGACTTTGCTATGATCCCAAGTTCAAATTCTGGGGCAGCTAGAAATGTTTTATCAGAAAATTTCCTCCTTACAACCCCGGGAATCATTACAAGATAAACGATTATGTTGGAGCAGCTAAATATTGCATATCTGTTGAGCAACTTTGATTGCCACAACTATCAAACACAATAATTGAGTACAGCCTACTTACACATAGTGCAATGTAAAAATTATCTTGGTATAAGAAGGAATCAAAATATGTACAAGGAGAGTCAGGCAGCAGCCCTGTCTGTGGCCACGCCACTCAGGCCTTTGGGCCCGAGAGAAGATTGAAAAGGTTACGACGACGATATCACCCCGTCAACCCTTCCTGTGTGTGTGCTGCTATCTCTGAGAACAACTTATAAAAAGGTATGACATATGATTATATTAATTGATATGTAATCGATGCATTGCAATAATCTGTATCAATTTGTAGAGTCATCATAAACTATGTGATTAAATATGCAATAGGCCCTACCTCAAAGGTAACACATTATAAAGGTTCAAACTTCCACCATAACAATTAGATCTTAACAACCCACATGAAGAAAATGGGATTACTCCTGAAGATATTCCGTGCAGCTGACGATGGGAATCTAGTAATGAATAACACTAGGTTTGTTCCCAAAGCAAACCCATGACTGCTTGAGAATTTGGTGTACTGCGCACGTCCAATCTATAACTTATCCGTGATTTTACACGGTTAGAAAAATTTGGAATCGATAGTATCTGTGTTTAATCAATATAAGATATCATTCGATATTTACAAATAGGCCTACTATAAACAAGAATAAGAAATCAATTTATAGTTAATAATTTACAAATAAAGAACACGGGAAAAATATATATTGCGACTCACCCGAGTCCCCCACCACTACTACTCTTAACGGAACCCGCGTGGAAAGTAGGGGTTTTGGGTGGGGAGAAAAATAATTTATTTCTCCTTTATTCTCTTCTTCTCTTTCTTTCCCGTCTCTTTCCTCTCTTCCTCTCACGTCCTCTTCACCCTACCTATCTATCGGAACCCCTAGCGTTATAGCTAGGAGTCTTAACCCACTACGCCACGAATGACAGTTGAGCAGTGAAGAAAGATTTCATATATTGAAGGTACTATGGGTGACTTCATGCATTCACGAGTGATAACGCAAGAATTGCTTTTTCAAATTTTGAAATGTTTTGTTTGTTACGAAAAGAGTAATGTTGGTGAAGGGAATTTTTCTGCATCAATTAAGCCATGTTTTATACATAACACGGCGTTTTTAAAAATTGGGAAATATTATGTAAATTTCGATTTTTTATATGATCAAATCGGTGTTTAAAGATCGTGAAATATGATGTTTGGTACAAGGGTATTTTTTTAATTGTTCGACATTTTCTATAATTCGTGAAATTTTATTTTGTTTTTTATAATGGTAATTGCAATTATTAGAGCAAGCTGCGGGCTTATGCGCGCGGGATGATGCGCGGTAGGCGGAGGGGAAGCGAGCATGCGGGCAGGCTGGCGGAGAAGGCGACCAGGCCGATGGAAAGGGGAGCCGGGTGGGTCGCAAAGTATAATCTTGCCAAGAACACTTTAACGAAATTCATGTTCCCATTAATTATTAAGTTTTCCTCAGAAGGGATGCCTAGGCTATTAATAATCACTTGCCTGAGTTTTAAGGCTTATTTCTTTGCTAATATTTATTCTAACTTAGAAAAAATCCCGTTATGGCAAAAGATAGATTTATGCTGCACCCTAGCCAAGCTCCGCCGTTTTGTTAGGTTAGGAAGGTTTATGTTAGTTTAGGAGCAATATACTGAATAGCACGAGGTTTATTATGTCTCACATTGAATTTCTTCTGTGACGAAACCCTAAACCCCACCTTCCCAGGCGGGCCTCATTAGAGAGGAGCCTAGGGTGCAGCATAAAACTATTTTTTCTCCACGTATTTTCTGACATAATAGAAAACTCACGAAATGAGTTATATTGCAAAGGTTAGGTAACCCTAAAACCAATATTATATCGTTAAATTTTTTTTATTTCAATTTACTTACATGCATGGTTTGTCAGTATGTCTATCTGCCAGTAAATTTGGCGAAAGACAAACAAGATGCACTTTAAGCTCCGCCCACTCAACATTCCAATTTTTTTTTCAGCGAAGCGAAGCATGGTGACAAACTATCCTTGTATATTGTCGCCGAAACTCCCGACCAAATAAATACATTTACCAACATAGAAAAACACGCGTTTACCGTTCACTGTTTGGGCGTGGGAGGCTTGCAAAACATAAACATATGTAAAATATGATCACCTCGAATCAGCCAGAAATTTATACATCATCGATAAGTAAATTAATAATAATAAATTAAGTAATTCGCACAATGTGCATTTGTTTATTCTTCACAGAATTTGGTCAGGGAAAGCCCGCGTCGTTCACAGAACATCACATGGTATCTGTCGCATTGACGTCCGCACAATTCACACTGACACTGTAACCCTGGATCATGATATTTCTTGATAGAACACACTTTATGATGGAACCCGTGTACCGCGAAACGAGTGACTATATGCCTCAACTCATAATTTGAGTTCCTCCATTCATTGAAGATCATGGCATCGGTACAATAAAAGTCCTCCCATATCATTGCCCTCTTTTGTTGCAGTTCATGTATCAGCTCGTCGTAGGCCGCTGTAGCGGGCAGAATCAACTGTGTACGGAGTTCTGCTATAAAGTAATCTTCTTTGGATAGGACATATACGAGGCGTGAAGGGGTAAATTTTGAGAGATTCATTATCTTTTTCAAATATTTTGACTTGACACTTTCTATCGCCTTTAGGTCTTTTTTCTTTAGATGACTCCAAATACGTTCCAGCGCATATGTCACCACTGGTGCAACTTTCAGCTTGAAGAGTTCAATTGCCGTGTCCATTGATAATTTCCCTTTGTGCTTCACCTCATTCATTGCAGCTACAGCCGCCGCAGTTTTCTCCTTGACATGTGTGGTAAAGACATCTCCGTGTCTTTGGAATGTCAGCCCCAGATATTTAAAATTATTTACTATTTTCAGCTCTTTTCCTTCCAGTTCAATTTTCTGATTCATCGATAATCTCCCGCCCCTTCTAAAGGTCATCATCACGGTCTTTTCCCTGTTCATAGTTATCCCGTTAGTTTTTGACCAGTTTAATAACTTATTAAAAGCTGTTTGGAGATGTTCGATCGACGCAGATGTCAGGACCATGTCATCCGCATACATGAATATGGCTACGTCTTTAGTTGCGACCGCTTGCACTACGTCCATGACTGCGACGTTGAACAGTAGAGGGCTAAGGGGGTCGCCCTGGAGCACACCATTAGTTTGTACGATTGCGTCTGACACCATTCTATTATCATCTATCTGAACCGCGTTATTTGCTAGTATGCTTCTCAGTAGCCTCGCGATGTAATGATGATGCCCAATTAGAGATTCCACCTTGTCTATTATCAATTTCCTGCTGACAAGGTCAAAAGCCTTGCAGTAGTCTACAAATATGGCGTGCAGCTTGCCCCTTTTTATGGTCAGAGCTTTCACTATCGATTAAAAATCCATGGTAGATAGATAAACGTGAAGCATTCTAATTACTATGGCTACATTAAATAAAGAGGAATTGCGCACAAAAGTGCATAGTCAATGGTACTCTACTCTTTGCTATAGTCTATCAATGATTTGGTTCTTTGTTTGCACTTCGTGAAATGATATCTTTCACATATATAAAGAGAAATTGCGCCAAATGGGCATTGCAGGATGTTAGTCCTCGCTGCAGAAAGATATCAGAGATTCCCTTCTAAGTGCACAATACATCGCATGATATCTTTCACACTGCTTCCACATCGCTTTATTTATATCTTTCACATAGGCAAATACTCTCAATAAGTAATACCGTCCACTCCCTGTCCTTTTCCGGGACACGCTACTACTAGCGCCGCCAGTGAGCAGGAGTGGGCAGTTACTCGTCAGCTGATATAGTTAACGTTTGTCTGTTGTGTTTTGTGTACGAAAATATAATATAAATTCTAGTAAAACAGGGGTGCCCACAGATGGGGTTAAGACGCAGACTGCGTCATTGAAATTTCTAGAGGGGTGGGGGGAAATATCGTGTTATGAATTTTCTGGCCGGGGGTTGAAAATTGTTGCAAAATTAGAGTTTTATATGTTAAAAATAAAAACGGTCAAGTTCTATAACTTCAAAAGGTCTCTTCTAATTCTTTATAAAGATGAAGAATTTCGACAGCCATGGGCGCCCATACCCGGGGGGGGGGGGCGCAAGGAAAAAGTGTATATTATTAATTATTACATTCATGGCCAATTTCACCGACCTCGGTTAGGATGCCCGGTTACTTGACCACAATAACCATGGTTAGACGAAAGCTGTTGCACCGACAATTTGGCCTGGTTATGAATCCACGGTTATTTGCCGCCTGCTCATCTCGCCATTATTCCTCTTTGGAGCGATTCGTCTGTAGTATTTAGACGGCAGTGACTGATGTGTTGATATTTCGGCCACTATCGTAGCGGAGAGATTTGTTTTGATTTTGTGAAATAATATTACCCAAGGAAGGATTGGAAGGAAAGCCAATTAAAAGAGCACGGGCTCCGAATTTCAGCGCTTACGAGAATTCCATGCTGATTGATTTGATTGAAAAACACAAATCAGTTACAGAAAATAAACAGACGGATGGGGTTACTCTGAAACAAAAAGAAGAAAGTTGGAGAAAGTTATGCGTTGAGTTCATCTTGTGTGCCAGGTAATTGAACAACAAAGTACTGTTTCCTTCTATGTTTTATGCCACATAAAACCGCGCATATTGTTATACTTTTGCTTATCCACAGGTGTCACAGAAAGAAATTCTGGAAATTTGAAAACTGCATACGAGAACTTAAAAAAGAAGGGCTAGGAGGACGAATGCAAATGTGAAGGTGGAAATTTATAAAACTGGGGGGTGGTCCTGTTCCACCTTCTGAACTTCACGAAGTGGAAAACCCCAAAAAGAATGCTGGGCATTATTTCGAGCAAAAATACCTGTCTAGTAAGCCCCCATGATTGTGATGCAGGATATGGGGTGACAGCAGGTAAATAAGCCTATTCACATGTGACAGAATATGCTTGAAGGTATTTTTTTCTGTAGCGTTTTACTGAACTCTTTTATTTTCAGAATCTGATCAAAGTAGAGGTGGAAGTACCAGCCAAGGTACCCTTGATGTGCTGGAAGATATAGCTATTGTGAGTACGATCATACATTCAGTTGCTTTAATTAAAATCGTGTCTACTTTAGTTCTGCTCGATATATTTCTTGCAGTTATGCAGTTATGCAGTTATGCAGTTCATAGCATCTCTCCCAATTTCTGCCAGTGATCATTCGTTTGTAGCCTTTATGATGTTGCCAACAGCTTTACATGCAGAGGAATTAGTTTTAGGTTAAATGGCAGGTACCGGTTATGACAGAATCCTGAGGTATGTTAAGTTAACAACAGTGCAAAGTCTCTGGCACTATGCAAGCTGTACCGGTATTTTCTATTTTAGTATCAAGAAAAAGGGCCATATTTGAGGTTATGTTCTTCAGAACTTATAGAATTCATATTTAAAATCTGTTTGTTTTTAAAAATGAACAGTGCTTACATAACCTAAAAATGGCATAATATACATATGTAGCCTACTGGTTATGGCAGGTGATCAAGACAGTGTGCGGAATGAATCTCACTATGAGACAGCGTAGGCAATCTGATGATGTTGACAGTGGTTATGGTGTTGCCGCTAGAGCTGACTGTCACTCAGCTTAACTAGCCTCTGCTAAGTTAACTTTACCTTCCCAAACCTAGTTTGTTCCAAACATCTTTCTACTACATGTATAGGTATTGGCAACATTGTAGCCTATGATGAAATCAAAATAAGCCAGTCAATTGTACCTAGCCAATCCGTCTTGGCAACCAGTGTAAGGACCACATATCCTGTGCTGTAACATCTGGTGAATTTCATGCAGAATGTAAACAGTGACATTAGTTTAGCTAATAATAAACTTAGGTTAGAGGTAGTGGGTTTAGTATGGCACTGCTTTGTTTCTGCATGAGTGTTTTGGCTGGTTATGCAACCTATAATTAACCAGCCTCCAGTATAGAAAAATAAGAAGGGGATCTGGTGCAGGTATCAAATTTCTGTATCTGGTAGAAAGCTTTCATTAAGGACTGAACCCCAGAGACCACGTTTTCACCTTTTGGTTTTTGAGCATTGAATACCACCCAGGGGACCCTCTCTCAGCCCAACAATTGAACATCACAAGGGAATGGTGAATTAACAGCTGTTCGCAGTACCATTGTAGGTTAATTTGTGTTTACTTCATGATTTTACTTATATTTAGAATCTTCGTATAAACGTAAGGTGATTATGGAATCTAGGCATTTTAAGAAAACACCTCTTATGGCCGGTTTCTATAAACTCGCGAATTACCTATGGGTAAATTATCTAATGCACAGAATTTATACAATTTACACAAGAATAACACCACACAAACACAAATAATTTAAAGATAGCAATCACTTACACTTGTGGCGAGTTTCTAGATAAATGTCCTCTAGGTAAATATGAAAATGACAGAAAAAATGTTCCTACAAACTCGGGCTAGATCTGTCCAAGGGTAAATCTTTGGGTTAATTTGTCCTTTCATGGATGGCTGGATAAAATTTAACCTTTCATAGGATCAATAACAATGAGAATCAAAGCCTTCTGAATTAAATTAACTGTACAACTCCAAGGCCTTGCTCATTATACCATTGTAGGTTGAATGGAACTAATTTGTCCATGGGTAATTTACCCATAGGTAATTCACAAGTTTGTAGAAACCGGGCATTAATGATTTATTTATATTTGGCTTCTTTTTAGGGGCAAAGTGAGTTTATATATGAACTCTCTTGAGTTTCCAAGAAAATTACAACCGCAAATTGTGTCATTCTTAGACCTAAGAAGAAAAATTAACACGGCATGGAGCCAACTGTATATTATACCCTTAAGGCTAGATCTCTACTTTCAGTTTCTAGTTGCAGCAATCAAACAATAGCTGTCGTAGAATATCTAAATGGTGCACACACTATAGTAATGATTCCTTGTATAAGAGCAGTTTTCCAATAGATGTCATTAAAACTGCTTGCACGTTCGCTCTTTGCTGCTTCAGGTGGGAAGGTTTAAATGGCAGTAGTTATATCCAACTACACATCAATAATAGCCTACTGTATTAAAATTAATAGACCTAATATTTTATTAAGGAAAACCGTCTCTCAGTACGGTACATCAGTATCGGTCAGTGCTAATATTAGTCCATCACCACCTAGTAGATTAATTGACAGACATTTGCAGTGTTTTTACATAGACACCAGAACAGAAATAATTCTGCTACGGTTCTGAACAATCGCGACATTAGCAATTGCAAGTGGAGGCTTAGATTAAAAATAACTCATTTCTGAATATTTTCTGTGTTTAGGGATGGTGACTTCTTACGAGAGTGACAAGGATGATGATTGTGATGGAAGGAGTGAGAGGGGTGGCCAGATAAGAGAACAGTAGTCTCCAGAGGCAACACCCTTGTCCACTTACAGCAAGGTAAGCTGTCAAACTTACGTAATTTAAAATAAAATTTAAGGAAAACTTAAATATACTCCTACACAAAGATAGCCTAGATGCTATGTCTTATTTGAGCTTTAATTTATTGTGGTACCGGTGCCCTATAATAATATCTCTCAGTTTTTCCACTTGGATTACAGAAGCATGACTTGTTTTCTGCAAGACTTGTATTCAAATTTAAATTAATTCAGTAGTAAGATATTTTTAGTGATTAATTGTTTAGTTTGCAGTTTCGGAGGGCAGTGTCATTAATTGCTGGCAAGTTAATATATTTGCTCCTCATGAATTCTGCTGCTGTATCCCATTTTTTGTACATATTTAAAGTATAATTCACAGTAGGAATAAGTATAACAACGTCCAATTCTATTTACAGCACGCATTGGTTAATAACAGCTCTACACAGAGAAAAAGAAAACATCGTACGACAACAGAAGCCATAAGAACAACAGCAGAGCTTCAGCAGCAGTCCTTAGAAAAGGATCTTCTTCACAAAGAAGAAATGCATAGGCTGGAATTGGCTCTTCTTGAAACAAAACTAGAAATAGCAGAAGAAAAGCTGAACCTACTGGTGGAATAAGAACAAAACCTTATAATTATGTTGCAATTAGATTTTCATGCAAATAAACTTCTTTCTCTCTCTTAACATTTGTAAATTTTTTTATGGTCATTATCTAGATCTAATGAAAGCTGAGTTGCAATGTAAGCACAAGCACGTGGTCTTGACCGCAACACTAAACTCACCCGCTTAATCCAGTAGTTTAATAACGTTAAAAATCTATCAAAATGATCAAGATATAATTATAAACAGGTTTTCAATTTGAGTTTATTACACCAATTATATTTGAATCTTATTTATTTCTACATAATATGATCGTTATAATAATGGCCGTTATACAAGAATGACCAACCCATGTTTTCTACTGAGCTGCGCAGGAAGGAAAGTAGAGGACAGGCGACAGAGTCTTGTGTTTGTTTTGATTGTGCACTCCCGCCCGCTATGCTTATGCACAAGGATACAAAAGTATGTTTACAGTACAACTCAGCCTTCATTAGATGATCTATAGGTATCGGAAAAACAGAATTCAGATCGAATTGAGCTTCAAGAACGATACACTGAAACATCGCGCTGTGAAGGATTTGTAAGATCCACTGAGTAATTAATTGATTTTATTTGTTTGGTTATATTTAACAGTGGAAATAACTTTAGACAAAATTGCATTTTAATCAAAATAGCCTATGTTTCGTTTGGTTAATCCTACATAAGTTTTGCAGGTTAAAAATTCGATGTATACAGCAGGCCTAGTACTTATCGAAACTAATATTAAGTTTTAGCAAAACTTATAATTATAGAGCGAACCATACATTTTTATAGTTTTACCCATTTCAAACTTTAATTACAGCACAGAATATGCATATTAAGGTTAATCCAGATTAGTGGGAATCTACTGTAATTTTATTATTTTTAATGTGAGGAGTGAGTGTGGGATAGTGATTTCTGTTTCCTGGGGTAGTTCAAACATAACCAAAAGATACTTATTAACTATGCCTACTTGCTGCTTTATTAGTTGTAGAAACAGGAGAAATAAACAAATTTGAAGTAGCCATTCTGAACATGGTGATTGGAATTAAGTCTTCGAAGTATGGAGCACATAATACATAAAAAAATTCCAGGTATGAAGTTACTGTTCTTGAAATTCTTGGTGGAAACCAGGAAGGTAGTCAATGGGGAGGAAGGGCTAAGCCCCTCCCTCTTATACAGAAAAAAAGCAGGAGGGGAATCTGGGGCAGATATTAAGTTTTTTTATCAGGTAGATACTTTGGCCTCAATAGCGACAGAGCTATTGATACAGTTTTAAATGTTAGGTTTTATTATCTCCATGTGACCAACCGCTCAACAACAGAACTTCGGCCAGCTGATATAATGGCATTGTCAGTGCCTTTTTATGTGAATTTTGAGTCTACTTCCTCAAGAATTTACTTACATTTAGAACCTTCATACAATTCAGCCTATAACGTGCTTATAAATGGAATCTATAGGTTCTAAAGAATAATATATCAAGTTTGGCCATTTTCCATGCTTTTAAATTAAAATAAATACTTATATGTCTCATGCTATGTCTTGGACAGAGAAAAGGACGAACAAGTCGGTCCTGGAAGACATAAAACCCACAAGGTCGCTGGAAGCCATGGTAGTTAGAAGGAAGCTTCAGTACTTTGGGCATGTCATGAGAAATCAAGGATCATTGGAACATGACATCATGATTGGACTTGTCGAAGGATCTAGGAAACAAGGAAAACCTCGAACACGCTGGATAGATGATGTGAAGAAAACCGTCAATTTAAGTTGGGAAGCCATTACCCACATTGTATTTTCCACTCGATAATGAAGTATGGAATCATATTCTGGGGTAACTCAACCCATAGGGATAAAATATTTAAGCTACAAAAGCAAGCAATTAGAATAATGTGTGGAAAGAAAAGGAGAGAATCATGCAAACCGCTCTTTGAAAAATTAAAAGTCCTCACTCTCACAGGGGAGTATATATACTCTGTTATGTGTTATATGGTAGATAATATTGAGAGATTCCAAACTAATAGCAGTGTTCATGAACATATTACTAGAAACAGGAATGATTTACATAGACCGGTTAATGCATTAAAACTTTTTCAGAAAGGCGCTTATTACTCCGCAATACAGATATACAATAAGCTTCCAAACAACATTAAATTATTATGTATTCAAAGAAAAAGCAAATCCTTCAAAGGATCTCTCAAGAAATTTTTAATGACTCACACCTTCTACAATATGGATGAGTATTTCCAGTTTGAATAAGTTTATAGTGTAGTATATTATATATCATTATTTATTACTTGCTTGTATATTGTAATCTGACGTGTTCTATATCCTTGAGTCCCACTCAACACAGGATCTACAGAACGAGATAACTACATCTACATCTACATAAAGGACAGGAAAGAATGGCGGAAATTGACAGAAGTGAGAACCAGGAACAGGGAACGCACAAACGTCCACTAAGCACGGGAGAAGGCAATGGCAAACCACTCCTGTATTGTAAGACTTGAGGCTTTCTTGGCGTTGATTACTAATGATGGTTTCACGGGCTATAAGCCGAGTAAAAGGATGTATTGTATCCAAGCTTGGATACAATACATCCTTTTACTCGGCTTATAGCCCGTGAAACCATCATTAGCACTCCTGTATTAAACATAATGCCTAGTAAATCCAAATAAGGATCACCAGGAGTCTACACCCAGACTCGAAGGACTACTACTACTACTACTACTCATGCTATACAACGGAAAATGGTGTGTGCCAATCCCTGCAGTGCTGATTTGTCGCTTTCTTGATAAAATTAATTTTTCCACTGAGGGTATAAGGTGGTATTCTTTTCCATTAATACACAATTGAAGTTGCACAGCCTTACATTCCTGTTAGGTGCAGAGTTACCTTGACTGGGAAACGCTACCTCGCTATCATTTGCTACTCGTACAAGCAAGCCCCGCTGAAGCTCCACCCATTTTCCTTCATATAGCATGAACTGTATAGGCCTTGGTGAATAAAGAAAAAGAAAGGTGTGGTACTGGTATAAAATGTTGGCTATGTAATCTTACAACAATCAAGTCAAACAATGTACACAATGAATCTTGACAGAACTGACCTACCTTTCCTATATAGCCTATTTTTGGGAACTCGTGTTTGTTTTAAACTGAAGATTTAAAAAGAAACTTAAGTATTCCTAACTTATTTTCACATCAAGCACTAGAATCTGAGCAAAATGCCTGAAGTGTCTTATGAGAGGACATATCTTGAAATTATGTGGCGAAAGATAAATTGTCGCCTCCGATGCTCCGCCTACTCTTGCCTAATATCCAGGGCATTACAATGGTGACGGCTCACTTCAACCTTTACCCTGGCTATCAAGCTGCTTAATGCCAGCAATGCAGCTCACTGTTATATTGCACTGTTCTCAAAAACGACCCTTGTACCAAATCATATGCACTAATTACTACAATAAAAAACGATCCTTGTACCAAATCAGAGTTACAATCACCAGAGCCTCTTTAGCGTTTATGTAATCTGCTAACATCACATCACTTCCCCTTAGGTCCCTGTTGGCTGCAGGAGTTGCTGAATACAAACAGCTTCAGGATCACCCACAGGCTCGTTCTCTCTAGCTGCAATAGCAATGGTGTGCAACACTGTTGTTGCAACTATAATTGTAGGCCTATTTCTGATGTGGCATCTGAGACCCAAGGCAACAGCAGGAAATCTCCTCTTCCGCACACCATACTGTCGCTCAAAAACATTTCTAGTTGCGATGTGGGCCTTGTTGTAACGCTGCTCTGGTTGAGTGACAGGGTTTTGTAGAGGTGTAAGCAAATATGACTTGCATGGATAACCTCCATCACCCAGAAGATAGCCATTAGGTACCTCCCTGGTATCTAAACGTGCTCGCAGTCAAGATTCATGGAAGATGGTGCTGTTGTGAGTCGAACCAGGCCATCTTGCAACTATGTCTCTGATTAGGAGGTTTGAATCGCTTACAGTTTGCACATTAATGGAGAAATAACCTTTTCAATTCCGAAAAAGTTCCCCATTTTCTCCTCCAGGGGATTGGATTCGGACATGGGTACAATCTAATACCCCCAAGACACCAGGGAAGCCACGAATCCTGTAGAATTCTTCCATTACTTCCCTCTGCTCCCTCAGATTCGAAGGAAGTTTTATGAAGCGAGGAGCTAAAGAAGCTATTGCTTCAGACACTTTGTGGATAATTCTACTACACACTGTGCTCTTAATTACATCAGTGGTGTCACCAACTACTTCCTGGAAATATCCAGTGGCATAGAATCGTAGCGCAGTCGGCAGTCGATTTCTTGGAGACACGGGAAAGTTTTTGTTCGTTGGGAAGTCCAATCTTGGTATAAGTGCATTTTAGCTAAGTTTTCGATTTTTATGAAAACCAATTTTTTTATGGATCTGAAAAATCACTCAAATCGTTCAGGAATTTTCACAGATTTTTTTGACACGTCACACAGCTTTGTATTTGCCACGAAGGCTTCAAAAATTCCTCTGAAAAGGTACCTAGCATACAATAAATAGTCATCCAACTCCATCTTGAATGCTGCAGAAGCAGACACCGCCTCATGGATATTATAGGAGTACATACGGCTGTAAGCGCTCAAGTATGCGGTGTGCTCCTGGTTAGCAACTTAACCGTTCGCTCGGGGCCGGTTAGCTAATTTCTCTCGGTTAGTGTCGTTTAACTCGTAACCGGGGTCGATGAAATGGAAATTCGTGAAAATGCCTGGTTAACTACTTGGTGTTAATTAAACGGCCCTAACCGAGGTCGGTGAAATCGGGCATCAGGTGTTTTTACTTTAAGAAATTTATTTGAATTGCAGAAGTTTTACCAAATCGACAACATGGAAGCAGATCCCCAAGAGTCAAAACCTAAAATTCTATATTTGTATTTTAAAAAATATATTTTTTAATTAAACAAGATTTGTTGGTGTGTCAAATATGATGTAGGAGTTATTTTCTTTTCATAACATAATGAGTAGGTCTATTATGTCCACTGTTCCATGTGCTATTTAACTTTTCTTATAAATAGTAATAAGTATTATAATTTAGGTAACAATTTCTTGTTTAAGTTGCCACGTCTTAGAGTATAGTAAACAAATTTGCTAACTAGTTTTTCAGTGCTAAAATAGCGTAAAAACGATTTTCATTAGTTCAACATTTAAAAATTTCCCGGGGGTGGACAGCCGACTTAGGTAACATTTTCTTGTTTACATTGGCATGTCTTAGAGTTGTTCCTAACTAGTTTTTGAGTGCTAAAATAGCGAAAAATGTGATTTTCATTGGTTCAATATTTAAAAATTATCTGGGATGGACCCCCGACCCCTTTTTTGGGGGTATTCCAAACACTATACAAAAACGGTTTCTCTCCAGTATGGGTAAGCCGATGTATTCTGAACATACTTTATGAGAAAATAATTCTGTACACTCGTCACACGACAATGATTTTCTCTGGTATGGGTAGTGACCCTTCTTTGGAAATGCATTTGTATGCACAACGCTTACAAAAGTCTACTGTGTGCGAGTAACTTTATGAAAATACTTAAAAACAGACATCACAAGACAAAGATTTCCCTCCTGAAAATTGGCTGGTGCAGAAACCACAAGAAAAAAGCTATCCTCTATGAATAAGCTGATGCCTCTTCAATTATCTTTCAGCGGAAAATTACTTGAAACAGACACTACAGAAGAAAAACTTCTCCCCTGTATAAATAATTAAATGCTATTTGAAGTAATGTCTGTGTAAAAAATACTTTTAAACAGATATCACAAGTGAACGGTTTCTCTCCTGCATGAATTAACTAATGTCTCTTGATTCATCTTTTAACAGAAAATGTCTTGAACAGATGTCACAAGAGAAACCCCTTTCCCCTGTATGACAGAGTAGCTGTTGTTTGAGATTACTCCGAACGGAAAATGCCTTGGTACAGATATCACATGAGAAAAGCTTTTCTCTGGAATGAAAAGGCTTATGTTTTCACGTCATTTCCTCGAGAAAAAACGTTTCTACAGACACTACACAAAAACAGTTTCTCTCCACTATGAAAACCCGATGCATTCTTAACTTACTTCTATGAGAAAATAATTCTGTACACTCGTCACACGACAATGATTTTTCTCTGGTATGGGTAGTGACTCTTCTTTGGAAATGCTTTTGTATGCACAACGCTTAGAAAAGTCTACTGTGCTGGACATATATCAAAGTTTATACCAGATCGGTTTTTGCACGTTGTTATGTGGTATCTATCAAAATACAATTCACATAGGGAGCACACGCAATAAATACATTTAGCAACATTGAAAAACGCGCCTTTACCGTTCACCGTTTGGGCGTGGGAGGCTTATTTGCAAAACATAGACATATGTAAAATAATGATCACCTCGAATCAGCCAGAAATTTAAAAATCATCAATAAGTAAATTAATCACTAACGATAAATAAATCCATGGTAGTTACATAAACGTCAAGCATTCTAATTACTATGGCTACATTTCATGGTAGTTGGAAGAACATGACGTAGCGTTCAAACTACTATGGTTGCAGTCCGTGGTAGTTGGAAGGACGTATTATAGCATTCTAAGTACTATGGTTATAATCCATGGTAGTTGGAGGGACATGGCATTATATTCCAATTACTATGCTTTAGTCGCCATATATGGATATTTTAAACATTAAAATTGTTTTCGACATAAAGTGTTCATAATAATGGGCCATTCAGATAGAAACTTAACCGTAAAGATTAACGCAATCTGTGGCACGGCAAAGAGCATTCGCAATCAAAAACGAGAAAGTGTACAGCTCATAAAATGGCTGCAGCAGACGAAAATACTTTCATGTTTCTTACTTGAGACAAGATTTCTGTGAAAATGCCTTGGAACAGATATCACATGAGAAAGGCATCTCTCTGGAATGTGTGACTATATCCAAATAATGTCTGACAGTGTAGGTGTGTTCTGAGCTTACTTCTATGAGAAAAAAGCTCTGTACACACTTCACACGACAATGATTTTTCTCTGGTATGAGCAATGACACTTCTTTGAAAATACTTTTGTATGCACAACGCTTAGAAAATTCTACTGTGTGCGAGTAGCTTTATGAAAATACCTTGAAACAGACATCACAAGAGAAAGATTTCCCATATGTATAAAATGGCTGGTGCAGACACCACAAGAAAAAAGCTTTTCTCTATGAATAAGCTGATGTCTCTTCAATTATCTTTCAGCGGAAAATTACATGAAACAGACACTACACCACAAAAACTTCTCCCCTATATGAATAAGAAAATGCTATTTGAAGTAATGTCTATGTAAAAATACTTTGAAACAGATATCACAAGTGAACGGTTTCTCTACAGTATGAATTAACTAATGTCTCTTGAATAATCTTTTAGCAGAAAATGTTTTGGTACAGATGTCACAAGACAAACTCATCTCTCCTGTATGACAGAGTAGATATTGTTTGAGATTACTCCGAGCGGAAAATGCCTTGGTACAGATATCACATGAGAAAAGCTTCTCTCTGGAATGAAAAGGCTTATGTTTTCACGCCATTTCCTCGAGAAAAACGTTTCCACAGACACTACACAAAAACGGTTTCTCTCCAGTATGAGTAAGCCGATATATTCTGAACTTCTATGCGAAAATAATTCTGTACAGTCATCACACGACAATGATTTTTCTCTGGTATGGGTAGTGACCCTTCTTTGGAAATGCTTTTGTACGCACAACGCTTAGAAAAGTCTACTGTGTGCGAGTAACATTATGAAAATACTTTGAAACAGACATCACAAGAGAAAGATTTCCCATATGTATAAATAGGCTGGTGCAGACACCACAAGAAAAAACTTATCTGTATAAATAAGCTGATGTCTCTTCAATTATCTTTCAGCGGAAAATTGCTTGATACAGACACTACACGAGAAAAACCTCTCCCATGTATGAATAAGCAAATGCTATTTGAAGTAATGTCTATGTATATAATACTTTGAAACAAATATCACAGGCGAACGGTTTCTCTCCTGTATGAATTAACTAATGTCTCTTGAGAATTCTTTTAACAGAAAATGTCTTGGGACAGATGTAACAAGAGAAAATCCTCTCTCCTGTATGACAGAGTAGATATTGTTTGAGATTACTCCGAACGAAAAATTCCTTGCTACAGATATCACATGAGAAAAGCTTCTCTCTGGAATGAAAAGGCTTATGTTTTAACGCCATTTCCTCGAGAAAAAAGTTTCCACAGACACTACACAAAAACGGTTTCTCTCCAGTATGAGTAAGCCGATGTATTCTGAATTTCTATGAGAAACTAATTCTGTACACTCGTCACAGGACAATGATTTTTCTCTCGTATGGGTAATGACCCTTCTTTGGAAATGCTTTTGTATCCACAACGCTTAGAAAAGTCTACTGTGTGCGAGTAACTTTATGAAAATACTTTGAAACAGACATCACAAGAGAAAGATTTCCCACATGCATAAACTGGCTGGAGCAGACACCACAAGAAAAAACTTTTCTGTATAAATAAGCTGATGTCTCTTCAATTATCTTTCAGCGGAAAATTACTTGAAACCGACACTACACGAGAAATCTTCTCCCCTGTATAAATAAGAAAATGCTATTTGAAGTAATGTCTACTTAAAAATACTTTGAAACAGATATCACAAGTGAACGGTTTCTCTCCTGTATGAATTACCTAATGTCTCTTGAGAATTCTTTTAACAGAAAATATCTTGGAACAGATGTCACAAGAGAAACCCCTTTCCCCTGTATGACAGAGTAGCTGTTGATTGAGATTACTCCGAACGGAAAATGCCTTGGTACAGATATCACATGAGAAAAGCTTCTCTCTGGAATGAAAAGGCTTACGTTTTCACGACATTTCCTCGAGAAAAAAGTTTACACAGACACTACACAAAAACGGGTTCTCTCCAGTATGAGTAAGCCGATGTATTCTGAATTTCTATGAGAAACTAATTCTGTACACTCGTCACAGGACAATGATTTTTCTCTCTTATGGGTAATGACCCTTCTTTGGAAATGCTTTTGTATCCACAACGCTTAGAAAAGTCTACTGTGTGCGAGTAACTTTATGAAAATACTTTGAAACAGACATCACTAGATAAAGATTTTCCTCCTGTAAAAATCGGCTGGTGCAGACACCACAAGAAAAAGGCTTTTCTCTATAAATAAGCTGATGTCTCTTCAATGATCTTTCAGCGCAAAATTACTTGAAACAGACACTACTCGAGAAAATTTCTCCACTGTATCAATAAGCAAATGCTATTTGAAGTGATGTCTATGTAAAATATACTTTGAAACAGTTATCACAACTGAACGGTTTCTCTCCTGTATGAAGGAACTAATGTCTCTTGATTCATCATATAACAGAAAATCTTTTTAACAGATGTCACAAGAGAAACTCCTCTCTCCTGTATGACAGAATAGATGTTGTTTGAGAATACTCCGAACGAAAAATTCCTTGGTACAGATATCACATGAGAAAAGCTTTTCTCTGAAACGAAAAGGATTATGTTTTCACGTCATTTCCTCGAGAAAAAACGTTTCTACACACACTACCCAAAAGCGGTTTCTCTCCAGTATGAATAAGCCGATGTATTCTGAATTTCTATGAGAAAATAATTCTGTACACTCGTCACAGGACAATGATTTTCTCTCTTATGGGTAATGACCCTTCTTTGGAAATGCTTTTGTATGCCCAACGCTTAGAAAAGTCTACTGTATGCGAGTAGCTTTACGAAAATACCTTGAAACAGACATCACAAGAGAAAGATTTCCCACATGCATAAACTGGCTGGACCAGACACCACAAGAAAAAACTTTTCTGTATAAATAAGCTGATGTCTCTTCAATTATCTTTCAGCGGAAAATTACTTGAAACCGACACTACTCGAGAAATCTTCTCCCCTGTATAAATAAGAAAATGCTATTTGAAGTAATGTCTACTTAAAAATACTTTGAAACAGATATCACAAGTGAACGGTTTCTCTCCTGTATGAATTACCTAATGTCTCTTGAGAATTCTTTTAACAGAAAATATCTTGGAACAGATGTCACAAGAGAAACCCCTTTCCCCTGTATGACAGAGTAGCTGTTGATTGAGATTACTCCGAACGGAAAATGCCTTGGTACAGATATCACATGAGAAAAGCTTTTCTCTGGAATGAAAAGGCTTACGTTTTCACGACATTTCCTCGAGAAAAAAGTTTACACAGACACTACACAAAAACGGTTTCTCTCCAGTATGAGTAAGCCGATGTATTCTGAATTTCTATGAGAAACTAATTCTGAACACTCGTCACAGGACAATGATTTTTCTCTCGTATGGGTAATGACCCTTCTTTGGAAATGCTTTTGTATCCACAACGCTTAGAAAAGTCTACTGTGTGCGAGTAACTTTATGAAAATACTTTGAAACAGACATCACTAGATAAAGATTTTCCTCCTGTAAAAATCGGCTGGTGCAGACACCACAAGAAAAAGGCTTTTCTCTATAAATAAGCTGATGTCTCTTCAATGATCTTTCAGCGCAAAATTACTTGAAACAGACACTACTCGAGAACATTTCTCCACTGTATCAATAAGCAAATGCTATTTGAAGTGATGTCTATGTAAAATATACTTTGAAACAGTTATCACAACTGAACGGTTTCTCTCCTGTATGAAGGAACTAATGTCTCTTGATTCATCATTTAACAGAAAATCTTTTGAACAGATGTCACAAGAGAGATGTTGTTTGAGAATGCTCCGAACGAAAAATTCCTTGGTACAGATATCACATGAGAAAAGCTTTTCTCTGAAATGAAAAGGATTATGTTTTCACGTCACTTCCTCGAGAAAAAACGTTTCTACAGACACTACACAAAAGCGGTTTCTCTCCAGTATGAAAACCGATGGATTCTGAACTTACTTCTATGAGAATATAATTCTGTACACTCGTCACACGATAATGAGTTTTCTCTCGAATGGGTAATGACCCTTCTTTGGAAAAGCTTTTGTATGCACAACGCTTAGAAAAGTCTACTGTGCTGGACTTATATCAAAGTTTAACTCAGACCGGTTTTTGCACTTTGTTATGTGGTATCTATCACATTACAATTCACATAGGGAGCACACGCAATAAATACATTTAGCAACATAGAAAAACACGCCTTTACCGTTCACCGTTTGGGCGTGGGAGGCTTATTTGCAAAAGATAAACATAATACGTAAAATAATGATCACATCCAATCAGCAAGAAATTAAAAAATCATCAATAAGTAAATTAATCACTAACGATTAAAAATCCATGGTAGTTAGATAAACGTCAAGAATTCTAAATACTATGGCTCATTTCATGGTAGTTGGAAGAACATGACGTAGCGTTCAAACTACTATGGTTGCAGTCCATGGTAGTTGGAAGGACGTAATATAGCATTCAAAGTACTATGGTTATAATCCATGGTAGTTGGAGGGACATGGCATTATATTCCAATTACTATGCTTTAGTCGCCATATTTGGATATTTTTAACATTAAAATTCTTTTCGACATAAAGTGTTCATAATAATGGGCCATTCAGATAGAAACTTAACCGTAAAGATCAACGCAATCTGTGGCACGGCAATGAGCATTCGCAATCAAAAACGAGAAAGTGTACAGCTCATAAAATGGCTGCAGCAGACGAAAATACTTTCATGTTTCTTACTTGAGACAAGATTTCTGTGAAAATGCCTTGGAACAGATATCACATGAGAAAGGCTTCTCCCTGGAATGTGTGACTATATCCAAATAATGTCAGACAGTAGATGTGTTCTGAGCTTACTTCTATGAGAAAAAAGCTCTGTACACACTTCAAACGACAATGATTTTTCTCTGGTATGAGCAATGACACTTCTTTGAAAATACTTTTGTATGCACAACGCTTAGAAAATTCTACTGTGTGCGAGTAGCTTTATGAAAATACCTTGAAACAGACATCACAAGAGAAAGATTTCCCATATGTATAAAATGGCTGGTGCAGACACCACAAGAAAAAACTTTTCTGTATAAATAAGCTGATGTCTCTTCAATTATCTTTCAGCGGAAAATTACTCGAAACAGCCACTACACGAGAAATCTTCTCCCCTGTATAAATAAGAAAATGCTATTTGAAATAATGTCTATGTAAAAATACTTTGAAACAGATATCACAAGTGAACGGTTTCTCTCCTGTATTTTTTACCTAATGTCTCTTGAGAATTCTTATAACAGAAAATGTCTTGGAACAGATGCCTCAAGAGAAACTCTTCTCTCCTGTATGACCGAGTAAATGTAGTTTGAGATTACTATGAACAAAAAATGCCCTTGTACAGATATCACATGTCTATGTAAAAATACTTTTAAACATATATCACAAGTGAACGATTTCTCTCCTGTATGAATTACCTAATGTCTCTTGAGAATTCTTTTAACAGAAAAGATCTTGGAACAGATGTCACAAGAGAAACCCCTTTCCCGTGTATGACAGAGTAGCTGTTGTTTGAGATTACTCCGAACGGAAAATGCCTTTGTACAGATATCACATGAGAAAAGCTTCTCTCTGGAATGAAAATGCTTACGTTTTCACGACATTTCCTCGAGAAAAAAGTTTACACAGACACTACACAAAAACGGTTTCTCTCCAGTATGAGTAAGCCGATGTATTCTGAAATTCTATGAGAAACTAATTCTGTACACTCGTCACAGGACAATGATTATTCTCTCGTATGGGTAATGACCCTTCTTTGGAAATGCTTTTGTAACCACAACGTTTATTAAAGTCTACTGTGTGCGAGTAAGTTTATGAAGATACTTTGAAACAGACATCACTAGATAAAGATTTTCCTCCTGTAATAATCGGCTGGTGCAGACACCACAAGAAAAAGGCTTTTCTCTATAAATAAGCTGATGTCTCTTCAATGATCTTTCAGCGCAAAATTACTTGAAACAGACACTACTCGAGAAAATTTCTCCACTGTATTAATAAGCAAATGCTATTTGAAGTGATGTCTATGTAAAATATACTTTGAAACAGTTATCACAACTGAACGGTTTCTCTCCTGTATGAAGGAACTAATGTCTCTTGATTCATCATTTAACAGAAAATCTTTTGAACAGATGTCACAAGAGAGATGTTGTTTGAGAATACTCCGAACGAAAAATTCCTTGGTACAGATATCACATGAGAAAAGCTTTTCTCTGAAATGAAAAGGATTCTATTTTCACGTCATTTCCTCGAGAAAAAACGTTTCTACCGACACTACACAAAGGCGGTTTCTCTCCAGTATGAGTAAGCCGATGTATTCTGAATTTCTATGAGAAAATAATTCTGTACACTCGTCACAGGACAATGATTTTTTCTCGTATGGGTAATGACCCTTCTTTGGAAATGCTTTTGTATGCACAACGCTTAGAAAAGTCTACTGTGCTGGACATATATCAAAGTTTATCTCAGACCGGTTTTTGCACTTTGTTATGTGGTATTTATCACATTACAATTCACATAGGGAGCACACGCAATAAATACATTTAGCAACATAGAAAAACACGCCTTTACCGTTCACCGTTTGGGCGTGGGAGGCTTATTTGCAAAAGATAAACATAATACGTAAAATAATGATCACCTCCAATCAGCAAGAAATTAAAAAATCATCAATAAGTAAATTAATCACTAACGATTAAAAATCCATGGTAGTTAGATAAACGTCAAGAATTCTAAATACTATGGCTCATTTCATGGTAGTTGGAAGAACATGACGTAGCGTTCAAACTACTATGGTTGCAGTCCATGGTAGTTGGAAGGACGTAATATAGCATTCAAAGTACTATGGTTATAATCCATGGTAGTTGGAGGGACATGGCATTATATTCCAATTACTATGCTTTAGTCGCCATATTTGGATATTTTTAACATTAAAATTCTTTTCGACATAAAGTGTTCATAATAATGGGCCATTCAGATAGAAACTTAACCGTAAAGATCAACGCAATCTGTGGCACGGCAATGAGCATTCGCAATCAAAAACGAGAAAGTGTACAGCTCATAAAATGGCTGCAGCAGACGAAAATACTTTCATGTTTCTTACTTGAGACAAGATTTCTGTGAAAATGCCTTGGAACAGATATCACATGAGAAAGGCTTCTCCCTGGAATGTGTGACTATATCCAAATAATGTCAGACAGTAGATGTGTTCTGAGCTTACTTCTATGAGAAAAAAGCTCTGTACACACTTCAAACGACAATGATTTTTCTCTGGTATGAGCAATGACACTTTTGTATGCACAACGCTTAGAAAATTCTACTGTGTGCGAGTAGCTTTATGAAAATACCTTGAAACAGACATCACAAGAGAAAGATTTCCCATATGTATAAAATGGCTGGTGCAGACACCACAAGAAAAAACTTTTCTGTATAAATAAGCTGATGTCTCTTCAATTATCTTTCAGCGGAAAATTACTCGAAACAGCCACTACACGAGAAATCTTCTCCCCTGTATAAATAAGAAAATGCTATTTGAAATAATGTCTATGTAAAAATACTTTGAAACAGATATCACAAGTGAACGGTTTCTCTCCTGTATTTTTTACCTAATGTCTCTTGAGAATTCTTATAACAGAAAATGTCTTGGAACAGATGCCTCAAGAGAAACTCTTCTCTCCTGTATGACCGAGTAAATGTAGTTTGAGATTACTATGAACAAAAAATGCCCTTGTACAGATATCACATGTCTATGTAAAAATACTTTTAAACATATATCACAAGTGAACGATTTCTCTCCTGTATGAATTACCTAATGTCTCTTGAGAATTCTTTTAACAGAAAAGATCTTGGAACAGATGTCACAAGAGAAACCCCTTTCCCGTGTATGACAGAGTAGCTGTTGTTTGAGATTACTCCGAACGGAAAATGCCTTTGTACAGATATCACATGAGAAAAGCTTCTCTCTGGAATGAAAATGCTTACGTTTTCACGACATTTCCTCGAGAAAAAAGTTTACACAGACACTACACAAAAACGGTTTCTCTCCAGTATGAGTAACCCGATGTATTCTGAAATTCTATGAGAAACTAATTCTGTACACTCGTCACAGGACAATGATTATTCTCTCGTATGGGTAATGACCCTTCTTTGGAAATGTTTTTGTAACCACAACGTTTATTAAAGTCTACTGTGTGCGAGTAAGTTTATGAAGATACTTTGAAACAGACATCACTAGATAAAGATTTTCCTCCTGTAATAATCGGCTGGTGCAGACACCACAAGAAAAAGGCTTTTCTCTATAAATAAGCTGATGTCTCTTCAATGATCTTTCAGCGCAAAATTACTTGAAACAGACACTACTCGAGAAAATTTCTCCACTGTATTAATAAGCAAATGCTATTTGAAGTGATGTCTATGTAAAATATACTTTGAAACAGTTATCACAACTGAACGGTTTCTCTCCTGTATGAAGGAACTAATGTCTCTTGATTCATCATTTAACAGAAAATCTTTTGAACAGATGTCACAAGAGAGATGTTGTTTGAGAATACTCCGAACGAAAAATTCCTTGGTACAGATATCACATGAGAAAAGCTTTTCTCTGAAATGAAAAGGATTCTATTTTCACGTCATTTCCTCGAGAAAAAACGTTTCTACCGACACTACACAAAGGCGGTTTCTCTCCAGTATGAGTAAGCCGATGTATTCTGAATTTCTATGAGAAAATAATTCTGTACACTCGTCACAGGACAATGATTTTTTCTCGTATGGGTAATGACCCTTCTTTGGAAATGCTTTTGTATGCACAACGCTTAGAAAAGTCTACTGTGCTGGACATATATCAAAGTTTATCTCAGACCGGTTTTTGCACTTTGTTATGTGGTATTTATCACATTACAATTCACATAGGGAGCACACGCAATAAATACATTTAGCAACATAGAAAAACACGCCTTTACCGTTCACCGTTTGGGCGTGGGAGGCTTATTTGCAAAAGATAAACATAATACGTAAAATAATGATCACCTCCAATCAGCAAGAAATTAAAAAATCATCAATAAGTAAATTAATCACTAACGATTAAAAATCCATGGTAGTTAGATAAACGTCAAGAATTCTAAATACTATGGCTCATTTCATGGTAGTTGGAAGAACATGACGTAGCGTTCAAACTACTATGGTTGCAGTCCATGGTAGTTGGAAGGACGTAATATAGCATTCAAAGTACTATGGTTATAATCCATGGTAGTTGGAGGGACATGGCATTATATTCCAATTACTATGCTTTAGTCGCCATATTTGGATATTTTTAACATTAAAATTCTTTTCGACATAAAGTGTTCATAATAATGGGCCATTCAGATAGAAACTTAACCGTAAAGATCAACGCAATCTGTGGCACGGCAATGAGCATTCGCAATCAAAAACGAGAAAGTGTACAGCTCATAAAATGGCTGCAGCAGACGAAAATACTTTCATGTTTCTTACTTGAGACAAGATTTCTGTGAAAATGCCTTGGAACAGATATCACATGAGAAAGGCTTCTCCCTGGAATGGGTGACTATATCCAAATAATGTCAGACAGTAGATGTGTTCTGAGCTTACTTCTATGAGAAAAAAGCTCTGTACACACTTCAAACGACAATGATTTTTCTCTGGTATGAGCAATGACACTTCTTTGAAAATACTTTTGTATGCACAACGCTTAGAAAATTCTACTGTGTGCGAGTAGCTTTATGAAAATACCTTGAAACAGACATCACAAGAGAAAGATTTCCCATATGTATAAAATGGCTGGTGCAGACACCACAAGAAAAAACTTTTCTGTATAAATAAGCTGATGTCTCTTCAATTATCTTTCAGCGGAAAATTACTCGAAACAGCCACTACACGAGAAATCTTCTCCCCTGTATAAATAAGAAAATGCTATTTGAAATAATGTCTATGTAAAAATACTTTGAAACAGATATCACAAGTGAACGGTTTCTCTCCTGTATTTTTTACCTAATGTCTCTTGAGAATTCTTATAACAGAAAATGTCTTGGAACAGATGCCTCAAGAGAAACTCTTCTCTCCTGTATGACCGAGTAAATGTAGTTTGAGATTACTATGAACAAAAAATGCCCTTGTACAGATATCACATGTCTATGTAAAAATACTTTTAAACATATATCACAAGTGAACGATTTCTCTCCTGTATGAATTACCTAATGTCTCTTGAGAATTCTTTTAACAGAAAAGATCTTGGAACAGATGTCACAAGAGAAACCCCTTTCCCGTGTATGACAGAGTAGCTGTTGTTTGAGATTACTCCGAACGGAAAATGCCTTTGTACAGATATCACATGAGAAAAGCTTCTCTCTGGAATGAAAATGCTTACGTTTTCACGACATTTCCTCGAGAAAAAAGTTTACACAGACACTACACAAAAACGGTTTCTCTCCAGTATGAGTAAGCCGATGTATTCTGAAATTCTATGAGAAACTAATTCTGTACACTCGTCACAGGACAATGATTATTCTCTCGTATGGGTAATGACCCTTCTTTGGAAATGCTTTTGTAACCACAACGTTTATTAAAGTCTACTGTGTGCGAGTAAGTTTATGAAGATACTTTGAAACAGACATCACTAGATAAAGATTTTCCTCCTGTAATAATCGGCTGGTGCAGACACTGTCACGTTGCAAAAACGTTACGTATAAAACAGTGCTCGAGACCACGAGGGAACTAGTGATAAACAAAGGAAATCCTAGGAACTATCGATACTGTGTCAGTTTTATTTGAATTGCAGGAAGAGGAAAGTGCGCAGGCGCGGGGCGCCGGAAATGGAGAGAGACGACCGTTACCCCTGAGAGAGAAGTAACGGACACAGAGTAGTGAGGAGAGAGGAGTAAGAGTTAGTCAGCAGAAGAGTAAGCAACAGACAGCCGACGAAGAGGGAGGTCGCCGCGTCTGGCGGGCCTAGCCCGTCGGGTGGGTGCTGTATGCACGCCGCCAGGCAGTAGAAATGGGTCGGTGGAACATCAGCATCAGCGAGCCGACGAGAAGAGAAAAATTGGAATCACCGATGGATGGCTATATGGAAATAGCTATGGTTGGAATGAGTCTAAACGTGTCTGGATTATGTCGTGGCTGCCGACAACGGACAACCGCTGCGAAGGAGAATATGGGCCGAGTCTAAGGGAGACTTGGATGACGAATGGTATCCTACAAAGAAATGGACATTGGAGGGAAGAGTGAAGACCAACAGTAGTCTACGTCCTGTTGAGTATACTAAAAACTAGTATTATCAGACGCTTAGTCAGTTTTTGAAAAGATAAATTGATATTCACATTTTTGTAGTTTCTACTTAATGTGTGATCAATAGATTCCTAACAGAACAAAAGTAGTTCAATAAGAGATAGAGTAGAGGAAAAAGAAAAGTAGTTGGTTGGTCGTGAAAGTAACGATGATCTGTTCTGTAGTTCAAGTTCAGAGTTAGGTTAGAAGAGGATAATAAGAAAGAAGTAGAGAGGGAGTAAATAAAGATAAGTTACTTAGGTGGGGTCAAGTAGTTTCATATTGGAATTCACAGGAAATTCAGAAACATAAATGGACACAGATTGAAACTAAGTAACGTGGAGAAGTTGTAATGGAAAGAAATGTTAGGGTAGCATAAATTAAGATAGTCGGCGAGCTTAGGCGCCTTATCTTAAGTAAAGGACTGGGAGATAGAATAAGTGTCATACTTCCAAATTTATTGTAATATCTAATGTAAAGTTAAAAATGGCTATTAATTAATTTATGTGTGCGGTGCTTTGCGCCTTATCAAAGCGTTAGAATAAGGGAGACTGAGAAAGTGTTGTACTCCTATTGTTAGAGATCATATAGGACCATTGCATCTAAATATAGAAGTGAAAGTAAATTGATTGGGGTTAAGATTGTAACCTAACAGAGAAAAGAGTTAAAGTAGTTGAAGAAAAATTGGGTAGAGTAGTGAACTTGGAAAAAGTAGAAGAAAGTCTAGAAGCCTAGGGGCTTAGGAAAATACAATTCTAAATTGAAGTTAGATGAATTAAAAGTAAATTTTTGTAAAGTGAAAAATGGTTAAAAAAGGGGATAGTGAATAAAAGTTAGAAGAAGATTTGAAGCATTAAACGGGAAGTTTTTGCTATAAAGGAAAGGTTAAAAGAGAAGAAAAAGAAAGAAAGAAAATAAGTTAATAATTCTTGTAGAAGTGATGATGAATACATAGAGTAAGTAAGAAGGATTGTTAGTAGATGGATTCTTGGGTGAGAGGAGCTCCTAAGATTTCGAATAAAATAACTACTACAAGGTAATGTGAATGTTGAGAAAGAAAAATTAAAAGAATAAAATCTAGTAGTAGGCAAGGCCTATATTAGTGAAATATATATAAAGAAAGAAATTTAGGAGAAATTGTGAAAGGCGTCGGTGTTGGAGGCGAACAACGGCCCACGTGCCTCTAGGAGAGAGTGTCAGGGACCTCTGACATCGATTTTCAAAATTGTATTTTTGTTTGCGGCCCGTTATTATTTCCCCGGTTACAGAGGAGGAGTCAGATTGTTTGTAACTCAAGATCTAGACGACACCCCTGTATCGGTGGTCTATCGCCACAGTCACTCTGTGGGTATAGGCCTAAACTTCTGTTTCTTTCTTCATAACACTGTCTTTCCTATCTATCTTTAAAAACTTCTTCTTCTCTGACGGGACAGACAAGGACATGTTAGTGTAGTGAAATAAAGGAAAATAAAATGTATTGTAAGATGAACATTTATTAAGAGGAGTATGTACAGGGTAGAGTTTGATACAATTTCCTTGTTGTCAGAGTTTTGATGGTTTTGGATTTTTTTTGAAGTTGATGAAAGAAGTATTTGATTGTAGAATTCAAAAGTGACCTGAAAAATAAATTCAGAAATTACGTTAGTTAATGGGGAAAGTAAGAAAACAGTATAATATTGGAATTAAAACCTTATTAAGAGTCAGAAATTTATTTTAGGGTTACATCTGATAAATGTTGATTTGAGATAATAATGGTATAGAAATAGTTATAATTGAAATAAATATGTTGTGTGTATAAACTTGAGATGAGGGTAATTTAAAAAGGGAAGTTGTAAAATTGTTACTGAATAATCTGATTTTTGTTAAATAAAATATTATTGTTAATTGTTGAAAAATCATAGTTAACGTGGTTTGTTATTTAGAGGGTGAATTAAAAATACTAACTTCCTTTAAATAGAAAGAATCCTGCCCTTCTCCACTGTTTAAAGGCTACGCCGTGGTACTTGTATATATAGCCTTGTATATGCAATAAATATTTTGTGGTGGGACTTAGAAAAAAAAACATATAGTCAAGAGAGAAATTAATATTGGTAATTAGGATGAGAATTAGAAGAGGAATTGGTAGATGGCGCCCTATATCAAATGTTCTACCAATAAAAGAGAGTTTTTTTTTAATAGTTAAATTATAATGAAGAAGTTCGAGAACACCCTGTAGATGTGGTGCATTAATAGTAGCTGTGGAATGTCAAGTGCGCGTGCCGTACTTTGGTATGTGGTGACAGGTGGATTTGCTTCACTGAGTAACTAGGTCACTGTTACGATAGTTACTAGAAGTTAGAGCAGATCACGTAAAGATATATTATTGGAAGACATAGTAAGAAAGTAAATTGGTAAAGTCCATCACATATTTTGGCGCCCAACGTGGGGCCGTGATAGTTCGATATCCCATAACGTGGGGCCGTGATAGTTTGATATCCCATAACGTGGGGCCGTGATAGTTTGATATCCCATAACGTGGGGCTTGATATAAGAAAAGAAAATAAACATTAATCAGTTAGAATTGGAAACTTGAAATACGAGTCATCATATATTTTGGTCGCCCGTAGCGTGAGGCGAGTTGTGGTAAAATCACAGATTTTGATAGCCCATAGCGTGGGGCGAGATAGTGTTAAAAACAAAAGAGTTTTGACCCATAGCGTGGGGCGAGTTAAAAAAAAAGAGGGGAGTTCATATTTTTCTAGGTTAGTATAGGTGACTATGACAGATGACTTGACTATTGTTTTCTAATCTCTTTTCTCTTTTCAGCCTTTTTTGTCATTGTGGAATTGTTAATATATTAATATGGCTACTTATCAGAAAGAAAATCTTGGATTACTATAGCTACTGATTTATTGGGACCATACCCACGTTCCAAGCAAAGAAACAAATATACTGTTGTAATTTAAGCTACCTTTACCAAATGTGTGGACTGTAAAGCTTTAAGGAAAGTAACCAGTAGAAAGAGTTAATCGGGTATTGTAAACGATGGTCTTGCTAGTTACATTCAAAATGTATGTTTATCTGTTTATCTGAAAGAATTTACGTTTGCTTTGAATACTGTTAAACATAGTTCCACTGGATGCACTCCTTATATGCTAGATTTTGGGAAGGAGGCTGAAGTTTTAAGTAGGCTAAATGTTATTGAAAATCAGCCTATAGTTAAGGAACTTCCAAAGAATTTGAGTGAAAGATTAGATAGGTTAAAAAAAAAAAAAAAAAAAAAAAAAAAAAAAAAAAAAAAAAAAAAAAAAAAAAAGGTAAATCTAATGGTCAGACATAATTTAGAAACTGCTTATAAAAAGTAGAGTCATTATTATAATCTCCGAAGGAGAGAAGTGAAATTTTGCCTGGGAGATCTAGTGTTGAGAAGAAACTATAAACTTATTAATTCAGCACAAGGTTATGCATTTAAGTGAAACATTTATTGGTCCTTACGTTATAAAGAAAAGAATGAGTGAAAACAGTTACGAGTTGATGAACCGTTATGGCAAAAAGTTAGGGAAGTGACATGCTAAAGATTTTAAGCCCTTTGTGCCAGTATAGACCCTATTGGTTGGTTCATAAAAAGAAAAAAAAATATGTTCCCTTAAGACAGCAAACATATTTTTTTTTTGGTAAGAAAGGGAAGAATGTCACGTTGCAAAAACGTTACGTATAAAACAGTGCTCGAGACCACGAGGGAACTAGTGATAAACAAAGGAAATCCTAGGAACTATCGATACTGTGTCAGTTTTATTTGAATTGCAGGAAGAGGAAAGTGCGCAGGCGCGGGGCGCCGGAAATGGAGAGAGACGACCGTTACCCCTGAGAGAGAAGTAACGGACACAGAGTAGTGAGGAGAGAGGAGTAAGAGTTAGTCAGCAGAAGAGTAAGCAACAGACAGCCGACGAAGAGGGAGGTCGCCGCGTCTGGCGGGCCTAGCCCGTCGGGTGGGTGCTGTATGCACGCCGCCAGGCAGTAGAAATGGGTCGGTGGAACATCAGCATCAGCGAGCCGACGAGAAGAGAAAAATTGGAATCACCGATGGATGGCTATATGGAAATAGCTATGGTTGGAATGAGTCTAAACGTGTCTGGATTATGTCGTGGCTGCCGACAACGGACAACCGCTGCGAAGGAGAATATGGGCCGAGTCTAAGGGAGACTTGGATGACGAATGGTATCCTACAAAGAAATGGACATTGGAGGGAAGAGTGAAGACCAACAGTAGTCTACGTCCTGTTGAGTATACTAAAAACTAGTATTATCAGACGCTTAGTCAGTTTTTGAAAAGATAAATTGATATTCACATTTTTGTAGTTTCTACTTAATGTGTGATCAATAGATTCCTAACAGAACAAAAGTAGTTCAATAAGAGATAGAGTAGAGGAAAAAGAAAAGTAGTTGGTTGGTCGTGAAAGTAACGATGATCTGTTCTGTAGTTCAAGTTCAGAGTTAGGTTAGAAGAGGATAATAAGAAAGAAGTAGAGAGGGAGTAAATAAAGATAAGTTACTTAGGTGGGGTCAAGTAGTTTCATATTGGAATTCACAGGAAATTCAGAAACATAAATGGACACAGATTGAAACTAAGTAACGTGGAGAAGTTGTAATGGAAAGAAATGTTAGGGTAGCATAAATTAAGATAGTCGGCGAGCTTAGGCGCCTTATCTTAAGTAAAGGACTGGGAGATAGAATAAGTGTCATACTTCCAAATTTATTGTAATATCTAATGTAAAGTTAAAAATGGCTATTAATTAATTTATGTGTGCGGTGCTTTGCGCCTTATCAAAGCGTTAGAATAAGGGAGACTGAGAAAGTGTTGTACTCCTATTGTTAGAGATCATATAGGACCATTGCATCTAAATATAGAAGTGAAAGTAAATTGATTGGGGTTAAGATTGTAACCTAACAGAGAAAAGAGTTAAAGTAGTTGAAGAAAAATTGGGTAGAGTAGTGAACTTGGAAAAAGTAGAAGAAAGTCTAGAAGCCTAGGGGCTTAGGAAAATACAATTCTAAATTGAAGTTAGATGAATTAAAAGTAAATTTTTGTAAAGTGAAAAATGGTTAAAAAAGGGGATAGTGAATAAAAGTTAGAAGAAGATTTGAAGCATTAAACGGGAAGTTTTTGCTATAAAGGAAAGGTTAAAAGAGAAGAAAAAGAAAGAAAGAAAATAAGTTAATAATTCTTGTAGAAGTGATGATGAATACATAGAGTAAGTAAGAAGGATTGTTAGTAGATGGATTCTTGGGTGAGAGGAGCTCCTAAGATTTCGAATAAAATAACTACTACAAGGTAATGTGAATGTTGAGAAAGAAAAATTAAAAGAATAAAATCTAGTAGTAGGCAAGGCCTATATTAGTGAAATATATATAAAGAAAGAAATTTAGGAGAAATTGTGAAAGGCGTCGGTGTTGGAGGCGAACAACGGCCCACGTGCCTCTAGGAGAGAGTGTCAGGGACCTCTGACATCGATTTTCAAAATTGTATTTTTGTTTGCGGCCCGTTATTATTTCCCCGGTTACAGAGGAGGAGTCAGATTGTTTGTAACTCAAGATCTAGACGACACCCCTGTATCGGTGGTCTATCGCCACAGTCACTCTGTGGGTATAGGCCTAAACTTCTGTTTCTTTCTTCATAACACTGTCTTTCCTATCTATCTTTAAAAACTTCTTCTTCTCTGACGGGACAGACAAGGACATGTTAGTGTAGTGAAATAAAGGAAAATAAAATGTATTGTAAGATGAACATTTATTAAGAGGAGTATGTACAGGGTAGAGTTTGATACAATTTCCTTGTTGTCAGAGTTTTGATGGTTTTGGATTTTTTTTGAAGTTGATGAAAGAAGTATTTGATTGTAGAATTCAAAAGTGACCTGAAAAATAAATTCAGAAATTACGTTAGTTAATGGGGAAAGTAAGAAAACAGTATAATATTGGAATTAAAACCTTATTAAGAGTCAGAAATTTATTTTAGGGTTACATCTGATAAATGTTGATTTGAGATAATAATGGTATAGAAATAGTTATAATTGAAATAAATATGTTGTGTGTATAAACTTGAGATGAGGGTAATTTAAAAAGGGAAGTTGTAAAATTGTTACTGAATAATCTGATTTTTGTTAAATAAAATATTATTGTTAATTGTTGAAAAATCATAGTTAACGTGGTTTGTTATTTAGAGGGTGAATTAAAAATACTAACTTCCTTTAAATAGAAAGAATCCTGCCCTTCTCCACTGTTTAAAGGCTACGCCGTGGTACTTGTATATATAGCCTTGTATATGCAATAAATATTTTGTGGTGGGACTTAGAAAAAAAAACATATAGTCAAGAGAGAAATTAATATTGGTAATTAGGATGAGAATTAGAAGAGGAATTGGTAGATGGCGCCCTATATCAAATGTTCTACCAATAAAAGAGAGTTTTTTTATAATAGTTAAATTATAATGAAGAAGTTCGAGAACACCCTGTAGATGTGGTGCATTAATAGTAGCTGTGGAATGTCAAGTGCGCGTGCCGTACTTTGGTATGTGGTGACAGGTGGATTTGCTTCACTGAGTAACTAGGTCACTGTTACGATAGTTACTAGAAGTTAGAGCAGATCACGTAAAGATATATTATTGGAAGACATAGTAAGAAAGTAAATTGGTAAAGTCCATCACAACACCACAAGAAAAAGGCTTTTCTCTATAAATAAGCTGATGTCTCTTCAATGATCTTTCAGCGCAAAATTACTTGAAACAGACACTACTCGAGAAAATTTCTCCACTGTATTAATAAGCAAATGCTATTTGAAGTGATGTCTATGTAAAATATACTTTGAAACAGTTATCACAACTGAACGGTTTCTCTCCTGTATGAAGGAACTAATGTCTCTTGATTCATCATTTAACAGAAAATCTTTTGAACAGATGTCACAAGAGAGATGTTGTTTGAGAATACTCCGAACGAAAAATTCCTTGGTACAGATATCACATGAGAAAAGCTTTTCTCTGAAATGAAAAGGATTCTATTTTCACGTCATTTCCTCGAGAAAAAACGTTTCTACCGACACTACACAAAGGCGGTTTCTCTCCAGTATGAGTAAGCCGATGTATTCTGAATTTCTATGAGAAAATAATTCTGTACACTCGTCACAGGACAATGATTTTTTCTCGTATGGGTAATGACCCTTCTTTGGAAATGCTTTTGTATGCACAACGCTTAGAACAGTCTACTGTGCTGGACATATATCAAAGTTTATCTCAGACCGGTTTTTGCAGTTTGTTATGTGGTATTTATCACATTACAATTCACATAGGGAGCACACGCAATAAATACATTTAGCAACATAGAAAAACACGCCTTTACCGTTCACCGTTTGGGCGTGGGAGGCTTATTTGCAAAAGATAAACATAATACGTAAAATAATGATCACCTCCAATCAGCAAGAAATTAAAAAATCATCAATAAGTAAATTAATCACTAACGATTAAAAATCCATGGTAGTTAGATAAACGTCAAGAATTCTAAATACTATGGCTCATTTCATGGTAGTTGGAAGAACATGACGTAGCGTTCAAACTACTATGGTTGCAGTCCATGGTAGTTGGAAGGACGTAATATAGCATTCAAAGTACTATGGTTATAATCCATGGTAGTTGGAGGGACATGGCATTATATTCCAATTACTATGCTTTAGTCGCCATATTTGGATATTTTTAACATTAAAATTCTTTTCGACATAAAGTGTTCATAATAATGGGCCATTCAGATAGAAACTTAACCGTAAAGATCAACGCAATCTGTGGCACGGCAATGAGCATTCGCAATCAAAAACGAGAAAGTGTACAGCTCATAAAATGGCTGCAGCAGACGAAAATACTTTCATGTTTCTTACTTGAGACAAGATTTCTGTGAAAATGCCTTGGAACAGATATCACATGAGAAAGGCTTCTCCCTGGAATGTGTGACTATATCCAAATAATGTCAGACAGTAGATGTGTTCTGAGCTTACTTCTATGAGAAAAAAGCTCTGTACACACTTCAAACGACAATGATTTTTCTCTGGTATGAGCAATGACACTTCTTTGAAAATACTTTTGTATGCACAACGCTTAGAAAATTCTACTGTGTGCGAGTAGCTTTATGAAAATACCTTGAAACAGACATCACAAGAGAAAGATTTCCCATATGTATAAAATGGCTGGTGCAGACACCACAAGAAAAAACTTTTCTGTATAAATAAGCTGATGTCTCTTCAATTATCTTTCAGCGGAAAATTACTCGAAACAGCCACTACACGAGAAATCTTCTCCCCTGTATAAATAAGAAAATGCTATTTGAAATAATGTCTATGTAAAAATACTTTGAAACAGATATCACAAGTGAACGGTTTCTCTCCTGTATTTTTTACCTAATGTCTCTTGAGAATTCTTTTAACAGAAAATATCTTTGAACAGAGAAACCCCTTTCCCCTGTATGACAGAGTAGCTGTTGTTTGAGATTACTCCGAACGGAAAATGCCTTGGTACAGATATCACATGAGAATAGCTTCTCTCTGGAATGAAAAGGCTTATGTTTTCAAGTCGTTTCCTCGAGAAAAACGTTTCCACAAACACTACACAAAAACGGTTTCTCTCCAGTATGAGTAAGCCGATGTATTCTGAAATTCTATGAGAAACTAATTCTGTACACTCATCACAGGACAATGATTTTTCGTGGTATGGGTAATGACCCATCTTTGGAAATGCTTTTGTATCCACAACGCTTAGAAAAGTCTACTGTGTGCGAGTAACTTTATGAAAATACTTTGAAACAGACATCACTAGATAAAGATTTTCCTCCTGTAAAAATCGGCTGGTGCAGACACCACAAGAAAAAGGCTTTTCTCTATAAAGAAGCTGATGTCTCTTCAATGATCTTTCAGCGCAAAATTACTTGAAACAGACACTACTCGAGAAAATTTCTCCACTGTATTAATAAGCAAATGCTATTTGAAGTGATGTCTATGTAAAATATACTTTGAAACAGTTATCACAACTGAACGGTTTCTCTCCTGTATGAAGGAACTAATGTCTCTTGATTCATCATTTAACAGAAAATCTTTTGAACAGATGTCACAAAAGAGATGTTGTTTGAGAATGCTCCGAACGAAAAATTCCTTGGTACAGATATCACATGAGAAAAGCTTTTCTCTGAAATGAAAAGGATTATGTTTTCACGTCACTTCCTCGAGAAAAAACGTTTCTACAGACACTACACAAAAGCGGTTTCTCTCCAGTATGAAAACCGATGGATTCTGAACTTACTTCTATGAGAATATAATTCTGTACACTCGTCACACGATAATGAGTTTTCTCTCGTATGGGTAATGACCCTTCTTTGGAAAAGCTTTTGTATGCACAACGCTTAGAACAGTCTACTGTGCTGGACATATATCAAAGTTTATCTCAGACCGGTTTTTGCACTTTGTTATGTGGTATCTATCACATTACAATTCACATAGGGAGCACACGCAATAAATACATTTAGCAACATAGAAAAACACGCCTTTACCGTTCACCGTTTGGCCGTGGGAGGCTTATTTGCAAAAGATAAACATAATACGTAAAATAATGATCACCTCCAATCAGCAAGAAATTAAAAAATCATCAATAAGTAAATTAATCACTAACGATTAAAAATCCATGGTAGTTAGATAAACGTCAAGAATTCTAAATACTATGGCTCATTTCATGGTAGTTGGAAGAACATGACGTAGCGTTCAAACTACTATGGTTGCAGTCCATGGTAGTTGGAAGGACGTAATATAGCATTCAAAGTACTATGGTTATAATCCATGGTAGTTGGAGGGACATGGCATTATATTCCAATTACTATGCTTTAGTCGCCATATTTGGATATTTTTAACATTAAAATTCTTTTCGACATAAAGTGTTCATAATAATGGGCCATTCAGATAGAAACTTAACCGTAAAGATCAACGCAATCTGTGGCACGGCAATGAGCATTCGCAATCAAAAACGAGAAAGTGTACAGCTCATAAAATGGCTGCAGCAGACGAAAATACTTTCATGTTTCTTACTTGAGACAAGATTTCTGTGAAAATGCCTTGGAACAGATATCACATGAGAAAGGCTTCTCCCTGGAATGTGTGACTATATCCAAATAATGTCAGACAGTAGATGTGTTCTGAGCTTACTTCTATGAGAAAAAAGCTCTGTACACACTTCAAACGACAATGATTTTTCTCTGGTATGAGCAATGACACTTCTTTGAAAATACTTTTGTATGCACAACGCTTAGAAAATTCTACTGTGTGCGAGTAGCTTTATGAAAATACCTTGAAACAGACATCACAAGAGAAAGATTTCCCATATGTATAAAATGGCTGGTGCAGACACCACAAGAAAAAACTTTTCTGTATAAATAAGCTGATGTCTCTTCAATTATCTTTCAGCGGAAAATTACTCGAAACAGCCACTACACGAGAAATCTTCTCCCCTGTATAAATAAGAAAATGCTATTTGAAATAATGTCTATGTAAAAATACTTTGAAACAGATATCACAAGTGAACGGTTTCTCTCCTGTATTTTTTACCTAATGTCTCTTGAGAATTCTTATAACAGAAAATGTCTTGGAACAGATGCCTCAAGAGAAACTCTTCTCTCCTGTATGACCGAGTAAATGTAGTTTGAGATTACTATGAACAAAAAATGCCCTTGTACAGATATCACATGTCTATGAAAAAATACTTTTAAACATGTATCACAAGTGAACGATTTCTCTCCTGTATGAATTACCTAATGTCTCTTGAGAATTCTTTTAACAGAAAAGATCTTGGAACAGATGTCACAAGAGAAACCCCTTTCCCGTGTATGACAGAGTAGCTGTTGTTTGAGATTACTCCGAACGGAAAATGCCTTTGTACAGATATCACATGAGAAAAGCTTCTCTCTGGAATGAAAATGCTTACGTTTTCACGACATTTCCTCGAGAAAAAAGTTTACACAGACACTACACAAAAACGGTTTCTCTCCAGTATGAGTAAGCCGATGTATTCTGAAATTCTATGAGAAACTAATTCTGTACACTCGTCACAGGACAATGATTATTCTCTCGTATGGGTAATGACCCTTCTTTGGAAATGCTTTTGTAACCACAACGTTTATTAAAGTCTACTGTGTGCGAGTAAGTTTATGAAGATACTTTGAAACAGACATCACTAGATAAAGATTTTCCTCCTGTAATAATCGGCTGGTGCAGACACCACAAGAAAAAGGCTTTTCTCTATAAATAAGCTGATGTCTCTTCAATGATCTTTCAGCGCAAAATTACTTGAAACAGACACTACTCGAGAAAATTTCTCCACTGTATTAATAAGCAAATGCTATTTGAAGTGATGTCTATGTAAAATATACTTTGAAACAGTTATCACAACTGAACGGTTTCTCTCCTGTATGAAGGAACTAATGTCTCTTGATTCATCATTTAACAGAAAATCTTTTGAACAGATGTCACAAGAGAGATGTTGTTTGAGAATACTCCGAACGAAAAATTCCTTGGTACAGATATCACATGAGAAAAGCTTTTCTCTGAAATGAAAAGGATTATGTTTTCACGTCACTTCCTCGAGAAAAAACGTTTCTACAGACACTACACAAAAGCGGTTTCTCTCCAGTATGAAAACCGATGGATTCTGAACTTACTTCTATGAGAATATAATTCTGTACACTCGTCACACGATAATGAGTTTTCTCTCGTATGGGTAATGACCCTTCTTTGGAAAAGCTTTTGTATGCACAACGCTTAGAACAGTCTACTGTGCTGGACATATATCAAAGTTTATCTCAGACCGGTTTTTGCACTTTGTTATGTGGTATTTATCACATTACAATTCACATAGGGAGCACACGCAATAAATACATTTAGCAACATAGAAAAACACGCCTTTACCGTTCACCGTTTGGCCGTGGGAGGCTTATTTGCAAAAGATAAACATAATACGTAAAATAATGATCACCTCCAATCAGCAAGAAATTAAAAAATCATCAATAAGTAAATTAATCACTAACGATTAAAAATCCATGGTAGTTAGATAAACGTCAAGAATTCTAAATACTATGGCTCATTTCATGGTAGTTGGAAGAACATGACGTAGCGTTCAAACTACTATGGTTGCAGTCCATGGTAGTTGGAAGGACGTAATATAGCATTCAAAGTACTATGGTTATAATCCATGGTAGTTGGAGGGACATGGCATTATATTCCAATTACTATGCTTTAGTCGCCATATTTGGATATTTTTAACATTAAAATTCTTTTCGACATAAAGTGTTCATAATAATGGGCCATTCAGATAGAAACTTAACCGTAAAGATCAACGCAATCTGTGGCACGGCAATGAGCATTCGCAATCAAAAACGAGAAAGTGTACAGCTCATAAAATGGCTGCAGCAGACGAAAATACTTTCATGTTTCTTACTTGAGACAAGATTTCTGTGAAAATGCCTTGGAACAGATATCACATGAGAAAGGCTTCTCCCTGGAATGTGTGACTATATCCAAATAATGTCAGACAGTAGATGTGTTCTGAGCTTACTTCTATGAGAAAAAAGCTCTGTACACACTTCAAACGACAATGATTTTTCTCTGGTATGAGCAATGACACTTCTTTGAAAATACTTTTGTATGCACAACGCTTAGAAAATTCTACTGTGTGCGAGTAGCTTTATGAAAATACCTTGAAACAGACATCACAAGAGAAAGATTTCCCATATGTATAAAATGGCTGGTGCAGACACCACAAGAAAAAACTTTTCTGTATAAATAAGCTGATGTCTCTTCAATTATCTTTCAGCGGAAAATTACTCGAAACAGCCACTACACGAGAAATCTTCTCCCCTGTATAAATAAGAAAATGCTATTTGAAATAATGTCTATGTAAAAATACTTTGAAACAGATATCACAAGTGAACGGTTTCTCTCCTGTATTTTTTACCTAATGTCTCTTGAGAATTCTTATAACAGAAAATGTCTTGGAACAGATGCCTCAAGAGAAACTCTTCTCTCCTGTATGACCGAGTAAATGTAGTTTGAGATTACTATGAACAAAAAATGCCCTTGTACAGATATCACATGTCTATGAAAAAATACTTTTAAACATGTATCACAAGTGAACGATTTCTCTCCTGTATGAATTACCTAATGTCTCTTGAGAATTCTTTTAACAGAAAAGATCTTGGAACAGATGTCACAAGAGAAACCCCTTTCCCGTGTATGACAGAGTAGCTGTTGTTTGAGATTACTCCGAACGGAAAATGCCTTTGTACAGATATCACATGAGAAAAGCTTCTCTCTGGAATGAAAATGCTTACGTTTTCACGACATTTCCTCGAGAAAAAAGTTTACACAGACACTACACAAAAACGGTTTCTCTCCAGTATGAGTAAGCCGATGTATTCTGAAATTCTATGAGAAACTAATTCTGTACACTCGTCACAGGACAATGATTATTCTCTCGTATGGGTAATGACCCTTCTTTGGAAATGCTTTTGTAACCACAACGTTTATTAAAGTCTACTGTGTGCGAGTAAGTTTATGAAGATACTTTGAAACAGACATCACTAGATAAAGATTTTCCTCCTGTAATAATCGGCTGGTGCAGACACCACAAGAAAAAGGCTTTTCTCTATAAATAAGCTGATGTCTCTTCAATGATCTTTCAGCGCAAAATTACTTGAAACAGACACTACTCGAGAAAATTTCTCCACTGTATTAATAAGCAAATGCTATTTGAAGTGATGTCTATGTAAAATATACTTTGAAACAGTTATCACAACTGAACGGTTTCTCTCCTGTATGAAGGAACTAATGTCTCTTGATTCATCATTTAACAGAAAATCTTTTGAACAGATGTCACAAGAGAGATGTTGTTTGAGAATACTCCGAACGAAAAATTCCTTGGTACAGATATCACATGAGAAAAGCTTTTCTCTGAAATGAAAAGGATTCTATTTTCACGTCATTTCCTCGAGAAAAAACGTTTCTACCGACACTACACAAAGGCGGTTTCTCTCCAGTATGAGTAAGCCGATGTATTCTGAATTTCTATGAGAAAATAATTCTGTACACTCGTCACAGGACAATGATTTTTTCTCGTATGGGTAATGACCCTTCTTTGGAAATGCTTTTGTATGCACAACGCTTAGAAAAGTCTACTGTGCTGGACATATATCGAAGTTTATCTCAGACCGGTTTTTGCACTTTGTTATGTGGTATTTATCACATTACAATTCACATAGGGAGCACACGCAATAAATACATTTAGCAACATAGAAAAACACGCCTTTACCGTTCACCGTTTGGGCGTGGGAGGCTTATTTGCAAAAGATAAACATAATACGTAAAATAATGATCACCTCCAATCAGCAAGAAATTAAAAAATCATCAATAAGTAAATTAATCACTAACGATTAAAAATCCATGGTAGTTAGATAAACGTCAAGAATTCTAAATACTATGGCTCATTTCATGGTAGTTGGAAGAACATGACGTAGCGTTCAAACTACTATGGTTGCAGTCCATGGTAGTTGGAAGGACGTAATATAGCATTCAAAGTACTATGGTTATAATCCATGGTAGTTGGAGGGACATGGCATTATATTCCAATTACTATGCTTTAGTCGCCATATTTGGATACTTTTAACATTAAAATTCTTTTCGACATAAAGTGTTCATAATAATGGGCCATTCAGATAGAAACTTAACCGTATAGATCAACGCAATCTGTGGCACGGCAATGAGCATTCGCAATCAAAAACGAGAAAGTGTACAGCTCATAAAATGGCTGCAGCAGACGAAAATACTTTCATGTTTCTTACTTGAGACATGATTTCTGTGAAAATGCCTTGGAACAGATATCACATGAGAAAGGCTTCTCCCTGGAATGTGTGACTATATCCAAATAATGTCAGACAGTAGATGTGTTCTGAGCTTACTTCTATGAGAAAAAAGCTCTGTAAACACTTCAAACGACAAAAATTTTTATCTGGTATGAGCAATGACACTTCTTTGAAAATACTTTTGTATGCACAACGCTTAGAAAATTCTACTGTGTGCGAGTAGCTTTATGAAAATACCTTGAAACAGACATCACAAGAGAAAGATTTCCCATATGTATAAAATGGCTGGTGCAGACACCACAAGAAAAAACTTTTCTGTATAAATAAGCTGATGTCTCTTCAATTATCTTTCAGCGGAAAATTACTCGAAACAGCCACTACACGAGAAATCTTCTCCCCTGTATAAATAAGAAAATGCTATTTGAAATAATGTCTATGTAAAAATACTTTGAAACAGATATCACAAGTGAACGGTTTCTCTCCTGTATTTTTTACCTAATGTCTCTTGAGAATTCTTTTAACAGAAAATATCTTTGAACAGAGAAACCCCTTTCCCCTGTATGACAGAGTAGCTGTTGTTTGAGATTACTCCGAACGGAAAATGCCTTGGTACAGATATCACATGAGAATAGCTTCTCTCTGGAATGAAAAGGCATATGTTTTCAAGTCGTTTCCTCGAGAAAAACGTTTCCACAAACACTACACAAAAACGGTTTCTCTCCAGTATGAGTAAGCCGATGTATTCTGAATTTCTATGAGAAACTAATTCTGTACACTCATCACAGGACAATGATTTTTCCTGGTATGGGTAATGACCCTTCTTTGGAAATGCTTTTGTATCCACAACGCTTAGAAAAGTCTACTGTGTGCGAGTAACTTTATGAAAATACTTTGAAACAGACATCACTAGATAAAGATTTTCCTCCTGTAAAAATCGGCTGGTGCAGCACCACAAGAAAAAGGATTTTCTCTATAAATAAGCTGATGTCTCTTCAATGATCTTTCAGCGCAAAATTACTTGAAACAGACACTACTCGAGAAAATTTCTCCACTGTATTAATAAGCAAATGCTATTTGAAGTGATGTCTATGTAAAATATACTTTGAAACAGTTATCACAACTGAACGGTTTCTCTCCTGTATGAAGGGACTAATGTCTCTTGATTCATCATTTAACAGAAAATCTTTTGAACAGATGTCACAAGAGAGATGTTGTTTGAGAATACTCCGAACGAAAAATTCCTTGGTACAGATATCACATGAGAAAAGCTTTTCTCTGAAATGAAAAGGATTATGTTTTCACGTCACTTCCTCGAGAAAAAACGTTTCTACAGACACTACACAAAAGCGGTTTCTCTCCAGTATGAAAACCGATGGATTCTGAACTTACTTCTATGAGAATATAATTCTGTACACTCGTCACACGATAATGAGTTTTCTCTCGTATGGGTAATGACCCTTCTTTGGAAAAGCTTTTGTATGCACAACGCTTAGAACAGTCTACTGTGCTGGACATATATCAAAGTTTATCTCAGACCGGTTTTTGCACTTTGTTATGTGGTATCTATCACATTACAATTCACATAGGGAGCACACGCAATAAATACATTTAGCAACATAGAAAAACACGCCTTTACCGTTCACCGTTTGGCCGTGGGAGGCTTATTTGCAAAAGATAAACATAATACGTAAAATAATGATCACCTCCAATCAGCAAGAAATTAAAAAATCATCAATAAGTAAATTAATCACTAACGATTAAAAATCCATGGTAGTTAGATAAACGTCAAGAATTCTAAATACTATGGCTCATTTCATGGTAGTTGGAAGAACATGACGTAGCGTTCAAACTACTATGGTTGCAGTCCATGGTAGTTGGAAGGACGTAATATAGCATTCAAAGTACTATGGTTATAATCCATGGTAGTTGGAGGGACATGGCATTATATTCCAATTACTATGCTTTAGTCGCCATATTTGGATATTTTTAACATTAAAATTCTTTTCGACATAAAGTGTTCATAATAATGGGCCATTCAGATAGAAACTTAACCGTAAAGATCAACGCAATCTGTGGCACGGCAATGAGCATTCGCAATCAAAAACGAGAAAGTGTACAGCTCATAAAATGGCTGCAGCAGACGAAAATACTTTCATGTTTCTTACTTGAGACAAGATTTCTGTGAAAATGCCTTGGAACAGATATCACATGAGAAAGGCTTCTCCCTGGAATGTGTGACTATATCCAAATAATGTCAGACAGTAGATGTGTTCTGAGCTTACTTCTATGAGAAAAAAGCTCTGTACACACTTCAAACGACAATGATTTTTCTCTGGTATGAGCAATGACACTTCTTTGAAAATACTTTTGTATGCACAACGCTTAGAAAATTCTACTGTGTGCGAGTAGCTTTATGAAAATACCTTGAAACAGACATCACAAGAGAAAGATTTCCCATATGTATAAAATGGCTGGTGCAGACACCACAAGAAAAAACTTTTCTGTATAAATAAGCTGATGTCTCTTCAATTATCTTTCAGCGGAAAATTACTCGAAACAGCCACTACACGAGAAATCTTCTCCCCTGTATAAATAAGAAAATGCTATTTGAAATAATGTCTATGTAAAAATACTTTGAAACAGATATCACAAGTGAACGGTTTCTCTCCTGTATTTTTTACCTAATGTCTCTTGAGAATTCTTTTAACAGAAAATATCTTTGAACAGAGAAACCCCTTTCCCCTGTATGACAGAGTAGCTGTTGTTTGAGATTACTCCGAACGGAAAATGCCTTGGTACAGATATCACATGAGAATAGCTTCTCTCTGGAATGAAAAGGCTTATGTTTTCAAGTCGTTTCCTCGAGAAAAACGTTTCCACAAACACTACACAAAAACGGTTTCTCTCCAGTATGAGTAAGCCGATGTATTCTGAAATTCTATGAGAAACTAATTCTGTACACTCATCACAGGACAATGATTTTTCGTGGTATGGGTAATGACCCTTCTTTGGAAATGCTTTTGTATCCACAACGCTTAGAAAAGTCTACTGTGTGCGAGTAACTTTATGAAAATACTTTGAAACAGACATCACTAGATAAAGATTTTCCTCCTGTAAAAATCGGCTGGTGCAGACACCACAAGAAAAAGGCTTTTCTCTATAAAGAAGCTGATGTCTCTTCAATGATCTTTCAGCGCAAAATTACTTGAAACAGACACTACTCGAGAAAATTTCTCCACTGTATTAATAAGCAAATGCTATTTGAAGTGATGTCTATGTAAAATATACTTTGAAACAGTTATCACAACTGAACGGTTTCTCTCCTGTATGAAGGAACTAATGTCTCTTGATTCATCATTTAACAGAAAATCTTTTGAACAGATGTCACAAAAGAGATGTTGTTTGAGAATGCTCCGAACGAAAAATTCCTTGGTACAGATATCACATGAGAAAAGCTTTTCTCTGAAATGAAAAGGATTATGTTTTCACGTCACTTCCTCGAGAAAAAACGTTTCTACAGACACTACACAAAAGCGGTTTCTCTCCAGTATGAAAACCGATGGATTCTGAACTTACTTCTATGAGAATATAATTCTGTACACTCGTCACACGATAATGAGTTTTCTCTCGTATGGGTAATGACCCTTCTTTGGAAAAGCTTTTGTATGCACAACGCTTAGAAAAGTCTACTGTGCTGGACTTATATCAAAGTTTAACTCAGACCGGTTTTTGCACTTTGTTATGTGGTATCTATCACATTACAATTCACATAGGGAGCACACGCAATAAATACATTTAGCAACATAGAAAAACACGCCTTTACCGTTAACCTTTTGGGCGTGGGAGGCTTATTTGCAAAAGATAAACATAATACGTAAAATAATGATCACCTCCAATCAGCAAGAAATTAAAAAATCATCAATAAGTAAATTAATCACTAACGATTAAAAATCCATGGTAGTTAGATAAACGTCAAGAATTCTAAATACTATGGCTCATTTCATGGTAGTTGGAAGAACATGACGTAGCGTTCAAACTACTATGGTTGCAGTCCATGGTAGTTGGAAGGACGTAATATAGCATTCAAAGTACTATGGTTATAATCCATGGTAGTTGGAGGGACATGGCATTATATTCCAATTACTATGCTTTAGTCGCCATATTTGGATATTTTTAACATTAAAATTCTTTTCGACATAAAGTGTTCATAATAATGGGCCATTCAGATAGAAACTTAACCGTAAAGATCAACGCAATCTGTGGCACGGCAATGAGCATTCGCAATCAAAAACGAGAAAGTGTACAGCTCATAAAATGGCTGCAGCAGACGAAAATACTTTCATGTTTCTTACTTGAGACAAGATTTCTGTGAAAATGCCTTAGAACAGATATCACATGAGAAAGGCTTCTCCCTGGAATGTGTGACTATATCCAAATAATGTCAGACAGTAGATGTGTTCTGAGCTTACTTCTATGAGAAAAAAGCTCTGTACACACTTCAAACGACAATGATTTTTCTCTGGTATGAGCAATGACACTTCTTTGAAAATACTTTTGTATGCACAACGCTTAGAAAATTCTACTGTGTGCGAGTAGGTTTATGAAAATACCTTGAAACAGACATCACAAGAGAAAGATTTCCCATATGTATAAAATGGCTGGTGCAGACACCACAAGAAAAAACTTTTCTGTATAAATAAGCTGATGTCTCTTCAATTATCTTTCAGCGGAAAATTACTCGAAACAGCCACTACACGAGAAATCTTCTCCCCTGTATAAATAAGAAAATGCTATTTGAAATAATGTCTATGTAAAAATACTTTGAAACAGATATCACAAGTGAACGGTTTCTCTCCTGTATTTTTTACCTAATGTCTCTTGAGAATTCTTTTAACAGAAAATATCTTTGAACAGAGAAACCCCTTTCCCCTGTATGACAGAGTAGCTGTTGTTTGAGATTACTCCGAACGGAAAATGCCTTGGTACAGATATCACATGAGAATAGCTTCTCTCTGGAATGAAAAGGCATATGTTTTCAAGTCGTTTCCTCGAGAAAAACGTTTCCACAAACACTACACAAAAACGGTTTCTCTCCAGTATGAGTAAGCCGATGTATTCTGAATTTCTATGAGAAACTAATTCTGTACACTCATCACAGGACAATGATTTTTCCTGGTATGGGTAATGACCCTTCTTTGGAAATGCTTTTGTATCCACAACGCTTAGAAAAGTCTACTGTGTGCGAGTAACTTTATGAAAATACTTTGAAACAGACATCACTAGATAAAGATTTTCCTCCTGTAAAAATCGGCTGGTGCAGCACCACAAGAAAAAGGATTTTCTCTATAAATAAGCTGATGTCTCTTCAATGATCTTTCAGCGCAAAATTACTTGAAACAGACACTACTCGAGAAAATTTCTCCACTGTATTAATAAGCAAATGCTATTTGAAGTGATGTCTATGTAAAATATACTTTGAAACAGTTATCACAACTGAACGGTTTCTCTCCTGTATGAAGGGACTAATGTCTCTTGATTCATCATTTAACAGAAAATCTTTTGAACAGATGTCACAAGAGAGATGTTGTTTGAGAATACTCCGAACGAAAAATTCCTTGGTACAGATATCACATGAGAAAAGCTTTTCTCTGAAATGAAAAGGATTATGTTTTCACGTCACTTCCTCGAGAAAAAACGTTTCTACAGACACTACACAAAAGCGGTTTCTCTCCAGTATGAAAACCGATGGATTCTGAACTTACTTCTATGAGAATATAATTCTGTACACTCGTCACACGATAATGAGTTTTCTCTCGTATGGGTAATGACCCTTCTTTGGAAAAGCTTTTGTATGCACAACGCTTAGAACAGTCTACTGTGCTGGACATATATCAAAGTTTATCTCAGACCGGTTTTTGCACTTTGTTATGTGGTATCTATCACATTACAATTCACATAGGGAGCACACGCAATAAATACATTTAGCAACATAGAAAAACACGCCTTTACCGTTCACCGTTTGGCCGTGGGAGGCTTATTTGCAAAAGATAAACATAATACGTAAAATAATGATCACCTCCAATCAGCAAGAAATTAAAAAATCATCAATAAGTAAATTAATCACTAACGATTAAAAATCCATGGTAGTTAGATAAACGTCAAGAATTCTAAATACTATGGCTCATTTCATGGTAGTTGGAAGAACATGACGTAGCGTTCAAACTACTATGGTTGCAGTCCATGGTAGTTGGAAGGACGTAATATAGCATTCAAAGTACTATGGTTATAATCCATGGTAGTTGGAGGGACATGGCATTATATTCCAATTACTATGCTTTAGTCGCCATATTTGGATATTTTTAACATTAAAATTCTTTTCGACATAAAGTGTTCATAATAATGGGCCATTCAGATAGAAACTTAACCGTAAAGATCAACGCAATCTGTGGCACGGCAATGAGCATTCGCAATCAAAAACGAGAAAGTGTACAGCTCATAAAATGGCTGCAGCAGACGAAAATACTTTCATGTTTCTTACTTGAGACAAGATTTCTGTGAAAATGCCTTGGAACAGATATCACATGAGAAAGGCTTCTCCCTGGAATGTGTGACTATATCCAAATAATGTCAGACAGTAGATGTGTTCTGAGCTTACTTCTATGAGAAAAAAGCTCTGTACACACTTCAAACGACAATGATTTTTCTCTGGTATGAGCAATGACACTTCTTTGAAAATACTTTTGTATGCACAACGCTTAGAAAATTCTACTGTGTGCGAGTAGCTTTATGAAAATACCTTGAAACAGACATCACAAGAGAAAGATTTCCCATATGTATAAAATGGCTGGTGCAGACACCACAAGAAAAAACTTTTCTGTATAAATAAGCTGATGTCTCTTCAATTATCTTTCAGCGGAAAATTACTCGAAACAGCCACTACACGAGAAATCTTCTCCCCTGTATAAATAAGAAAATGCTATTTGAAATAATGTCTATGTAAAAATACTTTGAAACAGATATCACAAGTGAACGGTTTCTCTCCTGTATTTTTTACCTAATGTCTCTTGAGAATTCTTTTAACAGAAAATATCTTTGAACAGAGAAACCCCTTTCCCCTGTATGACAGAGTAGCTGTTGTTTGAGATTACTCCGAACGGAAAATGCCTTGGTACAGATATCACATGAGAATAGCTTCTCTCTGGAATGAAAAGGCTTATGTTTTCAAGTCGTTTCCTCGAGAAAAACGTTTCCACAAACACTACACAAAAACGGTTTCTCTCCAGTATGAGTAAGCCGATGTATTCTGAAATTCTATGAGAAACTAATTCTGTACACTCATCACAGGACAATGATTTTTCGTGGTATGGGTAATGACCCTTCTTTGGAAATGCTTTTGTATCCACAACGCTTAGAAAAGTCTACTGTGTGCGAGTAACTTTATGAAAATACTTTGAAACAGACATCACTAGATAAAGATTTTCCTCCTGTAAAAATCGGCTGGTGCAGACACCACAAGAAAAAGGCTTTTCTCTATAAAGAAGCTGATGTCTCTTCAATGATCTTTCAGCGCAAAATTACTTGAAACAGACACTACTCGAGAAAATTTCTCCACTGTATTAATAAGCAAATGCTATTTGAAGTGATGTCTATGTAAAATATACTTTGAAACAGTTATCACAACTGAACGGTTTCTCTCCTGTATGAAGGAACTAATGTCTCTTGATTCATCATTTAACAGAAAATCTTTTGAACAGATGTCACAAAAGAGATGTTGTTTGAGAATGCTCCGAACGAAAAATTCCTTGGTACAGATATCACATGAGAAAAGCTTTTCTCTGAAATGAAAAGGATTATGTTTTCACGTCACTTCCTCGAGAAAAAACGTTTCTACAGACACTACACAAAAGCGGTTTCTCTCCAGTATGAAAACCGATGGATTCTGAACTTACTTCTATGAGAATATAATTCTGTACACTCGTCACACGATAATGAGTTTTCTCTCGTATGGGTAATGACCCTTCTTTGGAAAAGCTTTTGTATGCACAACGCTTAGAAAAGTCTACTGTGCTGGACTTATATCAAAGTTTAACTCAGACCGGTTTTTGCACTTTGTTATGTGGTATCTATCACATTACAATTCACATAGGGAGCACACGCAATAAATACATTTAGCAACATAGAAAAACACGCCTTTACCGTTAACCTTTTGGGCGTGGGAGGCTTATTTGCAAAAGATAAACATAATACGTAAAATAATGATCACCTCCAATCAGCAAGAAATTAAAAAATCATCAATAAGTAAATTAATCACTAACGATTAAAAATCCATGGTAGTTAGATAAACGTCAAGAATTCTAAATACTATGGCTCATTTCATGGTAGTTGGAAGAACATGACGTAGCGTTCAAACTACTATGGTTGCAGTCCATGGTAGTTGGAAGGACGTAATATAGCATTCAAAGTACTATGGTTATAATCCATGGTAGTTGGAGGGACATGGCATTATATTCCAATTACTATGCTTTAGTCGCCATATTTGGATATTTTTAACATTAAAATTCTTTTCGACATAAAGTGTTCATAATAATGGGCCATTCAGATAGAAACTTAACCGTAAAGATCAACGCAATCTGTGGCACGGCAATGAGCATTCGCAATCAAAAACGAGAAAGTGTACAGCTCATAAAATGGCTGCAGCAGACGAAAATACTTTCATGTTTCTTACTTGAGACAAGATTTCTGTGAAAATGCCTTGGAACAGATATCACATGAGAAAGGCTTCTCCCTGGAATGTGTGACTATATCCAAATAATGTCAGACAGTAGATGTGTTCTGAGCTTACTTCTATGAGAAAAAAGCTCTGTACACACTTCAAACGACAATGATTTTTCTCTGGTATGAGCAATGACACTTCTTTGAAAATACTTTTGTATGCACAACGCTTAGAAAATTCTACTGTGTGCGAGTAGGTTTATGAAAATACCTTGAAACAGACATCACAAGAGAAAGATTTCCCATATGTATAAAATGGCTGGTGCAGACACCACAAGAAAAAACTTTTCTGTATAAATAAGCTGATGTCTCTTCAATTATCTTTCAGCGGAAAATTACTCGAAACAGCCACTACACGAGAAATCTTCTCCCCTGTATAAATAAGAAAATGCTATTTGAAATAATGTCTATGTAAAAATACTTTGAAACAGATATCACAAGTGAACGGTTTCTCTCCTGTATTTTTTACCTAATGTCTCTTGAGAATTCTTATAACAGAAAATGTCTTGGAACAGATGCCTCAAGAGAAACTCTTCTCTCCTGTATGACCGAGTAAATGTAGTTTGAGATTACTATGAACAAAAAATGCCCTTGTACAGATATCACATGTCTATGAAAAAATACTTTTAAACATGTATCACAAGTGAACGGTTTCTCTCCTGTATTTTTTACCTAATGTCTCTTGAGAATTCTTTTAACAGAAAATATCTTTGAACAGAGAAACCCCTTTCCCCTGTATGACAGAGTAGCTGTTGTTTGAGATTACTCCGAACGGAAAATGCCTTGGTACAGATATCACATGAGAATAGCTTCTCTCTGGAATGAAAAGGCATATGTTTTCAAGTCGTTTCCTCGAGAAAAACGTTTCCACAAACACTACACAAAAACGGTTTCTCTCCAGTATGAGTAAGCCGATGTATTGTGAATTTCTATGAGAAACTAATTCTGTACACTCATCACAGGACAATGATTTTTCCTGGTATGGGTAATGACCCTTCTTTGGAAATGCTTTTGTATCCACAACGCTTAGAAAAGTCTACTGTGTGCGAGTAACTTTATGAAAATACTTTGAAACAGACATCACTAGATAAAGATTTTCCTCCTGTAAAAATCGGCTGGTGCAGCACCACAAGAAAAAGGATTTTCTCTATAAATAAGCTGATGTCTCTTCAATGATCTTTCAGCGCAAAATTACTTGAAACAGACACTACTCGAGAAAATTTCTCCACTGTATTAATAAGCAAATGCTATTTGAAGTGATGTCTATGTAAAATATACTTTGAAACAGTTATCACAACTGAACGGTTTCTCTCCTGTATGAAGGGACTAATGTCTCTTGATTCATCATTTAACAGAAAATCTTTTGAACAGATGTCACAAGAGAGATGTTGTTTGAGAATACTCCGAACGAAAAATTCCTTGGTACAGATATCACATGAGAAAAGCTTTTCTCTGAAATGAAAAGGATTATGTTTTCACGTCACTTCCTCGAGAAAAAACGTTTCTACAGACACTACACAAAAGCGGTTTCTCTCCAGTATGAAAACCGATGGATTCTGAACTTACTTCTATGAGAATATAATTCTGTACACTCGTCACACGATAATGAGTTTTCTCTCGTATGGGTAATGACCCTTCTTTGGAAAAGCTTTTGTATGCACAACGCTTAGAACAGTCTACTGTGCTGGACATATATCAAAGTTTATCTCAGACCGGTTTTTGCACTTTGTTATGTGGTATTTATCACATTACAATTCACATAGGGAGCACACGCAATAAATACATTTAGCAACATAGAAAAACACGCCTTTACCGTTCACCGTTTGGCCGTGGGAGGCTTATTTGCAAAAGATAAACATAATACGTAAAATAATGATCACCTCCAATCAGCAAGAAATTAAAAAATCATCAATAAGTAAATTAATCACTAACGATTAAAAATCCATGGTAGTTAGATAAACGTCAAGAATTCTAAATACTATGGCTCATTTCATGGTAGTTGGAAGAACATGACGTAGCGTTCAAACTACTATGGTTGCAGTCCATGGTAGTTGGAAGGACGTAATATAGCATTCAAAGTACTATGGTTATAATCCATGGTAGTTGGAGGGACATGGCATTATATTCCAATTACTATGCTTTAGTCGCCATATTTGGATATTTTTAACATTAAAATTCTTTTCGACATAAAGTGTTCATAATAATGGGCCATTCAGATAGAAACTTAACCGTAAAGATCAACGCAATCTGTGGCACGGCAATGAGCATTCGCAATCAAAAACGAGAAAGTGTACAGCTCATAAAATGGCTGCAGCAGACGAAAATACTTTCATGTTTCTTACTTGAGACAAGATTTCTGTGAAAATGCCTTGGAACAGATATCACATGAGAAAGGCTTCTCCCTGGAATGTGTGACTATATCCAAATAATGTCAGACAGTAGATGTGTTCTGAGCTTACTTCTATGAGAAAAAAGCTCTGTACACACTTCAAACGACAATGATTTTTCTCTGGTATGAGCAATGACACTTCTTTGAAAATACTTTTGTATGCACAACGCTTAGAAAATTCTACTGTGTGCGAGTAGCTTTATGAAAATACCTTGAAACAGACATCACAAGAGAAAGATTTCCCATATGTATAAAATGGCTGGTGCAGACACCACAAGAAAAAACTTTTCTGTATAAATAAGCTGATGTCTCTTCAATTATCTTTCAGCGGAAAATTACTCGAAACAGCCACTACACGAGAAATCTTCTCCCCTGTATAAATAAGAAAATGCTATTTGAAATAATGTCTATGTAAAAATACTTTGAAACAGATATCACAAGTGAACGGTTTCTCTCCTGTATTTTTTACCTAATGTCTCTTGAGAATTCTTTTAACAGAAAATATCTTTGAACAGAGAAACCCCTTTCCCCTGTATGACAGAGTAGCTGTTGTTTGAGATTACTCCGAACGGAAAATGCCTTGGTACAGATATCACATGAGAATAGCTTCTCTCTGGAATGAAAAGGCATATGTTTTCAAGTCGTTTCCTCGAGAAAAACGTTTCCACAAACACTACACAAAAACGGTTTCTCTCCAGTATGAGTAAGCCGATGTATTGTGAATTTCTATGAGAAACTAATTCTGTACACTCATCACAGGACAATGATTTTTCCTGGTATGGGTAATGACCCTTCTTTGGAAATGCTTTTGTATCCACAACGCTTAGAAAAGTCTACTGTGTGCGAGTAACTTTATGAAAATACTTTGAAACAGACATCACTAGATAAAGATTTTCCTCCTGTAAAAATCGGCTGGTGCAGCACCACAAGAAAAAGGATTTTCTCTATAAATAAGCTGATGTCTCTTCAATGATCTTTCAGCGCAAAATTACTTGAAACAGACACTACTCGAGAAAATTTCTCCACTGTATTAATAAGCAAATGCTATTTGAAGTGATGTCTATGTAAAATATACTTTGAAACAGTTATCACAACTGAACGGTTTCTCTCCTGTATGAAGGGACTAATGTCTCTTGATTCATCATTTAACAGAAAATCTTTTGAACAGATGTCACAAGAGAGATGTTGTTTGAGAATACTCCGAACGAAAAATTCCTTGGTACAGATATCACATGAGAAAAGCTTTTCTCTGAAATGAAAAGGATTATGTTTTCACGTCACTTCCTCGAGAAAAAACGTTTCTACAGACACTACACAAAAGCGGTTTCTCTCCAGTATGAAAACCGATGGATTCTGAACTTACTTCTATGAGAATATAATTCTGTACACTCGTCACACGATAATGAGTTTTCTCTCGTATGGGTAATGACCCTTCTTTGGAAAAGCTTTTGTATGCACAACGCTTAGAACAGTCTACTGTGCTGGACATATATCAAAGTTTATCTCAGACCGGTTTTTGCACTTTGTTATGTGGTATTTATCACATTACAATTCACATAGGGAGCACACGCAATAAATACATTTAGCAACATAGAAAAACACGCCTTTACCGTTCACCGTTTGGCCGTGGGAGGCTTATTTGCAAAAGATAAACATAATACGTAAAATAATGATCACCTCCAATCAGCAAGAAATTAAAAAATCATCAATAAGTAAATTAATCACTAACGATTAAAAATCCATGGTAGTTAGATAAACGTCAAGAATTCTAAATACTATGGCTCATTTCATGGTAGTTGGAAGAACATGACGTAGCGTTCAAACTACTATGGTTGCAGTCCATGGTAGTTGGAAGGACGTAATATAGCATTCAAAGTACTATGGTTATAATCCATGGTAGTTGGAGGGACATGGCATTATATTCCAATTACTATGCTTTAGTCGCCATATTTGGATATTTTTAACATTAAAATTCTTTTCGACATAAAGTGTTCATAATAATGGGCCATTCAGATAGAAACTTAACCGTAAAGATCAACGCAATCTGTGGCACGGCAATGAGCATTCGCAATCAAAAACGAGAAAGTGTACAGCTCATAAAATGGCTGCAGCAGACGAAAATACTTTCATGTTTCTTACTTGAGACAAGATTTCTGTGAAAATGCCTTGGAACAGATATCACATGAGAAAGGCTTCTCCCTGGAATGTGTGACTATATCCAAATAATGTCAGACAGTAGATGTGTTCTGAGCTTACTTCTATGAGAAAAAAGCTCTGTACACACTTCAAACGACAATGATTTTTCTCTGGTATGAGCAATGACACTTCTTTGAAAATACTTTTGTATGCACAACGCTTAGAAAATTCTACTGTGTGCGAGTAGCTTTATGAAAATACCTTGAAACAGACATCACAAGAGAAAGATTTCCCATATGTATAAAATGGCTGGTGCAGACACCACAAGAAAAAACTTTTCTGTATAAATAAGCTGATGTCTCTTCAATTATCTTTCAGCGGAAAATTACTCGAAACAGCCACTACACGAGAAATCTTCTCCCCTGTATAAATAAGAAAATGCTATTTGAAATAATGTCTATGTAAAAATACTTTGAAACAGATATCACAAGTGAACGGTTTCTCTCCTGTATTTTTTACCTAATGTCTCTTGAGAATTCTTTTAACAGAAAATATCTTTGAACAGAGAAACCCCTTTCCCCTGTATGACAGAGTAGCTGTTGTTTGAGATTACTCCGAACGGAAAATGCCTTGGTACAGATATCACATGAGAATAGCTTCTCTCTGGAATGAAAAGGCATATGTTTTCAAGTCGTTTCCTCGAGAAAAACGTTTCCACAAACACTACACAAAAACGGTTTCTCTCCAGTATGAGTAAGCCGATGTATTGTGAATTTCTATGAGAAACTAATTCTGTACACTCATCACAGGACAATGATTTTTCCTGGTATGGGTAATGACCCTTCTTTGGAAATGCTTTTGTATCCACAACGCTTAGAAAAGTCTACTGTGTGCGAGTAACTTTATGAAAATACTTTGAAACAGACATCACTAGATAAAGATTTTCCTCCTGTAAAAATCGGCTGGTGCAGCACCACAAGAAAAAGGATTTTCTCTATAAATAAGCTGATGTCTCTTCAATGATCTTTCAGCGCAAAATTACTTGAAACAGACACTACTCGAGAAAATTTCTCCACTGTATTAATAAGCAAATGCTATTTGAAGTGATGTCTATGTAAAATATACTTTGAAACAGTTATCACAACTGAACGGTTTCTCTCCTGTATGAAGGGACTAATGTCTCTTGATTCATCATTTAACAGAAAATCTTTTGAACAGATGTCACAAGAGAGATGTTGTTTGAGAATACTCCGAACGAAAAATTCCTTGGTACAGATATCACATGAGAAAAGCTTTTCTCTGAAATGAAAAGGATTATGTTTTCACGTCACTTCCTCGAGAAAAAACGTTTCTACAGACACTACACAAAAGCGGTTTCTCTCCAGTATGAAAACCGATGGATTCTGAACTTACTTCTATGAGAATATAATTCTGTACACTCGTCACACGATAATGAGTTTTCTCTCGTATGGGTAATGACCCTTCTTTGGAAAAGCTTTTGTATGCACAACGCTTAGAACAGTCTACTGTGCTGGACATATATCAAAGTTTATCTCAGACCGGTTTTTGCACTTTGTTATGTGGTATTTATCACATTACAATTCACATAGGGAGCACACGCAATAAATACATTTAGCAACATAGAAAAACACGCCTTTACCGTTCACCGTTTGGCCGTGGGAGGCTTATTTGCAAAAGATAAACATAATACGTAAAATAATGATCACCTCCAATCAGCAAGAAATTAAAAAATCATCAATAAGTAAATTAATCACTAACGATTAAAAATCCATGGTAGTTAGATAAACGTCAAGAATTCTAAATACTATGGCTCATTTCATGGTAGTTGGAAGAACATGACGTAGCGTTCAAACTACTATGGTTGCAGTCCATGGTAGTTGGAAGGACGTAATATAGCATTCAAAGTACTATGGTTATAATCCATGGTAGTTGGAGGGACATGGCATTATATTCCAATTACTATGCTTTAGTCGCCATATTTGGATATTTTTAACATTAAAATTCTTTTCGACATAAAGTGTTCATAATAATGGGCCATTCAGATAGAAACTTAACCGTAAAGATCAACGCAATCTGTGGCACGGCAATGAGCATTCGCAATCAAAAACGAGAAAGTGTACAGCTCATAAAATGGCTGCAGCAGACGAAAATACTTTCATGTTTCTTACTTGAGACAAGATTTCTGTGAAAATGCCTTGGAACAGATATCACATGAGAAAGGCTTCTCCCTGGAATGTGTGACTATATCCAAATAATGTCAGACAGTAGATGTGTTCTGAGCTTACTTCTATGAGAAAAAAGCTCTGTACACACTTCAAACGACAATGATTTTTCTCTGGTATGAGCAATGACACTTCTTTGAAAATACTTTTGTATGCACAACGCTTAGAAAATTCTACTGTGTGCGAGTAGCTTTATGAAAATACCTTGAAACAGACATCACAAGAGAAAGATTTCCCATATGTATAAAATGGCTGGTGCAGACACCACAAGAAAAAACTTTTCTGTATAAATAAGCTGATGTCTCTTCAATTATCTTTCAGCGGAAAATTACTCGAAACAGCCACTACACGAGAAATCTTCTCCCTTGTATAAATAAGAAAATGCTATTTGAAATAATGTCTATGTAAAAATACCTTGAAACAGATATCACAAGTGAACGGTTTCTCTCCTGTATTTTTTACCTAATGTCTCTTGAGAATTCTTATAACAGAAAATGTCTTGGAACAGATGCCTCAAGAGAAACTCTTCTCTCCTGTATGACCGAGTAAATGTAGTTTGAGATTACTATGAACAAAAAATGCCCTTGTACAGATATCACATGTCTATGAAAAAATACTTTTAAACATGTATCACAAGTGAACGATTTCTCTCCTGTATGAATTACCTAATGTCTCTTGAGAATTCTTTTAACAGAAAAGATCTTGGAACAGATGTCACAAGAGAAACCCCTTTCCCGTGTATGACAGAGTAGCTGTTGTTTGAGATTACTCCGAACGGAAAATGCCTTTGTACAGATATCACATGAGAAAAGCTTCTCTCTGGAATGAAAATGCTTACGTATTCACGACATTTCCTCGAGAAAAAAGTTTACACAGACACTACACAAAAACGGTTTCTCTCCAGTATGAGTAAGCCGATGTATTCTGAAATTCTATGAGAAACTAATTCTGTACACTCGTCACAGGACAATGATTATTCTCTCGTATGGGTAATGACCCTTCTTTGGAAATGCTTTTGTAACCACAACGTTTATTAAAGTCTACTGTGTGCGAGTAAGTTTATGAAGATACTTTGAAACAGACATCACTAGATAAAGATTTTCCTCCTGTAATAATCGGCTGGTGCAGACACCACAAGAAAAAGGCTTTTCTCTATAAATAAGCTGATGTCTCTTCAATGATCTTTCAGCGCAAAATTACTTGAAACAGACACTACTCGAGAAAATTTCTCCACTGTATTAATAAGCAAATGCTATTTGAAGTGATGTCTATGTAAAATATACTTTGAAACAGTTATCACAACTGAACGGTTTCTCTCCTGTATGAAGGAACTAATGTCTCTTGATTCATCATTTAACAGAAAATCTTTTGAACAGATGTCACAAGAGAGATGTTGTTTGAGAATACTCCGAACGAAAAATTCCTTGGTACAGATATCACATGAGAAAAGCTTTTCTCTGAAATGAAAAGGATTCTATTTTCACGTCATTTCCTCGAGAAAAAACGTTTCTACCGACACTACACAAAGGCGGTTTCTCTCCAGTATGAGTAAGCCGATGTATTCTGAATTTCTATGAGAAAATAATTCTGTACACTCGTCACAGGACAATGATTTTTTCTCGTATGGGTAATGACCCTTCTTTGGAAATGCTTTTGTATGCACAACGCTTAGAAAAGTCTACTGTGCTGGACATATATCGAAGTTTATCTCAGACCGGTTTTTGCACTTTGTTATGTGGTATTTATCACATTACAATTCACATAGGGAGCACACGCAATAAATACATTTAGCAACATAGAAAAACACGCCTTTACCGTTCACCGTTTGGGCGTGGGAGGCTTATTTGCAAAAGATAAACATAATACGTAAAATAATGATCACCTCCAATCAGCAAGAAATTAAAAAATCATCAATAAGTAAATTAATCACTAACGATTAAAAATCCATGGTAGTTAGATAAACGTCAAGAATTCTAAATACTATGGCTCATTTCATGGTAGTTGGAAGAACATGACGTAGCGTTCAAACTACTATGGTTGCAGTCCATGGTAGTTGGAAGGACGTAATATAGCATTCAAAGTGCTATGGTTATAATCCATGGTAGTTGGAGGGACATGGCATTATATTCCAATTACTATGCTTTAGTCGCCATATTTGGATACTTTTAACATTAAAATTCTTTTCGACATAAAGTGTTCATAATAATGGGCCATTCAGATAGAAACTTAACCGTATAGATCAACGCAATCTGTGGCACGGCAATGAGCATTCGCAATCAAAAACGAGAAAGTGTACAGCTCATAAAATGGCTGCAGCAGACGAAAATACTTTCATGTTTCTTACTTGAGACAAGATTTCTGTGAAAATGCCTTGGAACAGATATCACATGAGAAAGGCTTCTCCCTGGAATGTGTGACTATATCCAAATAATGTCAGACAGTAGATGTGTTCTGAGCTTACTTCTATGAGAAAAAAGCTCTGTAAACACTTCAAACGACAAAAATTTTTATCTGGTATGATCAATGACACTTCTTTGAAAATACTTTTGTATGCACAACGCTTAGAAAATTCTACTGTGTGCGAGTAGCTTTATGAAAATACCTTGAAACAGACATCACAAGAGAAAGATTTCCCATATGTATAAAATGGCTGGTGCAGACACCACAAGAAAAAACTTTTCTGTATAAATAAGCTGATGTCTCTTCAATTATCTTTCAGCGGAAAATTACTCGAAACAGCCACTACACGAGAAATCTTCTCCCCTGTATAAATAAGAAAATGCTATTTGAAATAATGTCTATGTAAAAATACTTTGAAACAGATATCACAAGTGAACGGTTTCTCTCCTGTATTTTTTACCTAATGTCTCTTGAGAATTCTTTTAACAGAAAATATCTTTGAACAGAGAAACCCCTTTCCCCTGTATGACAGAGTAGCTGTTGTTTGAGATTACTCCGAACGGAAAATGCCTTGGTACAGATATCACATGAGAATAGCTTCTCTCTGGAATGAAAAGGCATATGTTTTCAAGTCGTTTCCTCGAGAAAAACGTTTCCACAAACACTACACAAAAACGGTTTCTCTCCAGTATGAGTAAGCCGATGTATTCTGAATTTCTATGAGAAACTAATTCTGTACACTCATCACAGGACAATGATTTTTCCTGGTATGGGTAATGACCCTTCTTTGGAAATGCTTTTGTATCCACAACGCTTAGAAAAGTCTACTGTGTGCGAGTAACTTTATGAAAATACTTTGAAACAGACATCACTAGATAAAGATTTTCCTCCTGTAAAAATCGGCTGGTGCAGCACCACAAGAAAAAGGATTTTCTCTATAAATAAGCTGATGTCTCTTCAATGATCTTTCAGCGCAAAATTACTTGAAACAGACACTACTCGAGAAAATTTCTCCACTGTATTAATAAGCAAATGCTATTTGAAGTGATGTCTATGTAAAATATACTTTGAAACAGTTATCACAACTGAACGGTTTCTCTCCTGTATGAAGGGACTAATGTCTCTTGATTCATCATTTAACAGAAAATCTTTTGAACAGATGTCACAAGAGAGATGTTGTTTGAGAATACTCCGAACGAAAAATTCCTTGGTACAGATATCACATGAGAAAAGCTTTTCTCTGAAATGAAAAGGATTATGTTTTCACGTCACTTCCTCGAGAAAAAACGTTTCTACAGACACTACACAAAAGCGGTTTCTCTCCAGTATGAAAACCGATGGATTCTGAACTTACTTCTATGAGAATATAATTCTGTACACTCGTCACACGATAATGAGTTTTCTCTCGTATGGGTAATGACCCTTCTTTGGAAAAGCTTTTGTATGCACAACGCTTAGAACAGTCTACTGTGCTGGACATATATCAAAGTTTATCTCAGACCGGTTTTTGCACTTTGTTATGTGGTATCTATCACATTACAATTCACATAGGGAGCACACGCAATAAATACATTTAGCAACATAGAAAAACACGCCTTTACCGTTCACCGTTTGGCCGTGGGAGGCTTATTTGCAAAAGATAAACATAATACGTAAAATAATGATCACCTCCAATCAGCAAGAAATTAAAAAATCATCAATAAGTAAATTAATCACTAACGATTAAAAATCCATGGTAGTTAGATAAACGTCAAGAATTCTAAATACTATGGCTCATTTCATGGTAGTTGGAAGAACATGACGTAGCGTTCAAACTACTATGGTTGCAGTCCATGGTAGTTGGAAGGACGTAATATAGCATTCAAAGTACTATGGTTATAATCCATGGTAGTTGGAGGGACATGGCATTATATTCCAATTACTATGCTTTAGTCGCCATATTTGGATATTTTTAACATTAAAATTCTTTTCGACATAAAGTGTTCATAATAATGGGCCATTCAGATAGAAACTTAACCGTAAAGATCAACGCAATCTGTGGCACGGCAATGAGCATTCGCAATCAAAAACGAGAAAGTGTACAGCTCATAAAATGGCTGCAGCAGACGAAAATACTTTCATGTTTCTTACTTGAGACAAGATTTCTGTGAAAATGCCTTGGAACAGATATCACATGAGAAAGGCTTCTCCCTGGAATGTGTGACTATATCCAAATAATGTCAGACAGTAGATGTGTTCTGAGCTTACTTCTATGAGAAAAAAGCTCTGTACACACTTCAAACGACAATGATTTTTCTCTGGTATGAGCAATGACACTTCTTTGAAAATACTTTTGTATGCACAACGCTTAGAAAATTCTACTGTGTGCGAGTAGCTTTATGAAAATACCTTGAAACAGACATCACAAGAGAAAGATTTCCCATATGTATAAAATGGCTGGTGCAGACACCACAAGAAAAAACTTTTCTGTATAAATAAGCTGATGTCTCTTCAATTATCTTTCAGCGGAAAATTACTCGAAACAGCCACTACACGAGAAATCTTCTCCCCTGTATAAATAAGAAAATGCTATTTGAAATAATGTCTATGTAAAAATACTTTGAAACAGATATCACAAGTGAACGGTTTCTCTCCTGTATTTTTTACCTAATGTCTCTTGAGAATTCTTTTAACAGAAAATATCTTTGAACAGAGAAACCCCTTTCCCCTGTATGACAGAGTAGCTGTTGTTTGAGATTACTCCGAACGGAAAATGCCTTGGTACAGATATCACATGAGAATAGCTTCTCTCTGGAATGAAAAGGATTATGTTTTCAAGTCGTTTCCTCGAGAAAAACGTTTCCACAAACACTACACAAAAACGGTTTCTCTCCAGTATGAGTAAGCCGATGTATTCTGAAATTCTATGAGAAACTAATTCTGTACACTCATCACAGGACAATGATTTTTCGTGGTATGGGTAATGACCCTTCTTTGGAAATGCTTTTGTATCCACAACGCTTAGAAAAGTCTACTGTGTGCGAGTAACTTTATGAAAATACTTTGAAACAGACATCACTAGATAAAGATTTTCCTCCTGTAAAAATCGGCTGGTGCAGACACCACAAGAAAAAGGCTTTTCTCTATAAAGAAGCTGATGTCTCTTCAATGATCTTTCAGCGCAAAATTACTTGAAACAGACACTACTCGAGAAAATTTCTCCACTGTATTAATAAGCAAATGCTATTTGAAGTGATGTCTATGTAAAATATACTTTGAAACAGTTATCACAACTGAACGGTTTCTCTCCTGTATGAAGGAACTAATGTCTCTTGATTCATCATTTAACAGAAAATCTTTTGAACAGATGTCACAAGAGAGATGTTGTTTGAGAATGCTCCGAACGAAAAATTCCTTGGTACAGATATCACATGAGAAAAGCTTTTCTCTGAAATGAAAAGGATTATGTTTTCACGTCACTTCCTCGAGAAAAAACGTTTCTACAGACACTACACAAAAGCGGTTTCTCTCCAGTATGAAAACCGATGGATTCTGAACTTACTTCTATGAGAATATAATTCTGTACACTCGTCACACGATAATGAGTTTTCTCTCGTATGGGTAATGACCCTTCTTTGGAAAAGCTTTTGTATGCACAACGCTTAGAAAAGTCTACTGTGCTGGACTTATATCAAAGTTTAACTCAGACCGGTTTTTGCACTTTGTTATGTGGTATCTATCACATTACAATTCACATAGGGAGCACACGCAATAAATACATTTAGCAACATAGAAAAACACGCCTTTACCGTTCACCGTTTGGGCGTGGGAGGCTTATTTGCAAAAGATAAACATAATACGTAAAATAATGATCACCTCCAATCAGCAAGAAATTAAAAAATCATCAATAAGTAAATTAATCACTAACGATTAAAAATCCATGGTAGTTAGATAAACGTCAAGAATTCTAAATACTATGGCTCATTTCATGGTAGTTGGAAGAACATGACGTAGCGTTCAAACTACTATGGTTGCAGTCCATGGTAGTTGGAAGGACGTAATATAGCATTCAAAGTACTATGGTTATAATCCATGGTAGTTGGAGGGACATGGCATTATATTCCAATTACTATGCTTTAGTCGCCATATTTGGATATTTTTAACATTAAAATTCTTTTCGACATAAAGTGTTCATAATAATGGGCCATTCAGATAGAAACTTAACCGTAAAGATCAACGCAATCTGTGGCACGGCAATGAGCATTCGCAATCAAAAACGAGAAAGTGTACAGCTCATAAAATGGCTGCAGCAGACGAAAATACTTTCATGTTTCTTACTTGAGACAAGATTTCTGTGAAAATGCCTTGGAACAGATATCACATGAGAAAGGCTTCTCCCTGGAATGTGTGACTATATCCAAATAATGTCAGACAGTAGATGTGTTCTGAGCTTACTTCTATGAGAAAAAAGCTCTGTACACACTTCAAACGACAATGATTTTTCTCTGGTATGAGCAATGACACTTCTTTGAAAATACTTTTGTATGCACAACGCTTAGAAAATTCTACTGTGTGCGAGTAGCTTTATGAAAATACCTTGGAACAGACATCACAAGAGAAAGATTTCCCATATGTATAAAATGGCTGGTGCAGACACCACAAGAAAAAACTTTTCTGTATAAATAAGCTGATGTCTCTTCAATTATCTTTCAGCGGAAAATTACTCGAAACAGCCACTACACGAGAAATCTTCTCCCCTGTATAAATAAGAAAATGCTATTTGAAATAATGTCTATGTAAAAATACTTTGAAACAGATATCACAAGTGAACGGTTTCTCTCCTGTATTTTTTACCTAATGTCTCTTGAGAATTCTTTTAACAGAAAATATCTTTGAACAGAGAAACCCCTTTCCCCTGTATGACAGAGTAGCTGTTGTTTGAGATTACTCCGAACGGAAAATGCCTTGGTACAGATATCACATGAGAATAGCTTCTCTCTGGAATGAAAAGGCTTATGTTTTCAAGTCGTTTCCTCGAGAAAAACGTTTCCACAAACACTACACAAAAACGGTTTCTCTCCAGTATGAGTAAGCCGATGTATTCTGAAATTCTATGAGAAACTAATTCTGTACACTCATCACAGGACAATGATTTTTCGTGGTATGGGTAATGACCCTTCTTTGGAAATGCTTTTGTATCCACAACGCTTAGAAAAGTCTACTGTGTGCGAGTAACTTTATGAAAATACTTTGAAACAGACATCACTAGATAAAGATTTTCCTCCTGTAAAAATCGGCTGGTGCAGACACCACAAGAAAAAGGCTTTTCTCTATAAAGAAGCTGATGTCTCTTCAATGATCTTTCAGCGCAAAATTACTTGAAACAGACACTACTCGAGAAAATTTCTCCACTGTATTAATAAGCAAATGCTATTTGAAGTGATGTCTATGTAAAATATACTTTGAAACAGTTATCACAACTGAACGGTTTCTCTCCTGTATGAAGGGACTAATGTCTCTTGATTCATCATTTAACAGAAAATCTTTTGAACAGATGTCACAAGAGAGATGTTGTTTGAGAATACTCCGAACGAAAAATTCCTTGGTACAGATATCACATGAGAAAAGCTTTTCTCTGAAATGAAAAGGATTATGTTTTCACGTCACTTCCTCGAGAAAAAACGTTTCTACAGACACTACACAAAAGCGGTTTCTCTCCAGTATGAAAACCGATGGATTCTGAACTTACTTCTATGAGAATATAATTCTGTACACTCGTCACACGATAATGAGTTTTCTCTCGTATGGGTAATGACCCTTCTTTGGAAAAGCTTTTGTATGCACAACGCTTAGAACAGTCTACTGTGCTGGACATATATCAAAGTTTATCTCAGACCGGTTTTTGCACTTTGTTATGTGGTATCTATCACATTACAATTCACATAGGGAGCACACGCAATAAATACATTTAGCAACATAGAAAAACACGCCTTTACCGTTCACCGTTTGGCCGTGGGAGGCTTATTTGCAAAAGATAAACATAATACGTAAAATAATGATCACCTCCAATCAGCAAGAAATTAAAAAATCATCAATAAGTAAATTAATCACTAACGATTAAAAATCCATGGTAGTTAGATAAACGTCAAGAATTCTAAATACTATGGCTCATTTCATGGTAGTTGGAAGAACATGACGTAGCGTTCAAACTACTATGGTTGCAGTCCATGGTAGTTGGAAGGACGTAATATAGCATTCAAAGTACTATGGTTATAATCCATGGTAGTTGGAGGGACATGGCATTATATTCCAATTACTATGCTTTAGTCGCCATATTTGGATATTTTTAACATTAAAATTCTTTTCGACATAAAGTGTTCATAATAATGGGCCATTCAGATAGAAACTTAACCGTAAAGATCAACGCAATCTGTGGCACGGCAATGAGCATTCGCAATCAAAAACGAGAAAGTGTACAGCTCATAAAATGGCTGCAGCAGACGAAAATACTTTCATGTTTCTTACTTGAGACAAGATTTCTGTGAAAATGCCTTGGAACAGATATCACATGAGAAAGGCTTCTCCCTGGAATGTGTGACTATATCCAAATAATGTCAGACAGTAGATGTGTTCTGAGCTTACTTCTATGAGAAAAAAGCTCTGTAAACACTTCAAACGACAATGATTTTTCTCTGGTATGAGCAATGACACTTCTTTGAAAATACTTTTGTATGCACAACGCTTAGAAAATTCTACTGTGTGCGAGTAGCTTTATGAAAATACCTTGAAACAGACATCACAAGAGAAAGATTTCCCATATGTATAAAATGGCTGGTGCAGACACCACAAGAAAAAACTTTTCTGTATAAATAAGCTGATGTCTCTTCAATTATCTTTCAGCGGAAAATTACTCGAAACAGCCACTACACGAGAAATCTTCTCCCCTGTATAAATAAGAAAATGCTATTTGAAATAATGTCTATGTAAAAATACTTTGAAACAGATATCACAAGTGAACGGTTTCTCTCCTGTATTTTTTACCTAATGTCTCTTGAGAATTCTCTTAACAGAAAATATCTTTGAACAGAGAAACCCCTTTCCCCTGTATGACAGAGTAGCTGTTGTTTGAGATTACTCCGAACGGAAAATGCCTTGGTACAGATATCACATGAGAATAGCTTCTCTCTGGAATGAAAAGGCATATGTTTTCAAGTCGTTTCCTCGAGAAAAACGTTTCCACAAACACTACACAAAAACGGTTTCTCTCCAGTATGAGTAAGCCGATGTATTCTGAATTTCTATGAGAAACTAATTCTGTACACTCATCACAGGACAATGATTTTTCCTGGTATGGGTAATGACCCTTCTTTGGAAATGCTTTTGTATCCACAACGCTTAGAAAAGTCTACTGTGTGCGAGTAACTTTATGAAAATACTTTGAAACAGACATCACTAGATAAAGATTTTCCTCCTGTAAAAATCGGCTGGTGCAGCACCACAAGAAAAAGGATTTTCTCTATAAATAAGCTGATGTCTCTTCAATGATCTTTCAGCGCAAAATTACTTGAAACAGACACTACTCGAGAAAATTTCTCCACTGTATTAATAAGCAAATGCTATTTGAAGTGATGTCTATGTAAAATATACTTTGAAACAGTTATCACAACTGAACGGTTTCTCTCCTGTATGAAGGGACTAATGTCTCTTGATTCATCATTTAACAGAAAATCTTTTGAACAGATGTCACAAGAGAGATGTTGTTTGAGAATACTCCGAACGAAAAATTCCTTGGTACAGATATCACATGAGAAAAGCTTTTCTCTGAAATGAAAAGGATTATGTTTTCACGTCACTTCCTCGAGAAAAAACGTTTCTACAGACACTACACAAAAGCGGTTTCTCTCCAGTATGAAAACCGATGGATTCTGAACTTACTTCTATGAGAATATAATTCTGTACACTCGTCACACGATAATGAGTTTTCTCTCGTATGGGTAATGACCCTTCTTTGGAAAAGCTTTTGTATGCACAACGCTTAGAACAGTCTACTGTGCTGGACATATATCAAAGTTTATCTCAGACCGGTTTTTGCACTTTGTTATGTGGTATTTATCACATTACAATTCACATAGGGAGCACACGCAATAAATACATTTAGCAACATAGAAAAACACGCCTTTACCGTTCACCGTTTGGCCGTGGGAGGCTTATTTGCAAAAGATAAACATAATACGTAAAATAATGATCACCTCCAATCAGCAAGAAATTAAAAAATCATCAATAAGTAAATTAATCACTAACGATTAAAAATCCATGGTAGTTAGATAAACGTCAAGAATTCTAAATACTATGGCTCATTTCATGGTAGTTGGAAGAACATGACGTAGCGTTCAAACTACTATGGTTGCAGTCCATGGTAGTTGGAAGGACGTAATATAGCATTCAAAGTACTATGGTTATAATCCATGGTAGTTGGAGGGACATGGCATTATATTCCAATTACTATGCTTTAGTCGCCATATTTGGATATTTTTAACATTAAAATTCTTTTCGACATAAAGTGTTCATAATAATGGGCCATTCAGATAGAAACTTAACCGTAAAGATCAACGCAATCTGTGGCACGGCAATGAGCATTCGCAATCAAAAACGAGAAAGTGTACAGCTCATAAAATGGCTGCAGCAGACGAAAATACTTTCATGTTTCTTACTTGAGACAAGATTTCTGTGAAAATGCCTTGGAACAGATATCACATGAGAAAGGCTTCTCCCTGGAATGTGTGACTATATCCAAATAATGTCAGACAGTAGATGTGTTCTGAGCTTACTTCTATGAGAAAAAAGCTCTGTACACACTTCAAACGACAATGATTTTTCTCTGGTATGAGCAATGACACTTCTTTGAAAATACTTTTGTATGCACAACGCTTAGAAAATTCTACTGTGTGCGAGTAGCTTTATGAAAATACCTTGAAACAGACATCACAAGAGAAAGATTTCCCATATGTATAAAATGGCTGGTGCAGACACCACAAGAAAAAACTTTTCTGTATAAATAAGCTGATGTCTCTTCAATTATCTTTCAGCGGAAAATTACTCGAAACAGCCACTACACGAGAAATCTTCTCCCCTGTATAAATAAGAAAATGCTATTTGAAATAATGTCTATGTAAAAATACTTTGAAACAGATATCACAAGTGAACGGTTTCTCTCCTGTATTTTTTACCTAATGTCTCTTGAGAATTCTTTTAACAGAAAATATCTTTGAACAGAGAAACCCCTTTCCCCTGTATGACAGAGTAGCTGTTGTTTGAGATTACTCCGAACGGAAAATGCCTTGGTACAGATATCACATGAGAATAGCTTCTCTCTGGAATGAAAAGGCATATGTTTTCAAGTCGTTTCCTCGAGAAAAACGTTTCCACAAACACTACACAAAAACGGTTTCTCTCCAGTATGAGTAAGCCGATGTATTCTGAATTTCTATGAGAAACTAATTCTGTACACTCATCACAGGACAATGATTTTTCCTGGTATGGGTAATGACCCTTCTTTGGAAATGCTTTTGTATCCACAACGCTTGGAAAAGTCTACTGTGTGCGAGTAACTTTATGAAAATACTTTGAAACAGACATCACTAGATAAAGATTTTCCTCCTGTAAAAATCGGCTGGTGCAGCACCACAAGAAAAAGGATTTTCTCTATAAATAAGCTGATGTCTCTTCAATGATCTTTCAGCGCAAAATTACTTGAAACAGACACTACTCGAGAAAATTTCTCCACTGTATTAATAAGCAAATGCTATTTGAAGTGATGTCTATGTAAAATATACTTTGAAACAGTTATCACAACTGAACGGTTTCTCTCCTGTATGAAGGGACTAATGTCTCTTGATTCATCATTTAACAGAAAATCTTTTGAACAGATGTCACAAGAGAGATGTTGTTTGAGAATACTCCGAACGAAAAATTCCTTGGTACAGATATCACATGAGAAAAGCTTTTCTCTGAAATGAAAAGGATTATGTTTTCACGTCACTTCCTCGAGAAAAAACGTTTCTACAGACACTACACAAAAGCGGTTTCTCTCCAGTATGAAAACCGATGGATTCTGAACTTACTTCTATGAGAATATAATTCTGTACACTCGTCACACGATAATGAGTTTTCTCTCGTATGGGTAATGACCCTTCTTTGGAAAAGCTTTTGTATGCACAACGCTTAGAACAGTCTACTGTGCTGGACATATATCAAAGTTTATCTCAGACCGGTTTTTGCACTTTGTTATGTGGTATTTATCACATTACAATTCACATAGGGAGCACACGCAATAAATACATTTAGCAACATAGAAAAACACGCCTTTACCGTTCACCGTTTGGCCGTGGGAGGCTTATTTGCAAAAGATAAACATAATACGTAAAATAATGATCACCTCCAATCAGCAAGAAATTAAAAAATCATCAATAAGTAAATTAATCACTAACGATTAAAAATCCATGGTAGTTAGATAAACGTCAAGAATTCTAAATACTATGGCTCATTTCATGGTAGTTGGAAGAACATGACGTAGCGTTCAAACTACTATGGTTGCAGTCCATGGTAGTTGGAAGGACGTAATATAGCATTCAAAGTACTATGGTTATAATCCATGGTAGTTGGAGGGACATGGCATTATATTCCAATTACTATGCTTTAGTCGCCATATTTGGATATTTTTAACATTAAAATTCTTTTCGACATAAAGTGTTCATAATAATGGGCCATTCAGATAGAAACTTAACCGTAAAGATCAACGCAATCTGTGGCACGGCAATGAGCATTCGCAATCAAAAACGAGAAAGTGTACAGCTCATAAAATGGCTGCAGCAGACGAAAATACTTTCATGTTTCTTACTTGAGACAAGATTTCTGTGAAAATGCCTTGGAACAGATATCACATGAGAAAGGCTTCTCCCTGGAATGTGTGACTATATCCAAATAATGTCAGACAGTAGATGTGTTCTGAGCTTACTTCTATGAGAAAAAAGCTCTGTACACACTTCAAACGACAATGATTTTTCTCTGGTATGAGCAATGACACTTCTTTGAAAATACTTTTGTATGCACAACGCTTAGAAAATTCTACTGTGTGCGAGTAGCTTTATGAAAATACCTTGAAACAGACATCACAAGAGAAAGATTTCCCATATGTATAAAATGGCTGGTGCAGACACCACAAGAAAAAACTTTTCTGTATAAATAAGCTGATGTCTCTTCAATTATCTTTCAGCGGAAAATTACTCGAAACAGCCACTACACGAGAAATCTTCTCCCCTGTATAAATAAGAAAATGCTATTTGAAATAATGTCTATGTAAAAATACTTTGAAACAGATATCACAAGTGAACGGTTTCTCTCCTGTATTTTTTACCTAATGTCTCTTGAGAATTCTTATAACAGAAAATGTCTTGGAACAGATGCCTCAAGAGAAACTCTTCTCTCCTGTATGACCGAGTAAATGTAGTTTGAGATTACTATGAACAAAAAATGCCCTTGTACAGATATCACATGTCTATGAAAAAATACTTTTAAACATGTATCACAAGTGAACGATTTCTCTCCTGTATGAATTACCTAATGTCTCTTGAGAATTCTTTTAACAGAAAAGATCTTGGAACAGATGTCACAAGAGAAACCCCTTTCCCGTGTATGACAGAGTAGCTGTTGTTTGAGATTACTCCGAACGGAAAATGCCTTTGTACAGATATCACATGAGAAAAGCTTCTCTCTGGAATGAAAATTCTTACGTTTTCACGACATTTCCTCGAGAAAAAAGTTTACACAGACACTACACAAAAACGGTTTCTCTCCAGTATGAGTAAGCCGATGTATTCTGAAATTCTATGAGAAACTAATTCTGTACACTCGTCACAGGACAATGATTATTCTCTCGTATGGGTAATGACCCTTCTTTGGAAATGCTTTTGTAACCACAACGTTTATTAAAGTCTACTGTGTGCGAGTAAGTTTATGAAGATACTTTGAAACAGACATCACTAGATAAAGATTTTCCTCCTGTAATAATCGGCTGGTGCAGACACCACAAGAAAAAGGCTTTTCTCTATAAATAAGCTGATGTCTCTTCAATGATCTTTCAGCGCAAAATTACTTGAAACAGACACTACTCGAGAAAATTTCTCCACTGTATTAATAAGCAAATGCTATTTGAAGTGATGTCTATGTAAAATATACTTTGAAACAGTTATCACAACTGAACGGTTTCTCTCCTGTATGAAGGAACTAATGTCTCTTGATTCATCATTTAACAGAAAATCTTTTGAACAGATGTCACAAGAGAGATGTTGTTTGAGAATACTCCGAACGAAAAATTCCTTGGTACAGATATCACATGAGAAAAGCTTTTCTCTGAAATGAAAAGGATTCTATTTTCACGTCACTTCCTCGAGAAAAAACGTTTCTACAGACACTACACAAAAGCGGTTTCTCTCCAGTATGAAAACCGATGGATTCTGAACTTACTTCTATGAGAATATAATTCTGTACACTCGTCACACGATAATGAGTTTTCTCTCGTATGGGTAATGACCCTTCTTTGGAAAAGCTTTTGTATGCACAACGCTTAGAACAGTCTACTGTGCTGGACATATATCAAAGTTTATCTCAGACCGGTTTTTGCACTTTGTTATGTGGTATCTATCACATTACAATTCACATAGGGAGCACACGCAATAAATACATTTAGCAACATAGAAAAACACGCCTTTACCGTTCACCGTTTGGCCGTGGGAGGCTTATTTGCAAAAGATAAACATAATACGTAAAATAATGATCACCTCCAATCAGCAAGAAATTAAAAAATCATCAATAAGTAAATTAATCACTAACGATTAAAAATCCATGGTAGTTAGATAAACGTCAAGAATTCTAAATACTATGGCTCATTTCATGGTAGTTGGAAGAACATGACGTAGCGTTCAAACTACTATGGTTGCAGTCCATGGTAGTTGGAAGGACGTAATATAGCATTCAAAGTACTATGGTTATAATCCATGGTAGTTGGAGGGACATGGCATTATATTCCAATTACTATGCTTTAGTCGCCATATTTGGATATTTTTAACATTAAAATTCTTTTCGACATAAAGTGTTCATAATAATGGGCCATTCAGATAGAAACTTAACCGTAAAGATCAACGCAATCTGTGGCACGGCAATGAGCATTCGCAATCAAAAACGAGAAAGTGTACAGCTCATAAAATGGCTGCAGCAGACGAAAATACTTTCATGTTTCTTACTTGAGACAAGATTTCTGTGAAAATGCCTTGGAACAGATATCACATGAGAAAGGCTTCTCCCTGGAATGTGTGACTATATCCAAATAATGTCAGACAGTAGATGTGTTCTGAGCTTACTTCTATGAGAAAAAAGCTCTGTACACACTTCAAACGACAATGATTTTTCTCTGGTATGAGCAATGACACTTCTTTGAAAATACTTTTGTATGCACAACGCTTAGAAAATTCTACTGTGTGCGAGTAGCTTTATGAAAATACCTTGGAACAGACATCACAAGAGAAAGATTTCCCATATGTATAAAATGGCTGGTGCAGACACCACAAGAAAAAACTTTTCTGTATAAATAAGCTGATGTCTCTTCAATTATCTTTCAGCGGAAAATTACTCGAAACAGCCACTACACGAGAAATCTTCTCCCCTGTATAAATAAGAAAATGCTATTTGAAATAATGTCTATGTAAAAATACTTTGAAACAGATATCACAAGTGAACGGTTTCTCTCCTGTATTTTTTACCTAATGTCTCTTGAGAATTCTTATAACAGAAAATGTCTTGGAACAGATGCCTCAAGAGAAACTCATCTCTCCTGTATGACCGAGTAAATGTAGTTTGAGATTACTATGAACAAAAAATGCCCTTGTACAGATATCACATGTCTATGAAAAAATACTTTTAAACATGTATCACAAGTGAACGATTTCTCTCCTGTATGAATTACCTAATGTCTCTTGAGAATTCTTTTAACAGAAAAGATCTTGGAACAGATGTCACAAGAGAAACCCCTTTCCCGTGTATGACAGAGTAGCTGTTGTTTGAGATTACTCCGAACGGAAAATGCCTTTGTACAGATATCACATGAGAAAAGCTTCTCTCTGGAATGAAAATGCTTACGTTTTCACGACATTTCCTCGAGAAAAAAGTTTACACAGACACTACACAAAAACGGTTTCTCTCCAGTATGAGTAAGCCGATGTATTCTGAAATTCTATGAGAAACTAATTCTGTACACTCGTCACAGGACAATGATTATTCTCTCGTATGGGTAATGACCCTTCTTTGGAAATGCTTTTGTAACCACAACGTTTATTAAACTCTACTGTGTGCGAGTAAGTTTATGAAGATACTTTGAAACAGACATCACTAGATAAAGATTTTCCTCCTGTAATAATCGGCTGGTGCAGACACCACAAGAAAAAGGCTTTTCTCTATAAATAAGCTGATGTCTCTTCAATGATCTTTCAGCGCAAAATTACTTGAAACAGACACTACTCGAGAAAATTTCTCCACTGTATTAATAAGCAAATGCTATTTGAAGTGATGTCTATGTAAAATATACTTTGAAACAGTTATCACAACTGAACGGTTTCTCTCCTGTATGAAGGAACTAATGTCTCTTGATTCATCATTTAACAGAAAATCTTTTGAACAGATGTCACAAGAGAGATGTTGTTTGAGAATACTCCGAACGAAAAATTCCTTGATACAGATATCACATGAGAAAAGCTTTTCTCTGAAATGAAAAGGATTCTATTTTCACGTCATTTCCTCGAGAAAAAACGTTTCTACCGACACTACACAAAGGCGGTTTCTCTCCAGTATGAGTAAGCCGATGTATTCTGAATTTCTATGAGAAAATAATTCTGTACACTCGTCACAGGACAATGATTTTTTCTCGTATGGGTAATGACCCTTCTTTGGAAATGCTTTTGTATGCACAACGCTTAGAAAAGTCTACTGTGCTGGACATATATCGAAGTTTATCTCAGACCGGTTTTTGCACTTTGTTATGCGGTATTTATCACATTACAATTCACATAGGGAGCACACGCAATAAATACATTTAGCAACATAGAAAAACACGCCTTTACCGTTCACCGTTTGGGCGTGGGAGGCTTATTTGCAAAAGATAAACATAATACGTAAAATAATGATCACCTCCAATCAGCAAGAAATTAAAAAATCATCAATAAGTAAATTAATCACTAACGATTAAAAATCCATGGTAGTTAGATAAACGTCAAGAATTCTAAATACTATGGCTCATTTCATGGTAGTTGGAAGAACATGACGTAGCGTTCAAACTACTATGGTTGCAGTCCATGGTAGTTGGAAGGACGTAATATAGCATTCAAAGTACTATGGTTATAATCCATGGTAGTTGGAGGGACATGGCATTATATTCCAATTACTATGCTTTAGTCGCCATATTTGGATACTTTTAACATTAAAATTCTTTTCGACATAAAGTGTTCATAATAATGGGCCATTCAGATAGAAACTTAACCGTATAGATCAACGCAATCTGTGGCACGGCAATGAGCATTCGCAATCAAAAACGAGAAAGTGTACAGCTCATAAAATGGCTGCAGCAGACGAAAATACTTTCATGTTTCTTACTTGAGACAAGATTTCTGTGAAAATGCCTTGGAACAGATATCACATGAGAAAGGCTTCTCCCTGGAATGTGTGACTATATCCAAATAATGTCAGACAGTAGATGTGTTCTGAGCTTACTTCTATGAGAAAAAAGCTCTGTAAACACTTCAAACGACAATGATTTTTCTCTGGTATGAGCAATGACACTTCTTTGAAAATACTTTTGTATGCACAACGCTTAGAAAATTCTACTGTGTGCGAGTAGCTTTATGAAAATACCTTGAAACAGACATCACAAGAGAAAGATTTCCCATATGTATAAAATGGCTGGTGCAGACACCACAAGAAAAAACTTTTCTGTATAAATAAGCTGATGTCTCTTCAATTATCTTTCAGCGGAAAATTACTCGATACAGCCACTACACGAGAAATCTTCTCCCCTGTATAAATAAGAAAATGCTATTTGAAATAATGTCTATGTAAAAATACTTTGAAACAGATATCACAAGTGAACGGTTTCTCTCCTGTATTTTTTACCTAATGTCTCTTGAGAATTCTTTTAACAGAAAATATCTTTGAACAGATGCCACAAGAGAAACCCCTTTCCCCTGTATGACAGAGTAGCTGTTGTTTGAGATTACTCCGAACGGAAAATGCCTTGGTACAGATATCACATGAGAATAGCTTCTCTCTGGAATGAAAAGGCTTATGTTTTCAAGTCGTTTCCTCGAGAAAAACGTTTCCACAAACACTACACAAAAACGGTTTCTCTCCAGTATGAGTAAGCCGATGTATTCTGAATTTCTATGAGAAACTAATTCTGTACACTCATCACAGGACAATGATTTTTCCTGGTATGGGTAATGACCCTTCTTTGGAAATGCTTTTGTATCCCCAACGCTTAGAAAAGTCTATTGTGTGCGAGTAACTTTATGAAAATACTTTGAAACAGACATCACTAGATAAAGATTTTCCTCCTGTAAAAATCGGCTGGTGCAGACACCACAAGAAAAAGGCTTTTCTCTATAAATAAGCTGATGTCTCTTCAATGATCTTTCAGCGCAAAATTACTTGAAACAGACACTACTCGAGAAAATTTCTCCACTGTATTAATAAGCAAATGCTATTTGAAGTGATGTCTATGTAAAATATACTTTGAAACAGTTATCACAACTGAACGGTTTCTCTCCTGTATGAAGGAACTAATGTCTCTTGATTCATCATTTAACAGAAAATCTTTTGAACAGATGTCACAAGAGAGATGTTGTTTGAGAATACTCCGAACGAAAAATTCCTGGTACAGATATCACATGAGAAAAGCATTTCTCTGAAATGAAAAGGATTATGTTTTCACGTCACTTCCTCGAGAAAAAACGTTTCTACAGACACTACACAAAAGCGGTTTCTCTCCAGTATGAAAACCGATGGATTCTGAACTTACTTCTATGAGAATATAATTCTGTACACTCGTCACACGATAATGAGTATTCTCTCGTATGGGTAATGACCCTTCTTTGGAAAAGCTTTTGTATGCACAACGCTTAGAAAAGTCTACTGTACTGGATATATATCAAAGTTTATCTCAGACCGGTTTTTGCACTTTGTTATGTGGTATCTATCACATTACAATTCACATAGGGAGCACACGCAATAAATACATTTAGCAACATAGAAAAACACGCCTTTACCGTTCACCGTTTGGCCGTGGGAGGCTTATTTGCAAAAGATAAACATAATACGTAAAATAATGATCACCTCCAATCAGCAAGAAATTTAAAAATCATCAATAAGTAAATTAATCACTAACGATTAAAAATCCATGGTAGTTAGATAAACGTCAAGAATTCTAAATACTATGGCTCATTTCATGGTAGTTGGAAGAACATGACGTAGCGTTCAAACTACTATGGTTGCAGTCCATGGTAGTTGGAAGGACGTAATATAGCATTCAAAGTACTATGGTTATAATCCATGGTAGTTGGAGGGACATGGCATTATATTCCAATTACTATGCTTTAGTCGCCATATTTGGATATTTTTAACATTAAAATTCTTTTCGACATAAAGTGTTCATAATAATGGGCCATTCAGATAGAAACTTAACCGTAAAGATCAACGCAATCTGTGGCACGGCAATGAGCATTCGCAATCAAAAACGAGAAAGTGTACAGCTCATAAAATGGCTGCAGCAGACGAAAATACTTTCATGTTTCTTACTTGAGACAAGATTTCTGTGAAAATGCCTTGGAACAGATATCACATGAGAAAGGCTTCTCCCTGGAATGTGTGACTATATCCAAATAATGTCAGACAGTAGATGTGTTCTGAGCTTACTTCTATGAGAAAAAAGCTCTGTACACACTTCAAACGACAATGATTTTTCTCTGGTATGAGCAACTTCTTTGAAAATACTTTTGTATGCACAACGCTTAGAAAATTCTACTGTGTGCGAGTAGCTTTATGAAAATACCTTGAAACAGACATCACAAGAGAAAGATTTCCCATATGTATAAAATGGCTGGTGCAGACACCACAAGAAAAAGCTTTTCTGTATAAATAAGCTGATGTCTCTTCAATTATCTTTCAGCGGAAAATTACTCGAAACATCCACTACACGAGAAATCTTCTCCCCTGTATAAATAAGAAAATGCTATTTGAAATAATGTCTATGTAAAAATACTTTGAAACAGATATCACAAGTGAACGGTTTCTCTCCTGTATTTTTTACCTAATGTCTCTTGAGAATTCTTTTAACAGAAAATATCTTTGAACAGATGCCACAAGAGAAACCCCTTTCCCCTGTATGACAGAGTAGCTGTTGTTTGAGATTACTCCGAACGGAAAATGCCGTGGTACAGATATCACATGAGAATAGCTTCTCTCTGGAATGAAAAGGCTTATGTTTTCAAGTCGTTTCCTCGAGAAAAACGTTTCCACAAACACTACACAAAAACGGTTTCTCTCCAGTATGAGTAAGCCGATGTATTCTGAATTTCTATGAGAAACTAATTCTGTACACTCATCACAGGACAATGATTTTTCCTGGTATGGGTAATGACCCTTCTTTGGAAATGCTTTTGTATCCACAACGCTTAGAAAAGTCTACTGTGTGCGAGTAACTTTATGAAAATACTTTGAAACAGACATCACTAGATAAAGATTTTCCTCCTGTAAAAATCGGCTGGTGCAGACACCACAATAAAAAGGATTTTCTCTATAAATAAGCTGATGTCTCTTCAATGATCTTTCAGCGCAAAATTACTTGAAACAGACACTACTCGAGAAAATTTCTCCACTGTATTAATAAGCAAATGCTATTTGAAGTGATGTCTATGTAAAATATACTTTGAAACAGTTATCACAACTGAACGGTTTCTCTCCTGTATGAAGGACCTAATGTCTCTTGATTCATCATTTAACAGAAAATCTTTTGAACAGATGTCACAAGAGAGATGTTGTTTGAGAATACTCCGAACGAAAAATTCCTTGGTACAGATATCACATGAGAAAAGCTTTTCTCTGAAATGAAAAGGATTATGTTTTCACGTCACTTCCTCGAGAAAAAACGTTTCTACAGACACTACACAAAAGCGGTTTCTCTCCAGTATGAAAACCGATGGATTCTGAACTTACTTCTATGAGAATATAATTCTGTACACTCGTCACACGATAATGAGTTTTCTCTCGTATGGGTAATGACCCTTCTTTGGAAAAGCTTTTGTATGCACAACGCTTAGAAAAGTCTACTGTGCTGGACATATATCAAAGTTTATCTCAGACCGGTTTTTGCACTTTGTTATGTGGTATCTATCACATTACAATTCACATAGGGAGCACACGCAATAAATACATTTAGCAACATAGAAAAACACGCCTTTACCGTTCACCGTTTGGGCGTGGGAGGCTTATTTGCAAAAGATAAACATAATACGTAAAATAATGATCACCTCCAATCAGCAAGAAATTAAAAAATCATCAATAAGTAAATTAATCACTAACGATTAAAAATCCATGGTAGTTAGATAAACGTCAAGAATTCTAAATACTATGGCTCATTTCATGGTAGTTGGAAGAACATGACGTAGCGTTCAAACTACTATGGTTGCAGTCCATGGTAGTTGGAAGGACGTAATATAGCATTCAAAGTACTATGGTTATAATCCATGGTAGTTGGAGGGACATGGCATTATATTCCAATTACTATGCTTTAGTCGCCATATTTGGATATTTTTAACATTAAAATTCTTTTCGACATAAAGTGTTCATAATAATAGGCCATTCAGATAGAAACTTAACCGTAAAGATCAACGCAATCTGTGGCACGGCAATGAGCATTCGCAATCAAAAACGAGAAAGTGTACAGCTCATAAAATGGCTGCAGCAGACGAAAATACTTTCATGTTTCTTACTTGAGACAAGATTTCTGTGAATATGCCTTGGAACAGATATCACATGAGAAAGGCTTCTCCCAGGAATGTGTGACTATATCCAAATAATGTCAGACAGTAGATGTGTTCTGAGCTTACTTCTATGAGAAAAAAGCTCTGTACACACTTCAAACGACAATGATTTTTCTCTGGTATGAGCAATGACACTTCTTTGAAAATACTTTTGTATGCACAACGCTTAGAAAATTCTACTGTGTGCGAGTAGCTTTATGAAAATACCTTGAAACAGATATCACAAGAGAAAGATTTCCCATATGTATAAAATGGCTGGTGCAGACACCACAAGAAAAAACTTTTCTGTATAAATAAGCTGATGTCTCTTCAATTATCTTTCAGCGGAAAATTACTCGAAACATCCACTACACGAGAAATCTTCTCCCCTGTATAAATAAGAAAATGCTATTTGAAATAATGTCTATGTAAAAATACTTTGAAACAGATATCACAAGTGAACGGTTTCTCTCCTGTATTTTTTACCTAATGTCTCTTGAGAATTCTTTTAACAGAAAATATCTTTGAACAGATGCCACAAGAGAAACCCCTTTCCCCTGTATGACAGAGTAGCTGTTGTTTGAGATTACTCCGAACGGAAAATGCCTTGGTACAGATATCACATGAGAATAGCTTCTCTCTGGAATGAAAAGGCATATGTTTTCAAGTCGTTTCCTCGAGAAAAACGTTTCCACAAACACTACACAAAAACGGTTTCTCTCCAGTATGAGTAAGCCGATGTATTCTGAAATTCTATGAGAAACTAATTCTGTACACTCGTCACAGGACAATGATTTTTCGTGGTATGGGTAATGACCCTTCTTTGGAAATGCTTTTGTATCCACAACGCTTAGAAAAGTCTACTGTGTGCGAGTAACTTTATGAAAATACTTTGAAACAGACATCACTAGATAAAGATTTTCCTCCTGTAAAAATCGGCTGGTGCAGACACCACAAGAAAAAGGATTTTCTCTATAAAGAAGCTGATGTCTCTTCAATGATCTTTCAGCGCAAAATTACTTGAAACAGACACTACTCGAGAAAATTTCTCCACTGTATTAATAAGCAAATGCTATTTGAAGTGATGTCTATGTAAAATATACTTTGAAACAGTTATCACAACTGAACGGTTTCTCTCCTGTATGAAGGAACTAATGTCTCTTGATTCATCATTTAACAGAAAATCTTTTGAACAGATGTCACAAGAGAGATGTTGTTTGAGAATGCTCCGAACGAAAAATTCCTTGGTACAGATATCACATGAGAAAAGCTTTTCTCTGAAATGAAAAGGATTGTTTTCACGTCACTTCCTCGAGAAAAAACGTTTCTACAGACACTACACAAAAGCGGTTTCTCTCGAGTATGAAAACCGATGGATTCTGAACTTACTTCTATGAGAATATAATTCTGTACACTCGTCACACGATAATGAGTTTTCTCTCGTATGGGTAATGACCCTTCTTTGGGAAAGCTTTTGTATGCACAACGCTTAGAAAAGTCTACTGTGCTGGGCTTATATCAAAGTTTATCTCAGACCGGTTTTTGCACTTTGTTATGTGGTATCTATCACATTACAATTCACATAGGGAGCACACGCAATAAATACATTTAGCAACATAGAAAAACACGCCTTCACCGTTCACCGTTTGGGCGTGGGAGGCTTATTTGCAAAAGATAAACATAATACGTAAAATAATGATCACCTCCAATCAGCAAGAAATTAAAAAATCATCAATAAGTAAATTAATCACTAACGATTAAAAATCCATGGTAGTTAGATAAACGTCAAGAATTCTAAATACTATGGCTCATTTCATGGTAGTTGGAAGAACATGACGTAGCGTTCAAACTACTATGGTTGCAGTCCATGGTAGTTGGAAGGACGTAATATAGCATTCAAAGTACTATGGTTATAATCCATGGTAGTTGGAGGGACATGGCATTATATTCCAATTACTATGCTTTAGTCGCCATATTTGGATATTTTTAACATTAAAATTCTTTTCGACATAAAGTGTTCATAATAATGGGCCATTCAGATAGAAACTTAACCGTAAAGATCAACGCAATCTGTGGCACGGCAATGAGCATTCGCAATCAAAAACGAGAAAGTGTACAGCTCATAAAATGGCTGCAGCAGACGAAAATACTTTCATGTTTCTTACTTGAGACAAGATTTCTGTGAATATGACTTGGAACAGATATCACATGAGAAAGGCTTCTCCCTGGAATGTGTGACTATATCCAAATAATGTCAGACAGTAGATGTGTTCTGAGCTTACTTCTATGAGAAAAAAGCTCTGTACACACTTCAAACGACAATGATTTTTCTCTGGTATGAGCAATGACACTTCTTTGAAAATACTTTTGTATGCACAACGCTTAGAAAATTCTACTGTGTGCGAGTAGCTTTATGAAAATACTTTGAAACAGACATCACAAGAGAAAGACTTCACTCCTGTATAAATTGGCTGATGCAGACACCACAAGAAAAAAGCTTTCTTCTATGAATAAGCTCATGTCTCTTGAATGATCTTTCAGCGGAAAATGACTTAGTACAGACACTACACAAGGAACACTGGATAAGCAAATGCTATTCGAAGTAATGTCTATGTAAAAAATACTTTGATAGAGATATCACAAGTGAACGGTTTCTCTCCTGTATGAATTAACTAATGTCTCTTGACTCATCATTTAATAGAAAATCTCATGAACTGATGTCACAAGAGGAACTCCTCTCTCCTGTATGACAGAATAGATGTTGTTTGAGAATACTCCGAACGAAAAATTCCTTGGTACAGATATCACATGAGAAAAGCTTTTCTCTGGAATGAAAAGGCTTATGTTTTCACGTCATTTCCTCGAGAAAAAACGTTTCTACAGACACTACACAAAAACAGTTTCTCTCCACTATGAAAACCCGATGCATTCTTAACTTACTTCTATGAGAAAATAATTCTGTACACTCGTCACACGACAATGATTTTTCTCTGGTATGGGTAGTGACTCTTCTTTGGAAATGATTTTGTATGCACAACGCTTAGAAAAGTCTACTGTGCTGGACATATATCAAAGTTTATCCCAGACCGGTTTTTGCATTTTGTTATGTGGTATCTATCACAATACAATTCACATAGGGAGCACACGCAATAAATACATTTAGCAACATAGAAAAACACGCCTTTACCGTTCACCGTTTGGGCGTGGGAGGCTTATTTGCAAAAGATAAACATAATACGTAAAATAATGATCACCTCCAATCAGCAAGAAATTAAAAAATCATCAATAAGTAAATTAATCACTAACGATTAAAAATCCATGGTAGTTAGATAAACGTCAAGAATTCTAAATACTATGGCTCATTTCATGGTAGTTGGAAGAACATGACGTAGCGTTCAAACTACTATGGTTGCAGTCCATGGTAGTTGGAAGGACGTAATATAGCATTCAAAGTACTATGGTTATAATCCATGGTAGTTGAAGGGACATGGCATTATATTCCAATTACTATGCTTTAGTCGCCATATTTGGATATTTTTAACATTAAAATTCTTTTCGACATAAAGTGTTCATAATAATGGGCCATTCAGATAGAAACTTAACCGTATAGATCAACGCAATCTGTGGCACGGCAATGAGCATTCGCAATCAAAAACGAGAAAGTGTACAGCTCATAAAATGGCTGCAGCAGACGAAAATACTTTCATGTTTCTTACTCGAGACAAGATTTCTGTGAAAATGCCTTGGAACAGATATCACATGAGAAAGGCTTCTCCCTGGAATGTGTGACTATATCCAAATAATGTCAGACAGTAGATGTGTTCTGAGCTTACATCTATGAGAAAAAAGCTCTGTACACAATTCAAACGACAATGATTTTTCTCTGGTCTGAGCAATGACACTTCTTTGAAAATACTTTTGTATGCACAACGCTTAGAAAATTCTACTGTGTGCGAGTAGCTTTATGAAAATACCTTGAAACAGACATCACAAGAGAAAGATTTCCCATATGTATAAATTGGCTGGTGCAGACACCACAAGAAAAAAGCTTTTCTCTATGAATAAGCTGATGTCTCTTTAATTATCTTTCAGCGGAAAATTACTTAAAACAGACTCTAATCGAGAAAAACCTCTATCCTGTATGAATAAGGAAATGCTATTTGACGTGATGTATATGTAAAAAATACTTTGAAACAGATATAACAAGTGAACGGTTTCTCTCCGGTATGAATTTACTAATGTCTCTTGAGTATTCTTATAACAGAAAATGTCTTGGAACAGATGCCTCAAGAGAAACTCTTCTCTCCTGTATGACCGAGTAAATGTAGTTTGAGATTACTATGAACAAAAAATGCCCTTGTACAGATATCACATGAGAAAAGCTTCTCTCTGGAATGAGAAGGCTTATGTTTTCACGTCATTTCCTCGAGAAAAACGTTTATACAGACACTACACAAAACGGTTTCTCTCCAGTATGAGTAAGCTGATGTATTCTGAACTTCTATGAGAAAATAATTCTGTACAGTCATCACACGACAATGATTTTTCTCTGGCATGGGTAGTGACCCTTCTTTGGAAATGCTTTTGTATGCACAACGGTTAGAAAAGTGTACTGTGTGCGAGTAACATTATGAAAATACTTTTTAACAGACATTACAAGAGAAAGATTTCCCATATGTATAAATAGGCTGGTGCAGACACCACAAGAAAAACGCTTTTCTCTATGAATAAGCTGATGTCTCTTCAATTATCTTTCAGCGGAAAATTACTTGAAACAGTCACTACACGAGAAATCTTCTCCCCTGTATAAATAAGAAAATGCTGTTTGAAGTAATGTCTATGTAAAAATACTTTGAAACAGATATCACAAGTGAACGGTTTCTCTCCTGTATGAATTACCTAATATCTCTTGAGAATTCTTTTAACAGATAATATATTGGAACAGATGTCACAAGAGAAACCCCTTTCCCCTGTATGACAAAGTAGCTGTTGTTTGAGATTACTCCGAACGGAAAATGCCTTGGTAGAGATATCACATGAGAAAAGCTTCTCTCTGGAATAAAAAAGGCTTACGTTTTCACGTCATTTCCTCGAGAAAAAAGTTTACACAGATACTACACAAAAACGGTTTCTCCCCAGTATGAGTAAGCCGATGTATTCTGAATTTCTATGAGAAACTAATTCTGTACACTCGTCACAGGACAATGATTTTTCTCTCCTATGGGTAATGACCCTTCTTTGGAAATGCTTTTGTATGCACAACGTTTAGAAAAGTCTACTGTGTGCGAGTAGCTTTATGAAAATACTTTGAAACAGACATCACAAGAGAAAGACTTCACTCCTGTATAAATTGGCTGATGCAGACACCACAAGAAAAAAGCTTTCTTCTATGAATAAGCTCATGTCTCCTGAATGATCTTTCAGCGGAAAATGACTTAGTACAGACACTACACAAGAAACACTTCCCCCTATATGGATAAGCAAATACTATTTGAAGTAATGTCTATGTAAAAAATTCTTTGACAGAGATATCACAAGTGAACGGTTTCTCTCCTGTATGAATTAACTAATGTGTCTTGAGTATTCAATTATCAGAAAATGTCTTGGAACAGATGCCACAAGAGAAACCCCTTTCCCCCGTATGACAGAGTAGCTGTTGTTTGAGATTACTCCGAACGGAAAATGCCTTGCTACAGATATCACATGAGAATAGCTTCTCTCTGGAATGAAAAGGCTTACGTTTTCACGCCAATTCCTCGAGAAAAACGTTGCCACAAACAGTATATAAAAATGGTTTCTCTCCAGTATGAGTAAGCCGATGTGCACTGAGCTTACTTCTATGAGAAAATACCTCTGTACATACTTCACACGACAATGATTTTTCTCGAAGGGACCTATTCCAAAGTTGAGCCTTTCTGGCCATAAGTGCACTTTAGCTAAGTTTACGATTTATATGAAAACCAAATTGTTTATGTATCTGATAAACAACACAAATCGTTTAGGAATTTTCACATAATCTTTTCACATGCAACATGACTTTATAAATGCTTCGTAAAAGAAAATAAAGAGAAGTAACTGCAAGAATTTTGCAATTACCATGCAATTACTTTAAGGAAAGTATCACTCAGATACTGCCATAACAGTTTCTCTATTGACTCTGGAGTTAGTCATTTGTTCCATGAAAAAACCTGCAACTGTCCTCATATTTGTGGTTCCCGTTTCTGACGATAGGGGCGCACCACCACTATCAAATGATAAACTATACTCTATCGGAAAGAATTACGCCATTATAATCGCACTAAAATTATTCTAGAGCAACAACTAGTTTTGCAATTAACATGCTGGATTCATTAAGCAAAGTGTTTCTTCACATACTGCCGTAACAGTTTCTCTATTGACTCTGGAAAGAGTCATTTGTTCCATGAAAAATCCTGCAACTGTCCTCATATTTGTGGTTCCCGTTTATGACGATAGGGGCGCACCACCAGTACACTACTACTATTCACTCTATGAATAAGCTGATGTCTCTTCAATGATCTTTCAGCGCAAAATTACTTGAAACAGACACTACTCGAGAAAATTTCTCCACTGTATTAATAAGCAAATGCTATTTGAAGTGATGTCTATGTAAAATATACTTTGAAACAGATATCACAACTGAACGGTTTCTCTCCTGTATGAATTAACTAATGTCTCTTGACTCATCATTTAATAGAAAATCTCATGAACTGATGTCACAAGAGGAACTCCTCTCTCCTGTATGACAGAATAGATGTTGTTTGAGAATACTCCGAACGAAAAATTCCTTGGTACAGATATCACATGAGAAAAGCTTTTCTCTGGAATGAAAAGGCTTATGTTTTCACGTCATTTCCTCGAGAAAAAACGTTTCTACAGACACTACACAAAAACAGTTTCTCTCCGCTATGAAAACCCGATGCATTCTTAACTTACTTCTATGAGAAAATAATTCTGTACACTCGTCACACGACAATGATTTTTCTCTGGTATGGGTAGTGACTCTTCTTTGGAAATGATTTTGTATGCACAACGCTTAGAAAAGTCTACTGTGCTGGACATATATCAAAGTTTATCCCAGACCGGTTTTTGCACTTTGTTATGTGGTATCTATCACAATACAATTCACATAGGGAGCACTCGCAATAAATACATTTAGCAACATAGAAAAACACGCCTTTACCGTTCACCGTTTGGGCGTGGGAGGCTTATTTGCAAAACATAAACACATGTAAAATAATGATCCACTCGAATCAGCCAGAAATTTAAAAATCATCAATAAGTAAATTAATCACTATGGCTCATTTCATGGTAGTTGGAAGAACATGACGTAGCGTTCAAACTACTATGGTTGCAGTCCATGGTAGTTGGAAGGACGTAATATAGCATTCAAAGTCCTATGGTTATAATCCATGGTAGTTGGAGGGACATTGCATTATATTCCAATTACTATGCTTTAGTCGCCATATTTGGATATTTTTAACATTAAAATTCTTTTCGACATAAAGTGTTCATAATAATGGGCCATTCAGATAGAATCTTAACCGTAAAGATCAACGCAATCTGTGGCACGGCAATGAGCATTCGCAATCAAAAACGAGAAAGTGTACAGCTCATAAAATGGCTGCAGCAGGCGAAAATACTTTCATGTTTCTTACTTGAGACAAGATTTCTGTGAAAATTCCTTGGAACAGATATCACATGAGAAAGGCTTCTCCCTGGAATGTGTGACTATATCCAAATAATGTCTGACAGAGTAGATGTGTTCTGAGCTTACTTCTATGAGAAAAAAGCTCTGTACACAATTCAAACGACAATGATTTTTCTCTGGTATGAGCAATGACACTTCTTTCAAAAAACTTTTGTATGCACAACGCTTAGAAAATTCTACTGTGTGCGAGTAGCTTTATGAAAATACCTTGAAACAGACATCACAAGAGAAAGATTTCCCATTATGTATAAAATGGCTGGTGCAGACACCACAAGAAAAAAGCTTTTCTCTATGAATAAGCTGATGTCTCTTCAATTATCTTTCAGCGGAAAATTACTTGAAACAGACACTACACGAGAAAAACCTCTTCCCTGTATGAATAAGCAAATGCTATTTGAAGTAATGTCTATGTAAGAAATACTTTAAACCAGATATCAAAAGTGAACGGTTTCTCTCCTGTATGAATTAACTAATGTCTCTTGAGTGTTCTTATAACAGAAAATGTCTTGGGACAGATGTCACAAGAGAAAAACCTCTCTCCTGTATGACAGAGTAGATGTTGTTCGAGAATACTCCGAACGAAAAATTCCTTGCTTCAGATATCACATGATAGAAGCTTCTCTCTGGATTGAAAAGGCTTATGTTTTCACGTCATTTCCTCAAGAAAAACGTTTCCACAGACACTACACAAAAACGGTTTCTCTCCAGTAATAGTAAATCGATGTATTCTGAACATCTATGAGAAAATAATTCTGTACAGTCATCACACGACAATGATTTTTCTCTGGTATGGGTAGTGACCCTTCTTTGGAAATGCTTTTGTATGCACAACGCTTAGAAAAGTCTACTGTGTGCGAGTAACATTATGAAAATACTTTTTAACAGACATCACAAGAGAAAGATTTCCCATATGTATAAATTAACTGATGCAGACACCACAAGAAAAAACTTTTCTGTATAAATAAGCTGATGTCTCTTCAATTATCTTTCAGCGGAAAATTACTTGAAACAGTGATTACACGAGAAATCTTCTCCCCTGTATAAATAAGAAAATGCTATTTGAAGTAATGTATATGTAAAATTCCTTGAAACAGTGATTACACGAGAAATCTTCTCCCCTGTTTAAATAAGAAAATGCTATTTGAAGTAATGTCTATGTAAAAATACTTTGAAACAGATATCACAAGTGAACGGTTTCCCTCCTGTATGAATTACCTAATGTCTCTTGAGAATTCTTTTAACAGAAAATATCTGGGAACAGATGTCGCAAGAGAAACCCCTTTCCCCTGTATGACAGAGTAGCTGTTGTTTGAGATTACTCCGAACGGAAAATGCCTTGGTACAGATATCACATGAGAAAAGCTTCTCTCTGGATTGTTAAGGCTTACGTTTTCACGTCAATTCCTCGAGAAAAACGTTGCCACAAACAGTACATAAAAATGGTTTCTCTCCAGTATGAGTAAGCCGATGTGCACTGAGCTTACTTCTATGAGAAAATACCTCTGTACATACTTCACACGACAATGATTTTTCTCGAAGGGACCTATTCCAAAGTTGAGCCTTTCTGGCCATAAGTGCACTTTAGCTAAGTTTACGATTTATATGAAAACCAAATTGTTTATGGATCTGATAAACAACACAAATCGTTTAGGAATTTTCACATAATCTTTTCACATGCAACATGACTTTATAAATGCTTCGTAAAAGAAAATAAAGAGAAGTAACTGCAAGAATTTTGCAATTACCATGCAATTACTTTAAGGAAAGTATCACTCAGATACTGCCATAACAGTTTCTCTATTGACTCTGGAGTTAGTCATTTGTTCCATGAAAAAACCTGCAACTGTCCTCATATTTGTGGTTCCCGTTTCTGCCTAAAGGGGCGCACCACCAGTATCAAGTGATAAACTATACTCTATCGGAAATAATTACATGATTATAATCGCACTAAAATTACTCTGCAGCAACAACTAGTTTTGAAATTACCATGCTGGATTCATTATGCAAAGTGTTTCTTCAGATACTGCCGTAACAGTTTCTCTATTGACTCTGGAAAGAGTCATTTGTTCCATGAAAAAACCTGCAACTGTCCTCACATTTGTGGTTCCCGTTTCTGACGATAGGGGCGCACCACCAGTATCAAATGATAAACTATACTCTATCGGAAAGAATTACGCCATTATAATCGCACTAAAATTATTCTACAGCAACAACTAGTTTTGCAATTAACATGCTGGATTCATTAAGCAAAGTGTTTCTTCACATACTGCCGTAACAGTTTCTCTATTGACTCTGGAAAGAGTCATTTGTTCCATGAAAAAACCTGCAACTGTCCTCATATTTGTGGTTCCCGTTTCTGACGATAGGGGCGCACCACCAGTACACTACTACTATTCACTCTATGAATAAGCTGATGTCTCTTCAGTGATCTTTCAGCGCAAAATTACTTGAAACAGACACTACTCGAGAAAATTTCTCCACTGTATTAATAAGCAAATGCTATTTGAAGTAATGTCTATGTAAAATATACTTTGAAACAGATATCACAACTGAACGGTTTCTCTCCTGTATGAATTAACTAATGTCTCTTGACTCATCATTTAATAGATAATCTCATGAACTGATGTCACAAGAGGAACTCCTCTCTCCTGTATGACAGAATAGATGTTGTTTGAGAATACTCCGAACGAAAAGTTCCTTGGTACAGATATCACATGAGAAAATCTTTTCCCTGTAATGAAAAGGCTTATGTTTTCACGTCATTTCCTCGAGAAAAAACGTTTCTACAGACACTACACAAAAACAGTTTCTCTCCACTATGAAAACCCGATGCATTCTTAACTTACTTCTATGAGAAAATAATTCTGTACACTCGTCACACGACAATGATTTTTCTCTGGTATGGGTAGTGACTCTTCTTTGGAAATGATTTTGTATGCACAACGCTTAGAAAAGTCTACTGTGCTGGACATATATCAAAGTTTATCCCAGACCGGTTTTTGCACTTTGTTATGTGGTATCTATCACAATACAATTCACATGGGGAGCACTCGCAATAAATACATTTAGCAACATAGAAAAACACGCCTTTACCGTTCACCGTTTGGGCGTGGGAGGCTTATTTGCAAAACATAAACACATGTAAAATAATGATCCCCTCGAATCAGCCAGAAATTTAAAAATCATCAATAAGTAAATTAATCACTAACGATAAAAAAATCCATGGTAGCATTCACGTTTGACTCATTTCATGGTAGTTGGAAGAACATGACGTAGCGTTCAAACTACTATGGTTGCAGTCCATGGTAGTTGGAAGGACGTAATATAGCATTCAAAGTACTATGGTTATAATCCATGGTAGTTGGAGGGACATGGCATTATATTCCAATTACTATGCTTTAGTCGCCATATTTGGATATTTTTAACATTAAAATTCTTTTCGACATAAAGTGTTCATAATAATGGGCCATTCAGATAGAAACTTAACCGTAAAGATCAACGCAATCTGTGGCACGGCAATGAGCATTCGCAATCAAAAACGAGAAAGTGTACAGCTCATAAAATGGCTGCAGCAGACGAAAATACTTTCATGTTTCTTACTTGAGACAAGATTTCTGTGAAAATGCCTTGGAATAGATATCACATGAGAAAGGCTTCTCCCTGTAATGTGTGACTATATCCAAATAATGTCTGACAGAGTAGATGTGTTCTGAGCTTACTTCTATGAGAAAATAATTCTGTACACTCGTCACACGTCAATGATTCTTCTCTGGTATGCGCAATGACCCTTCTTTGGAAATGCGTTTGTATGCACAACGCTTAGAAAATTCTACTGTGTGCGAGTACCTTTATGAAAATACTTTGAAACAGACATCACAAGAGAAAGACTTCCCTCCTGTGTAAATTGGCTGATGCAGACACCACAAGAAAAAAGCTTTCTTCTATGAATAAGCTGATGTCTCTTGAATGATCTTTCAGCGGAAAATGACTTAGTACAGACACTACACAAGAAACACTTCCCCCTATATGGATAAGCAAATGCTATTCGAAGTAATGTCTATGTAAAAAATACTTTGATAGAGATATCACAAGTGGACGGTTTCTCTCCTGTAAGAATTAACTAATTTCTCTTGATTCATCTTTTAAAAGAAAATGTCTTGGAACAGATGTCACAAGAGAAACTCCTTTCTCCTGTATGACTGAGTAGCTGTTTGAGATTACTCCGAACGGAAAATGCCTTGCTACAGATATCACAAGTGAAAAGCTTTTCTCTGGAATGAAAAGGCTTATGTTTTAATGTCATTACCTCGAGAAAAAACGTTACCACAGACAATACAATAAAACGGTTTCTCTCTAGTATGAGTGAGCCGAGGTATTCTGAGCTTACTTCTATGAGAAAATAATTCTGTACACTCGTCACACGACAATGATTTTTCTCCGGTATGGGTAATGGCCCTTCTTTGGAAATGCTTTTGTAAGCACAACTCTTACAAAAGTCTACTGTATGAGAGTAGCTTTATAAAAATACTTTTAAACAACGTGTCTTGAGTATTCAATTATCAGAAAATGTCTTGGAACAGATGCCACAAGAGAAAGGCTTCTCTCTGGAATGAAAAAGCTTATGTTTTCACGTCATTTCCTCGAGAAAAACGTTGCCACAGACAGTACATAAAAATGGTTTCTCTCCAGTATGAGTAAGCCGATGTGCACTGAGCTTACTTCTATGAGAAAATACCTCTGTACATACTTCACACGACAATGATTTTTCTCGAAGGGACCTATTCCAAAGTTGAGCCTTTCTGGCCATAAGTGCACTTTAGCTAAGTTTACGATTTATATGAAAACCAAATTGTTTATGGATCTGATAAACAACTCAAATCGTTTAGGAATTTTCACATAATCTTTTCACATGCAACATGACTTTATAAATGCTTCGTAAAAGAAAATAAAGAGAAGTAACTGCAAGAATTTTGCCGTAAAATAAATTTTGTCAGCCATGATGCTTTCTCTGACGGCCCAGTTGATACGACTTATGCCAACCCTCCAAATAAATCTCAGAAACTCGTTTCGTGGAGTTGGATTTAGTTCGGATTTCCCTTTTTCCGTACACATGTTCCTGGTTTTTCCATAGTTGCAATTACCATGCAATTACTTTAAGGAAAGTATCATTCACATACTGCCATAACAGTTTCTCTATTGACTCTGGAGTTAGTCATTTGTTCCATGAAAAAACCTGCAACTGTCCTCATATTTGTGGCTCCCGTTCCTGACGATAGGGGCGCACCACCAGTATCAAATGATAAACTATACTCTATCGGAAAGAATTACGCCATTATAATCGCACTAAAATTACTCTACAGCAACAACTAGTTTTGCAATTACCATGCTGGATTCATTTAGCAAAGTGTTTCTTCAGATACTGCCGTAACAGTTTCCCTATTGACTCTGGAAAGAGTCATTTGTTCCATGAAAAAACCTGCAACTGTCCTCACATTTGTGGTTCCCGTTTCTGACGATAGGGGCGCACCACCAGTATGAAATGATAAGCTATACCAAATACTTACTCTCAATAAGTAATACCGTCCACTCCCTGTCTTTTTCCGGGACACGCTACTCCTAGCGCCGCCAGTGAGCAGGAATGGGCAGTTACTCGTCAGCTGATATAGTTAACGTTTGTCTGTTGTGTTTTGTGTACGAAAATATAATATAAATTCTAGTAAAACAGGGTGCCCACGTGGGGGGGGTTTAAGACGCAGACTGCGTCATTGAAATTTCTGGGGGGGAAATATTATCGTGTTATGAATTTTCTGGCCGGGGGTTGAAAATTGTTGCAAAATTAGAGTTTTATATGTTGAAAATAAAAACGGTCAAGTTCTATAACTTCAAAAGGTCTCTTTTAATTCTTTATAAAGGTAAAGATGGAGAATTTCGACAGCCATGGGCGTACCCGGGGGGGGGGCGCAAGGAAAAAAATGTATATTATTAATTATTATCGTCAGGTGTTTTTCTTTTAAGACAATTATTTTAATTGCAGACGTTTTACCAAATCGACAACATGGAAGCAGAATCCACAGTGGATTAGGAAGGGGGGTTCAGACCCCCAAGAGTCAAAACCTAAAATTCTATATTTGTATTTAAAAAATATATTTATTTAATTAAACAAGATTTGTTGGTGTGTCAAATATGATATAGCTGTTATTTTCTTTTCATAACATAATGAGTAGGCCTATTATGTCCACTGTTCCATGTGTGGTATTTAACTTTTCTTATAAATAGTAATAAGTATTATAATTTGAGGTAACAATTTCATGTTTAAGTTGCCATGTCTTAGAGTATAGTAAACAAATTTGCTAACTAGTTTTTCAGTGCTAAAATAGCGTAAAATATTATTTTCATTAGTTCAACATTTAAAAATTTCCCGGGGGTGGACACCCGACTTAGGTAACATTTTCTTGTTTACATTGGCATGTCTTAGAGTATGGTAAACAAATTTCCTAACTAGTTTTTTAGTGCTAAAATAGCGTAAAATGTGATTTTCATTAATCCAACATTTAAAAATTTTCTGGGATGGACCCCCGACCCCTTTTTTGGGGGGTATTCCAAACCCCCCCGGCACTTCCGACCCTCCCCGCAATTATTTTCTGGCTACTTATTATATTATTAATATAAAATACAATGTGGCCCAAGAAGTTAAAGCGACAAAAAATAAGTAAATTAAAAAAATTGCCCCCCTAGAAATTATCATATGGGCGCCCTTGTCGACAGGCAATTGGGTTGGGGGTGAGCAATGAAGTTTTGGGGGTGGGCGCTCCTGAGTAAAATAATAAATACAACATAGGCCTAAAGAAAATGTCCGGTTATGTAGGTGGCATGATATGTGCCGTCTATGGTTGTAATAGTTATTGTGAGAGTGAAATAAGTAAAATCGTTAATTAGAGTGTGTACAAGACTGATTCATTCAGATGTTCATTGGCTTACCATCCGAATTGTTTTACATGTAAAAATTTCAAATTAAAAAAAAAGTATATATTGTAGAAAGTATCTTGCAAATCGTATGAATTAAAATTTAAAGCTGATTTTCACGAAAATGTATTAAAGTGAAACAATTAGTTTTAATACTTATTAAAACAAAGTGTGTGAGGAACGCCATGCGGCAGAAGTGAAACTTTTTTTTATTTTTTCAATTTTGGATTATTGGATTTTTTAAATTTTGGATTGTTGGACTTTTTAATATTGGGTTTTTGGACTTTTTAGATTTTGGATTTTTTAAATTTCTGACCTTTTTATTCTTTAATTTTGGATTTTTACATTTTTTTACATTTTAGATCATTGAATTTTTTTAGTTTTGTATTTTTGTATTTTTTATTTTTATTTTGGATTTTTTTATTTTTATATTTTAGAATTTTATAGTTTTGGATATTTATGTTTTAAATTTTGGATATTAAGATTTTTTAAATTTTTAAATTTTGGACTTATTAATTTTGGTTCTTTGAATTTTTTTATTTTGAAATTTTAGATTATTTAAATGTTGGATCTTTGATTTTTTATTTTTTGTATATTTTAATTTTGGATTTTTTAACTTTTTAAATTTTGGATTTTTTATTTTTAATTTTTGGGCTTTTTCAGTTTTGGATAAGCCTAATCATTGAGTTGATTGTTTTTTGTGCAGTCCGTTCCGTCACACCTCACTAATTTCGTGACGATTTTGAGCGTTACACAAGCTCTCGATTTACCCCTACCGCGGCTAAAGAAGTTTTACTTAAAAAATTAGCGTTATCGTCATTTAATTAAGTTAGTTTAGCGGTAGTGTAAATTGTGTTATTTCCCGACCTAATTCCTGCATTATCAAGCACAAAAATAAGTTACTGTGTCATCAGGACTTTGAAAAACAAATTTATTTCAGCAGCTATATAGGTTCATTAAGTAGCTTCTGAGGCTGCTGCCCATTCCCACTCAACAGATGGCACCTCTGTGCTAGTGGACAGTTTGAACAAAGGGAATAGAGTAGAGTGGGCGGTATTCTTATTGAGAGTATTTGCCTATACTCTATCGGAAAGAATTACATGATTATAATCGCACTAAAATTACTATGCAGTAACAACTAGTTTTGAAATTACCATGCTGGATTCATTATGCAAAGTGTTTCTTCAGATACTGCCGTAACAGTTTCTCTATTGACTCTGGAAAGAGTCATTTGTTCCATGAAAAAACCTGCAACTGTCCTCACATTTGTGGTTCCCGTTTCTGACGATAGGGGCGCACCACCAGTATCAAATGATAAACTATACTCTATCGGAAAGAATTACATGATTATAATCGCACTAATATTACTATGCAGTAACAACTAGTGTTGCAATTCCAATGCTAGATTCATAAATGAACATATTCTAGAATAAGGTTGTTTTTAAATTATAATGTATGTTTTACTAATTATTGTATCTAGATTAAGGCTTAGGTTAAGATCTGACTGACGAAGCCAAGTATTCTTGTAATACTTAAGGTGGAAAATAAATTACAATTACAATTACAATTAAGGAAAGTGCTTCCTCAGTATTGGCGATAACAGTTTCTCTATTGACTCTGGTGTCAAGGTCCATTCGGATAGAAAATTAACCGTAAACGTAACGTAAACTTAAAAGTTTGAGGCCATGTTTTTTCAATGTGACCTTTCACAATGCATCACGTAAACGTGAAACTTAAACGTAAAATTAAACTTAACGTAGAAAATTGATACAACCAATCAGAGAACAGAACAGGAGACGAAAGTGGAAGTCTTTAAATGAGAAACTCGCAACATTGTATCCTATCCCTGTCTTTATGATAAAATGTATCCATTATATAAAGATGCGGCATTTAAGGCAACTATATAAACATTAGTTGCCCAGAAAATGAAGTAAATTCAGCTCATATAATATTCTGTTAATTTTTATATGACTGCATATGCTTATATGATTTGAATTTTTAATGGCATGTCTAATAGAAACATGAAAGTATTATCGTCTACTGCAGCCGGCAGCCATTTTATCAGCTGTTCACGTTCTCGTTTGTGATTGGATGTTATTAGGGAGAGAAACCAATATGGCGACTAAACCATAGTAATTAGAATGTTGTATCACGTTATCCAACTACCATGGAATATAACCATAGTAATTAAAATGCTATGTTGCGTCTATCTAACTACCATGGAATATTACCATAGTAATTAGAATGCTATGACACGTCCATCTAACTACCATGGAATATAACCATAGCTATTAGAACGATATATCATGAAAAAAGACGTATGATAGCACTTGGCGCGGTTTCCAAATGTTTAAAATTAAAAGTTTATCCCCAACGTTTTTTTCAGCTTTTAATTTCGAAACACTATATTATTATATTCTTGCACGTCATTAGAAAAGACGTATTATAGCTATTTACGCGGTTTCCGTATTTATATTTAACATTAAAAGATGGTCCCCTGATGTTTTTTATTTTTTAATTCCGAACTTTTCTTTTACGCTGGAGGTATTCGGAATTAAAAAAAGATATTTCTTACCCATTTAACCTTTTTTGTCCCAGGCCTTTTTGACAAGTCGAACCCCGTTATCTCGTAAACTATGCGTCGTACGGAATTGTCACAATGGACATTTTTTCTCGGAATCGAAAATACTTTCATGTTTCTATTAAACACGTGTAGGCCTTTAAAAATTGAAATCATGTATGCAGACACATACAAAAATAACAAAATATTCTTGTACCATTGTACCTTAATAGTTTGTTACGAATTTGTAAATTTTTGTACCAAAAAGTGATGTATCCTGTACCACAGATACCGGAAGCCAAGAAGATTTTATTGTCAACTTGGGCCGCGGAAGCCTACGATCTTAAATTATATTTCATGTAGTTGGAAGAACATGACTACTATGGTTGCACTCCATGGTAGTTGGAATGGCGTGATATAGCATTCTAACTACTATGGTGCTTGGAAAGCCATTTACGACATAAAATTTCTGACAAAAATCTCCCTAAAAACAGCAATGATACTCTTCGACAGGGGCGGCCCGTCCTAATGTGCTCATGTGCTACAGCACACAAAAAATAAGGGGAAAATAAAATGTAAATAGAATCACAAAAGATATCTTTCTTCCTTTCTTTCTTTCTTTATTTAGGCCTGTTGGAATCACCAAAGGTGACACAGTTGTCAATTTTTACATACAGTGGCTGTACAATCATAGAACTCGTGTAAACTATAAAATGCCTTATCCAATAAATAACACTTCAGTAAATACTTAAACTTATTAATACACGGTTCATTAAGAATAAATGCTTTGTATACTTTAACACTATTGCAGTAAGGGCTCTTGCTAGTCAAAGCTTTTCTTATTTGCGGCACATGTAACATCTCAGAATTTCTAGTATTGTAGGTATGTATCATATTGTTTCTTAAAAAAACTTCGGGGTTGTGTCTTACATAAAGGGCCGATTCCATAACAAAAAGAGAAGTCAACGTTAAAATATTAAGTGATCTAAATAAGGGCTTGCAATGAGTGAGCCAATGGACGCCACATATAGTCCTTACAACTCGCTTCTGAAGTAAGAAGAGACTATCTGCTTCAGTACAACCACCCCAAAAAATTATACCATAGTTCAAAATACTATGGAAACATCCATAGTACACTTTTAGAAGCACTTCACAATTAACCAACCTAGCTAATCTATAAATCAAATAGCACACTGAAGCAAGTCTTCCAGATACGGTGTCAATATGAGCTGACCAATTTAGGTTACAATTAATATTAAGCCCAAGATATTTTACAGTTTCTCATGTATGGACTGTCTTTCCATTCAATCTTAAAAGAGGAACAGAGTCAGACTTTTTTCCAGTATGAAAATCAATCAAAGAAGTTTTCTCTTGATTCAATATAAGTTTGTTTTGGTCACACCAGTTACTCATTTCATTCAAACCATTCTGAGTTCTATGGATCAATTCAGTTCTACATGTGTAATTAATCAAATGGCAAACGTCATCAGCAAAGAGCCAAATATGTTCATTGGTGATACTTTCAGGCAAGTCGTTGATATATAAAAGAAACAATATAGGCCCAAGATTTGAGCCCTGAGGGACACCCACATTAACTGGTGGAGATATTCGAGACTTGTAAGTTTTGAGCACATTGTTGTCTCCCAAATGTCTTAGGGCAACAATCTGCTGCCGATTCTCAAGATAAGAGGCGATCCACTTCAGAGGCATACCACAAATACCCATATTCCTAAGTTTGGTAATAAGCACATGATGATTCAGAAGGTCAAAGGCCTTAGTCATGTCATAAAAAAGACAAAGTATGTTCTCAGAAAAGTCCAACTTAGTGTAAACATCCTTTAAGAAAGTAAAAATGGCATCTTTAGTGGACTTGCGTTTACGAAATCCAAACTGGTTGTCGTATACTGACTACTGTATAATTCCGTTGTGCATTGTTGAAACGTTCGAATCTTCCGCCTCGCCACGCGTCATCATTCACCCACCAATGAAATGCAAGATCGGCTGAGCACAACTTCGCTTTGAAAAGGAGACAACTGCGTGTGCGTTAACCACATTTTCACTTCCCCGCATGCACCGAAAATCTCAACAAACTGCTCCCTTCCGTGCTCACCACTAGATGAGCCCAGATCAGAATAGCCAACCTACGTATTTGGTACCTAAAACTTTATACATTTAAAAATATATAATATAATTACGAAACATTAATTTTTGTGTTGGAAACATGGTATACATTAATTGCTTTCAATTTCTCTAGTTAATAAAATTATAAATTTATGTTAACTTTGATAACATGAAATTAAGCTGCACTCCATTGCAGACAGCTACGGAAACTACAATCAATGTGTTGGCGACGCTAGTCAGGTGACACGCGGACTCGGGGTATGTTATGTTTTAAATTCCTGTAATAGTGGTTTGTGATTGTTTCTTTGTTCGTGTGTTGTGTTAAATTTTCCCTTCTCCGAGGTCAGTGCTGGAACGTAAATTCAGTTCAGTTGATAAGTCTGTTAAAAACTTCTGCTGTATCTTTTGAATATAAAGTACAAATTAAGCAAATAGGTAGCGGTAGACCAGCCCCGGAATTATACTTAACACAAAAAGCGAAAGGAGGCTACTGTCGGGAATGCATAAGGTAGTTTAGTAGGAAAGTTTATGACATTTATAACTTGACTAGCTTAAAAGACCCGGCGTCGCCCGGGTTTTTTATTTTGTAATTGGAAATGAACTTATGAAGGACTTTCGATTTTTAAATTCTAGGTCCTTATATAGGTATTTATAATCTGAAATAGGAAGAACGACTTATTACACTAAAACTGTTCCCTCAGAAAACGCTTGATATAGTTTTTTTTATGGCTCATAGAGGATGTAGAATTCTGCATCGCATCGCTTGTACACAGCAAGACTGGTAAGGGTTCAAATAAGAAGAAACAGAAATTCCTGTAACATAAAATTGTAATACCGAGGCGGAAAATTTTATTTCTCCCTCTCATGTTACCATAAAACTGTTTTGGGGATGAAATTAAACAGAAAGCAATATCACTTTCATACTTCTCTCTCCAAAAACCTGCGATATAATAATATACCATATTACCATACCTCGTATTGTTTTCTCTATGTCCAGGGTAGAGAAAAGTTATGTGACTGCATTATTTTCGTGGATTACATTCTTTAATATTTATTTATAACATGAATTATAAATTGATACCTTCTCTTATTTGTCAAACTTGCATTTCTTTTTCTTTTTCCAAAGCCATCTGATACCATTAGCAACAATATGTTCTGTGATTTGGGTTTTATAATTCTGTGTAAAAAGGGATTAAGTATTCTCAATAAATTTAATTTTTGGCATTTAAAATCAAAATTTTGTAAATTCCTTTCTTAGTGAGCACCTACATTATGAAACGAAAGTACTGTCAAAATTCCAAGTCTCTACCTGTTATAGTTTAGGCTCTACGTTGATTCCTGTCAGTCAGTCAGTCAGGACAAAGCTGATTTGTGGCTGTAATATCATAAATACCTTAATCTCTTGTTTCCCTTGCCTTCTTTTCGAAAAAGTGAATGGGACAATAGTCCGTCCATGTGACTGTATGCGCGATAAATGGAATACGCTTTATCAGATTTTTATGAAACTTATAAACTCCATATAGAACTGAATAGGCTAAGCTGTTGGGAACTGAAGACAAGTGATTGCATAGTTATACGCCTTCAGATGTTTGGCAAAAATAAAAGGGATATCAATGACGTGAGAATTTGTTGTAAATTCATTATGTTGTTGTTATTATTATTATGATTATTATTATTATTATTATAAATATTGTTATTATTATAAATATTGTTGCCGCTTCTATTATTGTAGCACATAAGTTTTAAATGTCACGAGCCGCCACTGCTCTTCGAGGTAAAAATTCTACAAATAATTAAACGTAACGTAGAAGCTTGCAGACAGCAAGCTTCTGCGTTACGTTTATGCGAAAAATAACGATACAACCAACAAGAGACGGAAGTGGAAGTAGCCAAGAAGTATTCTATGAATGAGAAACTCCTCGTTATGATAAATGGCATCCATTATATAAAGATGCGGCATTGAAGGAAAATATATGAAAATTAGTTCCCCAAGAAATGAATTACAGTATTATATACCAATATACCAATCTGTTAATTTTTATGTGCCTGCATACGCTTGTGATTTCAATTTTTAAGGGCCTATATGTTTAATAGAAACATGAAAGTATTTTCATCTGCTGCAGCCATTTTATCAGTTGTTCACATTCTCGTTTGTGATTGGTTGTTACCTACGTTTATGTTTTCATTGCGAATGCTCAATGCCGTGCTAAAGTTTGCGTTTAACAGAGAAATGTCTTAAGTATTCACTGCCGAACTGGATTGTTTTAATTCTTGTTTTTGTATTCTAAAACACTCTCTCAACCATAGTCTGTAGCATTTTTAAATGTAAACATGCCCTTAAAAATGACTCAATATGACCAAAAAATCCTATGTGACCTAAAAAGAACATATTTTCTAAAAAAGAATTCACTGTAAATTTCTACTGCAAGTTTCCTACAATAAAACTCTGGACCATTTAGTGCACATACTGTATAATTGCCTTCTTTTACAGAATTTATAACTTAAATAGCAAATATGATTTCATATGGAAAATAAAAAATTACAACGTTCTACCTAAGTTAGGTTGTTAGGTATATAAGGAATTGATTGTCTATATATTTTAGGGCCTACTCTTTTCAAACTTTGTACTATTTTTGTACTTTGACAATTGTGATGTCCAAGGATACAATGTACCCTCTTGACTAATAGATGCAATAAAAGAATTGAATTGAATTGAATTCGTTTTTAATTTGTGCTTGCAGCAAGAATGGCGATCAGAATGAAAATATGCCATAAACATCCAAACCCTAGTCACCACTATGGTTCGGATTCTAAGGTTTTGAAATATTTTGTTCCTTGCTTGCTAACCATGATATTTTAACATTGTCAAAGCAGTTGCATAGAGCAATCTTATAAAAACTAAAAATGACTAGATCTGTTTAACAATTGAAATACGATCTCATTGTCCCGGTAAAGGAAATTATTGAACCGAAATCCCCAGTTTCTTTAGAATCCAATTAGAGGCTTACTTAAGAAGCGTACCCTTTCATCTTATTTACAGTGTATGCACCAGCAAGATCCCCAAAGTAAAGTATTCTAAAAGTTTTTTGATTGAGTAACGTTCTTGAGTATATGTGGTGGAGTTGTATTCTATAAACCGTAACTTTTAAAAACTAAGCAAAAAGATTTCTTATAGTCTTATGGAATCCTAAGTAAAAATAACAATCACAATACTTGCTTTATGTGTTTGTTGAATTGATTAAAGTGAAACTTAAAAAATACTTGTCTTAAAATGGTAAAAACTAAAAGAAAGCCATTTTAACATGTTTAAAAAACTATTATTCAGGGTTTATAAAAACCTAAAAATCCGGGCCATAGTCATCACCAGCTCTTGGAACACTCACCTAACTTTCTCTATCCTAACAATGATTTTGCTATTTTCTCTTCCCTGTGAAAGATTTAGTTATTTTATCAACACTTTCTCTATCATAAGAAAGATTAGAGTGCGATCTTCAGATCCCCAGATGAGATTAGAAATGTAACACCAAGGCTGTATATCAACTGATAAGGATCATGAATCTATAGTTAATTTAATCGTTACAAGTAAACATAAAATTATTTAATTCATGTAAAAAAAAGTGTGCATGGAACGTCACCCGACAGAAGTGAAACTTGTTTTTATTCTCTCATTTTTTTATTATTGGATTTTTGCAATTTTGCATTATTGGACTTTTAATATTGGGTTTTTGGACTTTTTTAATGTTGGCTTTTTAAATTTTTGATCTTTGATTTTTTTAATGTTTAAAATTTCATATCTTTGAATTTTTTATTTTTTCGATTTTTAAATTTTGGATTTTATTTTTTTTAATATTAGGATTTTTAATTGTTTGTTTTTTTTTTCATTTGGAAATTTGGATTTTTTAGATTTTATATTTTATTTTTTTTTATTTTGGACCTTTGATATTTTTAATTTCGGATTTTTTAATTTTGGAATTTTTTAAATGTTGGATCTTTGAATTTTTTATTTTTTGGATTTTTTAAGCATGGTAATGAACCTCCGGGTTCCATAAAATAGATAATATTCCTTTAGCTTGCCACCACCACGACCAAGACCACCACCACTACTACTACCACCACCATCTTATCATAGACTCTCCAAGTCTTTAATCAGTTTCGATGTGCTTGGCACAAGAATATATAATAGTTTACGTTTGAAACTTTTACAGCTATCTATTACAAGATTTAAAAAGACTCTATGTGACTGGTTAATTACCACACCATATTATGATGTACAGGAATTCTTAAATGACAAGGACAAACTAAAAACAATATCTACTCTTATACAATTCAACGGCCCTAAATAGCATGCTTGCTCGCCCGCTTCGTGAGACATCGGGTATACTCGGCGATGTTCGTCTCTCACAGTGTCAAGTTTCATGACGACTACAAAATTAGGAAGGAAAACCGTTTCTTTATTATATAAGGCCTAAGTGAAATGAACACAATGAACAAATATTCTAATTTTATTTTTACTTACAATTTTCATAGCTCTGAACCACAAACATTTTTAATAATCTACCAGTGTAATTTTCTTAAAAATCCTGGAGTCAATGAATAATGGCGGGCGAAGCCGGGGGCAACAGCTGTAAAATATTGATGGTTTTATCTCTTGAAATATCGCTGATAATAATAATCCAAACAAACCATTCCTTCCCTTGAAACATTATATAATTTCTGAAAATTACACTGAATTGATAAAATAATATTCACATCATATTCATGTCAATAAACAGCTGAGAAACAATACGTATTATGTGTTCACAGGTTCTTTGGAACTGCATAATCGATTTTGATATAGTTTTCCCAGGGGGCGCTTTCATGTCGTGGAATGTACTCTAAAGCAGGAATTTTAGCTGTTTCCTTAATTATTAATGGCTTAGTTTATGAATGATTCGCGTGCAAGTGTTAATAAATATAATGCTTTAATAATTATTATACTCTTAATTTGTAAAAGGATTATCGTGGCGAGACCACGGGCACCTTCTAGTAAATTACAAGGAGCAGATTGCATTTGGTCCCAATGTACAATCCTAAAATAAATTTTGGCTTACCCATTGGTCTCTGATTCGATTTTGCATCTGTTTTATAGCAATTTAATTAGCCATGATAGTGTAACCTATGTTTTATCAATTTGTGTATTAAGTTATGTGTATGTGTATCTACATGTCTATATTAATTCTATTGTACCGTATATTGTACTAGGATGTGCCCGCGGCTTCGCCCGCGATAATTATTCCAAGAATTAAAAATTAAGAGCATAATAGTTAAATCATTACATTTATTAATACCTAAATCGCATGGACTACATACCACGATCAGATAGCATCGACTGGTAAAAGCGACCTCAGATTCGAGTTTCTTGGCCCAGAAAACCTCTGTATAGTGAGATTCGTCCAAATAAAACAACGTTTGACCATATTTAGGGCTTACAACATTCAAGCGATCGCGAAAGTTTTGTTTTCAAGGTTTGACAAAAATAGCCAAAGCCAACTGTAATTGATTTGACATTGAAATGTATAACTGAAAACTTATGTTTTGAAAATGCAAAAAATGCACGTTTTTTGCCAGTTTTTCACTCATAACTCACGAACGAAAACTAAAATTAAAATTCCGGCTTCGAGGTGCATTTTCCGACCCTTCAGCACACCTATGTTTAAAATTTCAGATCTCTGCATTCAGTAGATTTCGCTGGACATCGAGGAGAATTCCTTTTATTAATATAGATAATATGAACTACTAGCATGTGCCCGCGGCTTCGCCCGCGATAATTATTTCAAAAATTAAAAATTAAGAGCATAATAGTTAAATCATTATATTTATTAACACCTAAATCACGTGGACTACATACCACGATTAGATAGCGTCGCCTGGTAAAAGCGACCTCAGATTCGAGTTCCTTGGCCCAGAATACCCCTGTACAGTGAGTTTCATCCAAATCGAACAATGTTTGACCATATTTAGGCCTATATTGATTATCCCTCTTCCGTGTAGGTTGAAAATTTCATGTGTCTTCGGGCCTTGATATTCTGAACAAATGAATCGTCCAGGATGGACTTACAAAATCAAGCGATCGCCCGCGATAATTATTTCAAGAATTAAAAATTAAGAGCATAATAGTTAAATCATTATATTTATTAACACCTAAATCACGTGAATTACATACCACGATTAGATAGCGTCGCCTGGTAAAAGCGATCTCAGATTCGAGTTCCTTGGCCCAGAAAATCCCTGTATAGTGAGTTTCGTCCAAATCGAACGATGTTTAACCATATTTAGGTCTATGTTGATTATCCCTCTTCCGTGTAGGTTGAAAATTTCATATGTCTACGAGCCTTGACATTCTAAACAATTGAATCGACCAGCGTGGGCTTACAACATTCAAGCGATCGCGATGCTTTTATTACCACGGTATGACAAAAATAGACAAAGCCAACAGCAATTGATTTGACATTGAAATGTATTACTGAAATCTGATGCTTCGACAGCGCGAATCACGTTTTCTGCCAGTTTTTCACTCATAACTCGCGAACGAAAGCAAAAATTAAAAATTCGGCTTCGAGGTGCATTCGCCCACCTTTCAGTCCATCTATCTTTAAAATTTCAGATTTCTGTGTTCAGTAGATTTCGATGGGCATCGTAGACAGACAGACATACACGTCCTTTTATTATTTTAAGATAGCATGTGCCCGCGATAATTATTTCAAAAATTAAAGCATAGTTAAATCATTATAATTATTAACACCTAAATCACGTGGAGTGCATTCCACGATTAGGTAGCGTCCCCTGGTAAAAGCGACCTCAGATTCGAGTTCCTTGGCCCAGAATACCCCTGTACAGTCAGTTTCGTCCAAATCGAACGATGTTTAACCATATTTAGGTCTATGTTGATTACCCCTCTTCCGTGTAGGTTGAAAATTTCATATGTCTACGGGCCTTGACATTCTAAACAAATGAATCGACCAGCGTGGGCTTACAACATTCTAGCGATCGCGATGCTTTTATAACCACGGTATGACAAAAATAGACAAAGCCAACTGCAATTGATTTGACATTGAAATGTATTACTGAAATCTGATGCTTCGACAGCGCGAATCACGTTTTCTGCCAGTTTTTCACTCATAACTCGCGAACGAAAGCTAAAATTAAAAATCCGGCTTCGATGCGCATTTGCCCACCTTTCAGCCCATCTATGTTTAAAATTTAAGATCTCTGCGTTCAGTAGATTTCGCTGGGCATCGTGGACAGACAGACATACACGTCCTTTTATTATTTTAAGATAGCATGTGCCCGCGATAATTATTTCAAAAATTAAAAATTAAGAGCATAATAGTTAAATCATTATATTAACACCTAAATCATGTGGACTACATATCACGATTAGATAGCGTCACCTGGTAAAAGCGACCTCAGATTCGAGTTCCTTGGCCCGGAAAACCCCTGTATAGTGAGTTTCGTCCAAATTGAACAACGTTTGACCATATTTAGGCTCTTATTGATTATCCCTATAATAATAATAATAATACTCTTCGGTGTAGGTTGAAAATTTCACATTATGTTTGGGTGCCTTGACATTAAAAACAAATGAATCGACCAGCATGAGCTACAACATTCAAGAGATCGCGATGCTTTTATGTCGAAGGTTTGACAAAAATAGCCAAAGCCTAGTGTAATTGATTTGTATTACTGAAAACTCATGCTTCGAAAACGGAATAAATACACGTTTTCTGCCCGTTTTTCACTCATAACTCACGAACTAAAGCGAAAATTAAAATTCCGGCTTCGAGGTGCACATTCCGACCCTTTAGTCCGCCTATGTATAAAATTTCAGATCTCTGCGTTGAGTAGATTTCGCTGGGCATCGCGGACAGACGGAGGACAGACACTTCCTTTTATTAATACAAGATAATGATACCTTCTCTAATTTGTCAAACATGAGCAGAGATGCGATGATATTATCGGGAAAAGCTGTAGAAGTCCTCAGGCAGACGGTGCAAGAGGGTAGACTAGAGGAGGCAACAGAGGGCATTGTGAAGTGGATAACAGATAATACAATAGTAAAGAAGGGAAGAGGAAAGAGAGGAAAAGTATGGTTTGACAAAGAGTGCTATGAACACAGAACCAGAGCGATAACTTCACTACATAGGGCGAGACAACTACAGAGTCAAGATGCGCTCAGAGAGTATAGTGACATCAAAAGGGAATATAAAAATCTATTGAAACTGAAAAGGAAAGCATTCTTGGAGGAACAACATAATAAACTGATAGAGCACATTGAAAGAGATCCTTACAGAGCCCTAAGAGCAAAACAGCCAAGATTTCCGAAAGACATACCGATCCAGACATGGGGATCGCATCTCAGCAGAATATTATGTCATAGGGAGACGAGGCCTGAGATGATCAAGGAGGACGTCACTGAGGACTGTGACCCATTTACTGAGGAGGAAATAACACGAGTGATAGACATGGGGAAGAACAATAGAGCACCTGGACGTGACGGAATCCGGAACGAACACCTGAAGCAGTCAAAACATTTCCTATTGCCAGTGTGGGTGGAACTGTTTAACAAGTGCCTTGAGATGGGAGAGATACCTGCGGAATGGAGAAAATCCACCTTAAAGATATTATACAAGGGCAAAGGTAGTGTGAACGATCCAAATGCTTACAGAGGAGTGGCCCTGGAAGCAGTGGGATTCAAACTTCTAACAAGAGCACTAACGAGAAGATTAACTAAGCTGGTGGAGCCGCACTTACCGGAAGAGCAGTTTGGCTTCCGGCAGAAGAGATCAACGATAATGGCAGCAGGGAATCTGATCGCAGACATCCAACAGACGCTAGAGAGAAGCCACGGGAAGCTATATGTAGTTCTAGTAGACTACTCAAAGGCATTCGATCTAGTGAACCGTCGGATTCTTATGAGAAAATTGGAATCACTAGTGGGAAAGAGTAAGATGACCAGGCTGGTGTCCAATACACTAGCGGAGAACTATGTCCAAGTGGACAACAGTGTGGGGAGATCCGAGTGGATTAGCCAGATGAACGGGGTCCTACAGGGGGACCCTCTTAGTCCCCTGCTATTCAATGTCTTAACTCAGGATGTAGGAGAGAGCATTAGGAAGAACACAAGGACGAGGCTATATATGTACGCTGATGACATGGCACTGGCATCGGAATACATAGAGGACCTGCAGAAAGCAGTTGATCAATTAGCACAATGGGCCGAGGACAATGAAATAAAAATAAATGAAGACAAGACGGAAGTAGTTGTGTTTCGAAGAGGCGGGAGACTTGGAGAAAAAGACAAAATAACATGCAACGGAAAGACACTGCAGATAAGAGGACACTGTAAATATCTAGGACTGACAATTCAGACAACAGGAAGATGTTTTTCGATACACATAAAGGAAAGACTAATAGCAGCAATCCGCGCAATATACGACATCCAGAACCCAACGCTCATGTCACTGAACACTGCGATGAGGTTGTTTGAAGCAAAAGTATGCCCCACACTCAGCTATGGACTAGAGCTTATATGGGAACACCTAACATTGAAGCAGATGAGATCAATCGAAGGACTTAAAGCTAGATTTCTCAAGAGGATTCTGGGAATATCAAAGTATGCCCCCTCGAGACTAGTTTATCTACTCGCGAGAGAAACATATTTTGTGGACGATCTGAGGCATCAAACATTACTACCGACTACGAGCAGCTACAAAACGCTACTCGCAGAATTAGAACACAAAAAGACTGAAATATGGGAGGAGTTCTACTCGACGGAAGCAATGATCAATCGAGAATGGACAGAGACAAATTATGAGATGAGGCGCATTGTGACAGGTTTAGCGGTCCATGGGTTTCATTACAAGATGTGCACGGACAACACGTTCCATGACCCAAGGGACACATGTATTTGCAGATTGTGCGATAAAAAGTGTGAAAGGTATCATATGGAGAAGTGTACTGCAAGGAAGTGCTCAATCAGCGAACTTTGTCAATGAGACTAAAGAAGCCTTCAGTAACACATGCACAATGTGCGCAATTCTCATTATTATTATTAATTTGTCAAACATCCATTTAATTTAATCCAAGCCCACCTGATACCACTGGTAACAATACGTTCTGTGAATTTGTTTTGATAATTCTATGTAAAAAGGGATTAAGTATTTTCAAAAACATTTAATTTTTGGCATTTAGAATCAGAATATTTCAAAATCCTTTCTTAGTGAGCACCTACATTATGAAGCGAAGGTACTGTCAAAATTCCAAGTCTCTACCTGTTATAGTTTAGGCTGTACGTTGATTCCTGTCATTCAGTCAGTCAGTCAGGACAAAGCCTTTTATATATATAGAGATTTGTTACATGTATGTATAACCCATTGACGTTGTCTATAGCTGATAAGCTCCATGGCAATAAAATATTATTATTATTATTATTATTATTATTATTATTCCCAATTGCAGGTCCTCGTACTAGGTCTGAAAAAATTCCTTTCCATCACCTTCTATCGTTTGAGTATTTTATTTTGTCCTTTAAATCGTATAGCAGTTGATTACTCCTAATCATTGAGTTGTTTCTGTGCAGTCCGTTCCATCAAACCTCACTAATTTCATGATGATTTTGAGTGTGACATTAATTTCGTTACGATTCTGAATGTTACACAAGCTCTCGATTTACCCCTACCACAGCTAAAGAAGTTTCACTTCAAAAATCTTAATAAATAAAATGTTTCCATGTATCAATTGAATTAGTAAATTCGGGCAAAATCGCAGGCAACGAGAACAATACTAACAGACTGGTTATGTTCTTAGTACTGACTCAAAATTCAGCAGTGTAGTTACTTAATCGTCTTTGAAATTCCTCTGGGGCTGCAAAGACAAGTCACATTCCCCTGTAAATTGTAAAAGATAGATTTATGCCGCCCACCAGGCAAGATCTGCCCGCCAGTACCTTCCCCTCGCTTCCAAGCCTGCGCATGCACCTCACAATTGTACCATGGCTTCCTTGACAGTTGTAACGATGTTTTATGAAAGGTGTAGAAGGGCTCATTTAGTTAAATAATGACAGCTAAATTCTAGGTCAGTGAAAGGTTTTGTTAGGTTAGCAACATTATGTTAGTTTAGGAGCAATATACTGAATAGCGCAAGCTTTATTATTTCTCACATTGAATCTCTTCTGTGATGAAACCCTAAACCCCGCTTTCCGACGTGGGTCCCATCAGAGAGTTCATGGGAGGAGCCTAGTGCACAGAATAAAACTATTTTTTCACATCGAGCAGTATCCAAACACGGGTCACAGGCTTCGTAACCATTAGCCTTAACCACTACATCACGAGTGACTGCTGAGTGGTTAAGTGAAAATCTATCTACTCAAGTTAAGGAGTGACACTAAAGAGGCTCTGGTGACTGTAGTTTTTATTTGGTGCTAGTTATTTTCGTATTCTAGGCCTTTGCTACACCAGTCCCCCACTCCAACTCACCATCGGGACCCGCCTGCATTGCCTCATTAAGCTGCTTGATGGCTAGAAGTAGGCGAAACGAGCTGTCACCATGACAACACACTGAAAAGCAGGTGAGAGTGGGCGGAGCTTATAACAGCAACTTTTATTTTCGACAAAACGTTTATGTGTAGATGTAGATGTAGTTATCTCGTTCTGTAGATCCTGTGTTAGTTTAGGAGCTATATACTGAATAGCACGAGGTTTATTATGTCTCACATTGAATTTCTTCGGTGACAAAACCCTAAACCCCACCTTCCCAGGCGGGCCTGGGCCTTATTAGAGAGGAGCCTAGGGTGCAGCATAAAACTATTTTTTCCCAAATTCTCGAGGGACACATATTCTGAATGAAGTGCCCACTTTTCTGTAATCTAACCTAATGTAAGGCTCTTGGGTCTACGCAGGAAAGCAGCTGGTCTCCGCTATTTTTACCGTGCATCAGTCAATGTTCATCAGAGAGGCAGTGAAACACAAATAGCCAACAAAACAAATGATATGCCACTATACAGCCAACCGATCAGCATGGAAAACTATGAAAAAACTACTCAAAGGTGACAGTTTAATTTGGAATAGGGACATGTAGTTAAAGGTTTAATATCAAAACTAGCGCAACAGCCCGTTCTACTCACGGGTGACAGTTAAAATACCCCGTTCTGCTCACGGGTGACAATTAAATTTGGCATAGGCACTTGTAGTTAAAGGTTTAAAATTAAAACTAGCGCAAGGGCCCTTTCTACTCACAGGTGATGGTTAAAAAATCCCGTTCTGCTCACAGGTGAAAATTTAATTTGGCATATTCACTTGAACATGAATATGACAACGGTATTAATTAGCTCCTTCCGTATTTCGAGAAATTTCCTATTTTCGAACATTTTATGCAGAAAACGAGGCAACGATAAAAGAAAAGTATTTATGTAGAGGAAAAATTTTGTTCTGACTTGACATACACGTGTTACCTATAATTCGACGCTTCTGAACACGAATATAACAATAATAATAACCAGTTCCTTACGCACTTCGAGGAAATTCCAATTTCCCATTAGTGTCACACAGTTTATTCTAATTCAGTACGTCCATCAGATCACGGGTTAGTGAATTAATAATTCAGTAAGAACAGCAAATAACGGGGCTAAAATACACACTGGGCATGCTGAAATGTAAATTAATCACCTGATTCTCTAGTGAAGAAACGTCCATTCAGCTGTAGCCTCTGCAAAGAAAGACAATCATGAAACTTTTAGAAAATCTTCAAAATGAAATACATTAAGAGACAAGCATGAGCAGAACAAAATAATGAAATTTACCTTTACAAGCCGTGCAAAATTGGTTTAGAACACAGCGTACATTATTCCAATCGAGCAAAGGGGCGTTTCTGTCAGCTGGTTACAGTCCCACTAGTACCATGTGCTGCAGAAGTGACGTCATGACAAAATATTTAAACATAAAATGTCTATCAACAATTTTTGTAAAGCTTTAAATTTATCTGTAAAATAGAAATGGTATAATAAGTTCTTACATCAATATATAGTTGAATCTATTTCCCTAATAACGTATGAAAATATACAGAACCACGTTTCTTAAAATTAATACGGAACCGGAACTACGACTCGTAAGCAACTGACGTTGAAAAATAACAAAAATTCTGATATAACTACCCTGTTGCTCAATTATTTCCTAACAGACAAACATATTAAGACTTTAATTAACAATACTTATAATTCAATCAATAAGTAACGCACACACTTCTGTCTTCGTAGTTTCGCTACGGATCGCATGAGGGCACCACCATATTGAAAAACCACTAAATACGGTCTGAAGGGTAGGCCTATTATAAAAATGATTGCGACTGAATAGAATAGCTTACCAAATGAAAACTAAATTTAAAAAGATATCCAAAAAATACCTCTTTTATAAATACTTTAACAATTAATTATAGTACCTGACAAGAGTGCCCATATATTTTCTAAGGGGGGGCCAATTTTTTCACTAATTTATTTTTTGTCGCTTTAACTTCTTGGGCCACTTTGTAACATTATATTAACAATACAAAAAGTGCAACAATTACATAGCCAGAAAATAATTCGGGGAGGGTCGAAAGTACCGGGGGGTCGGGAGTCCACCTCCGAAAAATTTTTAAATATTGAACTAATGAAAATCACATTTTACACTATTTTAGCACTGAAAAACTAGTTAGCAGATTTGTTTACTATACTCTAAGACATGCCAACATAAACAATAAATTGTTATCTAAGTTATAACACATTACTATTTATAAGAAAAGTTAAATAACACATGGAACAATGGACACAATAGCCTACTCGTTATGTTATGAAAACAAAATAACTGCTACATCGTATTTGACACACCAACAAAACTTGCTTCATAAAATAATTTTTTTTAAATACACAAATAAGAATTTAGGTTTGTACTTTTAGGGTCCACACCCCCCTTTCCTAATCCACTGTGAATTTTGCTTCCATGTTGTCAATTTGGTAAAACTTGTGCAGGCTTTTTATGTCTCTACTTACTTTTAAATAATTGTCCTAAAAGAAAAACACCTGACTATATTAATTATTAATACACATTTTTTCCTTGCCCTTGCTGCAGGCCTGACTAGAGGGAGGGGCAGTCGGGGCTCCAGCCCCGACCAGGCTTTATTTTTTACTTTCTAAATTTACTCCAAAATAAAATTGGTTATAAGTCAATAAAAAGCTTAAGATTTGTTTTGTGAGTTTACTTTATCTGCATTGTCCTGTGGTATAACAGTGACAAGAAATTATAAGTTAATCTGAAACGGATTAATCTCGAAGAAAAAAATGCCATTTTTGAAAAGTAGAAGCACCAATCCTTTTGGACTCAAAAATAGGCCTAACTAACGTTCGGCATTTACAGTCATGATTTTCAGAAGATTAAACTGATACATAAAAAAACTGTTCCTGATTGGAACATTTTAATGCACTTTTCTGTTTCCTGCCCAGCATCAGTTAATCGATTTGATCCAAAATCAATAGGCTTCGTCCCATGGGCGTTATAAATGGTAGGCCTATACCAAGTTTTATGAAAATCCGATAAAGTGTATTTGAGTTATTGCGCTTACAGACACACGGACAGACAGAAGGTTCGGTCTACCAGACAATCTCATAAAGTACCGGTACCATTCTGGCACTTAATAATTATTAATACATTATAAAGGGCGAGTTGGGTAGTGAATTTAATATTTGACGGGGGCCCGGGAAAATTTGTCCCTGGGGCCCTTGCTTTCTTTCCACGGCCCTGGGTAGCTGAGCCCCACAGGTATGGTACATCACAATTGTGATAACTATAGTTAATTTGTGCTACATCACGTTTATATTGCTTTAGTAGTAAGATTTATTATGAAAGTAAATAAATCATCCGACCTCCAATGAGGCTGACCACTAAGGATCCAGAATACATACAACGTAGATCATTAAAGATTATTTAGAATTAGCCTTAAAATTTAACACTTCAACATTGCAGAGATTGTTAGCTATAATTATAAGTAAATAGATTTGTATGTGTGTTATATTCTAACTATTGGTGTTACTAGTAGTGTATATGTCCTTTGCTTACTTATAATTATTACACATCATACCTATCAAGCTATTATAGCCATTCTTTGCAAAAATTGCATTATGGAAATGAAATTCATTAATACTGCATTATGTATTCTCACTGCTACGAGCCACTGGCACTTTGGGATCTCTTTTGTCAAATAAATAGAGAAATATTTTAAGTATTCACTGCCAAACTTGAACGTTCATTTCAATTCTTGTTTTTGCATTCTAAAACACTTTCTGTAGTATTTTTAAATGTGAATATGGCCTTAAAAATTGACTCAATATGACCAAAAAAATCCTACACGCAAACTAAAAAAATGAACGTATTTTCTAAAAATGAATTCACTGCAAATTTCTACTGCAAGTTCACTACAGTAAAACTCTCGACCGTTTAATGCATGTACTGTATAATTGCGTTCTTTTATAGAATTTATAACTTAAATAACTTGATTTCATATGGAAAATAAAAAAGACAAACGTGCAATTTGTTTTTAATTTGTGTTTGTGGCAAGAATGGCGGTCAGGACAAAAATATGATGCCATAAATATCCTAACTCTAGTCATCACTAGGGCCCGGATTCTTAGGTTTTGACCTATTTTGTTCCTAGCTACCTATCTGTGATATTTTAACATAATTACCTGTTTCATCGCCATGGCAGTCACATAGGCCAATCTTATAAAGCCTAAAAATGGCTAAATAAGACGTTAAAAACTAAAAATGACTGATCTGTTTAATAATTGAAATACAATCTCATTGTCCCAGTAAAGGAAACTGTTACTGAACCCAAACCCCTGGCTTCTTTAGAAGCCAATTAGAGGCATTCTTAAGAAGCGTACCCTTTCATCTTATTTACAGCATCTTATTTCTTGCACCAGCAAGATCCCCAAAGTAAAGTAACTTATTCTAAAAGTTTGTTGATTGATTGAGAAACGTCCTTGAGTTTATGTGGTGGAGTTGTGTTCTATAAACTGTAACTTTTAAAAAGTAAGCAAAAAAGCATTCTTATAGTCTTATGGAATCACAAGTAAAAATAATAATCAACATATTCACTCTATATGTCTATTGAATTGATTAAAATGGTAAAAACTAAAAGAAAGTCATTTTAATATGTATAAAAACCTATTATTCAGGGTTTATAAAAACCTAAAAATCCAGGACATAGTCATCACCAGCTCTTGGAACACTCACCTAACTTTCTCTATCCTAACAACGATTTTGCTATTTTCTCTTCCCTATGAAAGATTTAGTTATTTTATCACCTATGATACAGTACCAGCTTCTGAAATACACTCAAAACTTTCTCTATCATAAGAAAGATTAGAGTGCGATCTTCAGTTCCCCAGATGAGATTAGAAATGTAACACCAAGGCTGTATATCAACTGATAAGGTTCATGAATTTATGGTTCGTTTTAATCATTACAAGTAAACATAAAATTATTTAATTCATGGATGTAAAAAAATAAATAATTAATAATAAATCAAATGTATCAGCTGAATTAGTAAACTCAGGAAAAGTTGCAGACACCTGTCGTTTATTAACACAAGAACAATACTAACCGACTGGTTATGTTCTTAGTAGCATTTTCTTTCAGAACCGTACAATACGGTCAGTGGCGGACGCAGAATTTTTTTTCGGGGGGGGATTTGAATACTAAAAAAATTAATTAACTTACATATTATACAATTAGTTTATAAAACTGGCCACTTAGAGTGCCTATATAGCCTTTTTTCAAATTTCGGGGGGGGGGGGGATCTATCCCCCCAATCCCCCCCTCTGCGTCCGCCACTGAATACGGTTGCTGTTTCCATATTAAGACTGCCACACCTTTCAAACAAATTATAGTTACTTAATTGTCTTTGAAATTCCTCTGGGGCTGCTTTTTGTTAGTACCTTTAAAGCGTCTTTACTGTAATGAAGGTGACTTCACAAGCCTCAGATTATTAAGGGGATAAGAAAGGAGGTAACAGTATTAAAGAGTCTGCCTTAGAAACCCTAGTGAAAAAGTAGGTTATATGTAACTGATATTGGTTGGTTCTTTAACGGTGGAGATGTACTGCAACTTAGGCCTGTGAACGTCGCAGGTGTGCTGGAATTTTTTCCCACAGGATTCTTTCACATGCCAGAAAATGTACTGATATGGGCCTGTCACATTTATTAACACATAAATGCCGTCGACCTGGGCCAGGATCGAACCCACAACCTTGGGCACAGAAAGCCAGCGCGATACTAAAGGCATCAGCCAAGCCGACATAACTGATATTGGAAAAAGCACATTGAAGGCACAACATATTACAGCCATTTCATAATTACGGGTGGGGCATTCTAGCATATTATGAAAACTACTTTTGTTCATTACATATCATAAATAATGAACTAGAATTGGTTCTTCACATTCTGTAAAATTTACAATGCCTTCTCCTCCACACTACACGCAAAGCATTGTTTAAAATTTATTTTTCAAAATCTATTACGGGTGGGACATAATTTGGACAATGATTTTAATGATACACAAAAACAGTTCATTTGCTGTTTTGCTAAAATTACTGTTAGCGTCTTGATGTTGTTATTAATGAAGATATGAGGGAATAAATACAAATTATAAACTGTTTCAAAATTGTCAGAACATTTATTTAACTCATCGATAATAATTTTGTAATACTATCAACGTTACAAGTGGGACAAAAAGTCACTGTTTGTTATCTTCACAGATATATCTGTGGTTATTTTACATAGTAGGCCTAATTAACCATGCATACTTTTTGAAGTTAATCTTATACCAAATTGTGCCTTAAGAGGTACATTTTCACAAATCAAAATGGACATAGCTGATTATTCTTGACTACCTACTATTCAAGTGTGTTAAAATCATACTAAAATTGGGGGGGGGGGAAGTAACTCTCTGAGAGAAAAATTCCCATAATTTATGAAATGGCTGATTAACACAAATGTAATTACCTTAGAACATGTTCCGAAAACTATTGGTCTCATCCTCGGCTGGATTCGTAGTCCCTCTGGTGATGGATGATGTAACTGTAAAACATCAAGTGATAGGAAAAGGTGCAGAGAGTTTGTTTAAAGGGATATGGCAAAAAGAAAAGTAGATTTTTTATGGGGTCATTTAATATTGACCGCTAACACATAACATCCGTTTCAGCGTCTGGAGACAAACATGTGCAACAATAGACAACAGTGACAATAGTCACATGCTGGACTGATCACGTTTTCAATCGAAACCCATATTTCAGGCTCAATTTTAGTGCTAATTTTGTAGGATCATGCAAAACACCTCAGATCAAAGGTGGACTAATCACGTAACAATCTTTACTGGATCTGACCCAGGTCACATAGGTCGGATTGGCATACCTTTAAGGATTTATATAAATTACATATTTGCTTCAATGGACCAAAACCATTTTTTTCTTAACTCTGAGCAGAAATTCCCCTAATTTCCTTATTTAATCTTTGTCATTGAATATTTCCTTAACCACAATCTCTTTATTTACTTTAGCCCACTTTTCCAAGTTAAGTTCAATTCTCCATCTCTTTGTTTCCTGCATATGGATATCGTCTTCTCCACCCCTAATCTTGGTTACACTAAAGCCAGGTTCACTGAATATTATTTTACTCAGCAGTGAAGAAAGTTTGTAATTTTGCAAATGATTATGTAAATGAGAGAATTGATAATTTTATAATTTAGGATATGTTTTTGGAATGAAATGATTTAGGATGTTCCGGAGGGAAATTATTTGGAATTAGTATTTTTGGCAGGAAATATCCTGAAGTAATAAAATAATGTGAAAAACTATGTCAGCCTTTCTTTTATTAAATATTTATTTTACATTTTCTAATGTGGTTATTAATTTTCTGGACCTCATAACCTGCAACCTCATACGCCTACTAAACAAGACCTGTTTTAATTACAACACATTATATGTCATCACCTGAGTGGCCTTTGAATATAATACTGTGTCTCTCACACTACACCAGAGAAAACAGGAATGATTTTAATGTATTAATCCCCTAAGCTTGTGTTCTGCCTCACTACCACGATCATTAATTTAGCCTATTTCCTTGTGTCTGATTTTGCCCCCCCCCCCCCCCAATGCTTATATAAACCATCAGTCTCAATGAGAAATTCGATAGCTTCTTATTTTGACAAATGATAGTTTCAGGAATCGCTAATGGCATGGTGGTTCAGGCTGCTAGAGGTCCCAGGTTTGTATATCGGTTAAGGCATAAAATTTATGGTTACGAGTAGGTCCCAATAGGAAGGTTAGGGTAAAGAGAAGGTGAGAGAAAAGGAGGAAGAGGAAAGAAAAGAAGAAGAGAATAAACGAAAAATTAATTAATGTTTTCCCAGTTTCACTTTTTGCATAATAGATGGTGTTCCTAGTATTTCACATTTTGCCTCCTAGATGTCTCACTGTTCAGTTACTCCCAACCCTAAACTCCTCCTTCCCAGGCAGGTCCCATTAGTGAGTTGTGGGAGGAACCTAGCACACAACGTAAAAACTATTTTTTCTCTGGGCAAAGAGAAGAACAGGTCACCCCTTAAACTCCATCATCCGGCTGTTGATTTACTATGGCAACAGCTCACTTACCATATTCTCCTAGGCATCAATCTTTCTATGCCGGCACTGCAGCTAATATGAAAATAACCCTTGTACTAAAGCACATACACTAATTACTACAATACGAGATGAATAATAAAACCAAAACAACCCTTGTACCAGTTAGAAGTTCCCTAGAGCCAAAACGATATTTCACAATTACAATTTATACGAAATTATAAATCTGTGCTACTTCATGTAGCACTCTCTAAACTGGAATAGATGAATTAATGCTTCACACCGCAATGATCACTTGATGGAGTAGTGGTTAAGACAACTGGCTATCATGCCAGCGATCCCGTGTTCAAATCCCATTAGGAGTGTAAATTACTAGGATAAAAATAGATTCCAATAGGTAGATAGGGTAAAGGAGAGAAGGGACTGAATACAAAAAAAGGGGAAAAATTATGTTTTTTTTCTTCCAAATTTCAAGCTGTTAGATGTCTAGTTGTGAGTTCAGTGGGAGGAGCTTAAGGGGGTACCTGTTCTCTGTGGGAGAGACAGAGTATTACCATGTAGATGTAGATGTAGATATCTCGTCCTGTAGATCCTGTGTTGAGCGGGGCTCAAGGATATAGAACACGTCAGATCAAAAAATACAAGCATGTTATAACAATAATATAGGCCTACAGAAACTGTAAGCTGCCAAATTTATCCAAGCTGGAAATATTCCTCCAAATTGTAGAAGGTGTGAGTTATTAAAAATTCCTTGACAGCTGTTTTGAAAGGTTTGCCCTTTCTTTGAATACATAATAATTTAATGTTGTTTGGAAGCTTGTTATATATCTGTACTGCAGAATAATAAGCACCCTTCTGAAAGAGTTTTAACGAGTTATTTGGTCTGTGTAGATCATTCATGTTTCTGGTATACCTGTTGGTGATATAGGCCTACACATTGCCACACTTGCAGGGGATTTTGTAGACATCTGGTGTTTGTAGGCCTAACGATTCCTCAGGTAAGCCGAAGACCTTTGAGATTATTTCTCACAGAAGTTAACATATTCTCACTTTTAATTTGTAACCTCATATTTTCAAGGATCCTTAACTTGACCTTACTGATCTTATACATTATTCTCAATTAAAGTTACAGTTACAGTTACAGTACTTGTAAGGTGCAAATGTAATGTAACTATTACAATGTACTATAAGCATAATAATGTTGCAAAGCCATCTCTGGTCCTTCACCCAGCTGCCATATGTGTGTGTGTTTTTATGGAAGATTCGTGTCGTTAATTGAGGGCTGATAATATCATAGGAAGTAATTATTCAAGTTGGTGAAATAAGTGTGCCACAATCCATCTCGTTATTAATCTTATATAAGGATTGATAAGTTTATTTTAATTTTCTCGCAGCACACTGGTTAAAAAATGCTGCCAAAGGTACTATAGGTAGAGGAAGTAGGCTATTGTGTTCAAACCCCAAATTCGAAGTTGAGTTTTAACAAATAAAATACAAACAAAATAGGACTTTGAGCTATAGAAAAAATACCACAGATAAAAACTTGCAAAACTATAATATAAAAACTAAAAATACTCACACTGCCCTGCTTATATACCTATGAAAATATTAAATTTTCAATAACAAGAGGATAAAAATAAAAACATGCATCATCATTATACGAGAAATAATAAAAATCATTTTAGGCAACAAGTGTATAGAAAATTTTGCAAAGGACCTATACAATCATTTATCTGATACACTGAAAAATATAACAAATAGCAAAATGAAGCTAAGAAGAATAAAATATTTTCCCATAGAAAGTGCCTTTTACACAATAGATGAATTTAAAAAAAATTAAAATAGGATTAAATTATAAGATATGTATATTCAGTCAATTATAGCAATTCTGTTAATTTTGAAGATAAGTTTATAACCTAGAAATTGAATACATTTGTATCCAAATGTAACTAATTTTTGTTTTTCTTCGATGCATATATTTGATGAAACTTTGTAAACCTTTTAAATTTGGCTAAAGAATCTACACGTTTTGAGGTCCCTTAATCCGAAAATAGGCTACTATTTACACTGGGGTTAGCAAGGGTTAACCCTTCAGTCCACCTACGTTTATAATTTCAGATCTCTGCGTTGAGTAGATTTCACTGGGCATCGCAGACAGACAGACAGACAGAAGGAAGACAGACACTTCCTTTTATTAATATAGATATAGGAAATGCTTAAATTATGAAAACACTGGCAATAGGCTAATATTAATGATGTAATTGTTGGCCTACGATTCGCTGACATGTTTGTTTCAGGGTTAAAGAGTTCATATGTTTAAATTTTGTAATTGAGGTGCTTATGCTAAGAGCTAAACTTTCATTTGAAATATTTTTCTCTGACGGGTAACTACAAGGCAGGCACCGTTCATAGAAACTAATCTTGCCTGGTGAACAATAAAGCTTTTCATCAGGCTAATATAACTGAATAATTGGCCTCTTATTCTATATCAGAATTCTCTTATTCTATATCAGAATTTGTGACGGGCTTTTCTTACTTTATGCTATAAAGTTCCTTAACTTCTTGGATTAAATCTTCGCCAAAATTCTTCGCCAAAATCTGTGACGACTAATATGTGATTATTCTTAATCGTAGTATATAAGTTTACTGAACTCCTACAAAACAAGGTCACTCATACACCTGTCGTGTCATCATAACACTGCCTGCATAGTCCACATTCCAACGTTCAGTACAACTACCTTTGACACCGGGTGATTGCAAACTTCCTACTCTCAGTCTACTTTCTCTCTCTTTTAACAATTTACCCAGTCTTGATAATATTGATGAAAATTTATATTAACGGGCGCCATCATCAATACGCTTCCTCTTTTCTTTTTGTTATGTATCAGCCCAGACACAAATTAAATTATAGATACACAGGCTATGTACCTACATGCCCCTCGACTAGCTTTTAAATTAACAGTGGAGACGGGAATTGGGTTCGGATTTACCTTTCGTTTTTTTTTTTTCTGCTTCTTCTTTTTCTCCTTTTTTCAATACTCACTACCAAAGTATGTAACTTAGCACAAAAACCAGCTACTCTCAAACCATTACAAGGATAAGGGTCAAAAATCTGAACTTCACGTTAATTTACTTTGCATAACAATAACCATAATTTATTTAATATATTATTTTCTTTCTTTTTTTTCAACAATAACAATCTTATATACAATAAATTACATTTACACTACATTAACCATTCAACACTTTTATTGGTAGGATAATATTTGATTATTCAAGGTTAGTATACCCAATTTTAACTATATAAGTACGTTCTCTGTTCAACAATAACAAATCCTTAATTAATTACTTTAATTTTCTTTCTTTTTTTTCAGGTATCTACTAGAACGTCTTCTTCTAATTTACTACTGACTTGTGTAGTCATTTACATTTGCAACTTCAGGATAGTTCAATATATATATTATACTGGGTGTTTTTTTTTCTTGAATAAATAAAGGTTTTCAATTCCTAATCCAGTCCTTACTCTACAGATTACACTCAATAATCCCACCTATGTCTCCTACCTTAGTCTATTTGTCAGCTTAGTCCATGAAGAATTGTATTTAAAGATAAATAGAAAAGACAGTCTCATGAAGAAAGAAATAGAAGTTTAGGCCTATACCCACAGAGTGACTGTGGCGATAGACCACCGATACAGGAGCGACGTCTAGATCTTGAGTTACAAACAATCTGACTCCTCTCCTGCAACCGGGAAAATATTAATGGGCCGCAAACAAAAATACAATTTTGTAAATCGACGTCAGAGGTCCCTGACACTCTCTCCTAGAGGCACGTGGGGCCGTTGTTCGCCTCCAACATCGATGGCTTTCACAATCTCTCATAAATTTCTTTTCTTTATATGTTACTGGTATAGGCCTTATCTACTACCAGATTTTATTTGTTTGATTCGGGATACTTCCGGCGTTCCCTCACCTCACCCGTACAATCTCTAGTACTTGCTAATAAACTACTTATCATCAGTACACTACTCGCAATTTCCTATTCTCCTCTTTCTAACCTAACCAATCATTTGTTGTTATCTTTCAACTCACTCTCCTCTTTCTAACCTGACCAGTCATCAGCTATTATCTTTTAACCCCTTTCTTTCTTTAAGTAGAGTTCCCTTCAGCTTATACCATTGATTTAATTCACTCGGTGGTTATTCTAGTTTTCCTACTTCTTACGTTACTACTCTTTAGCATGGGCACCCAATCTTCTTTTGTCTCTAAATTCCCTAGAATTCTAACTGAAACTAATTCACGCCCAGATTAGTAAGCTTCTCTATAACCCCTTTAGTGACTTCTACTTCTACCCTAACATGTAAATTTTCCAATGGTACACACCTAATGCACTACCACTCGTAGGCCTTCTTTTGCCCTTCAATCTTTCCACTTCTTATCCCCCTCTACCATATTCCATCCACCTTCGCTTGTAGATAAATCTCTATAAAAAACATAACTTAACATTACAGGCCAGCATGAAATCTATTTATAGATAGTCACCCGTCACCTGAAAGAAACCCAAGAGGGAGGGGCCCTCGTAAGAAGTACTAAGCATGCCCCTTAATTACCTTTCTTCCTTACTCCCCTCGCGTCCTGTCTCAAAAATAACAAAGTTTCTATGAGCATCACCAATTGCCCCTAGCTATGTATTCATTCGTGGAACAATCACCCAAAAAAACTTAAAGTGAAGAGATATATCTGTGGCATTCAGTTGTTAGGCTCTAGACTGCTCTTTTATAATTAATTTAGACCAGAAATAGAAAATAGTTGGATTACTGGATTTCATCACTTTACTTCTAGAATTCTCACTTCTATGTTTCTATTCTATTCTATTCTATTATTCCATACGGTGTCTAATCGCCATACATGACTTAGAAACCATCCTTAAAAAAAAGGGATATCTCAATTTTCTCACTCCCCAAACAATAAGAAAAAAAGTCTAGACGCTTATACTCAACCAGTGATGTCCAACTTATCCTCCGATCCTGAGTTGTCTTCCATTACTTCCTGATGTCCATATCTGCTCTTATTCAGAGCGAGCAGTCACGACTCACTCTCACAGCTGGTGTTCGCTGTAGCGGTGTCTCGTACTGGCCGACTTGGTGTATTCTTCTGATTAATGACTATCTCCATATAGCCGTGTCAAGGAAGTTCACAACCAGAATTTCCTTTAGATGAAAGTCTGACACACCATTATGCCAGAACGCCTCTACCGCTGTCACACATCCCAATCTCGTCTTCTCCCTTCTGCCTTTTCAACTTCTCTCTCTCGTGGTCAGGCACGTACTACTAACCGTCTTTCAGGTTCCGCACGTCTCCCTCGTCGATTCACCGTCGACGCATGCGCACCTCTCCTTTTCTGTAATTCAAATAAAATTCAGGGCAGTATCGATAATCATGAAAATGTTCAATATCGATTAGTTGCGGTCCCCCAACCCTTCCTTTGTTTAGGAATGGTCTCCTATCGTTGATTATGCACGTCGCTATTTGCGTCGTTACATTCTTCCCTCACTCACCATAAAGTTGTGTTAAAATCACAGATTTTGATAGCCCATATCGTGGGGCTGAGTAGTGTTAAAACAAAACAGTATTGCTAATTGTTGCAACTTAATTTAGTTAAAATTGTTAAAAAAAAAAAAAAAAGAAACCTTTATTCAGTTGAAGTTCCATATTATGATAGCCCATAGCGTGAGGCAGTGATAGTTTGATATCCTAACGTGAGGCGAGATAGGGTTAAAAGAATTTTGGGAGTTAGGTTAGTATAACTGAAATTTATTCTCAAAAACAAATAATAATAATAATAATAATAACATATTTTTGGGAAAAGAATAATGACTATTGACAAGTAAGGACTTCTATAGATGACTAAGACAGACGACTGAACTATTGTGTGTTCTAATCTTTTTTTCCAGTGGTATTGTTAATATATAAATATGGCTACTTATGTTGATCCGTATGCACAAATAAGAGCAGCTGAGCTAACCCAAGCTATTAGGAAGTTGAGGAAGGCGGATTTAGAGGCAGAATGTGATAGAGTAAAGTTACCGACCACAGGTACAAGGGATGAGTTAAGACAACGCTTGTTAGATTATGCCCGTAAGAACCCTCAGTCATTTCAAGTGTTAATTACGGCTTTTGCTCTGAGTCAGGAAGTTTTGGAAGAAGATTTAGTTGAACATAATATAACGGTACCACAAGATTCATATGGAGATGTAGTGTATACATGGGTTAAGTTAATGCGTAGGAAGGCCATGGCGGTAGCTGATTCAGAAGAAGTTGTACCAGTAGTACCATCGTTTACAATTCAGTTAGAGCCACATAAACCAAATACTTTGGATCTGGTTCGTAAATGGAACATTAAATTCAAACCTGGGGATAGTATTTACTTATTTTTGGAGAGATTGGAAGATTTAAAACAAAGTTCTAAGTTACAGGGTGTAGAGTTATTGTCAGTATTACCCGAAATTTTACAAGATTCAGCTTTACTTTGGTACAGGAACAGATTAACAGATTGGCCTACATGGGAAGCTTTTTTGAAAGAATTTAGAGAATATTACTTGCCTATTGATGAGGAAGACTCGCTTTTGGATGAGATTAGACAGAGAACGCAAGGTCCTAAAGAATCGATTTTTGATTATGTTAATGCTATTCAAACGTTAATGAGGAGGCTGAGTACTCCAATGAGTCCTCAACAAATGATGAAGACTGTTATCAAAAATTTGCGTCCTGATGTAAAATTGTACCTTAGACCTGCAGAGATTCAAACTATAACAGATTTAATACGTGTAGGTAGACAGTATGAACAAATATTGTTAGATTCTGAGAGATATATTCCTCCTCCAACGCAGGTTAGAGCTACAATTAAAGAAACGGCTTATAAACCTCAGAGACAAGTTGTTATACCTTCAGTTCATACAGCGCTAGGAATTCAGGGAAAACAGGAACTTCCATCGTCCGAGTTACAAAAGAAACCCAATGTTAGTTTTTCTGCAAAGACGTGGGATAAGGAACGGAATTCAAGTCCTGTAAATGATTCTAGAATGGTTAAAGTAATAGAAAATAAAGAGAGACAGGATGAGTCGAGGGATAATGGTAAAAACACCACTTTGCGTTTTTCAAATAATCAGCGATGTTGGAATTGTGATAAAACAGGACATAGGCAGTTCGAGTGTAAAGCACCTCGTAGAGTTACCCCACGCTGGGCGCCAAAATTTGTGACGGGCTTTTCTTACTTTATGCTATAAAGTTCCTTAACTTCTTGGATTAAATCTTCGCCAAAATTCTTCGCCAAAATCTGTGACGACTAATATGTGATTATTCTTAATCGTAGTATATAAGTTTACTGAACTCCTACAAAACAAGGTCACTCATACACCTGTCGTGTCATCATAACACTGCCTGCATAGTCCACATTCCAACGTTCAGTACAACTACCTTTGACACCGGGTGATTGCAAACTTCCTACTCTCAGTCTACTTTCTCTCTCTTTTAACAATTTACCCAGTCTTGATAATATTGATGAAAATTTATATTAACGGGCGCCATCATCAATACGCTTCCTCTTTTCTTTTTGTTATGTATCAGCCCAGACACAAATTAAATTATAGATACACAGGCTATGTACCTACATGCCCCTCGACTAGCTTTTAAATTAACAGTGGAGACGGGAATTGGGTTCGGATTTACCTTTCGTTTTTTTTTTTTCTGCTTCTTCTTTTTCTCCTTTTTTCAATACTCACTACCAAAGTATGTAACTTAGCACAAAAACCAGCTACTCTCAAACCATTACAAGGATAAGGGTCAAAAATCTGAACTTCACGTTAATTTACTTTGCATAACAATAACCATAATTTATTTAATATATTATTTTCTTTCTTTTTTTTCAACAATAACAATCTTATATACAATAAATTACATTTACACTACATTAACCATTCAACACTTTTATTGGTAGGATAATATTTGATTATTCAAGGTTAGTATACCCAATTTTAACTATATAAGTACGTTCTCTGTTCAACAATAACAAATCCTTAATTAATTACTTTAATTTTCTTTCTTTTTTTTCAGGTATCTACTAGAACGTCTTCTTCTAATTTACTACTGACTTGTGTAGTCATTTACATTTGCAACTTCAGGATAGTTCAATATATATATTATACTGGGTGTTTTTTTTTCTTGAATAAATAAAGGTTTTCAATTCCTAATCCAGTCCTTACTCTACAGATTACACTCAATAATCCCACCTATGTCTCCTACCTTAGTCTATTTGTCAGCTTAGTCCATGAAGAATTGTATTTAAAGATAAATAGAAAAGACAGTCTCATGAAGAAAGAAATAGAAGTTTAGGCCTATACCCACAGAGTGACTGTGGCGATAGACCACCGATACAGGAGCGACGTCTAGATCTTGAGTTACAAACAATCTGACTCCTCTCCTGCAACCGGGAAAATATTAATGGGCCGCAAACAAAAATACAATTTTGTAAATCGACGTCAGAGGTCCCTGACACTCTCTCCTAGAGGCACGTGGGGCCGTTGTTCGCCTCCAACATCGATGGCTTTCACAATCTCTCATAAATTTCTTTTCTTTATATGTTACTGGTATAGGCCTTATCTACTACCAGATTTTATTTGTTTGATTCGGGATACTTCCGGCGTTCCCTCACCTCACCCTTACAATCTCTAGTACTTGCTAATAAACTACTTATCATCAGTACACTACTCGCAATTTCCTATTCTCCTCTTTCTAACCTAACCAATCATTTGTTGTTATCTTTCAACTCACTCTCCTCTTTCTAACCTGACCAGTCATCAGCTATTATCTTTTAACCCCTTTCTTTCTTTAAGTAGAGTTCCCTTCAGCTTATACCATTGATTTAATTCACTCGGTGGTTATTCTAGTTTTCCTACTTCTTACGTTACTACTCTTTAGCATGGGCACCCAATCTTCTTTTGTCTCTAAATTCCCTAGAATTCTAACTGAAACTAATTCACGCCCAGATTAGTAAGCTTCTCTATAACCCCTTTAGTGACTTCTACTTCTACCCTAACATGTAAATTTTCCAATGGTACACACCTAATGCACTACCACTCGTAGGCCTTCTTTTGCCCTTCAATCTTTCCACTTCTTATCCCCCTCTACCATATTCCATCCACCTTCGCTTGTAGATAAATCTCTATAAAAAACATAACTTAACATTACAGGCCAGCATGAAATCTATTTATAGATAGTCACCCGTCACCTGAAAGAAACCCAAGAGGGAGGGGCCCTCGTAAGAAGTACTAAGCATGCCCCTTAATTACCTTTCTTCCTTACTCCCCTCGCGTCCTGTCTCAAAAATAACAAAGTTTCTATGAGCATCACCAATTGCCCCTAGCTATGTATTCATTCGTGGAACAATCACCCAAAAAAACTTAAAGTGAAGAGATATATCTGTGGCATTCAGTTGTTAGGCTCTAGACTGCTCTTTTATAATTAATTTAGACCAGAAATAGAAAATAGTTGGATTACTGGATTTCATCACTTTACTTCTAGAATTCTCACTTCTATGTTTCTATTCTATTCTATTCTATTATTCCATACGGTGTCTAATCGCCATACATGACTTAGAAACCATCCTTAAAAAAAAGGGATATCTCAATTTTCTCACTCCCCAAACAATAAGAAAAAAAGTCTAGACGCTTATACTCAACCAGTGATGTCCAACTTATCCTCCGATCCTGAGTTGTCTTCCATTACTTCCTGATGTCCATATCTGCTCTTATTCAGAGCGAGCAGTCACGACTCACTCTCACAGCTGGTGTTCGCTGTAGCGGTGTCTCGTACTGGCCGACTTGGTGTATTCTTCTGATTAATGACTATCTCCATATAGCCGTGTCAAGGAAGTTCACAACCAGAATTTCCTTTAGATGAAAGTCTGACACACCATTATGCCAGAACGCCTCTACCGCTGTCACACATCCCAATCTCGTCTTCTCCCTTCTGCCTTTTCAACTTCTCTCTCTCGTGGTCAGGCACGTACTACTAACCGTCTTTCAGGTTCCGCACGTCTCCCTCGTCGATTCACCGTCGACGCATGCGCACCTCTCCTTTTCTGTAATTCAAATAAAATTCAGGGCAGTATCGATAATCATGAAAATGTTCAATATCGATTAGTTGCGGTCCCCCAACCCTTCCTTTGTTTAGGAATGGTCTCCTATCGTTGATTATGCACGTCGCTATTTGCGTCGTTACAAATTTTGCCCATTTGAAGTATGTGAGTGCATGAAATAAGATTTTATTTGGGCTGAGTATCCTTCAGGGATGCGACACGAGGTATGGCAACAACTTTCTTTTCATTTTTACAAACACTTTATTTGAAGAAAATATAATTTTTCTTAATTTTCTCGAAACAAGTTTAATGATTTCATAGGGTTATTACAGGTATGTAGGCCTACTACAATATATAATACTAAGTGCTAAAGCTTTTATTTTAAAAAAATTATCCCAATAAATTCTCTGAGGGCTAGTTATAAGCCATTCATTTCATATATAGACTTGGATCTTATGGTCTTGCTTCGTGAATAGTGCGACTTTGAACATGGCTGACAGAAGTGAATGGAGTCGACAAGGAGCCTCTCTTTCCACAATTCTATTTAACATTGGTTTAGAAAAAATCATCAGAAGCCTGGAGATAAATAACAAGGCCACAATATTCAACCGAACCAGACAATGCCTAGCCTATGCTGATGACATTGTGGTGGTGGCAAGATCTCTGGGAGCACTGGAAGAGGTTGTAACACAAATTGCGACAAGTGCCTCACAAATGGGACTGAAAATCAATACAGAAAAGACTAAGTACATGGCAAATAAAGCTTGTCTAGGACAGGTTGATAACAGAGTTTTAATTAATGGACAATACTATGACAAAGTAGAAAATTTTAAATATTTAAGATCTTTTATAAACTCATTAAATGAAGCGGAGGAGGATATTAAATCCAATGTTGATGCATCAGAGCACTTAACAAATTTTTAACCAAAAGATATATAAGTAAGAAGGCAAAGGTGAGGGTATATAAAACGGTCATCAGACCAATTGTTTTATATGGAAGTGAGACTTGGACGTTGTCCAGAAGTGTGGAACAGTACCTAATGACATGGGAAAGGAAAATGTTAAGGAAGATCTATGGGCCAAAGCTTGAAAACGGTAAGTGGAGGATAAGATACAACTTGGAGTTGGAATATCAGTATGATTCACCAGATATCATATCAGAGATCAAAGCACGAAGACTGGAATGGCTAGGACATGTCATTAGAATGGAGGATGATAGGATCCCAAAATTAACTATCAGCTCAAAACCAGAAGGAAGGCGTAATGTGGGACGACAAAAGCTAAGATGGATGGACAACGTCGAGAAGGATCTGAGAACTCTAGGAGCTAAGAGATGGAGAACGAAAGCACTGGACAGAGGGGAATGAACGGCTGTTACCGGGGCGGCTAAGGCTAGACTAGTGATTCCATTGAAGAAGAAGAAGAAGAAGAAGAAGAAGAAGAAGAAGAAGAGGAAGAAGAAAAAGACACAAGTGAATGCACACTACTGCAATACATCCGTGTACTCTACACTAGAATACTTTAAGGGTAGAAGGAGTTATGTGAATGTTTCATATCTCATTTTAATTGTAATTATGTTGTAGTGAATTTTTGTTGAACTAACTTAACCCTAAAATATTATGGAGATAAATATTTTTGTTTACTATATTCCTTCGCTTTAAGTTTCTTGTGAATATAAATTGTATTATAGTGATTATTATTGTAAACTTCTAAAAACTAATTCTTGCATATTACGAAAATATATATCTCGTATCTATTGTACTGTTGAAATTTGCTGACTGATGGTCCATTGTTTCCAGGATTTCTTTCTTCGACTCTTTTAAAACATGGGTTAGTTCCCAGTTTTTTTCATGTCTCTTTTATTTTTTATTCTGGTTTTCATGAATTCTACATTTTGTACTTGAAGCCAAACTTCTAATATATAGGGTTACTGTACCGGTAGTTGACCATGCACCTATAGTTGACCAAATCAGCATACAATAAGGCAGTGTTTTGTTGTGCTAAACCAAAGAGTATAAAATTATATGTCATTTGAAAGAGTAGGGATTGCCTCACCAAACACAATTATCAGGTACTGAATCTACTGAATGGTTGCCATTCTTTGTTTTCTGGTGGTGCAATGTGGCTTGCTTCAGATTTTAATAAAGTAGGTAAGCTGCACATTTTTATATTATTCTTGTACAGCCATACTGATTAATGACAAATTCATTTCTTTTGTAATTCATATGATTAAAATGCACATAACTTAATGCTAGTGACCTATTGCTAACAACTAGTTTTTTATTGTTAGGGCAAGAAAAGGCTGGACAACTACTGAAACACCAAAATGGCCAGGTATCTAGTAGTTGACCACTAGCGGTCAACAAATGGAATCCCTTACTCTAGTAGTTGACCAGCACCACACAAGTGATATTTATGGTCCAACTTAAGAAAAACTGCAAGGAAATATGGCATACCACATTCTTCATTCCTTATTAAACTAAAATGTACTGTTCCATTAGAAATTTAAGAAAATTTACTTGTTTCTTGGGATATTTCCTTGTGCAAAAGAAGTGCCTGACAATAAAAAGGCAAACAATGTTTGAAACTGTTAAAGAAACTGTAAAACAAGATTTTAAAGATAAATGCAAATAGAAAAATTCCTTTTAAAGGCAACAAACCAGGAAGACATTGGTTCAAATCGTTCATGACGTGGCATCCAATAATGTCAGAAAGGTACTTAGAGGGTATTAATACAGCTCGAGCAGATGTGGAAGAAATAGAAACTGGTTCAATGAATTGCATGCTTATGTAAAAGAAAAGAATGTACTGGATATTTTGAAAGATCCTTCAAGAATGTTTAATGCGGACGAGTCAGGCTTTTAAACTTGCCTCAAAAGTGGAAAGGGGGGGAGTAAAGTGTTTCCTACACAGGACGTGAAGCCCATTAGGGTCCAGAAAGTTGAGGCTCGCAAACATTTTTTTAGACATTCAGCACATGAAGGTGGTAAGGTTTTTAGCCTTACTCACCAGCCGTATTTACTCCCAGGGCCGCAGTGCCCACCAGAAGGATTAGGCAAATTGAAAAACACCAGCCGTCTTTACCCCCAGGGTCATAGTGGCACCAGAAGAATTAGGCAAATTGAAAAATTCCAATGTCCTCATCTGGAATCTCACCCATGACCTTCCAGTTAGGAACCTGTATAAAATAATATCTAGTAATGAAAAATAGGCTAAAATAGATCAGATTAATTTTAGTGCCTGTGTTTCAGTAGCGCCTCTAATCTTTGTGTTTTCTCTCCACAAACTTACTAAGGACATAACTGACATCAGCAAATTTTAGTGAAACTTGGGGAATTGGTAGTTCAAGAAATGGGTAGATAACACGTGCTACTTATTAGAACAGTCAATATTGCAAATGTGTTGATTTCATGGATGTAGAGGTAGCAAATTATGTTTCCGATAATTCTATTAGTGAAGTTACGTAGGCCTATACAATGTCTCTAAGCTCTGTTCTGATAATGACATTATGCATTTTGCTTTATTGCCAAATGCAATACATATTCTGCAACCTGCAAACATACCATTTTCATATATTTTCTCACAAAATTCATTTAAATTAATTGTGGTCAACTACTGGTGCAAGCGGTGGTCAAGAACTGGGTAGTAGTGGTCAACTACAGGTACATTACAACAAATTATTTTTGAACTGAGATAAGTTGTACACAAATTGTTTAACATTGAGAACTTTTATTTGCAGTTTGTAAAGCAGGTTTCAAACTTTCTTTTACATAAATTAAATATTCAATTCTTGTAGTATTGTGTATTATATTCTTTATCAAAGAAATAAAACACCTTAAATGGTCAACTACTGGTACAGTAACCCTATAAGTAAGAACTACTTTCATTGCTGCTTCCTTTCTCAGTCGACCTACTGGCAATTATTCAGATGTTATGTTTTAAAAACTTCAGCGAGACCCACAAATTTTTGAATATATTTTTTCTGAATCCAACTAATATGGAAAATTCACTCATAAAAGATGCAGGGTTGTAGCACTAACTGAATATCTAGTACACCACAGCTGTCAAGAGAATGTTTGGGAGGTGAGGAACCACTTGGTTGCTATGACAACCGAACTTTCATCCCAACCTCTGAGCATAAAGCTGGTCCCTTTTCTAGTTTCTTCACTTTATTGAGGTAAATAGGCTGGCACACAGAAGTAGGCACAGTTATACTGCATGTTCTCTGTCGTAGGATGTACAATGTGCAATTATTTAGTATACTTTTTCCAGACAGCTTTAGAAAGCCGACAACAGTTTAATGTTCAGTTTGGTTGATTTATTTGCCCATATGCAAAAGGCTTCGTAAGTTTAATGTGAGCAGACCACTTCTTGAAGAAGTCTACATTTTATATTTACAGTTTGAGAAAGCCCATGACGATACCCCATTGAAAATATAGAGAACACAAAAGCAAATATAATTACAGCTGATACGATGCGACAACAACAATCGATAAAGTGGGATTCCAAATTCCTGCAGAATGTTTTCCCAGGTTACTACCCCTTTTCAGGACAGGATGGGATTGGAGAGAGGAACTGATACAAACCGACAAAATAAACTGAATCTAAATGTCTGTTGTAAGGATGCTGACTATTTCTTGTAAGATATTAAGTAAGTGACTTTTGTCCTACAGCAATGCCGCGCAATACAAGTGAATCTGTCGCTATTGGAAAATAACCAAGACATTGTAGCTCCTGAAAACATGAAGAGTTTACCGTACAGTCTAGAAAAATGGGGCTGAAAGGCAGCAGTGAAGAACTTAAATATATTGGGTCCGGTTTTAATAGGAAACCTAATCGTGAGAGGGACATACAAACAGCAGAGAAGAAAAGTGAAAAAGGGGAATAATGTACCCAAATGTGAATTTTGTGTACTAGTGACATCATCAGAGGCAAGATCTCAGGTAAAGATATCTTGTTGATGATTGATGTAACAGATGGCATGTATTTATCCACCACCCAGCTAATCAGCTGCAAGCTACAGTGTGAGTCTGCATCATATGAAAGTAATAGTTTAAATATTGAGATAATGAAGCATTGTTATACCAGACTGCCTGTGTTAGTATTGCTAATAGCCTGCTATCTACATCAAACTACTCAATCTACTGCTACTACAAGTACCGGTACCAATAAACTACTCAAACTACTCTAAGCACTACCAGCAGCGGTGACAATGGTTCATCTTACTTTGGAACTGATTGGATCTGGGAATTCTTTTATCATGGCACCTTCTCTATTGTGCTATGAGAAGGAAATTTCTCAAACACAAAAGTTGATGGCTATAAACTTGTTCAAGATTGTAATGAAACAAACTTGTTATCACAATTTCATTTGGCTACACAAGTGGATCAGGAGGAAGAAAGAAAACCACGTCCCCAACAGATCCAGAATGTTATTTGAAGATAGACATTCCATGACCAACTCATGAAATCAAATAATAATAGAAGCCTGATTTTTAATGAGAAAAGACCTGCAGGTTTCGTCTGTAGAAAAGTTGTAATGAACGGAGAACAAGTAACTGACTAATTACACATAGCTAGTACATGTAATATCCTACCTAGCGACATTATTATAGCCTTCTGTGGATGTGACAGAAATACAGTGAATGTAAAGCTAGGAGACTTGAGAGGCTCTACAGCAATAAAATAGGATAGAATGAAAATAAAGTATGATCAGAATCACAGGAATTTTAAACGATAATTGCCGTTTTCAATTGTTTCCCACATTTTGCTCTTTTCTGTAGCAACCAAAATTGTTATTGAAGAAATCTAGAGGACAAATGAATGTTTAACTTAAACAGTAAACTATCATCGCACAGAGGATCAAAGAAATTGAATGCATTATTGTTTCTCAGGCTTCCAAAGAGTTGGAGGTTAGGTTCCAAGCTTTGGCAACTGGATTGTGATAAAAGTGTTTTTTTATGTAGGAAAAGGCTGGATATACTAGAACGGGTGGTGGGCCAATAGGAAAATTAGAATATGGAATTATTAAATGGAGAGTTCTTATTTTTTGTTTTTTAGGAAAAATGGAGTTTGATGCTGTTGTTGGATGTTGTTGTTATGAGGACCAATAATTTATTAGGGACTAAGAGTTGCCGGTATTGGCTTGCAGGCCTGGCTAAGTTGTAGACCGCCATCTGTATTGAAGTTTCGGCTTTGGATTTGGACTTCCAAGACCTCTACAATAATATTGAAAAAAATGCTTCGGTTTGTAGATGGTCTATTCAAGGGCCAGATGTTCAAAAGACTACATGTAGAAGTTGGCTAGGACTGGGGAGAGCTACACCGTCCTGCTGCTCATTGAAATTGGTGCTTCCACACAAACCCCTATGGCTCTATCCGACAAGGCTACCCCAAATTGTTCCATCAAGGGCAGGCAATATCTGCATGAAGTTTCTTTTCTTTTTTAAATATGAAATTTAACTCGTACAACTTGCATTATGGTTGTACTACTACTCTTCCAGTTCGGGATGATTTTCTGTTCCTGCAGACCTTTTCATGATATTGGTCACATAGTCTTCCTTTGGCTTGTAATATGTTTTGTACATCACAGCTATTACAACAGTTAAGATATGATAAGTTTAACTAAAGAAGGTTGTCTCATCCAAGGGTTCGGTGAACAATAAAACTTTGCATCAGGTTCAAAGAATTGAATATGCACTCTTTCCAATACGGCCTGTTGTTCTATATCAGAATGTAAAGTGAGAAAGATGTATTGTCCATGCTTAGGGTAAAGAAAGTTACGTGAGTGCATCAATCAGATTATTTGGGTTGTGTATCCTTCGGGGATGCAATGTGGTAACGACATTATTTTCATTTTTACAAAAAATTTACTTGAAGAGAATGTCATACATATAACTTTCATTTGGACAGAGGAAGTTATGTGAGATTCACATCAGATCTTTATTCTAATGTATTAATTCTGAATATAATATCCTTAGCTATGCATCACTACAGAAGGTCAGACAACTTTATAGAAGCTGATTTTTAGGTTTTTAGGTTTTTAAAAACACTGTTTTAGGTTTTCCAGTAGGTGAAATAGCTTTCTTTTAGGTTTTTTGTCCAAATATCGTTTTTGGGTAGAATAATTGGTTTAATGAATTTGAATGTGCTACATAGGATTGAATACATAATACTTGTAGAGTTTAACTTAACAAAATTGACTTAAATTTGTGAAAACTTGCTTTAAGACAATACACCGTGTCCGGGAAAGACCTGACGAAAAAGAAATAATTATATATCAGAAACTATTACAGTTACTACCTCCGTATTTTCACAGTTAGAAAGACAAACTCAAAAACTTTTGTTTTGTAGCATCCCTTAATGCGCATGAGCATGCACATTGTTGTTGCACGAGGAGAAACGAGTAAAAGCTTGTTCTGCGCAGCGTGTGTAGTCAGTCTTATTCTGAGAACTGGGAATGCAAGTTGTGCGTAGGCTACAACGTCGTTTTCAAACAGACAACGGCCGAAATCCTCCCACCCGAAACAGCATTTTTCATTGGCACAAGCAATTTCTGGAGATAGGTAATGTTGAGTTACAGCAGGGAAAGGCAAAGAAATCGCGCATAAACGACAATGACATTGAAAGGGTACGGTCTGCTTTTGTAAGAAGCCCGAGGAAATCCATTCGTGAGGCGGCAAGACAACTACAAATGCCAAAATCTACAGTCCATGGGAGAGAAGGACCTACACCATGGCCACCAAGGTCACCTGACATGACCCCACTGGATTTCTTTCTCTGGGGTTTTGTGAAAGACAAAGTGTATCGCACGGCTGTGACTGATAATGCAGATTTGCGTGGCCGAATCTACGATGCAATAGCACTAGTCACACCGGAGATGCTTTCGCGTGTGTGGCACGAAATTTAGTTTCGGGCCACAAATGTTGCTCACATAGAGGCTTATTAAAACTCGTGTTTCTCTTTGCAACCGTGAAAACATCACGTCAATAAATGCAATAGTTTGATATATATAATTATTTCTTTTTCGTCAGGTCTTTCCCGGACACCCTGTATTATACAATTGAAGAAAGAAAGCATAAACAATCAAAAGAAGCAGTGAAAATAAGATTGCCTCACATTTCCTGGTTACAGTATGTTTCAAGATTCTCAACTGTGAAGTTCTTCCTATTATCTCTTATTAGTTAATAGTTAATATTGTATCTAGACACTACCCTTCTCAGGATTCGAATCCGATGCTTCTAATTTAGTGAGTAAAATACTTTACGGTTGGATGTGGATGATGTGAAACTGATCATTTTCCTTTTTCGGTTGTTACGCATGCTAACCTTTTTTATTATCATTTATTTATTTATTACAACAGATCAACTAGGGACGAAAACTTCCCCCTTTTCTAAAAAGGTAAATAATACGTGTTTCTGGCAGGCTTGACAAAATATTACTTTGCCATCTGTAGTGAAATTCATATCATCGCCAATCCACTGCTGTAATAAACTCGATTTCATTTGTTTCGGCATAATTAACACGTCTTCTTAACAGGGTAGTACTAAATGCAAACAAAAAAACAAGTGCTTTAAAACACAGAAATCACGGCAACAATGGTTGTTCGTACGAATATTTTAAAAGGAATACGTCGGTACCCTTTCCTCTCTTGATACTGTCTATCCTAGACAATGGGTTAAATGAAACGCTGGTGGTATTAATTTCTATCCGACAATAATTTTTCTCCCCCCGCAAAATATCGATTTCTCAACTGACAAACAAAAAAGACAAAAAAGGAGCCTGAATTAGATATTTTAGGTTTTATACCCCATTTAGGTATTTTTAGGTGCCACAGAATTAACGTGGGTGAATCCTATGGACATGATTCGAAAAAGTGTGTGATCGCTTTTTGTTTTGGAAGTAAGGAAAAAAATAGGTAAAAACCTAAGAATCCGGTCCCTACTCATGACATGGTGGTTAAGGCTGCTAGAGGTCCCAGGTTTGTATACCGGTTGATTCATAAAATTTGCGGTTATGAGTAGGTCCCAATAGAAAGGTTGGGTAAAGAGAAGGTGAGAGAAAAGGAAGAGGGAGGAAAAGAAGAAGAGAATAAAGAAAAAATAAATTACTTTTCGCATAATAGATGGTGTTCCTAGTAGTTCACATGTCACCTCCTGGATGTCTCACTGTTTACAGTTACTCCCCACCCTAAACTCCTCCTTCCCAGGCAGGTCCCATTAGTGAGTTGTGGGAGGAACCTAGCACACAACGTAAAAAGTATTTTTTCACCCCTCCATCCATTGCTTTACTGCGACAACAGCCCACTCACCCTCTTCCCCTAGCCACCAATCTTTTCGTGCCGGCACTCAGCTAACACGAACATAACCCTTGTAGCAAATCATCACCAGAGCCTCTTTAACAATACTCGGGACCCACCACGTGATGGTAGAGGTTTAGGGAACGAGAGGTTTCGATTTGGTATGCTCATATGCCACCCACAGGACGAGATGAATAATAAAACCAAAACAACCCTTGTACCAGTTAGAAGTACCCTAGCTAGAACCAAAACGATATTTCACAATTACAATTAATACGAAATTATAAATCCGTGCTATTTCATGTAGGCCTAGCTCTCTAAACTGAAATAGATGAATTCTCGCCATCAGGCTGCAACGATCACTCGATGGCTATCATGCAAGCGGTCCCATGTTCAAATCCCATTAGGTGTGTAAATTAGCAGGATAAAAATAGATCCCAATAGGTACATGAGGTAAAGGAGAGAAGGTACTGAATAGAGGAAGAAAGAGAAAGGGGAATTTTTTTTTTCCAAATTTAATTGCTGCTAGTAGTTCCACCATTGTCATTTAGATGACTGGGAAAAAATAGTTTTATGCTGCACCCTAGGCTCCTCTCTAATGAGGCCCGCCTGGGAAGGTGGGGTTTAGGGTTTCGTCACAGAAGAAAGTAAATTTTGTTCATCGCATCAAATAAAAACTAACCAGCACGATTGTGCTAGTGCTTTTTTGCGAAAACTAACAACAGAATATTTTTTTCCTTATTTTTCCCTGAATCTCCATGCTGATTATAGTATAATACATAGGTCACATTGCATTTCAAATTTAAAAAAAATGTCTCAGGTTTGAAAGGGTTATAGGCACAACCTCACGCTTAACAGCGACACATTTCGATGTGCAGTCTTTTGATCTGTTGTTATAAACTTATTCAAACAGTAGACCTACCGGTAGCTAACTCCAAAGTGATCGAATATCCACCAGATACACAATCCGGCAGCAGGCATAATTACAGTACAATTTAGGTTTGGGTCTCATTTCGAATCAAATAAATAAATGACATCACGCACTGCGTTTCGCAAATTCTTCGTAGTTGCAGCATATGACGGTAGGGCACTAGCTGCAATGTACCAACTTTGTCAAGAGAAGTTTCTTTTTTCAGGATTTCAAATATTCACTGCCACTTTTGAATGTTTAAAATTATTATTAATATTATTATTATTATTATTATTATTATTATTATTATTAATATTATTATTATTGTTTTCTAAAACACTAACACGGTTTTATCAATCCTAAGCACATGGATACCGCTTCTGAATATAACCCTTAAAACACTCACACGACTTTCTCTACATTAAACAATTAATTTGTTATTTTCTCTCTCCTGATTCCTATTTTCGAAAGGCTCTCAAGTTTTTCTCTACTTCGTAAATTTGTTTTGCAATTTTCTTATTTCCAACCAGTGGCTAAAATTAGTGGGGGTGCTGCTCCACAAAATTTTTAGCCTTTATTTTGAAATTGTGTAAAAGGCAACATACATGTATAATTTTTTTTTTCATAAACTTGATAAAACCCTTTAAAAAATCAAACATTTTGTACTTACTTTAATTTAAATTGATCTGTTCATTAGAGAATTAAATCCATTCTTCTTGTTTTAATTTCAGCGAAAAGATAAACAATTTCTCCTTGATCTGCCATGGTTAAAGTTTTCTGTTAACTATAATAACCAAAGAAATTAATCAAACAAAATAGCTGGAAAGAAGATAATAATCAAATTCTACACTTTATCACATGGTATTTAAGCACAACACAAGCAGAGAAAAAAAATACACTACCTTCCACCAATATGCCAGGATTGGCCAGTGCTCTCTCTTCCTCGCAGCCGGCCACGGTATGCACCTTCCTATGTCCCTACGCACACAACAGTTAAACACCATGCCACTGGAACTGTGAAGCGCACGGTTCCATACAAAGATGTACTTTTATCTTTTTCATAAACTGCAGGATTAAGGATTATATGTTGTACACGTATAAAGAAAGAATTAAATATAAAAAGGCTCATTATATTAAATGTTATTGATAATATCAACTGGAAATAGTTCCACAGTGCCTATACACGAGCCGCCACTGCTTCCAACTAGAGCTCTTGAAACACTCGCACGACTTTCTCTACCCTAGTTCAGATCTTTTGTCCTAAGCAGTTCTGGTGGCCTATCAAATTGCCACTAATCTGGAATATATCACTTCCTCTGCCCATACCATAGGACTGTGTTTCATAGCACACGAAAGGTGTAACTTGACCTTACTGATCTTATAAATTATTCACAATTAAAGTTACAGTTACAGTACTTGTAAGGTAATTTAACGAGATAAAACTATTACAATGTAATATAAGCATAATCAGTTTATTCAGAATCTCTCCCTGGCACTTACCTCCATTACACGGAGTGAAATCAACCCCTCCTTTCCCCTCCCATATGAGTTAATATTTAAACAGCCCTAAAGGCATCCGATGTGAATTATTATCAATGTTATTTGTTTTAGCGTGCAAGCACGTTAATTGTTATTTTGTTCTATTTAACACCCTAACATGCCTTCAAGATAAAATAGGGTCACATGTATTGGAGTATAAAAAAAAATAAATAAATAAATAAATAAAAAAAATAAAAAAATAATAATAATAATAATAAGAAGAAAAAATAAAAATAAAAATAATAATAATAATAATGTTACAAACCCAACCTAATATCTTACATTTCACTGTCATTTCAGAGTGGTCCCTCACCCATGTGTCTATGTATGTCGTGAATTAAGGACTGATAATATCATAGGCCTAACTATTTAGGAAGTAATTATTCAAGTTGGAGAAGTCAGGCCACAATCCACCTTGTTATTAATTTTATATAAGGATCGATAAGTTTATTTTAATTTTCTCGCAGCACACTGGTTAAAAAACTACTGCCTTAGGTACTATAGGTCGAGGAAGTATTGTGTTCGACACCCAGATTTGAAGTTGAGTTTTAACAAATAAAATACAAACAAACAAAGACAAAAAAAAAGCACTTCAAGTTATAGAGAAAATACCACAAAAACTTGCAAAACTATATTTTAAAAAATTGAAAATACTCACACTGCCCTGCTTATAGTGTACATCTATGAAAGTATTAAATTTTCAATAATAAGAGGATAAAAACAAAACGGGAAATAATAAAAAAAAAAATCGTATAGAGGTTTTTTAGGCAAGAAGTGTATAGAAATTTTTGCAAAGGACCTATACAATCACTTACCTGATACATTGAAAAATATAACAAATAATAAATAAAGCTAAGAAAGATAAAATCTCATAGAAAATGCCTTTTACACAATAGGTGAATTTAAATAAAATATAAAATACAGAGAGCACTAACCTACGATCAGAACATTGAAATATTGTGTGATATTAATAGAAATACTCTCAATACAGTTCATGTAATAAGAAAGCTGACTTTTATATTTGATCCCCTCCTCTGGAATGCCTTATGCAGTTGTTGCAGGAAATAACAAATATAAATTTTTATACACAGGTTAGGAAGTATACAATTATAACTGAATCTTAGTTTTTATAATAATCTTTCACCAAGGCCGTTGATCAGAAGAACACAATCTTTTAATTCAAAAACTTTGTAGCCTGGCGTACAAAACAATGTGAATATTAATTTATATAGTTATTTGAATTGATGATAATAAAATACTGATACCTGCCTCATAATATTTGTGTCATCCTCATTACAGTATTACTCTTCTTACTACTGTATAGTTTAGCGCAAGTAAGAATCATGAGGTACAATTTATTACATGCAACGAACAAATATATGTTTCATGCCTGTAAATGTTGTCATGTTTTGTGCCTGGACTTGTATGCCAGAAGATCTGCCATCAATCTAACATGGAGACAGTCTATAGATAGTATGGGGATTAAATAAAAATACATTTAATTGAAAATGTTATAGACTACGTTTTTGTATTTACATTAAACAACCAAGAAACTATACTGAAAAAAGGCTTCTTTCTTGCTTTAATTTTGAATAGATCTTTTACTTCCATTTGAGTGGCGAACTCATTTCTCTAGTTTTTCTGCTGGGCTATGAATGTCGTACTTTACTCTAACTCTACAACATTTCTTTTTTCAATTTTGTCACTTCTTTCTAATCTAGATATTCCTGCCCCTAAATGTTTCTAAAAATTTCCCGCTGTAGGCAGCTGTTTAGTTTGCCTAGATTGTCGAGCTGGCCCTGATTGGCAATGACTTTCTCTTATTATTGAGGGGACTTAATTTTGCTTTATGTGAGTTTCTCAATTTTGTACATGGGATGCTTATACTAACAGGTAAAACTTTTATTTGACTTTATTATTATTATTATTATTATTATTATTATTATTATTATTGTTGTTGTTGTTGTAGTTGTTAATATCTGAAGGGTAGTTATAAGCCATTCAGTGTTTGTAGAAACTCGGTCTTGCCTGGTGAACAATAAAACTTTGCATCAGGTTCAGATAATTGAATATGCACTCTTTGCAATAAGGCCTCTTATTCTATATAAGAATGTGAAGTGAGAAAGGAGTATTGCCCATGCTTAGGGTAAAGAAAGTTACGCGAGTGCATTAATCAGATTTTATTTGGGTTGTGTATCCTTCGGGGATGCAATGTGGTAGCGATATTCTCTTCATTTGTATAACCAATTTACATGAAGAGAATGTCATACATATAGGCCTAACTTTCATTTGGGCAGAGGAAGTTATGTGAGTTTCACGTAATGTAATAATTCTGAATACAGAGGGTCAGACAACTTTATAGAAGCTGAGCAAAAGTAGATCCCTTCATGGGACTAAAGGGAAAAAGAGCCTGCATCTGCAATTAGCTGGAATTTCAAAGCACACAGCTGGAAAAATCTTAAAGTGAACTCACCCTATTTTAAATGGCAAAGTCAATTAGGCAAATTCTCTCACCAACGGTTTCCTTGCTGCGTTGGTGGGTGGAGAAGTCAGTAAGGCAGGCGTGTGGAAAGAACTCGTGAGATCAAAATTCCGGCACACAGGTGACAGTTTCATCAGCAGTGCACAACCTTCGTTAAGTAACTATAACAAACAGAAACGTTATTAACGAGTCTCTAGGTTACAATGACAACTTAAATTAATAATTAACAAATGTTTTTTACCTTGCTAAAATAATTCCCATGCATTGCAATTTTATCTTCAAAGCTGCTTCTTCTGTCTGTAGATTTGGAATGGCATTTGACATCAATACTTAGGAATCATCTTGTAACACGAATCCTCATTGAATTGCTGTAAACAAATGCATCCCAATTAGAATAATTTATACAAGTCTAGTATTAGTATGTTGTTGTTATTATTATTATCATTATTATTATTATTATTATTATTATTATTATTATTATTATTATTATTATTATATTACTTACTTGTCTCCATGTTGATACAAAGTTTCCTCTTCTTAGCAAATTCTTACCAGCAGAGAAATGCAAGAATATAACAATTAATTATTTTGAAATAAAAAATGAGAAATGCCCACCCTCATTCCACCCCCTTGCATTTCCCCATTTCCTATAAATATTTATTTATTTTAACAAATATTTTAATATACATACAAACAAGATAATTGTTAATATCAAGGAACCTTAAACAATATTTTCAGAGTTTTTTAAAAAATCACATTATAGGCAATGTTTTCGTTTGCACGTTTTACTTGACAGATTTAAACTTCTCTGCTGTCCCTCAATGTTTCCCCCTTCCATCACCGTTGTGGACTCTTTCCTGTGCATGTGCTAACTTTCTGTATTTTTTTTTTAATTTTTATCCACAACTTTATCTTTACCATCTCCAATTTTTGTAAATATGCATTATAATTGTTATAGGCCATTCTTGCACATGAAATTGACTCCTGATGGATTAGAACATGTTAAGGTGAATTACAACCTTTGCAGTCAAAATGGTATTTAGAGTCCTCTCTATCACTGAGGTAAAGGTCAATCTAGAAATAGAAAGAAAGAAATTAGGGAAAGGATGGCAATGACCAACAAAAAAATGAAAACTAGTTTTGCAGGTGAGGAAGGAGTTTGCAAAATGCTACATAATTATGGAGTGTTGTTGAGGAAAATGGAAAGAGAGCTTTGAGATGTGGTGCTGGAGGAAATTGAGAAGATTTGGTGGACTGACTGAACAACGAACGAAGAGTGGGTGAAAATAGATGTATCTTGGAAGTTGTATTTTCTGAAATAGTTGTCTTTTTGACGATGTCACAAATCTTCTGATAAATGGAACAAACGAAATAGATCTTTCTCAAAAACTAGATTCCAGCTTAACAAAAATATTTTCTTGGTTTGAAGCAAATAAACTTTTGATGAATGCAGAAAAGACAGTAGCCATGAGCTTCCACACAACTCAAAATCTACATATTGGGAAGCGTCAAGTGTAATTAGGTAACAAAATAATTCAATACCAAAATGACACAAAATTTCTAGGCGTACATATAAACGAAGAGCTAAAGTGGAAAACGCATATTGAGGCACTGACGAATAAATTGAGTATAGGCTGCTATATGTTAAAAACTTTAAAAAATGTCACAAGTGCACATGTACTTAGAAGCTCATACTTTGCTTATTTCCATAGTCATATGAGGTACGGAGTCATTTTCTGGGGTTCTTCTCCAGAAGCCAAAAAAGCCTTTAAAATCTAAAAAAGGGCGGTGAGAATAATTTGTGGAGTAAACCAACAAACATCCTGTAGAGACCTATTCAAAACATTGGAAATTCTACCCTTAGCTAGTATATACAGTCAAATTTGGTTAATTCGACGTTGGATAATTCGAAATATTGTATAATTCGAATAAATACTCATTCCCCTTGAAATTCCTATTCAAATATATAGGAATTTTTTAACTTAATTTGGATGAATCGAAGCCAAAATTTGTCTCAAGTTAATGTTGTAAGGATTCCAAGAGTTCATTGCTTCCAGAAATTTCGCTAGAATTCTCTATTTCGCTGAAGAACCCTAGTCGGTAGCAGCTAGCAGGTACCGTACCAAGTTATTTTTAACCACCATTATCTACCTTCTGCTGAATAGATGTTCAATGGAATGCGAAGTTCATCCCCTCTGCTACAGTCTTGGAGGGATTCAACACATCTGTGAAAATTTTAGTGTACATTCTATCCTCAAAGTGTGACTGTGTTTGAAACATCAAAGCGTAGAGCATACACCAGTTCCTTTATTAAATTTAAGGTTACGGTTTTAGTGTGGAAAAAAATGGTCTCATTTAACATCCTAACAACAGGATGGCAGTCATAGGTAAGATTCACTATACAATAATTTATTATTATTTATTGCAATGAGTTTGTTTTTGACATGTTTACGGCATTTTCGTTTAAAAAGTCACAGTTTTGGTTAATTCGAAATTTGGAAAATTTGATTTTTTTCTGATTCCCCTTGGGGTTCGAATTACTAAGAGTCCACTGTATATACTAGAAGTAATTTGCAATATTAAACTAAATGGACAAAATTTGTTAATGAACAATAACGTTCATAATTATCAAACAAGACAACAGAATGACCTACATGTCCAATACAGTAGAACAAATATTGGGAAGTCAAATGTTTACAATTCTGGTATTAAGTTATTTAATAAACTACCTATAACTATCAAGTCTATAGAAAACAGTAAAGTATTTAAAAAAAGCCTAAAGTCCTTCCTGCAGACACATTGCTTTTACTCAGTGCCCGGATTTCTTTCTTTACAGGCCTAGGATATGCATATAAGGAGATAGTACAGCATCTAATAACCTACAGAATATTTTTTTTTTAAAAACAAAAGCAGTTTAAATTATAGGGGAAGAAAAAAGATTGGAAAATAAGCCTATAAAATAGATGTTGGAAAGAAAATTTTAAATTCTAAACAACTCTTTTCTGTAGATACTGCCCTCTTTTCTCTTTTCTTTTTGTTTCAGGTAACCTGGAGGATGAATGGCTCTCAACATATTGACGCATGCTGTCAAGTTCACTAGCACCAAGGACAACACCCATAACTTTAAGACATTACAGTTATCAGGCTGACAAACCGTTGGGTACAAGGCTAACCTGTAGGTACTCTCGAATTTTTAATATTCGGTACAAGGGGCACTCTCGCATTTCGATATTTGGTACGGTTGGGAGTGTCGGCAACAATATACAAGGATAGTTTGTAAACCCAATAGTGTTACTTTTGTATCTAACACATCATTAATGTTAACTTTATATGTATTGTATTGAGTTTAATGTGTAAATATGTATTATATATAATGTTTGTAAATATGTGGACGCGTCCTATAATATGAACATGTTCAGAAGGACTAAATAAATTCTATTCTATTCTAACATTGTCTTAATAATACAATTGCTATGAGGTTAGAAGTAGGCATATAGAATAGCCTAATACAGAGTTCATTAAATTGTATATCTTATATCCATTGGCTACCAGATTTTATAATATCTGCGTGTATGTTATATTATGACGTTCATCAGGGCTGATGTTATACTGTGAATATACATTGCAAGTAGGCCTAACTCTAGTATCCTGTTACAGGTGTCATTAGCAATGTGTGAGTATTAATCTTGCTCTAGTGAGCTGTAGCAGTTGTATCAATCAGACTTTCTTATCATATTATGGAACATGCATTTTGGCAGGGTTTAACACCATCATCAGTTGTGATACATGGCAAGGAACTTCTCTCATCCAGCACACTTGAGGACTCATATGTTACTGAGTAAATCGGTCAGTCGGTAAGTCAGTCAGTCAGTTAGTTGGTGACTTAATCGGTAATATATGAGTACTCAAGAAGGAGTAGTTCCTTGCCCAGCGTGAGGACTGATGATGGTGTTAAACCCTACTGAAATGCATCTCCAGTAATATGACAAGAAAGTCAAATTAATACCACGACTGCTACAGCTCACCAAAGAAGAATCATTACTCACATATTGCTAAAGAAAACTGTAATCAGATACTTGACTTATTTGCAACATAAGAACAGCCTAAAATAAAAAAATCATACATAACAAGAAAATATGAGAGATTATAGAATCTCGTAGACAATGGATAAGATATGCCAGTTAACAAACATCGTACTGTATTATCCTAAATGCATAATTCTAACCTCACAGTAATTGAATTACTATGGCAGTATTCATTACTCTGAAGATTCCAGAACAACTAATTCAGGAAATATACCTAAAACTCCCTTAAATGATGATAGGGACTTGACTTATGAAGGAAATGAGGGACATCTAGGGTTTAAGTGAAGTGACTTGTGATGAAAGACATGTCAGAAAACTACAGATTACTTAAGAAATGCTACACCAACTGGAAGAAAGACGGAAAAGGAAGAACATTATTGAAGCAGAGTTGAGGATAGACAGATAATGCAAAAGAAGTTAATGAAGAAGAGGACAATGTGACTGAACATACAACAATGCAGAGGAAATGGTATGGAGATAAGACAGAGGAATCAGATAAGAAGATGAGCAAGGTTCAATTATTTTAAAGTCTGTAGTGGAAAAAGCCATTCAAGTTATGAAAAGAGAGACGTCCTCTTTAGATGATGACATATCCGTGGATTTACAGAAAGAAGTAAGTGATATATATATATGTGGAGAACAGCGTGCAGTCTTATTGGATGTGAATAAAAATATACATAAAAGGAAACACCATTTAATTAAATACAAAATAAAAAATAAACAAGGGCCTGATTTCCCTAAAATTTTTCTAAACAAAATTATACAAAAACGTGGGATATTAAACTTTGTTCAAAAAATAATTCCACCAACACCTACAATATTGTGGAGGCACTTCAAGCAGTTTTGAAGGCGCATGTTATGATTGTGCCTAAGGGTACAAGATGGAAATGAAGCATCGAGTTTGAGCAACTGAACTGACACCCACCCAGCATAACTAGACATCGAAACAAAAGAACAACATAGTTTTTTAAGTGAGTTTTTGTTTATGATCTGGGGTGCGGAAAGAAAATATTTTTTCACTTATTAAGTTTTATAAAGCATTGTGAAAAAGCTGCTTCGTGTGCATATGCATGCCTTTAAATACGGAGGAGCATTTCCAGGGCATTGACTATTGCAGCTAGTGTTGAGCTATAACAAAGACTTAACAAAGACCCTTGATGTGAATTAGTTTGTATTACAGTTTGTAAGTATTACGCTCGTCTATTAATAATTTTCACTGGAAAATAAATGTTTAATCCTTCCACACTTGTTTTAAAAGTAGGCACTGAAGTGCCATTTCCCTGATAACTCAAACATCTATTAACATTCCTAGAATTTGTAGGAAGTTTATATAGTGAAGTTATAATCAAATTGAAACTTGAGATGGAGGTTTAACATACGTAACTTCACTTAATTCAAGCACTAACCTGAACATGTTTCGAGCAAACTTCATGACTCATCATCAGCTATACTCCATCTGTCTGTTGTGTATTGGCAGCAACTCCTGGTGGTTGTTTAATGAACTTCTTGATGAGATCCATCCCCGCGGGTATTTCGAAATTCATGAGTTGGTCCTGATTTTTGTAAATATAAATCTTTTCCCAAATTGTGAGCTGTTTGTGTCCTTGGACACATTTTAGAAGTTCCGGTTCCACATTTATTTCATGGTCTTTCTCCCATACATGTGCAGCTATTGCCGATTTATCGGTTTGTACATACTTTATATGTCTCAAGTGTTCTTTAGACCTAATCTCCAAATTTCTTTTTGTTTTTCCTATGTATTTTTGGTTTCAATCTTTACAGTTAAATTGATATATGCCAGATTTTTTGTTTTGAGGAATATGATCTAGGTTATTGGATTTAAGTAAATTTTTTATACTATATTTATTTACTGGAGCTGTGGTAATGTTGTATTCCTTGAACACTTTTCTGAATTTTTCATCTGCCCATGGGTGGTATGTTATTTTCTTATAGATAACATCCTCTTTTTCTTTTTTGAGTGTGGTAATTTCCTTGATATGTTTTTGTTGACTGAATTTCTTAACTTTCTTTATGATTAGGCCCTTGTGGAATCCATTATTTTCTGCTAAGGAAATGATGTTGTGGTATTCTAGATCAAACTCAGTTTTGTTTAGGGGAATGTTGATAAGTCGATGAACCAAACTATTAAATACTGCCTCTTTGTGTTTTCTGGGGTTATAACTATTGGCTTTGATGTAGCAGTCTGAATGTGTAGGCTTTCTGTATATACCAAATTCAATTTTGTTGTAGTGTTTAATGATTTTGAGATCAAGGAATGGGAGAACGTTATTCTTTTCTTCTTCCAATGTGAATTTTAAAGAAATATCCTGTAAGTTTAGAAGTTTTACACAATCTTGGACTTGATTTCAATTAACTATGGCAAAGATATCGTCTACGTATCTATGCCACGTCTTGAACATGTGAGGGAAGGCAGAAGTGATGTGGGTCTCTAAGGAACTCATATAAAGATTAGCCAAGAAAGGAGATAGGGGATTTCCCATTGCCAAGCCCGATCTTTGCTGATAAAATTTTCCATTGAACTTGATGTAAGTTTGTTCAATACAAAGTTTAGTCAAATTGCAGTATTCTTCTATGGTATTGTCTTTAAATCCCACGGAGGTAAGCCATTTTTTCAGGTATGTTAATAATTTGTCTTGGGTGATGCTTGGAAACAATGACACTACATCAAATGATACTAGAACATCATCTGGGGATAATTCCAAATCCTTGATTTTCTGAGTAAGTTCAAAAGAATTGTTTATGTTTTTACTACTGAAATTTGGGAAAGCGTGGAATCTATTATTAAGCCATTTTGCTAGTTTGTATGTGGGGGCATCAATATTATTAATTATAGGTCTCATCTTATTACCCGGCTTGTGTATTTTGGGCAGACCATATATCTTAGGCAAAGTGGGGTTAGGAATTTTGATGTTTCCCTTCTCATTTTTTGGAATAATGGTTGCTTTCTTAATAGCAATGTCACAGGCAGAAATGCATTTTTTAAGTGGATCAGAATCTACTTCCACAAATTCATTATCAGATAACAATGTTTCCATTCTTGCTATATAATCTTGTTCATCCAGAATTACCAATTTATTCCCTTTGTCTGCTTTTGTAAAAATAGTGTTTCTTTATTTGATAGTTTTAATGATTTTCCTGTGTGAATTATCTTTTCGGAGTTTACTCTCCATATCCCTCACAATTCCCTCACACTTATTTCTAATTAAATATTTATCATCTTCTTTTAAATCAGCTATAGCTATCTCAATGTCCGCAATATAATCTTCAACATTGTTAGAAAAATCAACGCATGTATTTAGTCCTTTATTTAGCAACAGCAATTCTTCCTTAGTGAAAGTTTTTGATGATAAGTTCAGTACATTATCAATTTTTTCTATTACTTTAATTTTAATTCTATTAAATTATTTCTATTACTACGAGAAAAGAAAAGGAAAATTGCCGCAGACATACACTTTATTAACCTATGCTTGCACAAAAAAGTGGTACCAACATTCGTGAGAAAGGTGGTGAAATTCAATAATAATAGCGCACAGCAAGTAGCCACGGAGAAACGCGTGATGGAAGTTGAAAGAAACAAACATTATGCCACCATGTCAAATTTGGATTTAAAGTTATATGAATTACATTTATTGATTTCTAAGACAATAGGAAGCCCATCATGGGATAATCTGGAGGATAATTTCTTTAGACACCTGAACTACACTATGAAATGTAAAACTGATACTTTAAAAAAGAAACTTCGTAATCTTATCCAGAAGCAAAAACCAGAAAACAAACGTTTAAATAATAGCCAGCCAAATATGGTTAGAAATAATGGTAATCCCACAAAACAATATACAGGGGGTAAAAGTACACTACCATTAGATCAGGTCCCTCAAGATCAGATCCCTAGGCCTACACAACCTCAAGTTCAAGTCCCTGAAGTTAATAATCCAATAAACAATCATACACATTCACTAGTTCCAATCAACAATGATCAACCTGGACAAACACAAGACCTGAAAATTGATAATGTACTGAACTTATCATCAAAAACTTTCACTTAGGAAGAATTGCTGTTGCTAAATAAAGGACTAAATACATGCGTTGATTTTTCTAACAATGTTGAAGATTATATTGCGGACATTAAGATAGCTATAGCTGATTTAAAAGAAGATGATAAATATTTAATTAGAAATAAGTGTGAGGGAATTGTGAGGGATATGGAGAGTAAACTCCGAAAAGATAATTCACACAGGAAAATCATTAAAACTATCAAAGAAAGAAACACTATTTTTACAAAAGCAGACAAAGGGAACAAATTGGTAATTCTGGATGAACAAGATTATATAGCAAGAATGGAAACATTGTTATCTGATAATGAATTTGTGGAAGTAGATTCTGATCCACTTAAAAAATGCATTTCTGCCTGTGACATTGCTATTAAGAAAGCAACCATTATTCCAAAAAATGAGAAGGGAAACATCAAAATTCCTAACCCCACTTTGCCTAAGATATATGGTCTGCCCAAAATACACAAGCCGGGTAATAAGATGAGACCTATAATTAATAATATTGATGCCCCCACATACAAACTAGCAAAATGGCTTAATAATAGATTCCACGCTTTCCCAAATTTCAGTAGTAAAAACATAAACAATTCTTTTGAACTTACTCAGAAAATCAAGGATTTGGAATTATCCCCAGATGATGTTCTAGTATCATTTGATGTAGTGTCATTGTTTCCAAGCATCACCCAAGACAAATTATTAACATACCTGAAAAAATGGCTTACCTCCGTGGGATTTAAAGACAATACCATAGAAGAATACTGCAATTTGACTAAACTTTGTATTGAACAAACTTACATCAAGTTCAATGGAAAATTTTATCAGCAAAGATCGGGCTTGGCAATGGGAAATCCCCTATCTCCTTTCTTGGCTAATCTTTATATGAGTTCCTTAGAGACCCACATCACTTCTGCCTTCCCTCACATGTTCAAGACGTGGCATAGATACGTAGACGATATCTTTGCCATAGTTAATTGAAATCAAGTCCAAGATTGTGTAAAACTTCTAAACTTACAGGATATTTCTTTAAAATTCACATTGGAAGAAGAAAAGAATAACGTTCTCCCATTCCTTGATCTCAAAATCATTAAACACTACAACAAAATTGAATTTGGTATATACAGAAAGCCTACACATTCAGACTGCTACATCAAAGCCAATAGTTATAACCCCAGAAAACACAAAGAGGCAGTATTTAATAGTTTGGTTCATCGACTTATCAACATTCCCCTAAACAAAACTGAGTTTGATCTAGAATACCACAACATCATTCCATAGCAGAAAATAATGGATTCCACAAGGACCTAATCATAAAGAAAGTTAAGAAATTCAGTCAACAAAAACATATCAAGGAAATTACCACACTCAAAAAAGAAAAAGAGGATGTTATCTATAAGAAAATAACATACCACCCATGGGCAGATGAAAAATTCAGAAAAGTGTTCAAGGAATACAACATTACCACAGCTCCAGTAAATAAATATAGTATAAAAAATTTACTTAAATCCAATAACCTAGATCATATTCCTCAAAACAAAAAATCTGGCATATATCAATTTAACTGTAAAGATTGTAACCAAAAATACATAGGAAAAACAAAAAGAAATTTGGAGATTAGGTCTAAAGAACACTTGAGACATATAAAGTATGGACAAACCGATAAATCGGCAATAGCTGCACATGTATGGGAGAAAGACCATGAAATAAATGTGGAACCGGAACTTCTAAAATGTGTCCAAGGACACAAACAGCTCACAATTTGCTAAAAGATTTATATTTACAAAAATCAGGACCAACTCATGAATTTCGAAATACCCACGGGGATGGATCTCATCAAGAAGTTCATTAAACAACCACCAGGAGTTGCTGCCAATACACAACAGACAGATGGAGTATAGCTGATGATGAGTCATGAAGTTTGCTCGAAACATGTTCAGGTTAGTGCTTGAATTAAGTGAAGTTACGTATGTTAAACCTCCATCTCAAGTTTCAATCTATTAACATTTTGCAGTGAAATTTTGCATGCAAGTATATTTGCTATTATTGAACAACACTTTCTAGAATCACTGATATAACTTTAATAGTTTATTATTTAAAAAAATATTTCTGATGTAAAAATTTCTAAAAAAATTAATAAGTGATGAATTTTCAAATACATAGAAAATTTATATAGTGAAGTATTATTAGAAAGTGATGAATTATTATTTTTTTAAATATTTATACTGCAGATAATCCAAAGATTCTAAATTATGTTGTTCATATGATGTTTACAAATAGATAGAAAAGAGAATCACTCACAAATATTGTATTTATGAAAATTATCAAGGAAACGGCACTTCAGGGCACAAAATTTGGCTGCCATTTTGTAACGATAATCACCCATTAACTGTAATAGTTAAATTAATTCTGAGAATAGTATGAAATTGTAGAACTCTTCAATATAGAGCATGCCAGATTGCAAGGCTACGGAACAATTCATTGCTGAGAAAAGAAAAATGAAACTTCACCTATTTTCCAGCTTCGAAAGCTGTATGTCCCCCCTTAAATATCATGCTCTCGACCTAACACCGACAATGGAAACAGCAACTCCTGCAAAATTCTTGTTCTTAATTTGTCACAATGGACTTCAGGATGCATGTCCGAACGTAGCAATGGCATTTAGAATTTTTATAACAATGCCTGTCTCAGTTGCATCCAATGAAAGGAGGTTTAGTAAGTTAAAAATAATAAAAACATGCTTAAGAAACAGGACGACACAAGAACACCTTAAAAATCTCAGTATTTTTAACATTCAACACTGGTTAGCTTCAAAGATCTCATATGATGATGTTATTAAGACTTTTGTGGAAAGAAAATCTCATTTTTAACTTGATTTTAAGTTTTAGAATACCAGTTTGCTCCATTGCTTTTTTTGTTATTGATTTATGTCAAGTTTTGATTATCTCAGATATAATAAATTGTAAATAACTAGGAGGTGCCCGTGGCTTCGCCACGATAATTCTTTTAAAAATTAAAGATTAAGAGTATAATAATTATTAAAGAATTATATTTATTAACACTTGCACACGAATCATTCATAAACTAAGCCATTAATAATTAATGAAACAGCTTAAATTCCTGCTTTAGAGTACATTCCACAACATGAAAGCGCCCCCTGTGAAAACTATATCAGAATCGATTATGCAGTTCCAAAGAACCTGTGAACACATAATACGTATTGTTTCTCAGCTGTTTATTGACATGAATATGATGTAATTTTCAGAAATTATATTATGTTTCAAGGGAAGGAATGGTTTGTTTGGATTATTATTATCAGCGATATTTCAAGAGATAAAACCATCAATATTTTACAGCTGTTGCCCCCGGCTTCGCCCGCCATTATTCATTGACTCCAGGATTTTTAAGAAAATTACACTGGTAGATTATTAAAAATGTTTGTGGTTCAGAGCTATGAAAATTGTAAGTAAAAATAAAATTAGAAAATTTGTTCATTGTGTTCATTTCACTTAGGCCTTATATAATAAAGAAACGGTTTTCCTTAATAATTTTGTAGTCGTCATGAAAGTTTAGACTGCGAGAGACGAACATCGCCGAGTATACCCGATGTCTCACGAAGCGGGCGAGCGAGCAAGCACGCTATTTAGGGCCGTTGAATTGTATAAGAGTAGATGTTTTACTCTAAGGAATGTTACGAAATATCATTTATTTCTTAGTGTGTAAGTCTATTTTTACTGCCAATTGTAAGTAACTTATATTTTTCATGAAAATTGAATGTTTGTGTAAAGAAAATTACGTTCTGTTAAATATTTTATCAATGTGTTCTATTTTTAGTTATATCTTTGCAAGTAGGCCTATACAGGATGTTAATGAATAACACCAAAATATTTTACCTGTGTATAGAAGGGACAAGCAACTTTTATTAGTATATTTTTGCTCTATGGATTAATTTTTTCCTGTTACAGCATAAATCCCCCAGGGCATGGCCACCACTGACTTCCATAAAATTTGAAAAAATGTGAAACAAAGGAACTTCGTTGTTAACAATGGAGTAATGAATAAAGAAACTAATGCAGTGGTGGCCAGTCATGTGATTAGTCTGTAAATTTTGCAGATTAAGAAAACTCTAAATAATTGTGATATAACTGTTGATGAATGATTAAGAATTAGGTCTTTGTCGATCACTAAAAAAGCATTAAGTCAATTTAATGAAAACTAGATATCTCCTAATAAAAGTTGCTTACAGGTAAAAATATTTCACTATGTAGTTTAATTTTTGCAATTCTTTAAAATATTCTGTGTTAAAGGTAACTTTCTTTTGTTGTTAGACAGTTATGTTTTTAAAAGAATTTACTTTTGTCTTGATGTATATCGTACACTACCTGTTCATTAATAAAAGAATGTAATGGTACCAGAATAAATTGTTTATATCATGATTTATACTTCATATTAAACCTTCTATTTATATTAATTTGCATAGGAAAAGAAGAAACTCGATGTATTTGAGATGTGGACATGGAGAAAGCTACTTAAGGTACAATGTGTCAATTATTGAAGAATTAAAACCAGACTGCTTGCTAGAAGCTTAAGCCACAAAACTCAAATTGGTTTATTTTGGGCACATCATGAGAAGATCTAATTCATTAGAAAAAGACATTATGCTAGGCAAGATAGGTGGAAGTAGAAGAAGAGGAAGACCAAGAAGGAGATGGCATGATAAAATCAAACACACCATCTTGGAGTGACATTATCAAGAGAGTACAAGACAGAGTGCAGAGAAAAAACGTTCCAGACCAAGGCATTTTGAAATGTCACATGGCTGGCACCCTACTGCTGAGAATCATTTGCGATCAGTGGCGGACGCACCCCCAAATTTGAAAAAAGGCTATATATGCACTATAAGTGGCCAGTTTTATAAACTAACTAGCAGGTGCCCGTGGCTTCGCCCATGATAAATAATTGAAAAATTAGAAATTAAGAGTATAATAAATATTAAAGTAATATATTTATTAACACTTGCACGCTAATCATTCATAAACTAAACCATTAATAATTAATGAAATAGCTAAAATTACAGCTTTAGAGTACATTCCACGATTAGAAAGCACTGCCTGGGAAAATGATCTCAGATTCGATTATGCAGTTCCAAAGCTACCTGTGAAAAACGATTTTGTTTCTCAACTGTTTGTTGACAGATGAATATGATGTGAATTTTATTTGATCAATTCAGTGTAATTTTTAGAAATTATATAATATTTCAAGGAAAGGAAAGGAGTGGATTTGGATTTTTATTGTGTACGATACTTCTAGGGTTAAACTATCAATATATTAAAGCTGGTACCCTGGGCTTCACCCAGCATTATTAATTGACTCCAGGAATTTTAAGAAATTTGAACTGCCAGTTTATTAAAAATGTTTGTGGTTCAGAGCTATGAAAACTGTAAGGAAAAATAAAATTAGAATATTTGTTCATTGTGTTCATTTCACTTAGGCTTTATATAATAAAGAAACGGTTTTCCTAATTTTGTACTCTTCGTGAAAGTTTACACTGTGCCAGAGATGAACATCGCCGAGTATACCCGATGTTTTACGAAGTGAGGGAGGGAGTGAGCACGCTATTTAGGGCCGTTGAATTGTATAAGAGTAGATTATATATATGTAAGTTAATTAATTTTTTTTAGTATTCTGCATCCGCCACTGCTTGCGATCTATGTGCTTATCATCAAGAAAAATTATTATTAGCATCAAATAAAAATTTACTGCTGTTATTAATGGGGGTGGGGGGGCGAATAACCTTTTCACCCTGGGAGCCGGACAACCTAGATCTGTCACTGTGTTAATACATAGGCTAGCATAATTTTGTTCCCATAATTATTACAACAAAACGACAAGAAGCAGTTCATTTTATGGAGTTTTATGCTATGGTCTTCTGGGAGAAGAAAGCTAATTGGGAAAAGCTCTGTCTTATTTATGGCAAAGACGACCACTGTTACCGTACAGAGTTCAACACTTGGGAAGCAGTTTTAAGGTCTTTGTATCTGTTTCCCCTTTGTGGAGTGTCAAAGTATGTATAACAAATTGCAGAAAATGGTACAAGATACTTGAGATATGGCCACCATGGTCACCTGATCTCACTCCCCCAAGAGTATTTTTTGGGGGTGGGATGAAAAATGTGGTTTCATAAGAACTACAACTTTATCATCGAATCATGCACATGCACATAAAATAGTTTTTCCTTTATTATAAAAGAATTACTTTAATACTGAACCAAGGGTACCCATATGGTATTTTGTAGGGGAATTCTTTTAATTAATTTTATTTGTCGCTTTAACTTCTTGGGCTACTTTGTAGCATTATATTAATAATATAATAAGTGCAACAATGACGTAACCAGAAAATAATTTCGGGGAGGATAAAAAATGACAGGGGGGTATGGGGGTCCCCCAAGAAAGGGGGTCGGGGGTAAACCCCCGGAAAATTTGTAAATATTGAACTATTGAAAATCACATTTTATGCTATTTTAGTACTGAAAAACTAGTAAGCAAATTTGTTTACCATACTCTAAGACATGCCAATGTAAACAATAAATCGTTACCTACATTATAATACTTATTACTATTTATAGGAAAAGTTAAATAACTCATGGAACAATGGAAATAAAAACTTATGAAAACAAAATAACTGCTTTATCATATTTGACACAACAACAAAACTCGTTTCATTTAATTTTTTAAAATACAAAAATAGAATTTTAGGTTTGTTTTTAGGGGTCCGGACCACCTAGACTTTTTATGGCTCTACTGACTTTTAATTAACTGTCCTAAAAGAAAAACATCCAATTATAATTATTAATATACATTTTTTCCCCTTTCCCTTAGAGCTAGGGTGGCCGCGGCCCCTCCTTGCCCCCGGGTATGGGCGTCCATGTACTGAACATACAGTACCAGTATCTAAAACAGGAGTATCAAGAATAATGTATCCATTTAATATTGTAGTTGAACAATGACAGGTGAGAAGCCCAGTGATAAATTACTGCAAATAGTTATAGTTTCAAGACCACTTCACCAAGAACGTAGGCAGACCCAATTCATAACTATTACAATATAATTTTCTTTTTTCATGCGCTTCTACGATCGAAACCGAGCTCCAATGGGAATATTAATGCCAGTTGAAAGTGTACTCTATGGATGACTCCTTGCTCCATGCAGTTCTCCATATTGTTTTGGTTGTAGCGTCGTAGTTCACGGCGAGTTGACTAGTTCAGTGCACGCGTTCAGGATTAAAAGTGAAATATACGGTCAGTTCATTGTATAGTGATCGGATTTATAGAAATTCAAATCCTCTCTGTTCATTGTTGCGAAAGTTCAGGGTTTCCTTAATGCCTAAAATTCCAAAGAGAAAAAGCCTTGTCTGGGACCACTTTGATGAAACTGAAAAAGGGAAAAAAGCGAAATGATTTTATTGTCCTCAAATTATTAGTATTTCGGGAGGCTCATTGAGCAATCTGGGGCGACACATAAGAAAAAAAAAACACCCATCATTGTTGTTTTTTTTCTCCGACACAAGGTTTGTATAAAATAAACGGTGCAAAAATGTTGCACAAACTTTATGGCATATATGTGTTAAAGGCTAGCACAGAAAAAAGTAGCCTAAATTTTAGAGACAAATTTTATTTATTACATTTATATAAAACTAACAAGTAGACTATCTAGAACGGAAAGCATCAGGGTCATCTTCATGTTCAATGCTTTTACCGTGAAGTAGGCCTAATAACAACAACAAGAATGGATAGATGTAATGAACAATTATAATAAGTTGGGGTTTGCATGGTTTTCTCAAAACTCAAAGCCAAAATACAGGATACAGAGATAGAGCCGAACAATAAAAGCAGATGCTGCATTAATGAGTTATTTCAAAGAGCCTACTGATAACTTTGGGTGGCCACAAGGTTTGATTTGAACCCAGGATCTCTTCCCTATTACCCTAAACCACCTCTTTCTAAATGATTTTAGTGTGTTCATTAGATTGTGGTAAACTGACTACGTTTCACAACAATAATTAGACTATAGTATTCTTGTTACTATGGGCAACAGAAGAATATCATTCATATTTTAATCAAAATGTTCTGAAATTCGCATTTAAGTAATGTTATTTTGTTTGTATCTTGGTACCTATTAATATTATGTCGGCTGCGGATGGGTTTTTCAGGACGTAAAAGTCCTCCAGGAAAGACTTTAAGCTGGGGAGGCCCATGTCGTAGATTTATGGCACGTAAAAGAACTCCAACCCTAAATTAGAGCCTCTGGACAAAATTTCTCGGCCCTTTCACGTCCAAATAATACCTTAGTTTCCAGAGGGGCATTAAGGGGCGATGAGCTTCCCACCTGTCCCTCTGCCCTCTCTAGGAAAATAAGCGTAACAAAATTCACATCGTTAAACAGAAATCTTCACTTAGAGGTCCTTCGTCCCGACATGGGGCATAGGATTCAAGAGAGATTAATTTTATGAAGAAATGTTTTTAACAAAAAATGTTCTTTTTTATTTTCTCTACAACTTGACTCTGCTAAGTTTCCATATATTGCCCAATGTAATGGAGATAGCCTAGAAAAATTGTTCATTAACACCCTGTATATACACGGTCTCCCAACAAGTTATACGTTTATCGCGATGCCTAGAAACCAAAAAAAATGTTTTTGGAATGGCACTGTCCATGGACAAGCACAGCGGGTAAACGGTTCATTGTATTTACTTCATTTTTTAATTAAGGACTTTTTCAAAATTTCATCGAACTGCCCAGAATTTGATAGTTATAACTCAAATATTGAGGAAAATATGCAATTGAAGCTCATACATGACTGAGTTATAAAAATTCGTAGTCAATCTTTGTGTCACATCCCCATCAATAATGAAATATAAAATTTTGTTTTTATGCCTGGAAAGACAATATGGGGCTGATATCAAATTTTTGTGCCTGGTAGAAATCCTGAGCCATTTTCCCGGTGTTATCTCAATTTTGATTTTTTGTCACGATCACAATACTTTCTCTATACTACATATGTGCGAAAAAGTAAAATTACTACCGTACTATGGCAATTTCTTGTAGTACAGGACTTTACGCCTTGGAGTGGTCTGAAGAAGATGAAATCTGGGGGGGGTGGGGATTGTAGAAAACATAAATTGATCCATCGAGACAGCACTATTTTAGGTTAATTTTGTGTCCAATCTTTATATATGGAATGTATAAATCTAAAGAATAATATAATATCAAAATTTGGACGTAATTCTAAAACCGAGTGCACTATTTTCACAAATAGATTATGATAATTCAGTCTGAAATTGAAAAGATAAACATTTATTAATAGGCCTTTACCTAAAAGCGCCCCTTTGGTTGGGTCACAGCATTCTCTTCAGATCTGGAGACTAACGACTGCCACAAAAGGTCTTCAAGTATTCCTTCCAATCAATTTTGTTGCCTTCCCATGTTTCGCAGCCTCTGGCTTGCAACATTCAATGGCTTGGGTTCTTCCTCATCACATGACCTGCCCTGGTCCATTTCAGAAAGCTGCCAGTGTTGGCAGTATCTTTTTTTCTGTTTCTTTGCCTCATTTCTTCGTTGTTGATTCTTCCAATGGCATATCCTCCACATTTCTTTTTCTTTCTTGTTTCAGAGGTTGTTAATATCGACCAGTACTCGCACGAATTCATGGAACAGGCGATGGATATCTACAGAGACAGTCCATGCTTGTGGAACACGGAGAGCCCTGACTTCATGGATGGCGAGAAGAAAGCGAAGGCTTACGAGTACTTAGTCACCAAGTTCAAAGAAGTTGACCCAAAAGCTAACAGAGATACGGTGATCAGAGTTTTCAGACACATACGAAGCTGCTATCGCAAGGAGATGAAAAAAATTAAAGAATTTTCAAGCACTGCAAGTGAGAATGACATTTTCACATCTGAACTGTGGTACTTTGAGAAGCTGAACTTCCTTCAGGAGCTTGAAATGAATCGCCTTGCGAATGGTGATGACAATGATGAAGACATGCTGGAGGTAATGTCATTAATGTGGAAGTTATAGAATTATATGGGAGTAGAGATTTCATACACAGAACTTCACTAACATTATAAAACTGACCTGGACCCTCTTGTGGACATCCTACAAACTTCCTAATCAAATCCATGGGAATGGCAAAATTATGACAGCGCCAGGTAACAAATAAGGTAAAGGAAAAGTGTTTCCCATATAGGCCATGGAGGCCCAGAGGGTTCCAGGAGGTTGAGGCTCCCAGATTTTGGACATTCGGCACATGAAGGTGGTAAGGTTGTCAGCTGCCTTTACCCCCAGGATTGCTCCTGGTATTCATTACTGTTAGAATGAGTCGACCCCAGGGCCATAGTGCCACCAGAAGAAATAGGGCAATTGAAAAACTCCATCTCATCGGGGATTGAACCCGCAACCTTCCGGTTAGGTGACAGATACAGTTTAATAAATACACTTAAAGTCCACCAATATCGACTCAGTACAATCCTAAAAAATGAGGCATTTATCAGTTCAACCTTAAAGATTGTCATAGGTAATCCCACGAGAGTATACGAGTTTATCAACAGATTCGCGACTGCACAGCAGGAGTGAATTTATCTGATGAAGCTCAACTCGGATTGTATTTATTAAGACTATTCCATGAATAAAAATGTAACAGATTATACAAATAATAATTAATTTCGTGCTTTGTTATATAAAAACAAAACTAACAGCTGTGAGATCACAGCATACTATGAGTCAACCATCTATAAATCGATCCGAGTTACCATGTTGAAGAGGGCTACCAATGGGCTACTTAATTCAGGTAAGCTGATAGCAGAACCGAATAAAAGCACATGAACTGGCTTACACCCAGGGTTGTAAAAAAGCCGGCTAAAATCTTGATTTTAGCTGGCTGAAATCAAATTTAGCCGGCTAAAATCAATTTCTCCTGATTGGAGGAGGTGGGAGCGGGTAATTTTTTTAAAAAATTATATTTAGGGCCCTATGGGGTTTAGAGGGAAACTTAGTATGCATAAATTAGACACCAATGATTCAGTGGTTGTGGGGGTGAGGGTGGAAATTAAAAATTTTTAAAACCATGTTTGTGGGGTATTGTTGAAAAGCTCTTGATGAGTAATCTTTAAATCAACAACTAGTTTCTCAATAGCGCTCATATAAGGAGAGATTTGAATTTTTGAAAGTAAAAAACACTTGAAAATATACCTCAGCCAATAGGCATGCCGAAATGAATTCATGAGGACCAACTGAGGCTAAAATTACCAATGAAATAAAGTTTGAAATATTAAAAATAATAGTTAAATATCTTTAGAACAATAATCCTTGGCCAAATTAAAAATGAAATAATAAAAGATATCAATTAATACATAATTAACAACTCTCTTTTTATAAAAAAAATATTTCAGATTTTATTCTACACTTACCCCAATAAATTCATAAAAAGCACTATGAAATCTACCTCAGCCTGTGCCCTGTAGGCCTACCTAAAGGGATTTTTTATACTTATTTCTCCATCAATTACACAAATCTGAAGCGTAATCACCTATCGCTGGAATTTTGTCAAGCCATAGAATCTTTACATCATATGCCAGCCAGTTCTGCATCAATCGAAAGAGTATTTTCTTCATGTATGCGCATTACATTCGCTAACAAACTCTTTTTTTATGATTTCAAGTTTCAAAATCAGGGTGCGCATTAAATTCGAGGGTGCATTATATTGGAGTAAATACGGTAATTAACTATTGCTGGGAATTACACAGTGAAGTGGTACAGTGAGTCCCACGCAAGAGTTGGCCAATGACGTGGGATTCTGCGAAGCGGCGGGCACAGCTCCAACTCCCAAGCGATCGGGTGAAATATCTACGAAAATAAAGCCGCGATTGGTGTAATGATTCAGGTTCTCACATTTACAGTTAAAATTACAATGAAAATAACCACATACCTCATCACAAGAGATGCTGGAAATGTTCTTCTCTTGCATCCACACAATACTGGCACCTTTTCAGGAAAGTTTCTTTCACATGCATAATTTCAGCTTCCGAGACAGAGTTAATTTCTCTTGTGATATTGTTTTTAAGTTCTTCTAACAGCATGCGACTATTATTTATGGGGAAACTTCAAAAATAAAGTGTATAGGTCAATTTCCCATACATTAGAAGAACTTGAAGACAATATCACAAGAAAAATTAACTCTATTTCGGAAGCTGAACTTATGCGCATAAAAGAAAATTTCCTAAATTGGTGCCAGTATTGTGTGGATGCAAGAGGAGAACATTTTTAACATCTCTTGTGATGAGGTATGTGGTTATTTTCATTGTAATTTTAACTGTAAATGTGAGAACCTGAATCATTACACCAATCGCGGCTTTATTTGCTGTGCCTGCCGCAACGCAGAAACCCGTGTCATTGGCCAACTCTTGCATGAGACTCACTGTATTAAATTACACTAAATACAATTTTAGGTTTCTGAGCTTGTATCTTTTAAATTTGTTATGTTTGGAAATAAGAACATGAAAGAAACTTCAATTATTTTTACTCAATTTGATTTTAGCCGGATAAAATGTCTGGCTTTTTTCAAGTGGATAAAACTGAGGCCTACTACAGGTTCTGAGATTGTACCTTTTAAATTTGTGATCTTTGGAAATAAAAACATGAAAGGAACTTCAATTGTTTTTATTCAATTTGATTTTAGCCGGATAAAATGCCTGGCTTTTTTCAAGTGGATAAAACTGGTAGCTCTGCATTTGCACTCAGTAGGCCTAAGTAGGCCTACTACAGGTTCTGAGCTTGTAACTTAAATTTATGATGTTTGGAAATAAAAACATGAAAGAAACTTCCATTATTTTTATTCAATTTGATTATATCCGGATAAAATTCCCTGGCTTTTTTCAAGTGGATAAAACCGGTTAAAATCAGGCCGGCTTTTTTCATAACAACCCTACTTACACCGAATCAAAATTTTACTATTTCCAAAAAAGTTGTGTTGTATAAAATAATCTGTTTTCGTGCTGCTTAATGATACGTGACGTATTAATCACCGCCCACTGATCTAAGTCTCCAGAACGAGCAGACCATTTTATCAGGTAAAATCCCATTGGCGCAGACCCATTTTTTGAGAACCAAGATTTTCTTCATAAAACATTTATATGACACGAATTTTGTTATAGACAGATGTGTGGAGAGGAGATGTTGTCTTGGCGAATGATTTGGGTCCGACCCGCCCGCCCTAATTGATACACTTTCTTTTATATCACAATCTAGCGAAAACTTCCTTGTTCGCCGCCATCTTTCTGTCCTCGTCCTCATGATTGGACGGAGGTGTGACATAATATTGCTAAAGAGTGTGACAAACCTACAAAGGTACAAGCCACTAGCTGCTTGTAAGAAATGGTGGTTGTGCTATTCAGTATATTGCTTCTTAACTAACATAAACGTTCCTAACCTAACAAAACAGCGGAGCTTGGCTGGTGCGTGGCATAAAATCATCTGCTGTCACTATATACAAGAACAGTTGGTCACATTGCCTCGCTCAAAAACAAAAAACATCACACAGTCCGTGGAAATGTAAGTATCGCGTGAATGGGTCCGCGCCATTGGGATTATGCCAAAATCCCTTCCTCATATTAATAGCAAGCCTTTCATAAGATAAACGATCGTGATTGGTCTATATCCGAGGAATTGCTAAACGTTATTGGTCAATACCAAACACGTGAGTGGAATAGTCACCTTAAGTACATTGGAAAAAGAAAAAGGAATCTAGAGACCAGAATGAAGACGCAGGAACCGGAGGATTCAATCTGGAGAAGATCTTCATTAATTTAATGAATTGTGACATTGCCATAATTAAGAAGTTTGTTGGGGTATGAGAATGATTTCTATTGTCCAGGTGAGTTTTATAATTTTGGTGAGGTCATATCTCCACTCATTTAAGTTTTCCTAATTTACGTTTTCACTCCTATTGATGTACAAAAGTTTGTAATACAGGGTCCGGCAGAGAAGCCTGATGGTTTTTAAATTGAAACTACGACAAAACTGTATCGTTTGCGTACATTATTTTATTTTAGAATTACAATACAACTCAAAGTATTTTACCTATATGAATTAATTTTTGGAAATTGTGTTCCTACTTGAATCCACAAAGCTAAATAAGCCCAATAGGTCAAAATTATTATTATGATTGAAATGCTTGGAACTGATGCAATCTTGTTTACAAGTAGGTTAGGTACTAAGTTTCGCAACAGTTTTTTGCTTGAATGCGCAAGCGCGAGATGTGCTGGTGATAATGAGTTACGACACTACGCAGTTTTGGCTGATTCTAACTTTTCAGGAAATCATAATAATAATAATTTTGCTGTTATGGGCTTATTTGGCTTTGTGGGTTGAAGTAGGAACGCAATTTTCAAAAAGTAATTTTGTAGGTAAAATACTTTGAGATGTATTGTAATTCTGAAATAAAATAATGTATTCAAATCATACAGTTTCATTGTAATTTCAATTTAAAAACCGTCAGGTTTCTCTGTCGGACCCTGTTCATATTTGTTGTCAGAAAAGATGATAGTGACAAAGACATCATGATCATACCAATATAAATATAACAGAACATTACAGTATCTATCTTCTATAATAATTAGAGAGTGTGTTTGTCTGCCTGTGCACGATGCCCAGCAAAATCTACTGCATGGAAATATCTTAAATTTTAAACACGGATGGACTGAAGGGTTGCTGAATGCACCTCGAAGCTGGATTTTTAATTTTTGCTTTTGTTCATGAGTTATAAGTGAAAAACTGGCAGAAAATATAAAAGTAATGCATTTCAGTTGTCCAATTGCACGTGGCTTTGCCTCTTTTGTCATAACTAAGTAAAACAATTTTTTCAATATATCACATGGAATTATTGATTGCTTTAATTCCGTGAGCTCACCCTGGTCGATTCGTTAGTTTATAATGTCCAATACAATAGAGGCGCTTTCTAATTATGGAATGCACTCCAAAGCCGGATTTTTAGCTGTTTCATTAATTATTAATTGTTTAGTTTATGAATGATTCACGTGTAAGTGTTAATGAATATAATATATTAATTATTTTGCTTTCAATTTTTAATCTTCGAATTAATTATCATGAGCGAAGCCGCAGACACGTGCTGCTTTTCAACAAGTGTGCATTTGTTACAGGGACCAGAAGTGGTGATGGTGCAGTCGTTTGCAGGAAAATGCAACACCAGCCCACCACATCAGATGCAGATCTCAGTGAAGAACTCTAAACCTGAATTTGACAGCGTTCACGACTTGCTGGGCCAGTGCATGTTGAATCATCCCCACCAGTCACCAGCCCCAGCTTTGTTGCTTGTCATAACTAAAAAATGTTCCACCTCACCGTCACAGGAAATGAAACTTGAGCCGTCTCCAATTCTTTGAAATCTGAAACTAATCCATTGTTGTTTCAACTTTAAAATAACAAGTTGCCGACCAACGACAGAGAAATATACGGTATTGAAGGTTCATATTCGTGATACTCGAGTCTACTTATTTTTGTACATCAGAATTGAATTGAATGGTGTATTGGATAACTGTAACATTTAAGGGTAAACATCTCAATTGTTTATGCTGTTTTTCGAGTGCCGATATAAGGAATAGTTACTTGTTTATTTTGTAATAAAAAACTAGAATAACTGTGTCAAAATTATAGGCTAATACAATCTTCGGTGTTAATATTAGTGTTCATTATTACGTTTTAATATGACGGCTAAAATCGTTTGTTAGAAAACCTAAAAAGGGCTATTCCACAAAAATAAATGGCTAAAATACCCTTTATAAAGGGCTAAAAATCCAGGGCTCTGGTAATGATCCAGTAATCACTTTAAAATGTGTAATTCATTTACTGGTTGATGGCAGGTGCATTAGCAAAGTGATGGTAACAAAGTATGATGGACACTCACCCCTACAGAGTAACAGTAAACATCGAGCAGCAACTGTTCCCTGATCTTGTCGTCATCACAGACTCCTTTGCCTTCAGTATTTGCACTCGCACTTCAGACATCGCAAACTCTCTTCTGTCTTCTGTACAGATGTCAGCACATCATCCACTGAAGTGTAGAACCTGTAACACCCAACACACAAGAGTTATTAATGTTAGTCTGTTATCATTTATTATAACTCACTCAATTAAACATGTGATTCATATTATTATTTACTTCCTCAATTGCAAAGACAATTCCTAAGCAAGCTAAGGGAATATTATCTATTTTATGGAACAAAGAGAAGCACGTGTTGTTTACTTGTTAGTGAAGTGAATCTTGTCTGTTGTGATGTTTGAATTGAAACATCCAGAATCTGCATACATCAACATTTAGACGTTTCAGATCCTTGTATTACAACAGTTAAAGATGAGATGAGGTTCTAGGTTCTTTAACTAAGAAGGTTGTCTCATCCTGGGGTTCGTTGATGCAGGGATAGTGGGGTGAACGGAAAGTGAGTGCTGTCAACCGTATCCATCCATAAGGATGGTCCCTTTAATTTAGTATGTATTCACAAGTGTTGGGTGTTCGTCCGTATTCTGTTGTGTGATGATTGTGTACTGTACTGGTAGGGTTAATATGCCTGGATTAAGGTGTGCAGTGGCTGTTTCCCGAAACTTCCATGGTGATATAAGCTAGAACAGTAAATTTAAATGGTCTCTGTTATCCTGTTGCGGAACTTTAAATCCAAAATCCACGAGATGCTATACACTATTTGAGAGTGTAAAATTATAAATATTTTATTCTAAAGTTTAAAATTGAACGGCTGTGGAGACAAGAAGCAATATTAATAGGATGTGTAAGAAATATTTAAAAGATTACCACATAGGAGAGAGGTTCAATCTGACCTGTTTAAAACTGTATTATAGTAACAAAACATAACGGTATTGAAGCAGGTTCTTTAGAAATTGTGCAATCTATAGAAAACCATACAATGTCCATTTGAAACCCAAATTAATAGGCTGCAATAAATATTATTTCTCTTTCCATATACCCTAGTTCCAATTTATAACACAGACAAGTTTTGTGAACAGATCTTTTATGCACTTGAAAGATTTCCGCCACCCCCATAAATTACGTTTCTACTTGCTTTGAAGTTTCAGACCTTCAACTAATTGGGTAATAAATAATCATAACTGTTTTTCATGCAAGCAAATATTTCAAGGCAGGCATTTTGTACTTTTAGTGTCATTTCCCATTTGATATGCATCAGCAGCAAGAACTTAAACGCCGCCACCATTATGTGTCAATAACATAACTGAAGTAGTAAAAAGAGGTTTTCATTTTATGAAGCAAAATGTAGGCCTATATAGCTACAGTACAATCAGATACATAACAGTAAAGTAATAACTAGCAAATACCCATCAAATAAGTTCCTGTTTTAATCAATCTACGGTTTAATTGTGTTTTATTGAATAATTATAAAGTATACTGGCTCTATAATCTGATTTTTTTTCAGACTTCAGTTTATTCTTAAATTTTCTGCAAGGAGAATGGGATGAGCTGAATAGATATGTTATATTTTATTCAAGTAGACAGGAAAGATTCTATACGTGAGAGTAGGCTATGAATATTAATGATAGGTGTAATGAAATAGGCTACTGAGCATGGTAATAGGCGTTTTAAGTTATGGGGGCTATGTGATTAAAGTTTCAAATCCTCAGTCATAGCTTTCTTTTAATCCAGTGAGCAATCAGAGAAACTAATTACCGGTATTAAATAACTGTATGGTAAATTTTTTACAGTTTTATTGATAAATTATGTGGTCAGTATTTATATTGTATGAAAAATTTGTACGTCTTAGGGCCTTTTGTACCCTGATACTAGAGAACTATTGTAATTGAACATTTTAAAAATGAATATGTAGTGCTTATCGTGCATTTACCTCCCACCAATTGAAGGAAATAGCTGTATGGAATGTCATTCAGAGACATCTGTCAGATTAATTGTAAGTTTTCATTGCAGTAATTTGTTTTAACATAGTGGTGAGAGAGCTTGTATACGGAGTTCACATGTATTATTTGAATGGTGCGTCCGTTTTTGGATACGGACAGCGTCGTCTTGGGGAGGGATATCAATTTCCAGATGACCATAACAAAACCTTTTGGTTGCAATTGCTTAGGCCTAACACAAATTAAAATGACAGAGTCTATTATAGCTGGTTCTGCAGTTTTGCGACTGCTGCTTCGTGTGGTTGCACAATCTGTAACAAATGCCACCGCTCCCCACCCGACAAACTACACACTTCACATCACCATTTATTGATTACTTTTCTTTTTACCTCTTTGTGACACCCACATAAAAAAATGGCACATATATGGATTTTACAGGTTTTCAATAACAATATAATAAATAGACCCCAGTACCAGAATCCCCCAAAATGTTATAAGAGTAATCAAACAAACGTAATCAGTGAAAGATAGATACTGTGGCAACTTAAGTTCCACCCGCTCTCACCTGCTCTCCAGTGCATTGCCATAGCAACAGGGTCCATCCAGGAAAATAACACTTCTACCAAGTCATATGCACTAATTACCTCTTTAGAGTTACTCATGTGATGATTTAAAGCTCTCTAAACGTAGGTAAAAGATAGTTTGGAGTCGCACAGCTCCCAAGCTCCTCCCATTTCTTTCAATTCAGGTTTCAGAGCGAGGTTTATCTCTCGTAGCTCTTTTAGTGGCTTTAATTTGATATAGGCCTACTACATGAGAAATGTTGAGAATTCAAAAGTGTGATTTCCATGGCTTCATGATATAATTTATGATAAAAATACATGCCTAAAACAGGTCCTTTTCCAGTGATTTGCTCCACGATTTTGTTTATTTCATAGCAAATTGTTTTAACAAATAACACCAAATTTAGACACTCTATTTTTGTGTATTTAAAGTAGCTCTACTTCAGAGCATTTGTTGTAAGTTTTCAAAGATGTAATTTATTTTAAAATTTATAAACAATCTAAATCACAGCATGTATTTAAAAAAGGGAAATTTTTTATAAATCATGTTATGGTAGGCCTATACTTATATTTAAATAGCAAAATGAAAAGGTAGAAACGTTCAAAAACCAGTGTGTCAAAACTTGATGATATTATAGGAGAAAAATTCCTCTGACACTGGGATTTTAACCCAAGGCCTTTGGGTTCTACCAACTGACAGATATGTTATGTCACATGAAGTACTCTGACACTCACTAATTAGTGATTTTTGTGTACAGTAACCTTCATACGCATATATATAAGAGAAGAATATGCACATATGTGCAATTGTCATTCTTTACTGATTTCCATCAATGATTTTGTTCTGTTCTTACATTTTTTCTAAGTGGTAGCTCTCGCATGGCTTGTCACATAATGCACACACACAGTAATTGTTTGGTTCATGGTATGACCTTTTTTTACACATCTTGCCATCCAGGTTACTGCACTCCTGTAATCTACCATGGTGATATACCATGGCATCTGTACAGAAGAAATCTTCCCATATTTCTTGTTTTTTTATGTATGTCTTCTTTAGGACTTGTTCATACTGCCTAGTATTTTTCAGGTGTAGGCTTAAGCGTAGTTCTTCTAGGAAAAATGGTTCCCTCGTCAGCTCATACACCAGTCGTGACTTTGTGTATTTGGACACTCCTAGTGTGGCTTTTAAGAAACATGCTTTTATTTTTTCTATTTCTTCTAGGTTAGCGATTGTTAGATGTTCCCAGATTAGGTGAATTCCATACGTTAGTATGGGGCTGACTTTGGCTTTGAATAGTAGCAATGCAGTATTGATTGATAGTCTGGTTAGTCAAAACTCACCTTTCCTATTTATAATTCATACTATTTCAGCAGGCACTAAGAGGACTGATGGAAAGTCTCTCAAAAACTGATTACTCTCATGGTCCAAGAAGACGTTTTAGTTTGATTTTAAAAATTACTACTTCGTCCCAATTTTGATAGAATGTCCCACCTACAATTTACCATTCCAACTATGACAGTGTGGTCCATTTACAGACACGTGAAAATAAATTTCCATTTCCAAGTGCAGTGACCGTGTATGCTGTGTTTTATATTTGATAACAGAACTAAATAAGAGTTATTACTTAATGAGTTATAATATTGACTTCCTCTAAAGCCTTGACTGAAGTTATCTGTAAGGTAAGATATTTCTGTTGACTCTGCAATAATTCTTGACCAACGATTTTCTTTTTAAGAATGAGATGCAGTTTCGTATATTTTAGAAAACCTTATCCATGGCGATGTTATAAATGACATAGCAAATAGAGTGTGTAAGCTCGTACAGCTTAGAGCCTATTTTTTATACCTTTATAGCAAGTACTAGTAACGAAGTATGAATACAAAGCACTAGATGGCACTGATGTCAATTATCAGTAGCCAGAATTCTTGGCACACTTGTACCTATTTATATATGCTTAGAAAAAGAAAACATATGTTATATTCTGTACTATAATGAACTAAAGAATAATTTTGCACATCTATTCTTGTTAATATTAGCTATTATCAGCAGAATTACTAATTAATGTCAATTAGCAACAGAAAGCTGCATTGCCGACATCGAACTGATATCGATAAGTCGAGTGCCAGCTCATTAACATTCACTTGGCGCTACAGACAGAATACATTAGCTTACTTAAAGCCGTCCTATCGATTAGTGCCATCGATTAGATGCAGCTTTATGAATAAATCGATTATTCACCGCATTGAAATTATTAAATTTCTCTGTAATTATACATTGCAATTATAATGTAAATGCTCACATATTAATTTTTTATGTTACAGAATAATTACAGCATGTCATTCTCTGTAAATGTACCCTAGTTCTGGATGGAAGCTACTAGACACTTCTAGAAGAGCCTTCCATGGGATTCTAGAACTCGACTCTTTGTAAGATGATTATGTGAACGCATTTTGGCCGTTAGACTTTCTCTCATTCTCTCACCGATCGTCGCTTCGTAAGGGCACAGCCCCAATTTAGCAACAGACCACAAGTCTGAATATATAATAGTACAGTTCTACACTACTCAGCATGGAACCAGCAATGACAGCCACGACTTAATCTACCAGGAGGTGGATATTTGAAACATCACTAGAACTGCGTGGAGCGTAGCTTGCAGCCATTTGAAGTACTCGCTACTGGCCACCGTTCAGGATGATCTACATCGCCATAGAACTTCAGCTTCAATAACTGTACACCCCATAACCACAGTCCGGCTAAATGCAGTCACATTCTCATCAGATAGTCGCAAACCAAGTTAAGTAACACAAACCTAACCATGTTATATTACACAAAAGCCAAGTAGGCTTAGCATCTTTGTGTCATTATAATGTAAAACTGATTGTATAATGCTAGGGAGTTTTGGCATCTTTGCAGCTCCTCTTTTTCTCTACGTGCAAGCCCAATATGCTGCCGTAGTAGTTTGAATAAACTTTAATATTACACAAAGACCAAGGATTGGTCTAGCTTATTAGTGGTTTTTACAGAAGTAATTCCGCTTTCATAAAGTTAAGAAGTTTTGGCAAATATTTGCAGCTTCTCTTTTCCTACTTGCAGATAAAGTATACTGCAGTAGTATTCTGAGCCAATACAGCTCAATTATTATATTGTAACTATTTGAACAAAAAATAAAGTTACTTGAATTGTTGTTGTGGAAACAAACCATATTATATTATAATAATAAATCAACCTGGCAACTTTCCTGAAATCTACTTAACAAAGATAGCAGATCATAATAAAACATTGGTTATTGCCAATTACAGCTAAGAATAAGAAGAATAAAGCAACAATTTTCTCTATCCATTATTCCTGCTTCCTTCAACATTCCTGCAATTCTAAACTTGAATATTTTCTGGATTATAATCCAGTGGTCCTCCGAAAATCCTATTGCAACTCTGTTAGGCACACTAGCCTACATTTTTTGGTCCTCAACGGGCCTGGATCCCTACATTTTCTGGTCCTTGCCGATCCGGATTCTACCCACGCCGTGGAAGTACATTTCATCCACTCCTCAGACCAAAAACCTACATTTTTTGGTCCTTGCCGAGCCTGGATTCTATCCACACCTTGGATAATCACTTTGTCCACTCCTCATACCTACAGTGTATATTGATTGTAAAATATAACTTGTATTTGTACAATTCTAATACTCTATTGTATTTTCAGCCTATGTTAACTGCATCATATACTAGGAGCAGTCATAGCAGGCCTAGTGGTAAGAAAAGGTGCAAGAATTCTGGTAGAGCAGTGCAAGGGACAACAGTCTTACTGGATATTAAGGTAAGTGACAGCCTTCCTTATAACACACTGTCATACACCACCCCTCACAATGCCAGACTCACAAGTACTTGCCACAGATGCCTCCAAACTTAAGAACTACAAGCAGAAGAGGGCAGTCATCAAAGGAAAGTTAACTAGATTCTACCAATATGTTTTGTCAGTTCAAGTCGACCAAGACAATATTGAAGAAACTGCACACAGACTATCACAGGATGAATCGTTATTAAGGGACTTTGAGGAAATACAGAGTAAGATAGAAACATGCGACTCAGACCCTGACTGGGAAGGAGAAAGACAAGCTTTCGAAGAGACATACTACACAACTGTAGGCATGGCTCGCAGAAAGATTAGAGACTATGAAACACAATACACACAGGCTAACATACCACAAGTTCAGCCTCAAGACACAACTCAACCTAACACTCAAGCTAACTGCACTCCTAGAGTTCAGCTACCAAAGATAAATTTGCCACACTTCAATGGCAAGCATTCAGATTGGCTACCATTTAGAGAACTGTTCATCTCGCTTGTTCACAGCAACAATTCGCTTGATCCAGTTCAAAAGTTTCACTATTTGAGAATAGCATTGCAAGGCTCAGCCAATAAACTTATTGACACACTACCCTTAACTGCTAATGGTTATGAAACCGCCTGGAACTTGCTAAATGAAAGGTTTCAGAACAACAAAATTATATTGCAACAATTATTACAATCTTTGATTGACTATAGCAAGATCCCTAAGGAATCACCCAGTCAATTAATGGACTTGCTTGACCACTTCACCAGACAGGTTAGGTCAATAGAATCCATCACACCAGAGAACCTTAGATGGGACTACATGCTCACTCATCTCCTCACGTCTAAACTTGACCCTACTACGCTCAAAGCATGGAGCCTAGAGGGCACAGTAGATCAGCTAAACACATTCAAAGAACTCTGTAACTTCTTACAGAGAAGGGGACAAGCTCTGGAGACACCAGACAGCTCCAGCAGGCCTAAAACTGTACACAATACACAGAACAAGCCTATTTGCCACAGACAAATGAGCCCACGTACCTTTGTTGCCCATGCAGCCAACAATTGTATACTGTGCAGGCAAGATCACCAGCTACACAAATGCGAAGACTTCCATAACCTCAATAACACACAGAGATGGAACTTTGTAAACACTAATAGACTATGCAGTAATTGTCTCAGAGCAGGACATCACGTCAGAAACTGCACATCTACATCTTGTTATAAATGCCAACAACGCCATCACACACTGCTACACCAAGACAAGGTTCGCAGTAATGAATATAGGCAACATACAACTACACAATACAATAGTAGATTGCCTAACAGACAAAACGGAAACCAAAGCCACAGTGGTACTAGACAATCTCCAGCTACTACCAGCAGCAATGCTACAGGCACAGCATTTGCTAACAATGCTCAAATCACGCCCAAAACTCATACATTTCTTGCCACAGCAGAAATACTAGTGAAAGCTCAGAATGGCAGACTCGTAAAAGCCAGAGCATTATTGGATTCAGGTGCCACGCACACATTTATAACTCAAGATTTGGCTGATAGGCTACAGTTACAAACCAAGCCTACCACCATAGCTGTGACCGGTGTAAACCTACACACCTCCAATATCTTGGAAATTGGACACATACAGATAAGTGACGCCCATGGCAATGGCTATAAAAGACAGCTACAGTGCCTCATCATTAACCAGATTGCCAAAGACATTCCCAGTGCACCTATAGATGTCACCAGCTTGAGAATTCCTAATGACATTGTGCTAGCAGACAACAGATTTCACATACCCGGTAGCATTGACATATTGCTAGGGGCAGATGTATTTTGGAACTTGTTAATGGGACACACTATACCCATCAACAAAACCAACAAACATAAAGCATTCATCAGAGAGACCAGACTAGGTTGGATTCTCTCAGGGCAAATACACTACACTCAGGGTAGAAGACAAGAACCACGTTGCCACTTAAGCATAACAGAACAAATCCACAAGAACATGCAGAAATTCTGGGAAATGGAAGAAATTATCCAACCAGTAAGATCTGAAGAAGACTCCATATGCGAGCAACATTTTCAAGAAACAATACAGAGAGATAAAGATGGACGCTACACAATAACCTTACCATTCAAGAAGCCCACAGGTAATCTTGGTGCCTCTAGAACTGGAGCTTTGAAACGTTTCTTCTCTAATGAAACCAGACTCCATAAACAGCCTACTATACTCCAACAGTACTCAGACTTCATGCAGCAATATGAAGCCCTAGGTCATATGACCCAAGTGGACGAAAGTTTCTACCAGGATGGCCCAGAAGCATATTATATTCCACACCAATTTGTCTTAAAGGAAGACTCAGAAACCACAAAACTCAGAGTAGTCTTCAACGCTTCATTCAAAACCTCAACAGGTACATCACTCTTCAGCCTAGGAATAACGGACTTCCCAAATACAGGATAATGAGATATAAACTCTGATAAAATGGACACTTTCTGTAGTTGCTTTCTGCAATTAGGTATAAGATCTTTGTAATTACATATGCACAAATGTGCGCATTTTCTCTCTTTATTATATATCCACAATTGACGAAGCCATGTATTTTACAATACCACTGGTGAATAAATATCTTATCTTATCTTATCTTATCTTAATGATATCCTATACACAGGACCCTGTGTGCAACCTGATCTCTACACCATACTCTTGAAGTTCAGATGCCACCCATATGTTGTGAGTGCTGACATAGAGAAAATGTACAGGATGGTAATGGTACAGCCACAGCAAAGAGACTTCCAAAGAATCTTCTGGAGACATTCTAAATCCACTCCAGTGAAGATATATCAGCTCAACACTATCACATATGGACAAGCCTGTTCAGCTTTTGAAGCAACCAGAGTACTCAACCAGTTGGCAGAGGATGAGAGAAACAGATTTCCCACAGCATCCAAATTGCTATCTACTTGCTTTTATGTTGATAATCTCCTTGCATCATTTTCTACAAAGCAGGAAGCTATACTAGCAGCCACAGAAGTGTCACAACTATTACAGACAGGTGGATTTAACCTAACACAGTTTTGTTCCAACTCACAAGAAGTTTTGAGAACACTGCCACAAGAAAAGCTCTCTAAAGCTACACTTACTCATTTAGAAGAGCAGAATACAGTAAAAACACTAGGATTACACTGGAATCCATTACAAGACTTGCTACAGTACACAGTGAAGTCATTACCAGAAGCTACTACTAAGAGACAGATTCTATCTGCCATCTGCACTCTATATGACCCTCAGGGACTAATTGCCCCCATCATCTCTGCAGCTAAATGTATTATGCAACAGATTTGGCTGAATGACATAGGTTGGGACCAGCAAGCTCCTGTTGACATACAGAGGGCCTGGAATGAACTATATTCACAACTTCACTATGTAGAATTATACAAGATTCCAAGAAACACTCTAATACTCAATTTCAGTCATGTAGAACTGCACTTTTTCAGTGATGCCAGCCCTCAGGCATATGGAGCAGCATGCTACATAAAATCTGAAGATGAAAGCCACAAAACACAAGTTCAACTATTGACAAGCAAATCTAGAGTGGCCCCACTTAAGCAGATTACTTTGCCCAGACTGGAGCTCTGTGCAGCTCAGTTGGCAGCATGCTTATACCAAAAAGTAAGCTTATCTTTGCAGATTATGATATCAGCAGTATATTTCTGGACTGACAGTCTCATAACCTTACAGTGGATCACACAGCCTCCACACAAATGGAACACTTTTGTAGCACACAGAGTAACCAAAATTCAAGCTGCTACAGAAAACTGTCAATGGAGACATGTGCCAACACAGCAGAATCCTGCAGATCTCATCACTAAACCTGTCTCACCTAACAAGCTTCATAACCAAACTCTATGGTGGAATGGTCCAAAATTCCTAACACAAGATGAATGTTTTTGGCCTACCACTGACAATGTATTTCAGACAGAAGAAATACCAGAAACCAAGAAGACAGCAAAAGCCTTTATGATCACAAGTACACACAATGAATACTTGCATAGATATTCCGCTTTCAGAAAGCTACTCAGGAATACAGCTTATATTCTGAGATTCAAACACAACTGTCTACACAAGTCTGATAGATTTGTTGGTCCTATCAGCCTGCAAGAACTACATAAAGCTCACAATGCTATCATACATGCTACTCAGAAAGAAGCCTTCTCAGAAGACATGGCTCACATTAGAAAGAATAATTGTGTTTCTAGAAGCAGTTCACTATTGCCACTGCATCCATACTTGGATAAAGATAGCATACTACGTGTAGGTGGAAGACTGCACCATACTGATTTAGACTACAATGCTAAACATCCAATTATATTACCTGCCAAGCACCATATTACAGACATCATTGTCAGAGACACACATCTGAAAAACTTACATGAAGGCCCTCAAGGCATACTGTACACATTAAGACAACAGTACTGGCCCATCCATGGAGTTCAAACTGTAAAATCAGCCTTAAAAGGATGTCTCACATGCTTTAGACACAGCCCTGTCAAAGCACAGCAAATCATGGGAACTTTACCCCAAGCCAGAGTTACTCCCAACCGAGCTTTCGACACCACAGCCATAGATTTTGTAGGTCCTATCTCTTTGAAGGATCATGGGAGAGGCAAAACAGTATATAAAGCTTACATCTGTATGCACATATGTTTATGTACCAAAGCAGTACACATTGAATTGGTAACAGCAGCCACTTCAGCAGCATTCATTGCATCCTTGCAAAGATTCGTTTCTAGAAGGGGACTACCTTCCCACCTATACCTGGATAATGGCAGAAACTTCATAGGAGCCTCACGAGAGCTGAGTGAACTCTATGAACAATTCCAGACGGAGCAAGCTTACACAGATATAATGAACTTTACAGCAAATCTAAACATACAATTCCATTTTCTGCCACCAAGAGCAAGCCACATGGCAGGACTTGTAGAAAGATCCAACCGCAGCATGAAAACTATTCTATACAAGGTGATGAAAGACACTATCTACAGCTATGAAGAAGCCAGCACACTTCTATGCAGAATAGAAGCCATCATCAACAGTAGACCACTGACACCGATGAGCAGCGACTCGCAAGACTACATGGCATTAACCCCTGGTCACTTCCTCATTGGTGCTCCTTTAAATTCTATCCCCCACCCAGACTTACAGTCTATAAACCTGTCCAGGCTGTCACGCTATCAATTGTTAGAGCAACAGTCACAATGCATTTGGTCCAGATGGGTCAAAGAGTATTTGAACACTTTGCAACAGAGACAGAAGTGGAACACAGAAACTCAAAATCTGAAAACTAATCAATTAGTCATATTAATGGTGGACAATGTTCCTCCTATGAATTGGCCACTGGCTAGGATTCTAGAAGTTCATCCTGGTCCAGATGGTAAAGTTAGAGTAGCAACAGTCAAAACGGCCAATTCTATATTAAAAAGGCCTATATCTAAGCTGTGTCCACTGCCTGCTCAGTAAATTTTTCTATTTTCTTGGGGCTCCCCCCCCAGTATGTAAGCTCGTACAGCTTAGAGCCTATTTTTTATACCTTTATAGCAAGTACTAGTAACGAAGTATGAATACAAAGCACTAGATGGCACTGATGTCAATTATCAGTAGCCAGAATTCTTGGCACACTTGTACCTATTTATATATGCTTAGAAAAAGAAAACATATGTTATATTCTGTACTATAATGAACTAAAGAATAATTTTGCACATCTATTCTTGTTAATATTAGCTATTATCAGCAGAATTACTAATTAATGTCAATTAGCAACAGAAAGCTGCATTGCCGACATCGAACTGATATCGATAAGTCGAGTGCCAGCTCATTAACATTCACTTGGCGCTACAGACAGAATACATTAGCTTACTTAAAGCCGTCCTATCGATTAGTGCCATCGATTAGATGCAGCTTTATGAATAAATCGATTATTCACCGCATTGAAATTATTAAATTTCTCTGTAATTATACATTGCAATTATAATGTAAATGCTCACATATTAATTTTTTATGTTACAGAATAATTACAGCATGTCATTCTCTGTAAATGTACCCTAGTTCTGGATGGAAGCTACTAGACACTTCTAGAAGAGCCTTCCATGGGATTCTAGAACTCGACTCTTTGTAAGATGATTATGTGAACGCATTTTGGCCGTTAGACTTTCTCTCATTCTCTCACCGATCGTCGCTTCGTAAGGGCACAGCCCCAATTTAGCAACAGACCACAAGTCTGAATATATAATAGTACAGTTCTACACTACTCAGCATGGAACCAGCAATGACAGCCACGACTTAATCTACCAGGAGGTGGATATTTGAAACATCACTAGAACTGCGTGGAGCGTAGCTTGCAGCCATTTGAAGTACTCGCTACTGGCCACCGTTCAGGATGATCTACATCGCCATAGAACTTCAGCTTCAATAACTGTACACCCCATAACCACAGTCCGGCTAAATGCAGTCACATTCTCATCAGATAGTCGCAAACCAAGTTAAGTAACACAAACCTAACCATGTTATATTACACAAAAGCCAAGTAGGCTTAGCATCTTTGTGTCATTATAATGTAAAACTGATTGTATAATGCTAGGGAGTTTTGGCATCTTTGCAGCTCCTCTTTTTCTCTACGTGCAAGCCCAATATGCTGCCGTAGTAGTTTGAATAAACTTTAATATTACACAAAGACCAAGGATTGGTCTAGCTTATTAGTGGTTTTTACAGAAGTAATTCCGCTTTCATAAAGTTAAGAAGTTTTGGCAAATATTTGCAGCTTCTCTTTTCCTACTTGCAGATAAAGTATACTGCAGTAGTATTCTGAGCCAATACAGCTCAATTATTATATTGTAACTATTTGAACAAAAAATAAAGTTACTTGAATTGTTGTTGTGGAAACAAACCATATTATATTATAATAATAAATCAACCTGGCAACTTTCCTGAAATCTACTTAACAAAGATAGCAGATCATAATAAAACATTGGTTATTGCCAATTACAGCTAAGAATAAGAAGAATAAAGCAACAATTTTCTCTATCCATTATTCCTGCTTCCTTCAACATTCCTGCAATTCTAAACTTGAATATTTTCTGGATTATAATCCAGTGGTCCTCCGAAAATCCTATTGCAACTCTGTTAGGCACACTAGCCTACATTTTTTGGTCCTCAACGGGCCTGGATCCCTACAGAGTGCACTGTTGAAATCTCTTCTGGCTGTTTAATGTAAATTATACACTTCAAGTCTTTGCATGCCATGAGCTGAAGTCAGCTGAAGAGTGCTAGAACCCCACCCTCTTTACCGGCATAAAGTGTCAAACGATTTTGAGCAGAAAATATGTATTACGGAAAAATGCATATATGTAACAATACTCAATACATAGCTTTTTTTATAAAACACCAATTCATATATCAATATTTTTGTAACAAAAATATTATTTTTGGCTTTCAGTTTAAAAATTTGTTATAAAAAATTTACATGAAGAAAAATTAAATGCTTGACGGTGAAGAATGCTTTGTCCAGAACAAATAAAATCAGGTAAATTTATAATTAATTTAAAATGTACACTAACCTGGACAGCAGTTTCAAAGGGTATCCCCATTCATCTTCAGCTAGACACCATCAGCATGCTCTCCTGGGCAACCAATGAACTCCTTAATGAGACCATCGTCCAAGGAAAATTCTGAAACACACATAATTCAAGGAAATTATAAATACCTACAGGAAACAGAGACGTGTGCTAATGTTATACACCCAACATGGAGGGGGGAGTAATAAAATTATATTGAAATGCAAACAAAAGAAAAGAAAAGAAATAATCTATATATATAAAAATGAATGTATGTGTGTCTGTGTGTGTGTGTCCTTTATGCATTACTACACCATTCATCCGATCGCCATGAAACTTTGGGAAGTTGTTGAGTACATTCCCGGGAAGGTTTTCGGCATATTACATTTTTAGTTTTTGCATTCGTTATTGAGTTATGAGTGAAAAACTGGCAAAAAACGTGTATTTTAGCGTTTTCGAAGCATCAATTTTCAGTTACACATTTCAATGTCAAATCAATTACAGTAGGCTTTGGCTATTTTTGACATAAAACCATTACGATCGCTTGAATGTTGTAGCTCACGCTGGTCGACTCATTTGTTTATCATGTCAAGGCACGCAGATATATGAAATTTTCAACCAACACCGAGGAGGATTATTATTAAGTGCCAGTATGGTACTTTATGAGATTGTGTGGTGGACGAAAAAATGTCTGTCCGTGTGTCTGTACGCACCATAACTCAAATATGCTTTTTTTGATTTTCATGAAACTTTGAAAACACATTTATAATGTCCATGGGAAGAACCCTATTGATATTGAACCAAATCGGTTCACCGGTACCGGAGTAATGCCCAATTTAGTGCCTATTTTAATAGATTATATTAGAAAGGCGCCATAGCTCAAATACGCTGTATCCGATTGCCACGAAACTTGGTATACCCATTTATGACGCCCATGAAAAGTGCCCTATTTAATTTGAACCTAATCTGTTGACCGGTACCGGAGTAAAACCAAATTTAGTGTATATTTTAAAGGCGCAATAATTCGAATACGCTTTTTCGGATTTTTATGAAACTTCGTACACGCATTTATAATATCCATGGAAAGCCGTCTATTGATATTCGACCAAATCGGTTGGCCAGTACCAGAATAATGCCCAATTTAGTGCATTTTATGTTAATATATAAGAAGTCGCGATAACTCAAATATGCTTTATTGGATTTTCTTGAAACTGTGTATACCCATTTATAATGTACATGGGAAGAAGTCTACTAATATTGGACCAAATCGGTAGACCGGTACCGTAGTGAAACCCAATTTAGTGTCTATTTTAAAGACGCGGTAACTCAAATACACTTTACCGGATTTTTATGAAACTTGGTTTACACATTTATAATGTCCATGGGAAGACGTCTATTGATACTGGATAAAATCGGTTGACCTGATTCGGAGTTATGCTCAATTTTGTGCCTATTTTATGGTAATATACGTATTCGAAAGAATTTATTTAAAAAAATGAAAATCAGTTATCTTGACAACATAACCTTTTGTTTTACTGTGATTTCTAAGGCTTTGGCAATTAAAATACAGTTAGCTATGACAACATTATTGCTTTAAATGCGTTTATCCCATAACTGACCCAGGTGGCTGAGATGGTAACGTCTTGGCGTCACATTCTGGAGTTCCATGGCTCAAATCCCGAAACCGGCCAATTTGACTTTTTTTTATATTCTGCATATCATAACTGCAATCATAACTGATTAAACAAAACATACTGGCACTTTGTTAAATCAGTTTACCTGATTTTATTATTATTATTATTATTATAAGAGGGATAATCAATATAGGCCTAAATATGGTCAAACGTTGTTCGATTTGGACGAAACTCACTATACAGGGGTTTTCTGGGCCAAGTACCTCGAATCTGAGGTCGCTTTTACCACGCGACGCCTAAATGGGGTCAAACGTTGTTCGATTTGGACGAAACTCACTATACAGGGGTTTTCTGGGCCAAGTACCTCGAATCTGAGGTCGCTTTTACCAGGCGACGCTATCTAATCGTGGTATGTAATTCACGTGATTTAGGTGTTAATAAATATAATGATTTAACAATTATGCTCTTAATTTTTAATTTCTGAAATAGTTATCGCGGGTGATCGCTTGATTTTGTAGGTCCATCCTTGACGATTCATTTGTTTAGAATATCAAGTCCCACAGACGTATGAAATTTTCAACCTACACGGAAGAGGGATATTCAATATAGGCCTAAATATGGTCAAACATTGTTCGACTTGGACGAAACTCACTATGCAGGGGTTTTCTGGGCCAGGGAACTCGAATCTGAGGTCGCTTTTACCAGGCGACGCTATCTAATCGTGGTATGTAGTCCCCGTGATTTTGGTGTTAATAAATATAATGATTTAACTATTATGCTCTTAATTTTTAATTTTTGAAATAATTATCGCGTGCGAAGCCGCGGGCACACGCTAGTAATTTATAAAACAAACCTTGTTAATGTCTGCACTGAGTTAACATAGGCTCTAGTTGTTATAGTAGAATTGGTTACCTTAAACCTGAAAGAAGAAGATTCACATCAGCAGTTACTACACTCAACTGTATGAAAGTGCAAACAAACAAAAATTCTTACTTGGATGCGTCGAGTTAAGTGCTAGATCTCTGACACACCATACTTACACTTAGAATTCGCCATGGATAACGTCTGTTAAGCTGTATGTCTTGGACTATTTATTGAGACAGCTATTTGTGCTGTGATGAACATGTGTCAAGGGTGATATCCTGAAATTGTGGGACCATATTTAAATGAAAACTATTTTTAATCTTGATAAATTAACTTTTCACATTACCATGCTGACGGAAATGAAGTTCACTAACCTGGCAATATTTTCTGTTGAAGAATCTAAGGGCATCTTGTCAGTTTGTGCCACAATTCTCATGTGTGTGCAGCCAAAGCCCAATAATTAACGGAAAATTATTCCTGTAAACAAAATGTAAACTAATCTTATTCAAAATGTTCAGTTTACCAATATAATATAGTTTATGTTAATATGTTTCAATACCTTGGTAAGTACTGGATCCGAGCTATTCAAACATTCTGCAAGCCATCCTTTACCACAAGAATTGCTCCAGTTGAATAAACTCTGGAATTCGAAATATCAATCATTTATTTGTTTAACTGTAGTGATTTGAATATTAAGAGAAGTGGATCACATTGCAGTTGCGAAGTCTCTCACAAACTGCATTCCCAAGTTTGCGGCGTGTGTGAAAGTACTCATGAGAACAAAATTACGGCACACAGGTGACAGTTTCTAGGTTTCAATGACAACTTAATTTAATTGACAAATGTTTTTTACCTTTCTAAAATAATTCCCATGCATTGCAATTTAATCTTCATCACAGATTCTCTAAGTGATTGACAAAGGACAAAGTTTGTCTGAAAATTTTCGTTTTTATTGTTCTTTCTTTTTATGTGTTTCTATGATACCAGAGCCAGCACCAATTGAAGACCAGCTTCTCCTGCCAATTGGTAAGTTCTCTGGCACCTTCCTCTCCTTTTTATATCTTTTTCAAGATTATTTATTTAGTGATTTTTTATGGCTTAGGCAAGAGTAACAAGAATATAAAATGGTTACACGATGTGAACAGAAAAAAGACATACGAACTTAGCTTAAGGAAAGCACAGATGAAACTTACGCCATTTATTTTATTTTATTTTTATCTTAAAAAGAATTTATGAAGTTTCCTTATGGAATCCAGTTATATTGTTTAGTAGCCCTTTATGCTTACACACACACTTCCACGAAAAATGTGTAAATTGTGTTTTAAGATTGTCTACCGGTAAAACGACAAACGTCGAATCCGGTAACTCTTTTGTAATTTTTCTTAGTACAATAAATATCATATCATATCATATTACAGTATTCTGTTAGCCTGTCTTAGTCCAATTTTAATCAATTCTATTTTCTTTCTTTACCTTTTGGTTACCTTGTTATCATTTTCCTTATCACACACAAACAACCATGACCGAGGTGGGACTCGAACCCGCAGCCTTCTTCACCACAGCTAAGAGGACAAACAATGAGAGACATAATTTACATAACAAATCCGACTGAACTTAGGAGCAGATACGGGCAAAATATTTGTTGAAGTTTCTTTACTCAGAATTCTCAATCCATATATGAAGACTCGCTGTTTGATGATCAGAACAAATCTTAAAGTGATCTCACCATATGCAACTCACCTTATTTTCAAATGGTGAAATCAATTAGGGGAAGTCACTCACAAACAGATTCCTTACTGCGTTCCCAAGTTCTCGGCTTGTGTGAAAGTACAAAATTACGGCACACAGGGGACAGTTTCATCAGCAGTACACAACCATTGTGTAACTATAACAAACAGATAGGTATTAATTCAACGAGTCTCTAGGTTTCAATGGTAACTTAATTTAATTAACAAATATTTCTTACCTTGCTAAAATAATTCCCATGCATTGCAATTTTATCTTCAAAGCTGCTTCTTCAGTCTGTAGATTTGGAATACCATCTGACATCAATAGTTAGGAAGCATCTTGTAACATGAATCCTCATGAAATGGCTGTAAACAAATACATTCCGATTAGAATAATTTGTACAAGTCTAAGAAGTTAATTAATAATGATAATGACAATAATAGTAATAAAATCATCATCTTCAGCTAGACTCCACCAGCGTCCTCTCCTGGGCGACCAATGAACTCCTTAATGAGACCATCGTCTAAGGAAAATTCTGAAACACACATAATTCAAGGAAATTATAAATACCTCCAGGAAACAGAGACATGTGGTAATGTTAAACTACATTTTATGTTTATCAGTTACATTTTATCAGCTTCACAACACCCAACATGGAGGGGGTAGTATTCTCACATTCACATATCGACAGAAATGAAGTTCACCAACCTGGCAATTGTTAATATTGAAGAATCAAAGGGCATCTTGTCAGTTTGTGCCACAATTTACATGTGCAGCCAAAGCCCAATAATTCACGGAAAATTATTCCTGTAAACAAAATGTAAACTAATCTTATTCAAAATGTTCATTTCACCAATATAATATAGTTTATGTTAATATGTTTCAATACCTTGGTAAGTACTGGATCCGAGCTATTCAAACATTCTGCAAGCCATCCTTTACCACAAGAATTGCTCCAGTTGAATAAACTCTGGAATTCGAAATACAGTGGACTCTTAGTAATTCGAACTCCAAGGGGAATTAGAAAAAAATTGAATTATCCAAATTTCGAATTGACCAAAACTGTGACTTTTAAACAAAAATGCCGTAAAAATGTTAAAAATAAACTCACTGCAATAAATAATAATTATTGTATAGTGAATCTTACCTATGACTGCCATCCTGTTGAAAGGATGTTAAATGAAACCACTTTCTTCCACGCTAAAACTATAACTGTAAATTTAATAAAGGAACTGGTGTATACTCTACGCTTTGACATTTTCAAACTTAGTCACACTTGAAGGATAGAATGAACACTAAAATTTTCACAGAAGTGTTGAATCCCTCTAAGACTGTAGCAGACGGGGTGAACTTCGCATTCCATTGAACATCTATTCAGCACGTTTTGAGGTTCCCTTAATCCGAAAATACTATTTACACTGAGGTTAGCAAGTATACAATATTAACTGCATAATCTTTCACCGAGGTCGTTGCTCAGAAGAACATAGTATGTTAATTTAAAAACTTTGTAGCCTGGCGTACAAAACAATGTGAATATTAATTTATATAGTTATTTGAATTGATGATAATAAAATACTGATACCTGCCTCATAATATTTGTGTCATCCTCATTACAGTATTACTCTTCTTACTATTGTATAGATTAGCGCAAGTAAGAATCATGAGGTACAATTTATTACATGCAACGAACAAATATATGTTTCATGCCTGTAAAAGTTTTGTCACGTTAGCTGTCAGAAGATCTGGCATCAATTTAACATTGAAACGGTCTATAGATAGTATGGGGATGAAATAAAGAAAAGCATTTAACTGAAAAGGCTATACCTTTTTATATTTACATTAAACAACCACGAAACTATATTGAAAAAAGGCTTAAAATTCCAAATAAGATTCTATCTTGCTTTAATTTTGACAAGATCTTTTACTTCCATTTGAGTGGCCATGCTTAGAATAAAGAAAGTTATGTGAGTGCATTAATAGATTTTATTGGGTTGTGTATCCTTCGAAGATGTGATATGATGTGGTAATGACATTCTCTTCATTTTTATAACCAAATTACACAAAGAGAATGTCATACGTATAATAATTATAATTATACTAAGAGGCTAACTTTTGTTTGGGCAGAGGAAGTTATGTGGTTTCACGTAATGTAATGATTCTAAATATAATATCCTAGAGAGAATAGCGACAACTTTATAGAATTTAGGGAAAACAGATCCCTTCATGGGAGCCTGCAATCTGTTCGTATAAAGTCAATTTCTATTTCTGAATCAATATAGCAATCAAGCAATATGGAACTTTTGAAGTCTTTGCTGATTGAACTCGCTTGACAGCATCCCAATGTGAGATTCTTAAATTCATAAATGGAACAACACTTAATATAGTGGAATCCAAAATATTTATTAGAATTAATATTTGCTTAAATATAATGATTTGAATATCAAGAGAATTTACCTCAAGGCAACAAAGCTAGAGAAGTGGATCACATTACAGTCGTGAAGTCTCTCACCAACAGATTCCTCACTGCGTTCCCAAGTTTGTGGCTTGTGTGAAAGAACTCGTGAGAACAAATTTCTGGCACACAGGTGACAGTTTCATCAGCAGTACACAACCGTCGTTAAGTAACTATAAAAACCAGAAAGGTTATTAATTCAACGAGTCTCTAGGTTTCAATGACAACTTAATTTCAAATGTTTTTTACCTTGCTAAAATAATTCCCATGCATTGCAATTTTATCTTCAAAGCTGCTTCTTCTGTCTGTAGATTTGGAATAGCATCTGACATCAAAAGTTAGGAAGCATTTTGTAACATGAATTCCCATGAAATGGCTGTAAAGAAATATATCCCAATTAGAATAATTTATACAAGTCTAGTATTAGTATGTTGTTATTATTATTATTATAATTATTATTATTGGCATATTACTTACTTGTCTTCATGTTGAATGTGTCTGCTCTAAGACACAAAGTTTCCTCTTCTTAGCAAACTCTTACCACCAGAGAAATGCAAAAATATAACAATTAATTATTTTAAAATAAAAAAGGAGAAATGCCCACCCTCATTCCACCCTCTTGCATTTCCCCTTTCTTATTTTTAAATTCATTCAGAAGTTATTTATTGTAACAAGTATTTTAATATACATACAAACAAGATAATTGTTAATAACAAGCAAGCTTAAACATTAAAGGCGATGTTTTCTTTTGCACTTTTTAGTAGACACCTTTAAACTTCTTCTGCTGTCCTTGTTTACGCCTTCCATCATCCTTGTGGACTTTTTTCCTGTGCAAGTGCTCACTCATCTCTATCTACCAGTTTTTTTCTTTTCTTCTTCTTTCTTTCTTCATTTCTTTTTGGCTTCTTTATCTTTACAATCTACAATTTTTTCTAAATATGCATAATATTTGTTATAGGCCAGTGTTTCATATAAAATTGTCTTCTCACGGGCTGAAAAATGTTAAGGTGTATTACAACCTAAGCAGTCAAAATGGAATTGATGTAAGGGCTGACCTAGACACAGAAAGAAAGAAATTAGGGAAAGGATAGCAACGACCAACAGACAGAGGAAAGCCAGATTTGCAGCTGAGGAAGAAGCTTGTGAATTAATTATGGAGTGTTGCTGAGGAAAATGAAAAGAGAGCTTTGAGATGTGGTGTTGGAGGAAATGGAGAAGATTTGTTGGAGAGACTGAACAAAGAATGAAGAGTGGATGAGAATAGATGCATCTTGGAAGTTGTAAGGAAAAAGAAAAGCTAACAGGTTAGGATACATTGTGAGCCTAAGAGAACTTCTGCTGGGTGTAATCGAAAGAAAAATAAAAGAAACAAGAAAACTTGATAGAAGAAAAATTGATGACATCAATAAGAAGAAAGATATGGACAGTTAAAATCTGTAGTAGAAAATTGGAAGTGTTGGAGAGTCAAATATCACGCGGTATATAGGCTATTATTAAAACTTAATTATTTTTAGGCCAACTTTCTGATTTAATCATCCTTCAATCTTAAGGGGAATAAATATTGTCATAACAATACAATACTATGAGGATTATACAAAGTTCGTCAACTGGCATATCTTATCCATTGACTATGAGATATTATAATGTCTCGGATAATATGTAGATTGCAATTAAGTCAGGTATCTGATTACAGTTTTCATCAGCAATATGTGAGTAATGATTCTTCTTTGGTGAGCTGTAGCAGTTGTCGTTATCAACTGGACTTTCTTATCATATTACTGGAGATGCATTTCGGCAGGGTTTAACACCATCATCAGTCGTGATACAAGGCAAGGAACTTCTCCCATCCAGCACACTTGAGTACTTGCATGTTATTGACTAGTCGGTGAGTCGGTCAGTTAGTCAGTCAGTTAGTTGGTGACTTAATCATTAACAAACAAGAACTCAAGAAGGAGTAATTCCTTGCCCAGTATCAGGACTGATGATGGTGTTAAACCCTGCCGAAATGCACCTCAAGTAACATGACAAGAAAGTCCAATTAATACAACGACAGGTACAGCTCACCAAAGAAGAATTGTTACTCACATATTGCTGATGAAAACTGTAATCAGAATCTTGACTTACTCACAATCTACATATTATACAAGACATTATAATATCTCATAACCAGTGGATAAGATAGGCCAGTTAACAAACATCGTACTGTATTATCCTAAATGTGTTACTCTAACCTCACACTGATTTAATTATTAAGGCAGTATTCATTACTCTGAAGATCCAAGGGCAACTAATTCAGAAACCAACCTATAAAACCCTTAAATGATAGTTAACATGAAAACTGAGAGATTTCACAAGATTTATTGAGCTATTGTTTAATGAAGTAGTTCAGAAAATAATAAAATTAAAATGAAATACAGCGTTGCATTAAAAATAAAGATACTTGAAGACAGAAATGTGAAAGATGAAACTGATAAAGGAAGATGTGCAACATCACTCATTTGTTTCATATCCTATGCCTTACCGTCTTTTGGGACTTTCCTGGAACACATTAATACATTACAATAAAATTACATTGCATTGCAAAGAAAAGAAAAACTTAACTTTAATAATTTATGAAACAAACCTTGTGAACATCTGCGCTGAGTTAACATAGGCTTTGGTTGTTACAGCAGAATAGGTTACCTTAAACCTGAAAGAAGAATATTCAGATCAGCATACAGAGTCACTACACTCAACTGTATGAAAGTGCAAAGAGACAATTATTCTTACCTGGAATAGATCAGCTCCTCCGATGCCCCATAATTATAAATATCTGTTAGATATGTGTTTCAAATTCTTTTTATAACTCGAGTTTACAATGCCCAAAGGGAAACAATATTCCTTCCATGCCATTATCGTAAAAGACAAGAATAACAAACACCTCAAAATGTAGGCATGTAATCATGGTCCAACAAAAACTGTTGTGGTATGTAACCTGCCAATTATGGTAACAACTTTCTTTTCACTTTTACAAGCACTTTATTTGAAGAATTTTTTAATTTTTTTTTATTTTCTCAAAATCATATTATATTATCTAAGCCTACTATAATAATTTATATTAAGGCCTAAAACTTTTATTTTAAAAATTGCCATAAAAAATTCTCTTTAGACTAGTTAAAAGACATTAATTTCATACATAGACTTGGGTTTTATGGTCTTGCGTCGTGAATAGTGTGACTTTGAACGATCCTGACACAAGTGAATGCACACTACTGCAATACATCCGTGTACTCTACACTAGAATACTTTAAGGGTAGAAGGAGTTTTGTGAATGTTTCATATCTCATTTTAAAATACTAATTATAGCCTATGTAATGTTGTAGTGAATTTTTGTTGAACAAATTTAACCCTAAAATATTATGGAAATAAATGTTTTATTTATTATATTATTTCACTTTAAGTTAGTTGTGAATACAAATTGTATTATTGTGATTATTATTGTAAACTTCTAAAAACTAATTGTTATGAAAATAATCATCTCGTTTCTCTTGTTTCATGCTCTATAATTTTCTGAATTTCTTCCACTCATTCAAAACGTGGGTTTGTTCCCAGTTTTCTTCATGTCTGTTTTATTTTTTATTTTGGTTTTCATGATTAGTACTTTTTACACTTGGACTTCCCTGAAATTTAAACCAAATTTTGAAATCATATATGTAACAACTAATTTCATTGCTGCTTCCTTTCTCACTCGATGTTATTTTTTTTCTGAATCCAGCTAATATGGAAAATTCACTCACAAAAGATCCAGGGTTGTAGCACTAACTGAATATCCAGTACACCGCAGCTGTCAAGAGAATGTTTGGGAGGTGAGGAACCACTTGGTTGCTATGACAACCGAACTTTCATCCCAACCTCTGAGCATAAAGCTGGTCCCTTTTCTAGTTTCTTCACTTCATTGAGGTAAATAGGCTGGCACAGTTATACTGCATGTTCTGTGTCGTAGGATGTACGATGTGCAATTATTTGGTATACTTTATTCCAGACAGCTTTACAAAGCCGACAACAGTTTAATGTTCAGTTTGGTTGATTTATTTGCCCATATGCAAAAGGCTTCGTAAGTTTAATGTGAGCAGACCACTTCTTGAAGAAGTCTACATTTTATATTTACAGTTTGAGAAAGCCCATGACGATACCCCATTGAAAATATAGAGAACACAAAAGCAAATATAATTACAGCTGATACGATGCGACAACAACAATCGATAAAGTGGGATTCCAAATTCCTGCAGAATGTTTTCCCAGGTTACTACCCCTTTTCAGGACAGGATGGGATTGGAGAGAGGAACTGATACAAACCGACAAAATAAACTGAATCTAAATGTCTGTTGTAAGGATGCTGACTATTTCTTGTAAGATATTAAGTAAGTGACTTTTGTCCTACAGCAATGCCGCGCAATACAAGTGAATCTGTCGCTATTGGAAAATAACCAAGACATTGTAGCTTCTGAAAACATGAAGAGTTTACCGTACAGTCTAGAAAAATGGGGCTGAAAGGCAGCAGTGAAGAACTTTAATATATTGGGTCCGGTTTTAATAGGAAACCTAATCGTGAGAGGGACATACAAACAGCAGAGAAGAAAAGTGAAAAAGGGGAATAATGTACCCAAATGTGAATTGTGTGTACTAGTGACATCATCAGAGGCAAGATCTCAGGTAAAGATATCTTGTTGATGATTGATGTAACAGATGGCATGTATTTATCCACCACCCAGCCAATCAGCTGCAAGCTACAGTGTGAGTCTGCATCATATGAAAGTAATAGTTTAAATATTGAGATAATGAAGCATTGTTATACCAGACTGCCTGTGTTAGTATTGCTAATAGCCTGCTATCTACATCAAACTACTCAATCTACTGCTACTACAAGTACCGGTACCAATAAACTACTCAAACTAACTACTACTGCAACCAGTAACTACTCTAAGCACTAAAAGCATCGGTGACAATGCTTCATCTTACTTTGGAACGGATTGGCTCTGGGAATTCTTTTTTGATCGAAGGTGGTACTACTTTTGTCATGACACCAGTGCTTTAGTTGGGCCGGTACGCACCGGTACTGCGTACCGGTATAAAATTATTTTCCTTCTACCATACCGGGAAAAATATGTGCTCCGGTACGTCGTACTGGCAGTACAGGAACGATATTGTCCTAAAATACTTATTAAATGTCCAATTCACGAGAGTGTATTTGTTAATAATGACAAACACTATTAAATTCGCAATAGATATGCGTTCTATAGAAGGTGAGTACCCCCATAAAATATTTTCCAACTAAAGCACTGCATGACACCATCTCTTATTGCGCTATGAGAAGGAAATTTCACAGAAGCTTGATGGCTACAACAAGAATACATCGCAGTATATTACTATCTGAGTGTAATGAAACAAACTTGTTACCACAATTACATTTGGATGTGCAAGAAGATCAGAAGGAAGGAAAAAAACCACATCCCTAATTGACCCAGAATGTTACTTGAAGATAAACATTCCAAACTAACTCATGAAATCTTAAAGTAATAAAAGCTCATTTTTGACCAGAAAACACCTGCAGGTTAGGTTTTAGAAAAGTTGTAATGAACCGAGAACAAATAACCGATTAAATACTAGTACTTATAATATCCTACCGAGTGATGTTATTGTAGCCTTCTCTGGATGTGGCAAAAACACAGTGAATGTGTAAAGCTAGGAGACTTGAGAGGCTCTACAGCAATAAAATAGGATAGAATGAAAATCAAGTATGATCAGAATCAAAGGAAATGGCAAAGGCGGAACAAAGAGAACATGAAAGAAGAAAATTCAACTGCTAGGCCCTTACTCTCATTCAATGCGAGTGTGACAGTGACCAAAGAAGACAATGGAGGAGACAAAGACCTCCAGGCACAGCCTCTTGTAAACGATAATTGCCTTTTTCAATTGTTTCCCACATCTTGACTCCTTTCTGTAGCAACCAAAACTGTTATGGAAGGAATCTAGAGGACGAATTAATTTTTAACTTAAACAGCAAATTAAAATCGCACAGGGGATCAAAGAAACTGGAGCTAGTCACATTTCCACACAATACGACAGAATCCAAATCACAGAATTTTTTTTTTTTTTTAATTATAGCATGATTATTAATAAGTTTTTTTAAAAATAATAATATTTAACTCGTACAATTTGCATTATGGATGTACTTCTACTCTTCAAGTCCGGGATGATTCTCTGCTCCTGCAGACATTCTCATGATATCAATCACACAGCCTTCCTTTGGCTTGTGATTTGATTTATACATCACAGCTTGAAGTCTGAAGAAGTCGGGCCAGATTTCCAACTCCTTCCATGTTGTCTCTAAGGGCTTCTTCCACCGATGGTGAGCAAGGGAGTATATATCGATACTGTAGATCTCTGATGAGGAAGGTTTTCAATATCCTATTGCTGAGTACCATGACAGGCATAATACTCTCTTCAGGTAATATTGCATTTCTGTTTAATTTCATCCCCAAAACGGTTTTATGGTAACATGAGAGTAAGAAATAAAAATTCTCTGCCAGATAATACAATTTTATGTTACTGCAATTTCTGTTTCTTCTTATTTGAACCCCTACCAGGCTTGGTGTGTAGAAGCGATGGGATGCAAAATTCTATATCCTCTATGAGCCATAAAAAGCTATATCAAGCGTTTTCTGATGGAATAGTGTGAGTGTGATAAGTCGTTCTTCCTATTTCAAATTATAAATACCTATATTAGGACCTAGAATTTAAAAATCCAAAGTTCTTCATAAGTTAATTTCCAATTACAAAATTAAAAACCCGGGCGACGCCGGGCCTTTTAAGCTAGTAACATATAGATGGGTCATTCTCCAAAAAAGAGCAGATTTCAATGTTAGAATTTTTAAAAAAGTATCTTTTATTTTGGACCATTTAATGTAGTATTTCATTCTGCAGAGAACTACTGAGGTACTTGCACTACTTACCGAGTGGGGCATTCACGGAAGTGAGAATAGTAAGGAATGGAAGTTGTGTGAGAATTAGATTGAATTTACTGCATTAAATGTTATCAAGAAAAAGAACAATATTTATTACCATACAAGTGGAATAACACACAACTTTTTACTTATTTTTATCTATTACTAGCATGTGCCCGTGGCTTCACCCGCGATATTTATTTCAAATATAACAAAATAAGAGCATAGGCCTAATAGTCAAATCATTATATTTATTAACACCTAAATCACGTGGACTACATATGCTACCACGATTAGGAAGCGTCGCCTGGTAAAAACGACCTCAGATTCGAGTTCCTTGGCCCAGAAAACCTTTGTATAGTGAATTTCGTCCAAATCGAACGATGTTTGACCATATTTAGGCCTATATTGATTATCCCTCTTCCATGTGGGTTGAAAATTTCATATGTCTACGGGCCTTACCATTCTAAACAAATGAATCGTCCAGAATGGACTTACAAAATCAAGCGATCGCCCGCGATAATTATTTCAAAAATTAAAAATTAAGAGCATAATAGTTAAATCATTGTAGGCCTATGTATTATCTCCTAAATCACGTGAATTACATACCAGGATTAGATAGCATCGCCTGGTAAAAGAGATCTCAGATTCGAGTTCCTTGGCCCAGAAAACCCCTCTATCGTGAGTTTCGTCCAAATCGAACAATTTTTTACCATTATTTAGGCCTACATTGATTATCCCTCTTCCGTCTATGTTGAACATTTCAGATATCTGCATGCCTTGACATTAAAACAAATGAATCGACCTGTGTGGGTTTTATGACAAAAATAGCCAAAGCCAACTGTAATTGATTTGACATTGAAATCGTTACTGAAAACTGATGCTTCGAAAATGCAAAAAAATACACGTTTTCTGCCAGTTTTTCACTCATAACTCACGAACGAAGGCGAAAATTAAAATTCCGGCTTCGAGGTGCATTTTCCGAACCTCCAGTCCACCTATGTTTAAAAATTCAGATCTCTGCGTTGAGTGTATTTCGATGGGCATCGCGGACAGACAGACAGACGGAGGAAGACAGACACTTCCTTTTATTAATATAGATAGCTCATCACCTTCAAATCAAAACTTTAAATCAAAACATGATATATTGACATAAACTATTAGGGTATACCAGTATCTTCTTTAAACAAAAATAATAAATGCAGATATTAATTACACCCCCATGGATAGGACGCAAGAGTAACAGTATCAGAGGTGAGATTTTTCTCTAATTTGTCAAACAGCTTGAGAACATTTGAGGTTAGAAAGTCTCATTTTTAGACTTTAACTCTGCATTCCTTATTATTATTATTTTAATTTTTAGCAAAAGTAAGTATAAAAAGCATACAACTTACATGTTTAGTGCAAAAAATTTTCTTTACAAAATGATATATTTGCTTTTCAATTATTAATTACTCATTTTTTGAGCTGTTTGTTATTGTTATAACACTAAAATAAAATAAAAAGTGGACTATGGAATCAGATAGATCTTATTTCAATCTAACTTATCATAATAATTCATAATCCATAAACACTTATTTTACATGAATCTGCCCTTTTCTGGAGAATGGCCCGGATAGAATAGCAGAATATGGTGAGAAGAGCTAAAGAAGATAGTCCTTAGTTGGGAAGAGAGAAGAGATGGACAGAGAGAGGACGAAACAAATGGGATACATATCCTACACTCAAACGAGAAGAAGATAAATTAATTAAGACCGGCTCTGCTTTGGGTTTTTCCAAGGAAGGGAGGTCTGTAACAATGTGCAGTCAGTCTCGTGAGGAAAATTGGTTTAATTAGAATTAGAATTTATTTATTAGTTGTAGCACAGTATAAGTAGGCCTATTGATACAGTAAAGAAACTGTGTTAAAAGTCCTATGACTACATGTTAGCTGGACAACACTAGCGCTCCATGCGGAGAGTAACTAAAACTACATTCTCATCATATCAAATTACTTGGGAAAATACATAAACACATCACATAATGTTAAAAGAGAAAAATACACAATAGCTTTGTGTAATGCAAATGTGAATTTTAAGTTTAAGAAATAATGAAACAGATATTATAATCTAGTTAAGAACAGGTAAACAATACCTATATAGGCTACTGTTAAGGACTGTAGCTATCTAGGCCTAGTACTTTTCCTTTAAAATCATTGCCCTTTAATTTATAATTCAAATTATGATATTAAATACGTATCAATTACATAAATTAATTATTTATTATAGGTCTGTCACGTTGTTCATCCTACACATCTTTCTCAGAGTGTAATTTCTTTCTTTGCCTTATAAGGCAACATATGACTTCAATTTATTGTAGGTCTATGTAGCCTCAATTACTGAAGGATGAACTCCATTAAACAAAACAGAAAATTCTGGAGCATTTGAAATTGAGGACACTGTCAGTACAGCAGTTATAATTAACAAGTTTTTATAGGAATTCATAAACTGTCTGTTTTCAGCATGTTCCAAGGAAAGACTGTAATTTTCACTCAAATATTTTACATCTTTTGTTAGTAGGCTTTCTTGTTGACCATTAGTGACCCATTTTATACACCAGAAATCATTACAACAGAGTGAAATACAGTGTGTCCCACGCAAGAGTTGGCCAATGACGCGGGTTCCTGCGGCTCGGCGGGCACAGCTCCAACTCCCGAGCGATCGGGTGAAATATCTACGATAATGAAGCCGCGATCGGTGTTATGATTCAGGTTCTCACATTTACAGTTGGAATTGCAATGAAAATAACCACGTACCTCATCATAAGAGATGTTGGAAATGTTGTGGTTAATGTTGCCCCCCCCCACTTTTGAAATTTTCAATACGTGTATCTGTAGGTCCTGTAATATCATACTGGGAAGCACAACCTTCCCGACACAGCCATGAAAAGGCTGGGCAGCTGGCTGTATACATGCAAATACATATTTTAAATTCAAACTAAACACAAGGAGATATAGGCCTATCTAATAAACATAGGAAAATTCACCCTGGGCAGGGACTGTACAGCAACATCTCGACTACTAAGCTCCCACAGGAAATACCTAGAAGTCTCTATTTACAGCCATCTGTGAATCCTTTTAATTCTGTTGAAGAATTTCTTGACATATTGTAATTAATAATTCCTTATAAAATTGATTAAAACAGTTATTAAAACTTATATACAGTGGATAAAATTTTACCTTTAAAACGGTCACTACGTTTCAGCCTGACCTCCAGGCCTTCCTCAGGTGAACTAAAGTTTACTCGCATGCTGGTACGTTGTCCATGCTGGAAGGGGTCTCTGCCGTGCTCCCGTGCACGTTCGGAAAACCACTCTGTGCACAATCATCCTCCATACCCTCGGCGCATAACATAAAGGTGGTATCCCTGTGGTGTGCTTCGATCCATTCTCTCGGGATTTCGTACTCTGCGGGCGTCGCTACGTAAACGGTGGGAAATTTTGGTGTTGTTGTTCCCTTTGCGAACCTCCTGACGATTTCCAACCAATCATCGCCTAGGTCTCCTTCATAGTTGTTGAGGAGTTTCCCCGTTCTCCTGATAATATGAAAGGCCTCGCATATCTTCCTCCGAGTAACGTCGTTCTCTACCTCTAAATAATTCCTTATTTTATATAAATATCTTAGTCCCTGGTTTTCTGATGCCAAGACCACTCAGCATCCCAATTATTCCTCTAGACTGTGGCTGAGAATCCAACAACAATTTTATGTAAGTAATTTGTTGATAGGAATAGACAGCTTAATTACAATATGTAGTAGTTTATAAAAAACAAACAGGCCTATTTAAAAATTACCGCAAACATTTGACAGTATCTTCCAGTTTCTTTTCAGATATGGAAAAATCTGTAGGTCCAAGTGTCAAACCAAATTTGACTTGAGTTTCTTAATACAAAAATTGGATAAAGCTGTTTTTTACTACTTTTGGTTAATTCAATGTTCATTTTTAAAATCTGTATTTTATTTGGGTTGTCTACGACATTCTGCATGAATTTTGCTCTGTGTAGCGTTGTGGGACTTTTAGATTGTCATTGGCTGGCTGTGACTGATCGACTTATGTGCTTTACAGTGGCGGACGCAGAATTTTCTTTCGGGGAGGGATTTGAGATAGAAATAAAACTAAAAAAAATGTTATTAATAGTTTTGTTTGAATGTGAAACATGTCCAATTATGTTACAAGAGGTACACAAGTTGAAAGGATTTGAAAACAAAGTTTTAAGGAAAATATTTGCACCAAAAAGAATGGAATATCACGGGAACACAGAAAGCTGTACAGCAATAAAATTTACAGTCTTTATCGCTCTCCTAATGTCATAAGATTAATTAAATGCAGGTGGTTAATATGGGCTGGACATGTTGCTTGAATGGGAGTGGAGCATTTAACAAAGACCAGTAGGAAAATGACCATTAGAGGGACTGAGATGGAGAAGTGATGATAACGCTAGAATGGATCTAAGAGCAACTGACTGTAGAAATTCAAACTCAACAAGTTGACGAAGGACTAATATTTTCTGTATTACAGAGTTCCATTATGCTCTCATAACAATTCATGAGAAATAAGCAATTTATTTACTACAGAACAGATTCGTATTTATAGCCTATTCTTTTTACTATTTTTTTTTAATTTGGGGAGGATATATCCCCTCGATCCCCTCTCTGCATCCGCCACTGGTGCTTTACATGCAGGAAGAACAAGCCTACGTTATTGACAGATTAAGTTAGTATAATTTAGTGACAGGTAGCACTATGTTTCCTACTCGGTTTTACGATGTGATTGATTCGCCTGTCATGACCAAATATTGCAGTGTGTCAAAGAATACCCTTACAGCATGAGATAACAGGCGATGAAAGCTGGGTCCTGAAACAAATCGCCACCAGTTTGGAATGGCAAGGACAGTGCAATCTACTGGGAAAGTTATGGGTAGCGTCTTTCGGGTCTCAAATGATTGCACTGACAATAACAGGCAACGACATAAGCCCACCCAGGGCAGCTTGTCCATATAGGACAAAAAAATTTAGAAATATCTAGGGCAGCGACATTTACACTTGAAAATTAAATATATTTTTTTTAAATTTAATCCCCGTACTATCTATAAATGCTATAACGTCTTTCATTCTTTGTAATTAGCCTACAAGCCTTTCTCAAATCAATTTTATATAACCACTTTTTGGGGCCCTGCCTTCCACCCCAAGATTACCTGAGACATAGGCTATATCTCCGGTCCAACAACTGATTTTGGATATGGCTGGGTGGGCTAAACGTCACTGCCTATTTTACTGAATAACACAGTTCAATGGAATTAACACATTTTGTGAAATGAACATCGCCCTATCAGATACAACGGGTAGTATTGGAATAATGCAGTACTCACTCAGAATAGACAACATGGGAAGTTGACAGAGCTCAAGGTCGGGAATCACAGGACGTGTGGATGTGAAGAAGGGTACAGCACAAGCTCCTCTGAAACAAGAAATAAGGGATTTGAAAACCTTGCTTACATTAGGGTTGAGGGTGGGAGATGTGAATTGTGCTGATGTTATGGGGTTTATGATATTTGTGAAGATTTATTTATTTATACATCTTGGACATTATGCACAGTAATCATTTAACAGAATCACTTTTTCCTCTTGCAGTTTCCACCAAATTCAAGAGGTCTTCCAACCTGTCTACTTCCTTCCTGCTTACACCAATAGTTTCAACCTGCAATTAAGAAAACAGGCACGAATTCTCTCAAATGTCTGGCAGATCAATTCCAAGATGAAATATATTGTGAGATTTTCTCGGTGGTTCTCTCAGGATTCTTGCAAAATTCGAAGGATATTTATTTTTATTATTTCAGAACCATGCTGTGACACTATTCTATCATCACAAACTATAGTAACCCTGTGCAAAACTTCCACACTTTCCCCTTTTTGAGAAATACCAGAACAATCGGAATCTAACTAAGTAAAGGTTCACCACTAGATAGCCTTTTATAATCGCATAATTGCTTAAAAATATATTGAGATTTCACAGAATGATGTTTGTGTTTGATTCACTGAACATGTAGGTTATACCGTAGATTTAACGCTGCAGTACAGGTTATAACAATACAGCACAGGGAAACCATCTCCAAACTGTAAGTAAGGAGTGTTTAAAATGAAATATGGGCTACTCACATTAAAGTTTAGTGTAGATTGAACATTAGTTTCTGCTTCAATGTTGACCATAATCACTAGCATTTATCTTTTGTTCCATTGAATGAAGGGCTTCGGATCAAGATAACAAAACTAAACATTCTGTTCTATTTTAAAATATGACATTTTGGGTTTTAATATTCTAGCCAAAATACATATTATATAATTACCACATACCTAATGACAAGGGCCAGGATTTGAAGGTTTTAACCTATTTTTCCCCAGTTTCCTAATTAGAACATTTTAACGTATTTTTCCATTACATGCCCCTTGCTTTTGAATATACTCATCTTACAGAACCTAAATCAGACTGAAGGGCCTAAAAGGGGCTAAAGAGGACTGTTGCAGAAAACATGATTTCTAAATAGATTTTCCAATTAATGGAAAGGAAAATAAAATATATGTGAATTTGTGCATTTTAAGAAAACACAGAAAAATAAATTTATACAACGCACTGAAATTAACAATGTATTTGTCGCTTTGTTGCTTGTCGTTGTTACTCGAAAATGTTCCACCTCGCCATCACAGGAAATGAAACTTGAGCCGTCTGCAATTCTTTGAAATCTGCAACTAATCCATTATTGTTTTAACTTCAAAATAACAAGTTGCCGACCAACGACAGAGAAGTTATATTGAAGGATCATATTCGTGATACTCGTGTGTACTTGTTTTTGTACATCGGAAGGGAATTGAGCGGTGTATTGAATTAACTATAACATTTAAGGGTAAACACCTCAATTCTTTATGCTATCTTTTGAGTGCCGATATAAGGAATAGTTACTTGTTTATTTAAAATAAAAACTAGAATAACTGTGTCAAAATTATAGGCTAATACAATCTTCGGTGTTAATATTCGTGTTCATTATTATGTTTTATTATGGCGGTTAAAATCGTTTGTTAGAAAACCTAAAAAGGGCTGTTCCACAAAAATAAATGGCTAAAATACCCTTTAAAAAAGGCTAAAAATCCAGGGCCCTAGTATTGACCCAGGAATCACTTTGAAACTGAAATTTTTTTTATGTACCAAACCAACACTATTTAGAAAACTAGAAATTCCCGGAGAAGAGATTCAATGATGCGATTGCAGTCGCTGGTATGCAAAAATATCATGCGTTCATACCAGAATCGAAATTTAAGATAAAAACCAAACTAATTTCTAACAGTGAAAGCTATGATGTGCACAAGATTCAAGTAGGACCTGGTGTTGAAGATATGCCATTTGATCAAATATCAGGATTTGTAGCTTGTGGATATGACAACAAATGGTGGCCTATCATGTGTACTTTCAAGAAATGATATTGAACAAGAAGTCAACGTATCGTTTCTCTATCCTTCCGGACCATGCCCTTCCTTTACTTATCTGAGAAGAGCATACATTTTAAGTATACCAAAGAATTTCATAATTTGCAAAGTAAATCCAACAACAGCTACTGGGAGAACTTGCAAACTAACTGAAGAAGTAATTACAATGGTGTCTCAGACTCTGTTAAAAAAACAAGAACTTCTTTATCAATAGTTTCAACAAAGCAATTTATCACTTGAAGGCTACAGGAAAGTAAGTTAGAACCACACATAGGCTTAGTTTTTCAAATTTGTAACTCTTGTGCTTTTGGTTACACTTTGCATTGAATGTTGAACGTCACTGTAGGTGCACTGCCATAAACAAATAATTTTAATGTGAACTAATTGGAATCCCATCTTTAAAATTGATATATATGCTCTCAAAAGGTTCATGAATGCAATATATTTTTTTCAAAAAAATAAAAAGATTCTATTTTTAAATATTTATAAAATCATTTCTTTTGAAGAATTTAAAAATAATAATATAGGTAAGTTGAACATCATATTAAAGCTTATGAAAATCTAAAGAGAATGGCACAAATTTCAGCCCTCTAGCTCAAATAGTTTTGAAGATAAGACCATTTAAAAATTTAAATCTCTCTAAAAATTACAATTTTTTTAAAACTTTGAAACCTGATAACTCAAAAACAGATGGTTCAAATGATCTAAAATTTTATATTTTTAACATTAATAGCTAGTACTACCAACATACAAAATATTATTTTATTCTGAGATATGAATTGGTTGATTTCACATGGACTGACCCAATCTCCATTCTAATCATGGCTGTTTTAATTTCAATATCCAAGTCTAATAATCAGTTGCATCATTCTCATGGCTGAATAAATTTTCAAATTAATTGGATATGCCTGACCACTTTCCATCTTTGGTTGCAATATTGATCAAGCCTGTTATCCACATATATAAGGAGATTGCACAAGCATGACCACTGACATAGAATTCAGGAAAACAGGATAAATAAAGTTACCACGAGAAGGTAATAAATATGAAATTTCGCTAACAGATTCAGATGTCCAATGCCTCATATAGTAATTAAAATTATTCCTTTCAAAAAAACCACATTTATGGAGCACTTTATGGTTTTGTACTTTGTAATTTGAAATTAACTTATGAAGGACTTTCGATTTTCAAATTAAAGGTCCTTTTATAGGTATTTAGAATTTGAAATGAGGAAAAACGACTTACCACACTCAAACTATTTGGTCACAAAATGCTTGATACAGCTTTTCATGGCTCTCGAAGATGTAGAATTTTGCATTCCATTGCTTCTACACACAAAGCATGATAGGAGTTGAAATAAGAAGAAACCGAAATTCCGGAATAAAAAATTGTATTGTCTTTGCAGAATATTTTATTTCTCACTCTCATGGTTACCATACAACCGTTTCACGGATGAAATTAGAAATAAATCATCACTTTCATACTTCCCTCCCCAAAAACCTGCGATATAATAATCTACATATTACCATACCTCGTATCGTTTTCTCTATGTCTAGGGTAGAGAAAGTTATGTGACTGCATTATTTTCGTGGATTTCATTCTTCAATATTTATTTACACCAATGAATTCTATTGATAGCTTCTCTAATTTGTCAAAGTCCCGTTTCATTTATTTCCAAAGTTACCTGTGACCACTGTCAACAGTACACTATCGTCATGAGAAATGTACATGGAATTTGATAATTCTGTGTAAAAAGGGATTAAGTATTCCCAAAAACATTTGATTTTTGGCATTTAAAATAAAAAAATTCAAAATCCTTTCTTAGTGAGCACTTATATTATGAAACGAAGGTACTGTCAAAATTCCAAGTCTCTGCCTGTTATGGGTTAGGCTCTATGTTGAATCTCTGTCAGTCATTAAGTGAGGACAAAGCCTCTTATATATATACTAGCAGGTGCCGTTGGCTTTGCCCGCGATTACTTACTCAACTGCAAGATATTGTGATTAAATCATTTATTTAACAGAGAAATAATTAAAACAGTATATTTAGTAACACTGACATCGTTTTTACATAAATTCGAGGAATTATGTAATTTTACTCTTAATTATATTGTTTAACGTTAAAAAAAAATAAACGAACAATATGAATCTTATGCTGCCATAAGGGCATACAAATTCCAAATGAAACTATTAAAATGAACCATAGATTCATGAACCTTACCCAAATCATGCATAAACAATTTTATTATAACGACTGATGATAAAAAAAACTAAAAACCGGGTTTCGAGGTGCATTTCACGATCAAAGTGTGCCACCTCAGATTAGAGTTCCCTAGCCCAAAAAAACCCTGCATAGTGTTTTTTGTCCAAATCATTCCATGTTTTCCCATTAAGGCTTTGCCCGCGAAACTTGTAAGCTGTAAAGATCATATTGATTAATTTGAACATTTTGATTAAAACGTTGAATTTACTGATTATTTTACATAATCTACATAATTGTGAGATACATAATTTACTCAAATATAAATTTCAATACCTTCTCTAATTTTCAAAGTCTTGTTTCACTTATTTCCAAAGCTTTATGTAAAGATTGCCAACAATACACTGTTGTCATGTGAACGTGATTTGGATTTGATAATTCTGTGTAAAAAGGGATTAAGTATTCTGAAAAACATTTGATTTTTGGCATTTAAAATAAAAAAATTTCAAAATCCTTTCTTAGTGAGCACCTACATTATGAAACGAAGGAACTGTCAAAATTCCAAGTCTCTACCTATTATAGTTTAGGCTCTACGTTGATTCTCTGTCAGTCATTCAGTCAGGACTGTATATAAAGATAGTGTATGGATATGGGATTCAAGCAGGGATTTAAATTATGTACTAAAAACTGTAAAGTAAGCTAAACTGAGATTAAACTGTACAGGAAATTTAACTAACCAGAATGTGGAATTGAAGGGAAATTGTTATATCACCTGTGGGCGAGATGATGCAAGTAAATTCCGCTACTCCAGCACTTGATGAGGCAGTCTCACGCTGTGAAAGTGGCTCTCAGCTGAAACTCTGTTCCGGCATTGCCTTCGCTCATCACGGTCTCTAGTGTTCCGGCAACTTCCTGGAACCTGATCTGGAAGTACACAGGCAAGTTCCAGTGCTGGAGAAATGCAGCATACTGAGGATGTGTGTGTAACCTCTTCACGCTCACTTGCGTTCCAGCTTCTGCAGGAACTCCAGGGTTTCACAGTACTTCTGCAACACAAATAATCTCATGTGACAAGTTGCAATTATGATATGATATTTTTGTTATCGATTCCCGAGTTAAGCTCCAGATCAATTCATTAAGCAGGGCTTACGGATTGGACAAAGGTCTAGTTTGATAAGCAGATGTGAAGGAGTGGGTAGTGTCATTTGTCAAAGCTAACTTGCACTGCAGCTTCCAAAGCCGTATATGAGAACTGATAAATTCAGTCTAATATATTACCATAAAACACGTGCTAAATTGGGCAGTACTGCGGTACCGGTTAACCGATTTGCTCCAAAATCAATAGGCTTCTTCCCATGGACGTTATAAATGTGTATACTAAGTTTCATGAAAATTCTATAAAGCACAGACAGATAGAATGATGGACATACTTTTTCCCATCCACCACACAGTCTCAGCAAGTACCATATTATTGTTATTATATTTTTAATAGATTATTACTTATTTATTGTGTTGAGTTACCATTTTTAGCATGATTTTAACGCTCATTAAAACTAAGAAGTCAAGAGTAATCAGCTGTCTTTTTTGATCTGAGAAAATATTTGCCTTAAGGTACAATTTGGTATAAGATTGACTTTGAAAACTATGTGTGGTTAATTACTATGTAAAGTAGCAGAAATAGGTGAGAACCGTGACTTTGGGATTTCTGGGGCTGTTGTACAAACACTAATGACAAAGTATCTGGGTAAAGGACACAACTTGTGGCTTGACAATCCTCTCCTCTAAAACTGGCTTCATGCAAATGGAACAAATGTGTGTGGCACAGTCAGAAGGAACAGGAAAATTAGACAAAGGACAAGTAGAGTTTAGACATACTGTCAATATGTTGACAGTGCGATGGATGGACAGACGAGAAGTATGTATGTTGACAACTTTGCACAAAGATACAATGAAACCCTCTGGAAAAATTGACAGAAAGACAGACACTCCAATAATGAAGCCTGAATGTGTACTGGACTACAATAAGAACATGGGTGTAGTGGACAGGACTGACATGATGATTAGTTCGCTGGAGTGTGTCAGGAAATCAGTGAAATGGCACAGAAAATTCTTCTTTCATCTTTTAGATGTTACTGTACTAAATTCACAGGCACTCTTCAATGTGAAAACAGGTAAGAATATTACTCTGGCTGATTTTCAACTTACTCTCATAAGAGAGATTTTCAAACAGACCAAGACCAACCAGTAAATCTAGACGACCTTTAGCTGGTGATCAGCCCTTGAGACCTACAGAGAGACATTTTCCAATAGCTGTACCACTCACCCCAAACAAAGCCAAACCTGCTAGGAAATGTCATTCATGTCTGTTCCAATACCACCCAGAGGGAAAAGAAAAGGAAGGGTACGAAGTACATGTGTGCCAAATGTGATGTCGGTCTGTGCCTACACCCCTGATTTGAAATTTTTCACACAAAAAATCAATTTTAAAATTTAACTATTGTTGTGGTATTTATAAATATATTATTTTTAATAATTTTAATAGGAATTTTACAGACCAAACTGGTAATATTTCATATAAAGCAAACAAAGAAGTGCATTTTTGACACCCCTGTCTTGTAAACTATCAATAATATTTTCTATGCAATGCCTTTATACTTATCATTTCTAGAAAGTTACATTATTTTCACATAATTATGTAACTTTGAAGGTTTCATTCCTAAAATACAAGTAAATAAATTTTGGAAACCCCTGATTTGTAAAAACACTTTTGAAAACAATTTTTTTGTGTATGCAGTACCTTCAGTCATTGTTTCAAAATGTGCTACCGGCATTATTTACACAGAATTTGTGATTGTTCAGCATTTTATTTCTAAGAAAAAACATTTTGGTCACCCCTAAATTGTAAAAGTAATGCTAAAATGCCATTTGACATGGACTCTTCAATGATACTCGAAAGTAAGTGCAATTTTCTATTATTTACAAATTAAATTTTCGATTTGACAATAATGGCCTTTATGGACAACCCTCAATTATGTGTGTTGCATATGGTATACTTTACACTTTTTAACATGTGTGTTTTTGGGCATATAGGCCATCAAGAACATATGATTGGTAAGTGATTACAGAATATTTGCATTACTTTTTGCATGCTAACCCACAATTTAAGAAAAAATTAAAAAGTGAAAATATCTCAGCAAGGAGGATATTTCAGCTTGCTACAGCCACAGTAATAGACAGTACTCAGATCTCATCTCAAGAGCGTATCACCTGAGTAGCTCTCAAGTACGCATTCTCATCTTGAGATGAGGACAGAATAATAGTCCCGTTTCAAGCTCTTCTCAGCTGATAATTTACTCACGCGATACGAGATCCGGTACTCAGGTACTCAGCAAACAATGTGTGAAGCCTTGAAATATTAAAATCATACATTGTTTACGATCATTTAAAATAATTATGAAAGAAGAAAAAAAAAATTACTATACCAAGAATCGAACCCGAGACCTCTAGCACCACAGTCTAGCTAGCTTGCAGGCAACAAGTTCTCCACATTACCGCCGGGGGCGCGGGCAGTTCACGTTCGTTGCGCTGATTGGCGGGTTCGACAAATGATTTGCTGGAATTAGAACAGGTCCTATATGCCGATGCGAATAACCAAACGTTTGCCCAAAGGCGAATTTGACCGTTAGCAATACCCATTTGTTGAAAAGTGCTAGTTGTGCAATAGATATAACAAAAAATTTGACCGTGAGCAACAGGCATTAGTTTCTGAATCCTTGTCGACCAATGCATCTAATGACTGCCCCCCACTGTAGATTAGGATTGTATATTGTGTACAATAAGGGTGTTATGCTAAATATGCTGTCAGTAGAACGCCATCTTGAGTTCATCTTGAGTCGTGAAACGAGATTTTTCCCTACTTCAAACGGCTCTCAAGTCTAGTTTCAGCGACTATTACTATGCACGCTGGGAATCTCGACTTGAGACTCGACTATTACTCTGCGTGATACTGGTCTCAGCTGATCAGCTCTCACGTGATACGTTCTCAAGCGAGAGGCTTCCGGCAGTACTCAAGATGCGTTTATTTCTCTGCACGGTGTCTCAAGTCTGATTTTACGTGAGTTTCTCAGGTGAAACAGGACTATTTCTATGGCCCCTAATATCTCAGCAGCGAAAGGGTTAATAAAGTAGTGTGTGTTTTCTAAGATACCGTATTTATTTGAATATAAGGTGCACCTTTTTTATCCATTTGTAGCTTTCAATTTGTGCACGTTAAATTAATATTGTTCCACTTCATTGTGTCTTCCCATTCCAAGTGAACTTAATTAAGCTCACATGTTCTTACCTGAGCTTCAACAACGGCTCCATGTGTGTGTCTATGAACCCCAGCACTCTTGAGCACACACCCTGCAGTTCTCGGGGGTCCGACTGCAGCGACACTTCGCTGATGATGTCGTGCAGCACAGGAGAAATTACTTCTCTTCTGAACAATGCTTCCACATCTGATGTCTTGTCCAGCGTGGTGTATATGCACAAACACCGGACCACGCCCTCGATATCTCGCTCTCTCAGGTTCTCCAGAAACATTCTGTCTAGGCTCGATGTCAGCAGGTTCTGGATTTTCTCTGCTCGCTGGAAATAATTTTGCACAATTCATAATTCCAGTTTACATGGAGCTAAAGAATACAGCATTAATTGTGCACTGTAGAACGTAAAGGGATGTTCCTTTGCTAGTTTTACTTTTGACCCTTAACCATGGGCGTGAGGTCTGTGTGACTGCCTAGAGTTACAAAATGAGAATTTTAATTATTATTTAAGCAAACTGATTTCTAAATGTTTAATTATCGAAGTGTTATTCTTACACCACCATTTTATGGCAGGGCAGATATCTGAGTCTCTGCGCCACAAATGGAATGAAATGCAAAGATATGTTAATATTTTTCAAATGAATATGTAGCCTAAGCATGGACGCTACAAGAATAAAGTGTTTTATAAAAATCCATATCAGTCCTGAATTCCACTGCGTTCAAATACAATTAAAAGACTTTTTTAAATTATTTCAAAACTAGTGGATAAAATTTACAAGTTAAAACAGAGTATAATCGGCACCCAGGGGGTGTGTATGAATAGATACGATGGGGATGTAGGTGAGGAGATTGAGAAGGGAAAACCCAGTGGTAAAAACTCCCCGGCCGCAGAAGGAAGATTGAGTTACCAGGAATGATGTGTCACCTGAGGAAGACTTTTAACTTTTGTGTCTTATATAAGGTGATAATAAGGGTCTTTAGAAGGGAAGAAGATATCCAGACAGTAGCAGTGGTTTATGTTTTTACTGCAGTCACATGGACCTTTAATAAGGGTTAAAGCATGAAGGTAAAGGTTGGTATATTTATTGTACTAAGAAAAATTACAAAAGAGTCAACTGGATTTGATGCTTGTCATTTTACCACTAGACATCCTTAAAACAATAATTCATTTTGTGGAGTGTGTGTAAACATATTCTCTACTTTGTGTTAAGGTATGTTCTTCTGCCTACTTTCTGTTCACATCCTAACACAATTATAATTATTCTATTACTCTTGCCATTAGCAAATGCCCTAAATAAATAAACTTTACAGGTCTTCTAAATAAACGGCATTTATCAGAAAATTATTCCTATTAGCAACTATTCAATCTCTTTATGCATAACACATTACATTTCACTCGTTTATTTAATTTAGCTTCCATTCTTTTAATTTCATTTTCATTTATGTGTTCACACTTCTTCAATAGCACTATCTGTTGCAGACTAAATGCTAGACGCATATTCCTGGTGTTGATTTTTAGGAAGGAAAGGGCACTGATCCCTACAAGAAATTAAAAGGTTTGTAATTTCCTTTTACACCCTTCCGTTTTCCCGCCCCCCTTACTCATGTGATCTTCTGTGCAACTTTGTTTCGACCATGGCCCCACTGGGATAGAAAATCGGACAGGCCTTCTCTCACGTGGTAATTTCACTTCACTATGCATAGCTCTTTCCCGTTGCTGGACAGAGAATATATTCAAAGTAATCATGATACTGATTCATTTGTGAGAACAGCTCAGCTCAGAAAGTTTAAGACTAGAAATCGATTCAGCGTTTTCAAAGTTTGGTGAAGGTCATGAACGGGATTCAAACCCTAGCCTCAGAAGTACTGGTGAATCAACACAGTTCAGCATCGCAGTCAATAATTAATTTTAGACAGAAAATAACGGAATGCTCCCAAGAAATCAGGCGAAGCTATTCTCATGAATAACAGTCATGATGTGTATATACAATACACGGCCACAGCTAGGAATATCGCCAGATTTCATGAGGGCAGTGGCAACTAATTTTCAATACAATCTTATGTATAAAATGGTACTTGTTTTGAATTACCTTTTAACGGAGACAATGTTTTTGAGTTTTCCAGTTGTCCCCACTCCTCCTCGGAACCCTTGATCGCGAACTGACTGAGGTTCTCCTGTTTGAGTTTCCGCAATTCCAGCTGTTGTTTCTGCTTCAGCTCCTGCAAAAGCAAGTTGCTACGCATCACTAGGACAGCTACAGGACAACTCCTTCCCTCAAACCAAAATCCAGATTTTGATGACCTAAAAATACTTTAAAAATGAGTTATAAAATGATAGTAAAGATACAAAAAATTACTCAAAAACTAAGAAAAATTACCCAAAAACTTGAATGAAAATACTAGTTTATTCATCAGATTTGTGTACATTTCACATTATTTTAAGTAGTTGACCCAAATATAGGCTTGAAATTAGTTAATTGCTACATAGAGTTAAATGCTAACAGAAAACACCGTCAAAGATTGTAAAATAATGACTTTACGTTCCAAAAATGACCAAAAACAACCCTAAGAATTACCATATTTATAATCTAGGGCATTAGTGGGTAATGTCCATCATGTTTCAGTTACAAGATCATTTGCCATCAAAATCCGGGCCCTGCTAATGAGATAATGACAAATACGATGCACCCAGGGAGGGAAGTAAGGTGGTATGAAATACTGTGGTCAAATACCATACCATCACTGAAAATCATTAGATCTTAAAAAAAATATGTTAATGTTCTATTTTTTATTATTTATTTATTTCAGTTGTGTTAATACTCCTTTTAGCTACGAGGCCATATCAGGAGTTCGGGATCTGTGTCTATACAGTAGGGTAGGCCATGGAACTATTGACTGTCAACTAATTCTATTATTGGTGTATTTTATAGAGTAAATTTCAATTTATATGGTAATTTAAATGTATGAAATGGTGAGGATGATTCATGGTATGTAAATATCCAATTCGGCACTTCATGATTATTCATCCACTGGTAGCCATTGCCTAGATGTTTGTGACTTTTGTCATCTGGGAAGTATAGAACAATTTCCTACATATCTCGTAATAATTATGTTGCAAAGGAGGGGGTATGCTTTTTTTTAATTAAGGCATGATAGGGATAGCATACCGCCTCTGGATTTCCCCACTTCCTTCACTGGTTGCACCATGAATGCCAGCTGCTGTCTACATCCCGACACCATAGTTCCCTGCTATAATCCTAAAAATGTTTCTGATTACTCCAGGGAAATCTGCGCTCTCTTTCTTCCTCTAGACAAGTGTGGCAGTAGTGCACAGAGAATCGCTATAATCGGTTTTCCTAAATACATCATGAGTCGTATAGTCGTTTCAGCTTGGACATGCTTTTACACTCCAAATTATGGATTGTTCATGACTAGAGCCCGGATTTGAAGGTATTATTTAACCTATTTTTTCCCCAGCTTCCTAATTAGAACATTTTAATGTACTTTTCTGTTTCATGCCCCTTTCTTCCGAATATATGAATCTTGTAGAACCTTAAAAGGGCTAAATCGGGCTGAAGAGCCTAGAAGGGGCTAATGAGGACTTTTTCTCAAAAACTGGGGGCTAAAGAGGACTTCTGCAGAAAAACACGATTTCTAAATAGATTTTCCAACTTACGCAAAGGAAAAATAAATATTTGAAGTTGCGCATTTAAGAAAAGACATAATAAAAAGAAATGTATTGCCTTCGTAACTCGAAAATGTGCCGTCTCACCGTCGCAGGAAATGAAACTTGAGCCGTCTGCAATACTTTGAAATCTCCAACTAATCCATTGTCGTTTCAACTTTAAAATAAGAAGTCGGCAACCAACGACAAAGAAGTATATTAAAGGAACAAATTCAGCCTACTTATTTTTTTAGATTGGAAGTGAATAGAGTGGTTTATCGAATTTTTGTATTATTAAATGGTAAATATCTGAATTCCTTCAAGTGCTGATATAAGGAATAGTACCGGTAACTTGTTTATTTTGTAAAAAAAAAAACTAGAATAACTATGTCAAAATTATAAAACAATTTTCGGTCTTAATATTAGTGTTCATTATATGTTTTATTAAGACGGCTAAAAAGGGCTATTCCATGAAAATAAAAGGCTAAAATACCCTTTATAAAAGCCTTAAAATCCAGGCGCTATTCATGACATATGGCAGACAGGATTTGGATGTCATGTCTATTCACCTTTGCTGTTCTTCTAGTTCTTCCTGCATACTCTTTCCCACTGGGTTGAATCCAGCTGTCGACCTCGGCTGCACAAAACTCCTTTCTATCGACTGTTCCAGAATACTCATGAGGTACTGAACACATCGACGTATTGTTCGGTTGAACAATCCAAGTAGCTGCGACGCTGGCAATTCTAATTCAGCAGCTAGAGCGTCCACAGTCTTGTATTGCAGACCCAAACCAACGAGAATGGCCTACAACAATGCACAACAATACCTTTACCAATGCTTTAAAAATATTATTCTCCTCTATTGTAAGGTCTAGGTTAGAATACTGCAGTGTTGTGTGGAACCCTCATCAGATCAAATATAAATAAATTAGAATCCATCCAAAACGATTTTTAAATTTTTTTTTAAAGTTTCGGATTTTATCCAACATTCCCATTCTACGTTATCGTCAATTTTCAACACTAACTCACTAGCTGTTAGGCGAAAAGTTAATAGTTTAATATTTTTGCATAATTTAATCTATGCTGTGTAAGTTAATATCAAAATTACATCATGTATGCTCCGCCTCTAAACTGTAGAAGTAATACAACATTACAAAATATTAAAGGAATTCTCCCCTTTAAGACTGTGCATTTTGTTCAATAATCTATGTAATGACTCTAATTGAGATCTATTTGAATCCAGAATTTCTTATAGAAATATTTGCTAAATTTTTAGCATGCAGTCGTAAAATCACAAAGCAATGTAAGTATTGTTCTTCTATTTGTTAACTTTATTAATTGTATTTGTTTTAATTGATTTGTTTTAGTGTTATTTTGTTGTTTCTTTGATTGTCAATAGAGTCTACTATGCAATTTCCACGAGTGATGAATGGGACACTATGATTTAGAAAATTCAAAATTAATAACCTATTTTTAATTTAAATCCTTGATTTATTCCTAGAGTCCAAAGTGTTGTTACTTGGTAAATAAGAATCACGTGCAATTTTAATAACCCGCCACCATTTTCTCTGCAATTCAGAAATGATATGATGGATGGTTCAAGAATTGAGCCATAAGTGTTGGAGAGTTCAGAACATGATATTTCTGTGAGTTATATATCAAACCAAATGTAACTTACACATGAAATTAAAACCCTAAGAATTACACACAAAACGTTTTAATGTAGGATCATTAACAAATTTAAGATTCTTAAAAGATAAATGATAAGTGACGGACGGGACATGTCCAACAACTGTATTTCATAAAATTATGTTGAACTTTGAGACAGAAAATCCTAAACTGAACTACAGTAAAACAAAAATGACACTTCAGTGAAAGACCAGTGTATAAAAAATAGTCAACAGACTAAATTACACAACAGAAACACAGTCTACTTCAAAGGTCATTGACAACATACAATGTACCACTACCACCCAATGACTGGTATTTTCCTAAGTTGATGGTGCCAAACTAAAGAAAAAATGAGTTGTAGAATGTTTCTTCCCCTTTACATGCAATTTCAATACCTTAGGATTGCACTACAGGTGATCACAGCAATGATTACAAGATTTTTCAATTTCGCTCATAGGCTCACTCTCTCATGGAATGCATGTGATATCACTTTTCTCTGTAGTGTCTGTAGGCACCGCCATCGTAATATACAGGCCATATTGTAGAGGGCGCAGGAAAACAATCAGCTGATCAACGAAGTCGGTTATAAGCCAACGTGGGTGTATGTTGACAGTGGTTAAGAGCATTGGTATTTGTTTTTACCCGTTGTTTAATTGATAAATTCTGCATTTTTCATGAAATGTAGGTCTTACAAAGTATTGCAAGATTAATAGTGTAATACTACCGTTTTCAAGTGTGAAATACGAGCCAGCGTGTTACAGATCTCAAGGCAATGTTGTACCCTAACCAACGAACTCTTTATTGCTTGTGATGTATCAATTGTATCATACTCAATTACTGAATATCAAAATATAATGTATATCTGTGAGCATCACAGATATAAAAAAGTGAAAAACGTTACATGCGTTATAGGCTGTGTCATGCTATAAATGTTACAACCTAACCTAGCTAAACACCAACCCATGTGGCGAAACTCCACGACATATCAGTATCATTTCACTTTCTGAATCTAAATCCGATTTATATTCTGTGTGCAACGCAGATAGGCCTATACAGAATGTGTAAAACTCGATATACCACAAAACTGTGTAGTGCTGTGCCATAAATGTTCCAACATGACCTAGCATATCACCAACCCATGTGTTGCTTCGAATTTGGCGTAACCCCCCGATGTATCAGTATCATACTGTTCCAATTAATGACTCTCAAAAGCTGATGTGTTGATTCGAATGTGGCATAACCCCCACAGTTGTGTTTTGTGAATATGCAACAGAAATAAGCTACAGTAAAAATGCCAAAAAGTTGTGTTGTACCTGGATGTAGGTCCAATTATTACGGTGGTGAATATACACCTGTGTTCTCTTTTCCTGCTGATCAACAGAGAAGACAATTATGGATTAAAAAAATTCCAAGGGAAAATTTTGTGGTTACTAAGAACAGTGGAGTCTGTATCAAACTCTTTCACGAAGAGAAAATTCTGAGGGAAATTAGAGCCACTCGTCCAGATGGTGAGTACAAGTTGCCTAATTTAAAACATATTCATAGTGACACATAATAGGCGAGGTAATCTTTTATTATAGGTACCAGTAACTCCCTCTCTCCGTGTCACTGCAGTCTCCTGTTTGTGCTGTAGTTCTGCGGTCAAAAGGTCACATGAATGCACCTAGTCAAAAGATAGGCCTACATATTTTAAATGGTTTGTGTTTTTGATTACTGACTGCCATACTTTGATGTTTTTAAGAGGAAGGAAAAGAAGACAAGAATGGAGAAATGAATTGTTGAAACTCCTTCAGAATAGCGTAGCCAGCCATGCTCTGCCATTAGCAACCGTGCCCCTCCGAGCCGCAGGGAACAAAAGGGAAACGATCGGTGCAAGGGTAAAATTTCCCGTCGCAGAAAATATTGAAGTGAGACATAATAAACCCCGCGCTATTCAGTATATTGCTCCTAAACTAATACAAGTGTACCTAACCTAACATAACCTGTCACTGACCTAGAATTTGGCTGTCACTACTTCTAGAAGCCTTATTACCCTTCCACGCCTTTCGTAAAACATCGTTTCATGGCACGAATCCCACACTATGCAGAATACTGCTGCTATACTAGCATGACTGTTCCTAACCTAACATAACCTGTCACGGAGCTAGAATTCTTAATGCAGAAGCTTTTTTTAACCATTCCACATCTTTCATAAAACATCACTATAACAGTCGTTTATCTGCCGAATTCAATCGGCATCCAATCATGTTCGTTATATTGGCGACTTTGTAGACTTGGTCCCACTTGGTACAGCCCGGTTGTGACAGCGGTCACCTTATTCTCAAGTTCAGTGAAATTGTTTAATTTTTCCCCATTTCACATTCTGTCTACTAGATAGCGTTGCACGGCATTTCTAATAGTTCAAGTCGTGCCACTAGGCAGGTCCTGTTAGTGAGTAGGAATGGCGAGCTAGGGTGGAATGGATTCTTTTTTCCCATACATTCAAGTTTGGTGGTTATTTAAAACTTAAAACATTCCGTTATTGACTATGATGATATACTCATATGATCGTACCTTCAAATAGTGGAACTACAAACAGAAGGCTGCAATACGACTGTTGAGTTAGCTATGCCTATTGGCCTATTCAAAGACTACCAGCTACAATTTGTAAGGTATTGATTTTTTACCTTATCTATGCTGATACTTCAGAAGCTTGCCTAAAAGTAGTTATTCTTTACCTACAGGTTCAGAACTAGTGGTTCCTCGTAAAAAAACTAGAATTAGCGAGTGATGCTGTTCCATCAATTTTCCCAAACCTCCCTACATATCTCAGCACAGATGCTGCACCTGCACGCAAAGCTCCAGACGTTAGGCGACAAGAAAACATCCAACGACAGAGTGAGAAATATGATAAATGGCTGTCTGAAGATAGGATTTCTTCATTGGATGATATGATAAGAAACACACACAAATTCAATCACTCCAAGTGGATTTTGAAAACACATGATACCAAGATTTATTTTATGAAAATTGATTTTCATGAATCCCCAGCAATTAAAGCAGTTTTAATGATAGATGAAAGACTGAATGTTAATGTTATTTGTGATAATTTCAGTGTTGAAACCAAGCACTTTGAATATATTCTAGGCTCCAAACTTACATGTGACACTTATTCAAAACTACAAAATCTTCTTACATCTGTATACAATTTCGAAGCTGAGTGTGTTCCTGTGAAAGACAAAATAAAGTATATTCAGATCTTGCTACATAAAGTGGTTGAACAGAGTGAAGAGAATGAGGCGAAAACTGGGTTTCAGTTCTTAAGTGATCAGCTTGGTCTTCTTGTATCAAAGCAGCAGATTTACTGTTAACTGCTGCTAATTTTTACTTTTCTTTTCCAGCAGCATACAAGTACTTAAGAGATCTCAAAATGGTTGTTTTGCCCCATCCATCATATCTGAAAACATTTAATCTTTCTAGTATCGATGGTGGCATAAACAGTCCCTTAAAGGTGTATTTGGAAACGAAATGCCAAGCACTTAACCCACATGAAAGGACAGTCAGTTTATTGCTTGACGAGATATATGTGAAGCCAAAAATTACCTATAAAGGCAATAAAGTTGTTGGCATGGCAACAAATTCAACCGAAATACAATCTGCCACAACTGTTCAAACTTTCATGATAAAATCTCTTCTGTCAAAGAATAAGGATGTTGTTGCATTGCTACCAGTAAAGAATTTAGATTCGGATTTCCTTTATAATTCAACGCTCCAGGTTTCACATTTGCTGAATGAAGTGGGGTATGAAGTTGTCTGCATAATTTCAGATGCAAATAAAGTCAACGTTAAATGTTACAAACAATTGTGTAACGCTAGTTCAGTGTTCACCCCTTTGATAGTGAAAAAAAAATCATTTTGCTTTTCGATACTGTCCATATTCTGAAGAATTTAAGAAATAACTGGTTGAATGAAAAAGACACTACATTCATATATCCCTCATTTCAAGATGCCACTGAAATAAAGCAGTGTAAATTTCAACACATTAGGGAAGTTTATCAGAACGAAAAGCAGTCTGTAGTCAAACATGCACCTGGTCTGTCTTTTAAGGTATGTTTTCCAAACAACATTGAAAGGCAAAATGTAAGTTTAGTCGTGCCATTATTTGAAGATAAAACCATTACCACCATGGATGTATTGCTAGGTATTGAAGCTGATGGCACAAGAGAGTGGTTAGAAATCATGAGAAAATGGTGGCTGGTGGTTAATGTTAAACATCCTGACAAAGGCACTCGCTTACGAGAGAAATATGCCGAACCTATCAGACGTATTGACCAAGAGAACATCAAATACTTGCAGGAATTTTGCAATTGGCTAAAAAAATGGGAGGACATTGTGATTGTGAATTCACCTAGGAGCTGTGGTAAACTAAGTAGAGAGACTTACACAGCTCTGCTTCATACTACTGAAACCTTAATAAAACAGTGTGAATATTTACTGACAGATAAGGGATTTCATTATGTAATGCTAGGAGTTTTTCAGACTGATGACCTTGAATTAAGATTTGGAAGGTACAGGATAATGAGTGGCTGTAATTACAATGTATCTGTACAACAGATCATTGAATCAGAGAGGAAGCTGAAGGTTACAAGCCTATTGAAACTTAAGATTGGTAACCCTGTATCACTTAATGTAACACAGATTATAACTGACATTAATGAATGTTGTGATGATATTCTAGCCACTGAGGATATTCTTGAAATATCTGAAACTATAGTGACAGCATGTTCAGAGATTGATATAGACAATGGCACCTTGGAAGTACTGATTTTCATAGCAGGGTATGTCAGCTTTAAAGTGTCTTGTGTGGCTAAATGTGCAATGTGTAAGGATTTATTGATAACCGATCGTGAGCTGGATTTTGAGGCACCCCCTACACTTAATTACCTTAACCATCTTAACCGTGGAGGCCTCAAATATCCTTCGCCTATTTCAGTTGACATAGGAATCTGTGTATATAAAATTTTCCAATTTCTCTTTTTGAAAGACAATCAAGTCAGATCGTCCTATTTTAACAATCCCAAGACTTTGATTAAGTCCCTATTGTTAAAATTCTTGGAACCATTCTATGATGCTGAAGTATGTGAATGTGGAAAACCACTTATTGAAATTGCAAATGGTTGCATGAACATATGGGTAAATATTTTATTAAATAATTACTCTAAAATGAAGAATAATGATTGCTTAGAAGCCAATCAGACACAAAAAAAAGATGCTCCAAAGACAGTAGGCCTAATACCAATAACAAGAAGTCAAGAAAACTGAATGTGTTTCATAATCAATAGTAGGCTACCCCTACTGAACACAAATACGTAAGTACTTAAATATGGAGAAGACCCAATAAACCAAGTAGGCCAATTGCACACACTTATCACAATGAAATGGGAAAAGGAGATTATGCCAGCTAACTCAAAACTCTTTCAGAAGGGTGCTTATTATTCTGCAATACAGATATATAATAAGCTTCCAAACAACATTAAATTACCATGTATTTAAAAAAAAACAATCAAACCTGTCAAGGAATTTTTAATAACTCACACCTTCTACATTTTGGAGGAATATTGGATAAATTTGTCAGCTTGCAGTTCTGTATATTATTGTTATAACATGCATGTATATTTTGATCTGACGTGTTCTATATCCTTGAGTAGGTACCTCTCAACACAGGATCTACAGGACGAGATATCTACATCTACATCTACATGGAATATAAAGATAATATGTCAGTTTTTTTGTTAAAGGGAACTAGTTAGACTGCAGTAATTAAAGAGGTATAACCCTACTGAACATGGTTTACAAAATACTGTCAGCAACAGTTAATGAATGACTAAAAAAAGTAACAGAAAAAGTAAATAGAATACCAAGTGGAATAAAGCTTACTATATGCAATTCTAAAACTGTTAAAGAGTAAATTATTACTCAGGAAAGATAAATTGCAAATAGGCGTATATCAAACGTTAATAAGATCTGTGTTCACATATGGAGCAGAGACTTGGACACTGACAAAGGGAGATCAAGACATTCTAAGGAAATTGGAACGGAAGATAGTGAGGAGGTTATGTTGACCTGTGATGGAATACAGGGAGTGGAGAATACGATATAATGAGGAAATAAATCAAATCATAAAAGGAGAAGATGAAGTACGATTTATAAAATCCTTAAGGTTACAATGACTTGGTCACCTGGAGCGCATGGAGACAAATAGGATACTCAAAGTGTTTAAAGCTCATATATACTCAGCAAGGAGGAAAGGAAGACTAAAAAAGAGGTGGATGGATGACGTATTGGAGGACATACAGATTATGAAAGCGAAGGGATGAAGAGAGAAGACACAGAAGAGGGGAGTTTGGAATCGGGTCATGAAGGAGGCCAAGGCTCACATGGGGCTGTACGCCATATAGTAAGTAGTAAGTACCCTACTATGAGGTATGTGATGATTAGGGACCAGATTCTTAGGTTCTTACGCCTATCTATTTTTTTCCTTGCTATATAAAATCAGAAATCCTCACATAAGGTACTTTCTTGTGTCATGTAGGCTACATAGGATTCACACATGCATTCTATAGTACCTACAAACACTTAGGCCTAAAGGGGATGTAAAAACTTCATTTACTTATAGGCCTAGGCCTAATAGGGTTTTGACAACAATTATTAGCATTTTTTCTTGAAAAATCAATATTTTGCAGAGAAAGACAAAAAAAAGTGTTGAAAGTAAAACTTCAAATTAATTATGTTCACCCCATAGTGCCTGCCATGAAAAGGCCAGGAGAAGGAGGTATAAACATATCTTTACTGATATAGGCCTACCGGTGTTCAGTCTATAACAATTTGTTTCACATTATTGTCAGTTAACCATAAACATTTTTTGTTCACCCAGTTGGAAGAATTGAGTTTGAATCCCGAAATAGGCTAGCTTTTTATAGATAACCTACAGTATTAACTAAATTTATGATTAACTATTTCAGGGTTTTGTAGTCAAGTTTCAGCAAATTTAACTCATTTTTCAGCTGAATTTTATACATAACTTATGTGTTGAATTCTAGGCATGTGTAACACATTGAAAGTTCATTTAAATGCATTATTATAATCTAAAGGAATGTTTGGGACCAAAAACCTGAAACATGGAACCTAAAAATCTGGGCCTTAGTGATGACGATAAGTGTTTTGAACTCATGAAATAGTTTTGAACTTAATAATTCTATCTTAAATTGCTGTGGTATTTATTTTCATATATAAGTTATATATTTTATACTGTATTTGTCATAAATGAATTGTAGCCTATAGGCCTATAACTTATGAGTTATTCAATGAATATTTTTTTTTCATGTACAGTATTGTTATGTTACAATCTGTATTGTATTGTATCCTATAGACCTATATTCTGTCTCTATATTGCTTGGTAAAGTAGGCCTAGTTTATTAATGTAGGCAGTAATTCAGATTGTGACATATTATGTAATGAATGTTTTGAAAAGGTAGCCTAATCAAATAGTTCCCAACATAATAGTCATATCTTTATGTAAGAAGAAAATGGATAGGCCTACTGCTCTGACGTTTAAGTTGCATTTAATTTTCAACTATTTGAAATCTATTGTAAATAATGTCTACTGTAAAATTTATTATATTATTTGATGGTTATATAGGCTAGTTATCAGATGTCTGTATTTTCTGGAATAGTGTTCTTAATTTCCAGTATCTTTACATACAATAGAGTATTGCTATTTGTTTTCTTGTTCTGAAAACTATATTAAAACTGTATTATGCCAGTGGCATAGATTTATTCTTTCTAAAATGTGATCAAAGTTGTTATTAAGTGGAAATAGCCATTAGAATCACGGTGTGTTTATGGATTCAATGCGACCGAGTCCCGACTCTTTGCGTGACGTCACGAAAGCTACCATCTGGCCTGTATATTACGATGGCGGTGCTGTAGGTCAAAGTGCATTAAAAGTGAAAAATCTTGAGGCAACTGTATTTCCGCTTGTACTTACAGTTACATGTACTGAATGTATTGAAACATAGTATTTTATTCTTTTGTCTTTTGAGTATAGCAATGCTCAAGTAATAATTTGCGGGGTCCCACAGGGCTCGATATTAGGACCCATCCTTTTCCTAATATATGTAAATGATATTCAGACCTTACCTTTACATGGCATACCTTCACTTTTTGCTGATGATACTAGTATTTTTTATGTTGGTGATACAGTTGATGGATTATTATCATATATGCATGAAGATCTCAAAATTCTAACAAAATGGTTAAGTCAAAATAAATTATCATTAAATGCCCAAAAGACAGCATATATGGTCTTTCATAAGCCAAACACACACTTAGGTATTTCTAAAGAGTTAGTAAATGACAATAAGCACATAAAGCGAGTAACGGATACTAAATTTTTAGGCCTAACTATAGACCAACATTTAACTTGGAAAGGACACATCAACAATATATGTAGCAAAATTTCTCCAGTTATAGGGATATTTAGGCGAATAAGGGGAATATTGTCAACTCCTGGCTTGAGATCCTTATATTATTCACTAATACAGTCTCACATAACTTACATGTTATTTATCTGGGGTTGTTTTCATAAAACGGATCTTCAACCATTAAGAGTACTTCAGAATAGAGCAATCAGAATTTTACTAGGTGCACATTATTTGACACCAACTCGCATTCTTTATGAACAATCGAAAATCTTGCCGTTTGAGACCTTAGTTAAAGTAAATGCCATTACATATATGCACAGAGTAGTACATGGTAACATCCACAGTAATTTTCCAATAGAATATAACAAAGACATTCATAACTATGAAACAAGGCAAAAACAGAACATATACCTCACACATTCTTCAACTGTAACTTATGGGACAAAGGGATTAAAATATTATTTGATCAAAACATATAATGAATTACCACAAGAACAAAAGAATATATTAAATTATAACAAATTTAAATCACAAATAAAACTCTTTTTAAAATCTAAGATTAATTAAGTTCTTTGATATAGTAATAAATAGATACTGTATATTGATCACTATTATACTATGTAACTATTATTGAAATAACTCATTTTCAACAGATAAGGGTTAATATTAAATATTTAATACACTATTCCACCTTTACCCTTAACATATAATATACAACTTACTACTATGTTTCCCTTCATCATCTATCATTTCACTTCACTCTTAAAATTAAGTCATTTTGTTTTGTGTTCCTATATTCTGTACCTCTTCACTCTTGTACCTCTTGTATATATTGCACCTCTTGTATATTTATAAGTTATTTGTAATTGAAAATTTATGTATCACAATGCATGTCATGTTGTATATAGCCCCTTAAGGTGAGCTTTGCTCGTTGGGGTTTTCTTACAATAAATAAATAGCTGATGATGAGTCAAGAAACATGTTCAGGTCAGTGCTTGAATTAAGTGAAGTTATGTATGTTAAACCTCCATCTCAAGTTTCAATTAGATTTGTCCTCTTTTTTACTCTTGGAAATATGGCAACCCTACAATAGACGCTCACTTCAAACTTGTTGCCCAACGCGAACCACAAGACAGCCTCTCACTTCAATTTTTAGAATATCATAAACAAACAAACAAACAAAAATGACTGAGGACTTATTCTTTGAAATGGATCATTAGGGTAAGACAGAAGTAGTTCTATCAACAGCAGACCTCGCATTCAGAAAGACTAACATTTTCTCTCCATCTTGAAATGGAATAGAAAATTAAAATCCTTAAATATATATCATTTATAATGACTTTAAGAAACATTAATGCCAAAACTTACAGACTGGACGGCAGACAGATGAGTGTCCCCCATGCATGCAGGAAGTAGAGCCGGACAGAGCTGGTACCAAGTCCATCACCAGGTGGTAGTCCACCAAATTGTTGCAGTACATTTCCAGACGCTTCACATCATATTTTGTCAGATAGACGTCCAATTCTTCTTCGGTTAATGCTGAAATGTTGTCAATTTCTAACCTGGAACAAGAAAAAGAATTATTTTATTACTTAATCGTCTTTGAAATTCCTCTGGGGCTGCTTTTTGTTAGTACCATTAAAGCATCTTTACTGTAATGAATGTAACGACCCACATTAAGGGGATAAGAAAGGAGGTAACAGTATTAAAGAGTCTGCCTTAGAAACCCTAGTGTACAAGAAATATAACATATATTAACACAAATGTAATTACCTTAGAACATGTTCCGAAAACTATTGGTCTCATCCTCGGCTGGATTCGTAGTCCCTCTGGTGATGAATGAAGTAACTGTAAAACATCAAGTGATAGGGAAAGGTGCAGAGAGTTTGGTTAAAGGGATATGGCAACAAGAAAAGTAGATTTTCAAATGTGGTCATTTAATATTGACCGCTAACACATAACATCTGTTTCAGTGTCTGGCGACAAACACGTGCAACAATAGACAACAGGAAGCCAGTATCACATGCAGTCGCATGCTGGACTGATCATGTTTTCAATCGAAACCCGTATTTCAGACTCAATTTTAGTAATGAAACGTTACAAATTCAAATGAAAGCATTTTGTAGGATGATGCAGAACACCTTAGAGAGTGCGAATTTGCTTCAAACTACATTAGATCAAAGGTGGACTAATCACGCTTTGTATCAACACTCCTCAGATAGTAACATGTCACACAAGGTGATGGTTTATTGAATAAGTTACTGGATCTGACGCAAGTCACATAGGTCGGATTGGCATACCTTTAAGGATTTATATAAATTACATATTTGCTTCAATGGACCAAAACCATTTTTTTCTTAACTCTGAGCAGAAATTCCCCTAATTTCCTTATTTAATCTTTGTCATTGAATATTTCCTTAACCACAATATCTTTATTTACTTTAGCCCACTTTTCCAAGTTAAGTTCAATTCTCCATCTCTTTGTTTCCTGCATATGGATATCGTCTTCTCCACCCCTAATCTTGGTTAGACTGAAGCCAGCTTCACTGAATATTAGTTTACTCAGCAGTGAAGAAAGTTTGTAATTTTGCAAATGATTATGTAAATGAGAGAATTGATAATTTTAAAATTTAGGATCTAGTAGTTTTTGGAATGAAATGATTTAGGATGTTCCGGAGGGAAATTATTTGGAATTAGTATTTTTGGCAGGAAATATCCTGAAGTAATAAAATAATGTAAAAACTATGTCAGCCTTTCATTTATTAAATATTTATTTTACATTTTCTAATGTGGTTATTAATTTTCTGGACCTCATAACCTGCAAAGCAGAGTACGCCTACTAAACAAGACCTGTTTTAATTACGATATCACATCATATATATATCTCTACCTGAGTGGCCTTTGAATATAATATTGTGTCTCTCACACTACAACACCAGTCAAAGCAGGAATGATTTTAATTTATTTAATTATTCACAACCCTAGGCTTGTGTTCTGCCTCAAAACCATGGGTAAAGAGAAGGTGAGAGAAAAGGAGGAAGAGGAAGAGGAAGGAAAAGAAGAAGAGAATAAAGGAAAAATAAATTATTTAATGTTTTCACCTTTTGCATAATAGATTGTGTTCCTACTAGTTCACACGTCACCTCCTAGATGTCTCACTGTTCAGTTATTCCCCACCCTAAACTCCTCCTTCCCAGGCAGGTCCCGTTAGTGAGGTGTGGGAGGAGCCTAGCACACAACGTAAAAAGTATTTTTTCTCTGGGCAAAGAGAAGAACAGGTCACCCCTTAAGCTCCCTCCTCCGGCCGTTGCATTACTATGGCAACAGCCCACACACCCTATTCCCCTAGCCACCAATCTATTCGTGCCGGCACTGCAGCTAATACAAAAATAACCCTTGCACCACTGCCTTCAATATTCCTTACAAGCCATGCTGTTAAATCTGGCAACATTTCAGAGAACACCTGGACACACCTGAAGAGCACAGAGAAGGTAAAAGCCGTGTACATAATGAGAGATTTATATACACCGTCACCTCTAATTGAGTAGGCCTACTGCAGATAACAGCTTTTCATAATCAAAATCAAATCAAATCAAATTTTATTGTCATTAAGTTCATTGAACAATAGACAAAGTCAAAAGTCATAATTTTAACATAATATTAACATAGTTTAAGAAATTAGTAAACAGACACAGAAATGTATGTGAATAAGAAGAATTTTGTGGTCATCAGCTATTACCATCTACAAACGAATACAAGAGAGAGGTACGGTATGATATTAGTGTCCTTCAGGAAGAATTGGCTGCTATTAAAGAATTGAAGAGATAAAGAGTCACTTTTACTGGTATGAAGTTTCATCAAGCTGCTCACAGTAGGCCAAATTCGTCTCAATGTGGGAAACGCCAAATCCTAGTATATGAAATCTCCTACCCTCCTAATATTACTACTTGAAAATCAATTCAGCATTTTCCTACAGTTTGGTGAAGGTAATGAACGGGATTCAAACCTTAACCTCAAAAGTGCTGGCGAATCAACACAGTTCACTTTTAGATAACAAATAACGGAAAGCTGAGTGTTCCCAAGGAATCAGGCAACGTTATTCGTTCCAGTGGCAGTCATGGGCGTAGTCTTCCACAAAGTGCATGTGATAAGAAGGGAGAATCAGTGTTCTAGGGTAACTAGACAACTAGCTCAGTGGTGGTACAAAATGACCCAGAGAAGTGTAGCAGCTTAATAAAAGATGGCTCTGTTGTGGGTCAAATAACAGAGCTCGTAGGCCTAACAGGATAAGTGAGGTTATTACCAATAAAATAAGAAAAAACGCGACACCATAACGTACAATGAAACGACATTGAAAACTACAAATTCCTTGATATATGTGGGAGTCACCGCGCGTTACGTTATTATGCACATCACAAGCATAGGCTATGTAATATAGGCCTACTGATTTGGCCTAAATAGTCAGTATTTCTGATGAAGAAAATTCTCTGCATGAAAAACGTATTCAAATGCTTCCCACAGACCGCTACTACCTCCTGTGTTGCCAGATTTCAAGCAGCATGACTTGTATTAGGCTAAATATAGAAGGCAGTGCTTGTACTAATGCACATACACTAATTACTACAATACAAAAATAACCCTTGTAGCAAATCATCACCAGAGCCTCTTTAGCCATACTCGGGACCCACTACATGTTGGTAGAGGTTAGGTTAGGGAACGAGAGGCTTCAAATTGGTAGGCCCATTTGCCAAAAATGAGATGAATAATAAAGCCAAAATGACCTTTGTACACAATTACAATTAATAATACACAATTATAAATCTGCGCTACTTCTTGTAGGCCTAGCTCTCTAAACTGAAATAGATGAATTCTCGCATCAGGCCGCAACGATCACTCGATGGCTATCATGCAAGCAGTCCCATGTTCGAATCTCGTTAGGTTTGTAAATCAGTAGGGTAGAAATAGGTAGATAGGGTAAAGGAGAGAAGGGACTGAATAGAGGAGAAGAGCAATTTTCAACGCTGCTGGTAGTTCTACCATTGTCACCAAGATGTCTTGTTGCGAGTTCAGTGGGAGGAGCTTAAGGGGGCGACCTGTTGTCTTTTTCTAGATTGTAGTGGGAGAGACAGAGTATTACCATTACCTGTTGGTGTTATAGGCCTAAACATTGGCACACTTGCAGGGGATTTTGTAGACATCTGGTGTTTGCAGGCCCGCTTCCTCAGGTAAGCAGAAGACCTTTGACATTAGTTTTCACACAAGTTAACACAAATTTGTAACCTCTGTATCAAAGGTCTATAGGCCTACTCTTATGTTTTCAAGGCTAGTTATTTCCTTCAGAATGTTTTCGGAATTTTGCTGTACCATCGGAACTTGAGTTACTATTGCAACCGGCTTTAATCTGTATGTCTCTAGCGAATTGAAGGTTATAGGCACAACCTCATGCTTAACAGTAATTATGTTCGATGGGAAGTCTTCAGATTTGTTGTTATTAACTTATACAAAAAGCAGATCTACTGCTAGCTATCCTGAAAGTGATAAAATATCGAATCAAACTGCTGTAACCAGATACACAATCCGTCAGCAGGCACAATTACACTATATTTTACGTTTTGGTCTCACTTCGATCAAAATACATCACGCACGCCATTTCGCAACCTGTTCGTAGTTGCAACATCTGACGCTAGGGAACTTGCTGCAGTATACCAACTTTGTCAAGAGAATTTTTTTTAATATTCACCGCCACTTTTGAATGCTTTAAATCATTATTGCTCTCTAAAACACTAACACTGTTTTTATCAGTCCCATCTACGTGTTTGCTCCTTCTGAATATAACCCTTAAAAACTCACACGACTTTCTCTACATTAAACATTAACCCATTAAGTGACAGATTTTTTTTAAAAATTCATCTTTTTTAGACTAAAAATTCAATATAACAAGGCACAAGTACGATAATGCAATTTGTTGAACTACATGTCCTGTTTATAAAAAGTCCCATTTGGGGTTCGTGGGATGTAGAAATTAGAAAGTGCAGTACTTTCCAATATAATATATGGAATTTTATTACTGAATCCCAATTGGGGAATTCTTAGGAAGGAAAATTGAAGCTGTCAAGAATATGTTTAACCTTCTAGAAATCATATTACACTATTTTTATCTGTATACTTTAGAGAATATTATATATTAACGAATTTTAAAATCAGCAATAATTCTAAAAGTTATCTCAACTCAAATTATCAGTTTATTTTTGCAAAGCGTCTAAACTACAAAGAAAATGCGAGATAATTTGTTTCCTGCACGCTGAACTGAAGTTTAATGAATGCAAATATCAACGTATTTCATCATGTACTACCAACTGCTAAGCACTAAAGACTCAATCCCCAACTGGGGCTTGTGGCACTTAATGGGTTAAATTCATTATTTTCTCTTTCCTGATTCCTATTTTTGAAAGGCTCTAAAGTTTTTCTTTACTTCGTAAATTTGTTTTACAATTTTCTTACTTCCAACCAGTGATGGCTCGTAGCTAAAATTAGGAGGGGTGCTGCTCCACAAAGTGTTTAGCCTTTATTTTGAAATTGTGTAAAAGGGAACATATATAAAAAATTATCCATAAACTTGATAAAACCCTAAACGAACAAAATCAAACATTTTTTACTTAGTTTAATATAAATTGTTACAGTTCAAGTTTGATCTATTCGTTTAAAAATGAAATCCATTCTTCATGTTGTAATTTCCGCAAAAAGATCAATAATTTTTCCTTGATCTGCCATGGTTAAAGTTTTCTGTTAAATAAAAGAACTCAAAAAAATGAATAAAAAAAAATAGCTCATTATATCAAATGTTATCGATAGAGCCCAGATTTGTATGCATAATTAAATAATAAAATATGCATGCAAGTATGCATGAATAATTCTTAAAATATGCACCATTAATTGCAAAAAAAAAATGAACAAAAATCAAATAAATAACTTTTTGAGAAATAATCTTACCTTATTCGTGGTTGTTACAGTGGATAAGGAAAGTTGCCCTACGTCTGTCAGTGAAGAAGGTTTTATACAATGAGAATGTCCTTTCTACTTCACATGATGTCACAGGCACATGTGAAAAACACCACAACTCTTTTGCTACAGCTTTTTCACCATCACCACACATTTTGCAGTTGAAAGATGGTTTGGTAACCAGATTTTTATTTAATTCCTGACCAAGCTTAATGAATGCAATTTTAGTTTTTGAAGACAATACATTTGAAATTTGATCTATTAGAGAAAGTGAATACCCTAAAAATTATCTTGAGCCTCCAACTAAGTTATAATTTTCAGGTAATTTGGAGAAGTGGCTATGAATATACTAGATCTTTTTCTCAATGCCATATTCAGAAAAACATTTCCAAGCTATCGTAACTGGAAAAATCATGAGAATATTATAGGAGAAAAATTCCTCCGACACTGGGACTTGAACCCAGGACCTTTGGCTATTCGTGCCAATGCTCTACCTACTGAGCTAAGCCGGAGTTCAATTCACAGCACCAGATGGAACTTCTCTCCTATGACTAATTGCCCTAATGGCCAAAGGTCCTGGGTTCAAGTCCCAGTGTCGGAGGAATTTTTCTCCTTTAATTTTCTCATTCAATGTCCAACAGAGACAATAATCTGTGGTTCATGAAAGCTTACATATCTATCTGGAAAAATCATATCGAATATATAGTACCAAAACTGAGTAGTGCATGCTATGTTTTGAGATCCCTAAACAATCTAGGAAATATAAACATGTTGATAACTGTTTATTATGCTTATTTTCATTCTATCATGAGGATTATTTTCTGGGGATGTTCTACATATTGTAAAAAAAGTTTAGAGATAAAACAGGCCCAGAGACTTTAATAAGTACCAGTAATTATTAACTATCTGAAGGGAAAAATAAAATTTAATACCACATTTAAGAGTCAAACATGCACTTCTTCATTTAAAACTTAAAATGTGCATTTCTCCCCAGAATATGCGTCTATATGGGTCATTCTTCAAATACGGGAAAATTTGGAGTGTGTAAAATCCAAATTTTTTTACTTTGTTTTTAAAATCTCAAAAAAATTACTAAATACTTCAGGGGCTACTTGATTATAATAAGACACCAGCAGAGCTTAAATGTTTATATTTTTATTTTGTTAAAGCCATGTGAATGACATCCGTGTACATGTGGATGGTAGAAGGTCACATTAATGACTAACTTTGGCAACAATCTGCTTTTCTTTATGTGATTTCATATTTTTCTCAGTGTGCTTCAGTTGATTTTGCACCAAATTTGCAAATTTGTGTGCATGCTCTGGAATTAATGTAATTTTAACGAGACTGTGTTTTTATGGTTTTTTTGGGGGGGGGGGAATCACGCAGAAATTCATTTAATCAGTTTTAAGATCTTAAGTACAGGTCACAGACACCGCAAACATAATAGTACCCTACATTTATCATCTACATGACTTGAGAGTCATCCACATGCCCCTTCATGAGGCATGTGGATGATGCAAAAATCAGGCATGTGGATGACAAAAAAAGAGTTTAAGTGGTCTCGGCAAGCCATTTCTAAACCTCTGTAGGCTCAACTTCAGTCAGGAACTTTGAATTGGAAGGTTTATCATAGTGCATAATGAATGAATGAATGAGAAAGGTGCACTCGAGTGAGCATTTGCGTATGAGTTACTCCTTGCTGTACTCAGTTATTGATTTTTCTCTCTTTTTGCATTTAGTTATGTGGTATGTATCACAGTTTCCACCGCACAGCTTACAAACACAGTTCTTGTCTGCTTTGTGGAATCCTGCTTTCAGGCAAATTTTATGGTGAAAACCATGTATGGCTAATCTGGTCGTCACATGTCTTTGCTCTTGGCATTCTTTGATCCATGTTCTCTCCAGCATTGTTGATGTGTTGTACAACTCCAGTTCTATTTCTTTCCTTTTCCTGTTTCTGTTCTCTATGTGTTTTTGGTAAGGCTCTGTGGACGGTAGATGGTGTTCAACTCTGATGTCCTCGACGAAAAATGTTTCCCTCATGAGCTCATACACCAGTCTCGAGGGTGCACTTTTTCCTACCCCAGTTGCTCTTTTCATGAACATTGCCTTGACCTTTACTATCCTGGTTAGATCGCTTACTGTAAGATTCTCCCAAATGATCTGTATTCCATATGTTATGATCGGAGCTATTGCTGTATTGAAGAGTGACATTGCTGTGCTTATTGAGAGGCTGGTTATGTTTCTTATGTTGTACATGGCTCTGATAGCCGCTGCTGATCTCTCCTGTATGTGTATATTGAATGACATTGCTGTGGTCTGTAGTGTTATGCCCAAGTATTTATATCTATTGACTATTTCCAGTGGGTTTCCTAGGAGAGAGATGTTGTCTCCAGCTGCTGTTTTCCCTCCTTTCCTGAAGATCATTTGTACGGTCTTCTCTTGGTTGACCGTTAATTCATTTTCTTTTCCCCACTTCTCGAGTTTGTCGATAGTCTCTTGGACCTCTAGCTTTCAGAGCCGATCACCATGTCGTCAGCATATATAAGTATTGTAGCTGATGATTCTGCTGTCGTTATTTCCGTGACATCTGCTGTGTATATATTGAACAGTGTGGGACTGATTGGATCACCTTGTAATACGCCATTTGTTTGGGTGATTTTCTCTGAGGTTGTGACGTTGTTGTCTATTTGTACGTAGTTATATGCCAGTACTTTCTCCATTATCCTCGATATGGGGTGGTCACTCCTGATCATCCCTTTTAGCTTGCTCATTAGTATCTGTCTGTTTAACAGGTCGAAGGCCTTCCTGAAGTCTACAAAGACCACGTAGTATTTTCCTTTGGGGTGTCTCAATGCTTCCACTATTTGCTCTAATAGGCATGTTACTGCTTGGATGGTGCTTCTCCCTGTCCTAAATCCGAACTGGCATTCCGGTATATACCGGTCTGTCATTTCCATGAGTCTCGTGTTGAGTATTTTGGTGAACAATTTGAAAGTGGTGTTTTCTAGTACTATTCCTCTGAACGAGTCCAAATTTGTGGTGTCTCCTTTCCCTTTATATAGTATCTTCATGGTTGCTGTTTTCCAGCTTGCAGGTATCTCCCCTACTTCAAGGCATTTATTCATCAAATCCAACCAGAGATCTTGCATTGTGTTTGAGGCTTCCTTTAGGTGTTCTGTGTAAATGTTATCTGGTCCTGCCGCTTTCTTGTTTTTCCCGAGTTTTATTGCTGTCTGCAGTTCGTCTTTTGTAATTGGGTCTTGTATATGTCTGTACTCTGTTGCGGAGATGGTGTCATATGCTTGATCTTTCAGCTCTCTGTTTAAAATATTTTTGAAATGTGACACCCATCTTTCTATAGGTATTTCTCCTGCGGTGGCTGTAGTCCTCTTCTTGAGCGCTAGGAAGGGATTAGCCTTTGCTTCTTCAGCCAGTTTCTTTGCTTCTTTCTCTATATGGTCTGCTCTTTTGTTTTTTATTAATCGCTTATATTTCTTCCTCTTCTCTGCATAGTGTGTTAGATCTTCTTGCTGTCTGTGAGTTTTGGCCTTGTCCAGAGCCCGCAGAACTATTTTTCGTTCCTTGTAGCATTCCCTGTCAAACCAACATTGCGCCTGCCTCCTTCTTCTTGGTTTGGTGGCTGCGTGTATTATTTCTTCTGATATGTGCATGGCTTCGTCCAGCTGTCCCTTCCCTGCCAGTTCTCTTGCTTTTTCGATCTGTTTAGTGGCTTGTTTCAGTATGTCTTGATCCAGTTTCCTGGAGGGTCCGTTCTCCTTACTAATGTTTCTTGTTGCTTGTGTTGTTTGTGCTAAGAACTCTGTGACTATTGGGATATGTTTCCTTATGGGAGCAGCACTCGATGTCCATAGTCCTTCTTGCTTGTTTAGTTGTAGTTCAGCTCCTCTGTAGAATACGAGATCAATTGCACTGGTCCCATTTGGAGCTATGTATGTTGGAATTTCCTTTTTGTTTACCAGTCTAAAACCTTCTTCTGCCAATGTTTCCATTACTAAGTCCGTCTTGGTGCTGGTTTTGTCGATCCGGCAGTTCAGATCTCCTGCGAGGATTACATTTTTGTCCTTTCTCGTTTGTTCAGTGACTTTTGCTAGTGTCTCTATTACGTCGTCTGCTGGGGTGTCTGGGGAGATGTATATACCTATAAAGGTGACTGCTTTGGTTTGTACGATCACTGTGTTTTCCTCCTTAAGCACCGTCTTTAAACTTCCTAGTGTTCCTCTCGTGAAACAAGTGACTCCCCCTGCGGGTCTCCCTTCCGTCGGTCTGGCATATGCACGTGTTGCGTAAAATCCTTGCAAGTCAAGGGGCTCTCTAAGGAAAGGAATTATTGCGTCATTGTCTTCCATTGTTTCTTGTGGTATATGTGGTAGTGCGTTTTTTATTCCCTCTATGTTCCATAGCAGTACTCTAATGGTCTTACATGAGGTTTGCTCCTTCTTCTTGCTCTCTTTGGGATTGGCCTCTCCGAAATCGAAATCTCCTCACGATTACTCCTTCTGGCCAGAATTCTGGGCTCTCTGTGGCCTTAAGGACCTTGAACGGGATTCCTACTTTGAATGCTTTGAAGTTGCCCCTACTATTGAGATCCTCACATGTGGTGTCCTCTCCTATACCATTTTTTGTTAGGAAGCGTGTTACGGTTTCTGTTGTGGTGTTCTGGTTCAATCGGCCAACATATAGCCATGCCGTCTTGTTTCCGGCGCGTAAGTCCTTGTCTTGTTTCGTGCCGATTATTACTGTTGGCCTTGATTGATGTTGTCCCCTGCTCTGCCTTCTTCCTACCACTTGTGACCATTGAGTTTTGTTTACTTCTTCCTCTTGGTCTGTGTCGGGTTCCTCCTCCACTTCCACGTGTGGTGGTGTCCTGATGCCCTGAGTACTTTGGTCCGGTTGATTTTCTCTGTTGATAATTTCCCCTACATTTGAATTTACTGCTTGTTTTCCGTTTCCTTTTGTTGTTTGATTCTGGGGTATGTGAGCCTCTTCTTTGTCGAGGGATTGTCTAAGTTTCTCTTCTATCGTGTCACCTAGTTGATTTTGTAGGAAGTCCATAACAAAATCCATTTTTTGTGACAAGTCTTCAATTTTCTTATCGTCTGCTTCCTTTTTCTTGCTAATGCCACGTTTGCACGTGTCGCATAACCATAGGAGTTTACAGTTCCTCCTCTTTAGTATGTCGAACTCTCCGGTTGTCATTCCCGTGCATTCCTTGTGGTGCCATCTTTCGCAAGCCCCGTCACACTGTAATGATACATCATCATCTCTGACCTTCTTGTCGCAGGTTCCACAGATTGTGGCTGCGTCTTTGTCGCCTTCTCCTGGCATTGATTCCTTGCCGTTCTATTACTTCCGGTTTAATTGGTTGCACAATATGGCCGCCTACTCAGGTTCACGCCTGCGTCCGATACGTTACGGTTTCTATTTTCCTCACTTGATACTGGCTTGAAGCACTAACGTTTCTGTCGGTGTAAAAACGTTCACCGTATTTGATTTCTACTACTGGGTTTTTCTCTGAGTTCTTTACTTCACTTTTTCACCGTTTCTGTTACCTCTTCATACGCTGCACTCACTCGCTCGCGCCGGAACTTCAGGCACTATTATGACTATTATCATAGTGCATAATCAAAATTAATTAATATTCACTTTCTGCCTACTTTCTAGAAGTCATGTTAATGACGGGGAATAAAAACACTTTCCTTGAAAATGATGCAAAGTCCTTTGTTAATCCCAAACTGTTTGTAAGCAAGCAAAATTCAACCTTACAATTCAACCACAAGCTGCTCTGTTGGCTTAAGTGTTTATTTTTATCGTTTAGTATCTGTGTTTGTTCAATGTTGTGTATGAATATTTCTGCTAGGATTGACGAGATGGGTGATCCCATTGGTAGTCCCTCTGTTTGTGTGTTATAGCTGTTTGTATGGGTGTCCATTCTTGATTGCGTTAGCAAAGCTTTTATTACACTCAACTTGATGTTGCAAACTAGGATTACCTTTGGCAATCCGGATGGCCGTTTTGCACTATTTTAGTGCATCATCAGCACTACTCGGAACTGCAGTTCAGAAACTGCTGATGAGCAAAACGGCCATCCGGATCACCAAATGTAATCCTAGTTAGCAACGTCATGTGTTTAAGTATTATCAAAAAATGATAATAAAAAAAATTAAGTTTAGGCTACATGAAATACCTCACACTTTGTTTTCACCTTTAATTGCAAAACATATTTTTTGGAGATTTGTCCACATCATCAGCTGATGTTTACAAATCTTCAAGAAACATGTTGTGCAATTAAAGGTGAAAACGAAGTGTGAGGTATTTCATGTAGCCTAAACTTAATTTGTTTAAAAAAGATGGTATACTGCTTTACTGTGAAAAGTTCCATCTACATCAGGTATGTTGGTCTTGAAAACCATTTCCACCCAGTCAATGCCTCAGAAGATGCTTCCCACAGTCACGGGCAAAACTTCAGGTTCTACAATCCTGAGGCCTGGAGGACTTTCTTAGTCTACATTGTAATATAACATTTGATACAACTCTTTCTAGAATAACACGACCCTTTGAAGTTAAAGATTCATAGCAAGAAGTCATATTTGAATTTGATATCATATTCACATGCAAAGTCTAGGTGTCTTTAGCATCGATGTAAAACGTAATTCTAAATTAGCCTAAGCATTTCACGAAATTATCAAAAATTGAAAATCAAACGCTTGGTTCAAATCTACAACATAATGATAAATATTTGAAAATGATTGAAACCATTTAACATGTAAATATTATGACCTCTTTATTCCATTAACCCTACAATTCAAGCACCAAAACAATGCCCGACTGCTGTTCCTGTTGCACTAGATGACTAAAAAATGGCTCACGCTATTGCCATCTATCCACCAAATGTGTCAGAACAATGGGATTGGCACTGGATATGCAGACTGCTGTACTAGTGACATCTGGTTTATGCAGGATGAATTTCTTTATCAAGTCATTGGAGGGCAAACATTCATAATTCATAGCTTTCTCTCGGTTTTTAAGGATGAAGATTTCTTCCCAATTCCTTGGTCTTTGTATCCTGCTGTAGTTTTCAGTCATTTTGCTTCTGGTACAATATTCTGATGATGGCTGCCAAATGCACATGAAAGCACTCCAAATGTAAAATATTATATACCAAAAAAAGAAAATATTAACGAGAGTCCATCTAATCAGAGCGGAGCCTAAAGGGTCAAAAAGGTGTTTGGTTCTGACATGAGTTCTCAGAGATGGATTGTTTGATTGACACCAAATTTTAAATATAAGCACATGACCTCTTACAAGCCACGTCATGACAGAGCCCAATTTTGAAAAGAGCACAAAAATAAAGGTCAGAGTTCTTCCCATGAGAAGTCAATGGAGAATTGTTCGCTCCTCTTTATGATGTAGCTTCGTGTCAACTAGTTTAACATTTAACTTATTGACTAAGTGCATCTTTGTTTAAAACAAAAATATGATAGGATGGAGCTGGTAGATGCTGGTTATGATGCTTGAATTGTATAGGCTATACATAATTGTAAAAGAGCAATCAGCTACGGAAAAGTAATATGCTTTTCCAATTAAAATATTTTACAAATCAGCACATCAATGTCTGTATCACAAACTTTAACGAAGGCATAAATTTAGGTGTTGAAAGAAATGCAGAGTTCTCGAACCTATAAATATAGGTTTTGAAGGAAGAAATCTCGACTAAGCTGAACTAATTCCAACTGTCGAAGGAAAAGGCAGAGTTCTAGTAGGCGTACATGGAGCTTTTCAAAGGACACGCCCAAGCGATGTAGGAGTAGATCCAGCAGTTGAAGAAAAATGCAGAGATCTGGAAGGCGTAAATGTAGCTGTTGAAGGAAAATGCAGAGTTCCGGAAGGCGTAAATGTAGCTTCTGAAGGAACAGATCTTGTCTACGGAGGCGTTATTCCCGATGTGAAGGGAAAATGCTGAGTTCTAGTCGGGGTACATGGAGCATTTCAAAGGACATCGATCCAGACTTCTCAATCCTAAATCCCACTGTCGAAGTAAGATGCAAAGTTCGTGAAGGCGTAAATATAGCAGTTGAAGGAAGATGCAGGGTTCTGGAAGGCGTAAATGTAGCTTTTGAAGGAACAGCTCTTGTCGACGGAGGCGTTTTTCCAGCTGTGGAGCGAAAATGATGATTTCTAGTCGGGGTACATGGAGCTTTTCAAAGGACACATCCAAGCGACGCAGGACTAGATCCAGCTGTTGAAGAAAAATGCCGAAGTCTCGAAGGCGTAAATGTAGTTGTTGAAGGAAAATTCAGAGTTCTGGAAGGAGTAAATGTAGCTTCTGAAAGAACAGCTCTTGTCTACGGAGGCGTTATTCCAGCTGTGGAGGGAAAATGCTGAGTTCTCGTAGGCGTATAAGCAGCTATTAAAAAAAAATGCCGAGTTGTAAAAGGCGGAAATGTCGCTCTTGAAGAAGCAGATCTAAACTACTCAGGCGTAAATCCCTCTGTCGAAGGAAGAAGCAGAGTTCACGAAGGCAAAAAATATAGCTGTTCAAGAAAAATATTGATATCTGGAAGGCGTAAATGTAGCTTTTGAAGAAACAGATCTTGTCGACGGAGGCGTTTTTCCAGCTGTGGAGGGAAAATGATGATTTCTAGTCGGGGTACATGGAGCATTTCAAAGGACATCGATCCAGACTTCTCAATCCTAAATCCCACTGTCGAAGTAAGATGCAAAGTTCGTGAAGGCGTAAATCTAGCAGTTGAAGGAAGATGCAGGGTTCTGGAAGGCGTAAATGTAGCTTTTGAAGGAACAGCTCTTGTCGACGGAGGCGTTTTTCCAGCTGTGGAGCGAAAATGATGATTTCTAGTCGGGGTACATGGAGCTTTTCAAAGGACACATCCAAGCGACGCAGGAGTAGATCCAGCTGTTGAAGAAAAATGCCGAAGTCTCGAAGGCGTAAATGTAGTTGTTGAAGGAAAATTCAGAGTTCTGGAAGGAGTAAATGTAGCTTCTGAAAGAACAGCTCTTGTCTACGGAGGCGTTATTCCAGCTGTCGAGGGAAAATGCTGAGTTCTCGTAGGCGTATAAGCAGCTATTAAACAAAAATGCCGAGTTGTCAAAGGCGGAAATGTCGCTCTTGAAGAAGCAGATCTAAACTACTCAGGCGTAAATCCCTCTGTCGAAGGAAGAAGCAGAGTTCACGAAGGCAAAAAATATAGCTGTTCAAGAAAAATATTGATATCTGGAAGGCGTAAATGTAGCTTTTGAAGAAACAGATCTTGTCGACGGAGGCGTTTTTCCAGCTGTGGAGGGAAAATGATGATTTCTAGTCGGGGTACATGGAGCATTTCAAAGGACATCGATCCAGACTTCTCAATCCTAAATCCCACTGTCGAAGTAAGATGCAAAGTTCGTGAAGGCGTAAATCTAGCAGTTGAAGGAAGATGCAGGGTTCTGGAAGGCGTAAATGTAGCTTTTGAAGGAACAGCTCTTGTCGACGGAAGCGTTTTTCCAGCTGTGGAGCGAAAATGATGATTTCTAGTCGGGGTACATGGAGCATTTCAAAGGACATTGATCCAGACTTCTCAATCCTAAATCCCACTGTCGAAGTAAGATGCAGAGTTCGTGAAGGCGTAAATCTAGCAGTTGAAGGAAGATAGAAACAGATCTTGTCGACGGAGGCGTTCTTCCAGCTGTGGAGGGAAAATGATGATTTCTAGTCGGGGTACATGGAGCATTTCAAAGGACATCGATCCAGACTTCTCAATCCTAAATCCCACTGTCGAAGTAAGATGCAGGGTTTTGGAAGGCGTAAATGTAGCTATTCAAGCAAAATGCTGATATCAGGAAGGCGTAAATGTAGCTTCTGAAGGAACAGATCTTAACAACGCAGACGTAATTCCAACTGTAGAAGCAAAATGCAGAGTTCCCGTCGGCGTAAAGAGAGCTTTTCAAAGGACACATCCAAGGGACGCAGGGTAGGCTGTTGAAGAAAAATGCTGAGTTTTTTAACGCGAAAAGTAGCTCTTGAAAAACCGATCTAGTCTATTCAGGCAAATACACCAACTGTCGGAGGAAATGCAGGGTTCATTGAAGGCGTAAATGTAGCTGTAGAAGAATAATGCACAGTTCTGGAAGGCGTACATATAGCTTTTGAAGGAACAGATCTTAGCTACGCAGGCGTAATTCCAACTGTAGAAGGAAAATGCAGAGTTCGCGTTGGCATCAATGCAGCTTTTCAAAGGACACGTCCAAGCGAAGAAGGAGTAGATCAAGCTGTTGAATAAAAATGATGAGATCTCGAAGGTGTAAATGTAGCTGTTGAAGGAAAATGCAGAGTTCTGGAAGGCGTAAATGTAGCTTCTGAAGGAACGGATCTTGTCTACGGAGGCGTTATTCCAGCTGTGGAGGGAAAATGCTGAGTTCTCGTAGGCGTATATGCAGCTATTAAAGAAAAATGCCGAGTTGTCAAAGGCTGAAACGTCGCTCTAGAAGAAGCAGATCTAAACTACTCAGGCGAAAATCCCTCTGTCGAAGGAAGAAGCAGAGTTCACGAAGGCAAAAAATATAGCCGTTAAAGAAAAATGCTGATATCTGGAAGGCGTAAATGTAGCTTTTGAAGAAACAGCTCTTGTCGACGGAGGCGTTTTTCCGGCTGTGGAGCGAAAATGATGATTTCTAGTTGGGGTACATGGATCATTTCAAAGGACATCGATCCAGGCTTCTCAATCCTAAATCCCACTGTCGAAGTAAGATGCAGAGTTCGTGAAGGAGTAAATCTAGCAGTTGAAGGAAGATGCAGGGTTCTGGAAGGCGTAAAAGTAGCTTTTGAAGGAACAGCTCTTGTCGACGGAGGCATTTTTCCAGCTGTGGAGCGAAAATGATGATTTCTAGTCGGGGTACATGGATCATTTCAAAGGACATCGATCCAGGCTTCTCAATCCTAAATCCCACTGTCGAAGTAAGATGCAGAGTTCGTGAAGGCGTAAATCTAGCAGTTGAAGGGAGATGAAGGGTTCTGGAAGGCGTAAATGTAGCTTCTGAAGGAACAGATCTTGACTACGCAGGCGTAATATCAACTCAAGAAGGAAAATGGAGAGTTCTCGTCGGCATAAATGGAGCTTTTCAAAGGACACGTCCAAGCGACGTAGGAGTAGGTCCAGCAGTTGAAGAAAAATGCAGAGATCTCGAAGGCGTAAATGTAGCTGTTGAAGGAAAATGCAGAGTTCCGGAAGGCGTAAATGTAGCTTCTGAAGGAACAGATCTTGTCTACGGAGGCGTTATTCCCGATGTGAAGGGAAAATGCTGAGTTCTAGTCGGCGTACATGGACCTTTCAAAGGACACATCCAAGCAACGCAGGCGTAGTTCCTGGTGTTGAAGAAAAATGCATGGTTCTTGAACGCGAAAAGTAGCTCTTGAAAAACCGATTTAGTCTATTCAGGCAAATAAACCAACTGTCGGAGGAAATGCAGAGTTCATGAAGGCGTAAATCTAGCTTTTGAAGGATAATGCACAGTTCTGGAAGGCGTAAATGTAGATTTTGAAGGAACAGCTCTTGTCTACGGTGGAGTTATTCCAGCTTCAGAGAGAAAATGATGAGTTCTAATCGGCATAAATGGAGCTTTTCATAGGACACGTCCAAGCGACGCAGGAGTAGATCCAGCTGCTGAAGAAAAATGCCGAAGTCTCGAAGGCGTAAATGTAGCTGTTGAAGGAAAATTCAGAGTTCTGGAAGGAGTAAATGTAGCTTCTGAAAGAACAGCTGTTATCTACGGAGGCGTTATTCCAGCTGTGGAGGGAAAATGCAGAGTTCTCGTAGGCGTATAAACATCTATTAAAGAAAATGCCGAGTTGTCAAAGGTGGAAACGTCGCTCTTGAAGAAGCAGATCTAAACTACTCAGGCGTAAATCCCTCTGTCGAAGGAAGAAGCAAAGTTCACGAAGGCAAAGAATATAGCTGTTCAAGAAAAATGCTGATATCTGGAAGGCGTAAATGTAGCTTTTGAAGAAACAGATCTTGTCGACGGAGGCGTTTTTCCAGCTGTGGAGGGAAAATGATGATTTCTAGTCGGGGTACATGGAGCATTTCAAAGGACATCGATCCAGACTTCTCAATCCTAAATCCCACTTTCGAAGTAAGATGCAGAGTTCGTGAAGGCGTAAATCTAGCAGTGGAAGGAAGATGCAGGGTTCTGGAAGGCGTAGATGTAGCTTTTGAAGGAACAGCTCTTGTCGACGGAGGCGTTTTTCCAGCTGTGGAGCGAAAATGATGATTTCTAGTCGGGGTACATGGAGCATTTCAAAGGACATCAATCCAGACTTCTCAATCCTAAATCCCACTGTCGAAGTAAGACGCAGAGTTCGTGAAGGCGTAAATCTAGCAGTTGAAGGAAGATGCAGGGTTCTGGAAGGTGTAAATGTAGCTTTTGAAGAAACAGATCTTGTCGAAGGAGGAGTTTTTCCAGCTGTGGAGGGAAAAAGATGATTTCTAGTCGGGGTACATGGAGCATTTCAAAGGACATCGATCCAGACTTCTCAATCCTAAATCCCACTGTCGAAGTAAGATGCAGGTTTCTGGAAGGCGTAAATGTAGCTATTCAAGCAAAATGCTGATATCTGGAAGGCGTAAATGTAGCTTCTGAAGGAACAGATCTTAACAACGATGACGTAATTCCAACTGTAGAAGCAAAATGCAGAGTTCTCGTCGGCGTAAAGAGAGCTTTTCAAAGGACACATCCAACGGACGCAGGGTAGGCTGTTGAAGAAAAATGCAGAGTTTTTGAATGCGAAAAGTAGCTCTTGAAAAACCGATCTAGTCTATTCAGGCAAATACACCAACTGTCGGAGGAAATGCAGGGTTCATGAAGGCGTAAATGTAGCTGTAGAAGGATAATGCACTGTTCTGGAAGGCGTAAATATAGCTTTTGAAGGAACATATCTTAGCTACGCAGGCGTAATTCCAACTGTAGAAGGAAAATGAGGAGTTATCGTTGGCATCAATGGAGCTTTTTTAAGGACACGTCTAAACGACGCAGGAGTAGATCCAGCTGTTGAAGAAAAATGCCGAAGTCTCGAAGGCGTAAATTTAGCTGCTGAAGGAAAATGCAGAGTTCTGGAAGGAGTAAATGTAGCTTCCGAAAGAACAGCTGTTGTCTACGGAGGCGTTATTCCAGCTGTGGAGGGAAAATGCTGAGTTCTCGTAGGCGTATAAACATCTATTAAAGAAAATGCCGAGTTGTCAAAGGCGGAAACGTCGCTCTTGAAGAAGCAGATCTAAACTACTCAGGCGTAAATCCCTCTGTCGAAGGAAGAAGCAGAGTTCACGAAGGCAAAGAATATAGCTGTTCAAGAAAAATGCTGATATCTGGAAGGCGTAAATGTAGCTTTTGAAGAAACAGATCTTGTCGACGGAGGCGTTTTTCCAGCTGTGGAGGGAAAATGATGATTTCTAGTCGGGGTACATGGAGCATTTCAAAGGACATCGATCCAGACTTCTCAATCCTAAATCCCACTTTCGAAGTAAGATGCAGAGTTCGTGAAGGCGTAAATCTAGCAGTTGAAAGAAGATGCAGGGTTCTGGAAGGCGTAGATGTAGCTTTTGAAGGAACAGCTCTTGTCGACGGAGGCGTTTTTCCAGCTGTGGAGCGAAAATTATGATTTCTAGTCGGGGTACATGGAGCATTTCAAAGGACATCAATCCAGACTTCTCAATCCTAAATCCCACTGTCGAAGTAAGACGCAGAGTTCGTGAAGGCGTAAATCTAGCAGTTGAAGGAAGATGCAGGGTTCTGGAAGGCGTAAATGTAGCTTTTGAAGAAACAGATCTTGTCGAAGGAGGAGTTTTTTCAGTTGTGGAGGGAAAAAGATGATTTCTAGTCGGGGTACATGGAGCATTTCAAAGGACATCGATCCAGACTTCTCAATCTTAAATCCCACTGTCGAAGTAAGATGCAGGTTTCTGGAAGGCGTAAATGTAGCTATTCAAGCAAAATGCTGATATCTGGAAGGCGTAAATGTAGCTTCTGAAGGAACAGATCTTAACAACGATGACGTAATTCCAACTGTAGAAGCAAAATGCAGAGTTCTCGTCGGCGTAAAGAGAGCTTTTCAAAGGACACATCCAACGGACGCAGGGTAGGCTGTTGAAGAAAAATGCAGAGTTTTTGAACGCGAAAAGTAGCTCTTGAAAAAACGATCTAGTCTATTCAGGCAAATACACCAACTGTCAGAGGAAATGCAGGGTTCATGAAGGCGTAAATGTAGCTGTAGAAGGATAATGCACAGTTCTGGAAGGCGGAAATATAGCTTTTGAAGGAACATATCTTAGCTACGCAGGCGTAATTCCAACTGTAGAAGGAAAATGAGGAGTTATCGTTGGCATCAATGGAGCTTTTTTAAGGACACGTCTAAACGACGCAGGAGTAGATCCAGCTGTTGAAGAAAAATGCCGAAGTCTCGAAGGCGTAAATTTAGCTGCTGAAGGAAAATGCAGAGTTCTGGAAGGAGTAAATGTAGCTTCCGAAAGAACAGCTTTTGTCTACGGAGGCGTTATGCCAGCTGTGGAGGGAAAATGCTGAGTTCTCGTAGGCGTATATGCAGCTATTAAAGAAAAATGCCGAGTTGTCAAAGGGCGGAAATGTCGCTCTTGAAGAAGCAGATCTAAACTACTCAAGCGTAAATCCCTCTGTCGAAGGAAGAAGCAGAGTTCACGAAGGCAAAAAATATAGCCGTTAAAGAAAAATGCTGATACCTGGAAGGCGTAAATGTAGCTCCTGTAGGAACAGATATTGACTACGAAGCGTAATATCAACTCTAGAAGGAAAATGGAGAGTTCTCGTCGGCATAAATGGAGCTTTTCAAAGGACACGTCCAAGCGACGCAGGAGTAGATCCAGCTGTTGAAGAAAAATGCCGAAGTCTCGAAGGCGTAAATGTAGCTGTTGAAGGAAAATTCAGAGTTCTGGAAGGACTAAATGTAGCTTCTGTAGGAACAGATCTTGCCTACGGAGGTGTTATTCCAGCTTCAGAGGGAAAATGCTGAGTTCTCGTCGGCATGAATGGAGCTTTTCAAAGGACACGTCCAAGCGAAGCAGGAGTAGATCCAGCTGTTGAAGAAAAATGCCGAAGTCTCGAAGGCATAAATGTAGCTGTTGAAGGAAAATTCAGAGTTCTGGAAGGCGTAAATGTAGCTTTTGAAGAAACAGATCTTGTCGACGGAGGCGTTTTTCCAGCTGTGGAGGGAAAATGATGATTTCTAGTCGGGGTACATGGAGCATTTCAAAGGACATCGATCCAGCCTTCTCAATCCTAAATCCCACTGTCGAAGTAAGGTGCAGAGTTCATGAAGGCGTAAATCTAGCAGTTGAAGGAAGATACAGGGTTCTGGAAGGCGTAAATGTAGCTGTTCAAGCAAAATGCTGATATCTGGAAGGCGTAAATGTAGCTATGAAGGAACAGAGCTTGTCTATGCACACTTACTTCCAACTGTTAAAGGAAATTGCAGAGTTCTCGTCGGCGTGAAGAGAGCTTTTCAAAGGACACATCCAAGCGACACAGGCGTAGATCCGGCTTTTGAAGATAAATGCAGAGTTCTTGAACGCGAAAAGTAGCTCTTGAAAAACCGATCTAGTCTATTCAGGCAAATACACCAACTGTCGGAGGAAATGCAGGGTTCATGAAGGCGTAAATCTAGCTGTTGAAGGATAATGCACAGTTCTGGAAGGCGTAAATGTAGATTTAGAACGAACAGCTCTTGTCGACGGAGGCGATCCACCAGCTGTAGAGAGAAAATGCAGAGATATCGTCGGCGTAAATGGAGGTTTTCAAATGAAACGCCCATGCGACGAAGGCGTAGATTGAAGAAAAAATGCAGAGTTCTCGAAGGCATAAATTTAGGTGTTGAAAGAAATGCAAAGTTCTCGAAGCTATAAATATAGGTTTTGAAGGAAGAGATCTCGACTAAGCTGAACTAATTCCAACTATCGAAGGAAAAGGCAGAGTTCTAGTAGGCGTACATGGAGATTTTCAAAGGACATCGATCCAGACTTCTCAATCCTAAATCCCACTGTCGAAGAAAGATGCAGAGTTCGTGAAGTCGTAAATCTAGCAGTTGAAGGAAGATGCAGGGTTCTGGAAGGCGAAAATGTAGGATTTGAAGAAACAGATCTTGTCGACGGAGGCGTTTTTCCAGCTGTGGAGGGAAAATGATGATTTCTAGTCGGGGTACATGGAGCATTTCAAAGGACATCGATCCAGACTTCTCAATCCTAAATCCCACTGTCGAAGTAAGATGCAGAGTTCGTGAAGGCGTAAATCTACCAGTTGAAGGAAGATGCAGGGTTCTGGAAGGCGTAAATGTAGCTTCTGAAGGAACAGATCTTGACTACGCAGGCATAATATCAACTCTAGAAGGAAAATGGAGAGTTCTCGTCGGCATAAATGGAGCTTTTCAATGGACACGTCCAAGCGACATAGGAGTAGATCCAGCAGTTGAAGAAAAATGCAGAGATCTCGAAGGAGTAAATGTAGCTGTTGAAGGAAAATGCAGAGTTCCGGAAGGCTTAAATGTAGCTTCTGAAGGAACAGATCTTGTCTACGGAGGCGTTATTCCCGATGTGAAGGGAAAATGCTGAGTTCTAGTCGGCGTACATGGACCTTTCAAAGGACACATCCAAGCAACGCAGGCGTAGATCCTTGTGTTGAAGAAAAATGCAGAGTTCTTGAACGCGAAAAGTAGCTCTTGAAAAACCGATCTAGTCTATTCAGGCAAATAAACCAACTGTCGGAGGAAATGCAGAGTTCATGAAGGCGTAAATCTAGCTTTTGAAGGATAATGCACAGTTCTGGAAGGCGTAAATGTAGATTTTGAAGGAACAGCTCTTGTCTACGGAGGCGTTATTCCAGCTTCAGAGGGAAAATGCTGAGTTCTAATCGGCATAAATGGAGCTTTTCATAGGACACGTCCAAGCGACGCAGGAGTAGATCCAGCTGCTGAAGCAAAATGCCGAAGTCTCGAAGGCGTAAATGTAGCTGTTAAAGGAAAATTCAGAGTTCTGGAAGGAGTAAATGTAGCTTCTGAAAGAACAGCTGTTGTCTACGGAGGCGTTATTCCAGCTGTGGAGGGAAAATGCTGAGTTCTCGTAGGCGTATAAACATCTATTAAAGAAAAATGCCGAGTTGTCAAAGGCGGAAACGTCACTCTTGAAGAAGCAGATCTAAACTACTCAGGCGTAAATCCCTCTGTCGAAGGAAGAAGCAGAGTTCCCGAAGGCCAAAAATATAGCTGTTCAAGAAAAATGCTGATATCTGGAAGGCGTAAATGTAGCTTTTGAAGAAACAGATCTTGTCGACGGAGGCGTTTTTCCAGCTGTGGAGGGAAAATGATGATTTCTAGTCGGGGTACATGGAGCATTTCAAAGGACATCGATCCAGACTTCTCAATCCTAAATCCCACTGTCGAAGTAAGACGCAGAGTTTGTGAAGGCGTATATCTAGCAGTTGAAGGAAGATGCAGGGTTCTGGAAGGCGTAAATGTAGCTTCTGAAGAAACAGATCTTGTCGACGGAGTCGTTTTTCGAGCTGTGGAGGGAAAATGATGATTTCTAGTCGTGGTACGTGGAGCATTTCAAAAGACATCGATCCAGACTTCTCAATCCTAAATCCCACTTTCGAAGTAAGATGCAGAGTTCGTGAAGGCGTAAATCTAGCAGTTGAAGGAAGATGCTGGATTCTGGAAGGCGTAAATGTAGCTTTTGAAGGAACAGCTGTTGTCGACGGAGGCGTTTTTCCAGCTGAGGAGCGAAAATGATGATTTCTAGTCGGGGTACATGGAGCATTTCAAAGGACATCAATCCAGACTTCTCAATCTTAAATCCCACTGTCGAAGTAAGACGCAGAGTTCGTGAAGGCGTAAATCTAGCAGTTGAAGGAAGATGCAGGGTTCTGGAAGGCGTAAATGTAGCTTTTGAAGAAACAGATCTTGTCGAAGGAGGCGTTTTTCCAGCTGTGGAGGGTAAAAGATGATTTCTAGTCGGGGTACATGGAGCATTTCAAAGGACATCGATCCAGACTTCTCAATCCTAAATCCCACTGTCGAAGTAAGATGCAGGGTTCTGGAAGGCGTAAATGTAGCTATTCAAGCAAAATGCTGATATCTGGAAGGCGTAAATGTAGCTTCTGAAGGAACAGATCTTAACAACGCAGACGTAATTCCAACTGTAGAAGCAAAATGCAGAGTTCTCGTCAGCGTAAAGAGAGCTTTTCAAAGATCACATCCAACGGACGCAGGGTAGGCTGTTGAAGAAAAATGCAGAGTTTTTGAACGCGAAAAGTAGCTCTTGAAAAACCGATCTAGTCTATTCAGGCAAATACACCAACTGTTGGAGGAAATGCAGGGTTCATGAAGGAACATATCTTAGCTATGCAGGCGTAATTCCAACTGTGGAGGGAAAATGCTGAGTTCTCGTAGGCGTATATGCAGCTATTAAAGAAAAATGCCGAGTTGTCAAAGGCGGAAATGTCGCTCTTGAAGAAGCAGATCTAAACAACTTAGGCGTAAATCCCACTGTTGAAGAAAGAAGCAGAGTTCACGAAGGCAAAAAATCTAGCTGTTCAAGCAAAATGCTGATATGTGGATGGCGTAAATGTAGCTTTTGAAGGAACAGCTCTTGTCGACGGAGGCGTTTTTCCAGCTGTGGAGGGAAAATGATGATTTCTAGTCAGGGTACATGGAGCATTTCAAAGGACATGATCCAGACTTCTCAATCCTAAATCCCACTGTCGAAGTAAGATGCAGAGTTCGTGAAGGCGTAAATCCAGCAGTGGAAGGAAGATGGAGGGATCTGGAAGGTGTAAATGTAGCTTTTGAAGAAACAGATCTTGACTACGCAGGCGTAATATCAACTCTAGAAGGAAAATGGAGAGTTCTTGTCGGCATAAATGGAGCTTTTCAATGGACACGTCCAAGCGACGTAGGAGTAGATCCAGAAGTTGAAGAAAAATGCAGAGTTCTTGAACGCGAAAAGTAGCTCTTGAAAAACCGATCTAGTCTATTCAGGCAAATAAACCAACTGTTGGAGGAAATGAAGAGTTCATGAAGGCGTAAATCTAGCTGTTGAAGGATAACGGACAGTTCTGGAAGGCGTAAATGTAGATTTTGAAGGAACAGCTCTTGTCGACTGAGGCGTTCTTCCAGCTTTATAGAGAAAATGCAGAGTTATCTTCGGCGTAACTGGAGGTTTTCAAAGGACACGCCAAAGCGACGAATGCGTAGATTGAAGAAAAAAATGCAGAGTTCTCGAAGGCATAAATTTAGGTTTGAAAGAAAATGCAGAGTTCACGAAGACGTAAATGTAGAAATTGAAGGAAATTGCATAGTTGTGGAAGGCATAAATGTAGCTTCTGTAGGAACAGATCTTGTCTACGGAGGCGTTATTCCAGCTTCAGAGAGAAAATGCTGAGTTCTCTTCGGCATAAATGGAGCTTTTCAAAGGACACGTCTAAGCGACGCAGGAGTAGATCCAGCTGTTGAAGAAAAATGCCGAAGTCTCGAAGGCGTAAATGTAGCTGCTGAAGGAAAATGCAGAGTTTTGGAAGGAGTAAATGTAGCTTCTGAAAGAACAGCTTTTGTCTACGGAGGCGTTATTCCAGCTGTGGAGGGAAAATGCTGAGTTCTCGTAGGCGTATATGTAGCTATTAAAGAAAAATGCCGAGTTGTCAAAGGCGGAAATGTCGCTCTTGAAGAAGCAGATCTAAACTACTTAGGCGTAAATCCCTCTGTCGAAGGAAGAAGCAGAGATCACGAAGGCAAAAAATATAGCCGTTAAAGAAAAATGCTGATATCTGGAAGGCGTAAATGTAGCTCCTGAAGGAACAGATCTTGACTACGAAGCGTAATATCAACTCTAGAAGGAAAATGGAGAGTTCTCGTCGGCATAAATGGAGCTTTTCAAAGGACACGTCCAAGCGACGCAGGAGTAGATCCAGCTGTTGTAGAAAAATGCCGAAGTCTCGAAGGCGTAAATGTAGCTGTTGAAGGAAAATTCAGAGTTCTGGAAGGCGTAAATGTAGCTTTTGAAGAAACAGATCTTGTCGACGGAGGCGTTTTTCCAGCTGTGGAGGGAAAATGATGATTTCTAGTCGGGGTACATGGAGCATTTCAAAGGACATCGATCCAGACTTCTCAATCCTAAATCCCACTGTCGAAGTAATGTGCAGAGTTCGTGAAGGCGTAAATCTAGCAGTTGAAGGAAGATACAGGGTTCTGGAAGGCGTAAATGTAGCTATGAAGGAACAGAGCTTGTCTATGCACACTTACTTCCAACTGTTAAAGGAAATTGCAGAGTTCTCGTCGGCGTGAAGAGAGCTTTTCAAAGGACACATCCAAGCGACACAGCGTAGATCCGGCTTTTGAAGATAAATGCAGAGTTCTTGAACGCGAAAAGTAGCTCTTGAAAAACCGATCTAGTCTATTCAGGCAAATACACCAACTGTCGGAGGAAATGCAGGGTTCATGAAGGCGTAAATCTAGCTGTTGAAGGATAATGCACAGTTCTGGAAGGCGTAAATGTAGATTTCGAACGAACAGCTCTTGTCGACGGAGGCGTTCTTCCAGCTGTAGAGAGAAAATGCAGAGTTATCGTCGGTGTAAATGGAGGTTTTCAAATGACACGCCCATGCGACGAAGGCGTAGATTGAAGAAAAAATGCAGAGTTCTCGAAGGCATAAATTTAGGTGTTGAAAGAAATGCAAAGTTCTCGAAGCTATAAATATAGGTTTTGAAGGAAGAGATCTCGACTAAGCTGAACTAATTCCAACTGTCGAAGGAAAAGGCAGAGTTCTAGTAGGCGTACATGGAGATTTTCAAAGGACACATCCAAGAGACGTAGGCGTAGATCCAGGTGTTGAAGAAAAATGCAGAGTTCTCGAAGACGTAAATGTAGATATTGAAGGAAATTGCAGAGTTGTGGAAGGCGTAAATGTTGCTTCTGAAGGAACAGATCTTGTCTACGGAGGCGTTATTCCAGCTTCAGAGGGAAAATGCTAAGTTCTCGTCGGCATAAATGGAGCTTTTCAAAGGACATCGATCCAGACTTCTCAATCCTAAATCCCACTGTCGAAGTAAGATGCAGAGTTCGTGAAGTCGTAAATCTAGCAGTTGAAGGAAGACGCTGGGTTCTGGAAGGCGTAAATGTAGGATTTGAAGAAACAGATCTTGTCGACGGAGGCGTTTTTCCAGCTGTGGAGGGAAAATGATGATTTCTAGTCGGGGTACATGGAGCATTTCAAAGGACATCGATCCAGACTTCTCAATCCTAAATCCCACTGTCGAAGTAAGATGCAGAGTTCGTGAAGGCGTAAATCTACCAGTTGAAGGAAGATGCATGGTTCTGGAAGGCGTAAATGTAGCTTTTGAAGGAACAGCTCTTGTCGACGGAGGCATTTTTCCAGCTGTGGAGCGAAAATGATGATTTCTAGTCGGGGTAAATGGAGCATTTCAAAGGACATCGATCCAGACTTCTCAATCCTAAATCCCACTGTCGAAGTAAGATGCAGAGTTCGTGAAGGCGTAAATCCAGCAGTTGAAGGAAGATGCAGGGTTCTGGAAGGCGTAAATCTAGCAGTTGAAGGAAGATACAGGGTTCTGGAAGGCGTAAATGTAGCTGTTCAAGCAAAATGCTGATATCTGGAAGGCGTAAATGTAGTTTTTGAAGGAACAGAGCTTGACTACGCAGGATTATTTCCAACTGTTGAAGGAAATTGCAGAGTTCTCGTCGGCGTAAAGAGAGCTTTTCAAAGGACACATCCAAGCGACGCAGGCGTAGATCCGGCTGTTGAAGATAAATGCAGAGTTCTTGAACGTGAAAAGTAGCTCTTGAAAAACCGATCTAGTCTATTCTTGCAAATACACCAACTGTCGGAGGAAATGCTGGGTTCATGAAGGCGTAAATGTAGCTGTAGAAGGATAATGCACAGTTCTGGAAGGCGTAAATATAGCTTTTGAAGTAACAGATCTTAGCTACACAGGCGTAATTCTAGCTGTGGAGGTAAAATGCTGATTTCTAGTCGGGGTACATGGAGCATTTCAAAGGACATCGATCCAGACTTCTCCAACCTAAATCCCACTGTCGAAGTAAGATGAAGAGTTCGCGAGGGCGTAAATCTAGCTGTTGAAGGAAAATCCAGAGTCCTTGAAGGTGTAAATGTAGTTTTTGAAGGAACAGACCTAGACTACGCAGGCTTAAATCCAACTGTCGAAGGATAATGCAGAGTTCTCGAAGGCGTAAATGTAGCTTTTGAATGAATACAATTAAATATGAAACTGATTTTTCCTCTTGTAATTTTAAACTTAAATCATTTAAACGACCTGCAATATCTGATATAAATGTCAAATCTTTAGGTAATTACTACCGTCAATAAGCTTATTGGATGATTCCGTGATTTGCCTTTCACCTCTAAGAAAACTGTTTTCTTCTCGAAGGGGCCGAAAGCGTTTTAAAACTGATTAGAAGAAAGCCAGTGAATTTTGTAGTAACATTACAAGCCACTGAATTCACTATCTATAACACTAATCATAGTAGAAAACATGTTTATTCAGTCCCCTGGAACGAATAAAATTCACTGTTTTCTTTACAAATTTCAAAATACAGGGCACGCCAATAAAATGTACCTGTTTTTAAATGCATATAAGTTTGAGAATCAATGACATAAATCAATTGTAAAAATACAGACATGGAGAACAAAGATGGGAGAATCATCTGTTAAGAACAACATGCCCAATAGGTCCACCTGTAAGGTCCATACAACTATTGAAATAAAACCCACTCTAGCACACATTTCCACCAGAATTGCATGAATAAATTCTTTGATTATTATCTTGAGCTGGCAGATTGTGTTCGGGTCTCGTGTATACACATTGTCTTTCGTGTAGCCCCACAAGAGGAAATTTGCGAATTTTCTTTGGTGTTGGAGCTTCTCAAACATGGAAGTGATTGCGGAATTTCCTCTGTGTCTCTACTATACATTTTGTTTCCAAATAAAATTTGACTATTATAATTCTCTCTGTCGTAGTGAAAACCATTGTGGAATTTTCTCCCAGGTTGCACAACAATATGTAGGAAAGAACAGATAGATATTTTACCAACTCCACGAAATATTAAACGAGAAAAACAGATACATTTTATTGTATTTTATTGTATTGAGCTCAGTGCTTCTTGGCGAACAGGCACTGCACTTTATAGACTACCGATATTTTATTAGACACTTTTATTCTGTAGCCTACTAATAGAAAACCGGGCCATATCAAGAGTTTGGGATCTGTGTCTATACAGTAGGGTAGGCCATGAAACTATTGCCTGTCAATAGTATCTATTGTTGGTGTATTTAATGGAGTAAATTTCAACTGATATTAATTTAAATGGATATGATACAGGATGATTCATGGTATGTAAATATCCAATTGGGCATTTGCCTTTACGACTGGGGAAACCATGAAAAAACCCATGTCAAATTGGCCAGCTACAGGATTTGAACCTGGGACCTCTCGAATGCAAGTCGAAGACGTTACCAACACTTGTATTCTGTAGCTTACTAATAGAAAACCAGGTTTTTGCAAATATTATTATGTATTACATTTTTTGGCATAGGCTATATATTTATAAATTTTACCTAAAACTATAGGGGGGCCACATGCGGCCTACATGTTTGACACAACTGATGTAAATAAAAGAAGCAGTATCAGTATATTTTTGTTGTTTGTTTCAGCCATGCCTGCTCAAGTCTTGTCAGTGGACTCTGATACAGAGCAAGATCGACTTCTCAACCAGTATTTCATGCCTGAATTCAGGAAGGGCTATGTCAGGCTGGGCCCCAACAAAGTTCATATGCCTGTTTATTTCCTCACGTTTGCTGATCGTATTGAACATATGGAAGTAAGAGATTCAGATGTCTGGGTTATTTCTCATCCCAAAACAGGTAGTCATAACACGTCTGTAAATTAGTCATGTAACATGTATGGTTTATGGTTTCCCTATGGAGAAATTAAGTGAAAAGATGCTAAAAACAACCAAAATAGGTAACAAATAGGTTCTACTAAACTCATTATTATAACAAACTTATATTTATATTTATTTTATATTTATTTATTTATATTTATTTACGTCCTACGTGATCAATATACATTGATATGGGACAGTGTAGATCGAGATACTCGACCCAGTACAAATTAGAATAATACAATAATCTACAAATAATACAGAGATCTAGAACTAGTACACCTAATAATACAATTATCTACAGATAGTACACATAATACATATTTCAAAAAGCAAAACTTTAGATATTTAATTAATGAGTCTCTGAAGGAGTTGTGAGTGTGACTTATTGAGTAGTGCGGACATGATTGCAGTATTCCTCAATACTATAAAAACATGCATTATTAAAAAACGTTTTCAGTGATTTCTTGAATTTATTTGCGCAATGTATGTTTTTCAAATGGTGAGGTAGTTTGTTGAATAGGTTGATTCCAGTGTAAATTACTCCTTTCTGGAATAAGGATGTACTATGAGAAGGTATAGATAGGTTGGTTTTGTGTCTAGTATTGTGATTATGGATTGCTTCGATTTTTTTAAATTGACAATTGACAAACAGTAAAGTTGGCCTGGGTGGCGCAGTCAGTATTGTGCTGGCTTTCTGTGCCCAAGGTTGTGGGTTCAATCCTGGCCCAGATCGATGGCATTTATGTGTGCATAAATGCGACGGATCCATGTCAGTAAATTTACTGGCATGTAAAAGAACTCCTGCGGGACAAAATTCTGCCATTGTCAAAGGGTGTGATAAAAAAGCGCATTGCAGACCAATTTTTACAGAATTTAAAGTGCTGACTGTTGCTTCATTGTATGTATTGACAAACATTATGTATGTATTTGAGCATCAAAATGAATTTGTTCCTGTCAGCTCAGTTCATTCACATGATACTCGAAAACATTTTAACATAATTGTTCCTAAATCTAGGCTAACAAGAACCTGTGACAGCCATGTTGTTTTAGGTATCAAACTTTTTAATAAAGTCCCCATTGACGTTAGAAATACAAACAACACAAGAATTTTTAAGAATAAAGTAAGGAACATCCTTCTTTCAAAGAACTTTTACACTGTTGAAGAATATTTGAACTGTGATTTTTAATTTTTTACCATTTGACTTAACCTATTGTAATCTTGTATTACCTAATGGTGACAAATATATTATTATTATTATTATTATTATTATTATTATTATTATTATTATTATTATTATTATTATTATTATTATCCCTGTCGTTAAATAATCAAATACCAACCAACGAACAAACAGTAAGTTACTGACTAATTCCAGTGAATTTAAAAGAAAACTGGAGTATACAAATAAGTATTTTCCATCAGCAAATGCACAGGCTAATGGTTTGGGTAAAATTAAAGAGAGAGAGAGAATCGTACACATAATTATTTTTCATCATTGCTAATGTGTCTTCAGTCCTGCCTTTACTGAAAGCAGACAGGCTCACTACTCCCATGTTCACTACAAGCTGATGAAAAGTTAATTAAAAGTTTCTTCAGATCTTAGATATTGTAACAAAACCAGAGCAATGAAACTCAAAAGTTATTGGCTATAATCAATTAAATGCACTTAAGAAGATTATTAAAACCTTCAGGGGATTATGGGCACAGTGGAAAAAAAATATAAAGGCCCTAAAAAGGGGGGAAAAGTGCTATAAATTGCCTCCATTCTCAACTAGAGACAGCGAGTTAATATTGTGGTTTCTTTCACAAGAGCTCTAATTTGCCCTACGAAAATTCGTCTGCACTGAAATATCCTAACCCTGGAGCATATTTTCATTTATGAGCACATAAGCATTAACTTATGAATTGTGGGGTTTTCTTGGCACTGGTTATTAATAATGGTTTTGTAGGCTATAAGACGAGAGAAGGGATACACATCCAAGCTTTCGGTCACTGACATCTGTGCGGCCTTCCACAGGGAAATGAGTGAAACCCGCAGAGATGTCAGCAATAGAAAGCTTGAATGTATATCCCTTCACTCAGTTTATAGCCTGCAAAACCATTATTAAAAAAATGACTGTTTATAATTTACTTTGGAGGGGTAAACTAACAGAAAGAAAACATACAAATCAAGGAATTTCAAGACATGTAAATTTGATTCAAAGCAAAAAATACTAGGGTATTTTCATTAACTTCTTTAACCATATGTATTTTATCACACTTAAGTTGCAATACACAATTAATACCTTGTGAGGTATTATGAAATGAAAATCTAGTCAAATCTACACATATGCAGATGACATTGCAATTGTTACTCAGACAGTTAACAGAAATATGAACAAATGGAAAGAAAAGCGCTGAAAGTGGGACTTAGGGCTTGTACGACTAACACCTGATATCATATTTATCTGCCAAATAGAAAACCTATCTGGAAGTTGGCCAAGAATTGTGTATTATGATCTCCTGACAAAATCTGTCTGGCAAGACAACTTCCAGATAAGCTAGCAGGAGGATGGAGTGGCTGACAAATTTCCAAATTTCCAGCTAGTTAGGAAAGCTTGGTTGAAGCAAGATGGCAGAACCGCGAAGCGTTCTTGGCCATCTGAATTTTAGAACTGATGCCGGAATATTTAATTTACACAAAAATGTAATTTTATGCTCACTTATGAATAAGATAGAACTGCACAAATCGATTAATGCACTTAAAACGATATGTTCTTGTGTAATTCAATTGTAGAAATACAAATCCGAGCTGCCACACCTAGCGGATGCCTATCGTACTACAACAAACACACCTCTTTGCTCAATCAACTAAGGACCATTTTACAAAATTTTACTGCGTTCTTCCCGATAGCAGTTCAGCGGTGGTATTACAAGACATCTTCTAGTTAAGCTATTGGAAGTCATGTATCGGGAGGAATTGTCGGCAGGTGGTAATACAGGCCCTTACTGTAAATCAAGGAAAAACTAAATATATGAGAATGTCCAACTCAGAGACCAGAAGAGTACCGCAGGAATTAATAGTCGAAGATAAGAGGTTTGAAGGAGTATCTAGCTTCAAGTACCTTGGGTCAATGGTATATAATGATAATAATATGAGTAAAGGAATAAAAGAAAGAATATTGGCAGGCAATCGTGCACACTTTGCAAATAAACAGTTGTTCAGGAGTCAATCACGTGAGATACAAAACAGAAAATATAAAAACCTTGGTTAGACCAGTGGTTAACTGGTTAAGAAGAAGAAGAAGAAGAAGAGTTATTATGAAATGAAAATGATAGCTTACTATCAGCTAACAAACTTTATGCTTAGAAAAGCTTCTAAAACTCCTTTATACTGATACAATTGGAGCCAATTTAAGTTGAACAATATCCCACTTGACTCTAATTCTGAATTATCATAGATAATTTAATGTGAGGTACGATGTAATTTTGATGATTAAAAAAAAAGAGGTAGATATTAGGGTGGGGTATCAAGTGGGGCCGGGGGCGGACCTTATTTCTATTACAACACAATACAGTTGAGTTAGAAATTAAATCCTTAAAAACAAAATGTTTAATGTCGTACAATACTTGGAAATAAAGCCTCAAAATGGAAAAAGTGATAACATAAACCTAAAGATTGATCACCATAAACAGGATTTTTTCAGTGTATGAGTATTATCCCATACGGGACTTCATAAAAGTGATAACATTACCTGACTGATAACATTATCCGACATTACATTAAGCGGTGTTGACTATAAAAACCTGTGATACTTACCCACGCAGCACGATATGTATAATAGCCTATACGTAAAATACGTATATTATACATATCGTGAATTGTAATACCGTAATGTATAAATTTTCAAATTCAAGAAGCACATAATAATTGTACTATAACTGCCTAGCAAGCAGTAATTTGTGGGTTCAGACAAAAATGGAAAAACATGAATCTCTTTCACTGACTGCAAGCCCCCCATTATGTTTTTTCATGCATCATGGAATAAGCATATCATGCTATGTGCAATTTAAAGCCTACAATTTATGGTAACTGAAACCTCCTTGAATTTGTAGTTCAAGTTCCAGGTGGCAGACTTCTATGACACAAGTGTTCAAAAGTTGGTCCCACGGTATGACAAACGTCTCAATGCCGGTGTCAAATATGTTGAAAAATAGCTGAACACTTGCTGTATCTGTTGCAATAAATATTTCCACAAAATTGAGTTTTATTTCTGTAAACAGCCCCAGGGAAACTTACTTTGTGGACGGCCCTCGTACATTATAGAGATATTTCAGTTAAGAGATTGCTTTGTTCAGTGCGTTCCTGAAATGTATATCTGATGTAGGAAATGGATCACATGCACTGCGTGCTTAGCATGTAAAACAAACTGTAAGGAGTTGAACTGATTAGAGGAATAGTGGACAGGTTTTGGAAAGCGACAGTAAAAAGGATTTTCTCTCATCTCACCCTGTTATCATGTAAGTTATTGATAATCCCAATTTTAAAAATGGAATTAAATAAGTAATGTACCTTGAACAGAGCAGGGAGACGGCAACCTCTAAAATATAAACTGCAGTTCACATTATCGTATATTGTTTCAACTTACTCCTTCCTCCTATTCACTTCTGAGTAAAAAAAAAAAAGTGTACATTAATAATATTAGCTATATAAATCTATCATCATTTTTATCGTAGGTTCTATGTGAATCAATTTTTTAATTTCATGGGGGGCCACAGAGAAATGACTGTCACTATAGGGGGTCTGCGATGTCAGAAAGGTTGGGAAACGCTGCTGTACAGTAATTAACGGAAACTTCTATCTATAAATATTATTTAACATGAAAAAGGAAATATCAGTCTCAATGGCAACTGAGTAAGTGAAGATCACTGCAAGACAATCTCCTCAATCATGGCTGGGTAAGAAGAGATCTCAATAAGGGCCACGTAAGCCAATGTGTTAACAGAAAGCAGACTTCTACAGAAGAGGAACTCAGATTACAGAAGAAGACCTTCATATTCTTCATTACACCTCTCACCAAGCTAAGGCATGGGTTCAAGGAGGGGGAAGGGGAAATTGAGCAAATTAGGCCATAAATCTCAACTTCACTCCCCGCCATGAGTAAAGTGAAGCTTGACTCTGCCGTATTGTCCACTCTTCTTCACTTTCACTCCAGTGCGATGGGACCACTGAGGGTGGATTTAGACCTAACATTTTGCTAATGAGCTACTCGTGAGAGAAGGTGGAGCACATTGCCAGCAAAATAAATCATAATTTTTTTTTCTCTTTTTCCATGTTTATCCATCACATCTCTAAATTTGAGGAGGTTATATGGAGTGTTTGTAGGATATAAAAAACTCTAATTTCAGGGGCTAAAGATGTGTTGCAAAGGTTAGAAAAAATCGGTTACCTACATGAAAATCCGCTGATTTACAGTCAATGTTTATGAGATAAGTTATAAATGCGCTGTAAATAAGAACGATTTCCATTGTATCGATTTAAACGAGCCATCACTTCCATCAGAATCACTGGATGCATTTGAACATCAATACTTAATGCTTTTGAAAGGAGAACAAGTTAATCGATTTCAGCAATGTGTTTAAGAATGCTTGTGATGTAATGCACATGAGAATGTGCTCATATTAAAAACATAATAAAAAACTCTAATTGCCCAATAAATTTTAAGTGCCTAACCAACTTTAAGTGCCTATCAGCTTTAAACCTGCAAATACATGAACAAAGATAAAAACAAGACAATGCAAGACAAATAAAAATCAATACATTTTCAAGTTCAATAATTTGACTGCTAACTCAAACAGAGGCCTTGTGTTTGAGGTAACAGTCCAGGTAGATTAGAATTCCTACACAGTACATACCTTTAATTTTATACCAACCCTGAAAAAGAAAGAAGCTAACTTATTGCTAAGAGGGAATACAAATGAGGCATTGGTAACCTGCTAATGAAGTATGCCACTCTAAACATAGCACGTACTACTCGTTTTGGACAGGCTGTACAATACCACTTAGGCGTAGCCAACCCAATTGGAGATAGTGAAAATCTTACACAACTTAAAACACAAAAAATCTACACAAAGCTTTAAACTAATACTTGAATTAATATTTTTTTCAATTTGGAATGACTGTCATTCAATTAATCAATATAAAATGCTATTTGAAGACTATTATACAATCTGACAAAATTATAGACTACACACTTTATCTTGAGCTGAAAAAATGCAGGGGTGAGGGGAGCTGATATTGCATGCAGTATAAGAGACTGGCTATTGCAGAAGGCTGAAATTGACGTCATTTCTGATGGGTTGCCAACTACTAGAAAATATAACGTGTGTAGTTTTATGCTGGTACACAATGGAACTAAATGTAGTTCGTGGCAATTTCAACTTTCACTACTAAATTGAAAATTTTTTATATAATGGTCTCTCGGGCTTCCAACCGGGTTAAAGTATGGTTTGCTTCCGAGCTTTCGGCTGCTGTCAGCTCTGCAGCCGAAAGCTCGGAAGCAAACCATACTTTAACCCGGTTGGAAGCCCGAGAGACCATTATATATAACCAACGCCGGGAAAGTCTCAAGTCTTTTATGAAAATTTTTTATTGATGCAGATATTTTAGCAGAATATATCCCTGGAGAAATTAATTAAGTAATATATTTACGTATAACAAAATTTATTTCACGAGAGTCTGCAGGTAATTAATACAACTTTCTTGCAAAATAATCAAAACTGACTTGTTCTTTTCTCCAATAGATTTAGCTTAAAACACATTAAACTGCTTTTCCTTCCACTTCCTTTATTTGCTTTATTGTTTGTTCGCCGATTTCCGAAACTTCTTGGTTTAAAGAATCTTCACTTTTAACTTCATTGTCACTTATACCGACCATTTCCACAACATCAGTACGTTCTTCTATTTATTATTAGGCCTAATATGTAAAGCACCCAATGGGCAAGAACTTAGTTCATCTAATGTCCCTGGACTTAATTCTGCCATTTTCAGAATAATATTATGTTGTAAACAGAAAAGAAAAGACGGTAGTTCAAGAATGCTGCTACGAGAAGATTTTTGGGTCTGGCAATACTGGAAACCGGCTGCGATCTTCATTTTTTCAAGCGAGGCCTTCTTGATATGGACTGTTTTCGACATTATGGAGTGTTTAGCTCAAGATAAAGTGTGTGATCTTTATCAATCAGTAAATTATCCATAATGGGTAGGAAATAGCAAAATATTTACTGTACATTTACATTAAATGATGAAAATCAGTTACAGAAATTACTTGACTGTAAACAATCCTAACTAGTTAAATGTTAAATGATAAATATGAGTTACAGAAATTAGGTAGGCCTACTTCATCTTAACTTCATTTATCAGAAAAATGCAAAATTGAATTTAAATATTATTTATCCAAAGGCAACTAATAACACTTTCTACATTTCCTGTATAATGATAAGCCTACTATAATCATCTTTCCTTGACATTATTTTATTGAAGCTACAGTTCTGTACTTCTGCTGCAATTCACAGCCAATTACATTTACTCTGATTCAATTCATTAACAGGCCACCATGTCTGTCTACATCTAGAGGTTTATTTCCCAAAGTGAACGCTCTGTGAAAATCATCACATTCTGGGGCTGAATCAGTAGCGGCTATTCAGGGGAAGATGGTGAAGAACAAATTCACCTACCATTTCCTACTTATTTCATTCGAATTTTATTTATAATTATTTTTATGATCATAATTATTATATTAGTATTATTATCATTATTACTTCGTAAGATGAAATTCAGTAATATAATGTTTGAATGTTCGCGCCAGAGACAGCGTTCCGCAGTTCCTCAACATTCACCAGGATGGCAATCACGGAACACCAATGGGCTGGGTGAAGAACAAACTTTCCAGCTTCTCTTGCTCTTCTTGTTTACAGCGGTTGCTATGGCAACGCGTAGAAAATTTCCCCCGCCACTCCACCCTCTCTTCGGGATATACGTCATATTTGAAGCAGACAATTTTTGGTCTTCTTGCCTCCTTGCCTATACTCACCGAGCTAAGCCGATAGATTTATGACTACTTGTTTCCCCGGCCGGGACCGTCTAAATGACACTTCTTTCCTAAATACAAATACTTTGTCATCCTACAAAGTAAAATAAATTTAGCTCTGATTCTATTTTCTGAGTAAGATAAGAAGGCATTATATTTCCTCGCTTTTTTGTGGGGGGGGGGGGGGGACTACATTTTTGCAGATTCGTAATTGAGAATCCCACTAATAATTTTAAAGCAGGGAAGCAAATGGAAAGTAAGTTTTATGTTTTGAACACAGTTATTCTACTCTGATGAATATTCGTGGGAACATGCGTTCCCTCCAAATTGTCAGTCTGTTCCATGTGTTGCTACTTGTCAGTTGTGATTGTTCGTAACGTATATTTAAGAAAGGTTTCACTTTATTAGTTCAGGTGAGCTTCAGTTAAAAAAAAAATGCTGTTTACTTTCATTGTGTTTGGCAATATAAATTTATCACAAGCTGTAATGTAAAACTGAATCTGTTAAAACGGATACATACTCCCTTTAGTCGTTGGAGAGAGTATAATAGGAGAAAAGTTAAATTCCCAGGCTAGCAAGCCATACAAAGACAAATTAAACGCTTCGTGGTACAACCAGCACCAGTGGTTATGTAGGAACTATTACATTAAAAAGCTATGCTGTTGGACATGCCTTCACCTTAGGCATGGAATGAAACTGGAGTCTGTGCATTTTTAAATGTTATTCGTGCTCTGGAAGATATACAACAAATAGGTAAGCAATGTAACATATGTGCATTGATAGCAGGGATAAATATACAAAGCCACATTCTTCCCCTTGTGGGAGAACTTTGTACTGTATTTCCTACTGTTGATGCACCGACATGAACTTTGCAAACCTTGATTTGAGCTTCACCTACGTTTACAAGTACGAGCCGCTACTGGGCTGAATCTTTAATGTAAATTATCTTGAAGAGAAAATACAATATATACTAGTTCAGAAAAGCAGAAAATTCTTTTATTCTTAATAAAGTCATACAATATATTATATTTTTTATTAGTAGAGTCAATGAATCTTCACTATCATAACAGCACACTTAACTGAAAACTGAGCGATTTTTGCAACAAATATAGCATAATGTGTTTAGGCAGCTGTTAAGTTACAAATGAAATGGCAAATAATTTATTAAATGGCTGATACTTTTTATTGTGTTTTACGGAAGATGGTTTTGCAGACATGCAGTGTAATAAATGCATTATATTATTATTAATATATTTAATATTATTGTTGTTATTGTTGCTGTACTTATCATAATCATTATTATCATCATTATCATTATCATAGTAATTTTTTTTAAAGATTTATTATCGGTATGTTTTTGAACTCTGTCAAAACGCAGTTAATAATATACATAAGATTTACAGAATGAGAGGTTAACAAAACAGAATATGGAAATATGACAGTTTATTACTTGCGTACTCACTCAATGGATATAGACAATTCCTAAGCAAGCTAAAGGAATATTATCTATTTCATGGAACCCGAAGGTTCATTGCCGCACTTACCTGAGCCCGCCATTCAACCCTATTCTGTGCTAACTCCATCCAACCATCCCTCGCAAATCCTACTTCTCTTAAATCTATCCTAATATTGTCTTCCCCCCTGCATCTAGGTCTTCCAACTGGTGTTTTCCCTTTGGGTCTCCCCATCATTATTTTTTAGAACAATATTATTTATTTATTTATTTATTTATTTTGCCATTTCCTCTAATTGTTTGAAAGTTCAACAATAATAAAAATAAATTTTAATTTGACTATTTCATTCATACTGTATGACATATATTTAATACTGATCAATAACATTTAGCAATGTCTTGAATTTCGACCGATTCTAGAAAATATTAAAACTGATGTCTTGAAATAGGTCATGATATGCTCATGTTAAAATATATAGGCCTATCTTATCTTGAAAATTTGAAAAAGATTGGTGACATAAGAGGAAGTTTGAAAAATATTTTGAATTACTCCATGAATACCAATAATAAAGTACTAGACTAGAAACTATTTAGAACTAAACAGAACTAGAAACATTTTGAAATTAGATTTGTTGTCATTCAGATTAAATAAATGCATAGACAGGCATCTATATAAGCAATATACATTTTTTTTAATAAGTTGCCCAGTTCTGCTACTGAAGTACCTACTAACAAATTTAAGAAATTCCTAAAAAGCTGGCTCATATCAAAAGCATTTTATACTGTAGATGATTTCCTAAACATGGAATGCTGTGACATACATTTTTAACTAGGCCAGATTAATATTTATAAGTAGATTGGTATTTTAATTGATCACATAACATAATGTATTGTTTAATTTTACTTTTAGTTTTAAGGGTCTTTGATACAATTGTTAATAATTGTAATTAGTTAAGTCTTAATGTATCTTAAAACTTATTTTATTTCTTTTGTGTAATATTGTAAGTTGTATGCATCTTTTTCTCCTCCTGGCTGAGTGGAAGATAAGGCCTGCCAGGTAAAATAAAACATTATCGTATTATACAGGAAGGGAGTATGTCTACATACAAGCATTTGGTCCTCCCAGGTCTAACTACGCTACAGGACAGCTAACTACTTTATCAACTCCTGGGAATCCCAAAGCTTGTTCACTACAGTCTGGCATTCACTGACTCCTGTACAAGCTAACACATGATAGGGCATTTTCAAATCAGTACTGCAACTATTAAAATATATCTGATTAATATCACGACTGCACTTAATTTTATTAAATACAGTCATTGTAGTGAATAGGGTGTAGATAGGCTGACCTTGAGTTGCAAACGAAACATTAAGATGGTAAAAAAAGAGGGGATGGAAAATTGGACATTACAATGTTGGCATACCACTCTCGTTCCATCATTGTCCAATAAATCTGAATTAATTCTGGAGATCGTCATTAATAATACTTAAAGCTCTAAAATATATAAAACATGAAACTTTAAAAAATGAGAATTTCTAACCATCGACGTTCAATAACAAAGGCACCAGTTTTTATGCACACTGGAAATAAAAAAGGATAAATCTAGTAAGATTTAAAATTCTGAAAAATTATTTAAAAAATTAAAACTAATCCAGACACTTCCTCTCTAGGATTAACACCTTCTTGTTTATGAGTGTTGTCAATATGCATTTCTTTATTTTCCCTAAATAAATATTAATAATAATAATTCAATCTCATCAGAACATAACTTTCCTATCAAAGTACACTGTTCACTACACCACATGGTGACATTTTCACTGAATAAAATGCTGCAGATATCGAAACTTAGTTCTGAATAACGCAACTCTGTGGATATTCAATTTGCTAGTAATCAAGCACTGATATACGATTATAGGTTATAATAATAAATTACATTTGACCAATTTCAAAGTATAATAGAATTTTTACTAACGACAATACAAAAGTTACATTTTTTGTAAAAACGACGGGATGGTAAAGAAATACGAAAATAATGGTACTGTACTGTTCAAAATGGTACGTGTGGTCAGCCTAAGTGTAGAGTTATGATTTGGGGAAGTCTTCAGTGTGTAGAGCTGAAGTAAAAGTTTACCAAGTATGATAATAGTTTTCTACGAGAGATTGTAGCAGTGGTAAGCTAATAGGCCTCAGCTGTTAAGTATAATGATCCATTATGCATATGCATAGCTTCTAAACCTGATGACTGAATATTATGTTAACTGTGAAGTCAAAACACATACATTTCAAAACCACTGTTACAAATCTCTAAGTGATGAAGCCAGAATGTCTCATATTGGGGCTTGGGAGGACAGTTGTGGACGTTGCTTCAGTGATGAATCCTGAAAAAGAAACCCTATCACCTGTCTCAATTCTGTTTAATGAACTACAAAGAAAAATCTGTCTCAATTCTATTTACTGAACTGCATTGAATCCTGAAAGAAAAACCCTGACTGTTTACTGAATTTCACTCTTAAATCTGTCAACTATTATTTGTGGTTATTAACCGCCAGACTTACATACTGGTATTTAACTTAATACTGAAAAGCCTAGAACATCAGCTTATTCATTCTCACTACTGGTACTGAAATGAAGAGATGCATACCTAAGTTAAAAACCTAGAACTCTTCATTCCTGCTGCTTTAATTAACCTACTAAATTCTGAACTTCTTTACTTATTTCCTTAGAAATTAACTTTTTCATGTCAAATCTACACTTTTGTACTGATCAAAAATTGAAGTATAACCTAAAAATAGCAATGTTAAATGTGACTAGACCTAACATCTAACATTAGCTGTGTAGCCTCCGAGGCTGGATAATGTACTGTTACTAAAAATGAGCCTATCTCTTATCTATGTTGATAGTCTTCTAAATGAATCAATCTCATATGTTGACTGTGCTTGAAATGAACCTATCTGCTAACTAAGCAGTCATTACATGCAATTAAGATTGTGTTTATGTCTACCTAATGAACAAGAAGAGCAATGCTACATCTTACAGGACATGAAACACTTTTATCTACCTTTGGTATATATTTACCTAACCTAAAATAATCTATCTCTAGCTATAATCTCAAAGATGGGAGGAGACATTCTGCTAACTTCATCCGCGTCTTGTATGGTTTGTTAGGATGCCAGTGCTATAATGGTTAAAAACTTGTCGCCAGTCTTACTGTGACCGAAGCTGAGAGTTGTTTTGAGCCGGCTGTAAAGATGTGATGTGGAGTGCATAGAACCTCAAGGGATGAGTTGAGGACATGGTGACGACTCGAGGTGCAGTAGAATTCTTGAACACAGTGCAGTTTCCAGCGGAATTAAAGTCTTGAAGGGATTTATCTGTGAAGAAAAATCGCAACTTGTGAATAATTTATGCAAATAAGTGAAGAGAAATTTCCATAAAAGTTGACTCTGCAAACACTAGCTAAGCTCCGCCAGCTGTTTCAACTCGCTTCCAAGCCTTGAGCATGCACCTTCCTGTGCTATGAAGCTGCTCAATGGCGACACTGCAGTTCACTATTGTACCATATACACATAAAAATATATAAAATCATAGCATAACAAAAATGACCCTTGCACCATATCAAAAATACAAAAATAAAATATCATGAAAATGACCCTTGTACCATATCACACGGCTATTTCTCATGTATTAAAGCTCCCTACGCTTACATAGATGCATTTTTCCTTCACCGGCCTGCGAATGGTTAAGGCTGCTGGTTACATTGCTAGTGGTCACGAGTTCAAATTCTGGTTGATCCGAATTTTAATCTTAAGAATAGGTCCCAAATAGGTGGGTAGGGCGAGGAGAAAGGGATGAAGAGAGAGGAAAAGGAAGAGAAGAGAATGGAAAAAAAAAAAAAAAATTCCAGTTTCACCTTTTTCATCTAGGAGGCATCGTGGGAGGAGCCTAGTGTGCGACCTAAAGTTGTTTTCTCCCAGGGTTGATACAGATAAGAAAGCCATTTATGAACCTACCATCCCGTACTACAAAAAGAAATAGGACCGTAATGAAATCTTGGTCACTGGCCTAACAGTAAGGATGATTTGTATAATCCCGCAAAAATTATCAGTTTTGGGTGATTTGTGGACTACTCAAAGGTTTCCTGTGTATCACTGCATTCCCTATTGGGAACTTAGCATCTTTTTTATATTCTAAGCTTATTCATGTTAGAGAAGTATTTTGTGAGAATTGTACTTTGTCATTTGGCAACCTTTGTCTAGGGGAAGCAGTAGTGGTAGATGGGCCAGAAGTATGTAAAGGTAGGCCAGGCATTATGTCGTTATATTAATAAATAATTGCATTACATTTGTGTTAGCAATACATGGTTGGCAAGACCCTCAAAAAAAAATCACTATGATGCAGAAACGAAGTATAACAGATTATTTTAGTAGGCTTAAAGAAAAGCCCGAAATTACAGGAGAATCAAAATGTGGTCCAAGTGCTCCGAAGAAAACAACTTTTGACAATGGCAAGTCCATGTCACGGTACAAACAATATGTTAGGTAGGCCTACAAGCATTGTTTAAAATAACCAAACTAGAAACGCACATCTATATGCACAGCTCCTGGATATGGTATTTGGCAAAAACAACTTTAGGCCATGCACGAGCAAAGCTCTGCCCGCTCTCGCCCGGTGGCTGCTTCCCCTCGCTTCCAAGCCTTGCATGCACACCTCACTATTGTACCCTTCATCATTTACACGTAAAAATATACAAAATCACAGCATTACAAAAATGACCCTTGCATCAAAACGGTTATTTCTCATGTACTATAATGCTCTCTAAACTTAAATAGATGAATTTTCCCTTCGCTGCTCAGCAATCACCCTTGGTGGTGTGGTTAAGGCTGCTGGTGACGGTGCTAGTGGTCACGAGTTTGAATCCCGGTCAATTCAAAATTTACGGTTAGGAATAGGTTCAAAATAGGTAGGTAGGGTGAGAGAAAGGGAGGAAGAGGAAGATAAAGGAGAAATAAAGTATTTAATTTTTTCCCAGTTTCACCTTTTCCACAATAGATGGCGTGGGGAAAACCAAATATAAGGTGCATCGTCGCATGAGACATATCCTGCCCTAACCCACCCCCAGCGAAGCACTTTCTTTTATACCACGATCTAGCAAATTCTTCGAGGATAAGCAGGCTGACAAACCGTTGGGTACAAGGCAAACCTGTGGGCACTCTCGAATTTTTAATATTTGGTACAAGGGCCACTCTCGCAGTGTTAATATTTGGTACAAGGGGCATTCTCGCATTTTTAATATTTGGTATGTCAGAGTGTCGGCGACAATATACAAGGATAGTTTGTCGCTATGCTTCGCTGAGAAACAAAATGTGAATACCGAGTGGGCGGAGCTTAAACTGCACCTTATATTTGTCTTTCGCCAATGGCGTTTGAAGCAGTTCAAATACAGAGACACCTAGTAGCTGCCATTTTAGTTGGTGGGAGGAGCCTAGTGCGCGACCTAATACTGTTTTTTCCCCTGGTATTATTTTGGGATGCATCCCTCCACTTTTTGTAGTAAGAATTAAGGCCTACATTTACTGCAGAGAAAGAGCAATTCCCTGTGAATACAGGAGGCCTTGGCCCTTAGGGGATGTATTGTAGGCTAAATTTATTTATTTATTTATAAATTACCACCTGTTTCCGAAAAAGTTTTCAAGAATTTCCATAAGTTGGATATAAGTCGATTCTTCGCCTTGTGTTGTGCTAAATTATACTGAAAGTAGCTTTGAAGCTGTTTAAATTATATAGCATATAACTTAATACAATGTACTCACCTGCAAGTGTGAGAATATTGCGATTTTAAAACAACAAACTAGAAGTGTTTTCTGCTTTCCTCTCGCAATGTTCCTTCCCAGGCATACGAACACTATAGAACTTCTCAAATCACTGGAAATTGTACATCTGAAATACAAATACCAAAGGGTCTGAGTTACCTATTCTATCCACATTTTAACTTCTTAGAACGTAATTTTAGACTGAAATGTATTTCTTTGACGAAGAAGATGGATATTTCGTAGTGCAGTTTATTCGTTGCGAAGTTGGTACTGGTAAAATGCTGGACGTGCCAATTTCAAAGTGTTCTTTGCTGTCACCATAAAATACTTGAAATTAATTCAGTGGCATAGGGAAGGGGGGGGGGGGAGGTTCCAGGGGTTCGGACCTCCCGCGAAATGAAAACCTAAATTCTATTCAAGTTATTTAAACTCTATTTTGTCAATTATTTTACTCAATAATAAAATGCTGAACTTGTAAATCTAGGCCTATTATTTTAAACTATTTAATAGTAGACGTTTGAATAAACTTGAATGTACACGGGGACGTGCGAACGTAAGATTAATCTAATTACATCCGAAATCATCTTCGACCTTCATGAGAATATTTTATAAATATTCGTGGGCAAACAAAGAACTATCTTATTACCAACCATTCACTTCATAAAAAGTCAAAGCACGCGCGGATACGACATCGTAAGATTTATCTACATTTGTCCGAAATAATCTTGGAAATTCATGATAAGTTTTTACAAAATATTAATTAGCGAATAAAGTATTATCATATTAACAACTATTCACTGCATAAAAATAAGTTATAAGCAAAGATTACGTAAAATTATTTTTTTTACCTGGAGCCAGATGCTGAAACATGTCAACCATTTTGGAGGGCGAAATCAAATAAGAACGATCCACGTCCGCTTTCTGGCCTCTACACCCCCGCGACCCTTATCAAATGATTGGTAGCTCCCGCCGAGGACTCACAAAGCTCTCTGATTGGTTCGTTTAACTGGTATGTTCCGGAAGTAATTTTAAAAAATGAACCCGCGCTCTCAAAACAGACACCGTGATAATACGTAAGTAAAATAGTGTTAAAATACATTCGATAAAATGCGAAGTTATCAAATATTCCACATTCACAAAGAATAATATAAAATCGTATTTTAAATAATAATAACCATATTTTTTCCTCTGCATGATATCATTATTATTTTGAAATGGAATGTTCCAAATTGAATGTTGCGCTGCTGCACTTTTTTTTTTTGCCATGTAGAATAAATGTAGAATAAATGACATGCGTCGTAATATTAATTATATAGGATTATAATGAAAGACTATGATTATGTTTAAATTTTACGATGATTTAAATAAATGTATTCTTTTTAAATGGGCAATTAAACAAAACGCCCGCCCTCACGGTGATAGGAGCTTACAACCAAAGATACAAGTTGACAATTTCCTATCAGAAGTAAAACCATATTCTTGCAAGCGTGGGGGCAAAGTTAACCACAAAATGTTATTGTAGGCTACCAATCAAACACTGAAGTATGTCGTTGTCCCTTTTTTACTTCCTCTGCCCATAGCATGAGTACTAACTTAGGTCAGTTATGGCCCTTAAGGTACCAAGAAGTTGAGGCTCCCAGATTGAAATAAATTCCATAAAAATATAAAACTGCATAAAATGACAAAAGATGACCTAGTAAAAATGCATTTCTATAATCAAAAGGCCATGATTAGGATTTATCTACAAGTTGGCAATGTCTAGGCAGCATCAATAAAAAGATGACATGTCATTAGAATCCGGGCCCTGATAATAACTATAACCACGTGCTAAAGACTATGACCAACGGCATTTGCTTTCCATCCCAAGAAGTGAACAAAAATTCTTGGAGGAGTCAGGAAGGTGTAAAAAGACAATTGACTGCTGATAAGGTCAAACACTGTTGCTACGACAACTTGCGAATGAAAGCAAAAATAAAAAGTCCGGCCTCGAATTGCATTCGGCCACCTTTGTTTAAAATTTCACATCTCTGCGTGCAGTAGATTTTGCTGGGCATCGCACACAGACAAACAGACACTTGCTTTTATTATTATTAGGGGGCGGATTTCTATGACCTAAAAAAAGGATATATGCATGCATTTATGACCTAAAAAACATTAAAATATGAACAATAATTTTAAAATATGACTTTACCACTTACACATTGTGTATATTTTTTTAAGTTTCATTACAATTCATTTTATTAAAATATGCTATTTTTTAAAAATATCTGTACATTCTCAAAAAGTATCATAAGAATGCAAAATTTACAAAATATGATACAAAACTTCAAAATTTCTTTAAAATGCACACAAATATGCAAAAAAATTATGACCTAAATATCCATATTCATATTAAATATGCTACAATAGTTGAAAATTTCCTAATATGCAGTTATATGCACAATAAAAGCCGTTCCATTTTCACCAGGATGCTTGGAATCGGATTTAAATTATTCGGAAACCTGAAATAATACAAAGGGGAAAAATATGACATGTCATAGAAATCCACCCCCTAATTATTATAAATAAATAACAAACACATATTCACACCATATGTTTGTACAATGTAAATTCCTCTTAGTAAGGAAATAAAATCCATTATAAAATATAACTTTATTGTGGTATAAATACACAAAAATTAACAAACTATACATAAATCAATGTTATAAAAGTATTAACTTTGTTGGCAACAGTTTTATACAAATATAATTAACGGATTGATTACATAACAGTACAAGTCAAAAAACTTAATTTTCCAGGAATTAAACATAAACCTTAACCTGCATATTACCATAAAATTAAGTTCTAAAAATGGTATCTAATACATAGGATGTACATAGTTTTATACTCTATGTTACTTCATATGAGAATAATCAGTACTTTTGTTGGACTTGTCTGGTTTTCGTGTAAAAAACATTCACTTAATAAACTAAACTAAACTCTGTGATGGTACAACTCTGGAGGGACAAGGCCTACCACCCGATGGTCCAAATGAGGGCCAATGTTTTTAATTACTCTGGTGGTTCATTGGAAGGTGTGCGGTTGGCTCGTATGGACCTGAGCGAATCAATTGCATGAAACCAGGCAGGGCTTAGTTGGATACCGCTGTCTCTATTCATGTTGTTTGGTTCCAAACGGATCTCCACGGCTTCCCTCACCACTCTCTCCCAGAAGTTTGAAGACCTGGCAAGAATAGCCGTTTCACCAAACTTGATAAGGTGTCCCATGTTGATGGCATGTTCCGCTACCGCAGATTTATCTGGATAAAACAGCCGGATATTTCGGGCATGTTCCTTGCAGCGCACTTCCACCGTGTGGCCGATATGTCCAATGTATTGCTTGCCGCATTCCGGTACACACCAGTTGACTTCAGACCCAGGTTGTCCTTCACTGGCCGGATCAGCTGCTTTATCTTGGGAGGTGGTAGATGAATTTGTTTTTATGACAAACTTCCGGAGGATACGGCTAATTTTCCCCGACGTTTTTCCTTTTTTTTCCAATTTTTTCTCGTTTCCACCACCACCTATATAATAATATTTTATTTTCACTACCTATTGACCGTTGGCCCTTATTTGGACAGATTCTACTTCTCTAATTTCCCTCCTGTTCTTACAGCACCCATCTGTTTCCTGATTGGTTGGTCTTCAACAAATCCTTTCTCCAATCCGGATGTCCCCATTCAAAGCAGTCCTATAAATACAACCCATCTAATCCCGGCATTTCATTCTCCTTGACAATGAAGCCTCAGTTTGGCTTCGAAACGTCGGAACTAATTCAATTCACCACCTGGTTAGTAGCCCGGGAAAATATCATATAGTTTATAATTAGTATTTAATCCCTCATAGCTTCATTAATAACAACATTAAGATCCTAACAGTAATAGCAGAACAGCAAATGAACTTTAAAATCAGTGTCCAAATTATGTCCCCCCCGTAATAGATTTTGAAAAACAAATTTAAAATAAATTTTAAATAATGCTTTGTATGTAGTGTGGAGGAGAAGGCATTGTAAATTTTACAGGATGTGAAGAACCAATTCTAGTTTATTATATATATATATATATATGTAATAATAATAGTTTTTATTATTTACTAGAATGACCCACCCCTATTTATGAAATGGCTGCCTAGGTACTATGAGGGCGGGGGCTACAACGATGTACGAATATCATTATTCTGATTGAATAATAATATTTTGACTATGAACCACTCATAACTTTCTTTGCGAACACACTAAAGTTGTTTTCTAGCTAGAGCTCTATCCTATACAAACATGCAAATCCCGTTCCAATCTTATTGGGGAATAGCAAGCCGTTGCATCAATAAACACATATTTTATAGTAAACAATTGACAATATAGCTGTTACATGTTACATCTGGTGAAATGAAATGGTTAGTTCCCCCAATAAAAATTAGATATCAGCTAGTAAAGTGAGATTATTAAAATTGCATTTTCCAACAAGACTCTGCTACAGCGTATACTGCAAATCTCTCGTTAGATCTGATTGAAGAAGTGTTTGAAGATAGGGTAATTAGCAAAGGGTTATTGCCTAGCAAGATCTCCAGATGTTACTGAATGTGATTTTTATTTTTGGGGAACTTGTACAGCAATAATCCCCATGCAGTAGAATTGAAGAACTGAAAGAGAACATAAGAAGAGAAATTGCAGCAATTTTTACTTACTTTAATCTAAATTGTTACAGTTCGAGCTTGATCTATTCATTAAAAAATTTAATCCAGTCTTCTTGTTTTAATTTGCACGAAAAGATCAATCATTTTCTCCTTGATCTTCCATGGTTCAAGTTTTCTATTAATCAAGTAGAATACTGGAAACAAGATAATACTCTGATTCTACACTTCATTACATTCAAGAATATGATACATGGTTTTTAAGCGAATGAGGTTGTTGCGGTGTTGTCCAGTGAACGGACCACGCTGCCTCGCTCAAGATATGCACTTCACTTATTCCTTTGTGCGCTCAAAATCTATTACATATAGGTCTTTCCTGAAATCACCATTGGAAAGCTGTATTTATTTGAAAGGCGACTGTCCAAATCCCATATCTGTACAATGCTCCGTTGAGGCGAAAACTGCTTATTTAAAAATAGTGTAATACCTTAAAACAATGCTTGTGTGTTCCTCTTTGTGAGTAGGCATGCATCTCCCTTCTCTATCTGCTGAGTCGTAGAGAGTGATGATCAGATTTATGAACTTAAAAAAGAGGACATTTGACAAAATTTGCCTTAAAAAACAGGACACTTGGATAGCAAAGAGTGCAAGTGGTCCTTCTAAATCTTGCAGTTACAATTTGCTATAAATGAGACTTCGTTGCCAGTAAATATCGCCATTCTGAATTAAAAGCAGTCTTATAAATTCAAGCTTTGTCAATCTTTTTATGACTGAAATTACATTTTAATTTTTCACACACACCCACACATATGGAACTTTTAATCTGTTGTACCTGAACTGGTTCCTTGAACATCAGAAGCATTGTTCTTAACCTTAAATTTTTCAGAGGATTTTATCTCTTCCAAAAGTTAAGGTTTATTCAGTATCATAGCGTAAAACTCTTTACAATTAACATCTTGAAAATGAGTCTTAAGAATGATAAAAGCTTTTACAGTTTCAGTTATGAAACAATTCTTTTCATCAGTCCACAAACTGTTCATAATTGAACAGATTCTTTCCACAAGAGTGTTTGTACCTGGTACAGCCAATGCAAAGCATACAAGAATTTCTATATTTTTCAACTGAACAAACCCATTTTTTGGGCATTAAAAATATCACTCCACTTTTTATCTACTTCAGTGTTACTGATTTTCCATTCTTCAAGTTTGCATGTTACAATATTGTTAACATGCATAATTTCATCTTCATCTATCTGAACCGATGAGCCTGAATGTATTGCTTTTAGTACGTTAAGTGATCTGGACATTTCATCCCAGGATATGGCATTTTTTAGTCATCCAATTAAATGTTTTCATGGGTTCATATGGAGAAACCCACTTTTCTAAATAATCTATGGAAGTATCATAAAATAAATTTGCTATTTGTTCAAATTTTGATCTTATGAAAAACCCTTCATTTTCTAACTGGGTCAAAATTGAACTAACAGCCGAAGTTTAAAATTTTCCCGTTTTCTGTTACTGATCTTTTCTTTGAGTAAATCTAATTCTTCGGATACTTCAGTTGATGAGATGTTGGCCCTTTTAATATTTCTAATTGAATTTGAAAATGTTTTCAGGTAACTTTGAATGAAGCAAAGCCAAAGAACTGACTGTGGAATTTCAAAAAATTGTTTCAATAAAGTAGGACACCTGCCCTGAGACATGAAATATGCCTTGAGAGAATCAAACATATCAATGACTCTTGTTATTGCAGACAACAGTGATAACCATCTAGTTTTCACACTACCTAGAACCTGCTGATAATCAACAGCAACAAAATCACAAAATGACTTTAAGTCTTCCACTCTTACAGTATAAATGCAGAAGTATTGAAATATTTTGTTAACTATTACTTCCACATCAATGGGAAGAATATCTGCACAACCAATCCCTTGAATGTCTATTTTAAGTTCACTGCTGAATTTATGAAAAACATTGTTCTTTCCAGCCCTCTTATGGCCTCCAAAATTTGTATTGCAATTATCTGCACAAAATGCAACAACTTTATCAGTTAAATATTTTTTTCCCCTAGGATATCTAGAACATGATTAGCTAATAAATCAGCTGTTTCGCCTCTAATATTCTGGAAACAGATCAGTTTACACTTAACACCCTGATCAGGAACAAAATATTGTACAAGAACTGGAACCAACTTCAAACTTTTATGGTTAGATGCATCAAGCGTCACAGAAACATATTTAGCATTTTTAAGTTCTACGTGGATCTCATGCATTGCATACGGTGACAGAACATTCACTACTATAGATTCATACTTTGTTGTGGAATATGTGAACTTTTATTCGAACAAGTCCTTCATTATTTCTGATGTACAGTCCATTGACCTGAAAGAGCAGTTATGTTTTTCTGTATGGAAAGCAAAGAGACCTTCTTTAGCAGCAACACTTTTCTCTTCTTCACTTAGTAGTCCTTTATTTTTACTCACAAATGATGTGAGACAGTGGCTGGAAGTCTTGGCGGTAACAGCTGTAACAGGGTTTTTTTCCAGAGCCGCACTATAGAATGTGGGTAACAAGTGAGTGAGGATAGAATAGGGTTCGCATTTTACATATAAATCAGTAATTATAAAAATGAGTATTAGATTTTATTAAAAGATAAGCGGTAGCTTAATAAAGCAAAATACAGGAAGCTTCAGAAATAATTACGAATAGCAAAAGCTTTCTAAACCAAAGAAAAAACATCAAGGCTGAGGGCCCGAATAAACGTGAGGCGAAAGATCTGGAAAGAATAACGTCGATTAAGAGGCAAGTCATCAATCAAAATACAATTGAATCCAATGGCAATTACAAATATCAAAACTTGCCAAACTCAGCAAATATAATAAGGCTGAAGGCCCAACTCATACGGCTTAAGGCCTGACGAGAATTATGGTAGTTAATAGGCGAGCCATCAATCAAAATACAGAAAGCTTCAATAATAATTGCAAATAGCAAGAGCTTTGCTAAAAATTACCAAGTATAATAAGGCTGAAGGCCCAACTCATACAGCTTAAGGCCTGACGAGAAATATGATAGTTAATCGGCGAGCCATCCTTCTTCGTAACAAAAAAAAAAAAAAGCCAAAGAAAATTTAACCTAACATGAATGTATGCAAAATGTAATAAATAAAAAAAAAATACGAAATGTAAATCAAAGCTGGTGGGCAAAACCGAGACAAAGTAGGAAAATCAAAAGCCCACCAGCGAAAACTAGTAATTACAAACTAAACATAAGGTACCTGCTGGTATATAGAAGTAGCGAACTCAAGGCATGCCGGATAGAAGTCACACAGCCGGACGATCACGGAGCATGTCTTACTTCGGCGAAATCCAAACTTCAACTCTCTAGCGAAAATGCCCCTTTTACAAACATGCGCGAACCGGCCGCGAGAGGTGCTGCGCCAGAAAAATAATAAAGCCAGCGAACAAAGCTATATAGGGGGCGCTAAAGTAGAAAGAAAATAACTAAACACACTCAAAACAAAAGAAAGAAGGCTGCCGCAGTGAAACTGAAAATGTAAGTAACTGCTAGAACACCAAAATATGTAAGTAAACAATAAATATATATAAAGTGAAACTAGATGAAAACAGGTGCCAAAATACACACGGCACACAGCCAACACGTGCTGTGTGATAACAGATCGCCCTCCATGTTGAATTACACAAGGTGCATTCCACTTTGTTTGTTGTGCCATCTTCCTTCAAGAAGGGAAACTCTTGTTTCAAACTATTAGAGAAAACACATTTTCTCTTCCCCATTTCAGAATGTATCGGTCTGCAAATGACTAACTCACTAATCACTAAAACTGTGCAAAATGAGAGTGTTCTCTCAGTGCCATGTCATAGACTGACACTGCTGACTTCGACTTGCGACTGCAGAATGAAGAAGGGAAGGCAGAAAGAAGGTATCTGGTGGTGACCAAGTGAATTATTGTAAAAACCTTTTAAAAAAAAAAAAACCTGAGTTTTACTTTCCGAATCTGCATGCATCCTCTCCTCTTGAGAAAAGCATTTATAATTTAAAATTTAAAATTGTTAAAAATAATAATCTGTCGTATTATAGAAGTATGATATTTGAAGAAATTAAATCAGATACACTGATCAGACATTTGTTGCAAGTTTTGGAAAAAACAGGCGTCTCATTAAAATTTTGTCATGACACCAGGACAGTTAATGAAAAAAAAAAAGGACAGTCCTGTTAAAAACGGGACATCTGGTCACCCTAGTATAACACCACATGTATTTTGTTAAACATACTGTAGTTCTTGGCAACTGATTTGGTCCATCCCTCCCACCATGCATTAATGCTCACCTGGTAACAGAGGGATCCTAGCTTGGAGTAATAACAATACTAGATAGTCTTGAATTAACCACCATTTCTCTTATTCACACATAACACACCGATATCACCGCTATACAGGACTAGCAGGCCACCATTACATTTCCACTCTTGACGATATCCAGGTTCCAGCTGCCAATGGTATTGCCAGTTCTTCTTCTTCTTCAAGGTAATGGCTTCGGCCAGTAGGGATGTAGCGAACTAGAACCAGCAGATATCTTCACCGTTCAATCTGTTATGTGGTAGCTGTTCGTCACTGGTTTTTCCAGTTGTTGTCTTCTGCTGGTACCATGCTTTTAAATGGCGTTTCACCTTAGCAGACTGGAAAATACGTTCAAACAGAATAGTTAAAAAAGATGGGAACTTGAAAATTGATTAGACCCTTTTCTTTTTTTGTGGTTCGTCATTCTTTTTTATTCCTTTTATTATCGGTATTCTACACCATCCTCACATGATTTTCATTTCTAGTTATGAGACAAAATATTGTTTAGAATATTTCCTTGCATGAAATCGCAGAATATAAAGGCAGAGAGGCTCTCAATTTATTTTAAATTTAAGAATTATCATGCGTTAAGTTATGTAGCCTATTAAATTGGCAATGCTACTGTCACAATTTTTACTCGAGGCTGTCAATCTAACTTGGCTATTTAGGAATCACAGAATATATATTTTGATCTGAGATGAAATAGAAGGCTACACCAACAGCGGCAACCTGCCAATGAGGAAGATGTACATATGATGTGAAAGTCAATAAAAAATACATATTTATACAGCAAAGTAAAATAAATAGGCTTAAAATAACTAAATAAATTAAACAGGGAAGTGATCTTTAAATATAAAGGTGCACTAAAGATAGAATTTAACAAAATTATAAAACTAACACAATGTACTGTAATTATCATTGCGTTACTATGCAATTTTCATTTATCTGTATTTGTAATTTACTCCCTTTTTAAATGGCCCATAACATCTTCTCAATGCTCACGGCAAATTGAATATTAATGTAAAAATTAAAGAACATCCAATCGCTACACGCCTATAAATATTCATAAATTGCTATCATATTACTGCAAGTCTGGTACAAAGTAATGTTGTTCATATTGGAAATATCTTACAATATTTGTTAGTTAATCCTTCCTCTTTTGTGTTATTTAGAGCCTATCTGCTGTCATTTTCCTTTCGTCTTATTGACACATAAACATTTTAGAAGGGCCCAGTAAACAAGTTAAGTATGTATAGTAGCCTCGTGTCACCTATAAAAATAGAAAATTACAAACTTTTTTTTTCGGTCTGGGAAGATGGAACGCCGTTTAAAAGAACGTTGAGAGGAGACAACAACTTGAAAAAACAAAATACGAATGGCAAATGCATACTGGCTAGTACACCTACGCTATCTGTTGGAGAAGTTTGGCAGGCTTAAATCCCTATTAAAAATATGGAAAATCGGTGCACATCTACAAAACGACCCCCCCCCCGAAAGCCGGAAGTCGTCTCCCCCGGTATTGTCAGTTTTTTGTACGTTAAGATCCATATCTATAACAAAATGTTATATTGTAAAAACCAGGAGATTGCAGTAGAGTTTGTGATTTTCAACTTGCTTCGCTTGCTGGGGCTCTGCGAGATTCTCTGGAAAATCTTTGAATGAGCTGATCGTGCAAATTAGATCCAGTCTGTGGTACTGTCGTATCGTAAGAATAAGATTTTACTTTTTTATTTCTTCTTTCTCTTTTTTACTGTTTTGATTATAAAAATAAAACTACACAAAATGTTCAGACAGAAACGTAATTATTTATAATGCAGAAATATAAATAATCAATGTGTGTTTCTCAATTGAAAAAATAATTTACAACTAATTAAATTCACTTGGAATGGGAATACACAATGAAGTGAAATAATATTAAACACATTATCTTCAAGAACACTCTCAACTTCATTAAATTGACTACTTACTAGTTAGCCGGCTTTCAGGTGGACCTTCCACCCATCGTCAGACTATGTCCCACTGACGAATTTCCCAATCAGTCCCAATTGGAACTGATTGGGAAATTCGTGAAACCACCACAGCGCCATCAAGAGGTACAGGATGGAAGTTCAGCAGTGGGACATAGTCTGACGATGGGTGGAAGGTCCACCTGAAAGACGGCTAACTAGTAAGTAGTCAATTTAATGAAGTTGAGAGTGTTCTTGAAGATAATGTGTTTAATTTACAACTAATTAATTAAAAGTGCAAACGGCATTACATAATTTATGAGTTTCAGCTGCAGGTGAGATTGCAACTGTTTAAATGCTCATGGGGACCAGTATTACGTTCGCTTGATGTCAGTAATTAGGTTAAACAGCCTGCACAGGAGAAAATAAGATTTGTAAAGGATTTTAAAATATATTTACTAGATATTTTAGACCATTACAAAAAGTGCAATTAGTATCCATTTCTATCTTCAAATTAATCAAAATGTACTGATTTGTACTTTGTAATTTTATTAATATGATGAACACAAATAATATAGAAGGAAGCACAATGCAGTGTGTTGTCTTCCTGCTCTGTAGGATAATAGAACATTCTAGTTAATATGCATAAATAAATTTGCAGGGAACGAAGGAGAGACAGGGAAGATGGGTGATGCAAATCACTCAAGATAATTCCATATTTATTGAAAGTAACGGTGCACTGTTTTTTTAGAACCTAGGCCTCGTCATGAGCATATAAATATGTGAACACTATTTATACAAATGTTGGTGGTGGTGTTCTGCGACAGACGAGACCCCGAGTGCACGAGTGTATGTACATCTGGTAGGAATGATGTAGTGAAAAAATACATTAAAATATCCGTCACAGTCCCCACATACTTAACACTAATCACTCCCACTCGGTAGTGCCTGGAGGCTTTGACGTGAGATCATACAGTACTCTCGACACGCCGGGAACAGTAAGCACTTCCGTCACCATCCTCTGTACCACCTGAAAAAGACATACACAAAAACATTAGATAAGAGGTGTGGGGAAAGCCCTGCATTGCTTTGTGAGGTCACAGCTAGTGATGGGAACAAAGTTATCTTTTTAACTACAATAATGTATGTTCCCATAAAGATAGACTACTACCCGCGTGCGATTTCTTGGTTTCGTTCAACTTCGTAGGTAGAGCTGACAACATTGAAACATGAAGTACGCTATTCACCCTGACATCTAGTGGCTTCAATACTAAGCTTTCATTTTGTCTCAAGATCCTTATTTATTTTTGACATTATCTTTTCTGACGCATGAAGTTAAGGGGAAAATTACAATCTTTCGAACTGCTTATTTCACAAACACGTCATTGTACATCCAACACTTTCCTCACCTCTAAGAATTCCGTATGTGCTAATTTCTGATGATCCCGTGAACTCTGATATCAATTTCATGGACTGAAAGTTGAGCGAATTTTTCACAAAACATATTAAATGCGTTTAAAATTAGGCCTATAGTTTTCTCCACTTTTAGATGCCTTACCTCTCTTACGTTTTACAACAAAAATGGTGAAGCATGTTCTGTAAAGACTCTTCTTTATGCTTAAAATCAGTCATCCAGTGTAAAAATATTGAGCCTATATTATGTATAATATTCTTATTTAATGACTTATTTGATAACCAAACCCTTATGACGTGTAATTAATTGTTACGCAATACCGTCACCACGTTATATTATTGGACTGCATTAAAATCGTTGCATATTAAATGTCACTACATTCTGCTGAAACGTGATTTCTTTGGTTGACAAGACTGCAGAAAGACTGGCGGACTAGATGTGTTTTGTTCCGCCTGACCCTCACTTCCCTGTAAATCCAGCGCCCAAGAAATGGCGTGCGGGTAGTACATACAAGGGGAATGATAATCAAACCAGATTAATATTTGTGAGGCTGTCTTTAAGCTCATGCAATTATCGTAGGTAATCCCAAGAGAGTTTACGAGTTTATCGATAGATTTGCGACTGTGCAATAGGAGCGAATTTATCTGATGAAACTTGTCAACTCGAATTAGATTTATTAAGACTATTCCATGAATAAAAATGTAACAGATTATACAAACAATAATTACTTTCGTGCTTTCTTGTATAAAAACAAAACTAACAGCTGCGAGATCGCGGCATACTATGAATCAACCGTCCATTGATTGATTCGAGTTACCATGTAACCAGTGCTACCAATTGTGCATATAAAACACAGTTAACTTAATTTAGGTAAGCTAACAGCAGAACAGAATAAAAGCACACTAACTGGCTTGCACAGAATTGAAATTGTGTTTTTAATGGAAGAACATTTATATTTCAATTGCACATTGATGCTGACCACATAAATTTTAGTGGGTGAAAATTAATTTGAATCTCGTAAATTAGAAATATCGAGTAGCTTCTTACAGCTGTCGGTGGGAGGTTAATCCCACATAAGAAATAGACCTAGATGTAGTTTTCCTTATCTCTCCCATTTCTCATCACTACAGGAGGGAATAATATTATAGTAATGAATAATATCCTTATCTGATGCACATGCTTGTATTCTGGTAGTTGTCGTGAAGTAATTAGTACCTGCTTAATTATTTAGGATCAGGTAAGTGAATCTCATGTGCTGTTTACATTTTAGGTAGATTTTCGAAGAAAAATCTACCTATTGCAATGGATACCACTTTATGATTTTCGAAAAATTCTTTCATATCTTTACGTTTCATGCTCCCCTAAGTACGAAACCACCGCCCGTTCAAAAAAAAATTTTGTGATATATATATATTTATATATATATATATATATATATATATCTTTACACGATAGCGGCCGTAATTTTGAAGATATTTGAACCAAATTTTATTATGTTATTTCTAGGCCCAATTGTTCGGACAAGTTCGTTAATGGGCAAAATTGGCCCAAGGGGGTGGTCGGGGGAGGGGGTTGAAGTTTTAAAACATTTTTATCTCGGCCCCTATGAAGTATAGAGGGAAACTTTGTTTGAATAAATTAGAGTACTCCCTATGGAGTTCACAGTGACACCAACAATTCGGGGGTTCGAGTGAGGGTGGGGGTGGGGGATGAAAATTCGACACTTTTGAAACTACGTCTTGTGGGGTATCGTTGAAAAGCTCTTGATGAGTACTCTACAAATCAATAAATAGTTTCTTGATAGCTCTCATATGACGCGAGATTTTAATGTTTGAAAATAATAACACTTAAAAGAATTATTATAATATCATAATTTTGTCTTGTTTAGCGGCTTTGCTAATTTTATTCATTGCTGATCTTGCGCACGGCCTCCCAGAATATTATATCCTATTCTTGTTGTCAAAACAAATGATTGTACCGAATTCAGTTCAAGTAATAACTAGGCTAAAGAAAAAGAGTGCTATGCAGCGACAATAAATTAAACCAAAAGCACTTCGAAATCTACCTCCGCCTGTAGGCCTGCCTAAAGGGATTTTTTTTTTTTTACTTTGCCTTATAATGTCAAATACAATTATTTCGTAATACGTCAGTCCAAGTTCTTAACACTTATTGACTTTTGTCTGGACAGTAATTATCAACACTGAGAATAAGTGCAAATGGAGTGGGCACACTTTTATAACACCTACACAAACTTACGCATGCAGGCTACTCAAGCGAGCTCTACAAGTGGCCCCCACTGTTAACTTACTTACTTACTTAATCCTGTCCTCTTGTACCTTTCGGTGTCGAGGAGTTGCAGAGAGCGCGCCATTCTTTTCTATTCAGTGCCGACTGTTTGGCTTTCTCCCACATAATATTTCTTCTATGAAGCGTCTCTCTCATAGAGTCATCCCATGTCTTTCTAGGTCTTCCTCTGTGTCTCTTTCCAATACCTCCTAATCGTGCTTCCCACACCTGCTTTGGCATCCTATTGTTGTTCATACGGTTTAGATGTCCAAACCATCTTAATTGACCTTGTTCAATCTGATCCTGCAGAGGTTGAACTTCTAATGTCTTCCTAATGGTGTGGTTCCTTACTTTATCCCGTCTGGTCTTTCCCGCTACATTTCTTAAAAACTTCATTTCAGCTGTTTGTATCTTTTGTTGCAGTTTGTTGGTTATTGTCCACGATTCACTTCCATATATCAATGTTGGAATATGGAATAAATAAGATCAGGTAAACAATGCTTTTGTTTAATCAGTGATAATTGCAATTATGATTTGCAAAAAATAGGCTAAGTTATTTTTTAATTGATTTCAGAGTTATGCTCCAGATCAATTCATTGAGCAGGACTTACGGAAGGAAAGTTTGATAAGCATATGTGAAGGAATATGTGGGAAGTGTTATTTGTCATAGCTAACTGTATTACAACTTTTAAAGCAGGAACGATATGTTGACATGAGAACTGATTTGAATTAAATTTGTTAAATTCTTTCTGATATGTTATCATAAAAGAAACACTAAATTGGGCACTATTCTGGTACCGGTCAACCATGGGCGTTTTAAATGCGTAATCCAAGTTTCATGAAAATACGTAAAAGCATATTTGAGTTACTGCTCGTCCAGTCACATGGACAGACAGAAAGACATTTTTGCATCCACCGCACAATCTCATAAAGTACCATTCTGGCACTTAATAACCACTAACCTAGAGCTTTCTGTCTCTAATCAAGAGCTACCTGTTACTAACCTAGAAAGTTACTACTTATAAGTTTGATGCAAGATGGAACAAACATAGTTCACACTGTAAATAGACGCATTAAGGTCTCTGTGCATATTAACCTACCTTTAAGGATCCATCTTGTAGTCTTCGTACTGAGAAACTTACATTTGGTGGCTCGTCAAAGCATCTAGGACTATGCCGAAAGGAGATTAGTAACAAAACAATACTAGTCTGATCTCTCATACAGAACTGTACAGACGTATCAATATTACAAACGATTTACATTGTTCAGTCATAATAAGGAAGAAGGTAACATAAAGGAAGAAGAGTATATATAACAGAGTTGAATGTTCAACTTGTTACAAGCATCATATCAAGAAATAAATTCCTTTCAAAGAAGAAGTTGTCTCACACATTTGACTTTAAGCAATTATATTTATGCACAAGTTTGAGCTGGAAAATTATAATTTCTCAAACCACATTTTAATCCACTAGTGCATGGTTTGATCTACGGGACCCATGCAGTTTTATTCTCATTGTTGTCTCATAGGTGGTAGTGAGTGCTTTAATGAGGGGGGACGCAGGGGTTGGCCTATGTAATATATAAATACTATTCTACCAGAATAGTCAAGTATAAACTACGTATTTATGTCAAAATACTCCCAAATTACCATTTCTCTGTAGCATACTTCTTTATGGAAGCTACCATAGTAAAGATGAGTCCCCCCCACTAAAGTATTTCCAACTAAAGCACTGATGGTAGTAGCTCCTCTGCTAGTTTGTTGTCTGGACACGTTCCACAGGTCTCTAGTAGTGAAATGAGATGATGATGTTTTCGTTTAAAATCTGTACTGCTATAAATTACTTTATGGGACTGGGGAAGCCATCCTGTCCAACCATGTAAGCTGTTTGTCTCACATGATTTTATTGTCCCCCCCCACTTATTAAGTGTATAAAAGTAGGCCTATAAATTCCAGAATTTAAGGCTGGAGCATGGTAAATAATTTTATTTATTAAGAAAAAATTATACAGTATATGCCTAACCCGAATGAACCTCATGACTTAGATATAGGCCTAGTACTGGTATTGAGAATTTCAGAAGAACATTTATAAAAATTATAGCATTTATAAATTTCACTTTACTCTTTCCTTTATGGATGTACAGCAAAAAAAAAAAATGCTTTAAAGCATATTTTGATCAGACAGTTTCGGGATCACATTGGTTGGATTGCTATCCATTTGTAGTCACTCCATCATCTACCAATGGTAGGGGTTGGAACAGGGGTGGATTGGCCACACAGGCATTCAGAAAATGCCCGGTGCACTGCACCAACCTAATTTTTGTTGAAAGGCGCCTGTAAAGGATGCATTAGTAAGGGATGGAATACAGTTTTCAAAATTGTCTTTCAGCCGGTGTACAACTCAAAAAAAGGGTTACTCACTTAGAATTTAAGAGAATGATATGATGAAAGACCTTAAGTATGGCATTGGAACAGATTTAGATTGATGAATTTAAGAAAACTAGAACCCAGAATAATACAGTTACGGTACTTAAAATATCAGGGTTATGATAATACCCAGATTATATCCACTGTTGCATATGTCGAATTGGAAAATAACAGGCTTCCATTGTACTGATGTTTTTTATTGGATGGATTTATTCATAAACCACCCTCAAACTAAGTATCAGGGATGGTTATATATTGGACGGACTTGAAATTAGCACACAAATTTTTTTCAGTATTTTGGTGAACTACTTTCTGGACGGAGTTGTTTTGTTTGCATGTCATCATATGCTATTGTAAATACACTTTTCTTTTCGAGCAAGTGGGTGCTTCGCTTCTTCTTCCCTCCTGGCTGCAGCGAGGCCATCACAATACCTGAGTCCATGTCATCATCAAACACAGTCACTTTGAGTATCTGCTCATCAGCCTTATCCAGTTCTCTCTGCAGCTGCCTTGCTTTTCTTCCTCTGCCTCTCTCGCTTTGCTTCTTCCTGTTCCCGCTTTCTGCACTCACGATCCTCTTTCTTGGACTTGTACCATTCCATGTACCTTGGCCCTTGCTTCATCACAGAGCCACTTTTTTCCAGTGAATTCACTTGGTTCAAGGACTTTGCCCTACTGGCAATGGTTTGCTTCAGGTACAAGTCCTGCCCCGGATCTGACAGAGAATGTCTGCGGGATGACAGCCTGTCTGTCTTCTCATTGGACATGGACCTGTGTCTGTGCCTGGAGCCGCCTGGAATTGAACTCCTACCCCTACTTGTGTCACTTGAGGCTGGGTAGCTGGAAGCTATCATTTGTCTCCTGTCAGAGTCACTGTTTCGGAACTCTACATGTCTTCTGACATCCAACAGAGAAGTTGACAAAGGTACATGGGCATATTTTCTCTTACTTGGAGAGTGCTCTTCTAGTTAGTCTGTTGGAGTGTCCTCCTCTTGAGGTTCACTCATTCTTGACACATCCATCTCACCAGAACTGGTAGCAATCTTGGCCAAGCTGTTGCGGCGCCTCAGCAGGCTGGACTTGTTTTCCACATAGGCTGCAGATGCTTGCCTCTCTGCTGCTTCCAAAGCACTCTCTGTCTCCTCTAAAATGGGAGTTTTGATTTTGTGTCGCCTGCCAGGGTCTTCTTCATCTTGTGGTGGTGGCCGATGCAACACAAAGTGATACTCTCCACCCCTCCCCAGATCTGATCCACGCTCCACTTCATGTCGCCGCATGGAGTCTGTGTCCTCCTCACGGTGTGGACCTCGGGTTGGCTGCCTGAATGCATTTGTTCCAGGCCTGGTTGATAGTGAAACCTTCAAGGAGCATTTTGGTCCGGAAAAGGACCGAAAACAGAACAGCTGCTCCCTGATTGGTCGACTCCGCCCAACACGGGTTGGTATATATATCCCTTACATGTTAAAACTCGACACTTCAGATTCCCTGAGGATGGAGGCAGCATCAGCCTCGGAAACGTTGGACCACAACAAACTTCTCACCTGGCTGCAAACCCGAGAAGATTTTCTACATAAGATTCGCCAGGAAAGCCTCAAATCTTATATGACTATTTAAGGATTTTCATCTAGAGTAACTACAAAAACTGGCAACGCGTTAAATAAATATTACATTGATAAAGCGGACCATTCTTTATCTACGATGCTTTGATTACCATGAGATAAACACTTCCTTAAACTGTCATTTAAATTTCATGACAGAATCTTGAAAAACATGCGAGTTATTCAACTTAAGGTTCAGACTCAAGTGTGATATTGCATATTAGGAGTTGCATATCACCAACTTATCAAGGGATTGGAGTTGGCTAACTGCAGCACATCACAGTAATGATGCCAAGTATATTGCCGATGGGAATATCTTGACAGATTGAGTACGCTTAAATTTGTTACAAGCTAATTTTTTAAGATTCCATTAAGAAATTTTTACAGAATGCATAATATCCACTACTACTATTCCTTTAAAAGATTCAGATTAATTAATAGGTCTGTTTTGTTGTTATTATTATTATTATTATTATTATTATTTTAAATACAAGCCTATTTGATATATTTGTTGAATGAATATATTTTTTCATGTTATCTTTGTACTGAAGAATTAAAAAGAAATTTTTTTCTTTGCATACATATCTTTGAAAATGTAATTTATACTATCATGAAGTCAGGAAAATATAAATAAAAAATGGGGTTAAGTAAGCTGCCAAATATTTTGAACCCCATTTCATCAAAAATATTCCTTCTAAGGCTCAATACATAGATTCTATTAGAATGAAAATATATTAAAATAAAATAAATTGTGAACATAAAGGTTTTTAACCTACTATTTTGTGCAAGGCTGTTTTGTTTTATGACCCATAAAGCATGGTTTTGGTTGCCCTGCTTATAAACTACTCACCACTGTCATAGGCACGTATGTTGAGCTCAAACTTCTGCAAGGGCTCGTCGTTCCTCCTGAGCTTGTTAGAGTAGGCTCTGTTGATCACAGTGAGGAGACCTGTCGTTGGGTTGAGGCTGAACAAGTTCCCTCTGTTGCCATCCAATATCTCGTACCGCACCACATTGTTTGGTGGCTCTGCATTATCGTCAATCGCCCTCACAATGGCGGACGACTCAGTCAAACTAAGCAGATCCTTGCTCAACACGAACACATACTCAACCTTCTCAAACCTTGGGATGTTGTCATTTACATCATCAACTTGTATCACAAGGGGGACAGTTGCCTTGTTGCCATCTCCACTCATGTCTGCCGCCTCCACATAAAACTGATACTCTTTTGCATATTCCCGATCAAAGCCATGTCGATTGGACTGCACTTTGATCTCGCCGGTCCTGGCATCGATGCTAAGCGAGTCATTGAGATTACCGTAAATGCGGGTATAGGCTATCTCAGCGAATACACCACTATCAGCATCAGTGGCATGCACAGTTGTCACCAGGAATCCTTCAGTCACATTCTCTGGCAGGCTAGCTCTGTAGACTTGCTCTCGGAACACTGGTGGGTTGTCGTTTACATCTTTCAAGTACACTGTCACCTGGGCTGAACTGGAGAGATGGCCTTTAGGACAGACTTCTTGGGCCACAATCTGAAAATAAGCATATAAGCATGGAAGCAAAATACAATTTCCAAAGCATATGTGGATGTCAGACATGGTCCCTCTGAAAGAAGGAAAGATTGGATCTGGAGGAAACTAACGAGTACAAGCTGAGTAGACAGAAAAAATGAGCACATTCTTGAAGAAGTAAATGAAAAAAATTGGAGAAAGAATAACAAAAATGACAAAATAACAAAATTCAGCATAATGAAATTGTTACAAATACATATATCAATTCTGTAATGTTGTGGGTGAAACTGCACATTTATTTATTTATTTAACCTGGCGGAGTTAAGGCCATAAGGCCTTCTCTACCACTCAGCCAGGGCAAAAACATGAAATACATAATGATAAAAAAAATAATGATTAAAAATAAATTAAAAAAGAACTGATATACATGAATACAAGAAACGAACATTAAATACAAAGAAAAAATTAGAACATATATACTTGAATAATTAAGATACATTAAATGATAAAAAAAAATTAATTGTTACAAATATGATTTAGTTATATAAAAGCATTAAGTGATAGAAACTGAAATTAACATAGGACATGAAAAAGATTATTAAGTACTACATTCTGACAACCCTATTTCCAACAACTCTCTCTCATTCTCTCTCACCCTCTATCTCTCTTTCTCTAAAGGCGAGCCTTGACCAGATAGCCTGTCTCTTGATTCTAGTTTTCTTCAGGCTATCGTAAGATCGTTTTTTGGGCTTCCAACCGGGTGAATTGGAGGGTTTGTTCTAAGCTTTTAGCAGTTATCTCTGTTACCATCTTCTGGGAGAAGTGAGCTGGATTTGGAAATATCTGCTTCATATATTATATAGGAAAAGACTGGATAATATGCTAGAACAGATGGGAGGCCAGTAGGAAAATTAGAAAATGGAATAATTAAATGGAGAGTTCTGATTGAACGGAGAATTCTGATTGGATCAGAACTCTCCATTTAATTATTCCATTTTCTAATTTTCCTATTGGCCCCCACCCATTCTAGCATATCCTGTTTTTTCCTATATATGAAGCAGATATTTCCCAATCCAGCTCACTTCTCACAGTACATGGCCGCGGAGATAGCAGCCGGAAGCTTGGAACCAATCCTCCAACTCACTCAGTTGGAAGCCTGAGAAACAAGTCACACATCCATTTCTTTTTCCATGTTTCTTGAACAACCCATCGGTTTCTTTCCCACTATATTTCCTTCAACTATTTATTTTTCTTTATTTACACCCATGTCATAATTATCATGAATGATGGTATAGACTAAAATACAATCCAACACATACACTAAATACAAAATGAGTAGTAGTAGACTACTATATCTATTACAGGTGATTCAAGAAAGTCATTTATGCCATAAAAAGGATGTTTGGACAGCCAGTTATATAAATATATCTGCTTTTATGCAAATGTTTTGGTGACACATATATAGGCCTACATCAGTACCAGTGGAAGGATTACTTTATTGGTTCACATGTTCATGTGATTGGAAAAGGCCATATTTCGGCCTTATTAAAGTTTTTATCTTCTTAGAAACATTTATTTTCTTTGAAACATTAACAAATTCATATTAATTAGGATTAAGTAAAGCTTGAAGAACTACAAAAATTAACTATTTTCTAGTTAACATGATAGTTAAGTGACACATAAGGGGTGATAAAGAATCTCAATCTCGAGAAAGGAATACGATTTCCAGACATCAAAAGTAGTTTATGTCTTTATTGTGGTCTCATGTACCTCACATCTGTGTTTAAGGGTTAATTATAAAATTATGTAATTCATCCATATATGTAAAAACAATGCCAGTGTTAATAAATATAATAATGTTTTAACATCTAATTCATAAATGCGGGCGAAGCTACGCGTAAGCTTGCTAGTAAGCAAAAAATTTCGTCTACAGACATTGATGTGTTACAATAGAGAACTATGCTGGTGTGGCCAGGCTTAATGTACTTGGTTGTGTAATATAGGATCACTACCGTACTTACTGTGAAAATAACAGATTGCCTCTTCTCGTAGTCCAGAAGATGTTATTGCACACACGTATTACAAAGTTGGTTCGCTTATCTGCGACTTGGGGGGATATCTCGAAGGTGCCGTTGTCATTCTCCAGAGAAATCTTGAACACACCATTCTTTCCCTGAAACATTGGACATGTTAAGTTAAAGGGTATCTTGAATAGAACTTGTGGCTGTTTAATTGTGTTCTCATGCTACTCACCAGATCGTCATCTCGTATCTCTGTGATGTAGGGATGAGGACTGATGAGGACTGAAGAGGACTGTTCTCTTCAATGTGGGCCACATAACTGTAATATACAACACAGTCAGAGCGGTAGATATAATAGTTTTTTTCATTACATATCCAAGCGGCTACAAAGGAATAAACCATTAAGTCCGTGTTTCTTTATGTTAATTGATCTGACCAATTCAATCTTGGTTTCCACTTTCCAAAACACAATCAACATTGCAATATTCTCTCATTGTTATCAATGACCTCAGTTCTTCCCTGACTTTAATCAATTCACATGTGTTATTATTTACTGTAACTAGATCTTGCAAACTCAAGTTTCGCTCCACGTGGAGTAGACAAGTAGCTGTCACGGTGATAAAACGTCATCTCGTAATTGGACACGTAAGGCATCAACGTGCAGTGATTAATACATCACACTCTGCCAGTGCACAAATGAAAGCACATTATTTTATAAAACATAATTTGTGTAGAAATTGAAACAATGTAAATGTGTGTATTGATTAAAAACACAATTTCGATTCGGTACAAGTCAGTTCATGTGCCTTTATTGCATTCTGATGTTAGTAATCTCTACGACGACGCTGTCTATCTTATGGTATGCACTACTAGTATCATTGCTAACTTGAATCGATTCATCGACTGAACATTCATTTAATATGCCATGATCTCGCAGTTGACAGATTATGTACAACAAAGTAAGAAAATAATTATTATTTGCAAAATCCATTTCATTTTATGGAATAGTCTTGATAAATCTTACTCAAGATTATTAGGTTCATCAGATAAATTTATCGATAAACTTGTGTGGGATTAGCCTACCTATAATAAACCAACTGGTTAAGTTAATCTGAATCAAAATTAAAAATTTTGGTGCGGCACTCAACTTGACGCCTCTAAATAAATATTAACCCCGCTTCCTCTGAAGTTGGACATGTACTTACTTGTCGTTCTCGAAGTATGGCGGAGTGTTGTCAAGTTCCCCCATTATGAGTGCAAGCTGAACTGTGGTAGACATGGCCGGAGGTTCGTACAGCCCCGTTTTCACCTCCTCTGCTATGATGGTTAGTAAGATGGGCTGATGAGGGCTTGTGATGAGGCGAAGATTCTTGAGAGGTCTTGCTAGACTCAGATTCCCTGTAACAGAGTATTGTATGGGACTCAGCCGGCCAATTTGGCATGTTTTTTTTTGCTTGTATTTTTATGCGAGTGTGTGATTGTCAAAATATCACAAATCTGTATAGTTCTGCTGATGCTGGACGATTTTAATCTGATTAAAAAAAATTAGACCTTTGTTCTTCCCTAAGCCTTGCTTAATGAATCAGTCTGGAGCTTATCTCGGAAATCGATTAAAAAAAAGAAAACTTATTTTCTACATATCATAATTGCAATTATCACTGATTAAACAAAAGAATACTGGCTCTTTGTTACACCAGTTTACCTGTTTTTTTTTTTATTTACTCCGAATGCAGTTCTTATGTTTACACACAAAGAGACTAAGTCACATAAGTCACCTGACCTCAGTCTGATTCAGTATTGGCTACTAAACTCCGTGGCGCTACATCCCTGGAGGGATTTGGCCTACCATCCTACCGCTGCGTCATCTGCCATAAGTAGACGGCAGGATTGGGGGGCATGTAGTCAGCATGCAGACACCCACGGTCGTTAATTTTGGATTTCATGACCGGAGCTGCTATTTCTCTATCAAGTAAAATCAAGTAAAAAAATAATAAATCTACTGCCATGCAAAGTAACCTCAGGATGGGATGAAATTAGTCCAAAACTACTTAAATACCGTAAGAATGAGATTGCTAAACCATTAGAACATCTTATAAATTATTCAATACAGAAGGGTATATTTCCAGATTGCTTAAAGATTAGTATTGTAAGACCTACGGTATATACAAGAAAGGTGACAAACTTGATATAAATAATTATAGGCCAGTAACCTTAACATTAGAGATTGGGAAGATATATGAAAGAGTACTACCACAGTATACGTATTAATACAGTAAAGAAACTCAGCCCGTTTTTCTGCCAGACGGACATGCGCGCGCAGATTACCTAGCGATCCTACCGGCCATTGAGTAATACTACAATCACTACTGCGGGAAGAATGGAAATAAATAGGAGTCTTGAATTTTTATAGCAATGCGTGTTTCGAAAGGATGTTATTGTTCTGCTATAAATTGCAGTAACAATAAAGGAAGAAATCCTGAAATGCAATTTCTTCACTTTCCCAAAAGATCCAGAAAGGTAAGAAGAAAAATACGTAATATTTATTGTATGCCTGCTGGCTTACTCTTGACACATGTTCTGGTGTGGTTATGTTTACATTTACTTTAATGTAATATTTTTATCTTTAATTATGTTGTAATTTCTAACAATAGATACTAATGAAATGAAAATGTCAGCAGTCTATATATTTAGGATGTCGTATTGTGATCGCTTAAGATAACACATTATTTGCTGCGGTGCAGCTTATTTCCTATGTGCATTGTAATGTATATGTCAGGGCCGGTTATGTATACAAACATGTGTGCCGTGTTGGCAGTCAAGAATGGCTATGTGAGCTCTAATGCACATGGCCATTTTGCAGCATGTAGCCGATTTTTTTTCTTCGCTTGCACAAACCTGACAATCAAAGATCCACATGCCCGGTTGTAAGGATCAATGCTAAGGAATATCAGTGCACATAACTCAATTTCGTAAAAAAGTGCACATAGCCGATTTTACAGGCGGTACGATATTTATTTTCTCGAACACGATGTAAGCGTAAAGATGACGAAAACATAATCTTACATAATAAATTCTCGGATACATGTGCCATTAAGGTGTTTGCGACAGTAAACTAATATGACATCATTATCCAAACCTAGGCAAGCAATAGGCTTACCTAAAATAGGCTACTGTTAAGAAGCGTATCTAGTCCAAGGTTTTTCCCACCTTTAAAATCAACGTTTAAGTTATAAATTATATTAAAGAGTGACCTTTGAATATAGGTTTGTCACACTGCTCGTCCTAAACTTCATTGTTGAGATTGTATTTTGTTTCTGTATCTTACGGCTTCGATCTACCTTCAATTGTTGTAATGATTTCAGGTGTAAAAAATGGGTCATCAATAGTCGGCGAGAAGACCTACTAACAAAAACTGTAAAATATTTAAATGTAAATTGCCGCCTATGTTTGGAACACTTCGAAAACAGCCAGTTTATGAATTCCAATAAGAACTCTTTAATTAAAACTGCTGTACCGACTGTATACTAAAAGCAGTTTTGGAGTATTAGAAATTGAGAAATATTGATAGAAACCTATATTTTTATTTGAATTTTGTATTGTATTTTATGTAATATTGTATTATTTTTGTAAAATGATGACATTTCTATTCTAATGTAATATTAGGCTACTTTTAAAAATAAAAATGAGTTATAATTGGTTTTCCAAGAATCATCTTGAAGTTATTAAAACTTGTAATAAGAATACCCCTAGGAACTGCAGTGCAAGTTAACTATCCGTCACAGGTAAGTGGCATTTAAAAATTATGCCTGATCTTAACTAAAATATAATACATGCTTCATTGTTTCTTAAATTTAAAATTCAGTTTTGAAAGAAGATTTTTTTCTCTTATTATAACATATTTTGTTATGTGTTTATGCATTTTCCCAAGTTATTTTGTATGGTGAGAATGCAGTTTTACTCAACCGCCGCATGGAGCGCTAGTGTCGCCCAGCTAACAAGTTGTCATAGGACTTTTAACACACAGTTTCCTTACTGTATTAATACTTATACTGTGGTACTACTAGTCAGATTGTTAGATTTTCTCAATAAAGAGAACGTGCTTAATACATTTCAACATGGGTTTAGGAAGGGTTTTTCAACCAAAACTGCAGTTAGTGATTTCATTCATCAGGTTGTTAGCTTACTTGAACAGAATAAAAAAGTGGGTACATTATTTTTTGACCTCTCAAAGGCTTTTGACAGTGTCAAGATTAGCAAGTTCATTTACATTTTGAGATTTTTTAAAAATTTATTAGCAAAGGAAGAATTGAAAACAGTTTACCCACATCTCCTTTATGGGATTGAGGTTTGGGGATGTGCTGCAAAGGTGCATATGAATAAGCTAATGGTATTACAGAAGAAATGTGTTAGAATTATTAGTGATTTAAAATGTAAGGAATCTTGTAGAACTGCGTTCAAGAAACAAAACATGCTAACAGTGTACTCATTGTATGTTTATAGAGCAGTACTGTATATACAAAACAGAAATATAACAAAAAAGAGTGAAATTCATAATTATAGCACAAGAAGTAGCTTAGATTATCATAGATATACATGCAAAAAGCAAATTATATTTAAGGACGTAAGTGTAATTGGAACTATATTATACAACAAGCTACCTGTAGAAATTAAGAATTACGCAGGGGGATACAGCTGAGAAAATGTTGGGAGAATTCAATCAATGTCATACAAGACTAAAGTTTACCCTAGAAAAATCCGTGGATAACTGTTTAAGTTTTTTGGACTTAAGGATAAGGCTTGAACCACCTCGCTTGATGTTGGGAATCCATAGAAAACCGAACAAGTGTGATCTATAATATTCATAATAGATCGGCTCATCACCCTGGGACAAAATTCAATATCTGGCGAAACTTCATCTACCGTGCTTTCAGATTGTGTAATAATGCAGCTGACCGACTTAGTGAGAAACAACACATTTTCAAGTTGGCCAAAATCAACGGGTATAGGGAGGGAACTCTGCAGAAAATCTGGAGGAAAATAGAATTAACTGATTTAAGTGAAAGGATAAAAAAGGATAAAAACCAAAACCAGAATTTTGTTGGTATAAACTTCAAGCCTGGGGTTAGCAACGTCATTGGTAAAGTTCTGAATAAATCTGAATTAACACCAGCTTTCAGGGTGGAAAGGACCACAGTATAAGAGACTCGGAAAGACAAAAGGGAACTTGGACCAACCTGGAGTTTATTCAATAGCTTGCAGAGACTGTGTTGGTGTGTATTTTGGTGAAACTGGTAGAACAGTTACTTTAAGATTAAAAGAACATGAAAAGGATGTAAGTAACAATAGGATGAGCACTGGTTTGTGCCAGCACATGGTAAAGAATAAACACCATATCGGTGAAACCAAGATCCTAAAACCTATAAGGGACCCTCTAAGAAGAAAAATTAATGAGGCTTGCAACATTATTAGTAATAAGGATATATGCCTCAACAACTACGAAGGCGATTTAGGTGATGAGTGGTTGGGCGTCATAAAAAGGCTAACTAAGGGGAAATCTACGATAAAGTTTCCAACTCCCATGGTATTGGATGAAGAGAACGAATATAATATACCGAGTGAATGGATTAACCAGCACTATAGGAACACTGATTTTCTCAACAGCAACAACAACAACATAGTCAACTGCAACGTCATCTACGAGCAGGAGGGGATGCGGGATATACCACAAACCTCTTCTAGCATTCAGTCGTCTGAGGAAGGCCTGGAGGTTCAGGCGGAAACGTCACGATAGTTAATGTGAGTTTGGGTTTTATCCACTGACTACGTATTATTTTATTGTGTTTTTTATTTAATTTTATAATATTTCAGTGGAAAATATGGACCAACGAATTTTAAATTAAGAATGCTGACAAGAAAAATTTCAAAACACTTCTGAAGAAATACTTAATAGAAAAATGTTTATATTCTTTAGACGAATTGTAATAACTGATTAGCACATAGGCCTATACATTATTATATTTTGATCAATCACACACTTTTATCCTTAGATCTAGGTTGTAGAAATTAGCTCTTAGTCTGTAAGCTTGACAATGTCAGAAACTTGTATCAAGTCAATTGACAGCAAATAAATTATTATTATTATTATTATTATTATTATTATTAAGTAGCTCCTCAATTTGAATCATGAGGCTGAGTGCACCCCTACCAGACCTTCCTACCTCAGAAAAATCCGAGGAGGTACCGGAGATCGAACCCGGGCCGACGGATATGTAGTCAACGACGCTAACCACAAGACCACGCCGGTGGTCGTTTGCATCTCATAGTAACGAGGAAATGTCGGGGTTTGCATTTAAAACCTAATTTCATCAACGTGAAATGAATGGGGAATGTCATCGTTTGCATTCTTTTGCCGTACTAAACGATAGATTACAGTGGCGAAAAGCGATATAAGTTGGAAATGTCGGGGTTTGCATCTAGACACCTAATCATCATAGAACGGGGATGGTTAAACTCAGAGAAAGAAGAAGTGCCTATATTTATTTTCCACCTAATCTACGAGGGCCGTCCACAAAGTAAGTTTCCCTGGGGCCGTTTACACAAACAAAACAAAATGTCATGGAAATATTTATTGCAATAGATATAGCGAGTGTTCAGCTATTTTTCAACATATTCGCCACAGGAATTGAGACATCTTGTCACATCGTGAGACACTTGTGTCGTAGAAGTCTGTCGCCTGGGATTTGAACCACTGTGTGACAATCATCTCTGCTTCTCTGTCAATCTCTGTCATTTATTGAGGTGTAGGAAAAGATGGCAATCACTGGGAACGAGGTCCGGGCTGTAAGGTAGATATTGAAACATCTCGTAGCCGAACTTTTGCAGGAGACTTGCAGGGAGGTGTTGAAGCCTCCACCCTACAACTCGGACCGCATTCCCAGAGATTTTAATCTTTTCCTACCCCTCAAGAAATGACAGAAAAACGGAGGAGGTTATCACACAATGGTTCAAATCCCAGGCGGCAGACTTCTATGGCACAGATATTCTAACGTTGGTCCCACGTTATGAGGAATGTCTCAATTCAGGTGGCGAATATGTTAAAAAATAGCTGAACCCTTGCTGTATATGTTGCAGTAAATATTTCCATGACATTTTGTTTTGTTTGTGTAAACGGCCCTAGGGAAACTTACTTTGTGAACGTTTTTCGTACTTAGTATCGCTTCTTCCCCATCGCTCATAAAAGTTACATAGGACCTCTTTCAGAGCTCCTTTGTCTCAATAAGGACGTGTGAAGAGGGCAGTGACCTAGAAGAAATGATTGATAACATCACTGGTCACGCCAGAACAAACTTCCCCATCCCACCCCCCACCCTTTCTGGTCAGTTGCTGCAGCGCCCTAAGTTTGTAGTTTGCATGTTTAGATTTGAAAATGTCTTCAGGTATATATTTGAACACCGGCTTTTGTTTTTCTTACGACAGAGTTGCGAAAACAAGTTCCAAGGAGTGGGAGAATAGCCACAACACCTACACGCAAGTTGAGATGCTTATCCGCCACCTTAAGGTCAACATCCAGTTAAAATATACAGGGCTTGTAATTGTCATCGATTTCACATTACTGTGTCGTGATTTAAGAAGATCAGACTGTAAGAAAAGCAAAACGTAACACCAAAAAATATGTGATACACATAACTTTATTCACCCAATTAAAAGTTTTGGCTCTTAGAATAATATATTATAATTAGGGTTCCGATGTGCATAGGCGTAACGAGGGGGGGGGTTGGGGGTTTGAACCCCCCCCCATTGATTAAAAAATGGAAAATAGTACTATTTATTTCATTTTTGTGATATACCACCTTTTTTAAAAATCTGCTTATAAATTACTTAATATGAGTTTAAAGCGTGGGAAGCTTAAAACTCGTTATTGTGCACCTTAATTTTTAAAATTTTCTGGGGGAGGACCCCGAAATTCCCCTCTCCAGATGTTATAACCCCCTCCCCCATATGGTCGGCCTGGTTACGCCTATGCCGATGTGTATGACCTAAAAAAGTGGAAAATATGACCTTAAAAATGACTAAATATGACCTTAAAAATGACACAAAAATCCTAAATATCCCTTCATAAAAGATCGTATTATCTAAAAATAAATGTTCCAATTTAAAACTTTTATGACACTAAATTATAACATCACATTAATTCCATCAGATAATCACTTTTTAACAATTTTACAGGTTTATTTCTAAAGAATTTCTAATCTGTTAATGTTTCCAGGTACGACTGTAACTGTGAACTGAAAATATTTTTAAAACATGTCTATTGGAAGTTGTTAACAACAAGGAGGAAAAGGCAATTGTGCTATTTTTTGTTAATATCCCTTCACATTTCAATTACACTAAAACCAGTGTCTCATTTTCGGAAAAAAATTAAGTAAACGATTTAGTGCACATACTGCATAATATTGCGCTCTTTTACTGAATTTATTGCTGACATATGACGCTAAATTACGAATATGACCGAAATATGACCAAGACCATGAAAATGACCAAAATATGACTTCATATGCAAAATAAAAATGGCCTGATTACGATAACAAACATGTAACTCGTGTTTAATGCGTGGTTTCGGCGAGAATGGAGGTCAGGATAAAAATATGACATTTCATAAACATCCGAACCCTAATTATAATAGGCTACACAATATACCTATAATACGAGGCGCGTCCATAAAGTAAGTTTCCCTGGGGCCTTTTACAGAAACAAAACACAATTTCAATGAAATATATATTGCAACAGACACAGCCAGTGTTCAGCTATTTTTTAACATACTCGCCGCCGTAATTGAAACATTTTTCTTACTGTGGCACCAACTTTCGAATACCAGTGTCATAGAAGTGTGCCGCCTGGGATTTGAATCGCCGTGTGACAACCACCTTTGCCTCTCTGTCATTATCTGTCATTCTTTGTCATTTCGTGAAGTGTAGGAAAAGATGGAAATCACTGGGAGCGAGGTCCGAGCTTTAGGGTGAATGTTGAAACACCCCATAGCCGAACTTCTGCTAGGAGGTGTTTAAACATCCACTCTACAGCCCGGACTTCGCTCCCAGTGATTTTCATCTTTTCCTACACCTAAAGAATAGACAGGGAATGACAGAGAGGCAGAGATGTTTGTCACACAGTGGCGGCTGACTTCTACGACACAAGTTTTCAAAAGTTGGTTCCACAGTATGGCAAATGTTTCAGTCCCGGTGGCGATATGTTGAAAGATAACTGAACACGTGCTGTATCTGTTGGAACATATAATATGTCCATAAAATTGTGATTTGTTTCTCTAAACGGCCTCAGGGAAACTTACTTTATGGACGCGACTCGTATAGTAATATATTATGCATATTACGGAATTCATGTAGGAAATTTAAAGATAAGTGCGTATTCAATTGTTTCATCTTGATGGAAATCATTATTGTTCACCAGGCAAGACTGAGTTTCTAAAAACAGTGGGTGGCTTATAACTACCCTTCAGATAATTTAAATCAGGAGTCCTTATTTAGTTAAAATAACTTATTAGATCTTTTCCGCAAAAATCATGGTGGGTAGTGTGTGAAGTACAGTAGAGTCCTGCTGTTCCGAACTAATTGGGACCGAACACTGTTCGGTTTAGCGGGAATTCGGAATAGGCGGATTTCATGAATAATAGCAACGTATTGACCTGTTACGGCGTAAGTTAAGTGCCGGGAATTGTATAAATGGAGCCGACATGTGCTGTAAGTAACCAGCTTTCATTCCAATTCGGTTTCAGGCGTTTTCTTCAAGCTAAGGCTCTATGTATGTCTCTAAATGTCCTTTTTTTCACGAACGTCTTTTTAATTTCTCCTCTTTTTAAGTTAAAAAAATCATTATTTTTTCTGAACTTTGTTCGGAACAGATGGATTTTCGAAATAGCGGGGTTCGGAATAGCTGGACTCTACTGTATACAGAAAAGAGGAAAAGAAAGCAGTGCGAGATAGTAAAAAAAAATAAAAACGAGAGAGAGAGAGAGAGAGATGTGGGTGGCAGAAAGAAACAAAAGTGAAATAAAGAAAGTCGCGTGGGTTTTGCTGTTACCGCAGTGGTCAGCAGATCAATCCGCTTGACCCCAATGCATAACATTGTTCTTGTAACCTGAAAGCGTAACTCACCTGTTTTGTCATCCATGTGGAAGAAGGGTGTGAAAGGGTGGTTCTTGGACACCAGCCCGTAGCGAATCTGACGAGGGAAACCTTTATCTCCATCCTCGGCATGCACCGTCAGAATTACATCACCCTGTATAACAGTATATAATTAAGATGATCATTCACATGCCCTTATTACCAGTGATGGGAAGTAATTGAGTAAAAGTAATCGGATTACAGTAACAATTCCTTTTTTGGTCCCATTTACTTGTAATCAATACTTTAAAAATGTAATTTCTACTTGTAATTTACTTCTGGAAATAAAACTGTAAACATTACATTTTATTAGTCGTTAATATTAACAAAAAGTTACTCAATGTTTCCGAAAATATTGTAATTGATATTTTTTTTTATTTGTTTGTTCATTAATGATTAATTTGGGCTTGTGCTCAAAACAAACAAAAAACAAGGAACTTTTAGGTACTGCCATTTTAAAGTAATTGTAAATGTAATTGTAATTTTACTGATTACTTTTTGAAAAAGTAATTTGTAATTGTAATTAAGTAAAATGTCTCTTGGGTAAGTTCAATTCAGCCCAATTACTTTCTTTTTGTACTTTTCCTATCACTGCATATTACAGCTATCCACAAGTGCCCTGGTTATAGTACTATTTACTACACAGTAACTTTCAATTTCAAATGATGCACCAAGAGTATAGAGCAGTTCAAGCATGTCACCAGCCTCCCCCCCCCCCCAAAAAAAAGGATGAACTTCATTCGTTCAGAGCATTCTCGATAGAATATCTTTGGCACCTCTGATAAATTAAGGACAATAATATCCCATATTCATGGTCATGGGTAATACTGGCACTTGCGAGATTTCAAAAATTATTTCTGCTACCGACCAGAAGGGCACGAATTTACCCAAGCCCGTGCTAAGGGACAGTGCCGAGGATTAGGGCTAACGGCATGGAACGCTTTTTGCTTACTTGGGTACATACAGCTTTCGGTGATATTCATAGGTGAGAATAGGTGAATTTCATTATTTTTTTCCAATTGCATACTATTTACAAAATTAATCAAACTACGGGTAATTATCGTTTCAAAACGGTAGCCACATTTCGTGCACTAAAATGCCGTTTCCTTGATAACTTCCACAAACATAAGTATTTCTGAGTAATTATTTTTCTGTATATTTGTTAATATCGTATGAACAACATTGTCTACAATCATTCATTTAACATTAAATTATATTTCTATATATTTTAATGAAAAAGAAAATTATTACAAATAGATTTTTTTTTTTTAAATACTTATATTATAGATAATCCAAAGATTGTAGATGATGTTGTTCATATGATGTTTGCAAATCGATAGACAAAATAATCACTCAAAAATATTGCCATTTGTGGAAATTATCACAGAAACGGGATTTTAGTGCATGAAACGTGACTGCCATTTTGTAATGATAATTACCCGATACTGTAACAGTTTGATTAATTTTGAAAATACCTGTAGTGTGCAATTGTAGAAGTAGTCAATAAAGAGTATATCAGATTGCAAGATTGTAGAGCAATTCATTGCTGAGGAAAAAATAACGAAATTCACCTATTTCTCAACCATGAATTTCACCGAAAGCTGTATGTCCCCCATTAAAATTAATTGCAAGCTAAGCATTTATTTATCTTATTATAACAGTGGTTATACTGACCTCCTTTAGCGTGTTGTTAAGCAGGGTGACCGGGGGCACGCGTGTGAACACGGGGGGCATATCTTGGACGTCAAGCACAGCCAGTGACGTCAGCCAGTGTGAAGCTCGCAAGGTTACGCATGTCGTTCTCCGGCTCGGCGTAAGCGTCCACAGTGAACACAGACAACGTGTCATCGCCTGGGTCTCGAAGTCCAGCTCTCCACTAAGAACTACCGTGCCGTTCACAGTTTCCGGGGACGCCAAGCTCTGTTTGATGGAGAACAGTGGCGATCCCTGCAACAACGACAACTCATCAGAAGGAGGACTTTCTTGTGCCTTAACAGACTTACCATCATGTTAATTCTAGTAAAGCAGTAGGCCTAGATGGAAGAAACAATATTTTACAAAATATACAGACTGTTAGTGAATAACACCGAATTATTTACCTGTGTATAGAGGGGACATAGACAAACAACTTTTATTAGGAGATTTTTGCTCTATGGATTCATTTTTTATTCTTACTGCATAAAATCTCTCAAAGCATGGCCGCCATTTCTTCTAACATTTGAATAAAAAAAATGCAAAACAAAGGAACTTCTTTGTTAACACTGGAGTAATGATTGAATTTAAACCATTGCAGTGTAAATTTTGCAGATTATGATATCTCTAAATTATGATATTATAGCTGTTGATGAATGATTAATAATCGGATTTTAAGAAGGCATGAAGTCAATTTAATGAAAATTTTAACCTTATTTTGCTTAATTATTGACTTTTGAGCACCAAATTGTAATGACTTTAATGCCCTGTAGCATACACATAACCATAGAGCAAAAACCTCCTAATAAAAGTAGCTTGTCTATGTCCCCTGTATACACAAGTAAAATATTTCGGTGTTATATAGAAGAACATTCAGAAAACTACAGATTACGACAGTGTATGACCGAGCTCGTTTCGGTCGTTGGGGGCTCTGCCCCCCCAAACCCACTATGAGGTTCTCGGGAGAAGTTTTTTCTTCTTCTTCTTCTTTCTGAACTGATACTATATAGCCTACTAAACAATATCTATCGGCTATTTCGGTAAGTAACATTGTTCTCGTGGGAACTGAGCAGAGACTTTAAATTGCATCCGCCCTTTTCAAAATTTTTTAGGGGTAAAAATTAAAACAATTGAACTTTTTGGACTTTTCCCGTCAGTTACAGACTAAAAGCTTTTAGTGTGCCTAATTTCAAGTTTCTAGCTAATATGGAATTGGGTAAAGAGTAATGCCAGTGAGTTCGCCATGTGGCTTTATATTACAAATGAGTTCGTACAGTTAGATGGGGTTTCCAAACTATGTACCGGTACTGATATAACATTAAGCATTTCATATATGCTACCGGTAGGCCTACTAGTGCATATTACGTAAGAAATCACTTTGTGCAGTTCGACTGATTTCCGTCAAAAGGCTAGGCGAAAAACGTATATTTATGTTGAAAACACGTAAGTGTACGCATTACTTAGTCTGGTGTTTTGGTATTTGAAAGGAAACATTTTTTAAAGGAGTGCTCAAATAAAGATTACTGATTGGGGTACTTACCCTGAGTTCGAGATTGGCATGACGAGAGTTTTTGGGGTTTTTCCTGGCTATGACATACTCCAGTTCGGTGCCGAGCTTGGTATTCTGCAATCACAAATGTCACAACGTATTGTATTGATTGTCAGCAACAGGTCGGGGGCAGGACCCTGCTCCTCAATTATGAAGCAACTACACGCCAACATGAAATCTTATGTCCCACCAAACTGATATTTGTAAATAACTATGAGGGCTGTTTTTTTCAACCTCCGATGGGGCATAAAATGAAAACCACAGTGAAAATCAAATCTGTTTTATTTGGAACATTTAGGTATACCTCCTAGCTACTTCTCTACATGTTGCGCTCCGACTGAGACATTTGTCGAAGCATGGTGCAACTTTTAAATACCCTCTTCATAGAAGTTTGCCGCCAGCTTATTGAGAAGAGTCTTCACAATATTTTGAAGTGCTTTGGAGTTCTTCGTTGGTGTGGAAGCTCTGTCCTCCCAGATCTTTCTTCAGCTGCCGAAAAAGATGAAAGTCACTCGGCACGGGAACGAGTTTTTGAAATCCATCGTGACAGGGGATGAAACGTGGATTCGTTGCGACAATCCAGAATCAAAAGAACAATCCAAACAATGGATGCACACAAATTTCCCGAATAAACTCAAGATCTGGCTTCCACATCAATGAAGAATTTCAAAACTCAAAATGCCGTGAAGACCCTTCTCAATATTAAGCTTCTAGAGAATATCCCAAGTAAGTTTGATCCTGTTCAAAACAAGGTGAGGAGAACTCACAGAGAGTTTGAGAAAAATTCGCATCATGTGACAAAACGTGATTGGTTAATCATGTATGCGCCATTACCAGGGTGTGGCTTGCTAGTGGAGAAGTAGTGTTCGTAAGTTCATGCAACAATAATATCAACATTTACACGTGAAATAACAAACTCTCACTGGCATCGTCATCATTATAGTATATCAATTAGCAAACAAAACATAAAGGACGACCCTGCGGGACACCCACGCATATCTTACTCCTCTCTCCGTACTTGTATTTCCCTCTCATGTTTATTTATTCAAGATAGAGAGGAAGTGAGTTGTACTGAGAATAAACAAACTACCATTATCACGGTGATGACATGCGTTCTCACGTGCGGACTATGACAGCCATGCCTCTTTGTTTTGAACAGGATCAAACTTAATTGGGAAACTATAGTAACATCATTGAATAAATCAATTTCGTCAAGTTTGTCCACTAAACTTTAAACGTTCCAGTAAAATAGGTCAAAATCAGATTTCACACTATAATTAGGCAGGCCTAATTGAGCTGAGGGTAAATGTCAATCTTTTTTAACTTGTTCAGCGTCATGTATTTGTTCAAGTCGAAGCTGTCCAAAAAATCACTTATCATGCTTCCTTCGGGCCACTTTTCATCCAGAAAGTATGATTGAAAGTTTCCTTCTTCTACTTCTATGTAAAATGATGCGTATGTGTCAAACTTTGTTTTCATTTTATAACTTTCAGAGCATTTAAATCATGTGCTTTTATGTGGTTCATTACCTCTGTAGACGTTTCTGGTTCAGGTCTAGTAATGAAAACTGATTTACGTTTTACCTGCTTCTCCATCACTTTTGATCCACTTTATGAGATTGTGTGTGGGGACGGGAAAATGCCTGTCCGTCTGTTCGTCCATGTATCTGTATGCGCGATAACTCAAATACGATTTATCTGATTTTCATGAAACTTGGTATAGGCATTTATAACGTCCATGGGAAGAAGCCTATTGATATTGAACCTAATCGGTAGAGCGGTACCGGAGTAATACCCAATTTAGTGCCTATTTTTATGGTAACATAATAGAAAAAAGCACGATAACTCAAATACGCTTTATGGGATTTCCATGAAACTTGGCATACGCATTTATGACGTCCATTGGCACAAACCTATTTGAGCTCTAAAATTTACCATATCGGTTGACCGGTACCGAAATAACGAGTATATCAATATTAATTTTGTAATGTACATAAAACGCTACAATATTATTTATTGCATGGCCCACAATATAATATGACATAACGTAACAAATTGCCAATCGTTTATTGATATTGTTAGCCCGCCTTGATTGATTCATTTCTTCATAATGTTGTCAGTGTAGATAATAGTGTAAATAAAAGATATAAAACACAACTAGCCGTTGAATATTGATATTATATTGTGCATTCTATAGATACCGATATCTACATTATATTTTAATGTGAGTATTTTTCTTATTCGTTCCTGTGCAGCAGTATACCTAATGTAATTCCTGACGGATAGATTTCAGATAAACTTTTTATTAATTCATTAATTCTAAACTTGAAACAAAGATGTCAGCGAATCGTAGGCCTATTGCATCACTAATATTATTGCTAGCGCATTTTGTTTTGGGAGTTTAACTCGGAGATATATTACAAAAATAGGCCTAACTTCTTTTCTGCATGGGCCTATCATAATTGCAATTATCACTGATTAAAAGAAAAAGCATTCTTGGCACTTTGTTATATCAGTTTACCTGATTCTATTTGTTCTCTTCTTGGATGAGATCTTTATCCAGACATCGTCCGACATTTCCTGAATGTTGTTAGCGGTTGGGTTATCGTCACAATTTTGCTTATCAGTATTCTTTTTAATCGTATGCAGACCAGGTGATCCTTTGTAATTGCTATTAATAACACGAGCCTATACAACTTCACTGAAATTGCGAGAAATAACCTGGTCAACTTGTTTGCTTGTACCAGGAACTTGGGTAGAGCACTATCTCCTTATCATTGCAATTTTCCTTCCTGGAACTGGAAACTTCATTAAATGTACTTACTTTTGTTCAAGGAATTGATTTCTTTTTTTCTTTCTTTTTCGTAGTTTTACCTCTCCCTTTTAGGATTTAAGCGACCCAAGCCATCCGGGCCTTACAGGGCCACGACCTGTCGGGAGAGGGATTATCTTTGGATCACATACATACTTTTCTGACCAGACAAGGACATGGAGGGCATCCCCGGATGAGGGAAAACCCCGGAAAAAACCTCACCTAGGTAACTTGTCCCGACCAGGAATCGAACCCGGGCCCGCTGCATGAGAGGATTAGGAATTGATTAAGGGGCGAAATTACTAGTTTTTTAGAACTTTGTATTTTATTTTTACTAATTTCAATCAGTTCATTTTTATTACGCATAAAACATGCCAGTCATATTATGGTTCTGAGTGATGTAGGATGAGCAACTGCGAAGCAGGATGACCAAGTGATCTTCTTGCATTAAGGTAAGTAGTGGCAGGTGGATTCTATTTTAGTGGCAGTTAGCTTTGGTTAGGTTATGAAGAGTGATATTAGTTTTTTGCACTCCTTAGCTAGTAAGTGGTACTTACGAACGTTGTTTACATGGATCGTAAGTTGACATTCCCACAATCGTGTTGCTAAGGGCGTTGCGATGATGTTAAATTACTTACGGTCCAAGCGCCACGTCATAATTCATTACGATACACTTCATAATACAAGCCTTTATGGGCACGGCCCCCAGGGCAAATATTCGGTTCCCATAACAACAAACACATGCGAATCACTTTCTGAAATAAACACCTATTTTCAAGAATGTATTTACATAATATTTTCAGGTAATATCACAATTAATATAATTAAATTGATATAAATAATCATCGTGCAAAAAATAGCATGCAACACACGGGCCGTAAAGGCATTTACGGGTCTCGAAAACTTAAAAACCCTCGGCTGCGCCTCGGATTTTCAATCTGTTTCCTCGACCCGTAAACGTGCCTTACGGCACTTGTATCGCAATATACTATTGCAGGGCATACCGAACTCACGCGTCAGTTATATGTTATTATCATGAATTACGTATTTTAAGGTAAGAGACAGGATGCATTCTTATAATGAACCAATTTCGCACCTAATCATAATCCTTACACCTAAAGTCTGGCCGTTCCAAGAAGGAAACCTGAAGTAAACAAAAAACAGTATGCCTGTCTCACTCTAAGCACATTACTCGTATTGCCTAAGAGAGAGACAGACATACTGATTTTTTTTTACTTCAGGTTTCCTTCTTAGCTCGTCTCGGGTATAGGGACACATTTTGAACATTGTTTCGTTTATTAAAAATTAAAACTGTAGTGCTAAGGAGAGGGCTGGTCCCCAGGAACTTTACCATAGTCATTTAATCTAGCGGTGGCTTGTGTTTGGTTTGCAATATCACTAATACTATTGGCTAGTAGCATGCGACTTGATGTTTTTACCAGAACCAGGAACACGCAGTTAGCTCCATTAACCTCACTTTGTCATTTTAAAGTTCAATTTCATGCCGTAGTTCAGTAATTATAACATATTTCAGCTCCACAATATAATTTAGGATATTAAAATTATATGCCTTACCCTCTGATATTCCTCCAATAATATATCTCACTCACTTTCAAATGAATACTGTTCTTGACAGTATGACAGCACATAAATGAGTCGTCCGTAACATGTTTAACATTCGTCGTTATTTTAGCACAACTCTGGTGGAATATTGATGAACTATTTTGACATTTTAGACCATTCACTGCAGACTTCTTGCATCGTTTACATAATGATAACTGGATATTATTTACAGTTATCTGGATTTTATGTCAATTATCCTGACAATTAATTCCACTGCAGTTAATTGTTTTACAAATAACTCGGGATAATCACAAATAACTGGATAAAATGACGTAATTATCGAGTTATCTGGTTAACTGTAATTGAGTTAGCTGCACAAGAGATAATGGTTATTAGAACAATTATTTTCGCAATTAACCAGTTAATCCCATCTCTAGTAAATATCTCTAGGCAATGCATTGATAATATAATTTCTTGTTTACAGGAGGTTTCATCAATCCTACCAGAAATGGCGAACATATGCTACCGGTACTCCGAGGAGAGTTTAATGCAAAATATCGTTATTTGTTATTGGGGGACATTCCTTAGGGGAACCGGCCTATGAATTTAAGAAATTTCGCAATTTTCATACGTTTTTCTTCAATTTTTTACGTGACTCTGGAAAAATTTACCACATTGAATCCTCAAATTTTGAGAGCTGTTACTCTATTATAGGCATATATGTATATCTTTTTTTGTTGTTTTTTGTTGTTGCTGTGATTTTCATTCGTTTTGATGGCAAAAGATCAGGGCTTATTTTGTTTCGATGTAGATGTAGATGTAGATATCTCGTCCTGTACATCCTGTGTTGAGCGGGGCTCAAGGATATAGGACACCAGACAGACAAAACGAAAACAAAATACAAACACGCTTCTTTCTTCTAAATTGTTCTATACACTACCCTTCTATTCCCATTGTAGGGGACTGTTTTGTTTTTGTTTTGAGAATCCCGATAGCATCGGGAAAAGTAAAATGTTTACACTTTTCCGTAGCATAGATACTGTAGCTTGAAACAGGTTTAGTGAGGCAGATTATAGCACAGAATAATGATCGAATTAAGGAAAATGTTAGAAATGGACAAGGTGTCCGTTTATTTTATTTTTTTATCGCAAGCATCCCAATTTATGGAATCAGAAGATATCAATTACAAAATTCCAATTAACAAAATATACTCATACTAAGAAAATGCAGTCATATTTACACCTTTAATGAGTCGCGCAAGGAATTATTATATTTATTATGATAATGATTACTATAATAATATTATTAATCATTATGATTATTATTTTATTATAATTTATTATAATAATTGTTAATGATGATAATAATAGTAATAGTACTCGTAATAAAATAATAATAATAATAATAATAATAATAATAATAATAATGATAATGATAATAATAATAATAATAGTAATAGTAAGGAAGAAGAAGAAAAATAATTTAATGCTTCAGTAATATTTTATGTTCCGATGTAGGAATGTTTTGTTGCTCTTTTGAAATTGAGAATTTTGTTGGTGTTATGTTGGTAGCACTAGTTTTTGAAGCGAACCGCTAGTTGTATGGTAACGGTCGCTGGTTCGTTGTGTTGTGAGACGAGTTCCGGTTTTCTAGTGTAAATTTTCAATGTAATTCGAACATGGAAACATCTTCATAAAACTATAGAACATTGTAAGTATTTATACAGAATTTTACTTTGTCTTCTTAAAGTTATTTAAGTGCCATCCAAAAGTAACTAGAGCATCTTTTCATAGAGCTTCAGGTTGTGACCAATAGTTATGAAGTTGTCTTTGTTTCTTGTATTATATGGATGAATCAAGCTGTTTTTAACAGGTGAATTATATCACGTTGCGAATATAATTACTGTATAAATAAAGAGGCTAACTACAGTCATTTGGTTAAACTTTTTACTTCACAGACAATAATTAACTGCAGAGATGACAATACAGTTAACCGTTATTTGAACACATAGTTAACTGGATATTATTTACAGTTATCTGGGTTTTATGTCAATTATCCTGACAATTAATTCCACTGCAGTTAATTGTTTTACAAATAACTCGGGATAATCACAAATAACTGGATAAAATGACGTAATTATCGAGTTATCTGGTTAACTGTAATTGAGTTAGCTGCACAAGAGATAATGGTTATTAGAACAATTATTTTCGCAATTAACCAGTTAATCCCATCTCTAGTAAATATCTCTAGGCAATGCATTGATAATATAATTTCTTGTTTACAGGAGGTTTCATCAATCCTACCAGAAATGGCGAACATATGCTACCGGTACTCCGAGGAGAGTTTAATGCAAAATATCGTTATTTGTTATTGGGGGACATTCCTTAGGGGAACCGGCCTATGAATTTAAGAAATTTCGCAATTTTCATACGATTTTCTTCAATTTTTTACGTGACTCTGGAAAAATTTACCACATTGAATCCTCAAATTTTGAGAGCTGTTACTCTATTATAGGCATATATGTATATCTTTTTTTGTTGTTTTTTGTTGTTGCTGTGATTTTCATTCGTTTTGATGGCAAAAGATCAGGGCTTATTTTGTTTCGATGTAGATGTAGATGTAGATATCTCGTCCTGTACATCCTGTGTTGAGCGGGGCTCAAGGATATAGGACACCAGACAGACAAAACGAAAACAAAATACAAACACGCTTCTTTCTTCTAAATTGTTCTATACACTACCCTTCTATTCCCATTGTAGGGGACTGTTTTGTTTTTGTTTTGAGAATCCCGATAGCATCGGGAAAAGTAAAATGTTTACACTTTTCCGTAGCATAGATACTGTAGCTTGAAACAGGTTTAGTGAGGCAGATTATAGCACAGAATAATGATCGAATTAAGGAAAATGTTAGAAATGGACAAGGTGTCCGTTTATTTTATTTTTTTATCGCAAGCATCCCAATTTATGGAATCAGAAGATATCAATTACAAAATTCCAATTAACAAAATATACTCATACTAGGAAAATGCAGTCATATTTACACCTTTAATGAGTCGCGCAAGGAATTATTATATTTATTATAATTTATTATAATAATTGTTAATGATGATAATAATAGTAATAGTACTCGGAATAAAATAATAATAATAATAATAATGATAATGATAATAATAATAATCATAATAATAAGGAAGAAGAAGAAAATTAATTTAATGCTTCAGTAATATTTTATGTTCCGATGTAGGAATGTTTTGTTGCTCTTTTGAAATTGAGAATTTTGTTGGTGTTATGTTGGTAGCACTAGTTTTTCAAGCGAACCGCTAGTTGTATGGTAACGGTCGCTGGTTCGTTGTGTTGTGAGACGAGTTCCGGTTTTCTAGTGTAAATTTTCAATGTAATTCGAACATGGAAACATCTTCATAAAACTATAGAACATTGTAAGTATTTATACAGAATTTTACTTTGTCTTCTTAAAGTTATTTAAGTGCCATCCAAAAGTTACTAGAGCAAAGAAAATAACTCTTATCAGCAGTGTTGCGCAATTGATAACTGCTTCCACTCATTGGAAGATCATGCCTAATGTGAGAAAAGAGATAATGATTCTTTTAATTTTCTATTCTGTAATATGACTTAATTATATATATATATATATATATATTATATACTGTGGACTCTTAGTAATTCGAACCCCTTGGGGGTTATCCAAATTTCAAACTAACAAAAATTGTGACTTTTTAAATGAAAATGCCGTAAAAATGTAAAAAATAAACTCATTGCAATAAATAATTATTATTGTACAGTGAATCTTACCTTAATCACTGTCATCCTGTTGTTATGATGTTAATTGAAACCATTTTTTCGACACTAAAGTTGTAACCCTAAATTTAATAAAGGAACACAATATCCCATTTAAAGGATGTTACGATCATGCGACTGCTTAAACCATTTTAGAGTGCACTCGTCAACACTGGGAAATTCCCCGCCTCTCATACGTTTCCTATTTCCCCCGTTTTGTGTAACCTAACTTTCCAAGATTTTGTCCTTATTTTTTATGTAGGTGGACAAAGTGTTCGGTAAAATTCCATATGCCTTTGCAATGTCACACTTCTTTCTTTCCCCTCTCTCCACCTCTCGTAACACTCCACTTTTTTTGCAGGCGTCAAACTGGTGTATGCTCTACGCTTTGACATTTTCAAACACAGTCACACTTTGAGGATAGAATGTACACTAAAATTTTCACAGATGTGTTGAATCCCGCCAACACTGTAGCGAAGGGGATGAACTTCGCATTCCATTGAACATCTATTCAGCAGAAGGAAGAAAACGGTGGTTAAAAATACACTTTAGTACGGTACCTGCGACTACGGTTCTTCGGCGAATTAGAGAATTCTTGTGGAATTCGTGGAAGCAATGAACTCTTGGAATCCTTACAACATTAACATGAGACAAATTTTGGCTTCGATTTATCCAAATTAAGCTTAAAAACTTCTAATTAATGGCAATTTTTTAACATACATTTATATAGGAATTTCAAGGGGAATGAGTATTTATTCGAATTATACAATATTTCGAATTATCCAACGTCGAATTAACCAAATTCGACTGATATAATATATTTTCTTGGCTTGACCTGTATCTATGTCTAGGGCTATCTGCAAAGTGTAAAGTTACAGGATCAGTAATACAATACAATATTTGTTGCTTCCTCCGATTGCACAACTGAGTAATTTGCATATATGTGTGTGTAATCCTGGTTTCCTGAGCACTTGCGTGTTATTTAGAATAGGCCTGATATCTATTAGAATTCCTAAATTACCACAGGCTAGAATCATTGCTTCAGGACCTATGGCGTAAAGGCCTACAAGCTTTTGACCTTCCGAACTGATAACATTTAATAAAGAAGCTGGGGATTTGTTATGAACCCAGCCTGGATTCATACCATATGCCTATAGCCATGACATAGTGCGATGATCAAACCCAGGTTTGGACAGACACCTAAACAAAAGACAAATCGTGTGCCAACAGCGTCGCCAGGAATTTTATTTAGGGGGGGGGAGCAAAATCAATTTCGGACCTCAATTTCAAATGATTGGGCTAAACACATTAATATTCACTTAGTTAACCGGATCGTTATTTTGAAACCAAGCTGAATTCGACGAGGCTACAAAGTTTTTTAAGTTTACAGAATACGCTCTTTTGAGCAATGACCTTGGTGAGATGTTATTATAAATACATACAGTATTATAGTTATAATTAGTTAATACTTGCTAAACTCATAAAGTAATTCTATTTTCTTTTATTCTCCATGCTACAACTGTAGGTTGACACAGAGTACCACAAATAAATGAATTCATAAGTAAATCCAGAGGGGGCAATTGCCCCCCCCCATGCCGACGCCCATGTTGTGTGCTTGATCTTCCGGAAAGGAGGGACAGTTGCGGTAGACCTTGACAAATGGCAATGTAAAGTACATCATGCGGAGGGATTTATTAGTAGTGTCTTGTGGCTCAGAAGAGAAGTGCTAAAACAGTTGTTTAATATGGAAAGCAATTTTCGAACTTCAGATTTTTGTAGGTTAGGTGGATTCTCCTGAATTTAGGATAGCAGACCTCCAAAAAACTAGGCTGTTCTTGTGCCGCACTGACTGTAGGCTACCACTTAGGCCTACATTTAGAACGTTCCAGTAACAATAGATTATACAACTTTTTTGTACCAATGTGGATAAAAGTGAACAGGGATGATTGATAGCTTGTTTTTCTCACAATACAACAGACAATATTGACCATGGAATGTGTACTCATAATTCTCGGAGAGGGAATTTGGTAAATAGGAGTGGTATGAATTAAGCGTGTTTTTCCTTTGAAAATAGATGAGAAATAGTTCTTCGTGCTGAAGTAGATCACTGTTTATTACCATACTTTTCCACAAAATTGCCAGGCCTATACTTCGAAAATTTAAGATATAGAAAGATTACCTTTTTGACAAAACAGTTTGCTCTGCCTACTGTTGTTTCATGTTGGAATATAGCCTATTTTGATATTATCAGTAGGCCATGTAAATATTGCAGTAGCCTACAATAGGATTTTATATCCTGGGTGTATTATGGCCACTGACATTTTTTTTTTAATGATTTTGATTTAGGATGAAATAGCAGCGATGGGTCATGGTAGGAAAATATGCAATCCAGCATTTCCCTACGACTGCAGAAACAGTGAAAAACCCCAAATCAAATTGGTTGACGAATTGGATATTCCGAATTTGAGCCTTAGGCACTTTGTATACTTGTTTGTGCAATCTGCTATACATAAGGTTTCCAGCTGCTAATAACATGATCAATTTCATAATATTGAGAAAGCTAATCTATACCGATATAAGATCTATGAAATTTTTAACAGAGATCAACGAAGAAAAGAGGTCTGAATGCACTACATTCTTTCATTGTCTTCATGGATTTCTGTTTATTATGGCATATGATCATCTGAGTTAGGACTTTCTGTCTTTGTCTGTGTTTGCTTTTTTATATAGTCTTCCTTTGTCTTCTGATAAACTCATCCAACAAATCCATATATAGCCGTCTCATATAATATTTCCAATTTGTCTATCTTGATGTAATCCCTGATACCACATGTTCAGAATTACACCTTCCCCCATAACCTTAAACATTTAGGGATCATGCCCCATCAGATAGTTGATCAGATCAAACTGTACATGAATTTTCTTGCAGTTCCCAGATCGATGAGGTAAAGACTTAAAATCTCTGTCAATTTATTATACTTCTTAGTCAACTTTAGCCAAATCGGCTTCAGTTGCTTCACTTATTTTCCACTTTTCCCTTCACCCGAAAGGAGCAAGTCGCAGATGGTGCGAGGCCCGGACGGTATAATACCCGGACGGAGCGAGGCCCAGCATGCAATGCTTAAACGGTGTGAAGGTCAGACATGGAAAGCCAGTATCTGATATCTGTGTGTAGAGGCATATGTTCACCTGAGTTAGGACTTTCTGTCTTTGTCTGTGTTTGCTATTTAAATAGTCTTCCTTTGTCATCTGATAAACTCATCCAACAAATCCATATATAGCTGTCTCATATAATATTTCCAATTTGTCTATCTTGATGTAATCTCTGATACCACATGCTCAGAATTACACCTTCCCCCATAACCTTAAATATTTAGGGACCATGACCCGTCAGATAGTTAATCTGATCCAACTGTGCATGCATTTTCTGTGCAGTTCCCAGATCAATAAGATATTGACTTACAATCTCTGTCAATTTATTATACGTCTTAGTCAACTTTTCCCAAATCGGGTTCAGTTGCTTCACTTATTTTTCCCTTCACCCGAATGGAGCAAGTCGCAGCTGGTGCGAGGCCCGAACGGTGCAAGGCCCGGACGGTTTAATACCCGGACGGAGCAAGGCCCGAACGGAGCGAGGCCCAGCATGCAATGCTTAAACGGTGTGAAGGTCAGACATGGAAAGCCAGTATGTGATATCTGTGTGTAGAGGCATATGTTCACCTGAGTTAGGACTTTCTGTCTTTGTCTGTGTTTGCTATTTATATAGTCTTCCTTTTTCTTCTGATATACTCATCCAACAAAACCATATTTAGCGTCTCATATAATATTTCCAATTTGTCTATCTTGATGTAATCTCTGATACCACATGCTCAGAGTTACACCTTCCCCCATAACCTTAAATATTTAGGGACCATGACCCATCAGATCAGTGCTTCTCGGGCTAAAAAGAACACAAAGGTAGAGATAAAGACAGAATTTCGGATTTAATATGTATAATTGCAAAAAAGTGATTTCGTACTGTTTATTCTGATATGAAGCAAAACTATTAAACTGATAGAGCTGAAATGTTACGTGATCATAATGTGTTTTACCTGAAGAACATAGGAGATAAGCTGTTCACTCTTTTCTGCTGTTTCACCTAATAGCATAATCATTAGAATTCATTAGCAGTAGACAAGCCATAATTCCATAACAATATAAACAGATGCAGTCAAAGATCCTAAAACACTCGTCTTATGATCTCATAGTTAAAACTAGTATTTAAAAGAATCTGATTAGTGATGGAAATTAGATGCTGCAAGACATGTTGTCCAGTGATACACTGAAAGATAACTCGTAGAGGCAGGTGGAAACAGGCATATCATTGTCATTCTGAAAGCGTGAAAAATTCAGATAAATAAATAAATAAAGTACGTTTATTTCTTGTGTTTCTTGGGTAGTGTTGGTGACGATGAGGCCTACACTAAATGTGACCTGGATTCCAAATATCTCTCTGCATCTACATATACAGTATACTACAAGCTAAGACCCTGAAAGCCTTGAATGGATTGATAACTCAGTGATGCCGATAACAGACCAACAGATTAGAAAACATTCGAGGCTCACCTCAGAATACAAAAATAAGACACAAACTGAACTTCACAAGAAGAACATTAACTTTAAAGTAAGGCAGTACCTAAAAACAGTGATGGAATATCCTCAGTCAAAATACCAGGAGTCTTCGAATTGAGAAAATGTTGTGTGTCTGAATCTAACGGTCGAAATAACCAAGTAGGCCTATGAAGTTTCGATATAGAAAATCTTGTGAGTGTTTGAGAAAAGTAATTAAGTGCGGCATTAGTGTAGAAAAAGACATATGAATGTTTGAACCTCGGATGTTGAAATTTGTGAATACCTGGTTCTGTAGAGGAAATTTTGAGAGAGTTTGAATCATAGACGTAAAAATAACTAAGTACAGTGTTCAAATTACAGGAAATCTTGTGAACGTCTGAACCTAAGAGAAAATATTTGGGTAAAAGATGAGTGAATGATTGAACATCAGATGTAAACATCACTAATTGCCATTGTGAAAGTGGGAAGGTGTGTATAGGAAGAACGAAATACATAATAAAATGCAAAGAAGACAAGTGGAATCTCAGAAAATTTCACCCCAAAAAATTGAAATTTTGCCAAACTTTCTGTACACTTTAAGAATAGGTATCTTTAGTGCATTGAAAACACTTGACAACAACAAAGAGATACTGAAAACATCCACACTTTTTTAAGTAACCAGGGAAAGTTTCTTCCTTCTCCAGATTTGACTTATTTTCCATTGAATCAAACTGGACGAATGATGTCATCACGAGCTCTAAACCTGTTCCACTATCAGAAAATCACATCTCTCTCCTGATTTATTTCATCGATGGACCAAACTTGAATATTTAGACCTTCCCACAAGCCGTTTTTGAGCTATCTTCAATAAATTACTACAGCATGATCTATTCTTTTAGTTCATTTCTTGCTGTAGTAGGATGGATTATTAAATTTATTAGGATTCTGCTCCTGTAGCATAAGATCTTAAAGCTATTAAAACATGATTCTTAAATCAAGCAGATTCATTTCCGTAAGTAAACTTGGTTTCATGGTTAGTTTTATAATTTTAATTAAGTTATTTGATCTTAGAATTACCTTCCAAAAAATAACATTTTATTGGAACAGAACTCTAATGAGACAACATTAATGTTAAGTGCTACGGTCAAGGTAGTGAAAAGATAAATATTGAACTGGATAAAATCCAAAGCGTCCTGATTATTGCCAAGAACATAAAGTGTCGGATTTTAAAGTTATGCAGGGCATTTACTGTTGTCTTAAATACTTACAAGCTTCATCTCACTGAAGGAATTTGAATTATTTTGTTTTTATTTGCTGTCAGAATAGGAGAAAACATACAGTAACGACTGTATAAACATAGGGATGAGGAGGAGAATTTTTACTGGGTTGCTGAACGCTCCAATGTTCGTGCAGTTCTGGTCAAACTAGGCCCACTCACTCTGTCGGTCGTTACCAGGACCCGTGAGTAAGGATTTTCCTCCGAACTTTGCTGTCGACTACATCATTTTTATTGTATGGTAATATATGGCCAACACATTTGTTATTTTACTTTTATTTGCTGTGAAAATAGGACAAAACATACAGTAACGACTGTATAAACATAGGGATGAGGAGGAGAATTTGTACTGGGTTGCTGAACGCTCCAATGCTCGTGCAGTTCTGGCCAAACCAGGCCCACTCACTGCTGTCGGTCGTTACCAGGACCCGTGAGTACGGATTTTCCTCCGAACTTTGCTGTAGACTGCATAATTCTTATTATATTCTAATATATGGCCAATAAATTTCTTCAGTGAGGTAACATTTCATTGGTTTCGGCTTTCTATTTTACTAGATGAAACTTTCCATCCTTAGTTACTGAAACGTTCTGGGCTTGGAAAAAAGCTCTACTATCTCTTTTTGTGCATTGGAAATATTCTGAGATTTATCCTCTGAATCCGTCATTGTCTTCAAGGATTCTTTTAGGCATTCTCCAAAATTCAAACCAGTCCTCCTAACTTGAGTAGTTCTATCCTAGATAGTTGAAAATTCTTAACTGTTGCATATGGAACTTCTGCTATGTGACATATGTGCCAAAGGAAACATTGATCATCTTTAATCTTACTTCACCCATTTTACCTCTATTGATCTCAGTGACATTGTACACATGAGTGTAAACTTCTTCCACCTGCTGTCTGTATTTTGGCGTCAAAAATGAAAATCTGTGTCCTTTCATTTACAACTGTACCTGCATTTTCTGTACAGTTCCCAGATCAATGAGATCTTGACTTAAAATCTCTGTTAATTTATTTTACGTCTTAGTCAACTTTTCCCAAATCGGCTTAAGTTGCTTCACTTTTCCCTTCACCCGAATGGAGCAAGTCGCAGCTGGTGCGAGGCCCGAACGGTGCAAGGCCCGGAAGGTTTAATACCCGGACGGAGCAAGGCCCGAACGGAGCGAGGCCCAGCATGCAATGCTTAAACGGTGTGAAGGTCAGACATGGAAAGCCAGTAGGCCTACGTGATATCAGTGTGCACAGGCATATGTTCATCTGAGTTAAGACTTTCTGCCTTTGTCTGTGTTTGCTATTTATACAGTCTTCCTTTGTCTTCTGATATACTCATCCAACAAAACCATATATAGCCATCTCATATAATATTTCCAATTTGTCTATCTTGATGTAATCTCTGATACAACATGCTCAGAATTGCACCTTCCCCCATAACCTTAAATATTTAGGGACCATGACCCGTCAGATAGTTAATCAGATCTAACTGTGCATGCATTTTCTTGTCAGTTCCAAGATCAATAAGATATTGACTTACAATCTCTGTCAATTTTTTATACGTCTTAGTCAACTTTTCCCAAATCGGGTTCAGTTGCTTCACTTATTTTTCCCTTCACCCGAATGGAGCAAGTCGCAGCTGGTGCGAGGCCCGAACGGTGCAAGGCCCGGACGGTTTAATACCCGGACGGAGCAAGGCCCGAACGGAGCGAGGCCCAGCATGCAATGCTTAAACGGTGTGAAGGTCAGACATGGAAAACCAGTATGTGATATCTGTGTGTAGAGGCATATGTTCACCTGAGTTAGGACTTTCTGTCTTTGTCTGTGTTTGCTATTTAAATAGTCTTCCTTTGTCATCTGATAAACTCATCCAACAAATCCATATATAGCTGTCTCATATAATATTTCCAATTTGTCTATCTTGATGTAATCTCTGATACCACATGCTCAGAATTACACCTTCCCCCATAACCTTAAATATTTAGGGACCATGACCCGTCAGATAGTTAATCTGATCCAACTGTGCATGCATTTTCTGTGCAGTTCCCAGATCAATAAGATATTGACTTACAATCTCTGTCAATTTATTATACGTCTTAGTCAACTTTTCCCAAATCGGGTTCAGTTGCTTCACTTATTTTTCCCTTCACCCGAATGGAGCAAGTCGCAGCTGGTGCGAGGCCCGAACGGTGCAAGGCCCGGACGGTTTAATACCCGGACGGAGCAAGGCCCGAACGGAGCGAGGCCCAGCATGCAATGCTTAAACGGTGTGAAGGTCAGTCATGGAAAGCCAGTATGTGATATCTGTGTGTAGAGGCATATGTTCACCTGAGTTAGGACTTTCTGTCTTTGTCTGTGTTTGCTATTTAAATAGTCTTCCTTTGTCATCTGATAAACTCATCCAACAAATCCATATATAGCTGTCTCATATAATATTTCCAATTTGTCTATCTTGATGTAATCTCTGATACCACATGCTCAGAGTTACACCTTCCCCCATAACCTTAAATATTTAGGGACCATGACCCATCAGATCAGTGCTTCTCGGGCTAAAAAGAACACAAAGGTAGAGATAAAGACAGAATTTCGGATTTAATATGTATAATTGCAAAAAAGTGATTTCGTACTGTTTATTCTGATATGAAGCAAAACTATTAAACTGATAGAGCTGAAATGTTACGTGATCATAATGTGTTTTACCTGAAGAACATAGGAGATAAGCTGTTCACTCTTTTCTGCTGTTTCACCTAATAGCATAATCATTAGAATTCATTAGCAGTAGACAAGCCATAATTCCATAACAATATAAACAGATGCAGTCAAAGATCCTAAAACACTCGTCTTATGATCTCATAGTTAAAACTAGTATTTAAAAGAATCTGATTAGTGATGGAAATTAGATGCTGCAAGACATGTTGTCCAGTGATACACTGAAAGATAACTCGTAGAGGCAGGTGGAAACAGGCATATCATTGTCATTCTGAAAGCGTGAAAAATTCAGATAAATAAATAAATAAAGTACGTTTATTTCTTGTGTTTCTTGGGTAGTGTTGGTGACGATGAGGCCTACACTAAATGTGACCTGGATTCCAAATATCTCTCTGCATCTACATATACAGTATACTACAAGCTAAGACCCTGAAAGCCTTGAATGGATTGATAACTCAGTGATGCCGATAACAGACCAACAGATTAGAAAACATTCGAGGCTCACCTCAGAATACAAAAATAAGACACAAACTGAACTTCACAAGAAGAACATTAACTTTAAAGTAAGGCAGTACCTAAAAACAGTGATGGAATATCCTCAGTCAAAATACCAGGAGTCTTCGAATTGAGAAAATGTTGTGTGTCTGAATCTAACGGTCGAAATAACCAAGTAGGCCTATGAAGTTTCGATATAGAAAATCTTGTGAGTGTTTGAGAAAAGTAATTAAGTGCGGCATTAGTGTAGAAAAAGACATATGAATGTTTGAACCTCGGATGTTGAAATTTGTGAATACCTGGTTCTGTAGAGGAAATTTTGAGAGAGTTTGAATCATAGACGTAAAAATAACTAAGTACAGTGTTCAAATTACAGGAAATCTTGTGAACGTCTGAACCTAAGAGAAAATATTTGGGTAAAAGATGAGTGAATGATTGAACATCAGATGTAAACATCACTAATTGCCATTGTGAAAGTGGGAAGGTGTGTATAGGAAGAACGAAATACATAATAAAATGCAAAGAAGACAAGTGGAATCTCAGAAAATTTCACCCCAAAAAATTGAAATTTTGCCAAACTTTCTGTACACTTTAAGAATAGGTATCTTTAGTGCATTGAAAACACTTGACAACAACAAAGAGATACTGAAAACATCCACACTTTTTTAAGTAACCAGGGAAAGTTTCTTCCTTCTCCAGATTTGACTTATTTTCCATTGAATCAAACTGGACGAATGATGTCATCACGAGCTCTAAACCTGTTCCACTATCAGAAAATCACATCTCTCTCCTGATTTATTTCATCGATGGACCAAACTTGAATATTTAGACCTTCCCACAAGCCGTTTTTGAGCTATCTTCAATAAATTACTACAGCATGATCTATTCTTTTAGTTCATTTCTTGCTGTAGTAGGATGGATTATTAAATTTATTAGGATTCTGCTCCTGTAGCATAAGATCTTAAAGCTATTAAAACATGATTCTTAAATCAAGCAGATTCATTTCCGTAAGTAAACTTGGTTTCATGGTTAGTTTTATAATTTTAATTAAGTTATTTGATCTTAGAATTACCTTCCAAAAAATAACATTTTATTGGAACAGAACTCTAATGAGAGAACATTAATGTTAAGTGCTACGGTCAAGGTAGTGAAAAGATAAATATTGAACTGGATAAAATCCAAAGCGTCCTGATTATTGCCAAGAACATAAAGTGTCGGATTTTAAAGTTATGCAGGGCATTTACTGTTGTCTTAAATACTTACAAGCTTCATCTCACTGAAGGAATTTGAATTATTTTGTTTTTATTTGCTGTCAGAATAGGAGAAAACATACAGTAACGACTGTATAAACATAGGGATGAGGAGGAGAATTTTTACTGGGTTGCTGAACGCTCCAATGTTCGTGCAGTTCTGGTCAAACTAGGCCCACTCACTCTGTCGGTCGTTACCAGGACCCGTGAGTAAGGATTTTCCTCCGAACTTTGCTGTCGACTACATCATTTTTATTGTATGGTAATATATGGCCAACACATTTGTTATTTTACTTTTATTTGCTGTGAAAATAGGACAAAACATACAGTAACGACTGTATAAACATAGGGATGAGGAGGAGAATTTGTACTGGGTTGCTGAACGCTCCAATGCTCGTGCAGTTCTGGCCAAACCAGGCCCACTCACTGCTGTCGGTCGTTACCAGGACCCGTGAGTACGGATTTTCCTCCGAACTTTGCTGTAGACTGCATAATTCTTATTATATTCTAATATATGGCCAATAAATTTCTTCAGTGAGGTAACATTTCATTGGTTTCGGCTTTCTATTTTACTAGATGAAACTTTCCATCCTTAGTTACTGAAACGTTCTGGGCTTGGAAAAAAGCTCTACTATCTCTTTTTGTGCATTGGAAATATTCTGAGATTTATCCTCTGAATCCGTCATTGTCTTCAAGGATTCTTTTAGGCATTCTCCAAAATTCAAACCAGTCCTCCTAACTTGAGTAGTTCTATCCTAGATAGTTGAAAATTCTTAACTGTTGCATATGGAACTTCTGCTATGTGACATATGTGCCAAAGGAAACATTGATCATCTTTAATCTTACTTCACCCATTTTACCTCTATTGATCTCGGTGACATTGTACACATGAGTGTAAACTTCTTCCACCTGCTGTCTGTATTTTGGCGTCAAAAATGAAAATCTGTGTCCTTTCATTTACAACTGTACCTGCATTTTCTGTACAGTTCCCAGATCAATGAGATCTTGACTTAAAATCTCTGTTAATTTATTTTACGTCTTAGTCAACTTTTCCCAAATCGGCTTAAGTTGCTTCACTTTTCCCTTCACCCGAATGGAGCAAGTCGCAGCTGGTGCGAGGCCCGAACGGTGCAAGGCCCGGACGGTTTAATACCCGGACGGAGCAAGGCCCGAACGGAGCGAGGCCCAGCATGCAATGCTTAAACGGTGTGAAGGTCAGACATGGAAAGCCAGTAGGCCTACGTGATATCAGTGTGCACAGGCATATGTTCATCTGAGTTAAGACTTTCTGCCTTTGTCTGTGTTTGCTATTTATACAGTCTTCCTTTGTCTTCTGATATACTCATCCAACAAAACCATATATAGCCATCTCATATAATATTTCCAATTTGTCTATCTTGATGTAATCTCTGATACAACATGCTCAGAATTGCACCTTCCCCCATAACCTTAAATATTTAGGGACCATGACCCGTCAGATAGTTAATCAGATCTAACTGTGCATGCATTTTCTTGTCAGTTCCAAGATCAATAAGATATTGACTTACAATCTCTGTCAATTTTTTATACGTCTTAGTCAACTTTTCCCAAATCGGGTTCAGTTGCTTCACTTATTTTTCCCTTCACCCGAATGGAGCAAGTCGCAGCTGGTGCGAGGCCCGAACGGTGCAAGGCCCGGACGGTTTAATACCCGGACGGAGCAAGGCCCGAACGGAGCGAGGCCCAGCATGCAATGCTTAAACGGTGTGAAGGTCAGACATGGAAAACCAGTATGTGATATCTGTGTGTAGAGGCATATGTTCACCTGAGTTAGGACTTTCTGTCTTTGTCTGTGTTTGCTATTTAAATAGTCTTCCTTTGTCATCTGATAAACTCATCCAACAAATCCATATATAGCTGTCTCATATAATATTTCCAATTTGTCTATCTTGATGTAATCTCTGATACCACATGCTCAGAATTACACCTTCCCCCATAACCTTAAATATTTAGGGACCATGACCCGTCAGATAGTTAATCTGATCCAACTGTGCATGCATTTTCTGTGCAGTTCCCAGATCAATAAGATATTGACTTACAATCTCTGTCAATTTATTATACGTCTTAGTCAACTTTTCCCAAATCGGGTTCAGTTGCTTCACTTATTTTTCCCTTCACCCGAATGGAGCAAGTCGCAGCTGGTGCGAGGCCCGAACGGTGCAAGGCCCGGACGGTTTAATACCCGGACGGAGCAAGGCCCGAACGGAGCGAGGCCCAGCATGCAATGCTTAAACGGTGTGAAGGTCAGTCATGGAAAGCCAGTATGTGATATCTGTGTGTAGAGGCATATGTTCACCTGAGTTAGGACTTTCTGTCTTTGTCTGTGTTTGCTATTTAAATAGTCTTCCTTTGTCATCTGATAAACTCATCCAACAAATCCATATATAGCTGTCTCATATAATATTTCCAATTTGTCTATCTTGATGTAATCTCTGATACCACATGCTCAGAGTTACACCTTCCCCCATAACCTTAAATATTTAGGGACCATGACCCATCAGATCAGTGCTTCTCGGGCTAAAAAGAACACAAAGGTAGAGATAAAGACAGAATTTCGGATTTAATATGTATAATTGCAAAAAAGTGATTTCGTACTGTTTATTCTGATATGAAGCAAAACTATTAAACTGATAGAGCTGAAATGTTACGTGATCATAATGTGTTTTACCTGAAGAACATAGGAGATAAGCTGTTCACTCTTTTCTGCTGTTTCACCTAATAGCATAATCATTAGAATTCATTAGCAGTAGACAAGCCATAATTCCATAACAATATAAACAGATGCAGTCAAAGATCCTAAAACACTCGTCTTATGATCTCATAGTTAAAACTAGTATTTAAAAGAATCTGATTAGTGATGGAAATTAGATGCTGCAAGACATGTTGTCCAGTGATACACTGAAAGATAACTCGTAGAGGCAGGTGGAAACAGGCATATCATTGTCATTCTGAAAGCGTGAAAAATTCAGATAAATAAATAAATAAAGTACGTTTATTTCTTGTGTTTCTTGGGTAGTGTTGGTGACGATGAGGCCTACACTAAATGTGACCTGGATTCCAAATATCTCTCTGCATCTACATATACAGTATACTACAAGCTAAGACCCTGAAAGCCTTGAATGGATTGATAACTCAGTGATGCCGATAACAGACCAACAGATTAGAAAACATTCGAGGCTCACCTCAGAATACAAAAATAAGACACAAACTGAACTTCACAAGAAGAACATTAACTTTAAAGTAAGGCAGTACCTAAAAACAGTGATGGAATATCCTCAGTCAAAATACCAGGAGTCTTCGAATTGAGAAAATGTTGTGTGTCTGAATCTAACGGTCGAAATAACCAAGTAGGCCTATGAAGTTTCGATATAGAAAATCTTGTGAGTGTTTGAGAAAAGTAATTAAGTGCGGCATTAGTGTAGAAAAAGACATATGAATGTTTGAACCTCGGATGTTGAAATTTGTGAATACCTGGTTCTGTAGAGGAAATTTTGAGAGAGTTTGAATCATAGACGTAAAAATAACTAAGTACAGTGTTCAAATTACAGGAAATCTTGTGAACGTCTGAACCTAAGAGAAAATATTTGGGTAAAAGATGAGTGAATGATTGAACATCAGATGTAAACATCACTAATTGCCATTGTGAAAGTGGGAAGGTGTGTATAGGAAGAACGAAATACATAATAAAATGCAAAGAAGACAAGTGGAATCTCAGAAAATTTCACCCCAAAAAATTGAAATTTTGCCAAACTTTCTGTACACTTTAAGAATAGGTATCTTTAGTGCATTGAAAACACTTGACAACAACAAAGAGATACTGAAAACATCCACACTTTTTTAAGTAACCAGGGAAAGTTTCTTCCTTCTCCAGATTTGACTTATTTTCCATTGAATCAAACTGGACGAATGATGTCATCACGAGCTCTAAACCTGTTCCACTATCAGAAAATCACATCTCTCTCCTGATTTATTTCATCGATGGACCAAACTTGAATATTTAGACCTTCCCACAAGCCGTTTTTGAGCTATCTTCAATAAATTACTACAGCATGATCTATTCTTTTAGTTCATTTCTTGCTGTAGTAGGATGGATTATTAAATTTATTAGGATTCTGCTCCTGTAGCATAAGATCTTAAAGCTATTAAAACATGATTCTTAAATCAAGCAGATTCATTTCCGTAAGTAAACTTGGTTTCATGGTTAGTTTTATAATTTTAATTAAGTTATTTGATCTTAGAATTACCTTCCAAAAAATAACATTTTATTGGAACAGAACTCTAATGAGAGAACATTAATGTTAAGTGCTACGGTCAAGGTAGTGAAAAGATAAATATTGAACTGGATAAAATCCAAAGCGTCCTGATTATTGCCAAGAACATAAAGTGTCGGATTTTAAAGTTATGCAGGGCATTTACTGTTGTCTTAAATACTTACAAGCTTCATCTCACTGAAGGAATTTGAATTATTTTGTTTTTATTTGCTGTCAGAATAGGAGAAAACATACAGTAACGACTGTATAAACATAGGGATGAGGAGGAGAATTTTTACTGGGTTGCTGAACGCTCCAATGTTCGTGCAGTTCTGGTCAAACTAGGCCCACTCACTCTGTCGGTCGTTACCAGGACCCGTGAGTAAGGATTTTCCTCCGAACTTTGCTGTCGACTACATCATTTTTATTGTATGGTAATATATGGCCAACACATTTGTTATTTTACTTTTATTTGCTGTGAAAATAGGACAAAACATACAGTAACGACTGTATAAACATAGGGATGAGGAGGAGAATTTGTACTGGGTTGCTGAACGCTCCAATGCTCGTGCAGTTCTGGCCAAACCAGGCCCACTCACTGCTGTCGGTCGTTACCAGGACCCGTGAGTACGGATTTTCCTCCGAACTTTGCTGTAGACTGCATAATTCTTATTATATTCTAATATATGGCCAATAAATTTCTTCAGTGAGGTAACATTTCATTGGTTTCGGCTTTCTATTTTACTAGATGAAACTTTCCATCCTTAGTTACTGAAACGTTCTGGGCTTGGAAAAAAGCTCTACTATCTCTTTTTGTGCATTGGAAATATTCTGAGATTTATCCTCTGAATCCGTCATTGTCTTCAAGGATTCTTTTAGGCATTCTCCAAAATTCAAACCAGTCCTCCTAACTTGAGTAGTTCTATCCTAGATAGTTGAAAATTCTTAACTGTTGCATATGGAACTTCTGCTATGTGACATATGTGCCAAAGGAAACATTGATCGTCTTTAATCTTACTTCACCCATTTTACCTCTATTGATCTCAGTGACATTGTACACATGAGTGTAAACTTCTTCCACCTGCTGTCTGTATTTTGGCGTCAAAAATGAAAATCTGTGTCCTTTCATTTACAACTGTACCTGCATTTTCTGTACAGTTCCCAGATCAATGAGATCTTGACTTAAAATCTCTGTTAATTTATTTTACGTCTTAGTCAACTTTTCCCAAATCGGCTTAAGTTGCTTCACTTTTCCCTTCACCCGAATGGAGCAAGTCGCAGCTGGTGCGAGGCCCGAACGGTGCAAGGCCCGGACGGTTTAATACCCGGACGGAGCAAGGCCCGAACGGAGCGAGGCCCAGCATGCAATGCTTAAACGGTGTGAAGGTCAGACATGGAAAGCCAGTAGGCCTACGTGATATCAGTGTGCACAGGCATATGTTCATCTGAGTTAAGACTTTCTGCCTTTGTCTGTGTTTGCTATTTATACAGTCTTCCTTTGTCTTCTGATATACTCATCCAACAAAACCATATATAGCCATCTCATATAATATTTCCAATTTGTCTATCTTGATGTAATCTCTGATACAACATGCTCAGAATTGCACCTTCCCCCATAACCTTAAATATTTAGGGACCATGACCCGTCAGATAGTTAATCAGATCTAACTGTGCATGCATTTTCTTGTCAGTTCCAAGATCAATAAGATATTGACTTACAATCTCTGTCAATTTTTTATACGTCTTAGTCAACTTTTCCCAAATCGGGTTCAGTTGCTTCACTTATTTTTCCCTTCACCCGAATGGAGCAAGTCGCAGCTGGTGCGAGGCCCGAACGGTGCAAGGCCCGGACGGTTTAATACCCGGACGGAGCAAGGCCCGAACGGAGCGAGGCCCAGCATGCAATGCTTAAACGGTGTGAAGGTCAGACATGGAAAACCAGTATGTGATATCTGTGTGTAGAGGCATATGTTCACCTGAGTTAGGACTTTCTGTCTTTGTCTGTGTTTGCTATTTAAATAGTCTTCCTTTGTCATCTGATAAACTCATCCAACAAATCCATATATAGCTGTCTCATATAATATTTCCAATTTGTCTATCTTGATGTAATCTCTGATACCACATGCTCAGAATTACACCTTCCCCCATAACCTTAAATATTTAGGGACCATGACCCGTCAGATAGTTAATCTGATCCAACTGTGCATGCATTTTCTGTGCAGTTCCCAGATCAATAAGATATTGACTTACAATCTCTGTCAATTTATTATACGTCTTAGTCAACTTTTCCCAAATCGGGTTCAGTTGCTTCACTTATTTTTCCCTTCACCCGAATGGAGCAAGTCGCAGCTGGTGCGAGGCCCGAACGGTGCAAGGCCCGGACGGTTTAATACCCGGACGGAGCAAGGCCCGAACGGAGCGAGGCCCAGCATGCAATGCTTAAACGGTGTGAAGGTCAGTCATGGAAAGCCAGTATGTGATATCTGTGTGTAGAGGCATATGTTCACCTGAGTTAGGACTTTCTGTCTTTGTCTGTGTTTGCTATTTAAATAGTCTTCCTTTGTCATCTGATAAACTCATCCAACAAATCCATATATAGCTGTCTCATATAATATTTCCAATTTGTCTATCTTGATGTAATCTCTGATACCACATGCTCAGAGTTACACCTTCCCCCATAACCTTAAATATTTAGGGACCATGACCCATCAGATCAGTGCTTCTCGGGCTAAAAAGAACACAAAGGTAGAGATAAAGACAGAATTTCGGATTTAATATGTATAATTGCAAAAAAGTGATTTCGTACTGTTTATTCTGATATGAAGCAAAACTATTAAACTGATAGAGCTGAAATGTTACGTGATCATAATGTGTTTTACCTGAAGAACATAGGAGATAAGCTGTTCACTCTTTTCTGCTGTTTCACCTAATAGCATAATCATTAGAATTCATTAGCAGTAGACAAGCCATAATTCCATAACAATATAAACAGATGCAGTCAAAGATCCTAAAACACTCGTCTTATGATCTCATAGTTAAAACTAGTATTTAAAAGAATCTGATTAGTGATGGAAATTAGATGCTGCAAGACATGTTGTCCAGTGATACACTGAAAGATAACTCGTAGAGGCAGGTGGAAACAGGCATATCATTGTCATTCTGAAAGCGTGAAAAATTCAGATAAATAAATAAATAAAGTACGTTTATTTCTTGTGTTTCTTGGGTAGTGTTGGTGACGATGAGGCCTACACTAAATGTGACCTGGATTCCAAATATCTCTCTGCATCTACATATACAGTATACTACAAGCTAAGACCCTGATAGCCTTGAATGGATTGATAACTCAGTGATGCCGATAACAGACCAACAGATTAGAAAACATTCGAGGCTCACCTCAGAATACAAAAATAAGACACAAACTGAACTTCACAAGAAGAACATTAACTTTAAAGTAAGGCAGTACCTAAAAACAGTGATGGAATATCCTCAGTCAAAATACCAGGAGTCTTCGAATTGAGAAAATGTTGTGTGTCTGAATCTAACGGTCGAAATAACCAAGTAGGCCTATGAAGTTTCGATATAGAAAATCTTGTGAGTGTTTGAGAAAAGTAATTAAGTGCGGCATTAGTGTAGAAAAAGACATATGAATGTTTGAACCTCGGATGTTGAAATTTGTGAATACCTGGTTCTGTAGAGGAAATTTTGAGAGAGTTTGAATCATAGACGTAAAAATAACTAAGTACAGTGTTCAAATTACAGGAAATCTTGTGAACGTCTGAACCTAAGAGAAAATATTTGGGTAAAAGATGAGTGAATGATTGAACATCAGATGTAAACATCACTAATTGCCATTGTGAAAGTGGGAAGGTGTGTATAGGAAGAACGAAATACATAATAAAATGCAAAGAAGACAAGTGGAATCTCAGAAAATTTCACCCCAAAAAATTGAAATTTTGCCAAACTTTCTGTACACTTTAAGAATAGGTATCTTTAGTGCATTGAAAACACTTGACAACAACAAAGAGATACTGAAAACATCCACACTTTTTTAAGTAACCAGGGAAAGTTTCTTCCTTCTCCAGATTTGACTTATTTTCCATTGAATCAAACTGGACGAATGATGTCATCACGAGCTCTAAACCTGTTCCACTATCAGAAAATCACATCTCTCTCCTGATTTATTTCATCGATGGACCAAACTTGAATATTTAGACCTTCCCACAAGCCGTTTTTGAGCTATCTTCAATAAATTACTACAGCATGATCTATTCTTTTAGTTCATTTCTTGCTGTAGTAGGATGGATTATTAAATTTATTAGGATTCTGCTCCTGTAGCATAAGATCTTAAAGCTATTAAAACATGATTCTTAAATCAAGCAGATTCATTTCCGTAAGTAAACTTGGTTTCATGGTTAGTTTTATAATTTTAATTAAGTTATTTGATCTTAGAATTACCTTCCAAAAAATAACATTTTATTGGAACAGAACTCTAATGAGACAACATTAATGTTAAGTGCTACGGTCAAGGTAGTGAAAAGATAAATATTGAACTGGATAAAATCCAAAGCGTCCTGATTATTGCCAAGAACATAAAGTGTCGGATTTTAAAGTTATGCAGGGCATTTACTGTTGTCTTAAATACTTACAAGCTTCATCTCACTGAAGGAATTTGAATTATTTTGTTTTTATTTGCTGTCAGAATAGGAGAAAACATACAGTAACGACTGTATAAACATAGGGATGAGGAGGAGAATTTTTACTGGGTTGCTGAACGCTCCAATGTTCGTGCAGTTCTGGTCAAACTAGGCCCACTCACTCTGTCGGTCGTTACCAGGACCCGTGAGTAAGGATTTTCCTCCGAACTTTGCTGTCGACTACATCATTTTTATTGTATGGTAATATATGGCCAACACATTTGTTATTTTACTTTTATTTGCTGTGAAAATAGGACAAAACATACAGTAACGACTGTATAAACATAGGGATGAGGAGGAGAATTTGTACTGGGTTGCTGAACGCTCCAATGCTCGTGCAGTTCTGGCCAAACCAGGCCCACTCACTGCTGTCGGTCGTTACCAGGACCCGTGAGTACGGATTTTCCTCCGAACTTTGCTGTAGACTGCATAATTCTTATTATATTCTAATATATGGCCAATAAATTTCTTCAGTGAGGTAACATTTCATTGGTTTCGGCTTTCTATTTTACTAGATGAAACTTTCCATCCTTAGTTACTGAAACGTTCTGGGCTTGGAAAAAAGCTCTACTATCTCTTTTTGTGCATTGGAAATATTCTGAGATTTATCCTCTGAATCCGTCATTGTCTTCAAGGATTCTTTTAGGCATTCTCCAAAATTCAAACCAGTCCTCCTAACTTGAGTAGTTCTATCCTAGATAGTTGAAAATTCTTAACTGTTGCATATGGAACTTCTGCTATGTGACATATGTGCCAAAGGAAACATTGATCATCTTTAATCTTACTTCACCCATTTTACCTCTATTGATCTCAGTGACATTGTACACATGAGTGTAAACTTCTTCCACCTGCTGTCTGTATTTTGGCGTCAAAAATGAAAATCTGTGTCCTTTCATTTACAACTGTACCTGCATTTTCTGTACAGTTCCCAGATCAATGAGATCTTGACTTAAAATCTCTGTTAATTTATTTTACGTCTTAGTCAACTTTTCCCAAATCGGCTTAAGTTGCTTCACTTTTCCCTTCACCCGAATGGAGCAAGTCGCAGCTGGTGCGAGGCCCGAACGGTGCAAGGCCCGGACGGTTTAATACCCGGACGGAGCAAGGCCCGAACGGAGCGAGGCCCAGCATGCAATGCTTAAACGGTGTGAAGGTCAGACATGGAAAGCCAGTAGGCCTACGTGATATCAGTGTGCACAGGCATATGTTCATCTGAGTTAAGACTTTCTGCCTTTGTCTGTGTTTGCTATTTATACAGTCTTCCTTTGTCTTCTGATATACTCATCCAACAAAACCATATATAGCCATCTCATATAATATTTCCAATTTGTCTATCTTGATGTAATCTCTGATACAACATGCTCAGAATTGCACCTTCCCCCATAACCTTAAATATTTAGGGACCATGACCCGTCAGATAGTTAATCAGATCTAACTGTGCATGCATTTTCTTGTCAGTTCCAAGATCAATAAGATATTGACTTACAATCTCTGTCAATTTTTTATACGTCTTAGTCAACTTTTCCCAAATCGGGTTCAGTTGCTTCACTTATTTTTCCCTTCACCCGAATGGAGCAAGTCGCAGCTGGTGCGAGGCCCGAACGGTGCAAGGCCCGGACGGTTTAATACCCGGACGGAGCAAGGCCCGAACGGAGCGAGGCCCAGCATGCAATGCTTAAACGGTGTGAAGGTCAGACATGGAAAACCAGTATGTGATATCTGTGTGTAGAGGCATATGTTCACCTGAGTTAGGACTTTCTGTCTTTGTCTGTGTTTGCTATTTAAATAGTCTTCCTTTGTCATCTGATAAACTCATCCAACAAATCCATATATAGCTGTCTCATATAATATTTCCAATTTGTCTATCTTGATGTAATCTCTGATACCACATGCTCAGAATTACACCTTCCCCCATAACCTTAAATATTTAGGGACCATGACCCGTCAGATAGTTAATCTGATCCAACTGTGCATGCATTTTCTGTGCAGTTCCCAGATCAATAAGATATTGACTTACAATCTCTGTCAATTTATTATACGTCTTAGTCAACTTTTCCCAAATCGGGTTCAGTTGCTTCACTTATTTTTCCCTTCACCCGAATGGAGCAAGTCGCAGCTGGTGCGAGGCCCGAACGGTGCAAGGCCCGGACGGTTTAATACCCGGACGGAGCAAGGCCCGAACGGAGCGAGGCCCAGCATGCAATGCTTAAACGGTGTGAAGGTCAGTCATGGAAAGCCAGTATGTGATATCTGTGTGTAGAGGCATATGTTCACCTGAGTTAGGACTTTCTGTCTTTGTCTGTGTTTGCTATTTAAATAGTCTTCCTTTGTCATCTGATAAACTCATCCAACAAATCCATATATAGCTGTCTCATATAATATTTCCAATTTGTCTATCTTGATGTAATCTCTGATACCACATGCTCAGAGTTACACCTTCCCCCATAACCTTAAATATTTAGGGACCATGACCCATCAGATCAGTGCTTCTCGGGCTAAAAAGAACACAAAGGTAGAGATAAAGACAGAATTTCGGATTTAATATGTATAATTGCAAAAAAGTGATTTCGTACTGTTTATTCTGATATGAAGCAAAACTATTAAACTGATAGAGCTGAAATGTTACGTGATCATAATGTGTTTTACCTGAAGAACATAGGAGATAAGCTGTTCACTCTTTTCTGCTGTTTCACCTAATAGCATAATCATTAGAATTCATTAGCAGTAGACAAGCCATAATTCCATAACAATATAAACAGATGCAGTCAAAGATCCTAAAACACTCGTCTTATGATCTCATAGTTAAAACTAGTATTTAAAAGAATCTGATTAGTGATGGAAATTAGATGCTGCAAGACATGTTGTCCAGTGATACACTGAAAGATAACTCGTAGAGGCAGGTGGAAACAGGCATATCATTGTCATTCTGAAAGCGTGAAAAATTCAGATAAATAAATAAATAAAGTACGTTTATTTCTTGTGTTTCTTGGGTAGTGTTGGTGACGATGAGGCCTACACTAAATGTGACCTGGATTCCAAATATCTCTCTGCATCTACATATACAGTATACTACAAGCTAAGACCCTGAAAGCCTTGAATGGATTGATAACTCAGTGATGCCGATAACAGACCAACAGATTAGAAAACATTCGAGGCTCACCTCAGAATACAAAAATAAGACACAAACTGAACTTCACAAGAAGAACATTAACTTTAAAGTAAGGCAGTACCTAAAAACAGTGATGGAATATCCTCAGTCAAAATACCAGGAGTCTTCGAATTGAGAAAATGTTGTGTGTCTGAATCTAACGGTCGAAATAACCAAGTAGGCCTATGAAGTTTCGATATAGAAAATCTTGTGAGTGTTTGAGAAAAGTAATTAAGTGCGGCATTAGTGTAGAAAAAGACATATGAATGTTTGAACCTCGGATGTTGAAATTTGTGAATACCTGGTTCTGTAGAGGAAATTTTGAGAGAGTTTGAATCATAGACGTAAAAATAACTAAGTACAGTGTTCAAATTACAGGAAATCTTGTGAACGTCTGAACCTAAGAGAAAATATTTGGGTAAAAGATGAGTGAATGATTGAACATCAGATGTAAACATCACTAATTGCCATTGTGAAAGTGGGAAGGTGTGTATAGGAAGAACGAAATACATAATAAAATGCAAAGAAGACAAGTGGAATCTCAGAAAATTTCACCCCAAAAAATTGAAATTTTGCCAAACTTTCTGTACACTTTAAGAATAGGTATCTTTAGTGCATTGAAAACACTTGACAACAACAAAGAGATACTGAAAACATCCACACTTTTTTAAGTAACCAGGGAAAGTTTCTTCCTTCTCCAGATTTGACTTATTTTCCATTGAATCAAACTGGACGAATGATGTCATCACGAGCTCTAAACCTGTTCCACTATCAGAAAATCACATCTCTCTCCTGATTTATTTCATCGATGGACCAAACTTGAATATTTAGACCTTCCCACAAGCCGTTTTTGAGCTATCTTCAATAAATTACTACAGCATGATCTATTCTTTTAGTTCATTTCTTGCTGTAGTAGGATGGATTATTAAATTTATTAGGATTCTGCTCCTGTAGCATAAGATCTTAAAGCTATTAAAACATGATTCTTAAATCAAGCAGATTCATTTCCGTAAGTAAACTTGGTTTCATGGTTAGTTTTATAATTTTAATTAAGTTATTTGATCTTAGAATTACCTTCCAAAAAATAACATTTTATTGGAACAGAACTCTAATGAGACAACATTAATGTTAAGTGCTACGGTCAAGGTAGTGAAAAGATAAATATTGAACTGGATAAAATCCAAAGCGTCCTGATTATTGCCAAGAACATAAAGTGTCGGATTTTAAAGTTATGCAGGGCATTTACTGTTGTCTTAAATACTTACAAGCTTCATCTCACTGAAGGAATTTGAATTATTTTGTTTTTATTTGCTGTCAGAATAGGAGAAAACATACAGTAACGACTGTATAAACATAGGGATGAGGAGGAGAATTTTTACTGGGTTGCTGAACGCTCCAATGTTCGTGCAGTTCTGGTCAAACTAGGCCCACTCACTCTGTCGGTCGTTACCAGGACCCGTGAGTAAGGATTTTCCTCCGAACTTTGCTGTCGACTACATCATTTTTATTGTATGGTAATATATGGCCAACACATTTGTTATTTTACTTTTATTTGCTGTGAAAATAGGACAAAACATACAGTAACGACTGTATAAACATAGGGATGAGGAGGAGAATTTGTACTGGGTTGCTGAACGCTCCAATGCTCGTGCAGTTCTGGCCAAACCAGGCCCACTCACTGCTGTCGGTCGTTACCAGGACCCGTGAGTACGGATTTTCCTCCGAACTTTGCTGTAGACTGCATAATTCTTATTATATTCTAATATATGGCCAATAAATTTCTTCAGTGAGGTAACATTTCATTGGTTTCGGCTTTCTATTTTACTAGATGAAACTTTCCATCCTTAGTTACTGAAACGTTCTGGGCTTGGAAAAAAGCTCTACTATCTCTTTTTGTGCATTGGAAATATTCTGAGATTTATCCTCTGAATCCGTCATTGTCTTCAAGGATTCTTTTAGGCATTCTCCAAAATTCAAACCAGTCCTCCTAACTTGAGTAGTTCTATCCTAGATAGTTGAAAATTCTTAACTGTTGCATATGGAACTTCTGCTATGTGACATATGTGCCAAAGGAAACATTGATCATCTTTAATCTTACTTCACCCATTTTACCTCTATTGATCTCAGTGACATTGTACACATGAGTGTAAACTTCTTCCACCTGCTGTCTGTATTTTGGCGTCAAAAATGAAAATCTGTGTCCTTTCATTTACAACTGTACCTGCATTTTCTGTACAGTTCCCAGATCAATGAGATCTTGACTTAAAATCTCTGTTAATTTATTTTACGTCTTAGTCAACTTTTCCCAAATCGGCTTAAGTTGCTTCACTTTTCCCTTCACCCGAATGGAGCAAGTCGCAGCTGGTGCGAGGCCCGAACGGTGCAAGGCCCGGACGGTTTAATACCCGGACGGAGCAAGGCCCGAACGGAGCGAGGCCCAGCATGCAATGCTTAAACGGTGTGAAGGTCAGACATGGAAAGCCAGTAGGCCTACGTGATATCAGTGTGCACAGGCATATGTTCATCTGAGTTAAGACTTTCTGCCTTTGTCTGTGTTTGCTATTTATACAGTCTTCCTTTGTCTTCTGATATACTCATCCAACAAAACCATATATAGCCATCTCATATAATATTTCCAATTTGTCTATCTTGATGTAATCTCTGATACAACATGCTCAGAATTGCACCTTCCCCCATAACCTTAAATATTTAGGGACCATGACCCGTCAGATAGTTAATCAGATCTAACTGTGCATGCATTTTCTTGTCAGTTCCAAGATCAATAAGATATTGACTTACAATCTCTGTCAATTTTTTATACGTCTTAGTCAACTTTTCCCAAATCGGGTTCAGTTGCTTCACTTATTTTTCCCTTCACCCGAATGGAGCAAGTCGCAGCTGGTGCGAGGCCCGAACGGTGCAAGGCCCGGACGGTTTAATACCCGGACGGAGCAAGGCCCGAACGGAGCGAGGCCCAGCATGCAATGCTTAAACGGTGTGAAGGTCAGACATGGAAAACCAGTATGTGATATCTGTGTGTAGAGGCATATGTTCACCTGAGTTAGGACTTTCTGTCTTTGTCTGTGTTTGCTATTTAAATAGTCTTCCTTTGTCATCTGATAAACTCATCCAACAAATCCATATATAGCTGTCTCATATAATATTTCCAATTTGTCTATCTTGATGTAATCTCTGATACCACATGCTCAGAATTACACCTTCCCCCATAACCTTAAATATTTAGGGACCATGACCCGTCAGATAGTTAATCTGATCCAACTGTGCATGCATTTTCTGTGCAGTTCCCAGATCAATAAGATATTGACTTACAATCTCTGTCAATTTATTATACGTCTTAGTCAACTTTTCCCAAATCGGGTTCAGTTGCTTCACTTATTTTTCCCTTCACCCGAATGGAGCAAGTCGCAGCTGGTGCGAGGCCCGAACGGTGCAAGGCCCGGACGGTTTAATACCCGGACGGAGCAAGGCCCGAACGGAGCGAGGCCCAGCATGCAATGCTTAAACGGTGTGAAGGTCAGTCATGGAAAGCCAGTATGTGATATCTGTGTGTAGAGGCATATGTTCACCTGAGTTAGGACTTTCTGTCTTTGTCTGTGTTTGCTATTTAAATAGTCTTCCTTTGTCATCTGATAAACTCATCCAACAAATCCATATATAGCTGTCTCATATAATATTTCCAATTTGTCTATCTTGATGTAATCTCTGATACCACATGCTCAGAGTTACACCTTCCCCCATAACCTTAAATATTTAGGGACCATGACCCATCAGATCAGTGCTTCTCGGGCTAAAAAGAACACAAAGGTAGAGATAAAGACAGAATTTCGGATTTAATATGTATAATTGCAAAAAAGTGATTTCGTACTGTTTATTCTGATATGAAGCAAAACTATTAAACTGATAGAGCTGAAATGTTACGTGATCATAATGTGTTTTACCTGAAGAACATAGGAGATAAGCTGTTCACTCTTTTCTGCTGTTTCACCTAATAGCATAATCATTAGAATTCATTAGCAGTAGACAAGCCATAATTCCATAACAATATAAACAGATGCAGTCAAAGATCCTAAAACACTCGTCTTATGATCTCATAGTTAAAACTAGTATTTAAAAGAATCTGATTAGTGATGGAAATTAGATGCTGCAAGACATGTTGTCCAGTGATACACTGAAAGATAACTCGTAGAGGCAGGTGGAAACAGGCATATCATTGTCATTCTGAAAGCGTGAAAAATTCAGATAAATAAATAAATAAAGTACGTTTATTTCTTGTGTTTCTTGGGTAGTGTTGGTGACGATGAGGCCTACACTAAATGTGACCTGGATTCCAAATATCTCTCTGCATCTACATATACAGTATACTACAAGCTAAGACCCTGAAAGCCTTGAATGGATTGATAACTCAGTGATGCCGATAACAGACCAACAGATTAGAAAACATTCGAGGCTCACCTCAGAATACAAAAATAAGACACAAACTGAACTTCACAAGAAGAACATTAACTTTAAAGTAAGGCAGTACCTAAAAACAGTGATGGAATATCCTCAGTCAAAATACCAGGAGTCTTCGAATTGAGAAAATGTTGTGTGTCTGAATCTAACGGTCGAAATAACCAAGTAGGCCTATGAAGTTTCGATATAGAAAATCTTGTGAGTGTTTGAGAAAAGTAATTAAGTGCGGCATTAGTGTAGAAAAAGACATATGAATGTTTGAACCTCGGATGTTGAAATTTGTGAATACCTGGTTCTGTAGAGGAAATTTTGAGAGAGTTTGAATCATAGACGTAAAAATAACTAAGTACAGTGTTCAAATTACAGGAAATCTTGTGAACGTCTGAACCTAAGAGAAAATATTTGGGTAAAAGATGAGTGAATGATTGAACATCAGATGTAAACATCACTAATTGCCATTGTGAAAGTGGGAAGGTGTGTATAGGAAGAACGAAATACATAATAAAATGCAAAGAAGACAAGTGGAATCTCAGAAAATTTCACCCCAAAAAATTGAAATTTTGCCAAACTTTCTGTACACTTTAAGAATAGGTATCTTTAGTGCATTGAAAACACTTGACAACAACAAAGAGATACTGAAAACATCCACACTTTTTTAAGTAACCAGGGAAAGTTTCTTCCTTCTCCAGATTTGACTTATTTTCCATTGAATCAAACTGGACGAATGATGTCATCACGAGCTCTAAACCTGTTCCACTATCAGAAAATCACATCTCTCTCCTGATTTATTTCATCGATGGACCAAACCTGAATATTTAGATCTTCCCACAAGCCGTTTTTGAGCTATCTTCAATAAATTACTACAGCATGATCTATTGTCTTAGTTCATTTCTTGCTGTAGTAGGATGGATTATTACATTTATTAGGATTCTGCTCCTGTAGCATAAGATCTTAAAGCTATTAAAACATGATTCTTAAATCAAGCAGATTCATTTCCGTAAGTAAACTTGGTTTCATGGTTAGTTTTATAATTTTAATTAAGTTATTTGATCTTAGAATTACCTTCCAAAAAATAACATTTTATTGGAACAGAACTCTAATGAGACAACATATTAAGAGGTAGCCATCATTAATGTTAAGTGCTACGGTCAAGGTAGTGAAAAGATAAATATTGAACTGGATAAAATCCAAAGCGTCCTGATTATTGCCAAGAACATAAAGTGTCGGATTTTAAAGTTATGCAGGGCATTTACTGTTGTCTTAAATACTTACAAGCTTCATCTCACTGAAGGAATTTGAATTATTTTGTTTTTATTTGCTGTCAGAATAGGAGAAAACATACAGTAACGACTGTATAAACATAGGGATGAGGAGGAGAATTTTTACTGGGTTGCTGAACGCTCCAATGTTCGTGCAGTTCTGGTCAAACTAGGCCCACTCACTCTGTCGGTCGTTACCAGGACCCGTGAGTAAGGATTTTCCTCCGAACTTTGCTGTCGACTACATCATTTTTATTGTATGGTAATATATGGCCAACACATTTGTTATTTTACTTTTATTTGCTGTGAAAATAGGACAAAACATACAGTAACGACTGTATAAACATAGGGATGAGGAGGAGAATTTGTACTGGGTTGCTGAACGCTCCAATGCTCGTGCAGTTCTGGCCAAACCAGGCCCACTCACTGCTGTCGGTCGTTACCAGGACCCGTGAGTACGGATTTTCCTCCGAACTTTGCTGTAGACTGCATAATTCTTATTATATTCTAATATATGGCCAATAAATTTCTTCAGTGAGGTAACATTTCATTGGTTTCGGCTTTCTATTTTACTAGATGAAACTTTCCATCCTTAGTTACTGAAACGTTCTGGGCTTGGAAAAAAGCTCTACTATCTCTTTTTGTGCATTGGAAATATTCTGAGATTTATCCTCTGAATCCGTCATTGTCTTCAAGGATTCTTTTAGGCATTCTCCAAAATTCAAACCAGTCCTCCTAACTTGAGTAGTTCTATCCTAGATAGTTGAAAATTCTTAACTGTTGCATATGGAACTTCTGCTATGTGACATATGTGCCAAAGGAAACATTGATCATCTTTAATCTTACTTCACCCATTTTACCTCTATTGATCTCAGTGACATTGTACACATGAGTGTAAACTTCTTCCACCTGCTGTCTGTATTTTGGCGTCAAAAATGAAAATCTGTGTCCTTTCATTTACAACTGTACCTGCATTTTCTGTACAGTTCCCAGATCAATGAGATCTTGACTTAAAATCTCTGTTAATTTATTTTACGTCTTAGTCAACTTTTCCCAAATCGGCTTAAGTTGCTTCACTTTTCCCTTCACCCGAATGGAGCAAGTCGCAGCTGGTGCGAGGCCCGAACGGTGCAAGGCCCGGACGGTTTAATACCCGGACGGAGCAAGGCCCGAACGGAGCGAGGCCCAGCATGCAATGCTTAAACGGTGTGAAGGTCAGACATGGAAAGCCAGTAGGCCTACGTGATATCAGTGTGCACAGGCATATGTTCATCTGAGTTAAGACTTTCTGCCTTTGTCTGTGTTTGCTATTTATACAGTCTTCCTTTGTCTTCTGATATACTCATCCAACAAAACCATATATAGCCATCTCATATAATATTTCCAATTTGTCTATCTTGATGTAATCTCTGATACAACATGCTCAGAATTGCACCTTCCCCCATAACCTTAAATATTTAGGGACCATGACCCGTCAGATAGTTAATCAGATCTAACTGTGCATGCATTTTCTTGTCAGTTCCAAGATCAATAAGATATTGACTTACAATCTCTGTCAATTTTTTATACGTCTTAGTCAACTTTTCCCAAATCGGGTTCAGTTGCTTCACTTATTTTTCCCTTCACCCGAATGGAGCAAGTCGCAGCTGGTGCGAGGCCCGAACGGTGCAAGGCCCGGACGGTTTAATACCCGGACGGAGCAAGGCCCGAACGGAGCGAGGCCCAGCATGCAATGCTTAAACGGTGTGAAGGTCAGACATGGAAAACCAGTATGTGATATCTGTGTGTAGAGGCATATGTTCACCTGAGTTAGGACTTTCTGTCTTTGTCTGTGTTTGCTATTTAAATAGTCTTCCTTTGTCATCTGATAAACTCATCCAACAAATCCATATATAGCTGTCTCATATAATATTTCCAATTTGTCTATCTTGATGTAATCTCTGATACCACATGCTCAGAATTACACCTTCCCCCATAACCTTAAATATTTAGGGACCATGACCCGTCAGATAGTTAATCTGATCCAACTGTGCATGCATTTTCTGTGCAGTTCCCAGATCAATAAGATATTGACTTACAATCTCTGTCAATTTATTATACGTCTTAGTCAACTTTTCCCAAATCGGGTTCAGTTGCTTCACTTATTTTTCCCTTCACCCGAATGGAGCAAGTCGCAGCTGGTGCGAGGCCCGAACGGTGCAAGGCCCGGACGGTTTAATACCCGGACGGAGCAAGGCCCGAACGGAGCGAGGCCCAGCATGCAATGCTTAAACGGTGTGAAGGTCAGTCATGGAAAGCCAGTATGTGATATCTGTGTGTAGAGGCATATGTTCACCTGAGTTAGGACTTTCTGTCTTTGTCTGTGTTTGCTATTTAAATAGTCTTCCTTTGTCATCTGATAAACTCATCCAACAAATCCATATATAGCTGTCTCATATAATATTTCCAATTTGTCTATCTTGATGTAATCTCTGATACCACATGCTCAGAGTTACACCTTCCCCCATAACCTTAAATATTTAGGGACCATGACCCATCAGATCAGTGCTTCTCGGGCTAAAAAGAACACAAAGGTAGAGATAAAGACAGAATTTCGGATTTAATATGTATAATTGCAAAAAAGTGATTTCGTACTGTTTATTCTGATATGAAGCAAAACTATTAAACTGATAGAGCTGAAATGTTACGTGATCATAATGTGTTTTACCTGAAGAACATAGGAGATAAGCTGTTCACTCTTTTCTGCTGTTTCACCTAATAGCATAATCATTAGAATTCATTAGCAGTAGACAAGCCATAATTCCATAACAATATAAACAGATGCAGTCAAAGATCCTAAAACACTCGTCTTATGATCTCATAGTTAAAACTAGTATTTAAAAGAATCTGATTAGTGATGGAAATTAGATGCTGCAAGACATGTTGTCCAGTGATACACTGAAAGATAACTCGTAGAGGCAGGTGGAAACAGGCATATCATTGTCATTCTGAAAGCGTGAAAAATTCAGATAAATAAATAAATAAAGTACGTTTATTTCTTGTGTTTCTTGGGTAGTGTTGGTGACGATGAGGCCTACACTAAATGTGACCTGGATTCCAAATATCTCTCTGCATCTACATATACAGTATACTACAAGCTAAGACCCTGAAAGCCTTGAATGGATTGATAACTCAGTGATGCCGATAACAGACCAACAGATTAGAAAACATTCGAGGCTCACCTCAGAATACAAAAATAAGACACAAACTGAACTTCACAAGAAGAACATTAACTTTAAAGTAAGGCAGTACCTAAAAACAGTGATGGAATATCCTCAGTCAAAATACCAGGAGTCTTCGAATTGAGAAAATGTTGTGTGTCTGAATCTAACGGTCGAAATAACCAAGTAGGCCTATGAAGTTTCGATATAGAAAATCTTGTGAGTGTTTGAGAAAAGTAATTACGTGCGGCATTAGTGTAGAAAAAGACATATGAATGTTTGAACCTCGGATGTTGAAATTTGTGGATACCTGGTTCTGTAGAGGAAATTTTGAGAGAGTTTGAATCATAGACGTAAAAATAACTAAGTACAGTGTTCAAATTACAGGAAATCTTGTGAACGTCTGAACCTAAGAGAAAATATTTGGGTAAAAGATGAGTGAATGATTGAACATCAGATGTAAACATCACTAATTGCCATTGTGAAAGTGGGAAGGTGTGTATAGGAAGAACGAAATACATAATAAAATGCAAAGAAGACAAGTGGAATCTCAGAAAATTTCACCCCAAAAAATTGAACTTTTGCCAAACTTTCTGTACACTTTAAGAATAGGTATCTTTAGTGCATTGAAAACACTTGACAACAACAAAGAGATACTGAAAACATCCACACTTTTTTAAGTAACCAGGGAAAGTTTCTTCCTTCTCCAGATTTGACTTATTTTCCATTGAATCAAACTGGACGAATGATGTCATCACGAGCTCTAAACCTGTTCCACTATCAGAAAATCACATCTCTCTCCTGATTTATTTCATCGATGGACCAAACTTGAATATTTAGACCTTCCCACAAGCCGTTTTTGAGCTATCTTCAATAAATTACTACAGCATGATCTATTCTTTTAGTTCATTTCTTGCTGTAGTAGGATGGATTATTAAATTTATTAGGATTCTGCTCCTGTAGCATAAGATCTTAAAGCTATTAAAACATGATTCTTAAATCAAGCAGATTCATTTCCGTAAGTAAACTTGGTTTCATGGTTAGTTTTATAATTTTAATTAAGTTATTTGATCTTAGAATTACCTTCCAAAAAATAACATTTTATTGGAACAGAACTCTAATGAGACAACATATTAAGAGGTAGCCATCATTAATGTTAAGTGCTACGGTCAAGGTAGTGAAAAGATAAATATTGAACTGGATAAAATCCAAAGCGTCCTGATTATTGCCAAGAACATAAAGTGTCGGATTTTAAAGTTATGCAGGGCATTTACTGTTGTCTTAAATACTTACAAGCTTCATCTCACTGAAGGAATTTGAATTATTTTGTTTTTATTTGCTGTCAGAATAGGAGAAAACATACAGTAACGACTGTATAAACATAGGGATGAGGAGGAGAATTTTTACTGGGTTGCTGAACGCTCCAATGTTCGTGCAGTTCTGGTCAAACTAGGCCCACTCACTCTGTCGGTCGTTACCAGGACCCGTGAGTAAGGATTTTCCTCCGAACTTTGCTGTCGACTACATCATTTTTATTGTATGGTAATATATGGCCAACACATTTGTTATTTTACTTTTATTTGCTGTGAAAATAGGACAAAACATACAGTAACGACTGTATAAACATAGGGATGAGGAGGAGAATTTGTACTGGGTTGCTGAACGCTCCAATGCTCGTGCAGTTCTGGCCAAACCAGGCCCACTCACTGCTGTCGGTCGTTACCAGGACCCGTGAGTACGGATTTTCCTCCGAACTTTGCTGTAGACTGCATAATTCTTATTATATTCTAATATATGGCCAATAAATTTCTTCAGTGAGGTAACATTTCATTGGTTTCGGCTTTCTATTTTACTAGATGAAACTTTCCATCCTTAGTTACTGAAACGTTCTGGGCTTGGAAAAAAGCTCTACTATCTCTTTTTGTGCATTGGAAATATTCTGAGATTTATCCTCTGAATCCGTCATTGTCTTCAAGGATTCTTTTAGGCATTCTCCAAAATTCAAACCAGTCCTCCTAACTTGAGTAGTTCTATCCTAGATAGTTGAAAATTCTTAACTGTTGCATATGGAACTTCTGCTATGTGACATATGTGCCAAAGGAAACATTGATCATCTTTAATCTTACTTCACCCATTTTACCTCTATTGATCTCAGTGACATTGTACACATGAGTGTAAACTTCTTCCACCTGCTGTCTGTATTTTGGCGTCAAAAATGAAAATCTGTGTCCTTTCATTTACAACTGTACCTGCATTTTCTGTACAGTTCCCAGATCAATGAGATCTTGACTTAAAATCTCTGTTAATTTATTTTACGTCTTAGTCAACTTTTCCCAAATCGGCTTAAGTTGCTTCACTTTTCCCTTCACCCGAATGGAGCAAGTCGCAGCTGGTGCGAGGCCCGAACGGTGCAAGGCCCGGACGGTTTAATACCCGGACGGAGCAAGGCCCGAACGGAGCGAGGCCCAGCATGCAATGCTTAAACGGTGTGAAGGTCAGACATGGAAAGCCAGTAGGCCTACGTGATATCAGTGTGCACAGGCATATGTTCATCTGAGTTAAGACTTTCTGCCTTTGTCTGTGTTTGCTATTTATACAGTCTTCCTTTGTCTTCTGATATACTCATCCAACAAAACCATATATAGCCATCTCATATAATATTTCCAATTTGTCTATCTTGATGTAATCTCTGATACAACATGCTCAGAATTGCACCTTCCCCCATAACCTTAAATATTTAGGGACCATGAGCCGTCAGATAGTTAATCAGATCTAACTGTGCATGCATTTTCTTGTCAGTTCCAAGATCAATAAGATATTGACTTACAATCTCTGTCAATTTATTATACGTCTTAGTCAACTTTTCCCAAATCGGGTTCAGTTGCTTCACTTATTTTTCCCTTCACCCGAATGGAGCAAGTCGCAGCTGGTGCGAGGCCCGAACGGTGCAAGGCCCGGACGGTTTAATACCCGGACGGAGCAAGGCCCGAACGGAGCGAGGCCCAGCATGCAATGCTTAAACGGTGTGAAGGTCAGTCATGGAAAGCCAGTATGTGATATCTGTGTGTAGAGGCATATGTTCACCTGAGTTAGGACTTTCTGTCTTTGTCTGTGTTTGCTATTTAAATAGTCTTCCTTTGTCATCTGATAAACTCATCCAACAAATCCATATATAGCTGTCTCATATAATATTTCCAATTTGTCTATCTTGATGTAATCTCTGATACCACATGCTCAGAGTTACACCTTCCCCCATAACCTTAAATATTTAGGGACCATGACCCATCAGATCAGTGCTTCTCGGGCTAAAAAGAACACAAAGGTAGAGATAAAGACAGAATTTCGGATTTAATATGTATAATTGCAAAAAAGTGATTTCGTACTGTTTATTCTGATATGAAGCAAAACTATTAAACTGATAGAGCTGAAATGTTACGTGATCATAATGTGTTTTACCTGAAGAACATAGGAGATAAGCTGTTCACTCTTTTCTGCTGTTTCACCTAATAGCATAATCATTAGAATTCATTAGCAGTAGACAAGCCATAATTCCATAACAATATAAACAGATGCAGTCAAAGATCCTAAAACACTCGTCTTATGATCTCATAGTTAAAACTAGTATTTAAAAGAATCTGATTAGTGATGGAAATTAGATGCTGCAAGACATGTTGTCCAGTGATACACTGAAAGATAACTCGTAGAGGCAGGTGGAAACAGGCATATCATTGTCATTCTGAAAGCGTGAAAAATTCAGATAAATAAATAAATAAAGTACGTTTATTTCTTGTGTTTCTTGGGTAGTGTTGGTGACGATGAGGCCTACACTAAATGTGACCTGGATTCCAAATATCTCTCTGCATCTACATATACAGTATACTACAAGCTAAGACCCTGAAAGCCTTGAATGGATTGATAACTCAGTGATGCCGATAACAGACCAACAGATTAGAAAACATTCGAGGCTCACCTCAGAATACAAAAATAAGACACAAACTGAACTTCACAAGAAGAACATTAACTTTAAAGTAAGGCAGTACCTAAAAACAGTGATGGAATATCCTCAGTCAAAATACCAGGAGTCTTCGAATTGAGAAAATGTTGTGTGTGTCTGAATCTAACGGTCGAAATAACCAAGTAGGCCTATGAAGTTTTGATATAGAAAATCTTGTGAGTGTTTGAGAAAAATAATTAAGTGCGGCATTAGTGTAGAAAAAGACATATCGATGTTTGAACCTCGGATGTTGAAATTTGTGAATACCTGGTTCTGTAGAGGAAATTTTGAGAGAGTTTGAATCATAGACGTAAAATTAACTAAGTACAGTGTTCAAAATACAGGAAATCTTGTGAACGTCTGAACCTAAGAGAAAATATTTGGGTAAAAGATGAGTGAATGATTGAACATCAGATGTAAACATCACTAATTGCCATTGTGAAAGTGGGAAGGTGTGTATAGGAAGAACGAAATACATAATAAAATGCAAAGAAGACAAGTGGAATCTCAGCAGTACCTAAAGTTAATTACTATGTAAAGTAGCAAAAAGATACTTTTTGCCCCATCCGTAATGGTGATAGGTTTGTTAAATTATTATTGATAATCCAATAAAAAGATGTGTTTAAAATTATTACAAAATCAGTGGATAAAGGTTCAAAATTAAAACACAATGTTTCAACTCGGCCTTTGAGTCTTCTTCAGGTGACTTCTCACACAGTAATGATCATGAAGAAGATTGAGTTTCGTCAAGGTAACCATAAAAACATTGTTTCTAAGATCTCTCTCCAGTCCTTTCGAATGTCAAACATTCCTTCCTCTATGCATTCCGCTGGAATCCGACAGTTGACTAGCAGTTGAAAATGGGGAAAAAGTCCGCGGAACGATCGTCCTGCAGAATACAGGTAAAAGTGAAGTCTAAAATGTGTTAAGGTCAACCAATTTGTTTTTGAAAACATAGTATAGTGCTTCACTGTTAAAAAGTTCCATAAGATACTGTTTATTAATTGTAAACACAAGTTGGATTTATTAAGACTATTCCATGAACAAAAATGCATCGGGTTATACAAATAATAAATACTTTCAAATAAAGTTGGCTCCTCAAAATAAATTCAAACTCAAGAATTAAAAGACAAAATTCCTCCAGGACAAAAATCAGGCATTTACAAAATAACATGCAATGTATGCATAGGCAAAACAAAAAGGAACCTCAATACAATATTTCATGCGAGAGATTTCAGAAATAATAGACAAGAAGAAATTGAAAAGTTCGCAGTAGCAGCAAATGTATGGAATTCTGATCACGATGTGGTAAAGGAAGATGGTCTATTTAAAAATCTTCATCATCCAATTCAGTTGACCGCATGACATACAGAAACATAGAAATAACCTCCAGAATTTTGACATCCCAGGGGAGAACGAGTTAAGCCTAATTGGGAAACTCATGAACCCACAACAGCGTCACCAGGTGGTACAAGACAGAAGTTTGGCAGTTGGACGTAGCTGACAAGGATAGGGAGGTGCTATCGAAAACCAGTTACTAGTAAGTAATGAATAGGGACTGGATTTTTAGGTTTTTAAAAACACTGTTTTAGGTTTTCCATTAGGAGAAATAGTTTTTTTAAGGTTTTTTGTCCAAAATATTGTTTTCGGGTAGAATAATTGGTTTAATGAATTTGAATGTGCTACATACGATTCAATACATAATTAACACGTCTTCTTAAAACACAGTGTGACCACTCAGTGTGAATAACAAGACAGTACTAAAGGTTAAGGCAAACAAACGCTTTAAAACACATAAATCTATTGCCTTGTTCATACACGGCAACAATGGTCGTTCGTACGAATATTTTAAAAGAAATACGTCGGTACTCTTACACTTCCTCTCTTGATACTGTCCATCCTAGACGATAATGGGTTGAACGAAACGCTGGTGGGATTAATTTCAACCCGATAAAAATTATTGTCTCTCCGCAAAATATCGATTTCTCAACTGACAAACAAAAAAGACAAAAAAGTAGCCTAAATTAGATATTTTAGGTTTTATATCCCATTTAGGTATACTTAGGTTTTTATACCCATTTAGGTATTTTTAAGTGCCACAGAATTAATGTGGGTGAATCCTATGGACATGATTCGAAAACGTGTATGAGCGCTTTTTGTTTTGGAAGCAAGGAAAAATATAGGTAAAAACCTAAGAATCCGGTCCCTAGTCTATATTAATAAAAGGAAGTGTCTGTCCTCCGTCTGTCCGCGATGCCCAGCGAAATCTACTCAACGCAGAGATCTGAAATTTTATACATAGGCGGACTAAAGGGTCGGAATGTGCACCTCGAAGCCGGAATTTTAATTTTCGCTTTAGTTCGTGAGTTATGAGTGAAAAACGGGCAGAAAACGTGTATTTATTCCGTTTTCGAAGCATGAGTTTTCAGTAATACAAATCAATTACACTAGGCTTTGGCTATTTTTGTCAAACCTTCGACATAAAAGCATCGCGATCTCTTGAATGTTGTAGCTCACGCTGGTCGATTCATTTGTTTTTAATGTCAAGGCACGCAAACATAATGTGAAATTTTCAACCTACACCGAAGAGGATTATTATTATTATTATTATTATTATTATTATTATTATTATTATTATTATTATTATAGGGATAATCAATATTAGCCTAAATATGGTCAAACGTTGTTCGATTTGGACGAAACTCACTATACAGGGGTTTTCCGGGCCTAGGAACTCGAATCTGAGGTCGCTTTTACCAGGTGACGCTATCTAATCGTGATATGTAGTCCACATGATTTAGGTGTTAATATAATGATTAACTATTATGCTCTTAATGTTTAATTTTTGAAATAATTATCGCGGGCGAAGCCGCGGGCACATGCTATCTTAAAATAATAAAAGGACGTGTTTGTCTGTCTGTCCACGATGCCCAGCGAAATATACTGAACGCAGAGATCTGAAATTTTAAACATAGATGGGCTGAAAGGTGGGCGAATTGGCATCGAAGCCGGATTTTTAATTTTAGCTTTCGTTCGCGAGTTGTGAGTGAAAAACTGGCAGAAAACGTGATTTTAGCGCTGTCGAAGCATCAGATTTCAGTAATACATTTCAATGTCAAATCAATTGCAGTTGGCTTTGGCTATTTTTGTCATACTGTGGTAATAAAAGCATCGCGATCGCTAGAATGTTGTAAGCCCACGCTGGTCGATTCATTTGTTTAGAATGTCAAGGCCTGTAGACATATGAAATTTTCAACCTACACGGAAGAGGGGTAATCAACATAGACCTAAATATGGTTAAACATCGTTCGATTTGGACGAAACTCACTATACAGGGATTTTCTGGGCCAAGGAACTCGAATCTGAGATCGCTTTTACCAGGCGACGCTATCTAATCGTGACATGTAGTCCACGTGATTTAGGTGTTAGGGTCATTCCATGTGAAATCAACCAGTGCTCTGAACCTTACCATTTCAGATTTTGATAATTTTTGGTACACTTGTTGTACCCATAGAACAGATGAAAAATACAAAATTTTAAATTTTTTGGGCTATTAGTTTTTGAGTAATAGCCATTAAAAAACGTAAAAAATCGTATTTTTTGCAAAATTTCGATACAGTAAAACTGCTATAACTTAAAAACTATTAGGCCTAGAGAGCTCAAACTTGTTTTATTCTCTTCAGATTTTAATGGGCTTTAACCTGATATATAACATGACTGTCTTTCATCAACTTACATTTTTTTGGAACAAGTTAAAAAATATATTTTTGAAAATCTCAAAAACACCCCTTTTAATTTAAAAAAAAAAATATATGTTATTTGTATACTAACAGGCTACCTATATACCAAGTTTCATAATGGACTTACAATGGACTCAGCTAAAAAAAAAATAAAGTCTTCATAGTGCTTAAGGCAAATTTACTGATAAATGTCACCCAAGAGTGCGCATTTAATATTAAGTTTTTAAATACGAATAACATCAATGTTTTATAACTGAATAATGAGAATGTATACATATTTAACTTAATAAGCCATTAAAATGGTTTATTAATATAACACTTTTTTTCTAAGTTTTAATGTGTTTGTAAGAATAGCTATAGTTTTTTTATTTTTGCATGTTTCGCCTACACTGTGAACACTAACACCACCAAGAAGAGATAACAAATGAGTGCTCAATTAAAAAAAGTGAGCCAGAGCCTGTGCTTCTCACAGCATGTGAGCCAGAGCTTTCCTGACACAGCATGTGAGTCAGCTCTTTCCTGTCATAACATGTTCATTCCACTTGGCTCTCTTGTTTTTCCCAGTCAGTTGCTGTTAGGATTGTGAACTGTATGGTTGTCTACATATTCATAATGTGTTAAAAATTATTTTAAAGGTTCATGTGCTTAAAAGATAATGTAATTTTTCAACTAAATTGTTTTCGTGTATATATTGAAGAGTTGATACTTCCTTCAAAGTGTTAAGACTGTTATTTATTTAGTTAACTATTATTAGCTTTTGTTATGAAGCTAAATATTTCTTTTTAATTCCTAAAAATGGCAAACAAACAGCAAAAAAAAAAAAAAAAAACTGGTGTATTTATAATGTTAAATGTTGTAACCCATATAAGGAACAAAAACATCCAAAAACGGAGAAAAAATATCTCAGAAATGTGACAGAAAGTATGTGCTCTTTAAATGTGAACATTAAAATGGGTATGAAAATATGTAACAAATGTAGGCAAGAAGTGTATAGTGAACTTAAAATACCAGAACAGGTAGATGATAATGTAGCTGGTACAAGCCAAAAGGATGACATTGTTGACGAATCATTTACTGACCCAGGAACATCAATAGATTACTTGAATAAATCACTGGAACTTATTGGTGAATCCCCAATAAAAAAGAAAAAACTTGTTGTAGAAAGTTATTCCACAAAAAAGATTGAGAAAATAGTGACAAGCTTGGAAAACCAATTAGTTTCTTCTAAGAACGAAAACGAAGAAGAAAACAAAGAAGAAAAATGTGAGTCTGAAATTATTGAACAATTGAAAAAAAAATTTGCCCAAACAACTAAGCGAAGTGAAAAAATGACTATTTTATCAGTGTTACCCCAAAGTTGGACCTGTAAAAAATTGAAGAAGAGTTTGGTGTCACTAATTATATGGCTCGAGCTGTAAAAAAATTAGTATATGAAAAGGGAGTTCTTTCAACCACGAATCCAAAGCCTGGCAAAACATTAAGTGAAGATACTGCACAGGTTGTTAAAGATTTTTATCAAGAGGATGACATAAGTAGGATTATGCCTGGTAAGAAAGATTGTGTTACAATCAGGAATAAGGGATTGAAAATTCAAGTGCAGAAGCGTTTAGTTTTAGCTAACCTAAATGAAATTTATCAAGCTTTTAAAGAAAAACATCCAACTCAACGAATTGACTTCTCAAAATTTTGTGAGTTAAGACCTAAAAATTGTATTTTAACTGGTAAAAGCGGAACTCACACAGTATGTGTGTGTACTGTGCATCAAAATGTGAAATTGATGATAGCTGGTTCAGGGATACAAAATTTTAATTTGGATGGATCACCTCTTAAAACATATCACACTTTCCTAGCAAAAATTATGTGTAACCCTCCGGCCCCTCAATGTTACATGAATGAATGCAGCAAGTGTCCAGGGACAACATACCTGAAAGAAGCATTGGCTGAGATATTTCAAAACGAGGTAATTGATGAGGTAACATTCAAGCAATGGGTGACAGTAGACAGATGTATGATGGAAACAGTTGTGAAAGAAATTGATGATTTCATAGAAGATTTTATGGAAAGTCTCTTAAAACTGAAAACTCATTCATTTATTGCATTACAACAGAAAGATTACTTCTTAGAATGTAAGGAAAACCTGGTGGAAGGTGAGATTATCATTAACTGTGACTTTGCAGAAAATTATTCATTTGTATTGCAGGACGAAGTGCAATCATATCACTGGACGAGTAGCCAAGCCACACTGCACCCATTTATTGTACGGTATATTATAAGTGGCAAGAAAAACTACGACATATGGAGTATGTTTTCATTTCAGAGTGTTTGCTACACAATACAGTAGCATTCTATGCTTTTCAAAGAAAACTGATACAAATACTGAAAGATACACTACCATTCGAGTTAAGCAAAATCACTTACTTTTCTGACGGCAGTGCTGCGCAGTATAAAAACAGAAAGAATTTTTTTAATCTGTGCCTACACAAAAATGATTTTCAAGTAGAAGCAGAATGGCAGTTCTTCGCTACATCACACGGCAAGAGTGCCTGCGATGGATTAGGTGGCACAGTTAAAAGACTAGCTTCCAAAGCTAGTTTGCAAAGACCATACAATGACCAAATACTAACACCAAAACAGCTTTTTGAATTTGCTAACGACAATATTCCCGGTATAGACTTTGAATACTGCACAGTTCATGATTACGATGCAGCTGAAAAGAAACTTCTTCCGAGATTCAATGATTCAAAAACAATTGAAGGTACTCACAAACTCCATACGTTTATACTGATTTCTGAAAATCGTCTTATTACAAAGTCATTCTCATCAAGTGCACAAAGTGTGACAGAAATTGTAACAAAAGTTGATTACTTAACACCTACAGATTTACAGAAAATTGACTCTGGATATGTTATAGTAGTCTACGACAAATCATGGTGGCTTGCTTCTGTTCCTTAAAAAAAATGATGAAAATGAATTTAAAGTTAGCTTTTTACATCCTAAGGGGCCATCCCCCTCATTTTTTTACCCCAAACCAAATGACATGCTAACAGTACCCAGTAAATCAATTCTAGGAGTAGTAAATCCTGTGACAGCAACTGGAAGAGTGTACACGTTAAGTAAAACTGAAATTAGTGCTTCATCACATGCTTTAGAAAGATTTTTAAGAAATCAAGACTGAGTGAAAGCGTTACAGAAACAACATTAGGCCTACATAAACAATATACAGGTAAATGAAAACTCTTAAACAATGTGATATTACTACTAATACTAAGATTTGTTAAAAACTTGCTATAATTTTATGAATACAATTTGTGGAAATTACTTTTTAGTAAATAGCCTATGGCAACAATTCAACAATTTTATTTGTAAAATAATTCAAAGCCTGTTCCTTCCTGAAAACTGATAAGTAAATAGCCTACTAGTGTATAGCTTAGACTTGTGTTAAAGGTTTTCTGTGTTCAGTTATGCAATTTATATGTTAAGAAGTATTGTGGAGGATGTTATTACAAACACATTAAAACTTCAAAATATTTAATTAATAAACAACTATATAGGGTTACTGAGTTAAATATGTATACATTCTGATTATTCAGTTATAAAACATTGATGTTATTCGTATTTAAAAACTTAATATTAAATGCTCACTCTTGGGTGACATTTATCAGTAAATTTGGCTTAAGCACTATGAAGGCTTTATTTTTTTTTTAGCTGAGTCCATTGTAAGTCCATTATGAAACTTAGTATATAGGTAGCCTATTAGTATACAAATAACATATATTTTTTAAAAAAAATTAAAAGGGGTGTTTTTGAGATTTTCAAAAATATGTTTTTTAACTTGTTCCAAAAAAATTGAAGTTAATGAAAGACAGTCATGTTATATATCAGGTTAAAGCCCATTAAAAACTGAAGAGAATAAAACAAGTTTGAGCTCTCTAGGCCTAATAGTTTTTAAGTTATAGCAGTTTTACTGTATTGAAATTTTGCAAAAAATACGATTTTTTACGTTTTTTAATGGCTATTACTCAAAAACTATTAGCCCAAAAAATTTAAAATTTTGTATTTTTCATCTGTTCTATGGCTATAACAACTGTACCAAATATCTTTGAAATCTAAAGGGGTAAGGTCCAAATTAATTCTTTTATTGGTTGATTTCACATGGAATGACCCATATGCCAATAGGAAAGTTCAGGAAAACAAGATAGGCCTAGAATTAAATGGCTGATTTTAGCTTATGCAGATGATGTTTGGTCTGTTGGGCGATGATGTAAACATCATCTGGAGAAGTGCAGAAAGGGTATTGTTTTCTTAATTGTGAATTTCTTATTAATGGGACTATAATATGTCATACATGGTCGTTACATTCACACAAGTAAGAAATACATTAATAAGTAATACACTTCTACATCAAAATTTATTCTTTTATAAACCAACTGCAGGCTGTGTTTCTCTGCTTCTCATTAAAATAAATAAATAAATAAATAAAACTCTCAAATGATTATTTGCATCACTTCTCATAGTATGAGGCCAACCTGTGATATTCTGCATTAGTTGAATAGCCTCACACAGGACAAAGGCTCAGTGCACACATTACATTAGGAAAGATTATTCCTCTCATGAGTAGACAGATGTTTTTTGAGGTCCCCACTTTGGGAAAATTTATTGGCACATATATCACATGAGAACGGATTCTCTCAAGTGTGAGTAAGCAGATGTTTTTTGAGGTCCCCACTTTGGGAAAATTTATTGGCACATATATCACATGAGAACGGATTCTCTCAAGTGTGAGTAAGCAGATGTTTTTTGAGGTCCCCACTTTGGGAAAATTTATTGGCACATATATCACATGAGAACGGATTCTCTCCGGTGTGAGTAAGTAGATGTTTTTTGAGGTCCCCACTTTGGGAAAATTTATTGGCACATATATCACATGAGAACGGATTCTCTCAAGTGTGAGTAAACAGATGTTTTTTGAGGTCCCCACTTTGGGAAAATTTATTGGCACATATATCACATGAGAACGGATTCTCTCAAGTGTGAGTAAGCAGATGTTTTTTGAGGTCCCCACTTTGGGAAAATTTATTGGCACATATATCACATGAGAACGGATTCTCTCAAGTGTGAGTAAGCAGATGTTTTTTGAGGTCCCCACTTTGGGAAAATTTATTGGCACATATATCACATGAGAACGGATTCTCTCCAGTGTGAGTTAGTAGATGTTTTTTGAGGTTCCCACTTTGGGAAAATTTATTGGCACATATATCACATGAGAACGGATTCTCTCAAGTGTGAGTAAGCAGATGTTTTTTGAGGTCCCCACTTTGGGAAAATTTATTGGCACATATATCACATGAGAACGGATTCTCTCAAGTGTGAGTAAGCAGATGTTTTTTGAGGTCCCCACTTGGGGAAAATTTATTGGCACATATATCACATGAGAACGGATTCTCTCCAGTGTAAGTAGATGTTTTTTGAGGTCCCCACTTTGGGAAAATTTATTGGCACATATATCACATGAGAACGGATTCTCTCCAGTGTGAGTAAGTAGATGTCTTTTGAGGTCCCCGCTTTGGGAAAATCTCTTGGCACATACATCACATGAGAATGGCTTGTGTCCTGTGTGAGTAAGCAGATGTCTTTTTAGATCCCCTTTTTGGTAATATTTCTTGGCACATATATCACATGAGAACGGCTTCTGTCCAGTGTGAGTAAGCAGATGCGATTTGAGGTACTCACTTCGGGAAAATTTCTTGGCACATATATCACAAGAGAACGGCTTGTCTTCTGTGTGAGTAAGCAGATGTCTTTTAACATCATTTTTCCTGCAAAATTTCTTGGCACATTTATCACATGAGAATTGCTTGTGTCCAGTGTGAGTACCCAAATGTGTTATGAGATGTGAACTTTGGGAAAATTTCTTGGCACATATATCACAAGAGAGATGTTTGACTCTAGTAGAGGTGAGCTGATTACTACTTCTAGCAGAGAATGTGCTTGTACGTACAGCAGTTGAGTGTGATTGCATTAGCTGCTCTTCATTTTTTCCTTGAGAAACTCCTTCCTTTTTGTCTGTGTTTTCACATTTTATTTGCTGCGACTGTATTGTGTCAAATGTAATCGCCACAGGCTCACACTTCAGAATGGTGCTGCATGCTGTAGAATCTTCTGTATTTTCACATTTGATTACTTGTGTCTGTATTGTGTCAAATCTAACAGGCACATGTTCAGGTATTTGTTTTGTTTCAGAAATCTCTTCTTTAATTTCAATCTTAATACACTCAGATTTAAGTACAGGCTCCATTCTGTATCATTAATCACACTGTTTCTGTTTTCTTACTGAGTTGAAATTAAATTACTGCTATGTGTTACCTGAGAGGCTGTGACCCCTTCAAATGCAACAGTTTCTGGACAGGCAGCACAGCTAAGGAAAATGGCGCTTAATAATACAAATAATAATAATATTAATAATAGTGATGATGATAATGACGATAATAATAATAATAATAATAATGGCAATAAAGTAATAATGATAATGAAATACTTCATGGCGCTACATCCCTGCTGGGACAAGGCCTGCCACCCAAGTGCTGCGTCCAGGATTGGGGGCATGTGGTCAGCATGCCGACACTATGAAGTAGCTCCTCAGTTTGCATAACGAGCCTGAGTGCATCCCGTTCCAGACATCCCTGCCTCAGAAATATCAGAGGAGGTACCGGTGATCGAATCCAGGCCTATGGATCCGTAGCCTGCGACGCTAGCTACGATCAGCAGTCAGTAATACTAATAATAATAATAATAATAATAATAATAATGAAAACAATAATATTAGTAATAATGTTATCACATGGAATGACACCAGAATCTGATTATGACGCACCTTTACAATTAGCATCCAGCTGATAAATATTATGATAGAGAAATCTACACGGATGGAAGCAAAATGCAAGGAAAAATTGTAGCAGCAACAATAATATTTACGCAAGGAGAGGTTATACGTAGAATCAAAGCTAAATGTAGAACAAGTTGCAATCCTTAGAGCAGTGATTCCCAGTAATACATTTCAATGTCAAATCAATTGCAGTTGTCTTTGGTTATTTTTGTCATACTGTGGTAATAAAAGCATCGCGATCGCGTGAATGTTGTAAGCCCACGCTGGTCGATTCATTTGTTTAGAATGTTAAGGCCCGTAGACATATTAAATTTTCAACCAACACGGAAGAGGGATAATCAATATAGGCCTAAATACTGTATGGTGAAACATTGTTTGATTTGAACGAAACTATACCAGGGTTTTCTGGGCCAAGCAACTCGAATCTGAGGTCGCTTTTACCAGGCGACGCTATCTAATCGTGGTATGTAGTCCACGTGATTTAGGTGTTAATAATTATAATGATTTAACTATTATGCTCTTAATTTTTAATTTTTGAAATAATTATCGCGGGCGAAGCCGCGGGCACATGCTAGTAATGAATATTAATGAAGTAGTGAGTGTTTTCTAAGATACCGTATTTACTTGAATATAAAGTGCACCTTTTTTATCCATTTGTTGCTTTCAATTTGTGTGCGTTAAATTAATATTGTTCCATTAATTAATTTAATTAAGCTCACATGTTCTTACCTGAGCTTCAACAATGGTTCCATGTGTGTGTCTATGAACTCCAGCACTCGTGAGTACACACCCTGCAGTCCTCAGGGGTCCGACTGCAGCGACACTTCGCTGATGATGTCGTGCAGCGCAGGAGAAATTACTTCTCTTCTGAACAATGCTTCCACATCTGATGTCTTGTCCAGCGTGGTGTATATGCGCAAACACCGGACCACGCCCTCGATATCTCGCTCTCTCAGGTTCTCCAGAAACATTCTGTCTAGGCTCGATGTCAGCAGGTTCTGGATTTTCTCTGCTCGCTGGAAATAATTTTGCACAATTCATAATTCCAGTTTACATGGAGCTAAAGAATACAGCATTAATTGTGCACTGTAGAACGTAAAGGGATGTTCCTTAGCTAGTTTTACTTTTGACCCTTAACCATGGGCGTGAGGTCTGTGTGACTGCCTAGAGTTACAAAATGAGAATTTTAATTATTATTTAAGCAAACTGATTTCTAAATGTTTAATTATCGAAGCAGTATTTTTAGACCATTTTATGCTGGTTTACAGGGCAGATACTGTTGGGAACTGACGAGATGATCTGTGATTTGGTGGTGGCATGCAGGGGGAAAACAGTATTGTTCTATAACTGCAAGTGTAGGGGAGCGCTGCTATTGGCTGCAGATAAGAGCTCCATAGGCAGGCCAGGGGTCATCTCATCAGCTCCCAACTGCATCTGGGTCTCTGCACCACAAATGAAATGAAATGCACTTTCAAAGATATGTTAATATTTTGCAAATGAATACGTAAGTGTTTTCTAGGACAGTGATAAAGGGTCTTGAGAAGGGAAGGTACGATATCCAGACAGCAGCAGTGGTTTATGCTTTTACTGCAGTGAAGTCCACGGTTTAAGAGTTAAAGCACGAAGGTAAAGGTTGGTATTCTAATTATAAATACTGCAATCCTGCGTGACAGGTCTGAGGAATATTAAATATTTAAATAAAGATCCGCCTTAAGCCTTAACATAAAACTTATCTGGATCCACTCAAAATCAGCATTTATATGGCAGACGCAAATATAAAATGTTGTTGTCAAATATAAAGGTCACAATTATGAAGATGAAGGCTGGTTTCTTCTGCGTGGAATCAAGATGCGTTACTACTTAAAAGAATATGCATTTCGGCGTATTTGATGCGCCATCTTCAGTTCTGTCTTGAGTTGCATTCAACACCACATTCCTCTGATATAATGAAATATTGTTTATTGTTATGGGTTAAGGCGGGTCATAATGAAGTTTCCAAATTTTGTGGAATATGTTTGGAAGTGTGGGCCTTTCTTACACGAGGTTCAAACATCAAAATACGCTTGCCGAGATTTCAAGTGATGTGTCGGACAGAGGACAGAGAATATATGATATTTATTGTATTAAGAAAGATTACAAAAGAGTCAATTAAGACTATTAAAATGAACCATAGATTCATGAACCTTACCCAAATCATGCATAAACAATTTATTATAACGATTGATGATTAAAAAAAACTAAAAACCAGGTTTCGAGGTGCATTTCACGCTCACAGTGTGCCCCCCGGGGAGAAAAAGACCTCAGATTAGTGTTCCCTAGCCCAAAAAACCCCTGCATAGTGTTTTTCGTCCAAATCATTCCATGTTTTCCCATTAAGGCTTTGCCCACGAAACTTGTAAGCTGTAAAGATCATATTGATTAATTTGAACATTTCGATTAAAACGTTGAATTTACTGATTATTTTACATAATCTACAAAATTTTGAGATACATAATTTACTCAAATATAAATTTTAATACCTTCTCTAATTTTCAAAGTCTTGTTTCATTTATTTCCAAAGCTTTATGTAAAGATTGCCAACAATACACTGTTGTCATGTGAACTGTGATTTGGATTTGATAATTCTGTGTAAAAAGGGATTAAGTATTCTGAAAAACATTTGATTTTTGGCATTTAAAATAAAAATTTTTAAAAATCCTTTCTTAGTGAGCACTTACATTATGAAACAAAGGTACTGTCAAAATTCCAAGACTCTGCCTATTATAGTTTAGGCTCTATGTTGATTCTCTGTCAGTCAATCAGTCAGGACAAAGCCTCTTATATAATATATAGCCTATAAGGAGATAGAGATAGTGTATGGATATGGGATTCAAGCAGGGATTTAAATTATGTAAAAACTGTAAAGTACACTAAACTGAGATTAGACTGTATAGGAAATTTAAATAATAAAAAATTTGGAATTGAAGGGAAACAGAGGAATTATTATATCACCTGTGTGCGAGATGATGCAAGTAAATTCACTTGATGAGGCAGTTCCACGCTGTCAAAGTGGTTCTCAGCTGAAACTCTGTTCCGGCATTGCCTTCACTCATCACGGTCTCTAGTGTTCCGTCAATTTCCTGGAACCTGATCTGGAAGTACACAGGCAAGTTCCAGCGCTGGAGAAATGCAGCATACTGAGGATGTGCGTGTAACCACTTGACGCTCAATTGCGTTCCAGGTTCTGCAGGAACTCCAGGGTTTCACAGTACCTCTGCAACACAAATAATCTCATGTGACAAAGTTGCAATTATGATATGATATTTTTGTTATCGATTCCAGAGTTAAGCTCCAGATCGATTCATTAAGCAGGGCTTACGGATTGGACAAAGGTCTAGTTTGATAAGCAGATGTGAAGGAGTGGGTAGTGTCATTTGTCAAAGCTAACTTGCACTGCAACTTCCAAAGCCGTATATGAGAACTGATTAGCATTTGATAAATTCAGTCTAATATATCACCATAAAACAGGTGCTAAATTGGGCATTACTGTGCTACCGGTTAACCCATTTGCTCCAAAATCAATAGGCTTCTTCCCACGGACGTTATAAATGTGTATACCAAGTTTCATGAAAATTCTATAAAGCACAGACAGATAGAATGATGGACATACTTTTTCCCATCCACCACACAGTCTCAGCAAGTACCATATTATTGTTATTGTTATTATATTTTTAATATACAGTATTATTACTTATTTATTGTGTTGAGTTACTATTTTTAGCATGATTTTAACACTCATTAAAACTAAGAAGTCAAGAGTAATCAGCTGTCTTTTTTGATCTGAGAAAATATATGCCTTAAGGTACAATTTGGTATAAGATTGACTTTGAAAACTATGTGTGGTTAATTACTATATGGGTGATTCTTCAAATACGGGAAAATTTGGAGTGTGTAAAACCCAAATTTTTTACTTTGTTCAAAAAATCTCAAAAAATTACAAAAATACTTCAGGGGTCACTTGATTATAATATGACACCAGCAGAGCTTAAATGTTTATATTTTTATTTTTTTTAATTTTTTAATTTTTTTAAAGCCATGTGAATGACATCCGTGTACATGTGGATGGCAGAAGGCCACATTAATGACTAACTTTGGCAACAATCTGCTTTTCTTTATGTGATTTCATATTTTTCTCAGTGTGCTTCAGTTGATTTTGCACCAAATTTGCAAATTTGTGTGCATACTCCGGAATTAATGTAATTTTAACTAGACTGTTTTTTTGTGGTTTTTGGGGGGGGGGGGATCAAGCAAAAATTCATTTAATCAGTTTTAAGATTTTAAGTACAGGTCACAGACACCGCAAACATAATAGTACCCTACATTTATCATCTACATGACTTGAGAGTCATCCACATGCCCCTTCATGAGGCATGTGGATGATGCAAAAATCAGGCATGTGGATGACAAAAAAGGAGTTTAAGTGGTCTCAGCAAACCATTTCTAAACCTCTGTAGGCTCAACTTCAGTCAGGTACTTTGAATTGGAAGGTTTATCATAGTGCATAATCAAAATTAATTAATATTCACTTTTTGCCTACTTTCTACAGTGTGTCCCACGCAAGAGTTGGCCAATGACGCGGGGTCCTGCGGCGCGGCTGGCACAGCTCCAACTCCCGAGCGATCGGGTGAAATATCTACGCCAATGAAGCCGCGATCGGTGTTATGATTCAGGTTCTCACATTTACAGTTGGAATTACAATGAAAATAACCACGTACCTCATCATAAGAGATGTTGGAAATGTCCTCCTCTTGCATCCACACAACATTGGAACCTTTTTAAGAAATTTTCTTTCACGCGCATAAGTTCAGCTTCCGAGATAGAATTAATTTCTCTTCTGATATTGTCTTTAAGTTCTTCTAATGTGTGTGGGTTTGATCTAATTTCTGTTCAGTAAGTACACGCCGCTTGGTCCCTCGTTTACTATCGAGAATCGAACCCGTTTCCCGAAGTTTGCTTACAAGTTTTCGCACGGCTTCTCTGCTTGGAGGACGTACACCTGGGAATTTTGCTAAAAACCGACGTCTTTTCGTCCTTGCAAGATGATGTAATAAATCACATATGTTTTTCTTTGTGAGAACCTGAACCATTACACCAACAGCGGGCTTTATTAGCGTAGATATTTCACCCGTTTCCTTTGTAATGTACGGGAAGTTGACCTATACACTTTATTTTTCAAGTTTCTCCATAAATAATATTCACATACTGTTAGAAGAACTTAAAGACAATATCACATAGGCCTATCACAAGAGAAATGAACTCTGTCTCGGAAGCTGAACTTATGCGCGTGAAAGAAAATTTCCTAAAATGGTGTCAGTGTTGTGTGGATGCGAGAGGAGAACATTTCCAACATCTCTTGTGATGAGGTACGTGTTTATTTTCATTGTAATTTTAACTGTAAATGTGAGAACCTGAATCATAACACCGATCGCGGCTTCATTAGCATAGATATTTCACCCGATCGCTCGGGAGTTGGAGCTGTGCCCGCCGCGCCGCAGGAACCCGCGTCATTGGCCAACTCTTTCGGGGGACACACTGTAGAAGTCATGTTAATGACAGGGAATAAAAACGCTTTCCTTGAAAATGATGCAAAGTCCTTTGTTAATCCCAAACTGTTTGTAAGCTAGCAAAATTCAACCTTACAATTCAACCACAAGCTGCCCTGTTGGCTTTCTAACACTATTGCTAGTTATACAAATTTCTCATTTTGGCAGAAAAAATTCCATTCTTTTCAGCCATGGGGATGACCAAAAACCCTTGGGACATTCTTTATGTTCATTAGGTGGGGTGACAATTTTATTTCATTTTATTTTTCAGGGGTTAATATTCTTCACACATTCATACTCATTGACAGGAAAAAAGTTGAAAAGGGAATAACATTTTGTTTTGTGGAAAATGCATTAGAATATACAAAACCGGGGTATGGGACAGGGCATGTGGATGACATTTCATTTAATTTAATTTGATTTTGGAATATCAGAATTTAAAGTTAGTGACATTTCAAAGTGATAGTTGTAGTATGGAAGTAGTAGAAACAAACTTTTATTTCAATTTTTTTTTAAAGTTGAAATTGAAGGGAAATATCACTCCGGAACACAAATTTTCCCGTATTTGAAGAATCACCCATATAAAGTAGCAAAAAGATACTTTTTGTCCCACCTGTAATGGTGATAGTTTTGTTAAATTATTATTGATGATCCAATAAAAAGATGCGTTTAAAATGATTACAAAATCAGTGGATAAAGGTTTAAAATTAAATGAATTTTCCCTACACCGCTCAGCAATTGCTCGTCGTGTAGTGGTTAAGGCTACTGGTTACAGTGCTAGTGGTCACGAGTTCAAATCCTGGTCAATCCAAAATTTACTGTTACGAATAGGTAGGTAGGCCGAGGAGAAGGTGGGAGAAAGGGAGGAAAAGGAAGACAAAAAGAGAAAATAAATTTTTCCCAGTTTCACCTTCTGCATTACTAGCAACGCCATCTAAGAGGAGACATTCGAAACCCTAAACCCATCCTTCCCAGGTGGGTCCCATTAGAGTGTTGGTGGGAGGAGCCTAGTGCACAGCATAAAATTATTTTTCCCCCATTATTTTGCTTTCACCATTGGAAAACAGAATAACTCACACCTTGTGTTTCCAAACTCTGTAAGTTTACAATATGTTGTTAAATTCCCAGGGTCGCCACATGGGGGGGGGGGGCTACCAGACCCAAGGGCCCTGGGCCCGAGCCCCTGCCGGTGATGTGATATAATTTTATGGAAAAACTGGAAAAGTTACACGAGAAGGGAAGAGACAACTGAATGAGGAAGGTCGACAGTCGGTGAGGGGCCCTCGACCAGTACAGGGTCCTGGGCCCTGTAAATTCCTATTGTAACTGTTTTGACGTGTCTCATACATTCTGATGGACTAATAAAAAATTTAAATCTAAACAGTACCTGGGAACCAAACAGTAGACTATAACTTATACGACAAAGATAATGTTTGTACCAATCTTGGTATTTTTCTCCTGATCTGCTCTTATCTTGGCTTTCTGTCAACATAGCCTAATATGCTACTAGTTAGTTGTTTACAGCATATGCCTGTCTGTTTTTATTGGCAATAAAATTTGAAGTTAAATGTCTCAAGAATTTCAGGGGACTTGGACTAATTGTAAATAAGGTTAGGATTACACTGGCATGCTACATTTTTAGTGATTAATAAAAATTAAAATGATCATAAAAAAATCCCATCCATTTTCAAACTGCACATAAGGAATGAGAAATTAGGGAATGTTACCTTTCTGCTTCTAATGAACTGATAAAACAGAGAACTTAATTATAATATTCTAAATACTCTGCACCCTTATAAATGATTTCATTAGGCTAATAAGATACTCGGAAAACCATATAGTTACGTATAGTAACATCAATCACAGAATTTGCAAGCAAAATTTTCTGCACAGTGCACTTTGCCATTCACAATCACGCCTATCAGTTTACTTATTTATTTATATGAAATCAGGCTTGCCACATGACTTCTTCTTCCTCTTCTTTTACTGAGTAATGGCCTTGGCGGAATAACTTCTTAGCCAGAACGCCGTAGACAAAAGCTTTAACGTTAAAATTTGATCATGTTACTAATGAAAATTTGACTTTTTTTAAACATATGACGCTAAGTTTATATAAACAAAGTAGTCATGAAGATTAATCCGTGCTCTTCGCACTGCCCATACCGGGGGGGATATTGCAATATGTAAATACAGCTGTTGAGACAGCCGTTCACATTCGGGAAAGTTCGGCTAATTTCGGCATCCACCGGCGGCTCATGCAGCCCACGTAATTTAATATTTTGCACCTATCTGAATTCAGAAGTGTCTCGAATTCTTGATCGGTAAACCTGAGGAACTGATCTGAGAAGATTCCCGCAAACGTCGCTTAAAACTTATTCTCTCCCCCTGAGGTGCATTTACGCGGACCACGCCGCCCGGGCCTTACAGGACCGCGAACCATCGGGGGGGGGGGGATTTCTTTGGATCACATAGGCCTACATACTTTTGTGACCAGATAAGGATTATGGAGGGCCTTCCCAGATGTGTGATCAGCCCAATGCCAAGACCACCTCTGAGACAACACGAATACATAGGACAATGAGGAAACCCCCAGAAAAAAACCCCACCTAGGAAACTTGTCATAACCAGCAATCGAACCTGGGCCTATGAGTGAGAGCAAATTCATCCCCTATATCACAGTGGTATTCGGAGGGGGCTACATGTTACACATAAGGACATATTAATTTCTCAGATAACAGACTGTATAATAGCACATCCTGACCCATGTAATAGAAATGTCGTTACTCCTTTGCCTATGTATTGTATATAGTAGCTTACTTCACTACTAACAGCTGATCAAGCTGGCAGTCCCCCCCCCCCCCCTCATAAAGCAAGCAAATGCTTGAAATGGTGCTTGATAAATTTTCCAATAGTGGGAAAGCAAGAAAACGTAATTTTGTTCTATGACTCAACAGCTTTAATGTCTTACCTCAGATTAAGGTGCGACTGTGACGTATACATCAACAAACCACCTGCTTACTTTGTTTGAGTATCGTTGTACAATTATGTTATTCTAATGTGTGGAAATTTAATGTTATAATTGTGAGATAATCAAAGCCCCTCCCGAAAAAAACTTGGACACGCCTTTGGGTGGACCCACTTAACAGTTCACCAACAGTTAGTTACAAGTTCGTAGATTGGTATGGATGAATGAATGATTAGAAGACTGGATGAATAAAACTGTCTTGTAAAACATCCACAATGGTCCCAATTTCCACTGAGTCAAATACAATAAAAAGATGTGTTTATAGTATATTACGATACAAGTGCCGTAAGCGGTGCATACGGATTGAGGAAAGAGTGAAAAAACGAGGCGCTGTACAGAGTTTTTTTCAATTTCCGAGATTGGTTATGCGCTTACGGCACGAGTATTGCATGCTATTTTTTGCACGATGATTATTTATATCAATTTAATTATATTAATTGAGATATTACCTGAAAATATTATGTATATACATTATTGAAGATAGATGTTTATTTGAGAAAGTGATTCGCATGTGTTGGTTCTTATGGGGACCGAATATTTGTCCTGCTAAAGTCGCCACAAAGTGGGGGGCCTTGCTTCCGGTCTTCCATAAAGGCTTGTATTACGATGATTTTACTTACGGCACTTGTGCTTTTTGTATTTTTTACCGCACGGAGATTTCTTTTGTTTCCATAGCAACCAGATTGCGTGCGGGAATGTCAAGTTACGATCCATGGCAACAATATTCGTAAGTACCACTAGTTAGTTACAAAATCAGTGGATAAACGTTAAAAAATTAAAACACAATGTTTCGACTCTGCCCTTGAGTCTTCCTCAGGTGACACCTCAAACAGGTATTTGTTTAACCAGAAGCTATAGTTGAGAACACAAATTAAGTCTGTCAAAATGTTTAGTTTGTTATAAGAGGGTTGTAAATTGAAAACGGCAACATCAGGACATTGGAAATGAGCTGAACTGAAACACAGTCTGCAATACCATAACAAAATGACTAAAATATTACTTAGTTGTTAAATTTTCACTTGACAAGCAAACTTAGATTTACCTTTGGTAATCCGGACGGCCGTTTCGCACTATTTTAGTGCATCATCAGCGGTTTTCGAACTGCTACTGGTGGGTGCCTGTGTTGTACACCTAGGTGGTGTGGGTGTTGCGTTGGTCTTGAGGTGGGAGTGGGAGTGGGAGTGGGAGTATTTGGCGGTGTTTGAATGTCAGGTATCGTGTCAACCAACGCAACACCCACACCACCTAGGTGTACAACACAGGCACCCACCAGTAGCAGTTCGAAAACCGCTGATGATGCACTAAAATAGTGCGAAACGGCCGTCCGGATTACCAAAGGTAAATCTAAGTTTGCTTGTCAAGTGAAAATTTAACAACTACCTTTTGTTAAAGCAATCAAGAATGGACACTCAAACATACAGTTAAAATATTACCTCGAGTCTCAGGAAGATCAAGGCTTCTGAAACAATACATCTACTTCCAACTCAATTCCGAAGCAGAGGCGGCTCGTAGCTGCGAAGGTAGGTGAACAGCTAGTAGGAAAGAGAAAATATATGTACACATGCTTATACAATGTAGTACTTCCTTTTTTATCTTTGACTTTCAAACATGAAAATCTATCTATTAATACAAGAGATGGAGATTTTACATACGTACATCACTAATACTCCATGGAGTATAGCTGAGCATGAGTCTAGAGGCAGGCTCGAAACATGTTCAGGTTAGTTTTCTGTAATTAGTGAAGTATGTATGTAAAATCTACATCTTGAGTATTAATAGATATTTTGTAACTTCACTATATAAACTTCCTATTTATTTTAAGATGAAAATCTAATAAAACGCACACTTTGCCATTTAAAACACCTGCAGGTGTGATGGCCATCACCCATAACACTGTCTAGGCTGTCTAGTGGGAGCCACGTCCAACCATCCAATTGAGCTCCGCCCTGGAAGTGGGAAAGCGTGGAGGGAGTGCTATTCTTCACCAAGCCGACCCATCACAAAATAAACGGGTAAGGTAAAAATATTCAAGTCTCACTTCACCTGAATAACTAATGCCGCTTGCAGCTGGACCCCAAGAAAAACATTCCTAAAGGTAAGTTGTAATCATATTTTATGTTGCCAAACACTGTATTTACATTGATTAACTCATAGCAACTAAATAACAGGTATTGATCTTTAAGCTTTCATCAATGCATAACTCTGGTATGAAGAGTTATGTAGGTGACACGAAATCCTGAAAATTATCGACATTAGGCCCTCACATTGCAACTCGCTGGCAGGAGGCTTATGATACAGAAACTACAAACATAAGGAAGCACTCTACTACAGTCGCAGTAGAGTCATCAACAAATCAAAAACAGTATATCAATTCTTTTGATCTGAACATTGTAAACGACATGTGGAACCAATATTATCGAGTATGTAGCAGTCAAAACCACACCCAACTATTGCATTAAAACAAAACCGTGCGTAAGATTATAAAAATATCTTCAAAACAAGCTAACTCGATGCTGCCTAAGCACTGACACATTCTTCTTGGCAAGGCTATAGTGTGGATGTGTTTGACTTTCTCGTTCATTCTAAACTGGTTTTACTACTCTAAGGGCCGATTGTATAAACAGTTTGATCTTGGATCAGAGACTAAATTGATCTCAGTTCACGCTGAACTCTGAAATTTTGGTTGTATAAACGCTAATCTGAGATCAATTCGCACTGAACTAGGATCAATTTTGACTGGAGAAATTCCTCCGATCAAACTAGTTGATCTCAGTTCAAGGGGCTGTTTTGTTATTTGAGACATAAGATTAGCTCATTATAAACATAATATTAGGCCTACCTGTGTGGTTATGATAAATATAAAGAAAATACACGAAAGAAAACTTCATACATTTCTAGCTATAACGTAGTTGTGCGTATATAGGCTATGTTTAAGGCTCCTTATAATTCAGTGTAACATAACTCTACAGCATAACCTGTACGTTATTATTATGTTGCACTAATTACTATAATACGAAAATAACCCTTGCACCACAATTGCAACTAATACGAAATTATCAATCTTCGCCATTTCATGCAGATCCCTAACATTAAATACAGGAATTCTCGCTTCTTACCCCAATGTTTACTCGATGGCATAGTGGTAAAACGACTGGTTATCATGCTAGCAGTCCCGTGTTCGAATCTCCTTAGGTCTAATTTTTTTATTGTAGGAATAGGTAGGTAGGGTAAAGGAGAAAAGAGAAGGGGAAAGAAATAAAAATTTTCCAAATTTTCAATGCTGCTAACCGAGACTATGGCGACTATGGTGGAACTACTAGGAAATCTCGAGTTGGAGGATCTTAAGGGGCGACGTCTTTTTGGATTTTCCCCAAATGCTTTCTTCGTTATCTTTCTTTATGTGACCTATTAACTCTTTCAGAACTGATACTTTACATTGTAATAAGGCAGTCATGAGGTAAAAACTTCAGTGGGCTATTAAGATTAAAATCGATAGAGAAAAGTTCAGTGGAATAGGCTACCTGGTTTCCATGAATGACAAACATAACCGATGCACAAAAAAATCCTCAAATTTTACTTCTCTGCTTTCATACAATTCATGAGACGAAGCATTTATACGTCCTTAGCCGTGAAAATGTTAAGCCCATTTATATCGCTAGAAATGAAATTACCAGAACATTTTTCATCGCATTTTGCTCTTGCACGGATGTTATCGCTTCCGTCTTTTTAGATTTCTCAAGACAATTTCAATCAATAGATCCTTGTCCTCCTTGGAATAATTAAGGAACGATCCTTTTTCTGCTTAATTTCGATCATATTTTCCCTTCCTTTCGCATAGCACACGGTCTGAGTGCGAAGGAAAACAGAGTAACAATGGTCTCGCCTCGCGATACTCAGCTGTTTCTGTGATGTTGCCAAGCGTTCATGTATGAACTAGGATCAAAATTGAACTTCAATTAGTTGATCTTAGATCAGTGTTATACAATACGACTCGAGCCTGAACTCAGATCATTTTCTGAACTTAGATCATAATTGATCTCCAGTCAGTGATGTTTATACAATCGGCCCTAAGTTCAATAATTGTGCATTATGAAGATGACTGGGCCTCTGTGTGAACAGTCACGTGACAAGTGACAAAGAAATCTACTCTTATACAATTCAACGGCCTTAAATAGCGTGCTCACTCTCTCCCTCACTTCGTGAGACATCGGGTATACTCAGCAATGTTCGTCTCTGGCAGTGTAAACTTTCACGAAGAGTACAAAATTAGGAAAACCGTTTCTTTATTATAGAAAGTCTAAGTGAAATAAACACAATGAACAAAATTCTAATTTTATTTTTACTTACAATTTTCACAGCTCTGAACCACAATCATTTTTAATATACTGCCAGTGTAAATTTCTTAAAAATCCTGGAGTCAAGTAATAATGGCGGGCGAAGCCGGGGGCACCAGCTGTAAAATATTGATGGTTTAACTCTTGAAATATCGCTGATAATAAAAATCCAAACAAACCGTTCCTTCCCTTGAAAAATTATATAATTTCTGAAAATTACACTGAATTGATCAAATAAAATTCACATCATAGTCATCTGTCAACAAACAGTTGAGAAACAATACGTATTATGTGTTCACAGTTAGCTTTGCAACTGCATAATCGCATCTGAGATCGTTTTCCCAGGCGGCACTTTCTAATCGAGGAATGTACTCTAAAGCCGGAAGCTGTTTCATTAATTATTAATGGTTTAGTTTACGAATTATTCACGTGCAAGTGTTGATAAATAAAATGCTTTAATAATTATTATACTCTTAATTTTTTTAAATTTTTCAATTAATTATCATAGGCGAAGCCACGGGCACCTGCTAGTGCTGTACATTATAGAAACGTACCTCAATTATCTCTGCGCGTGTAAGATATATTTAATATAGCTCTCTCCTGATATCACCATTAGATACCTGTATTTATCATATGTTGAGAGTTGATTTCTCTCGTCTCAAGAGGACAGAGGTGAAGGCAGTTAAAATAATAATAAATACATTCTTTTATAAACAAGCAATCCTTTACATTCTTTCCAATAGTTGTACAAATATCATGGATATGTAACTTACACACACTACAGTCTAGCCTCGCTTTTTCATGATTACATATTCTATGAGGACGCTCACTGCTAAGCAGTGTTTGATATTCACACTAGGGGAAAAGTTCTTACTTTTCCCTTTTGCTTATGATTACAACTTAAAGCAGAGCAAAAATATTACATTATTTCACTCAAAAGCAAATCTTAATGAGAAGATATCTCATCTTTTGCAGCAAACATAATTTTTCAGCTATATATATTTAAAAATTTATAAATATCCCTATTTCTGCATGTATGAAGTATAAATGCAATTTTCCCAACTTTAGCACTGAATGTCTGAAGGGTGATGCTTGCTTTCTGTAAATTCATTAATAAACCATGTTACGCTAGTTTCAACAGACGCCACAAGCAACACGCAAGAAAAGGCCTGAAGTAATTATAGCTGAGATTGGAACGTAGAGCTGTCATGATGCATGGCTATGTTATTTAATTGATTTTACAGATCAAGAATTTTAATACATATTCTTCAGATAACCTAGCGTGCCCAGAATTGGCTCTCCATTCGATTTAATAACAAATATCGACTCTTAAACAAAATACAGGTGTTTCCAATGGTTTAGTTATGTGTTACCTGGTATATGCAGGCGATGACAAGATGAGCATGCGCAGTGTTACAATGTTTAGGCAGACAGCTGTACACATTATTGTGACTGTGATGGAGGCTATCCACAAGTAATTACTACCTGTGTAAGCATATGAGTGGAGATTTAATACACTGAACTTCACTAAATTTGTACTAACCTGGACCGGTTTCGGGATTATAACTTTACCCCATTTTCAACGTACTCCGACTGATGTTCGTGTTGTATGAGCACCCTCCTGCGGACGTCCTATACGTACTCCGACTGATGTTCGTGTTGTATGAGCACCCTCCTGCGGACGTCCTATACGTAGTCCGACTGATGTTCGTGTTGTATGAGCACCCTCCTGCGGACGTCCTATACGTACTCCGACTGATGTTTGTGTTGTATGAGCACCCTCCTGCGGACGTCCTATACGTACTCCGACTGATGTTCGTGTTGTATGAGCACCCTCCTGCGGACGTCCTATACGTACTCCGACTGATGTTCGTGTTGTATGAGCACCCTCCCGCGGACGTCATAGGACGTTGAAAATGGGGTAAAGTTATAATCCCGAAACCGGTCCAGGTTAGTACAAATTTAGTGAAGTTCAGTGTATTAAGTCTCCACTCATATGCTTACATATTTAATAACTTCACTGTGTAAACTTCCTTCATTAATTAAATAATTACTACCTGTGTTTTAAATTTGTTTACAATTTCTTTAAAATCAGAAACCAACTTATATTGTTGGCAGGTTTTTGTTATTAATATGTTTTAATGGTAAGAAGAACCCGGCCATGTACAGACTCTAACTAAACTAAACTCCCTAAAGGGACTAGGCCTACCACCCACCTACTGCAGATTGTAGGATTGGGGGCATATGCTGACACCCACGGCCGTTAATGGTGGTTTCCGTGATGGGAGTTGCTAGTTCTCTATCAAGTAGCTCCTCAGTTTGTATCACGAGGCTGAATGCACCCCACTCCAGAACTCAGAAAAATCCAAGGAGAAACTGGGGATCGAACCCGGGCCTGTAGATCCGTAGCCAGCAATGCTAACAAGGCGTCTATGCAGACACTATTTAACGGAAACTCATGTTGAAGGGAAATATTTTCTGGTGTTGTGAATGTGGGACAGCTGATGATGGTGGAAATTGTCCATCGAAATGCATCCTGAGGTAAATATACCTATTAAGTGAAGTTCGTGTGCAAATCCCGATCTCAACAATCTGTAAGTAAATGTTAGTTTCTCTTTGTGCACTTGGCACACATCCCATGGACTGTTAATGAAATCTCATAACCACATTGAATAGTAACATGAATTCATTCAGAGATGTGACTGCTACCGTATTTTACGGACTATAAGACGCACCATGATTTTAGGGTAGAAATTTAAGGAAAAGAAATTTAATGTGATTCTAAACGATTTTTTAAAAGGGAATAATATACTTAATTGCATAAACAAATTACAGTCTTGTACAATGGAATCAATGTAAATCACTTTCAGGACTTACTGCCAAAACTTCTAACTTAAAACCTGGATTGTACGAAAATCTCTTCTCTACAGGTGGTATCGCGTAAATTTTAACAACTGAACTGATTTCTCATAATACTCTGAAAATACTTTTACACCCTCTAATCCTCATTTAAGAATACGGTAAGTGTAGTGGGACAAGGCTGTTTAGAGGTAATTTCCTTAATTTAAACCAGATGGCGGAGACAACTCCTTTCGTATAAAAGAACTCAGAATTCCTTTCTTTTCGCATTGTATACCTTGCTTCCAGCTACCCTTATTTTAAGATGTGACAAGTGGACTGATGTACAGTCTGTGCTAAAATTTGTAACTGTCTTATCGTTTACAGCACCTTGTTTATAACTATGGTATTCCGGCAATATTTACCACAATTTTAATTGTTTTTAGTGTACTTTGGGCCTTTAGACGCACCCAACTTTCGATGCTCTGTTATTAAGGTACAAAAGTGCGTCTTATGGTCTGTAAAATACGGTATATATTAAAAAATGCCGAAAATAAAAACCCTTTTAACTCCACTTACATCAAGTTTTAAAAAACTGGTCTAGTTTCAGGAGTGTTTCTCCCATCATCGGCTGGCATTCTGCTGATCGTGGGTGGTTGTATAACCAGTCACTAGTCAGCATACTTATACTACCACCCACTATCACCAGAAAGCCAGCTGATGATGGAAGAAACACTCATGAAACTAGACCAGTTTTTTAAAAATTGACGTAAGTGGAGTTAAAAGTGTTTTTATTTTTCAACTTTTTCTCAATATTCAGTATGCTCCACTGTTTACATCACTTCATTTTAATTTGTTTTGATTTCTATCTTTTTAAATATCACAAAAGCAGACAAAATACTAGAGATTTAGGGTTGCCATACACATTTTCCATAAAGATGTCCCCCCTGAATTTTCATAGTATTAATGAAAAGAGTTTGTACTCTTTGAGGTGTGTTTGTAAACCTGCTTGTTCATACCATCATGAGTAAATGTTTAGGTCAGAAAACTAAAATGGCACAAAAAGGCTCTCAAACAGGGATCCAGAAAGCTGTCATGTGAAAATGTGTTGGTGGTATGGAATGATAAGAACTAAAGCTAAGACAATATAAATATGCCGGTATTTAATATCTTGGCTATAAGCTGATTCAAGAAGTTTAAAATATCCAAGCTTTGAGCCACTTTCATCTTTGCAGCCTTCCTCAGGAAACGGACTGCCAGATTAGGGACAAGAGCCAAAGGAAATTCTGGGTTGGACAGGATGAAGGATTTAGGATTGATAGTGAAGTAAGTTACAAATGCAGATGGTCCAAATCAGGACCAGAGTTATAAGATGAAAATGATAAAGGCTGAAAGCTTGGATATTTTGGAGCCTCAAGACTTAAGAATAATACCTGTTGAAACATTTTCATACCAGATAATGCTTTGTTTACAGCATAACCAGGCAGATTCTGTTTGCACGAGCATCTCAAAAATTATAAACACTTGTTCCACTGGGCGTGGGCATAATTATTTTGTGATACTGTTTACCAAGCCAGTTTATCTTGGAATGATGTCGGTGCAGTGGTGTGGAACATTCCACACTTTTCAGCACAATCAATGAGTGAGATTGTGTTTGTACTGACATTTACACAAAACTAATTACAGCTACTTTTAGGCTGCGAGGGATATTGTCCGCTTCACAAACCGTAATGGAGGATATCGTTAGTGTGTGGGTTCATATTCAACTTGCCAACATCCCCTGGTATGTGTCATATGCTTGATTTCTTTGTACGTTTTTTCAATACATGTGTGTGTCTAATGCTCTGGAGTTAACAACGAAGTCATTCTCCTTCTTTGCTTCCCAATATTTAGAAGTCAGGTCTTGATAATCTTGAAGAGCTGCACAATGTTCTAGATGTTGTTTATCCATTTCAACTTCTTGACAAGTAAACATTCCAATTCTATGTAGGTGCTTTCCTAGGCAGTCATGTCCTGTAATAAGTCTCATACTAGCAACTGCAGATTTTTGGGGGTTTTCTAATAGTATTTTTATATCTGTTTCCCATTTTTTCAGTTAATTTAGCACTTTCATTTTCTTTTTCATGATTCTTTTAATTGATTCATAAGAAAAGGAGTTTGTTTGTTTCTGCAGCCTTTCTTTGCTAATATATCTGCTCTTTCATTTTCCTGTATTCCACAACGTGCTGGAATCCAATGTATTACTACACATTTACCAAGTTTTTGGATAGTACAGATCATGTTTTGTATTTCCATTATTTTTTCCAGTTTTGGGTAAGATGATACTACAGCTTGGATTGCTGCTTTAGAATCTGATAAGATAACTATATTTTTGGATTGCTGGAGCCAGTTGAAAATGTTCTGGAGCGACTGGTAAATAGCTAATACTTCACCATCAAAATTTGTAGTATCTTTCCCAGAATGTTGTAAAATGAAAAGAATTTACACGTTCCGCCAGCTCCCGCTCCATCTTCATCTAAAAGAGATCCATCTGTGTATATATGTGTCCAGTTTTCAGAAGGATAATTTGTATGTATGTTTTCTAAGGCTAGAATCTTGGCCATTTCTGGAGAAATTTCATTTTTGTTGATGGGCTTATTTAAATTTAAATTACGTTCAATTAGTTCATTGTCAACAGGACTGATACATACATTGTTTTTCATGAACCCACACATTAACGATGCTTGCCTGTATCACCTATTGCTTACAACACAAAAATAGCAGTGAATACAATTTACTTAATGAACCTTTGGGCTTGCAACTGAAACATAACAAAACCCTCGCTCTCTCACTTAACAAAAATAAATGCATCTTTTCACTCCATTCTTACATATTCGTTGGTCCAGTTATTTACCTCCTCCTTGCAGATTCATCACGACTTTGCATTCAACTGAGCTGTGAGGGCGGCTGTTTCTTGTTTCATCTGTCGAAGATCTGCAGAAATCCTTTCAAGGTTCGCACCCACATTCTTTGCACTTTCAGTCTCAATCTGAAACATCGTAATACAAATATTAAAAATCAGTTACTGCCTCTGCAATTATTTTGACAACTACTAGGTACAATACAATACAATCAAAGTCTAAATACATCCATACACTTCGTAAGAAGGCAGTATCTGTCCACAATAATTTGATAATTTGAGAAGGAATGTTTCATGCCAGATGTAGTTCTTTTATAGTTAAGTAGCTATTACCAAATACAATAGAGGACAATACAGGACACTGCGATATATTGAGGGACAAATCTTGAGCACCATCTAGCGACCCAACCTGCTACTACTGAATACAGATCCAGTAACTAGATACAAAGATATCAACCAATTTCTATTAGAGGAGCCGAAGTAGCCAACCTTGGCATGTTATGTATAAGGGATTTGATTTTTCTATCTGTCTAAGGCTCAGAAAAAAAATGCTGTTTGAAAATAAATGACGTAAAAAATTAAACAAAAAAGCAACATTGAAAAAAACGACAGAGTTTTTGTTAGCAACCGCTAAGTTGAAATACTTGTGTTTTCATTGATACTTTGATAACTATTTCGGAAGTTCTATGTTTTGTTTGCTCATTATTATTCTTATCGTTACTTAAACAGTGTTTTGGTCCTTAGTGTTTGGTGAAACAATAAAACATTGCAGTTTATATGTGTTTTGAATATTTTAATTTGCCCCTAAGTTTGCAGGTTGTGCCACCAGGAGTGCTGCAAAATCTGTCCCCCATTTTTCCATTGTCAAAGCAGTAAGTGTCCGGTATTATCCTTTATTGTATTTGCTATTACTCACCAAGGAAAGAAGATACAACATTTGCAGTTCTTGCAGAACAAAGATAAATGTAAATAGATGCTAGCGATGTAGGCCTACTTAACTCACATTTGTGGTTCTTGCATATCTGAGGGGGACCTTGATACCACAAATAAATAAATAAATCTATATTGTAGTAACAAATGAGTACATCAAATGTATTACATCCGTCAAATCTAAATAAACTACTACTAACATCAAAATAAACTACTATTAACATCAAACATGCTAAAATAATCAATACATTGTCATAACTTTTAAACAGCAAAATTAATATCGAAGAATTCCTCTACTTTATATATACAGTTATTGGTCAAGATTGTTTGTAATTCTTTCTTGAATCTGGGGTATGGTAACAGTTTTACAGACAAAGGAAGAGCATTATAAAATTTAATAGACAAGTAATAAAAGGTTTTTTGTGTTTTGCTATAATTGTACCTGGGTAATTCCAGACAAATTCTATTTCTGGTTTGATAACTATGTGTTGAGCCTAACTCATCATAAAGATAAAGGTTCTCCTTCATATAAAGAAGGCACTGATAAATAAAAATGGCTGGTACTGTCATAATACCCAACTTAATAAAACTCGACCTACAGTGACCACGGAAAGAAAGCCCACACATTAATCTTACACATTTCTTTTGGATTTTCAGTAGCCTTAAAGCCAAAGACTGTTGGCCCCACAGTAGTGTACCATAGCTCAAATGACTATGTATTTGTGCAAAGAACCTTCAAACTTACAGACAATCTTAACCTACGTATTACATAAACCCCTTTACAAGCCTTGGATTCAATTCTCATAATATGATTCTCCCAATCTAAATTTTTATCTATCAAGAACCCCAAAAAATTAACAGAGTCGTTCTCATTGTCTACTTTGTGACTATTACTATTACTGTATGTTAGTGCTAGAACTTGGGTCTTTTCTGTATTTATACTAAGGAAGTTAGCAGTACACCAATCATGGACAATATCTGAAACTGCAGTTACATTACAAACCAAGGCGGTTATGCTTTCCCATAAAAGTACAACTTCTACATATGAACATATCTTTGCTTTCTTCATGCAGGAGTGAAAAACTGAGCCCGTACAATTAGAGAACTTTTACTAAAAACTATAGTATGCACAAAAAACTTAGCAGACTCATCCATTATTTCAGACTCTGCTTCTCATCCAAAATACTAGATTCGTTCGCTAAAGAGCTGTTTTGCATACTTGATAAATAAATGGCTATAAAAGGATAATATAAATGTTACTTACCTGTTCTTCTAAATCCCGGATTTCTCTGATAGTGGCGCCGGTCTCCTCCACCATTTGCACTAATTCTCCACAGTCGGAATGTAACGTAGCAAAAAGCTTGTAGGCTTTTCTCGCTGTTTCATCTTTCTTGGCATCCTTCAAGTACAAACAAACACATGAATGCCTCTGTCTTGAGTTTAAATGTACGAGTGTTTCCTCAGAAAATACAGTACTTGTATGTATTAGTTGCTTGAGAATACATAAGCCATAAAGCTGTCTATAATGAAAATTAACTAGCCAACTTTGCTAAAACTGGCTATTTATTTTTTTTAATGCATAATACCCTGTTGTTTTTCGCACTGCACTCTGAATTTTGCCCTGCCAGGGTGTGGCTGAGTTATGCGGACTGCCGGGTTATCGTGTGCCGAGGTTTGGGGACTCTACTGTATTTAGAATTAAAATGGCGTTTTCTTGCGATCCTGTCATTTTCAAGCTTCTTGTTCTCTGAGTATATTACAGTACAAACCCAAATAAATGTGTTTCTTTGTTCTTACATCGGCTACCTCAAGTTGTTTTACATTTGAGCATTATTGTAAATAAAGGAGATGAATTTATTGTTTAGCGAACACTCACAGAATTAAGCAAGGTAGCCTATAGTGAAACAATCATGGATCATTTTTTGTTCAGGAACATGTAGTTTAGCCTATAAGTTATGGGCATGGGTAAAGGTGCTCGCCTACAAACACAATTATATTTTATTGAATGGCATGTTCTCTGTGCTTCACACAACATAGTCATAACTAGGGTTCGGATATTATAAATAATATAGTTTGGAACTTAACACAGTGAAGTGAATCAATATTTTATTAATATGAGTTGATTAACACACTTGAACTTCATTTGCTAGGACGCGTTTCACAAAATAGACTGTAAAGAGTGCAACAAGGTATACATAGGACAGACCAGAAGGAACATGGATTTCAGGGTGAATGAACATTTTAGGAACATCAGACTACAACAAATAGAAAAATCGGCGGTAGCTGCACATCACTGGGAGGAGAAGCATGAAATTATTAGTCTGTAAGAACACCTAAAGAACTCTGGATTTGGGAAAGGATTTACATGAACAAATACGAAAACAGACTCATGAATTTTGATATTCCGAAAGAAGACAACCTAACAGCTAAGTACATTAAACCGACACCAGGGGAACAGGGAGAACCTCCAAACATCGAAGATCCCGCAGTTGACATGTAGTTGAAGATACAGGCAAATGGCTTGTGAAACTCATCCTACCAAATGATTGGCAAGTGAAGTCCAAGTGTGTTAATCAAGTCATATTAATAAAATAGGGTTAGGATGTTTATGACCCATCATATATTTATCCCAACCTCTGTTCTCGCTGCAAATAAAAATTAAACATGAATTGCACGCTTGCTATCCTAATCGAACAGTTTTTATTTTCCATATAAAGTCATATTTTGGTCATTTTTTGTGGTTTTCGTCAATCTTCAATATCTCAGCAAACAATACATGAATAAATTAAATTTATTAACTACTGAGTTTCCACCCGGTGTACAATTGTGTTTTGTTAAGATCCATATTGATTATAAGTCACAAATGCCTTTTAAAATGCTATTCAAATTATTTAATTTTAATAAATAGGCTATTTATTACTCGTTAAATAGTCATAATAAATGCAACCCTCTCATGGGTAGATGGATTTGATACAAAGCGAGATGAAGTTTTACTTACTCTAAATATGAGCTCATCAGCGACAGTGAACGACCTGTCCAGGCGTCCAGTCAGGTTGTTGATCTCCTTCTGCAATTCTTTAGTGCCTCTAAGGACTTTATCAATCTCCTCTTTCTGTTTACATATGTTCCCGATTATTTCCATGATTCTCCGGGTGTATGCAGACCTGGAAACACAACATTGTTAAGCGGACGAGCACTTCCACAACGTCAGGTTAGACTTCACTGCTACACTCATTACCTGTTAATGTCTTTGGTGACCTTCTCGTACTCTGCGACGAGCTGGGAGTGGAGTTGCTCCTTATGCCTTACCTCCTCTCCCAGTTCTCGAGCCTTTTCCTTCAGGTTCCTCACCGCATCCACTTTCTTAAGGCTCTCTGACTGGAATACGAGACAATAGTTACTGTTCAACATTGCATGAGAATATTTTTGCTTTATGTGCCAATGCTCTACCAACTCAGCTAGTCAGAGTTTGATTGACAGCACCAGATGGAAAATCTCTCCTATAAAAAATTTGAATACACACTGATGAATCTATGTTTTATTTTACAATGTTAGTAGCATTTTGATTGGCCACTGATTAAATATCAATTATTGTGCATTTTAGCACTAGTAATTTATTTATCCATATTCGACGTTTAATGTAAGTATTTTCCATTTTAATTTGCAAATAATAGGCCTAATGAAATTCCTTCGGATTGTTTTCAGAATCCATTCCTAACCTGCATCATACACTTACATCATTAATATTATTGCCAGTGCATTTTGTGAAATCTGCACATAGCCTAATTTAAGCATTTGTTACGTGAGTGTATGTGGATGAATTTACTGTATTGGCCCGAAAATAAGACGACCTCAATTATAAGACAACCCTACATTTTAGAAGGGTAGTTACGAAAAAATAAATAAAATAGCTTATTAGTACATTTTGCTTCACATAAAACGGAAGTTTGAAGTTCATGTCGTAACTTCTTCTCTCGCCTTTATTTACGCATTGAGACAATGAAGATGCTTTCTTTTCCACATGGTCCGCCATGATGGTGGTCAAACAAAGCATTATGCGTAGAGAATAGAGATGCCAATCAGTGCAGTACACGGCAGTACAAGGAGAAGCACTAATTCGGGAAAAATAAAGTTTGGTAAGGTTTGATGAATTTCTGCGTGACTTTGACCTTGGGTAGGACGCACGTCATCTTGTGGGGATTCCCGCTGCTCTGCTGCATTCATGAATAGAGAGTTGTTAAAAGTCTTAGGCTGCGCATATGCGTAGGCCTATAGTTTTTATAAGCACATTTTGAGGGAAAAAACATCGTCTTATATTTTGACCAATACGGTAATTAGTTATAGATCGTCCAGGGTTAAGAAACAACATAGTGCTTTTCTTTCAGTGTAAAAAGAGAAATATCTCTTACAGCTCTGTTGGAATTGTGCTCTCTTGCGTCTCTATAATGAGCGAGGAGAGGCGCTCGGTGCTTCTCCCACTGAGCTGCCAGGTTCACCAACTTCTGCGCACTGCTCTCTACCAGTGCTTGTAGCTTTCTTATGTTGGTATCAGCATCAGGTAGCAGTTCATAAGTGCGCTTCCTCACTATTTGTCTTTCTTCTTTGTCCTTTAATACACGTTCCTCGCTTGACCTTTCTTCTGAGACCTGCAAACACAACAAAGTGTGACATATATTGAAAAATCAATAAAACTAAAGGCAGCAAGATCAGTTTTCTATATGGTCAGACGTTGTTAATTCTCTTGGGGTTGACTGGAGATCAGTTAAGATCTAAGTTCAGAAAATGATCTAAGATCAACTAATCAAAGTTGAGTTTTGATCCCAGCAGACCATAGCAAGGCGCAATATGACTATTCCTCTGTTTTGTGTTCTAGTAATCTTTCCAAGGGAAACAAGGATGTCCTAGTTCAAATTCTCTCAGGAAAATATAAAGACCTTATAGAATCCAAAAAGCAAAATATAGCCTCAGATTTGAATTCTGGCAATATAAATTGTGATATGGGAACATAAAATAAATGGTGCAATATAACTTATGTTGCACAAACTTTCTCGCATATACGTGTTGAAATCTAGCATAGAAAAAGTAAAAAGTAAACACTAACAGGTATCTAGAACTGAAGGCAATCAGGGCCCGTCTTTATGCACAATGCTTTTATCGTGAAATAATAATAATGATGATGATGATGATGATGATGATGATGATAATAATAATAACAACAATAATAATCATGAACAGCAGAGGGTGGATATTTTGAGTGGGTGTACACATCAGACAATACATGTATTTGTCTAAGTAAATCATGCATTTGACAAGTCTCGATTCAAAACATGATGTGTCCATCTAGGTATTAGAGGCATCAGTCACAACCTAATAAAGTCTTATTTTACTAACAGAACACAATTTGTGGAATTCGTCAATCAGAATGGCTTGTATAGATCTAGCAAAGCCAGCATAGTTACTGGCCTACCCCAAGGATCCATTCTAGGGCCTTTATTGTTTATATTATATGTATACGATATACAAAATATCATACCTATACATAGTGGCCTTACAATGTATGCGGATGATACAAGTTTATGTATCAGTAACAATAACTTAGAACTGATGGAAGTAGATATAAACATTATTTGCAGTACTTTGATACAATATTTTAATGAACTCAAATTAAAATGTAAACCCAACAAAAAGTGATTTTATCTAGCCTACTTCAACTACAAAAACGAACCATTTCAACCTGCTCTTAGAATAGATGATAACTTAATAGAACTTACAGGCGAAACAAAAGTGTTGGGCTTAACCATAGATGACAAATTAACGTGGAATGGCCATGTATACGAACTTGAACAAAAAATAAGCAGGGCACTTTTTGTACTGAGTAATATTACTAAATATGTACCCCTGAATGTAGCTAAGGCAGTGTATTTTGCTCTCATCTATTCACACATATCCTATGGGATTGAGTTATGGGGATGTACCTCTAAAACTAATTTGAACAAAATCTTAGTATTACAGAAGAGAGCAATCAGATATATAGGCAAAATACCATACAATAGTACGTGTAGGGAAACATTCAAAAAACTTAATTTATTAACAGTTCCAAGCATCTATATATTTAGAACCATTCTATTTGTTCATAATAATACACTACCACAATTGAATCTGACACACATGGGTACAATACCAGAAGAACGTGTGACCTAGCAGTAGATAGACATAGAATTAAGTTATTTGAGAAAAAACCCAGCTATAGTGGCACTAAGTTTTTTAATAAGTTACCTAAATCTATTAAATCATTGGTACAAAATAAATTAAAATTCAAAAACACACTAATGAAATACCTAACACAGAAAGCGTATTATAACATAGAGGAATTTTTGGAGGACAACCATTAAGGAAATTCACTATGATATCAAGTGTGTGAATATGTGAGTAGTAAATTAAACTGCAAAATGGTTAAATGTATTGGGTGTGAGGAAATGAAGATATCATCTTTTACTTATGTATCTGTTTTAAACTAAGGAAGTAAGGGTATGACATTGTTTCACTTGCATGTCGACGAATGAATAATTGTATATATGGGAACGTGTTGATTTTTTATGTTTTTCTATATACGTTTTAGTAGGGACTGACTTAGTCCACTTGTGTATTCTACACTGTATTGGACAGAAATTATTATTATTATTATTATTATTATTTAAGATGCGACCATGCATGAAAGAAGTTATGTGGTGTGAACACTTGAGACGTCTATTGTTGCATGTGTTCTTCTAAAGGAAAAATGTCTCCAGACGCTGGAACAAGATGTTACAGCAGCAGTCAATGTTAACAGCACACAACTTGCTGCAATGACAGAGATTCTATATCCCTTTAGAGATTAATGAGGGGTAGTGTAAGCCCTTCAGCTTCTCAACACTGCGACCTTAATAGATCTATTGTGAATATCCTATTCTAGCAATCACCACTTTAATTTAATGCGTTTTAATATAATAATAATAATGAAACTCAGTTATTCCGAACAGAATTGCTTTTTAATATGGCCTATACTTTTCTTGGGTGATGGCCATTCCTGAACCAGGGGATTTTTCTTACTGAAAAACCCACTACCCGGCCAGGAATCGAACCCGGACCGGCAGGGTGGAAAGAAAGTATGCTACCTACATACCCATGGCGGCAGACAATATGAATGGTTATAATGTGAATCTAACACGAATTCACATAGTTTCATAACATGAATCGTTTAAACATCAAATCTGTAGAAGACCACGAACACTTAGTGTCAACTGGCATATACATGACAAAGTCAATTCATACCATTTACGAAGCGTTTTTTTACAAAATGCGTTTTAATTAAAAATAATCCTATTATATTTTAGATGGTATATCACAAGATTAGGGTTTCTCTCCAGTTGGAGAGAGCCGGATGGATTTATGCATGCATCTTTCAGAATAATTTAGTAATACATGTCTATGTCGACAATAAGTTAACATGGGAACAGCATATAACATATATTAGCGGTAAACTTTCAAGAGTTATTTATTTGTTACGACACCTTAAATACTACGTTCCAGATAATCACATTAGATCTTCATACTTTGCATTTTTTCATAGTGTTATTGGATATGGAATAATACTCTGGGGAAACTCCTGTCATGTAAATAGAATTCTGTTACTACAGAAAAAAGCTATTAGAATTATCACTAATAGCTCACACAGGGAACACTGCAAACCTTTATTTCTACAACACAAAATATTAACAGTGATAAATCTATATATATTTACTGTTTTAATTTACATAAAGAATAGACAGTCAGAGTTGCAGTATAGAAATAATATTCACTCCCATGATACTAGATCCAGTAGTCATATATACATTCCGTTCCAACGATTATCCAAATCTCTGAATAGTCATGAAATCATAGGACATAAACTGTTTAATAAACTATCTGTATCTACTCAACATACTCATATCATTGTATTTAGAAAAAGATTACATAATTGGTTAGTTTGTAACCCTTTTTATACCTTGGATGAATACTTCAATTGTAATAGTGTAATTTAGCTTAAAATATGTGTTATTTGTAACTTAGAACTTAGTAATTTAGCTGTAGTTTAATATTAATTCTATTTTTAGAACTTTGTCTATTGCAGTAATGGCCTAACGACAATTAAATTATTATTATTATTATTATTATTATTTGGTGAATACCTGAATATAGGTTATGTTGTAGTTTCTTTTATTAATTAACTGGATATTAACTAATGGTCTTTAACACAAAATTCAGACAGCTTGTCAACATACATCATGTTATTAATTTCTTTATATATTTTCTTCGTTTTATAACATCCATAAGGAACGAACAAATTCGTAACTCCTATGCTTAACCAAATACTCTCAATAAGTAATACCGTCCACTCCCTGTCTTTTTCCGGGACACGCTACTACTAGCGCCGCCAGTGAGCAGGAATGGGCAGTTACTCGTCAGCTGATGTAGTTAACGTTTGACTGTTGTGTTTTGTGTACGAAAATATAATATAAATTCTAGTAAAACAGGGTGCCCACGGGGGGGGGGGGTTAAGACGCAGACTGCGTCATTGTAATTTCTGGGGGGGGGGGGAAATATTATCGTGTTATGAATTTTCTGGCCGGGGGTTGAAAATTGTTGCAAAATTAGAGTTTTATATGTTATAAATAAAAACGGCCAAGTTCTATAACTTCAAAAGGTCTCTTTTAATTCTTTATAAAGATAAAGATGAAGAATTTCGACAGCCATGGGCGTACCCGGGGGGGGGGGGCGCAAGGAAAAAAAATGTATATTATTAATTATTATCGTCAGGTGTTTGACAATTATTATAATAGCAGAAGTTTTACCAAATCGACAACATGGAAGCAGAATCCACAGTGGATTAGGAAAGGGGGGTTCAGACCCCCAAGAGTCAAAACCTAAAATTCTATATTTGTATTTAAAAAATATATTTATTTAATTAAACAAGATTTGTTGGTGTGTCAAATATGATATAGCAGTTATTTTCTTTTCATAACATAATGAGTAGGCCTATTATGTCCACTGTTCCATGTGCTATTTAACTTTTCTTATAAATAGTAATAAGTAGGCTATTATAATTTAGGTAACAATTTCATGTTTAAGTTGCCATGTCTTAGAGTATAGTAAACAAATTTGCTAACTGGTTTTTCAGTGCTAAAATAGCGTAAATTATGATTTTCATTAGTTCAACATTTATAAATTTCCCGGGGGTGGACATCCGACTTAGGTAACATTTTCTTGTTTACATTGGCATGTCTTAGAGTATGGTAAACAAATTTCCTAACTAGTTTTTTAGTGCTCAAATAGCGTAAAATGTGATTTTCATTAATTCAATATTTTAAAAATTTCCGGGGCTGGACCCCCCACCTAGGTAATGATTTCTTATGTACATTGAAATGTCTTAGAGTATGGTAAACAAATTTCATAACTAGTTTTCAGTGCTAAAATAGCGTAAAATGTGATTTTCATTAGTTCAATATTTAAAAATTTTCTGGGATGGACCCCCGACCCCTTTTTTGGGGGGTATTCCAAACCCCCCCGGCACTTCCGACCCTCCCCGCAATTATTTTCTGGCTACTTATTATATTATTAATATAAAATACAAAGTGGCCCAAGAAGTTAAAGCGACAAAAAATAAATTAATTTAAAAAATTGCCCCCCCCCTAGAAAATATCATATGGGCGCCCTTGTCGACAGGCAATTGGGTTGGGGGTGAGCAATGAAGTTTGGGGGGTGAGCAATGAAGTTTTGGGGGTGGGCACCCCTGAGTAAAATAATAAATACAACATAGGCCTAAAGAAAATGTCCGGTTATGTAGGTGGCATGATATGTGCCGTCTATGGTTGTAATAATTATTTTGAGAGTGAAATAAGTAAAATCGTTAATTAGAGTGTGTACAAGACTAATTCATTCAGATGTTCATGGGCTTACCATCCGAATTGTTTTACATGTAAAAATTTCAAATTAAAAAAAAAGTATATATTGTACAAAGTATCTTGCAAATCGTATGAATTAAAATTTAAAGCTGATTTTCACGAAAATGTATTAAAGTGAAACAATTAGTTTTGATACTTATTAAAAAAAAGTGTGTGTGGAACGCCATGCGGGAGAAGTGAAACTTTTTTTTATTTTTTCAATTTTGGATTTTTCAAATTTTGGATTGTTGGACTTTTTAATATTGGGTTTTTGGACTTTTTAGATTTTGGATTTTTTAAATTTCTGACCTTTTAATTCTTTAATTTTTATTTTTAAATTTTTTTACATTTTAGATCATTGAATTTTTTTAGTTTTGTATTTTTTTATTTTGGATTTTTTATTTTTATATTTTAGAATTTTATAATTTTGGATATTTATGTTTTAAATTTTGGATATTAAGATTTTTTTATTTTTTAAATTTTGGACTTATTAATTTTGGTTCTTTGAATTTTTTGATTTTGAAATTTTAGATTATTTAAATGTTGGATCTTTGATTTTTTATTTTTTGTATATTTTAATTTTTTAACTTTTTAAATTTTGGATTTTTTAATTTTTAATTTTTGGACTTTTTCAGTTTTGGATAAGCCTAATCATTGAGTTGATTGTTTTCTGTGCAGTCCGTTCCGTCACACCTCACTAATTTCGTGACGAATTTGAGCGTTACACAAGCTCTCGATTTACCCCTACCGCGGCTAAAGAAGTTTTACTTAAAAAAATAGCGTTATCGTCATTTAATTAAGTTAGTTTATCGGTAGTGTAAATTATGTTATTTCCCGACCTAATTCCTGCATTATCGAGCACAAAAATAAGTTACTGTGTCATCAGGACTTTGAAAAGCAAATTTATTTCTGCAGCTATATAGGTTCATTAAGTAGCTTCTGAGACTGCTGCCCATTCCCACTCAACAGATGGCACCTCTGTGCTAGTGGACAGTTTGAACAAAGGGAATAGAGTAGAGTGGGCGGTATTCTTATTGAGAGTATTTGGCTTAACCGCTGCATTTATTTGTGAAGGATAAAATGTTGGAAGGACGCGAAATAAAATGCTAACTACTATGGTTTTCTCCATGGTAGTTGGAAGGACGCGAAATAGTGTTAACTACTATCAAGTACTCGCAATAAGTAATAACGTCCACTCCCTGTCTCTTTCCGGGACACGCTACTACTAGCGCCGACAGTGAGCAGGAATGGGCAGTTACTCGTCAGCTGATATAGTTAACGTTTGTCTGTTGTGTTTTGTGTACGAAAATATAATATAAATTCTAGTAAAACAGGGTGCCCACGGGGGGGTGGGTTAAGACGCAGACTACGCCATTTAAATTTCTGGGGGGGGGGGGGAATATTATCGTGTTATGAATTTTCTGGCCGGGGGTTGAAAATTGTTGCAAAATTAGAGTTTTATATGTTATAAATAAAAACGGCCAAGTTCTATAACTTCAAAAGGTCTCTTTTAATTCTTTATAAAGGTAAAGATGAAGAATTTCGACAGCCATGGGCGCCCATACCCGGGTGGGGGGCGCAAGGAAAAAATGTATATTATTAATTATTATAGTCAGGTGTTTTTCTTTTAAGACAATTATTTGAGTTTTACCAAATCGACAACATGGAAGCAGAATCCACAGTGGATTAGGAAAGGGGGGTTCAGACCCCCAAGAGTCAAAACCTAAAATTCTATATTTGTATTTAAAAAATATATTTATTTAATTAAACAAGATTTGTTGGTGTGTCAAATATGATATAGCAGTTATTTTCTTTTCATAACATAATGAGTCCACTGTTCCATGTGCTATTTAACTTTTCTTATAAATAGTAATAAGTATTATAATTTAGGTAACAATTTCATGTTTAAGTTGCCATGTCTTAGAGTATGGTAAAAAAATTTCCTAACTAGTTTTTAGTGCTAAAATAGCGTAAAATATGATTTTCATTAGTTCAACATTTAAAAATTTCCCGGGGGTGGACACCCGACTTAGGTAACATTTTCTTGTTTACATTGGCATGTCTTAGAGTATGGTAAACAAATTTCCTAACTAGTTTTTTAGTGCTAAAATAGCGTAAAATGTGATTTTCATTAATTCAATATTTAAAAAAATTTCCGGGGCTGGACCCCCCACCTAGGTAATGATTTCTTATGTACATTGAAATGTCTTAGAGTATGGTAAACAAATTTCATAACTTGTTTTCAGTGCTAAAATAGCGTAAAATGTGATTTTCATTAGTTCAATATTTAAAAATTTCCCGGGGTGGACATCCGACTTAGGTAACATTTTCTTGTTTACATTGGCATGTCTTAGAGCATAGGTGAGCAACTGAGGGGAAACGTTTTAGTCACCATCCCTTGCTGTGACGTAAGAAACCTGTTCTTCATGTTCAGTGTCACGTCGAAACTGCTGTATGCTGACGTCAAGGGCGGCTGTAGTGGGAGAAATTCCCCTACCGTACAGTGACACGATGTGCACCAGTTGCGCACCCATGTCTTAGAGTATGGTAAACAAATTTCTTAACTAGTTTTTGAGTGCTAAAATAGCGTAAAATGTGATTTTCATTAGTTCAATATTTAAAAATGTTCTGGGATGGACCCCGACCCCTTTTTTGGGGGGTATTCCAAACCCCCCGGCACTTCCGACCCTCCCCGCAATTATTTTCTGGCTACTTATTATATTATTAATATAAAATACAAAGTGGCCCAAGAAGTTAAAGCGACAAAAAATAAATTAATTAAAAAAATTGCCCCCCCCCCCCTAGAAAATATCATATGGGCGCCCTTGTCGACAGGCAATTGGGTTGGGGGTGAGCAATGAAGTTTGGGGTGTGAGCAATGAAGTTTTGGGGGGTGGGCACCCCAGAGTAAAATAATAAATACAACATAGGCCTAAAGAAAATGTCCGGTTATGTAGGTGGCATGATATGTGCCGTCTATGGTTGTAATAGTTATTTTGAGAGTGAAATAAGTAAAATCGTTAATTAGAGTGTGTACAAGACTGATTCATTCAGGTGTCCATTGGCTTACCATCCGAATTGTTTTACATGTAAAAATTTCAAATTAAAAGAAAAAGTATATATTGTACAAAGTATCTTGCAAATCGTATGAATTAAAATTTAAAGCTGATTTTCACGAAAATGTATTAAAGTGAAACAATTAGTTTTGATACTTATTAAAAAAAGTGTGTGTGAAACGCCATGCGGCAGATGTGAAACATTTTTATTTTTTCAATTTTGGATTATTGGATTTTTCAACTTTTGGATTGTTGGACTTTTTAATATTGGGTTTTTGGATTTTTTAGATTTTGGATTTTTTAAATTCCTGATCTTTTAATTCTTTAATTTTGGATTTTTAATTTTTTTTTTTACATTTTAGATCATTGAATTTTTTTAGTTTTGTATTCTAAATTTTTTATTTTTTATTTTTAATTTTTATTTTTTTATTTTTATATTTTAGATTTTTTTCATTTTGGATATTTATGTTTTAAATTTTGGATATTAAGGTTTTTTTAATTTTGGATTTTTAATTTTTTAAATTTTGGACTTATTAATTTTGGTTCTTTGAATTTTTTATTTTGAAATTTTAGATTATTTAAATGTTGGATCTTTGATTTTTTATTTTTTGTATATTTTAATTTTGGATATTTTAACTTTTTAAATTTTGGATTTTTTAATTTTTAATTTTTGGACTTTTTCAGTTTTGGATAAGCCTAATCATTGAGTTGATTGATTTCTGTGCAGTCCGTTCCGTCACACCTCACTAATTTCGTGACGATTTTGAGCGTTACACAAGCTCTCGATTTACCCCTACCGCGGCTAAAGAAGTTTTACTTAAAAAATTAGCGTTATCGTCATTTAATTAAGTTAGTTTAGCGTAGGGTTGCCACCTGTCCCGAATTAGGCGGGGCATCCCGTATTTTAAGGACATTTTCAGCGTCCCGAATTATGCCTAAGAGGGACGCATTATATTGCGGGACGCCAAATTATTCCGAAACAAAATATGAGACAGCAATTCTTGGTGGCGTCTTTTGTGAATTTCGTCTCATGGTCAAGATATCGATGTCGTTCCATCGCTAAAATGTATTGTGTTGGCAGCATTGAAATCACCGCCCATGATGTTATTCTTTGTAATTTATTTGTATAAGTCGCGCGGGCATTCTTGGGGTATGTCCGTGATCTGTACAACCAGCGTGCGAGCCATTAACGGGTGATCCGACGGGGAAGTACCGAAAACAGATCATATGACACTCTGTACTGATTTGCCAAGTACAGTTCCTTCTGGAATTATAGCACAGCAAGACGTGTGTAGTGTTATCAGTTGTAATTTTAATCCACGTTCTCTGTGTGTTTTGTGTGTCGTTCGTTGAGTAAGAACTAATTAAATATTTCTCCTGTTATTCCTAAACTTAGTGGTAAGCCATTACCTAGTCAGAGTCTGGATTGCCAATGTTCATAATTTTTTCGAAACATGTCTATGATTGTACATTGTTTTTTGAAATACTATGAGAAAGCTTTAAGTTCCTTAGAGAAAGTATTTGACTTCACAGAAAACAATCTTTATGGCACACTGAAGAACTTGAATCTCAAGAGTTCACTATCTTTCAAAGATCTCAAAGACTGTGAAGGCACATAATGTAAAATCTAATGTTAATTTTTATGAGTTATATGAGGAATTCTGCTTTAGTTCAGATATAATAAATACTACAGAAGGAGAGACTATGCATGAATATGAAATGGAAGAAAATTATTCAGGAGATTGGTAAAGAACACATTTCCAATCTCAAATGCTTTGTTCTGAGCATTCCTGGTAGCAATGCCTTTGTGGAAAGAGTGTTCTCTCTCTTGAATCTAAAATGGACGGAATCCAGAAATAGGTGCTCAGCTGACCTCATAAGGAGTGAAGTCATTTCTGTGAATGTTACAGATAACTGCAGAGATTGTTTAGTGAGAGTGAAACAGAACAAACAACTATTAGAAGCTGCCAAATCAAACAAGAAATACAGCTTCAAGTCATGAATTTGCCCAGGTTTTTTCTATTTTTTATTTTATGTATTTTATTTTATTATTCTGCTAATCTAATCTTTTCTAATGTTAGTGTTACTGTTACATAGCCTATTCAGTTTTGGCTTTGTAATATATTCCGTCTTTCAGTTATTAATAAATTGTTCCGTGTACAATTTTAGGTATGAAGATCGGCGATCTGCATATATTCGATAAGTGTCCCTCCTTAGCCTTACCAAAAGGTGGCAACCCTAGTTTAGCGGTAGTGTAAATTATGTTATTTCCCGACCTAATTCCTGCATTATCGAGCACAAAAATAAGTTACTGTGTCATCAGGACTTTGAAAAACAAATTTATTTCTGCAGCTTTATAGGTTCATTAAGTAGCTTCTGAGACTGCTGCCCATTCCTACTCAACAGATGGCACCTCTGTGCTAGTGGACATTTTGAACAAAGGGAATAGAGTAGAGTGGGCGGTATTCTTATTGAGAGTATTTGCTACTATGGTTTTCTCCATGGTAGTTGGAAGGACGCGAAATAGAATCCTAACTACTATGGGTTTTCCATGGTAGTTGGAAGGCCGCGAAATAGAATCCTAACTACTATGGTTTTCTCCATGGTAGTTGGAAGGACGTGAAAAAATGCTAACTGCTATGGTTTTTCCATGGTAGTTGGAAGGCCGCGAAATAGAATCCTAACTACTATGGGTTTCTCCATGGTAGTTGGAAGGACGTGAAATAGAATGCTAACTACTATGGTTTTCTCCATGGTAGTTGGAAGGACGTGAAAAATGCTAACTACTATGGTTTTTCCATGGTAGTTGGAAGGCCGCGAAATAGAATCCTAACTACTATGGTTTTCTCCATGGTAGTTGGAAGGACGTGAAATAGAATGCTAACTACTATGGTTTTTCCATGGTGGTTGGAAGGACGTGAAATAGAATGCTAACTACTATGGTTTTTCCATGGTAGTTGGAAGGACGTGAAAAAAATGCTAACTACTATGGTTTTCTCCATGGTAGTTGGAAGGACGCGAAGAAGAATACTAACTACTATGGTTTAAGTTTACATTTAAGTTTCAAGTTGCATGCTGATGCATGCTAATGCTATAAGGCATATCAATTAATCTGTAAACGCAATATTGTAACATTTGTAGACAACTCATCATAAATATTAGCTTTGTATCTTTATCTTGTACTGAATTTAATGTGTAAATATGTATTATACTAGGATGTGCCCGCAGCTTCGCCCACGATAATTAATTGAAAAATTAGAAATTAATAGTATAATAATTATTAAAGCATTATATTTATTAACACTTGCACGCGAATCATTCTTAAACTAAACCATTAATAATTAATGAAACACCTAAAATTCCGGCTTTAGAGTACATTCTACGATTAGAAATTTCCACCTGGGAAAACGATCTCAGATTCGATTATGCAGTTCCAAAGATAACTGTGAACCACTGCCTTCTAAACTGTATAGGCTAATTCTCGTGTGTAATTCTCGAGATGGCGGTGGATAATACGTATCGTTTTTCAACTGATTGTTGACAGATGAATGAGATGTGAATTTTATTTGATAAATTCAGTGTAATTTTCAGAAATTATATAATTTTTCAAGAGAAGGAGTGATTGATTTGGATTATTATTATCAGCGATATTTCAAGAGATAAAACCATCAATATTTTACAGCTGTTGCCCCCGGCTTCGCCCGCCATTATTCATTGACTCCAGGATTTTTAAGAAAATTACACTGGTAGATTATTAAAAATGTTTGTGGTTCAGAGCTATGAAAATTGTAAGTAAAAATAAAATTAGAATATTTGTTCATTGTGTTCATTTCACTTAGGCCTTATATAATAAAGAAACGATTTTCCTTCCTAATTTTGTAGTCGTCAGGAAAGTTTAGACTGCGAGAGACGAACATCGCCGAGTATACCCAATGTCTCACGAAGCGGGCGAGCAAGCACGCTATTTAGGGCCGTTGAGTTGTATAAGAGTAGATGTAATGAATTGTAAATATTTGGACGCGTCCAATAACATGTACATCTTCAGAAGGACTAAATAAATTCTAATTCTAATTCTCCTTGTTTCTTTATATATATTTTGCGTTGTTTTATAACATCTAGAAGGAACGAACAAATCCTAACTCCTGTGATTAACCGATGCATTTATTTCAGAAGAATAAAACAGTAAATAATCCAATCAGTAAAAGAAAACAAATGCATAGTTTCAACCGGCTATTCTAATAGTCGCCAATTTAATTTAATGCTTTTTAATACAGCCTATAATTTTCCTGGGTGATGTCCGGTCCTGAACCCGCAGATTTTTCGTTACTGAAAAACCCACACTACCCAGCCGGGAATTGAACCCTAACCACCTGGGTGGAAGGCAAGTATGCTACTCATACATCCATGGTGGCGGACCCTATATCCCTTTTCGCAAACTCTCTGCACATTGTGCGCAATCCTTTGCATCAACAACCAACAATTTATCCCGTTTAAACATGCTTTCTAAACTAAAACTAAACTCCGTGGCACAACATCCCTGGAGGGACAAGGCCTACCACCCGACCGCTGCGTCATCTGCCATAGGCAAACAGCAGGATTGGGGGCATGTAGTCAGCATGCCGACACCCACGGCCGTTAATGGTGGTTTCCATGACCGGAGACACTACTTCTCTATCAAGTAGCTCCTCAATTTGAATCACGAGGCTGAGTGCACCCCTACCAGACCTCCCTACCTCAGAAAAATCCGAAGAAGTACCGGGAATCGAACCTGGGCTGACGGATCTGTAGTCAGCGATGCTAACCACAAGACCACGCTGGCGGTCAAGTACGCTTTCTATTGTAACAAAAACAAGATAAGTACATTACTTTCAGTACATTTAACTCTATGTTAATTTATAACAAATGCAAATTATTGCTGGTGGAACTCACACAGTGAAATGAAATCATATAACTAATCATAGATTGACTAACACACTATATACTTCACTTACCTGGATGTCAACTGACATGTAGGTTAGGGTGACCATATTTCAAAAATGAAAAAACGGGACACTCAGGCATGTTATATGGATTATTGAGAAAAATGAATCCATAATTATAAAATGCTATACATATTCTATAATTAATAATTAAATTTTAATTTTAACCAATAAAGTGAACATGTTATAACCTTACAAATAATATTTTAAAGATACTTCAATAAAATCCTTGCCTACATCTGAGAAGTTAAGTTCAGAGTCAAAATCTTATTTATAGTTCACTGCATCGGATACAGTGCATCCGGAATCTGAACCAGTATTTCTTTGGTATTTTTGCGAGTTCTGTATTTCTTGCAAAAGTTTTGGTTGTTCTAACAGAAAATTATAAAAACTTTTGCAAGATATACCACGGAAATGCACATTGACTGTAACCATAGCCTTAACAGTTTCAACATTAAACCTATTCTTTTCATCTGTCCACATACAATTGACAATTGAAAACACTCTCTCTAATGCTGCATTTGTTCCTGGAATCGCCAAAGCAAAGCTCACAAGACACACAATGCTATCAAATTCAATATTTTGATCCTTCATAACACTAAAAATATCCATCCACTTATTTTCAGTTGCAGATCCACTGTTCTTCCAAGTTTCACTTTTAATTTCAAAGATGTTTTGTACATGTCGTACTTCATCAAAAAGTTTATCTTCGTCTATCACTTTTTCTAATCTATTGTCAATTTCTATTATCCACTGCAAACACTTCTGAACCTGGTTCCATGAAGGAGGACTGTTCAGTTGAACCCACTGGAGTTCGTAGAGTTTTTCAAAAGGCTGTGCCCAGTTCTCTACGTATTGTAGGAAAGTTTCATAAAACCTGTTTGCAATCTCTGCAAATTCACGATCTTTCATCAAACCTCCATCTTCTAGGTCTTTCAGCAAGGAGATCATTACGGAAGTTCGAAAATTCTGTGTTTTTCTGCACATAAGTTTGTTTTTCAAGGTGCACAATTCATCTGCAACTTCATTGCCACATATATTGTCCTTTTCAATTTTTTTCACAGTGTTTGCACACACTTTCAATTGAGAGTTTATAAAATGAAGCCAAAGTTGTGATTGTGGATTGCTGAAGAAGTCCATTAGTAGCTTGGGACACTTCTCCTGTGAGAGAAAATAAGATTTAAGACCTTCATACATTTCGATCACTCTATTCACTGCTGGTTGTAATGAAAGCCATCTTGTTTTTACACTTCCTAACACCTGTCTATATTCGACATCAACAAACTCACAGAAGCTCTTCAATTCAGACACTCTAACAGCATAAATGTGGAAATACTGGAATACCTTATTAATAATCGTGTCAGCATCAATAGGTAAAATGTCTGCACTTGTTTGCATGGCATTGTGTACAATATGAGCAGCACAATCTATTCCAAAAATGTTATCATTTACCTCCTGTCTTAATTTGGAAAACACATTGTTGGAACCTTTTCTTCGAACACCACCGAAGTTTGTGTTGCAGCTGTCACCACAGAAAGCAATCACTTTGTCAGTCAACTTATATTTTTTCAAGATGCATAAAATGTGGTTTGTTAGCATCTCTGCTGTTTCCCCTGAAAGGTTCTGGAACTCAAGCAGTTTGATCTGAATCCCTTTATTAGGTATGTAATACCTTACAAGGACTGGAACTAACTTCAGGTTATTGTGGTTTGAAGTATCAACCATAACTGATACATATTTTGCTTCTTGCAAGTCCTTGGTGATTTCCCGTAGTGCGAAAGGAGCCAAGACGTTCACCACGATTGCCTCGCATTTTGTCCTCCCACATGAAAACTTCTTTTCAAACAGACTACGCACAAGAGTTGATGTACAGTCCATTGAACGATAAGAGTGGTTATGTTTGATCGTATGAAATGTAAACAAACCTTCTTGGGCAGCAAGACTTTGCCTTCTTCATCCAATTTTCCTTGCGTTGTCATAAAAGCTGTTAACTTTTTGCTGGAACTCCTAGCAGCCTCTGCCACTCTGTGCTTCTTCTTTTGCACATGTTGTGTTATGTCCGACCGGCCGCCATGCTCGATAGAAAACACGCCTTTGCATAAAGTACATAATAACTTGTCTTCCTCTGCTCTAAGAAACAGAAAATCTTTCTTTAATGCATCCGTGAAATTGCATTTTCGTTTAGGCATCCTTAACCAACGGCTTCACAATCTGTGCTTTACACAATCCTAGATAACTTGATGAACACAACAGGACGTCACGAACAAGCGAAAATACAAATGTAAACGTTGGAAAAGGACGCCAACGGCCAATGTTTCAAAACTCAGAAATTCAAACGCCACCTCTTGGCAAACATTAGAATCCGTGTTAATAAAGAAAGAAAGAAATGAGCGTGATTTGAGCGTGCGCACAAAACTGTAACTTACGTACACAGAATAAATTTCATGAAAACGGGACATTAAGAAATTAATTTAAAAAAGGGACATTTTACGTCCCGTTAAACTTTTGTCGGGACAACGGGACCAGTCAATCAAAAAAGGGACAATCCCGTTAAAAACGGTACGTCTGGTCACCCTAATGTAGGTGACCATGCAGGCAAAGGACCTGCGAAACGTGTACTACCAAAATAATTGGTAAGTGAAGTATATAGTGTGTTAGTCAATCTAAGATTAGTTCTATGTTAATTATACTTATTCTAATCAAATAAAGAATTCGTATGTTTGTTGGTCTGGACAGTGATAGAGCCAATGAAATTAATTGTTTTCATCATCAGAGTAATTAGACATCTGTAGAATGGGAAAGTGTACCAAATTTATAAAAGTTATGTTACACTGCATTATAAGGAGCCTAACATGGCCTATATAGAGACAACAACCACGGTAAAGCAAGGATTGCATGAAGTTGAGGGAGCTGAATTTTGAGGTACAACTGCCTCTTGTAGTTCCCTCCAAGTGGTGATTCTAGCTATTATATCTCAGGGTTCCACCACTTTCAGGTCAAATTGCAGGAAAATCAGCACGATTATAAAATACTTTTCTGTAGATTTATTCAACTTGTTAATTACAACTTTACAAAGTACTAGTGTGCCGCTTATTATATACTAGCAGATCCCCGTGGCTTTGCCCACGATAATTAATTGTAAGATAAAAAAATTAAGAGCAAAATAATTAAAACATTGTATTTATTAACATTTGCACGCGAAACATTCATAGGCCTAAACTAAACGATTAATATAATTAATGAAACAGCTAAAAATCCGGCCTTGAAGTGAATTCCACAGTGGAGCATGGGAAAAACTACCTCAGATTCGAGTTCCCTGGCCCAGAAAACCCCTGCATAGTGAGTTTCGTCCAAATAGAACAATGTTTGCCCATTTACGCTTATTTTCATTATCTCTCTTCTGTGTAGGTTGAAAATTTCAGATGTCTACAAGCCTTGACATTATAAACAAATGAATCGGCCATGATGGGCTTATAAAATGACGCAATTCTTTAATTTCCAAATCATGACAAAAGTAGGCAAGGCCACCTAAATTGATTTGACATTGAAATGTATTACTCAAAACCGATGATTCGAAAACACAAAAAATGCACGTTTTCTGCCCTTTTTTTACTCATAACTCACGAACGAAAGCAAAATTTAAAATTTCGGCTTCAAGGTGCATTTTCCGACCCTTCAGTCCACCTATGTTTAAAATTTCAGATTTTTGCGTTCAGTAGATTTCGCTTGGCATCGCAGGCAGGCAGGCAGGCAGGCAGACAGACAGACAGACAAAGACTTCCTTTTATTAATATAGATTGTACTGTTATGATACAACTGTTGGAGGCTGATTGCGTGCTGAATAGATATACTGCAGCGACACATCTGACCTCTCTGAATTCTTGAGGGAGACTCCTCATTTGGGGCGCATCAGATCCTCTTATAGGGGAGTCCATATCTCTCAAGAGACTTGTGATTCTCGTTTTGAACAAGGTTCTCTTACCTAGTGTGAAAATGAACATTATGCTCTCATAGGTTAATTAATGGCTTTCAAATGAGCATCTTGACTCGAATTAGCCGTTATAAAGTCAGTAACGACAATTACTGGGAATCACCTTTTAATATGTTACTATGCTTGTCCTTACTGCAGGACAGGCATAAGTACAGCAGAGACGATAGTTCTCTGCCGGTGTGTTTTCGTGCTCTACCCAGTCACTGAGCCTAGCCTGCCAGTCATGCACAGTGTAGAACATTTTCAGCCGGCCGGTCATGCGCAGGACATTAAATATTTAGTTTGGAAGAAGATCTTGAAGTTGTATAGTCTCGCCACCGTCGTGTGTGCATAGGTTGTTTTAAAATTGAGTGAATCGTGAATAGTAGGCCTACTTGTTTCTTGTTTTAGTTTTTTCTTGTTAGTTATGTTTTAGTTGTTGTTAGTGTTTAGTTAGTTGTTAGTTTTTTCGTGTTATGTATTTAGTATAAACTAAAATGCCACCAATTCAATCTAAACTTGGCAGAAAAACATTGCACAGTCAAACCCGAGAAATTGTGTATAATGTGCATTCATTTATGAAAAGTGAAGCTGCTTCTGGGGAGCTTTTAATACCGCTAAAAAAGGTTCAAGAGACTCTCTCTGCTCTGTGATTTTTTATGCATACGACTTGTGAGTGACTTCACTTCTCAGATTTTATTTGGGTTATGTGTCCTTCCGGGGTGTGGTGTGGTAACGGCATTCTTTTAATTTTTATAATCAACCATTCAATAATTCAATATCACATGAAGAAAATGTCATGCATAAGCGTTATTTACAAGTATTCCAACGGATAAACTTCTGGAGCTGATAAGAGACTGGCTGTCTCAGAATGAGGTTACAGCCGAAGAAATTGAAGGATACATTGAACTCATCGAGTTGTGCATCAAACAAAACAGTTTTATATTTAACCAAGAATGTTACAAACAAACTGCACATTGTCACCATTACTAGCAGACGTGTATATGAATGAGTAACTTAGAACTACAGGTTACCAGGGGATTCCCTCACATTTTCAAAAGCTGGAACAGATATGTTGACAATACTTTCGCTATAGTTCTGGAGAGATTTATAGAAGATTCTATTAAGCTACTAAACAGGGTGACCAGCAAAGTGACTTTAGAAAATTCCCTGACTTTTCCCTATTGTTGAAAAATGTTCCCTGACCATAAATAGTAAAGGGAGAGGTTTTAAACTCGTCGGAGAAAATGCGCATTACATCGCAAGCGTTCTTAAACACGTCTCCTTTCCAGTGCATGCTCAGTCGCATCATCGGTCTTGGGAAGCTATGGAACCGATGGCTGGTTTAAAATGGTCCAACGAAAATTGTTATTAAACTCAGAGCATTTGCAAAAAAATCCCTTTAGGCAGGCCTACTGGATGAGGTAGATTTCGAAGTGCTTTTGGTTTAATTTATTGTCGCTGCGCAGCACTCTTCTTCTTTAGCCTTGGCATGACAAACCCGCAATAATAACAGCAAAAATTAGGAAAGAGCGCTGTAACGGGACCTAAATATGCTAACGGTGGCTTTAACCAAGAAACTACTGGTCTATACTTCTGGTTTTATTAAAAATCATAAGCTTACTATGAACTCCATAGGGAGTACTCTAATTTATTCAACCGAAGTTTCCCTCTATACTTCATAGTGGCCGAGATACAAATTTTTCAAAATTTCAACCCCCTCTCCCGACCCCCCCCCCCCTTGGGCCAATTTTGATCATTAACGAACTTGTCCGAACTATTGGGCCTAGAAATATCATAATAAAATTTTGTTCAAATATCTTCAAAATTACAGCCGCTAGCGTGTAAAGATAAAGATATATATACACATCTATAAACTTTTGAACGGGCGGTGGTTTCGTACTTAGGGAGGCATGAAACGTAAAGATATGAAAGAATTTTTTGAAAGTCATGACATGGTAGTGATCCCAATAGGTAGATTTTTCTTTGAAATCTACCTAAAAGCAAATTTTCTCCGGCAGTGTCTTCACATTTCATAACGGCTAGATTAAATAACACGACACACACGTGACACACCAGGCCACATCACATGAATTTAAACTGACAATATACGCATGCATACAAGACCAACATGGTTGATGCAACTATCGATTGTTATATGTACGATACAATCGATATATAAAGTAGTCACAGCAAGACCTTGATCGCTGCCGATATATCGATATTCAATCGATCCTCAGCTGGCACATCTTTTAAAACGAGTTTGACAAAAAAAATCCTCACATTAAGGATGCACCCTAGTTTTTTTGCTATAAAAAACTGTGGGGAAAGTGCATCTATTACATGGATAAATACGGTAATTGAGTGCATACTCCAAATCTAAATTTTTTTTAAATTCCAGGTTTTTATTGAAAATTTCCCGACTTTCCCAAGATTTCTCCAGAAAAACAAAAATCCATGACTTTTCCCGGTTGCTAGTCACCCTGCTAAATTTACAGGACAGAACAATAAAATTTACTATGGAAATTGAACAGAATGGATGGTTATCGTTCCTAGATCTAAAAATCATCAGAGGTCAGAACAACCTGGAATTTGGCATCTATAGAAAACCTACACACGTCGACAACTACATATAAAATACAATAAGTTCAATCCAAAACCACACCAGTTTGCCATCTTCCATAGCTTAATACATGGACTCCTACCAGAGGTGTACACATTCTGATTTTAACTTGCTTTCCCCTTTCTAACTCTGCAACCAGCCACAGCTTTTAACTTTCTTGACAAGAGAGCAAGCCAGATTGCTACGATACTGTCGCTATGAGTCACAAGCTCTTCATAACCTGGTGGGTTACATGGGGCCTAAAGAAACTGCAAGGCCTGGCGGAAAGAATATGAAACTGGGTATATCAGTGCAATGGTAAGTCGTGCAGTTACGTAGTTGAGGAACTTCAGATGTGTTTAGAGTGCAAGTAAAAGGAGAATGAAGAATTTTACCCTGAAGGAAGCCGAGAAGAACTTAAAATGTGGAGAGTTTGAATTATCAATGAACAAAGGTAATAGTCCGGCATGGGGAAAATTTTCAAACATTTTCGAGAAAACATCAAAAAAATTAATAATACCAATAACAATAATAAAAATAATAAATGTGTTAAGATTCTAAAACGAGTTTTAATACTTTATCCACCTTTTATTTATCTACATGATGAATTTCTTCTACCAACATGTAGAAAAGCAAGAAAGTATTACCTACGCTTAGCAACAACAGTTGTTTAGCTGATAAGAATGTCGCAAGCTTATTCAGACTTGGATGGATTGGATTTAACCTGACCCATCCAAGTCTAAAGAAACCTGCCTGCTATCTGGGACGCTCGCAACTTGTTTGCCTGGCGTTCAAGCGGGTATGGGCAAGCTAAAATCAAGATTTGTACACCTCTAGCTCCTACACGTTCCCTTAACTAAAGTTGAATACAACAAAGAACAACACACACAAGAAATAGCCATCATCAATTGTTTCAATACCAACTTTATAGACAAGATGATTTTAAAGCATAAGAAGCAAAAGATGATAAAAGAAGTATGTACTTTAATTAATGCAGAGAAAGATCAACTTAAGTTTAGAAAGTTTACTTCCCTAGTAGCACAGATCGTTGGGCCAATGTTGGGAAATGATCGCCATGTTTCGTTGGCTAACGGTTAGGAATGTCCGTCGGGGTTCCGTTGGCAAAGTGCATTTTACCCAACCAATTGCCAACTGTAGCCAACCAATATCCAACAAAATCCCAACAGTTGGGAATGTTCGTTGGCGATCTGTTGGGCCATCATTGTAATGCCAACAGAATGCCAACTGTTGCCATCCGAATTCCAACATAATTCCATCCATAAGCCAACCAAAATCCAACGATTTCCCTACATTCCTCCATTGGGTTCTGCTTTTTGCCTTGGTTTCATGTTTATTTTGTCAAAATTAGGTAGTTGATAAAATATTTACCCCAGCAACTGCAATTTAAGAATGACTTATAAATCCATGCAAATCTTTCGCACTTCACCCCTTTTGATAATAGTCCAAGAAAACCAAGTATTTAGCTAACTAATAAATTCACTCATACAGATTCACAAAACACAGTATACAGTTCATATGTTGCTCTTAATTCAACCGTATACTGTATTTTGTGAACGTATAAGAATGAATTTATTAGTTAGCTAAATGCCTAGTTTTCCTGGGCACCTATCAAAAGGGGCGAAGTGCGAAAGATTTGCATGGACTTGCTAATCATTCTTAAATTGCAGTTGCTGAGGAAAATATTTTATCAACTACCTAATTATGATAAAAGAAACATGAAACCAAGACAAAAAGCAGAACCTAATGGAGGAATATAGGGAAATCATTGGATTTGGATGGCTTATTAATGGTTATACATTGCTTTCACTGTACGACTTGGCCGGCAATCGCACGGGCCGCTCCGTCACAGATAAACCGCATGCGGGGCCAGGCGCATGACATATCACGGTACTCCCGGCGAATCGTATATATTTCCGTAATTGTAATCACAATAAAATATGAAAATATAAAATAAAAATACAAACTTGCCTTGTCACAGGAGATGTTGGAAATGCCGTCCTTCTGCATCATTACATCTACGGCACCTTTTGAGGAAATTGCTATTCACACGCAGTAGTTCTAATGTATAATTATGTCGTGGCATTTTTAAAACACTTCAAGCAAAACTAAAAACTACTTTAACCATAAAAAAACACAAACACTGCTGTAATAATTATTCACGTGTGAACGCAATCAGATCACATGCTAGACTTCAGCGGTGAGACAACGAGGCATCACTTGGGCGCTTGATGCATGAGTCACGGATAGTCGGCCCGTGCGATTGCCGGCCAAGTCGTACAGTGAAAGCACTGTAATACTAATGGTCGAGAACTTCATCCCATGAGGGGTTAAGGCCTACTACCCACGTTGCATCTTCTTCCTCCATTCTTCTACATTGGCAGATGGTGGTCTTCATGACTGAAGCCGCTATTTCTTTATCAAGTGGCTCCTCGTCTTCATGAGGCTATGTGCACCCTGGTCCAGAATTCTATATCTCAGAAAAATGGTGATACATGGTATAACATAAGGAAAGAATCTTGGCTATAGGCTAAATAAAATTCAGAGAAATGAATAATGAATAGTTTATTGTTATTGTTGCTTTACAAGTTATGGATAAGTCAGATATATATATTATGAACTACATAACATATATTAATAAACTTCATTTTTATGTAATGTGAGAATAGTTGATTTATGTAAGTTGATCTTTCCACCTCATGCCCTCAATATAGTCTAGGAAATCCAAGAATGTTACCATTAACGTTTACAATATTATATGGTGTTAATCTTTATTTTCTCATATAAGTAACAATGTGCAATCTTTTAGCCTACTGTGATTAGTTAATTTGTTATACAGCTGTCTTGTGACCAGTTATAGCATCACCATTATTAGGCCTATACGTTAGAAATATAATCAACTCTATCAAGTAACTTCCATTCTATTTGCCTGTATAATTTAAAAACATAGTTCATAACAGGGTTAAAAGGCGTATTTACATTATGTTTGAAAAACAGTCTAATCTGATTAGCTTAACCTGTAAGAGCTTTATTTCTAAAATGCTGTTCCATCTATTCCTATGCACTTAGATTAGCTTATTCATTATCAAATAATATTTAAAAGACTTCAATATAGGCTTAAAAAAGCTTTAAAAATTTGTGTAAAATCTCTTCAAAATTCATAATAATTCTATTTATTATAAGTTATTCTTAATTTACATTCAATTACAATTTTGATTGTAAGATGCAGTTTGTAACATAATCTGAGTGTGTTCGAAAACAGGCTGCTTAGGAAAATATTTGGGCCTATGGGAGAGATGAAAATGGGGACTGGAGGAAACTGCATAACGACGAGCTTCATAATCTGTACTCGCCACCAGATATAGTAAGGGAAATTAAATCACAGGGAATGAAATGGGCTAAACATGTTGTGCGTATGGGGGGGGGGGAAAGACATCTAAAAAATGCTGAGTGGGAGACCCACTTGGAAGACTTAGACGTAGGTGGAAAGAAAATATTAGGATGTAGATTTAAGGGAAATAGGATTTGTGGGGGATAGTAGGATGGAATTAGTACAGAATTGGGTTGAATGCCAGGTGCAAGGGTATTTTATTTTTATTGTGAAATATTAGGTGACATGCCAATCGCAATTACGCATTACCGGCGTTGAGCAGCGGCTACAGCCATGACGGCATGACCTGCAGGGAAGCGTGGCAGGTGGCATTCGGGAAGCAGCCAGGCGAGTGGAAAGGGGAACGCGTGGGGCACAAAGTTCCATTATTCCCATTTTATTCCATAATCTAGTAATATTTTACTTTTACAGACTGATGTTAAGATCATTTCATTTTAAATTGAATTCTACAAACTGTAGCCTATTGGGGTTATAACCAAAATTGTGACTGAATGTAGGCCTAAATTAAGAATAGAACAGATAGCAGAAATCTGAAGAGATTTTACATGATTTGGTAAAGATGTTTTAAATTACCTAATCTATTAAGTGCACATATAGGCCATTAGGGATAGATGAAACAATTTGATGGAAAAGGATTCTAGCAATCAAGTTAAGCTAATCAGAAACTTTCATTTATGTTGGTCCACCCTTCAATAAGTTTTAAATCCGCCCTTGATTTGCATAAGCTAAGATTGGGTAATTGCCATTTAATTCTAGGTCTACCTTGTTTTCCTGAAATTTCCTAATTATTAGGAAATCGTACTCAAATGAGCATAATATTATATTAGATTTTACGCCCCTAGTAGCACACTTCGTTGGCCTAACGGAGGGATTTGGTTGGCATGGTTGGGATATGTTGGGAAAACGTTAGTTGTAATTTCCTCGGTTAGCCCAATGTACGTTTCCGTTGCGTCATGCGCTAAGTCCTACCGTTGGGGTTATGACGTTGGCCCATCGCAGGCTCTCCCTACCGTTGGGATTATGATTGCTGGCCCAACAATAAATTTCGTTGTAATGTGATCGCATTTATGTTAAAATTAAAAAGTGTTGAAATAACATTATAAGCGTTAAATTTTCATTTCCTATAAAATAAAACAATTTTAATTCATTAATTATTCGAGCTCTTTGTGCGCGTTACATGCTAAATATCCACCTCTTCCTGTCAAGTCTTCGGCAATTTCCGGCGTACGTTCGTATAGGTCATCGGCACAGCGCCCTTGGAGGTAACGGTCATTCGCCAGTGATTCGCCATCTTTATCCTATATAAGTTACGCAGTTTTGATTCTCATTCATATTTCATACATAATATTAGGTAAGCCCTTTGGTTGTTCTCTTAAAATAACGTTATCATTTTTACACAATACTGTATAATGAGTGTTGCATTCATATTATAATTGAAGGTTCGTTCAACATTACAGTACTGTAATTTCCTATTGCAAATTTGTTTCAGATGATTTACATAAAGAAATCCAGAAGGAAGCAGAGAAGGAGAGCATCATATAAGCAACGAAATTCAAACTGAATTGAAACGCAGTTCAAGATCAGCAGTTCTACAGTTCAAAATCTACATCAATTGCGGGATTTTCAAGATTTCAAACTTGCAAGTAGCCTACATGGAGCATGCATGATTATTTGTCAGATCAAGTTTTTCGAGAAGTAGGGCCTACCCAGTAAAAATGTTAAGGTATAAATATTTTATTTATTATTAAAATGTAGATGCCCTCATTATATAGTCTAAAAAATCCAGGGAATTTTGCCAGTAACATTTAAATATGATGTTAATCTTTATATTCTCATATAAGTTATAATGTGCACTCCTAGCCTTTAATTGCCGGTACTTCATTATTAAGCTCTATCCACAATGTGCAGTTATATGAAGTGAACATTGAGGTTAGGGAACCATTTTACAGTACAAATAATGGGAAGGAATCGATTTATAGTGCATAATATGTAGGCTATAATAAATACATCTTGCTTTTCATAGTAACCTAATCTATTTGTTTGCACTAGTAGGCCTAAATAATTTTCAATCTCGTAATATGTACCGTAACTTGCAGTTAGGGTAGGTAGTCGAAGATGAATTTCTCGACTGCTGACAAGCAACTGTACTTTGTGAATGGCGTACATTACTCACCACATGTTTTACTTTGACTACCGACTACAGACTGCCAACTGCACATTGTGGATAGAGCTTTAGGCCTAATACGTTAGTTATATAATCAACTCTACCAAGTAACTTGCATTTACATTATGTTTGAATAACCGTCTAAATCTGATTAGCTTAACTTGATTGCTAGAATGCTTTTCCATCAAATTGTTTCATCTATCCCTATAGGCCTATATGTGCACTTAATAGATTAGGTTATTTAAAACATCTTTACGAAATCATGTAAAATCTCTTCACAAATTTCTAAAGAAGTCTATCTGTTCTATTCTTAATTTAGGCTTACATTCAGTCACAATTTTGGTTATAACCCCAATAGGCTACAGTTTGTAGAATTCAATTTAAAATGAACTCTAAAATGTTGTGTGTAGGCCTAATCAATTTCGCTAATGATCTTAACATCAGTCTTTGTAAAAGTAAAATATTACTAGATTATGGAATAAAATGGGAATAATGGAACTTTGTGCCCCACGCGTTCCCCTTTCCACTCCCCTGGCTGCTTCCCACATGCCACCTGCCACGCTTCCACGCAGGTCATGCCGTCATGCCTGTAGCCGCTGGTCAACGCCGGTAATGCGTAATTGCGATTGGCATGTCACCTAATATTTCACAATAAAAATAAAATACCCTTGCACCTGGCATTCATCCCAATTCTGTACTAATTCCATCCTACTATCCCCCACAAATCCTATTTCCCTTAAATCTACATCCTAATATTTTCTTTCCACCTACGTCTAAGTCTTCCAAGTGGTCATTTCCCTTTGGGTCTCCCACTCAGCATTTTTTAGATGTCTTTCCCCCCCATACGCACAACATGTTTAGCCCATTTCATTCCCTGTGATTTAATTTCCCTTACTATATCTGGTGGCGAGTACAGATTATGAAGCTCGTCATTATGCAGTTTCCTCCAGTCCCCATTTTCATCTCTCCCATAGGCCCAAATATTTTCCTAAGCAGCCTGTTTTCGAACACACTCAGATTATGTTACAAACTGCATCTTATGGGCCATTCAGATAGAAACTTAACCGTAAACGTAAGAACGTAAACTTAAACGCACACTTTAGCCCGGCACTGAGCATTCGCAATGAAAACTTAAACGTAGGTAACAACCAATCACAAACGAGAACGTGAACAGCTGATAAAAATGGCCGCAGCAGACGAAAATACTTTCATGTTTCTATTAAACATGCATTCATTCATTTTTATTGTCTTTAGATCAAAATATATAGTTGTAATAGACATTGTCCAGAGAATATACAAAATAATTTATATAATAAAAATAATACTATAAAATTAGAACCTTAAATCATTCATGTCAGACATTTCATACTCGTCGATACTGTAAAAACATTTAGTTTTTAACCATTTTTTTATAACTATTTTAAAACGATGAAGTGTAGCAGTTCTAGCACTAAGTGGCAGCTTATTAAAAAGCTTAGCACTTAAATAATTAAAACTGTTTTAGGTGTTACCTAACCTAGCAAAATTTATATTTATATGATCCCTATACCTATTATCATGGTCATGATGATCATGAAAATCCAGTGTGTAGGCCATTAAAAATTTACATCATACAACCGTATGCAGACACATAAAAATTAACAGAATATTATATGTGCTGTATTTACTACAGTAGTTAATTTCTTGGGGAACTATTGTTCATATATTTTCCTTCAATGCCGCATCTTTATATAATGGATGCCATTTATCATAATGACGGGTTTCTCATTCATAGACGCCATCTCTTGGCTACTTCCACTTCCGTCTACTGTTCTGTTCTCTGATTGGTTGTATCGTTATTTTTCGCATAAACATAACGCAGAAGCTTGGTGTTTGCAAGCTTCTACGTTACGTTTAATTTTACGTTTAAGTTTCACGTTTACGTGATGCATTGTGAATGGTCACATTGAAAAACATGCCCGCAAGCTTCTATGTTTACGTTACGTTTACGGTTAATTTTCATGATTTATGTATAGCGTAGAGCTTTATCACTGGTACTCACTACTAAATTGCGGTATTTTGTTACCTGTTGGAGCGCTTTCAACTGCATGGAGCGGCCATCTTCAGCTGAGTTAGCAATTTAGTAGTGAGTACCAGTGATAAAGCTCTACGCTATACATAAATCATTAAGATTATCGCTACAGAATGGACAAAACTCAAGAGGTTAATTTTCTATCTGAATGGGTCATTACAGTCAAAATTGTAATTGAATGTAAATTAAGAATATAATAAATAGAATTATTATGAACTTTGAAGAGATTTTACACAAATTTTTAAAGCTTTTTTAAGCCTATATTGAAGTCTTAAATATTATTTGATAATGAATAAGCTAATCTAAGTGTATAGGTCTATAGGAATAGATGGAACAGCATTTTAGAAATAAAGCTCTTACAGGTTAAGCTAATCAGATTAGACTGTTTTTCAAACATAATATATATATATATGAGGAAATGCGCACAATGTGCAAAGTTTAAATAAATGTTATTCGTTTTTGTCACTGCAGAACTGGGTCAGAGATTGGTTTCTCTGTTCGCACCACATTACATGATACCTATCACATCGTCTGCCGCACAACGAGCATTCACATCCGGGTTCTGGCTGGTGGTAGTTCTTGTTCTTACAAACTCTGTAATGGAACCCATGCACTGAAAATCTTGTCACTATGTGCCTCAGGTCATTTGAGCTTTTCATCCAGTCTCTGGTGAGCATTGCGTCAGTTGTGAAGAACTCTTCCCAGACTTCAGATCTCTTTAGTTTCATCGTCTCTACCAGATAATGTAAATACGCCTTTTAACCCTGTTATGAACTATGTTTTATAAATTACTAGCTGAAAAGGCCCGGCGTCGCCCGGGCTTTGTATTTTTTAATTTGAAATTCATTTATGGAGGACTTTCGATTTTGAAACTCTAGATCCTTATATAATATGTATGTAGAACTTGAAATGAAGAAAAAGATTTATCACACTCAAACTATTCCATCAGAAAACGCTAGATATAGCTTTTTATGGCTCATAGAGGATGTCGAATGCTGCATTCCGTTGCTTCTACACATCATGCCTGGGTGGGGTTGAAATAAGAAGAAACATAAATTTCATAAAATTGTATTTGGCTTGACGGAAAATTTTATTTCTCATTCTCATCTTACAACCGTTTAGGGGCTGAAATAAAAGAGAAATGCAGTATCACTTTCATACTTTCCTCCCCTAAAACCCGGGTCATAATAAACTGCGAGCATAGGACTCAAAATGTGCCATCCCATGCTTAGGGCCTATGATAAATCTCAACTAATACAAAGCCTATGGATAACGTATCAGCGGAAAGGATTATTTACAGACTTCTGATATAGCATACTCACACACTTAAGTTGTCCCTGTAATACGACCTCTTATTCTCCATCAAAATGTAAAGTGAGTAAATATTTCTTATGTCGAGGGTAGAGAAAGTTATGTGACTACATCACACTGTGCTTTATTTTCGTGGATTTCATTTTCAGTAATTATTTTCGCCAATATATTACATCGATGGAATCATAAATCGTTAAAGTCCAGCATTAGGCTATATAGTTGCCAAGGCCCTATGTAATCACAGTAAACAATTCACTGATGCCATGTGAACTGAACAACATTCTTTTTTTCAGTAGAATAGTCACAGAAATTATATAATTTTCAAGGGAAGGACTGATTTGTTTCAATTTTAATGTTGACCGCTATACTTTCCGGACTTAACTGGGTATGTGTGCAAAATTCCGTGTAAATTGGTAAAGAAATGTAGATTTGTATAAGGAACAAATCACAGTCAAGCATAAGAAGTGGACGTGAACGGATGTGTAGTTGCTGACGCGGAGAGACACGGAATATGGGAGTGGATATTGTAACTCATCGCTTAAGAATAGGCATGTTTAGTGCCTGCAGCAATCTTAACTTTAAATCAACAACAAACAATTATGGAGTAGTTAAGAATCGCCCAAGATCGAAATGGATTACTGGTCTCGTTCTGGCGATGTTGCTGCTGATTGGAGGGATAGAACCGAACCCTGGACCACCAACTCAGCAGGAGGTCACAAAGGCGATCCAAGAACTGTGGACTAAGATTTGCGAAAAAAGTAAAACCGACAATGAAGAAACTAAGAAATACCACGATACAAAATATGAAGCTTTAGGGAAAAAACTCGACCAAATGCAGGAGACTATTGATGACCTTCGAGTGAAATATGACAATATGAAGAAAGAACTGGATCATGTAAAAGAAGACAATAAGACCTACGAACGTAAACTTACATCTTTGGAGAAGGAATCGCGAATAAAAAACCTAGTATTTTTTGGGATTGAAGAATGGAGAGGTGAAAGGTTAAAAGATTCAGTGCACTTAGTAGTTGATTTCCTAAGGAAAAATTTAAACATGGAAATAGAAGAGTGGCATATTGACACCGCGTTTAGGATTGGCAAAAGGGGTAGAAGACCGCTGCTCGTGAAATTTACAAATATGGCAACTAAATTATCCGTTTTAGAAAGGACTAAGATGCTAGCGGGCAGCCAATTCCGAATTCAACAGGACTTCCCACCTGAAATTAGACAGAGGAGAGCCGAACTATTGCCATACCTTCGGGATGCTCGAAATCGTGGACATCGGGCATATCTTAGAGGCGATGCGATTACTGTCAATGGAAAAAGATTCGATCTAACATATTGCAAAACCCATGTTCATCTGCCGGACACTCCAGGGCAACATAGCAAGGAACTTCCAGGAAATGAATCAGCTTTTCCTGGTACGCAGCAACACGACTCAGCACACCAGATGAAAAGAGCTAACTTGAAGGACGTGTGGACCTCTCATGATAACGCGAGTGACGTGCGTGTGTCTCAAGTTCGTAAGTGTAATAGTGATGACGCCAGTGAAACACCAATCCCCACTGCTAGCAATCATATGTCTTCAAATGTAAATATGAGTATTAACCCCAGCCCACTTCAAGTTATATCGAGTCCCAGTGGCAGTCTGTTATCAATCCAGCCCCCAAATCAACGATATGATCTTAGAAGCTGGTGCACTCCCAACCCGGGTGAGGGTTCCCGTAGGTCTAGCAAGTAGTACGAGATTCAAGAGGGTGCAACAGGCCTTAAAATTGGATTCATTAATATCGAAGGAATTAAAAGTAAAATAGCAAATTATGAATTATTTCATTTTTTAAATAAAATTGACTGTCTTTGTCTTGCAGAAACTTGGCTCTCACCAAATGAATCTATCAACGTGGATGGTTTTATAACGTATGTCAAGTCTAAGCCGAAGCATAAAAGACTCGGGCGTAATGCAGGAGGGTTAGTTATGTTAATAAGGAAATCGCTGAGTAAATGGGTTAAGGAAATTTATACCAAGAGCGATGATGTCATATGGGTAAGAATTAATGATGACAGACGAAAAGTAGATCTAACTATAGGCTGCACTTATAACCACCCCGAGAGCTCTGCCTACCATAATAACAATTTTTTTAGAGAGTTAGAAAACGAAGTAAATTATTTAAAAGACAGATTCCCGGTAACCGAGATAGTTTTATCCGGAGATTTCAACTCCCGTATTGCCAATCATGCTCTCCAGTTCCCTTATGATGACATAGAAGGGGAGACTGTCAATAGATCGGGCTATTTAAATAGAAGTACTAGTGACTTAGTACTGAATAATGAGGGGAAAAAAATGATTGATTTTTGTGAGAGAAATTCCTTCGATATTTTAAACGGGCGTTATGGTGATGATGTGATGGGTGAATTTACTTTTATCGGCCCACAGGGCGAGAGTGTCATCGATTACATCTTGATTTCTTTTGGTCTTATAGAAAATATTTATAAATTTAAAATAATCAATGGAGGTAGCTCTAATCATATGTTTTTGATGTGTGAATTGGATATAATTTTAGAATATAATGAATTCCCACCCAACCCGATTGCACCCTCTGAGTCAAAAAATGAATCACCAGTTATTTATAAATGGAAAGACGAACTCAAAGAGGAATTTTCTTTTAAGTTGCAAGATAGTGTAAGTGATTTGTTAAAAATCGGGATTCATTGCCAGTTAGTCAATAATGATATCAACGGAGCTATTGAACTGTTACATTTTATGCTCGATAGAGCTGGTAAAAACATGAAGAAAAAGAAAAATACGTTTTTGCATAATAATATTAACAATAATAATAACTGGTTCGATAGGGAATGTGCTGCCTTTAGGAAAGCAGTTAAAAGTGCTTGGGCTGTATTTAAGCACTCTGGAAATATAGATGATAAGGTAAAGTACGTCAAAGCTAGATCTCACTATAAGGGCCTACTAATCAAGAAAAGAAACAGTTTTGCAGTAAATGAATCCAGGAAAATTAACCAACTATTAGATAATAATGATGTTACCTCCTTGTGGAGATTTTTAAGGGGTAAAATAAATAATAGGTCAATCAAATGTGAGATCTCACCTTCCAGGTGGGAACAATATTATAATGATTTACTGAATTTTAGAAATATTGCCGAGGAATTGAAAATGGAAGTGGTTAGAATTAATTATATACATGAGTTGGATACAGATTTTTCTAGCGAGGAACTAATCAAATATGTTAGAAATATAAGATGCAATAAAGCTGCGGGTATCGATGGATTTCCCCCAAATTTCTTTAAAGTACTATGCTCCAACAGAAATGGCATAGAATTAATTACGAACATATTTAACAAAATTAAAATATCTGGTAAATTTCCCGACATGTGGAAAACTGCCTTGGTTCAACCTATTTTCAAAGGAACAGGCAATGCCAACGATCCAACCAACTACAGGGGGATCTCTCTCCTCCCCTGTCTTAGTAAAGTGTACACAGGGATTTTAGCCAATAGACTAAGATGTTGGCTGGAAAATTACAAAATTCTGTCACCCTTTCAGTGCGGATTTACTAGAGGAAAGCGATCAATCGACCACCTATTTGTCATAAAGACATTGGTGGATAAGTATTTGCGTTTCAAAAGAGGGAAACTGTATTGGTGCTTTTTGGATTTGCAAAAAGCCTTCGATTCGGTAGATAGAAATATTCTCTGGTACAAAATGGCTAATATAGGAATCAGCACCACATTTATAAATACTATAAAAGCAGTTTATGATAATGTTAGCTTTAAAGTTAAATATAATAGTCAGGGGTCGATAACCTCCGAGTTACAGCAAACTTTAGGCGTCAGGCAGGGTTGCAATCTCAGTCCATATCTATTCAATATATATATAGATGATATGTTAAGTGAAGTTGCTCGAAATTCGTGCCACAGCCCAGTTTTGGAGGAAACACCAATCCATGGCTTAATGTTTGCGGATGATGTGGCCTTGACCTCAATAACCCCTATTGGTCTGCAAACAGCTTTGGATGCGGTTTCAAGATACTGTATCAAATGGAAATTAAAAATTAATTACAATAAATCCAAAATTTTGATTTTTAAAAAGGGGTACAAAAATAGCAGTAAGGAGAAGTGGACAATGGACAATCAAAGTATAGAAATTGTCAAAGAATTTAAATACTTAGGTATAACATTAAGTACTAACGGAACCTGGCAAGCACAGATAAACCAGGCGTTAAAGGAAGGAAGCCAAGCTTTGACAGCTGTTGACAAGTGTCTGTATAAATTGCCCGATACGAAGGTAAGACTCCTACATAATATTTATAATGCTTTAGTGGATTCTAAAATGTGTTATGGCATCGAGATCTGGGGAATCGAACAAGCCTGGGTAACTGTAGACACCATATTGTCTCGATTCTCTAAGAAAGTACTCGGAGCCCCTCTTAATTCAGCAAATGGGGCGGCCAGATACGAATTAGGAATTGAAAGTAGTAGGGGTAGAATAATGTGCAGAATATTGAAATACTTAAACCGTATTAAACAGCAAAACTCCGACAGTGTTTTATATGAATGTTTCAGCTTTCTCAACAACAATAGCTTTCAGAACAATTGGTTAAATAAAATCAAGGAGGAGTTTTTTCGACTAGGTCTCATGTGGTTATGGTTAAATCAATATGCACATGGAAATTCACTGTATAAAATTGTGAAGAGAAGATGCAATGATGTAGAGAGACAAGTACTATCACAGAGCCTAGAAGAAAAGAGATCTCTTGTATTTTACATAGACATGAAAACCAGATGGGGTAAAGAAAAATATGTTGAAGTATGTGACTATAAAGAAAGGGTAGGAATAGCTTGGTGGAGGTTAGGGATATGGAAACTAAAAGGCAGAAGAGGAATCGCTGAAAAAGGCATCTGCCCCTTATGTAATCTGAGGGAGGATGCCAAACATATTTTGATTGAATGCAACAGGACTAGTAAGTTTAGGAAACAGTTGCTAGAATCTTATTTTAGTAATATTAATGAAGATATTGCTTATATAAAAATTATTAATACAGACAAGGCTGAAATCCTCAGAGAAATAGGAAAATACCTTTTCCGAGTGAAAACAATATGGGAGGGATCCGTCAAGAGTGCCTAATCTGGGCCACTTGTTATTAGGTTTTAGTGGAATTTTATTCTGTTTTATTTTGTTTTGTTGTGTAGAGTTTTTTTGTTTGTTTTTATGCTTGGGTTTGATTCTTGTCTTTATTTGAGACGTACAAACATCCCTGTAAATAGCCTACGCTACATCAGGGATGCGAGTACTAATGTATGTAAATTTATGCTTGACAATAAATAATATTATTATTATTATAAGGAACAAACATACCCACAAACACACATTCGACTTTATATATTAGATACAGGCAAATAGAATGGAAGTTACTTGATAGAGTTGATTATATTTCTAACGTATAAGCCTAATAATGGTGATGCTATAACTGGTCACAGACATCAACCATCCCGGCAAACTATCTATTGGAACGGCAGTAAAACTCTTTAACCTGAAAGTCAAACCAGTGGCGACCTATGGCATAGAACATGTATGGCCTCACCTACGAGCTAAACAATTGGAACTCTTGGAGAAAGTGAAGGCGGGATACCTAAAGAGAGTGCTCTGCGTGTCGAAATATACACCATTACGTCTTATTTATGAACTGGCAAGAGAACCATTCTTTATTGAGGAGCTGCATGTTCAAATGTTACTGCCTGTGACGAAGGCGTACGTAGATGCCCTGGAGGCCTTGAAATCAAAGAAGGCAACTAGGCCTATATGGGAGGCATTCTACAGCACGGATGCATTTGTGAACCGTGAATGGATGCACGGGGGATATAAGCTGAGGCATGCGGCGACAAGATTCTCAGTCCACGGTTTCCATTTTAAGTTTTGTGTGCCACTAAACATTATCACGACCCAGGAGCGGGATGCGCATGCACTAAATGTGGTGAAGCATGCGACAGGTACCATGCACTAAACTGCAAGAGGCGAAACGAATCCCTAACCGCTTTCTGCTGCGAAGACTGATTTACTCACAATGCACATTGTGCGCAATACTAATTTATTATTATAACTGGTCACAAGACAAATTAAATAATCACAGTAGGCTAAAAGATTGCACATTGTTACTTATATGAGAATATAAAGATTAACAACATATAATATTGTAAACGTTAATGGTAACATTCTTGGATTTCCTAGACTATATTGAGGGCATAAGGTGGAAAGATCAACTTACATAAATCAACTATTCTCACAGTGCATAAAAATGAAGTTTATTAATACATGTTATGTAGTTCATAATATATATATATATATATCTGACTTATTCATAACTTGTAAAGCAGCAATAACAATAAACTATTCATTATTCATTTCTCTGAATTTTATTTAGCCTATAGCCAAGATTCTTTCCTTATGTTATACCATGTATCACCATTTTTCTGAGGTATAGAATTCTGGACCAAGGTGCACATAGCCTCATGAAGACGAGGAGCCACTTGATAAAGAAATAGCGGTTTCAGTCATGAAGACAACCATCTGCCAATGTAGAAGAATGGAGGAAGAAGATGCAACATGGGTAGTAGGCCTTGTCCCCTCATGGGATGAAGTTCTCGACCATTAGTATTACAGTGCTTTCACTGTACGACTTGGCCAGCAATCGCGCGGGCCGACTCCGTGACTCATGCATCAAGCTCCAGAGTGATGCCTCGTCTCACCGCTGAAGTCTAGCATGTGATCTGATTGTGTTCACACATGAATAATTATTACAGCAGTGTTTGTGTTTTCTTATGGTTAAAGTAGTTTTTAGTTTTGCTTGAAGTGTTTTAAAAATGCCACAACATAATTATACATTAGAACTACTGCGTGTGAATAGCAATTTCCTCGAAAGGTGACGTAGATGTAATGATGCAGAAGGACGGCATTTCCAACATCTCCTGTGATAAGGTAAGTTTGTATTTTTATTTTATATTTTCATATTTTATTGTGATTACAATTACGGAAATATATCGATTCGCCTGGAGTACCGTGATCTGGCCCCGCATGCGGTTAATCTGTGTCGGTGGAGCGACCCGTGCGATTGCCAACCAAGTCGTACAGTGAAAGCACTGTATAACCATCAATAAGCCATCCAAATCCAATGATTTCCCTATATTTCTCCATTAGGTTCTGCTTTTTTGTCTTGGTTTCATGTTTATTTCATCATAATTAGGTAGTTTATAAAATATTTTCCTCAGCAACTGCAATTTAAGAATGATTAGCAAGTCCATGCAAATCTTTCGCACTTCGCCCCTTTTGATAGGTGCCCAGGAAAACTAGGCATTTAGCTAACTAATAAATTCATTCTTATACGTTCACAAAATACAGTATACGGTTGAATTAAGAGCAACATATGAACTGTATACTGTGTTTTGTGAATCTGTATGAGTGAATTTATTAGTTAGCTAAATACTTGGTTTTCTTGGACTATTATCAAAAGGGGTGAAGTGCGAAAGATTTGCATGGATTTATAAGTCATTCTTAAATTGCAGTTGCTGGGGTAAATATTTTATCAACTACCTAATTGTGACAAAATAAACATGAAACCAAGGCAAAAAGCAGAACCCAATGGAGGAATGTAGGGAAATCGTTGGATTTTGGTTGGCTTATGGATGGAATTATGTTGTAATTCGGATGGCAACAGTTGGCATTCTGTTGGCATTACAATGATGGCCCAACAGATCGCCAACGAACATTCCCAACTGTTGGGATTTTGTTGGATATTGGTTGGCTACAGTTGGCAATTGGTTGGGTAAAATGCACTTTGCCAACGGAACCCCGACGGACATTCCTAACCGTTGACCAACGAAACATGGCGACCATTTCCCAACATTGGCCCAACGATCTGTGCTACTAGGGGCTCTGTCGCATACTCCTTGAGCGATCTCTTTCTCCTTGTGCACATTTCAAGATGGTTCTTTTCACATCTCTTCCCGCACAGCTCACATGGATTGTGCCACTTCTTCTCGGTGCATATCTTGTGATGAAATCCATACACTGCATAGCGTGTAAACATTTCAAAGTTAGCTTTTGTCCAATTTCTGTCTATCATTGCAGTCGTCCCATAAAAGTTTCAGTCTATTTCTTTCCTCTTTTCTTGTCTTCTGCGGAGAGCTTCTTCTAAGTTGTCAGTAGATGGCAGCAAGTGTTTCAGTCTCAAATCCTCCAGGTAAAATTTCTCCCTTGCCATCTCATATACTGTCCTTGATGGGGTGTACTTGGAGAGCCCTAGTGCCTTCTTCAGGTATTTGGCCTTTATACTCTCGAGTCTTTCTAGCTGGGCAACAATTAGTCTGGCTGTAGTCTGAAATTTCCTAATGTCATATGCTAAAGGGAAATTAAAAAGTAAAGATGATGATGATGATGATGATGATGATTATTATTATTATTATTATTTTTATTATTATTATTATTATTATTATTATTATTATTATTATTATTATTATTATTATTATTATTATTGCCGAAATTCCAGCAATTTAATGAAGCCGCCATTTTTCTCAGTAACGCTGAAAAACAGCACACTTTGTTGACTGTACAGAAGATGGTGTGCCTGCACGATTCATTGCCTGTCAGATAATACCTATAAACACTTATTCCCGGTGCGATAATATATTAATGGAAGTAAAAATATTATTTTAATTTCAGTTTAGTAAACGAATACGTTGTTGTGATTGTGTGACTTGTTTGGTAAAGAATGGAGGCTATACTGAAGATTGAAATTAAGGAAGAGATTTCTGAAAGAGAATCAAAGAGTGAACGTTTATCCGATACAGTTGACACAATACAGATACCACAGATCAAACTTGAGAGTACAGACAACAACGATTCTTCAACATGCAGCGCCATTCACAAGTTAGAGGAGATTTCAGGAGTTTCTCAAGTAAATAATGAAGAAGAGGATCCGCTAATGCAACCACACTCACCTGCTGTATGTACAAGCACATCCTCTGCTGGAAACAGTAAACAGCTAGCTAGTACTCCAGACAAACAATTCTCATGTGATGTATGTACCAAGAAATTTTCCCTAAGAGGGAATCTCAAAAGACATCAGTTAGCTCACACAGGACATAAGCCATTTACGTGTGATGTATGTACCAAGGAATTTTCCACAAAGCAGAATCTCGAAATACATCAACTCACTCACACTGGATATAAGCCATTCTCGTGTGATATATGTAACAGGGAATTTTCCCAAATGCAGAATCTCAAATCACATGTGCTCACTCATACTGGACACAAGCCATACTCGTGTGAAATGTGCACCATGAAATTTTCTCAACCAAGGAGCCTTAAAAGACACCTGCATACTCACTCTGGACAAAAGCCATACTCCTGCGACATGTGCAACATGAAATTTTCCCTCAAAGGGGGTCTCAAGAAACATCTGAGAACTCATACTGGACAAAAACCATTCTCTTGTAATATTTGTGGTAAAGAATTTTCTGAAAAAGGCAATCTAAAAAATCATGTTTTTACTCATACTGGATGCAAACCTTTCTCGTGTGATATATGTAGTAAGGAATTTGCTGAAAAACGCAGTCTCAAAAATCATATGTTTACTCATACTGGTAACAAACCTTTCTCGTGTGATATATGTTTCTTGAAGTTCGTCCGAAAAGATGATCTCAGAAAGCATAAGGTGATACATAGAAGCTATGATCCTTTCTAATGTAATGTAATTGTCTAGCGTGAGGCTTTTGTATCTGAATGCACACAGTGGCAAAGTGAGAGCAGCAGTGTGCAAGAAAGACAATTGGTCATCTTTCTTCGTTCAGAAGCAAAATGCTGCAATAGGCCTACATGTCGATTTAGCAAAGTATTGCTTTATTTGAGGGACACATTGTTAATCAAGAAGAATGCATGAACATTATCAGGTGCACAAATAATATTACAAAAAACCCAATTAAAGGTATAAGTGCACAATACATGTATAAACTAATAAAATCAGAACCGATTTTTGTAAAACCACTCAAATTGTTCAGGAATTAACGCTGAATTTTCTTACATGTCACATGGCATTATAAATGCTTCGTAGATGAAAATAAAGAGTAATTACTGCAAGATTTTTACAATAACAAGTTTTTGTCAGCCATGATGCTTTCTGTTACGGCCCAGTTGATACGACCATTACCAACTCTCCAAATAAATCTCTGACACTTATTCATCAGTTGTATTTAGTGGATTTACTAGTACAATTCATGTTTCCTATAGTATTCTCTTCCTATAGTATTCTCTTCATTACATAAGTTGCATAAGTTGCTTCTGTAGTGTTCATAGACTACTCAAAACCAGCCTTTGACATTGCAAACAGGCCAATCATAATGGAGAAGCTGGAATCGATGATTGGGAGATCAGACCTAACCAGACTAGTGTCTAATATCATGGCTGAGAACTATGACAGTGTAAGGAGATCAGAGTGGCTGAGTCAAAAGAATGGAATACTACAAGGGGACCCACTGAGCTCTGTGCTATTTAATGTCCTCACGCATGATGTAGGAGAAGCCATCAGGAGTAGCAAGGTAAAGTTATATACCCATGCAGATGATATGGCGTTAGAATCGGAGAACATTGAGGACGTTCAGCAAGCAACCGACCGATTATTATCACTGTGGGCAGAAAGCAATGACATCGAGATAAATGAGAACTAAACGGAGATGATGGTATTCAGGAAAGGGGGAAGAGTAATGGCGAAAGGAAGGATTATATGTAAAGGTAACAGCTTGGTATAAGTGCACTTTAACTAAGTTTACGATTTATATGTAAACCAAATTTTTTAGAGAATGGAGGATTTGAAAAACTGTTCAAATTGTTAAGAAAATTATGCTGAATTTTTGAAACGTCACACAGCTTTGTGTTTGCCATGAAGGCTTCAAAAAACAGTAATTAAAGTCGTGATGTTCCCCATATAAAATTGGTATAAGTGCACTTCAGCTAAGTTTACAAAATATAAGTATGGGCTACCGTATGTGTTTTGTTTACTCTGTAATTCGCAATATCTATATTGGTACGTGAGAATGTTTAGAATATAGTTGAATCTGTGACTGGAACATTCCTCCCCACGCTAAACACTGTCAAGAATTTGTGGTCACAAGATTATAATTGTCATTAGCCTTGGTATATAGACAATGAATATAAGATCCGAGAGCGATATAATTGAAGTAAGGCAGGAGATTTCTTCAACTGATATCAAACCTGAATAAACAGAAGATACATACCCACTCATCAAACCAAAAACTGAGCCAGTGTCATTGCCTACTGATCCACTTCAACACAGAATAAGTTACAGATCCTTTTGAACAATACAACATAGCTGAACAAGTGGTGAAATCTGAATATGTTGAATTTGAAGTAATGACAGACATTTCTTAAATTGATTTCAGATCTGAATATACTGAAGACAAATTCATTGAACCAACAAATGATCCTTTATCATTGATTGCTGATTCAATTGAAAACAGCACACAGAATACAGATCCGTCTGAGCAGAACAACATTGTTCAAATGCCCAATGTAGCTAGTAAACTTTGAGATTCTCATTCTGTAGATCCTGTGTTGAGGGGACTCAAGGATATAGAACACGTCAGATTACAACATACAAGCAAGTAATAAATAATAATATATAATATACTACACTATAAACTTATTCAAACTGGAAATACTCGTCCATATTGTGTCATTAAAAATTTCTTGAGAGATCCTTTGAAGGATTTGATTTTTCTTTGAATACATAATAATTTAATGTTGTTTGGAAGCTTATTGTATATCTGTATTGCGGAGTAATAAGCGCCATTCTGAAAAAGTTTTAATGCATTAACCGGTCTATGTAAATCATTCCTGTTTCTAGTAATATGTTCATGAACACTGCTATTAGTTTGGAATCTCTCAATATTATCTACCATATAACACATAACAGAGTATATATACTCCCCTGTGAGAGTGAGGACTTTTAATTTTTCAAAGAGCGGTTTGCATGATTCTCTCCTTTTCTTTCCACACATTATTCTAATTGCTTGCTTTTGTAGCTTAAATATTTTGTCCCTATGGGTCGAGTTACCCCAGAATATGATTCCATACTTCATTATTGAGTGGAAATTTGCAAAATACACCATGCGTAAGGCATCCTGTTTTAATACCTGATTCAGGACTCTTAAGGTAAAGCATGCTGAACTTAGTTTTGGAATTATCATTTCAATATGTGACTTCCAGTCGAGATGTTGATCAATTTGTAATCCTAAAAATTTGATATTACTAATTTCTTCTATGCTTTGTGTTTGGTAATTAATTACAAGGTTTTGGGTACATCTTTGTTTTGTTCTGAATTGAATAAAGTGGGTCTTTTCGATATTAAGCGTCATTTTATTGGCTTGGAACCATATATTTAATTCGTGAAAAGCTTTTGTAGCTACTCTTGCCAGTTGTTCCTGGGATTTTCCTGTTACAAAAACACTAGTGTCATCCGCGAAAAGCAATACCTTTGTTTCGTCACTTAAGTTATGTGGCAAGTCATTGATGAAAATTAAAAATAGCAAAGGTCCTAGTATTGATCCCTGTGGTACTCCACTTCTAACTACTCCTAGATTAGATTTGTTTCCATTTATTACGACATTTTGAGTTCTATCAGACAGGTATGATTTGAACCAATTCAGTGTTAAATTATCTATTCCATAATGTTCCAATTTTTCAATGAATAGTTCATGATTTATACAGTCGAATGGTTTAGCTAAGTCACAGAAAATTCCCAACGTATATTTCTTTTTATCTAGCTCTTCCAGTATTTCTGTGGTGAGTTCAAATGTAGCATTTTCAGTAGACATGCCACTTCTAAAACCAAATTGTGATGGTGTAAGAATATTATTCAAATTAAGGTAGTAAACTATGCGGTTATATACAACTTTTTCGAATACTTTTGAAAATGAAGTTAAGAGCGATATAGGCCTGTAATTTGATGGTAAATTTTTGTCTCCTTTTTTAAACAGGGGCTTGACAATTGCATGTTTCATTCTTTCAGGAAATATTCCAGTTTCTAGAGAACAGTTAAATATATGGCTAAGGGGTTTACTAAGTTCCGAACAAGAGCTTTTTAATAGCTTATTACTTATGTCATCCCATCCAGATGAGCTTTTACTTTTAAGCAATTTTATTATATTTTCAATTTCTATAGAGGAAGTCAGTGTGATTTCAAATTTATGGTTACAAATTGTAGATTTTGTCAGAAGGTCTATTGCCTTGACACTGGTATTGTTAGTGGGAACACAATTCTCTCCAATATTTATGAAGTGGTTATTAAATGCATTTGTAATATCTGATAGATTGTCTAGTTTCTTATTTTTGTATATTAATGACGTATAATCATTTTTTTCTTTTGCTTTCCCTGTTTCATTTTTTATTATATTCCATATGGTCGGTACAACGCCAAAGTGAACTAAGCGCCAGTTGTCAAAATATAGACTATTGGTAGTCCATGGTGCAGATTTTGATATCCTACGGTCTGCAATAACGAACTAAGCGATACTACGATAGTAAAATCAGTTGAGAAAAAAGGAAATTTCGTTTTGATCAAGATTTTTTTACAACACTCAAACTTCAACTTCAGTTTTCTCAAAATATGGAGTTTGGCGCTTAGTTCACTTTGGCGTTGTACCGACCATATAGCCTTAACTTTGTTGTTTGATTTATTAATTATTTGTGAAAAATACCTGCTCTTTGCTTCTTTAATAACCTTTTTAAGCACATTGCAATACCTTTTATAATACACTTTCTGAGTTTGATTGTTACTGGTTCTATATTGTAGCCTAAATAGAGCTCTCTTTTTTTAGCACATGATATTTTAATACCAGGGGTTAGCCATGCTTTATTCCTTAGATTAGATATTTTAGCAGTTGTCTTTTTTGGAAAGTTGGCCTCAAAGTGTCGCAGCACAATATTTAGAAATTCATTTAATTTACTATCAACGGTGTTATAGGTAAATATGGTTTCCCAATTTTCATTTGCAAGATCTTGTTTGAAACTTAAAATCGAAACATCATTCATTACTCTGATAATATTACTACGGGTATATTTGCTAGTCGGATATGCTTCAGTATTGTTTAATATTACCATCTGAGCATCATGGTCTGATAACCCATTTATTATTGGGATTACTTCAAACTTCAAGTTTTTTTCTTTATTTAAGAATATATTATCTATTGTTGTTTGAGAGTTGTTTTCAATTCTAGTTGGGAAGTTCACTATGAAGTCTAGATTATAACTACCTACTAAGGACAGAAGTCTTGCCTTATTTTCACTATCAGTTGACATGTCTACATTAAAATCGCCACACAGTATCATATTTACACTATTATTATATAATGAATTAAGAACCTTTTCTAACTGATTGATAAAATAGTTGTAATTACCTGATGGTGCTCTGTAGATTGTTATTATTACAAACGTGTCATTGTCAGTTTCCACTCTTGCTGAGCAACATTCGAAATCCTGTTCCTTGCAAAAATCTAAGTATCACTAAAATCTAAGTTTCTTTTGATAAAAATACTCACACCTCCACATTTTTTGGAACGTCTACAAAAATTTGAACATAAGGAAAAATTATCAATTTTTAATTGTTCCAGCTCTTTTTCTGCACAGTGGTGTTCTGTCAAACAAATAACTTGAATTTCCTGTAGATTAGAATTAATTGAATCCTGATATCTAGTGATCTGTCTACCGATAATTTATCGAGTGTTTCATTGAATGGATAACCAACATCTGACATTTCAGAAATACTTATGGATGAATATCTAACGTTTCAGAAACCCGGCCTTAATAGGAATACAATGAATGACTTGGACGAAACACACTATGCGGGGTTTTTTGGGCTAGGGAACTTGAATTTCAGGTCTATTTTCCCCCCGGGCAGCGCATTATGATCGTGAAATGCACCACGAAGACAGCTTTTTAGTTTTTTAATTATCAATCATTATAATAAAGTTGTTTATGCATGATTTGGGTAAGGTTCATGAATCTGTAGTTCTTTTAATCGTTCAGTAGCCCATATGACAGCATAAGATCTGTTTTGTTCGTTTAATCATGTATATATTTTTAATGCTGAACAACACTATTAAGAATAAAATTATGCAAGTCATGTGATTTATATAAAAATGATGTCGTGTTAATAAATATGGTGTTTTAATTATTTTTGTATTAAATAAATGATTTAAACAGAACATCCAGCAGTTGGAGTAAATAATCACAGGCAAAGCCGCGGACACCTGCTAGTACAGTATATAGATTCTCATGCTATATCTAAGTTCTACTGCCAATGTAGCAGCATAGCCATTTGCATTCCATTAAATAGCACACATAGAGTAGAGTTACAAACTGAATTCAGACTTACCTTCCCCATCGACCAACTTGAAGAGCCCGTAGTCTTGAGGATTGGTGATACGCACTTTGTGAGCGATGATCTTGCACACATCACGCATCGTCATATTGGGTCTCACCGGCAGAGTCTTGGTGATGATTGATCCATGCATTTCATCAGGAATCACAATCTTGAGCACAGACCCGAACTCCATGAGCGACGCTACTCGCATCTGGAAAGACAAAGGCACAGCTATCAGCTACTAAACTAATATCAATGGAATGATAATCATTCCACTGTACAGTAAAGTACCAGTATTACAAAATTATGTATCAGTCCCTTCTCTTTTCCCTATTTAATATGTGTTAAATCATGTAATTTTTGCAGGACGTACGTTTCATACGTTTCATGAAACGTACGTCCTGCAAAAATGTAAGGAAAAGTGAAGCCTAAAGTATTTAATAGTTAACAACTTAGTTAGCTACATAATTTGTTGCTTCACTGTATTAAGTTCTGTTATCTCTTGATTCTTCATAAATGTGTTAAATCATTTCATTTGTATTTTGTAAATGTAAAAATAACTTATAGGTCCTTATATAGGTATTTAGAATTTGAAATGAGGAAGAATGACTTATCACACTGAAACTATTCCCTCAGAAAACGATAACAATAGCTTTTTATGGCTTATAGCAAATCTCTGCAGCTTCACCCACGATAATTAACAAAAAGATCAACAATTAAGAGCAAAATAACAAAAATATTACATTTATTAACTCTTTCCACACAAAACATTAATAGGTCTAAACTAAACGATTGATAGGCCTAATTAATGAAACAACTATAAACCCGGCTTTGAAGTGAATTCCACAATTAGAAAGCGCAGAAGCGCAGCATGGTAAAAATAACCTCAGATTCGAGTTCCCTGGCCCAGAAAACCCCTGGACAGTGAGTGTCGTCTAAATCGAACAATGTTTACGCATTTTGACCTATATTCATTATCCCTCTGCCGTCTAGGTTGAAAATTTCAGATATCTGCTTGCCTTGACATTATAAGCAAATGAATCGACCAGCGTGGGTTTACAAAATTCAAGCGATCGCGATGCTTTTATTTCCAAGGTATGACAAAAATAAACAAAGCCAACTGCAACTGATATGACAACTGAAATGTATTAAGTTACTGTGAACCGACGCTTCAAAAGCGCAAAAAATGCACGTCTTCCCATTTTTCGCTCATAACTTGCAAACGAAAGCTAAAATAAAAAATTTACTATGCCAGAAACCTTCCCGGGAATGTACTCAACAATTTCCCAAAGTTTCATGGTGTTCGGATGAATGGTTTAGTAATGCATACAGGACAGACACACATACATTCGTTTTTACATATATAGATTTAGAACTTTCAGTATAACAAAATAAAATTTTGCTTATTTGCCTGTAAATAATTTTATTTTTCCGGCGTATGCTGTGTAATATTGCCTCAGGGAGAGACATTAATGCTGAGTAGTGTTGAATGCTGAATGGAAATAGCTTAAAGAAGAAATAATAATCACCAACTGCTTTAGAAAAGCTGGAAGTAGAAAGAGAAGAGAACTGGAAAAGTAAGATGGGCCTGCAAGGGTGAATCTTAATGACTATGTCAGTGTGAACTGTGATGTGGAATCACAGATGATAGAAATCCATGTGATGATAAGGTTGAAGAGGAAGGTGTGCAACACAGTGATCAACAGAGTTTGACAACACATGGCACGTAGTCTTCAAGATTTTCTTCTATTACAAAGCAATATGCCACATTACGTTTTAAATTCATGTGCAGTGGTTGGTGTCTATTTTTACTTTTTCAAAACATAAAGTCCAGAACATTGTACACCTTAGGGCCAGTTTATTGTGTACTCAACAGACAGTAGATTAGCGTTGTTCTGCACCATTCGTCGTTAGTCCTTCTTCTGGCTTCCACACTGGAAACCAGACAACCATCCTATTACCCCTATCACTCGCACTAACCAGAAGCGACCTGCTTCATTGGCTTTGTCCAATTCTACCAGTCAACCCTCCCAAGATTTCATTACGATCAACAAAGAACATTTTTTTAGCAGCATTTCATGATCTCCAACAAAGCATCCACTCCCGTTCTACCCCCGATAAATCAACCCTTAAGCATTACTCCACACCATGAAAGCATCCTTCTCCATGTCCATGTAAACCATGTCCCATAATCATTCGCTCATCATACTTCCGCCCGCAGTGTAAGGAACAAATCACAAGAACTTAAAAACTGAACATATCATACATAAGTAAAAATCTCTCGTCACAATCATTAAAATAAATTTTCAGTAACAATATCAATTATTTTTGTAAAACTAATTATCCCCTCTCATACTTGTACTTGTAGCGAAGCTAATCAACTCACAGATTTTTTATTTAAAGTCATAAACGTCACAATCATTGTCACATTAGTCACTATTACAATACTTTTTTAGAAGTGAAACTTTAGCCGCGGTAGGAGTAAATCAAGAGCTAACCCAAACTTGCGTTACGAACAAAATCGTCACGAAATTAGTGGGGCTGTGACAGAAAGGACTGCACAGAAAACAATCAACTCAATGATTAGGCTTATCCAAAATTTAAAAAATCCAAAAAACCCAAAATTAAAAAAATTACGGGAGCGTGCGGGGGAAGGTATCAGGCATTGAGTGGTGGGTTCACTGCTTCGAGCTAGTGGCGTGGTGAGCCCTTCACCATTACAAAAAAATCCAAAATTTAAAAAATAAAAATTCCAAAATTTAAAAAATAAACCCAAAATAAAAAAATAAAAAAAATAAAAACATTTAAAAAATAAAAAATCCAAAACTTAAAAAATAAAAAAAATCCAAAATATAAAAAATTAAAAATCCAAAATAAAAATTAAAAACCCAAAATTTTAAAAATCTAAAATTCAAAATTTAAAAATCCAAAATTAAAAAATCAAAAAAATAAAACAATCAAAGATCCAAAATTTTAAAAAATCAAAATTCTTAAATTAAAAGATCAAAAATTTTTAAAATCAAAGTTCAAAAACCCAATATTAAAGAAATCCAACAATCCAAAATTGAAAAAATCCAAAATTGGAAAAATCCAAAAATCAAAACAAGTTTCACTTCTGTCACGTGGCGTTCCACACACACTTTTTATTTCTTGAATTTATGATTTTGAAAAAATTTGAAATTGTGTGTTGGGATTCCTCAGGGTTGGTATATTATCACAAAAAAATTTTGTGACAATCATGCAAAATGATACAGAGGCAGAAGGTGCAAAGCGTAATAAAATCTGTCTGAATGTCACACCCGTCACTATGGATTGGCTCAGTGCAAGGGTAAAATTTCCTATCGAAGAAGAAATTCGATGTGAAACACAATAATCCCCGTGCTATTCAGTATATTGCTCCAAAACTAACATAATTGTTCTGAAGCTAACATAACCTGCCATGACCTAGAATTTACCTGTCATTATTTACCTTCATGCAGAAGCTTTTTTACCCTTCCATACCCCTCATTTTTCTTTTATGTTGGGCATCCGAAGAGATGAGCCTGTCATTTCGCATAATTGCATAAACAGTCAAAATGAAGAAGTGAGAGTTTCAAGTAGGACGTGTATAAACATATCTTTTTTTTGGGGAGGGGGGGAAACAAATGAATCTATGGCACCTTAATCCCCACTCCTACTCATTAACGGGTCCCGCCTAGTGGCGTGATTTGAACTACTAGGAACGCCGGGCTGCAACATCATCTAGTGGAAGGTGGAACGGGAAAAAATTAAATAATTTGTTTGCTCTTTCTTCTCTTGCTTTTCTCTCACCTTCTCTTTACCCCTACCTATTTGGGACATACTCCTATCAGTAAATTTTGGATCGATTGGTATACAAACCCAGGACCAGTAGCATCATAGCTAGCAGCCTAAACCACTACACTGAGCAGTGAAGGGAAAATTCATCTACGAAAAGTTTAGAGAGCTTTAACACATAAGAAATAGCCATTTAGGTGCAAAGATGATTGTACTTTAATCACAATTAATATTGCATAGCCCAGTATAACATGCAGTACAGAGGGGAAAGGTTACAGCTTGAAGGCCGACTAGGGAAAGGTAGGGGAAGCAGGCCATTGCCATGGCATGCGCAGCGAGGGCCAAGGTGCTGGAAGCAGAAATCCTTGTAGCACCCTAGTTCCCCACTGCTACTCATTAACAGGACCCGTCTGGGAAGGAGGCATCTATCAGCAGCATTTGAACTACTTGCAATGCCATCTATGAAGCAAAAGGTGAAATGTGGATAGAAATAATTTATTTCTCCTTTAGCCTAAGGCCATATGGGCTTGTTTCCGTGCTGTGGCTCTGGAGGAAAACAAACAAAATATATAGATTACATTGAGAGATGTGAGACGGGCCACATGGGAGTGATTCATCGCAGAAAAGGAGTCATTTTGCTGCGTCTTAAAAGTTGCCCGCTCAAGGAATGGGCTGGGGTCCATTTGTTTGTTGGTTTTCATGCTGACTTGAGTGGCCACACGTGCATCCTTTCAAGCAGCTGCTGCAGTTGTGTTTTCGCCATTATTTCGATTATCAATTTTAATAACAATGGGACATTTAGATAGTGAATTAATTATACTGGAAGTACAGAAACACCCTTGTTGGTACGATATTTGGGTTCATGATTTCAAAAACCGGAGATTGATAATGAAAACGAAACTAATATCGTTAAGTGAAATATTGTTTTAAGTACAATGTTTGGAGAATTATTCATAATTTATTCTTCCAATTTTAAGGAGGGACGTAGGGTTTTAGGAAATAGTTCATACTCCTAAAGTATTGCAGCCACAGTTATGAAAATTTTTACTCTCATTTGGTATGTTATGGTAATAATTACGGCAAGGCAATTGATGATTTTGCATCATTTTTATATGAAAGTTAAAAGATAGCTCGAATATATATAAATGTGTATCATTAAACAATTTATTAAATAAAGGCAATTAGTTTTTGCATTTTTTTCTTTATTTTGCACTTTTCGTCATTTTCAAGAGATAGGTAATTTTTTGACAATTTTAGGTCTTTTTTCATTTTCACGTCTTTTTCTGCATTTTAGGTCATTTTCGGTATTTTTAGGTATTTTTCGCCATTTTAGGTAAAGAAGAGCTTTTCCATAAAGGCCTACAAACCGTTTCAGGCAGCAGACAGTAGTTTTTATTCGAGAATATCCGTCAAATATACATAGTTCATTTTAATTCAGGTTTATTGTAAACACCTATCAGTTTGTCTTGTAGCAGTAAAGAATTATTTTTTCTTTCATTTTAAATTGCACATATTTTCTAGGGGCAATTAGATGGGCACGCCAGTTCAGAAATGATTTTTTTTTTTCGCTATGGGTGTCCAGGTTGTACACATTTACTTTTTTTTAGTAAGTTTGTTTTATATTGTAAATTCATATATAACACACTGTCATCCGTTAAATTGCTTTTAGCAATTCATTACTTAAAAAAAAAACTAAATATAAGTAATAATGGAAAATGTATTGGTCATTGTTAAAAATTTTGTAATTTTTCACTATTTTTAGGTCATAAATGCATTTTTTATTTTGCGTTTTTCCACTGTTTTATGGTAATTAAATGCCTTGCTCTGATAATAATATACCACTTAAAAATACATTTTTTTGTCATTAGTATTTTTATTTATTTTCTTTATTTTAAATTTTATCGCCACACTTATACACCTTTTCTATGGAAACCACTTAATGGGTAACTATGAAACTTTGACATCTTAATTTTGGTTTGCAAGGCCAATAATTTATTAAATTATTAAAACTAATTGAAACCTGCTTACTTTTAAAAGATCCATAAAACTTTCTATTCAGGCACTTTTTAAAGTACTTTCCATTATCTACTTTTAAGAAATCTGATGTTCGATATAAAATTTATGTTAAAAGTCAGTCTTCTTATTAATGCAAATATTAATAAATGGCTACATCAAAGTTCCGTTCCAAGGAAATGTTCATTTATTTGTTATCAAAAGTTTCATGCAATTATCTTGAACAGTTTCTGAGAAAAAGGTACATAAGCATTGATAAATGTGGGGGGAAAGCGTTTAAAGTTACTTATTTTTGGTTTCGTTTTGCTGGACATTCAAAGGAGCACGGGAGAGTAGGCTACTGCATTACAGAAATGATGATTCGTCCATATATTCCTCGCAACCAACACCTAAAACAACAACCGGAATAAACAGACCATGTTTGAGTGCACCTTTCTTCTTTATTTGTTTACACAACATTCTCAGCGTGAGGAGAAGCTCGTGTGGCCATGAGGACTGCAGACTTTCCGACGTGTTTTTTTCACGCAGAACCACAACATTAAAACAAGCCCGTGTGGCCTTAGGCTTATTAAGGCCAATTTACACTTAGCAGTGACATGACAGGCGATCTTGAAAATATTATTCTTGGAAACCGAGTGTTGTTCATACTCGCCTGGCGCATGCCGTTGTCATACAGTGACAGTCAGATATTTTTCTCATTTCATGGCCGTGCCACTTTTCAAAATTAAAATTAATTTATTCCTATAGGAAACAGTGACTGGTGTGTAAATAATTAACAACTTCCTCTCAGCACCAGTAAGGCAGATTAGATTAGGTTAGGTTAGGTTAGGTAGCTTTGCTATGCTTGTATTGTTAGAAAGTACAGCAGAGCTAGATTAAATCCAATCTGAAGAAGAAACTTAAATAGATATATATAATGTCGTAGTCATAATTGAGGCGCTGCAGCATCGTTCACAACTGCCCTCCCAATACGGCGGTCTATTAGTTTATCATCTCTCCTACTCATTACACCACAACCTTCTTGTCTTATTTCCCACTGTTTCATTTCACTCGCTCCAATGCCTAGAAGGTCCGAAATTCCAACAGAGTTTTCAAGAAAACTGAGCAGTTGTAGGTAAATTAAAACATACTCGTTCGGCTTTTCCTCCATAATTTTATGGACCAATGATATTGCTTCACTGATTTTTGTTTTCTTGGAATCTGTTTTTGGATTCTTTTTCTTGTGTTTTGTGGCTCTGGGATTGTTAGATTCCAAATAATCAGAAGTTTCTTCCTGTGAAGAATCAGAGGAAGAAGGTTCCCGTACCTCCACTTGTGTCAAAGAATGAACACGTTTAAGGGGCGTGTATGGGGTCTCTGGTAAGGTTTCAAGTTCCTTGGCTGTTTCTTGAAGAATATGTGATTCAGTATTGAGAAAATCAATGTCTTGCAACTGATTAGCAAGGTCAGAGGGTTTAGTGTTTAAATTTTGTGGAATTACTAAATTTGTTTTGGTAACAAATTCCATCGATGGAGTGTATTTATTTGATTCTTGTAACTTGTACAGTTAAGGAAAGTTGATAGAATTTACATCTAGCTCAGCATTTGTCACCATGCTTTCATTGTTGATTGTCTGAGAGATGATCTGAGGAGAAATGCTGGAAAAATTATCGATTTTAGCCTTAGTCTGGCATTGCCTAGCCAGGTGCCCTTCCTGTTTACACAAGAAACAGGTTGGATTGTCTGAAGAAAAATAAATCCAATAATTGGTGTTATCATGATTAACCTGTAGACTAACAGGAAGAAATTCTAGATCATTTAGGTTGATGTACATCTGTCTCCTAAAGCTTAGGATGTGAGTAAAACCAGGTTCATTCATTCCAGCCTGAATTCGTACTATGGATGAAGTGTATTACCTAAACCTAAACTAGATGTTGTTCAATTACCTGATCAGGGATAGTCGGACAAACATTAGAGAGAATAACCCTTTTAGTTTTCGTTACAAGAGGCCTGATACATAGTAACTCATTTTTTATGTTTACTTTAGGGTATTTACTTATTAGGACATTTACAATAGATTTGTTAGCTAGGTACGTGCATATCCTCGCATTTGAAATGCGGGAGACAAATCTGATATTGCTGGGATCAATCAGTTTGCCTATAGCTAACACCATAATCTTTAAGTGGAATCTCATCAAGAGAATCAATAACAATAGCCTGTTCTTTAGAAGGTGTTATCTGTGTAATTGAAGCATAGTTTCGGGCTTAGTTACCTTTAGGTCTTGCGTTCATGATACCTGGATCTGAAGTAACTGCAATGCTGTTTATATTCTGTAGAATGCTTGAACTAGGAGAGTAATTATTGCATACTTCCATGCAAAGATGCTACGATGAGGGTATATATCTCCATTGAAATTGTTGGTCTAATTGCACAACACTTCTTGTTAAATGAAATTAATTAGACGGAAGGAAAGGATATTATGGTACTGCAATAGCACACACACCAAATATTACTGGCTATAAAGCCTAAAATACGAACTATTCATAACCAATGAGCAAATTACTTGCAGAACTAAACACTGGCCATGGCCTACTTGTATCTTTAAAATATTTGCCTAATATATGATAGTCAGAAATACTCAGTTTAGAAAATACAAAATTTTAACATCCATTAACTCCTTTTTAAATGTTAAATTTCTCAGCGATTTTTGCCTTAGATTGACAGCCATGTACAAGAAAATCAATAACAGGTGTTTGTGTGCGCACTAAATAGTCCAATTTACTTGTACTAGTTGTAATGATGTGTGTAGCTGCCTCGGGCATAGGTGTTTCTCTACGTTAATAGTAGTCACATTGGCATATGGCTAGAAGTCTGTGACTCGATAGCTCCAATTCCAGGGTGCGCGAGCAAAGAGAGTTAAGTCCACCATCCTAAAAAATTGAGATATGCCCATTGAGTTATAGATAAAAACGTTCTCTACATTTGTGTTAAGTCCAGTAAGTCATAATAAAAATTGTACGGTAGTTATGGATGTGTGCCTCATGGGATTATCCATCTCTAAAGCTATGTTGGGCTGGTATACTGTGTTAAGTCATTCTAATTCTCAGTAACAAGCAAGTGGACTTAACTCTCTTTGCCCGTGCACCCCGGAATTGTTCTCAATTGGACAGATATTTGGAGAATTTCATAAAACTCCAAAAATAGCACATCTGAGTCTCGAAATAACACTAATTTTACATCATGCAAAAAGCAAACATTATGCCAGTTTCTAGAGCAACTTCACAATATTTTCGTAAGTTATTATTTCTTTGTGATGCTGATAGCAAATACATGCAATGACCATATTTCTCATGTCTGCCTCGAACAAAGTGCTCTCCATAAATTCAGACCCTTTGCCTTTTTTGAAGGGAAAAAAATTAAAATTAATATTCCCTATAATAAACTGAAATATGAAGTGGTGGGGAGTTCAAATCAATGAATTATGAAACTTTCATTGTATATTGTATATTATACATTATATTATATACATATCAGTGTGTTTGTTTACATCTACTTTATTCTTTAGTTGGAACAAGTTTAAGTAAACAAAACAGTTGCTCCATAAACATAAGATTTCTTGGTACATCGTACAAGAATACTTAGTATCCAGTGTGACTGGACATATGTGATCTAAGATTCCCTCTCTGGGCGAATGTCTCATTACAGACATCGCACGATAATGGTTTGTGTCCAGTGTGAGTACGCAGATGTCTGTTAAGACTCCCTCTTTCTGAAAATTTCCTTGTACAAATATTGCAAGAGAATGGTTTTTGTCCAGTGTGAGTGAACATATGTGATTTCAGATTACCTCTTTGGGTAAATGTCTTATTGCACACATTGCAAGAGAATGGTTTGTGTCCAGTGTGAGTGCGCAGATGTGTTTTGAGATGCCCTCTTTCTGAAAATTTCCTTGTACATATATCACAGGAGAATGGTTTGTGTCCAATGTGGGTGAGCAAATGAGCTTTCAGATGCCCTTTTTCTGAAAATTTCTTGGTACATATATCACAGGAAAATGGTTTCTGCCCAGTGTGAGTGAGCAGATGTATTTTGAGACTCCCACTTCTTGAAAATTTCTTGTTACATATATCGCAGGAAAATGGTCTATGTCCAGTGTGAGTGAGCAAATGTGTTTTTAGACTCCCTCGTTCCGAAAACTTGTTGGCACAGATATCACACGCGTAGGGTTTGTGTCCAGTGTGAGTGAGCAGATGTCTTTTGAGATGCCCATTTTCCGAAAACTTTTTGCTACATATATCACACGAAAAAGGCTTGTGTCCAGTGTGAGTGAGCAGATGTCTATTCAGGTGTCCTCTTCGGGTAAATATCTTGGCACATATATCACACGAGAAATGTCGGTTTCCAGTAGGAGTTTGGTGTTTACTGTTTCCAGCATAGGATGTGTTTGTACAATCGTCAGACAAGTATGGTTTCATTAGCTGATCATCTTCTTTTTCAATTCCTTGAGAAACGCCTGAAATATGGTCTAAATTCTGAATGTTGCTACAGCCTGCAGAATCTTCGCATTCTGCATTCTCACGTTTGATTTGCTGTGTTTTTACTGTGACATATGTAATGGGTAGAAATTCACATATCGGTTGTGATGGAGAAATCTCTTCCTTAATTTCAATCTTAATATCCTCTGATTTAAGTAAAGGCTCCATTTTGTGTGTACAAATCTGATATTCACTGCACCGCGTTCATTAGCGACATAAATTAGTCTGTGTTGGTATAATCTTCAGGAAGTTACAAGTCGTATAAGTGCACTTTAGATAGGTTTACGATTTATATGAAAACCAAATTTTTTATGGATCTGAAAAACCACTCAAACAGTTCAGGAATTTTCAAAGAATTTTTTCACATGTAACATGGCTTTATAAATGCTTCGTAAATGAAAATATAGAGAAATAATTGCATTCATTTCGCCGTAAAAAAACATTTTGTTAGCTATGATGCCTTCTGTAACGGTCCATTTGATACTTTGCAAACCCTCCAAATAAACCTCTGAAACATCTTTCGTAGAGTTTGATTTAGTTGGGATTTCCTTTTTTGAAGTAAAACTTCTTTAGTAGCGGTAGAGGGTAATTCGGGAAAATCAGTCACACTTCACGAAATCAGTCACACTCAAAACCGACTTGTTTCGGTGCGGACTGCACAGAAAATAATCAACTCAATGATTAGGAGTAATCAAAGGAAATTTTTCAGACCTTACTTCCTCAATGGTAATAGACAATTCCTAAGCAATCTAATGGTATATTATCCATTTTATGGAACCCGGAGGTTCACTACTGCGCAAATCCAAAATTAAAAGTCCAAAATTAAAAAATACAAATTTCCAAAATTTTAAAAAACAAAATTAAAAATTATAACATCCAAAAATCCAAAATTTAATAAATAATAAAATAAAAAATTTAAAAATCCAAAAATAAACATTTAAAAAAGTCAAAAAATTAACAGTTCAAAGATCGAAAATTTAAAAAATTCAAAGATCCAAAATTAAAAAGTCCAAAATCCAAAATTTAAAATGTCCAAAAACCCAATATTAAAAAGTCCAATAATGCAAAATTGAAAAAATCCAATAATCAAACATTGAAAAAAAAATTAAATTAAGTTTTACTTCTGTCGCGTGGCGTTCCACGCACTCTTTTTTTCGTACCCACACTCCTGGTTTTTCCATATTAATAATAATGGAGAATAGCGCACAATGTGCAAGTATCGGTGTCTAGTTTTCTCTGGTGCAGAACTCGGTTAGTGAGACACTACGGTTTTTGCAATCACATGGTATCTTCCACAAGTTTCTTCACGTAGCGAGCACTTGCAATTTTCATTTGGTGCGTGAAAGCATTCAGTGCGGCATATCTTGTAGTGAAAGCCATGTACAGCGAATCTAGTTACCAGGTGTCTCAAAGTATAGTTAGCTTTTTTCCAGTCATCTTTAGTCATGGCATCTGTGGTCTTCCCAGATTTGTGTCTTCTTGTTTTGGTGTTGAATATTAATGTTTTATTACTTTTACCTTACTTATGTGGAAATTAACGTTCAATAGAGGGGGATGCGTTGGATTTTTAATTTTGGAATTTTTGATTTTTTTAAATTTTGTATCTTTAATTTTTTTATTGTTTGGAACCTCCGGGTTCCATAAAATAGATAATATACCTTTAGATTGCTTAGGAATTGTCTATTGCCATTGAGCAAGTATGTATTATTATTATTATTATTATTATTATTATTATTATTATTATTATTATTATTATTATTATTATTATTATTATTATTATTATTATTATTATTATTACAGTACTACTACTACTATTCCCATTTGCAGGTCCTGGTACTAGGTCTGAAAATTTTCCTTTGATTACTCGTAATCATTGAGTTGATTGTTTTCTGTGCAGTCCGCTCCGAAACACGCTAGTAATTTCGTGACGGTTTTGAGTGTGACACTAATTTCGTGACGATTTTTCAGCGTGACACAAGTTCCCGATTCACCCCCTACCGCCGCTATAGAAGTTTTACTTCAAAATCACAACTTTCATTACTGTTGTTTTAGGCTTTCGTGACAGATACAAAGGACAGTCTGTTAAATACATCTATATTAATAAAAGGAAGTGTCTGTCTTCGTCTGTCTGTCCGCGATGCCCAGCGAAATCTACTGAACGCAGAAATCTGAAATTTTAAACATAGGTAGACTGAAAGGTCGGGAAATGCACCTCGAAGCCGGAATTTTAAGTTTCGCTTTCGTTCGTGAGTTATGAGTGAAAAACGGACAGAAAACGTGTATTTTTTGCGTTTTCGAAGCTTCAGTTTTCAGATACATTTCAATGTCAAATCAATTACAGTTGGCTTTGGCTATTTTTGTCGTACCTTGGACATAAAACCATCGCGATCGCTTGAATGTTGTAGCTCACGCTGGTCGATTCATTTGTTTATAATGTCAAGGCACTCAGACATATGAAATTTTCAACCTACACCGAAGAGGATTATTATTATTATTATTATTATTATAAAAGGGATAATCAATATAGGCCTCAATATGGTCAAACGTTGTTCGATTTGGACGAAACTCACTATACAGGGGTTTTCTGGGCCAAGGACCTCGAATCTGAGGTCGCTTTTACCAGGCGACGCTATCTAATCGTGGTATGTAATTCACGTGATTTAGGTGTTAATAAATATAATGATTTAACTATTATGCTCTTGATTTTTAATTTTTGAAATAATTATCGCGGGCGAAGCCGCGGGCACATGATAGTAAAGAATAAATATAACATTTTAGGAACATAAAAAAGTATTACACAAAATAATGACATTTACATCATAATGGTGCTCCTACTTTGTACCGGAAGACGTTTCTAATAATTGTCATCATAAAAGTAGCCCTGTGATTCCACCACTTAAACATGCATTTTCAAATTCTGATGAAATCAAAGCCTGGAATAGTGTTTAGCCCTCCACAACAATCAGGGCTGCCACATTTTGGGGTCGGGCCTAGGACCATGTACTGGTAGTGGGCCCCTCATTGATCAAAAGGGGCTTGCTCCTGGTAGCCCCCCCCCCCCCATGTGGCGGCCCTGACAACAATTAGATGTATGAACTCTGTAGGTACGAGTTTCTCATCATGTAGACCTTCTGTTGTCAATTCTCTGTCCGAACAAATTTCTTTCATGCAATTTATGCACCCATTCGCATATTTCAGTAAATTATGTGAAATATACCCTCCAATAAAATGCAACATAGAAGCAGTATTGGAATCAATTTCCACTTCTCTTGATTTGAAGATTCATTTACATTCAAAGAGAAATCTTTCAATGAGAATTCACCACATGATGAGGTCTTTAACTTTTAAACAATCATAATTGTTTGATTAGGTTATGTCCACATAATGGTGAATACCAGTAGGCCTACATAACAATGCGTTGTGTAATTAGCAAAGTCTAAATGTTTAACACTACGTTGCCAATCTAGAGAACAGAGGCACCCTCATGTTTCAATACAAGAAAACTGGTTCGCTCCCCCACCTCCAACTTTCCAAAAAGAGGATTTAGGGTAAGGGAGCTACTATGCATCTTGAAATTATCAGTCTCTTTTCAGAAAACTTGGTGGTTGTAAGTTTTTTGTGAGAAGTGAATTTTCAACGGCATAGTTATTTTTTGTTTTGTTTTATTGCTTATTGTTTCACTGTTTATTCTTTATTGTTTTATTAATCATATGCTTTTTTATGCTTTCTTAATTTGCTATAATTTTTATTTGTACATTTTTTAACGTTCTACTAATCTTATTACACCAGTAGAAAAAGAGGAACTGGAAATTCTGATGTGAGAAGCAACACTAAAATAATTATATTTAAATTCACTTAAAAAATTACACATGTTGGAATGATATATAGACCTAAGGTTAGTGGAAAGCTGGATAGGGTTTTTCGCAAACACGATATACGAGTGGCATATAAGGCAGAGAGGACAATTGAGAACATTTTTTCAGACCAAAAACGACTAGGAAAACAGAAGAGCAAGATGACAATGGCTGGGGTTTATTCTATATCGTGCAATGAGTGCGGGAAGATATATGTTGGGGAAACGGGAAGATCATTTCAGATTAGAAAAATTGAACACGAAAGAGATGTGAAATCTAAGAAACAATCCACGGGTTTGAGTCAACACATAATAGAAACTGGTCATAGTATGGGGGAGATGAACATAATCAAGATAGAAAGGGATAGGGTTAGGAGGAAAATTTACGAAGCACAGAAAATTATTGAACTAAAAGAAAACAGTCTTAATAGATATGAAGGTGATTTAGGGGATGAATGGTTACAATTGATTAGGAACGTCATGAATCATAATTCATCTATAAAATTTCCCCCCGCTACGGAATTGGTAAACCTGGCAAGTGAGTTCAATATCCCTGACGCATGGATAGCAAAACATGGTCGATTTGTGGATTTTAATAAGAAAGGAAAGCGCACAAATCGTGCAAAAGTTATAATAAGAGAAGAATGCGCACATATGTGCGATTGTCACTCGTTACTGATTTCCATCAGTGATTTTGTTGGGTTTCACTTGGGTTCTACTTCACGTCATTTGGTTTCGCAGAACTCAATTATTGATTTTCCTCTTTGTTTGCAGGAGGTAACATGGTATCTTTCGCAGCTCTGCATGCATAGTTCACAGACGCATGTATCGTTGGGTGAGTGGTATGTTTTGTCACGACAGATTTTGTGGTGATAGCCATGTGCCGCTAGAGATGTTATGAAGTGGCGTAGATCTTGGTTGGTGTCTGTCCAAGCTCGGCTTAGCATGGCTTCCGTAGTGTAGAATTCTGGCCATATTTGTTTCCTTTTTTGGATCCTGTCTTCTAATGTTGTGAACCAGTTTTCCGTGTATGGCAAGGACATCTTCAGGCGTAGGTCTTCCATTAGAAAAGGCTCCTTTGCCAGTTCGTAACATATTCTCGAGGGCGTGAATTTGGAGAGACAAAGTGTAGCTTTGAGGAACCGGGCCTTCACTTTTTCCATCGCCTGTAGGTCTCTTACTGAGAGTCTGTCCCATATAAGCTCGATGCCATATGTTAGTGTTGGCAGTATTTTTGCGTTGAACAGGGCCAGTGCGGTATCTAGAGATATTTTTGATAGTGTTCTTATATCATATATGGCTTTTGTTGCTGCTGTCGTTCTGTCGTTTACGTGTAATCGAAAAGACTTCATTGTCGTCTGTAGTGTGAGTCCTAGATATTTGTATGAATTGACTGTTTTTAGTGCTTCGTGTTTGTAGAGAATGCGGTCCTCCGCCGATTCTCTTCCTCCTTTTCTAAAGATCATCTGGTTGGTTTTTTTGGGGTTAATTTGAAGTTTGTTCGTGTCTGCCCACGTTTCCAGTGCCGTGATAGCCTTTTGTAGTTCTTCTTTCTTGGACGAGCCTATCACCATGTCGTCAGCGTAGATGTAGATTGAAACTTCCTCTGTGTGTTGTCGTATGAATTCGACAACATCGTACGTTGCTATGTTAAACAGGTGGGGGCTTAAGGGGTCCCCCTGTAAAACTCCATTTGTTTGGATTATTTCCTCTGAAGTTCCGACGTTGTCACTGATGCGCACTGCAGTGGCGGACGCAGGGGGGGGGATAGGGGGTTACATCCCCCCCCGAAATTTTAAAAAAGGCTATATATGTACTCTAAGTGGCCAGTTTTATAAACTAATTTTATATGTAAGTTGAAAGTCAAATCCCCCCCCGAAAAAAATTTCTGCGTCCGCCACTGGCGCACTGTGTTGTGAGTTAGGATGTTGTGTACTGTGGAGACCATTGGGTTGTCGTTTCCTATAAGAGCGCTTAGCTTGCTGATGATGGTCTTTCTATCAAGTTTGTCGAACGCCTTCGTGTAGTCGACGAAGACTGTGAAGAATTTACCTCGTGGGTGCCTTAGTGCATCGTCGATATCCTGGATCAGATTGTTGATTGCCTGCAGGGTGCTTCGTCCGGCCCTGAAGCCGAATTGCTCCTCTGGTATTTTTCCGTCGGTTGCTTTCACTAGTCTGGCTGTGATGAGCTTGGTGAATAATTTCATGATATTGTTCTCCAGGGCTATACCTCTGTAGGCATTTGGGTCGGTGGGGTCTTGTTTCCCTTTGTATAAGACTTTTATGATGGAGCTTCTCCAGTCCTTTGGTATGTTACTTGTTTGCAAGCACGCGTTTAGAAGACCCGTGAGCGGGGAGATGAGGATGCTGGCGGCTGCTCTTATGTGCTCATTATATAACCCGTCCGGGCCAGCCGCTTTGTTGTTTTTCAGTGTTTGGAGGACTTCATTGGTTGAGAAGAGAGGGAAGTCTTCTTGGTTTAAGGTTGGTTGCATTCTCTCAAAGGCTATGGTTCTGCCTTCTTCATTTAGGATATGGGCAAAGTGATGCTCCCATGTTTCCATGTCGATTTTTCCGCCCATTGTCGCTTTCCTTGTTTTTAGTGCTAGGAAGGGGTCTTTCTTGGCCGCCTCTATCAGTTTGGATGCTTCCGCTTCTATGTGAAGCTTCCTTTTCTGTTTTAGTAGGTCTTTGTATTCCTTCCTGAGCCTACAATAGGTCCTGTTATCCTTTTCGTTTTTTGCGGTTCTTACTAGACGTAGTGCTTCTAGTACCTCTTTTCTTCTTTCGTAGCACTCGTGGTCGAACCATATTTGTGCTTTCCGCTGCGATCGAGGGATGACCGCAGATGTGATGGAGGATTTGTGGATTTTGGAGAGGAGAGTATGCACAATCCAAGCAGCACTGACTGAGGGTATTTATGTATGGGAGAACCATTGAACTGTATACTAACTGGAATGACTGCTACCATTGTAAAGTCTCTGCCAAATGTGAGGCCTGACTGTGCGAGTAGTTGCGTCTGGTCCTGCATGGAAGAAACCAAGCACCTGCACGCTAAAGACCATTAAGTTATTAAGACCTTCTCGATTTCATTGACATTTTAAAACAATGTTAGACCTTTTCATCCTTTTCAACGCAAAGAATAAATCAATAAATAGCCGAGAAAATGATTTAAATGTTTAATTTCCCCCTTTTCATTTCATATTTATCTACTGGTTGAAAAGAATTACCACAGTATCCCCGCAAATATCCAAACATCTACCACTTATAAAAATACACAAATAAATACGTTAATTTATTTTTCACGTATATTGATATGAGAAACACGTTGTAATTAATTGCGTAAACTTCTATCAGCCTACAAAGAATTCAATAGGCCTAATTTTGAAAGCTGTAAGCTGCTATGTTGCAACAGGGAATATGTATAGGAGAAAATTAAACATTTAAATAATTTGCTCGATTATTTATTGATTTATTTTTTGCAATGAAAAGGATGAACAGTTCTAACAATAAAAAAAAGTGTGCGTGGAACGCCACGTGACAGAAGTGAAACTTATTTAATTTTTGGATTTTTTCAATTTTGAATTATTGGGTTTTTTCAATTTTGGATTGTTGGACTTTTTAATATTGGGTTTTTGGACTTTTTAAATTTTGGTATTTGGATTCTTTTAATTTTTTATCTTTTAATTTTTTTAATTTTGGAACTTAGGATTTTTTAATATTGGATTTTTAAATTTTAGATCTTTAAATTTCTTTAATTCTTGGATTTTTTAATTTTTAATTTAGGATTTTTAAATTTTTGATTTTTGACTTTTTAATTTTGGATTTTTAGTTTTTTTTATTTTTAAATTTTAAATTATGGATTTTTAAATCTTGGATTTTTAGATTTTTTAAATTTTGGATATTAAAATTTTTAATTTTTTAAATTTTGGATCTTTGATTTTTGAATGTTCTATGTTTGGATTTTTAAATTTTGGTTTTATAATTTTTTAAATTTTGGATTTTTTATTTTTTTAAATTTTGGATTTTTAAATATTTGATCTTTGATTTTTTAAATTTTGGACGTTTGGATTTTTAAATTTTGGATGTTTGATTTTTTTAAATTTGGATGTTTGGATTTTTAAATTTTGGATTTATTACTTTTTAATTTTTGTATTTTTTAAATTATAGTTTTTTTTTTAATTTTGGATCTTTAAATTTTTTATTTTGGAATTTTGGATTTTTGAATTTTGGATTTTTTTAATTTTGGATCTTTGAATTTTTAAATTTTGGAATTTGAATTTTTGAATTTTGGATTTTTAGATTTTTTAAATTTTGGATTTTCAATGTTTTAATTTTTTTATTCTTTAAATTTTGGATAAGCCAAATCATTGAGTTGATTGTTTTCTTGCAGTCCGTTCCGTTACACCCTACTAATTTCGTGACAGTTTTGAGCGTAACACTAATTGCGTGACAATTTTGAGCGTAACGCAAGCTCTCGATTTACTCTTACCGCGGCTAAAGAAGTTTCACTTCAAAAAAGCCAATAAAATCGAGAAGATCCTAATAACTTAATGGTCTCTCGCGTGCAGGTACTTGGTTTCTTCCATGCAGGACCAGACATGACTAGTCGCACAAGAAGCCTCACTTTCCTCTCATTCAGAAGGCATTCCAGTTAGTATTCATTTCAATGGGGAGAACAGAGTGGTAGTTCAGTTTTTAATGTACCTGAGGAAGACCCACAGGTGGGGTCGAAACGTAGTACGTCAATTTTAAAGGATCCATTGTATATGTGTAATTTTTTAAGTGATTCAATTTATTTTATAAACAATGGAAAAAGGACCACATGCCAATATAAATAAAATTATATTCAATGTTTACGGTTTCTTGAAGAATCTGGCGGAGAACCCAGAAAAGATTTATCAATTTTAATAAAACACAAGTGTTAACAGCGGAAATGCACTGAGTGTCGCGGTGTGTATGAGGAAGCTTCTCAGTTCTCAGAAACATCTCTGAAATTATTAACTTAATCAATACATTGCAAGTTGGTATTAATAATATGGATTTGCTAGGAATGAAGTTAGCACAGAATACAGTTGAATGGTGGGCTCAGGTAAGCGCGACAATGAACCATGGGTGAACGGTGGGGGAGGGTTGAGGGGGTTGAAACCCCTCCCAAAATAGCTACTATTTTTAGGATTACATCATGTTCAGTAATTAAAAAAAAAAAAGTTTGATTATTTTATTATATTTTCTTACATAACACAGCAGCAGTGGCGTAGGGCGGGGGGTGCGGACCGCCCCGGGTGCCATCACCCGGGGGGTGACAAAATAAAAATGTATCTTTGTTTGTAAAAAATCGCTCAAGGGAATTTAAAGAAAATAATATTATTTAAACAATTAAATAAGCTTAACAACTTTCTACAAGTCAACATGCGTATTGAAACTTCTTTTAGTTTTAAATTATGTCAACAAAGGTAATAAAACGCGGCTGAACTGGCCGCTGTGTTGATAGGAACAATAATATCGGCCAGACATCCAGAACCATACAGCAACGCCGCGACGAACATGCCCGACATCTAAGACTGTTCTACCCGGACAAATCAGCGATAGCAGAGCATGCTATAAACTCAGGCCCAGGACACCAAATCCAGTTCACAAACACCACCATCTTGGCCAAAACATCAGGCTACTGGGAACGACTGATTAGAGAGGCTATAGAAATTAAATTTCAACCAGAAAACATGAATAGGGACGTGGGCATTAACATCAGCCCGATTTGGGAGAATTGTCTCCAAACAATTAAGCACAGAAGAGAGCGGACCAATGGGAAGACGCAGAGCCGTACTGACACCTGATTGGTCGGTACGGTCCAAGTAGCCTTTAATATATATACGACCCCAGGACGACCACTCGGCACTTCAACGCCTTTGAAGATGGAGGCAGCGTTGGCCTCCGAAACGTCGGGTTTAATTGACGAAACCACCTGGCTGACTGCCCGAGAAAACTTCACTCAGCTTCTGCGCCAGGAAAACCTCAGATCCTACAATAATATTATGGTTAGGGGGAGGGGTGTTTATTTCTGTCGATGCTTGTCTCTGTAGCTTTATTAATTTAAATGAGACTTCAACAATCGGTGATATTTTATTCACTTAAGCCGCAACCAATTCTACCCTCTGCGGCAGTCGTGACTTTGACGAAAATAGAATAGATTATTAATAGTAAAGTTCCGTAAAATAGTTACATTACTTGTTTATGAAATTTATTAGGACCAACCTATATAAAAATGATGTATAATTCACATAACTTCCTCTGCCTAAATAAAAGTTAGCCTCCCCTTAAAAACAAGAGAAGTTGTCGTCAATCTTCGTGTCACATCCCCAAAAGGTACCTAACCCAAATACCAAATTTTGTTTTCGTACGATTTTCCGTTACAAGAGGCCGGGTTGCAAAGAGTATTCAGTGTGGGTGCCTTATAACTACCCTTCAGAGAATTATTTCGAAAAAGTGTTTCAACTAAAAAAGTGTTAACTCTATAAGCAACCCACGTGCAAAATTTAAAGAAAATCGTTAGAGCCGTTTTCGAGAAAACTTTCTTTATGTAAAAATAAGGAAAACTTGTCTCCAATCTTCGGTTCACAACTTGAAAGGTATCTGACATAAATACAAAATGTTGTGCTTTTATCAAAATTCATATGTCCAAAATTCGAGATTTCGCTTGGAAAACAAAATATAAAAATATAAAAAAATCACTCAAAAAAATAAAAGTTTGCACAATTTCGGGAGTGTATTTTGGCCTAGATGTTCGCTTTATTAACGGTAACACCCACAGTCTGTTGCTCACGAAAACAATATATATATATATATATATTGTTTTCGTGAGCAACAGATATATATATATCTGTCTGTCTATAACGTACTTTAGATTAATAATCATAACATTTATTGTCGTTTAACAGTACAATGTACAGCATAATATGCTTGATATGTATGTCTTTCCTTAATCCTAACAAAATTGGCTGAATTAGGTTATCTATGTCTTATATTCATCATTGGTAACACTGGTCACAACATGGTAACTCGAATCGATTCATGGATGGTTGATTCATAGTATACCATGATTTCGGAGCACAGTTTTGTTTTTATATAACAAAAATTATTATTAAATTTGCAAAATCCGTTGAGTTTACGAGTTACATCAGATAAATTCGTTGCAGCTACATCTATCGATAAACTCTTAAACTCTCGTGGGATTACCTTTGACTATCCAAAAAATAACACTTGGAACTGTTCCAGACTTTATTAATTTAAATGGGAAGGGGGGTGACAAGAAATTTTCTGCACCGGGTACCACCTAAGCTTGCTACGCCACTGCACAGCAGTGTTAAAATCTCTTGTAAATTTTAATTTGTCATTGATGACTATGCTCTCATAATTTATTTAATAATAATGCACATACTTAATCTCAATGAGCTAATGTTCTGAGATAACTTTTACTGTAGAGGAAAGCATAGCCCTTTTGGTAATAAATAACTTATTAATACTGGTTGGTTTTTAATTATATATACTTCTTATAACAGTGATGCGTTACTGAAAAACAAAATTTCCTTTGGAATTTCTCAAAAATGATTAGATAAGCTGGATATTTATGTGGTGTGATCGGTTGGATCTCAGCATTCAATATGTATAACCAAATTTTCTGGAATGGACCTAGGTCCAGAAACCAGCACGAATAGTTAAACGGAATTATTACATCTGCAATCAACTTACCGATTGAGAAACAACAGAATATGGAAACAATGATTCAAAGTGCTCTGCATAAAGAAATCATATGGAATATAGCCCATAATTTTATTATATCCTACCGTACTATGATAATTTCTCAAGAAAGGTTTTGTTTATAGACTATTTAAAACAAGAAATGGACAGATAGGCCTACCTAAAAGAAACATATTATTTATAGTGTACTAATGATCACAATACAATTATTTAGTTACTTAAAATATTGTATTAAGTTACATGAAGCTGAGACAACATTATATTCAACCCCCTCCAAACAGAATTTCACCGTTTCATAAATAGATATTCCTTTACCTTGCTGAGGAATTGTTTATTGCCATTAAGTATATATATATATATATACTTAACGACAGTAAATTATAAGATACATAAGATACTGTCTAAAATTGAAATACTCAATAGAATTGTAACTTATAACAGGTATTAATATTGGACCTTCGTTTTATTGCAATTTGTTTTAAAAGAATGGTGTTGAAAACAGAGAAGGTCAAATGTTTTCAAAAGGTCCATTCACTGAATAAATCGACTGATTTATTGCTTATTGGGAATTACCTGGAGGATATCTTCAATCAAAATATGAACTCATTACCTAAAAGTTACTGTTCACGCAAGCTAAGTGTTTTTTCCAGCATATTTATTATGTGCAGTAAATAGTTTTAATTCAAATCATCCGCCAGGTGTTCTTGCGCCAAGCATTAAGTTGAGTAGGCGTATATTTCATCATATCCTGATCACGAGTTCTTTGTGTCGGGTATTCCCTCTTTAAAGACGCCTTAAAGAGCGTCAGGAAGCCTCATCAGTATTAAGCCTGCAGTTACACGATCAAGTCACGGTCTGACACTGCTCCGGTTCTAGTAACAAAAGCCAGTTCGCGCTCTTTGTATTTTCACTAGAAACCATTGAAATAAAACTTCCTTATAAGTTTTATTAATTTCAAGTAAATTACTTATACATAATTTACTTATTCGCCGTATTATAAGTTCATTAGATTCACTTATTAGTTCCAAGTAATTAAATAGCGTGTGACGTCATCACTCACCAAGAAGCTATAAAACGTGAACAATCAAGTGTTAATAACTTAAAATACATACATTCTACAGCAATTTTTATTACCATCAAATTGATATATAATTCATTAGTAAATTACAAAATTTACTAAATTACCTCTAGTGGTGCAATCTGGTTCGCGCCAAATTCCAATTCATTGTTTCAACTTGTTTATTCAATTATCATTCAGTGTTCACCTATTATTTCTTCGAGTGTTACAAGTATTAATAAAGTGCAAGTATTTCATTACATTCTAGATTGTTTAACCAATATGTTTCCTTAGATCTCTGTACCCAGTGACCTCGTGATATAGTCCCTTCTTGCTCTAAATGGTCCTCCGAAATCTTATACTTCTCACATGTACATTGTTTCATACTTACATGAAGCTACCTTATTAAGCTATCCTACATTTATCCATCTCACGGATATTATCGTCCAATCCCTAGCATTGGTCCTCTCACGAGCCAGTCCCAAACATTGGTCCTTTACCGGGCAGGATCATATTGGTACAATCTTATTTATTGCATACTTGTATTCGCAAATACCGTTTCTCGAGTTCGTCTCATTCATATGTGCTTCCGCGTCGGTCAGTTCGTGAGTTCCAGCAACCCTGAACTTCGCATCGAAGACAGCATCATGCAGCAGTGATTCGACTCATCGTGGGATTCCGGTCCTCAGTGAACATCAAGAAGACAGTGAACAGTTAATACATGCATTATCGTGCAGCAGTGGTAGAATTTCAAATCTTCAAGAACAAGTAATTTCCACATTTCGCATTCAAGATGGAAAGTGAATTGAAGGAATTAACGAAAAAACGTGCTTTTCTTAAAAGAAAACTTACGTACATTCAGAAGTACAGTGACAATATTACTGAAGAAGTTGATATATTTCGATTAAAAGTTGAATATGACACTCTTAACGAAGTGTGGCAAAATTATGAAGTGGTACAAACTCAAATTGAAGCTATTATCGAAGCTGAAAGTGAACTTGACATGCACGCACAGTATGACGAAGAGATGAATAACAAGTACAAGGTGCTAAAGGCTAAGCTTAGTGAATTGTTATTTCTACACGACCAACCAGTGCGTAGTGTAGGCTCTCATCACAGTCATCAATCTAATCACAGTGGTAATTCGCATCACAGGTGTCAATCTTCTACTTCACAATGCAACAATAGAAATATACAACTTCCAAGGATTCAAATTCCAGTGTTTAGTGGGGATGTGACTAACTTTAAACACTATCACGACACTTTCAGTAGCTTAGTGGTAAACAATGAATCGTTGGATTCCATCCAGAAATATCATTATTTGCTGAGTTCTCTGAAGGGGCAGGCTCACGCGCTCATTCAGAATCTTCCAGTCACGAATGAGAATTTTACTATAGCATGGAACTTGGTGTGCTCTAGATATGATAATACTCGAGTTATTGCCACAGCTCACATCAAAAATCTACTTTCATTACCAATAATGAAAGATGAAAATGTTACAGACTTGCGAAACTTATTAAATCAGTTTCAAAGCAATCTTAACGCCATCGAAGCTCTCAACATTGAAATCCCATTACACGAAGTCATGTTCATTCAATTAATATTGGATCATCTTGGTGAAACTACACGCAAGGAATGGGAGAGCAAAATTGACTCACAAAGGTTCACACCGCTTCAAGAGTTGATGAACTTCCTAGAAGCCAAGGCTCATTCTTTAGAAGTGCTATCCAATTCTAACAATGTGCCAAGCCCATCCAAGGAAAAAAGTGAAAGACATACACAAAAGAAATCTGTAAAAACGACTCGTCAATCTTATGTTGCCATCAAAGGTGATACATGTCCTTGTTGCAAGGAAAGTCACAATTTATATAAGTGCGACAAGTTTTCACAGTTGAGTGTAGATCAACGTTGGGATTTTGTGAAAAGCAAAGGTTTATGTGCAAACTGTTTCTCCAAAGGTCACAAAAGAGACAATTGCAAAATCAAGTCATTCTGTAATTGTGGAAAGGCTTCACACAGCAAAATGTTACATAATAACACACGAGACAGTAAAAAGGCTCCTCGACAACCACATCAACCGTCTGAATCTACAGATAATGTACCTGCTAGTTATTGTTCGATAAAAGAAAATTCCAACCAAAGGGAGATTTTATTAGCAACAGCAGCAGTGCATCTTGAAGATAGACAAGGAAATTTAGTGTTATGCAGAGCGTTACTGGACTCAGGAAGCCAATTGAACTTCATAACTGAAGGTTTAGCCAAGAAGTTGCAGCTGCCAACCACAGATGTCGACACTCAGATACGAGGTATTAATGGCACCTCTTCTTGCAATCACAGTGTTAAGGTTAATCTGCGATCCAGAATCCAGAATTTCCAGGCTGAAATGAGTTGTCTAGTAATCCCTCACATTGCAAACAAACTTCCTTCAGTCCGTATAGATCCCAAACATTTCAATATTCCTAGTGAAATAACATTAGCGGATCCTAAATTCTACATCCCTGGTGATGTCCAAATCCTCATTGGTGCTAGCTTGTTTTACCAACTATTCACTAATGAAAGAATAGTCATTCCTAATAACCCTATTCTTAGTAACACGGAACTAGGTTGGATACTTAGTGGAACTATTCCCAAGAAAGCAATTAAATCCAAGAAGGTCACATTCGCTCAACACAATTTATTTGTGACTGTTGATAATGTTGATACACAGTTAAGACGATTCTGGGAACTAGAAGACTTTCCTAAACCAGTGTTTACTAAAGAAGAAAGGGAATGTGAAGAGCACTTCGTACAAAACACTATTCGTGCAGAGGACGGTGCTTTTGTAGTGAAATTACCCAAGAATCGATCTCAGGACTCCTTGGGCGAATCCAGACCACAAGCCGTAAAACGCTTAGAGCATCTGGAGCGAAAATTCCAAACCAATTCTGTCTTGCAGGAAGATTACAAAAAATTCATGCAAGAATATGAAGAATTGGGACACATGAAGAAGGTTTCACTTCCACAGCCAGGTGAAAAATGCTTCTATTTACCACATCATGCAGTAATCAAGCCCTCGTCTACTACAACCAAGACTAGAGTTGTGTTTGACGCTTCTGCAAAAACATCTTCAGGCAAGTCCCTAAATGACATTCTGAAATTAGGGCCTACAGTGCAAGATGACCTATCATCAATTATAATTCGTTTTCGAACATATAAGTATGCGTTCTCAGCTGACATCTCTAAAATGTACAGACGCATTAAAATGAACGAGATTGATCAAAATCTTCAAAGGATTGTGTGGCGTTCCAGCACAGATGAACCCATACAAGATTATGCCTTAACTACCGTGACTTATGGTACTAAATCAGCTTCATTTTTAGCCATAAGATCCCTGCACCAGCTGTCAATAGAAGAAGAAGCTAAATACCCTCTCGCTTCACAAGCAGTCAGGACTTCCTTCTATGTAGATGACTGCCTGGCAGGACATGATAATCTTCAAGAAGCGCTACGCCTTCAAGAAGAATTAATCCTCATGCTTGACAGTGGCGGATTTCCCTTGCGAAAGTGGTGTTCCAACCATGAAGCATTGCTGGAATCTGTACCATCATCTTATCGAGAGACCCAGTTGCCTCTGTCTCTTGACAACATTGAAAATGCACATGCCCTTGGTTTACTATGGCATCCTGCAACTGATAACTTCCAGATTCAATCCCATCCTTCTCTCCAAACTCATACTCGAGTTAAACTTACCAAGCGTACTATCCTATCAGTCATATCATCCATTTTTGATCCTTTAGGCCTTGTCAGTCCTATGGTTATCAATGCCAAAATCTTCATGCAATCATTATGGATTGAAAAACTTGACTGGGACGAGGAGGTAGCTTCACACATAGCAGAGAAATGGATTGAGATCTGCGACATTTTAGGTACAATACACACGATGCGTATTCCACGATTTGTTCTCACACATGGTACCCTTCAAGATATACAGATCCATGGCTTCTGTGACTCTTCAGAAAAGGCCTACGGTGCATGCATATATCTCCGTTCTGTGAACATTGAAGGTGAAGTTACAATTAACTTGCTATGTTCCAAGTCTAAGGTTGCCCCTCTTAAAAGGCAAACCATTCCACGTCTTGAACTTTGTGGAGCATTGCTGTTATCTAAACTGTACAACAAGGTGTTGAATGACCTTAACATTCAAACCTCACAAAATTATCTATGGTCAGACTCAGTTATTGTTCTGTCGTGGATAAAATCAGATTCACGAACATGGAAAACATTTGTGTCCAACCGTGTGTCGCAAATACAAGAGCTTTCTGAAACAGCAGCCTGGCGACATGTTTCTACAGACAACAACCCAGCTGATCTCGTTTCAAGAGGTGTATATTCTGAACAATTGTCTGATATTGATTTGTGGTGGCACGGTCCTAAGTGGTTGGCTCATAACACAACATTATGGCCGGAACAGCCAAAACAATTAAGCCCTCCAGATTCCTCAGAGCAACTTACTTCCATCTGCATGGCAGCTACTGTAGTAGAAGATAGTTTTATTACAAGATTCTCTAATCTCAAGCGCTTGCAGAGAGTTACTTGTTATATGTATAGATTTATTTCTGCCTGCCGCCATGAAAACAAATATCATGGACCTCTCTCAGCAGAAGAATTACAAAATGCTCTACAAGTTTGTGTTAAAATTGCTCAGAAAGAAGCTTTCTCTCAAGAGCTGAAAGATCTTAGCAACAACAAACAAGTTTCAGTGAAAAGCTCTATCCATGCATTAGTTCCATTCCTAGATCAGAACAACGTTATAAGAGTGGGTGGACGGTTGGAGAAATCAGATCTTACACATGATGCAAGACATCAGGTTATATTGCCATCCCGACATCATTTAACAGTTCTGATTGTAGAATATGAGCATCGCAAGCTATTACATGCTTCGCATCAGCTGCTTATAGCTTCATTACGACAAGCCTACTGGATACCTAGTATTCGCAGAGTAGTAAAATCTATTTTGCATAGATGTCTCACGTGTTACAAGCTAAAAGCAGAAAGTTCTCAACAGTTAATGGGAAATCTTCCTAGCTATAGAATAACTCCTGCTAGACCTTTTCTCCGCACCGCAGTCGATTACGCTGGACCCTTCAACATAAGATATGGGGCTCCACGCAGTAAAACTACTGTAAAGGCTTACATCGCTATTTTTGTCTGCTTGGTAACAAAGGCCATTCACATTGAGTTAGTTTCTGATCTAACATCAGATGCCTTCATAGCAGCCCTACGAAGATTTACAGCACGTCGAGGACTCTGTAAAGAAATCTTCAGTGACAATGGCACTAACTTTGTTGGAGCAAACAACAAGTTAAGGGAGCTCAGATTGCTATTGCAGTCAAGAGATTTTCAAACTACAATTCAAAATTTCACTGCAAACCACGATTATTGCTGGTCGTTCATTCCTCCAAATTCTCCCCATTTCGGTGGTCTGCATGAAGCAGCAGTGAAATCTATGAAGTTTCATCTCAGGCGAGTTATGGGAGCTCAAATTCTCACATATGAACAGCTTTCTACGCTTCTATCTCAAATCGAAGCTTGCTTGAATTCTAGACCACTTGTTCGTCTAAATGATGATCCAGCTGACTTGTCATACCTTTCTCCTGGTCACTTCTTAATTGGAGAACCTCTCATATCTCTACCTTCACATCCTCCTACGGAAGATAAGAAGTACTTAGAAAAATGGCAGCTGTTACAAAATCATTTGCAACACATATGGAAACGCTGGTCATCCGAATATCTTCACTCACTACAACAAAGGCAGAAATGGACCTGTTCCAGTGACAACATTCAAGTTGGTACTGTCGTCATCTTGAAGGAAGACAACATTCCTCCTCTTCAATGGAAGTTAGGCGTGATCACCGCTACTCATCCGGGAGAAGACGGCTTGGTTCGAGTGATTACTGTGCGCACTTCCAGTGGCGAATATAAGCGGCCCATAGTCAAAGTGTGTCCTCTACCCCAAGACGAGTAGCATATGACACTTTCTATGATCTTATATTCAAGATTCTCCACTTGAAGTCCATTTCTCATCTATCTCTGTAACAAATCGTACTCTTGCGAGATGTGTTACATGCATTTTTCTTTCTATCAATCTTGCTATTTGAAAGACCTCTCTCTGGTTTTCAGTTCAAGAGTGTCGTGTGCTTCAATGTAAATAGTGAACTCAGTGCTTTTTATTCAATATCATATTCTTGCAATATATGTAAGAAGTAATTTTCCAATACATATCACATGTATACATCCAATTAGAGTCAGTGCTTGTTTGTGTACATACAAGTGTCTCTCTATTATAGCTTGCCTTCCTGTTATGTTTTTATTGACGTTAATAGTCAATGGCGCGGAGTATGTTCACGCAAGCTAAGTGTTTTTTCCAGCATATTTATTATGTGCAGTAAATAGTTTTAATTCAAATCATCCGCCAGGTGTTCTTGCGCCAAGCATTAAGTTGAGTAGGCGTATATTTCATCATATCCTGATCACGAGTTCTTTGTGTCGGGTATTCCCTCTTTAAAGACGCCTTAAAGAGCGTCAGGAAGCCTCATCAGTATTAAGCCTGCAGTTACACGATCAAGTCACGGTCTGACACTGCTCCGGTTCTAGTAACAAAAGCCAGTTCGCGCTCTTTGTATTTTCACTAGAAACCATTGAAATAAAACTTCCTTATAAGTTTTATTAATTTCAAGTAAATTACTTATACATAATTTACTTATTCGCCGTATTATAAGTTCATTAGATTCACTTATTAGTTCCAAGTAATTAAATAGCGTGTGACGTCATCACTCACCAAGAAGCTATAAAACGTGAACAATCAAGTGTTAATAACTTAAAATACATACATTCTACAGCAATTTTTATTACCATCAAATTGATATATAATTCATTAGTAAATTACAAAATTTACTAAATTACCTCTAGTGGTGCAATCTGGTTCGCGCCAAATTCCAATTCATTGTTTCAACTTGTTTATTCAATTATCATTCAGTGTTCACCTATTATTTCTTCGAGTGTTACAAGTATTAATAAAGTGCAAGTATTTCATTACATTCTAGATTGTTTAACCAATATGTTTCCTTAGATCTCTGTACCCAGTGACCTCGTGATATAGTCCCTTCTTGCTCTAAATGGTCCTCCGAAATCTTATACTTCTCACATGTACATTGTTTCATACTTACATGAAGCTACCTTATTAAGCTATCCTACATTTATCCATCTCACGGATATTATCGTCCAATCCCTAGCATTGGTCCTCTCACGAGCCAGTCCCAAACAGTTACAGAAATATGCTTCATAAAAAATATTGTGATCTTAACTGCATGTTTTTTTTACCTGCTAAATATAGAGTGTCCCAATAAGAACGCCGGATTTAATAATGCACAAAATACATTTTGTTTTCAAGAAATGACATATATTTATACATGAATACAAAGGGCACATGTTCCGATTTATGTATGAAAAATGATATCTGACATATGTCCATCACGTCCTTTGTCCATGAATTTGTGATAATTCTTGCATAGTCTTGTGCCTGGGTTTGGGCGATGACACATCGAATTTCCTGCTTCAGGTCTTGTATGGTTCGGGGATTGTGTTCATAAACCTGTGATTTAAGAAACCCCCAAAGAAAGAAGCCTACAAACAGTTGATTCATTAGGCGCATTATCCCGGTCTAAGAGCGCACGAAGCCTTTGAACAGTTTGAGCATAACATTCACCATTCTTGTAATGAATTTTGACAATTAAAACTCGTTCAGCAGTGTAGCGCTCCATACCAAGTAATTACAACAAACACAGGAAACAGAAAAGCTAACTACAGGGCTGCCAATCCCACAGTATAAAAATGGAGGCCAATTCAAATCCAGCGTTCTTATGTTCCATTCTGTATCTGTTTGTATGTACACTAGTGTCCAAAATTAAAGCAACAAACCAAAATTTCATCGTTCAAGCACCTTCCTCCTCATTATCAAAATGAAGCATAAAAGTGTGTATAGGCAACTCATATAGTAAATTTAATTAAATTTATTTTGAGGTATGCTTTGTCAAATGGCAGCCTCTTAAGGGAGGAACATGAAAGATTTTCTTTCTAAAAAAATAACAAACTGAAAAACTTCTTTCCCATGCGACCTGGTTCAAGGATTAAGTAAAAACTTATTTGCAGGTTTAGAAACAGGAAGTATTTCTGGTTCGTGGTTTGCAAACGGTGTTCATACTACTGCTGGAATTGGACCTGGGATCAAAGCTATACTTTGATTAGTTCATCTTACATAAATGAAAACAGGAATAAGAAAAATAATCCAACTTAAAACTGAACCACTATAGTTAACAAACCAGTCATTCTCCTCGGTGACTTTGGTCTGAACTCTGATCTTAAATGATTTCCAGTCAATGATGTTTATACAATTGCTTGGAATATCATTGTGTGTGTGTATCAAATTAATTCTGTAAATTTGACTGCAATGAATATCGAACTCAAATAATACTTCTGGACTTGTCTTGCTGTAAACTACTGTACCTGGACTGTAAGAACATGACAGAGGACCTAATTCTAATGTAACATTAGGGAAGGCAGCTAACAGCAGTATTTTAGCATATTTTTATGTACATACCTGCGGCATAGAGAAATGCATCAATGTCCAGCCTGTTTAAGGTCTCAGCACCAGCAATGCTCAGATTGTTGCTCGTAAGCTGCAAGCCCTCCAAAACACTGCATTTGAAATCTGGACCAGGCTTCAGGATTGAGTATTTTTTATTGCTCCTTGAAACATCTTGCAATCCTAGCCACACAAGATGGTGCAGAGAATCGGGATACAGCTTCTGTGATGAAAAGAAATGTCACTAGTTAATTCCGGTTCAGAACCACGATCACTCACTCAGTGATAACAGCACTTTTCAGAAATGTTTTCACAATTAAGCGAACAAGGCAGCCATCTGGGGGGGGGGACTTACAGTTTGTTTAATGTATTTAATCCCCACACTATCTAGATCCAGGCTAGAGAATGTGAAATAAAATGGAATGCTTGAGGTGACAATTTGTTGGGGGGGGACACCAAAATACCTAGAGTCTGCTCTGTATACTTCTGAAATAGTGCAAATTGTATGTCTATTCAGATCCTCAAGTCATCTTACTCTTTCGAGCCAATGGTATTATATTGTGCACCAGCTGAATCTGTATATTTAAGTGTTAAGTTCTGGAACAGTATAATGAAACGAAAAGTCTGCGCCATCTGGTAACCATGATTTCCACAACAAGATATGCCGAAACAACCGATATCTTTGACCCCAGTGAGGACTGTGTGTGTATACTGTGTGACAGACATTGCGAGAGGTACCACATACTACACTGCAAGAAAAGAACGAAAACATTAGTCGGATACAGCAAAGAGTGCTAAACTATTCCCTCAATGCCCATTCGGACGCACTTTCTACTTTATTAAATTTCCCTCTTCACTCATGCTTTACACACTGAAATATCACAAATAATAATAAAACCATTTCCTGTGCTGTGGGGTACGCCGTAGCGTAGTGGTTGAGGTACTGCGCTACAAACCGGAAGGTCGCGGGTTCGATTCCCAATGAGGTCGTTGAGATTTTTCAATTGGCCTAATCCTTCTGGTGGCACTATGGCCCTGGGGTCGACTCAGCCTCTAACAGAAATGAGTACCAGGAGCAATCCTGGGGGTGAAGGCGGCCAGTGCGTAAGGCTGACAACCTTACCACCTTCATGTGCCGAATGTCCACAAATCTGGGAGCCTCAACCTCCTGGAACCCTCTGGGCCTCCATGGCCTGTATAGGGATCCCTTTCCTGTGCTGTGCATTGCAGTCACACTTACCCACAATCAGACCGTTAATTCACTCATTGAGAGTATATCTGACCCAGGGTAGGATTACAAGTTTTAGTTTCTTTTTAACTCTGAAATATCTCGCGGTGCTTGAAACTCTGCAGTGGTTCTCACGCTGTGGAGCGCAGTCCCAGGAAAACTGCTGATTTATCTTACCTATCTTCATTTCCGCAAAAGATTTCAGAGAGTTTATCTTAGGTTACCTACCTAACTTTTTATATTTATTTATTTATTATATTGCGAACTGAAACACTTACATAATATGTACTTTCTTTGAAAGTCCTTAGATGAGCAAAGCTCGTGTTCAGGAGCAGCAGTTATATTTATTAATGAGACAGAGAAACAGATAAATTTACAAATATGTAAAACATTAACAGAATATAACAGCCCATTTCATCCTTTGCGATTTAATTACCCTTACTATATCCGGTGAAGAGTACAGGTTATGAAGCTCATTGTTATGCAGTTTTCTCCAGTCCCCGTTTTCATCTCTTTTAGGCCCAAATATTTTCCTAAGCCCCCTGTTTTCTCACAATTGTGTTTATGTAATCACCCAACAGACAAATGTCATCAATTTGTTTTTTATATATCAAGTTTGCTGATTTTTTTTTCATGAAAATTCAAATCCCCAACATATTTTACTCAGTTCAATGAAAAGTTTTAAAAACAGGCTTACGTTTAGATTTTTTTTTAAATAAGAGGACTAGGCAACTACAGAAAATCTGATTATTACTTACAGTACGTACAGTCAGAGGTGAGCACTGTAAACATGATGTGCAGTAGACTGGGCCAGGTTCATTAAGTGAGAGAACGATTTGAGGGGTGTACAGTTTAGTCTCACTGAGAATCTCATACGGTGCTTACAATTGTGAACCCCTAGACCACGTGGCTGGGCGTTGGAATGTGCATGAGAAGCAATCCCCACTTATTTTTTCTCCCTTCCCCTGCGATGCATGTAGTGCTCAGCTCTGATTGTATAAACTGTACTCAATGGCAATAGACAATTCCTCAGCAAGCTAAAGGAATATTATCTATTTATTGGAACCCGAAGGTTCATAGCCGCGCTTACCTGAGCCCACCATTCAACCCTATTTTGTGCTAACTCCATCTAATGATCCCTCTCAAATCCTATTTCTCTTAAATCTAGTCTGTTCTCCCACCTACGTCCAGGTCTTCCAAGTGATTTCCTCCCTTCGGGTCTCCTGTCAATATATTTTAGTTCTGTCTTTTCTCCCCCTCCCATGTCCAGCCCATTTCATTCTCAGTGCTTTAACTCCTTTACTATGTTCAGTGAAGAGTAGACGTTATGAAGCTTGCGTTAATAAGCATTTTACTACAAAACTCACAAATACATTTCTATACTTGTGGGAGAAGGTAGGTTTTGAATGTGGAAAAACAACATGAAAATTGAAACTGAGAACACAAGCACTTGGAAGTGAATTGAGGTTTAAAATGACATCAGCAGCTCTGTTTCAAGCGTTCAAACAACATGGAATTTTATGCAGTTATACAGGGAGACCCAATGAACTATGAACCGGCTACATGGTGTTCTTCCAATTTGCAATGGCGGTCCATAATGACGTCTATGGCTATCATAGAGTGGCGCAAAAGGAATCATACAACAATTTACTTAACTACGTTTAAAGGCTTCACTTACCAACGTTATGAAAGGAGCTGAAACAGACCACCGTCGTCCGTACATTTTTGGCACCTCTTTCAGAAACCAATCATCACTCATTGTCAGATGGGTGCAATCGCTTTCCCCCCATCCCCGACTAACGACCGAAGCATTTCATTTTGAACAATTTGAAATCATCATGACTGCTACATCATTACTCGATACATTAGCTAAGTGTGATAAGGATGCACATGAGTATGTACTAGTCCTGCTGAAAGGCACCTTAAAACATATTTAAGAGGAACCATAACTGAAAACCGCCTACTCAGACTTGCCCTTATGCACGTCCATAGGCATATTCTTATTGACATTGAGAAAGTGATTACAATATAGGAAGAATTGGAGTTTAGTATTACGTACCTTACTTACTTTAAATTAAATTGTTTTTACTTCTCTATACCTAAGTGTTTTAAAACAGTCAAACAGAGCATTATTCAAACGCAAGTACTACATGGATAGCAAACTAACATTTTTTCTATTTTTTTTGTTTAGAACAAATTTTACAGAAGATACTGGTAGGTAAAATCACACAAAAACTGCACCCTAAACAAAATCCTGTATCCGCACTTGCTCGCCATAGTTCACATTGTGAATATTGGATATTTTGTTTTAATTCTTCCAGGGTATGTGAGTTTGTCTTGTAACCCTACAAAATGTACTGTTACTGGTCCCGCAATGGGTCTTAGATTCAATCAGTGTTGTCAAATATTACGTCAATATCATTGTAGGACTAGCCTTCACAGAATAAAGATCCATAACATTAGTACGCTGTCTTGTCTGCCCTGAGATCGTGTGTTAAGATTCAACATTGTGTGCATTCATACATATGCCTAGGTAAACAAAGTGATACGAGACACCACTCGTCCTCATCATTCAAAAACTTGTTATACAATGTCTCGAGAACTTTCAAGAACCAATTGAAGAGCTTTTAGCAAAAACAACCAGTCCAAAAACCAAATTTTTCAGTAGAAGCAAAAAACTTTCTCCCTTTGGCAGTTATTACTTCATGAATTTAAAATTTATTGTATATTTAAGTAAACATATATAGAAATATTTTGATATAATTATTTTCCTGGAAATGAAACTTCAGTGCCCTGGAACCAGACCTGAAAGCTGAAGAGACATGGACTATGGCTGTTTTTGCCAATAATTTTAATCCACTAAATAAGAAATTTTTAAGAATGCAAAGAAAAAATATAAAATCAAATAATAAACAAGAAAAATGTTATTCAAATTCTTAATTACACGTCACACTATTAATGTTATTGATAAATATCAATATTAGCTATCGTATGAGCTAGGATGTTTATGGATCCTCGATTCCACTGCTGTTATCATGAGAGGAGACAATGTTTTACACAACAATGACACAGCTGATTCTAAGAAACAGATTTCTGCATGATAGCCAACTTGTTAGCAAATTCACTTGGTATTTGCAAAAAACTGGATGGACAATGGTGGTATTTGCTAAACTTGGTCAACTTTGTAATCCTATATTTGAGGGACTATGACAGATTTCGCCATATCATGTAGTTTAAACAATGACCAGTAGGTTGTAGCACCCAATGACACAGAAAACTCAATTTTCAAATTTTTGGACTAAGGTTGATTTTGCTAAAATCTCTTCAATTGTTTTCTACCTGGGCTATGTTAATTAATGCCTAACCTAAATTTAAGAAAACATTTTCCCTCGATGGTGGTGAAATTTACCATTTAATGGTCTCAGATCTTTGTCGCAGCCCGTGCTGGACCCTTTCAGAGGGCGTCACACACTGAGGGGGGGGGGGAACAAGGATAAAGCTTAATATGATTAACTTTTAAATGTTCAAAAATCTCAAACCTCTTAAAAATAAGAACTCCCGAAACCATAAGTCTGAAATTTTATGTATGCTATCCTATGTCCAAGTCCGCCGGCGTGGTCTTGTGGTTAGCGTCGCTGACTACAGATCCGTCGGCCCGGGTTCGATTCCCAGTACCTCCTCGGATTTTTCTGAGGTAGGGAGGTCTGGTAGGGGTGCACTCAGCCTCGTGATTCAAAATTGAGGAGCTACTTGATAGAGAAGTAGCGGCTCCGGTCAAGGAAATCACCATTAATGGCCGTGGGTGTCGACATGCTGACCACATGCCCCCAATCCTGCCAACTTTCTACGGGAGATGACGCAGCGGTCGGGTGGTAGGCCAAGTCCCTCCAGGATGTAGCACCATGGAGTTTAGTGTCCAATTTCGAGTGTCCCATCACTATTTTGAATACTTATTTAATACTCAAAACAAATAGGCTAAATATTTTGGTGAATAAGTTCATATTTACAACCCACCTTCAATCACTTTGTAACCTGATATACTACTAAGGTTGTGCACTTTTAAGGCACATTAAGAGATCTAATTAAAAAATTGGGCCAGTGTTCCAGTATTTAAAGGTCTAATAATTTTTTTTTTCCTAAGTTTCAAAAACAATACAGGCTTAAAGCTCGGAAATATACTTTTTTAAAGTAAGCGGATATTGAAAAACCGTGGAATTTAGTAATAGCCAGGAAAGCTACACAAAGCTATTAAAAAACAAAACAGCTACATGTTCAGTTTGCAGTCTAGACAGAATATACGAGGGGCATACTGAAAGTCGTGAGCAACATTTTTTCACAAGCTTAATCTTTATTTGTAAGTGAAACCAAGTATATCAACTCAATCCACAGACCTTTCTTTCACTTTTCAACCTAGTCTGTTTTTTTGCACACGTTTCCCATCATTCTGCAAGTATGAAAATACCCTTGCGATAGAATACTGTTCCAGCTGCCTGTGGACACTGACGACATTCCATACTCTGTTGCTTTGTTTCAGGTTCATAATGATGGAACCAGCTTTCATCTCCAGTCACAATACTCGTCAAAAATTCATCATCTCTGAAGAAGGTTTTGGGCAATTGTTCGTCTCTGACGTTTGTGGTCCTCGGTCAATAAACATGGGACCCAACAGGCACAAACCTTCCGATAACATTAGCTGTGAATCATTTCTTGCACCGCACTATGTCCAACTGCAAGTTTTGCAGCAATTTCACTCACAGTGATAAGCAAGGTTGGAAAAAAACATGTTTTTTTTTTAAAGAATAAAAAAACTTTTTGTTGTTGTTTAAAACATGATTTTTTTGTTTAAAACGTTTTTATGTGAACAGCAATGTTGGTTGTTTTAAATGTGTATTTTAAACATTTTTTATGTTTACAACAATGTTGTTTGTTTAAAAAAAGTTTAAATTGTTCATTTTGTTTAAAACAACCATTTTAATGTATAGGTATATATATATATATATATATATATATATATATATATATATATATATATATATATATATATATATATATATATATATATATGTATATATATATATATATGTATATATATGTATATATATATATATATATATATATATGTATATATATATATATGTATAATATATATATACAGGGTTCAAATGTTTAAAACATTTTAAACAATTTGTTTTAAACATTTTTTAGCATATATGTTTACAACACTTTTTAATTGGGTGTTAAATTTCGATGAGTTTGTCAGGCACTAAATCTCTGTCCATTTTTAAAATATTTTTCTCAGTCAAATGTACACAAAATGTTTTAACACCAGTGGTACCTTCGATTTTTCCCATGTTGGGCTGTACCTTTGTTGATTAATATCACAAACTCTCCCTGGCTTCTAGAGAGGCATTCCTCATTGTCAATCTACTCGTGCTGTAAATCAATCAGGGCAGGCTAGACTGCTAGAATATGTCCTCTATAGCTTGAGGTCTCGTGTTCAATCCTCACTATCTTAAGAAAAATTTGTTTGTTTTCTTTTCATCATTGTAATTAATGTAACTAGATGCAATATTATAACTTACACTGACTCCTATTTTCTATCCACTACAGTCTCCAGAACAAAGGAAATCCTATAATGTGACTCAAGTTGTTTATCATATCATCACAAAGGATATTTTGTGATTGCGTAGTGGCACGCCTGTCTGGTCCCTCTAAGTAGTTTTAACTTTGACTGCAACATGGCAGCCCCTCCCTCGTGTTGAGTAGCGAAGACATGCAATTTGCCCCAAAAGTCAAACCCAGCTTGAGAAAGAGTCTTATGGGAAATGGCTTCAGTAAGGCAGTCTGCTAGATGGGGTTGTTGCAAAAAGATGTGTTCTGTATCCGCTCCAAACACATGGCGCAATTTTTTAATGACTTTGGTCCTAGTTTTCTTGTTTGGTGAAATGTGAAATTATGGTTTGTATAAGCCACGCATGTCCATGATCAGCACTCCTAGCATGTGAGCCATTAATTGGTGATCAGACGGGGAAGTACCGTAAACACAACATATGAGTTGGAGTTGGAATCATAGCACAGCAAGATGTGCGCAGTGTTATCAGTTTTAATGAAACATCCATATCGGTCCCAAATTTCCACTGATACAAATCCAATAAAAAGAAGTGTTTAAATATATATTTCAAGTCAGTGGATAAAAGTTAAAATCACTACACAACGTTTCAACTCTCCCCTGGAGTCTTCCTCAGGTGACTTGAAGATTGAGTTTCGTCATGGTAACCATCAATAAAAACACTGTTTCTCAAATGTCTTTCTTTCCAGTTCTTTGGAATGTCAAACATTTCTTCCTCTATGCATTCTGCTGGTGGCTGGGGAATTTTTAACACTGGAACTTTCCTTTTCAGTCTCCTCATTACATCCAGCCATTCGTCCCCTATATCACCATCATACCTATTTAAACACATCCAGCATTTGGGTTGGCAAAACTTTTGGTGAAAAGATTGAGTGATATACAAAAGAGAACAAGATGGTCTATTGGCAACTCATTTGAAGCAAGAAACCTTCTAGAGAATATGGAGTACGGCAATGATTTATGTATGTTTAGTTTGGATGTGGTTTCGCTATATCCCAGCATACCTAGAGAACAAGCTAGTGAGTGTTTATTTAGGTGGCTTATCGAACAGGGAGTGGACTGTGTAGTGGCCAACGAATATGATAGATGGTTCAGGGTGTGTTCTGAATATAATGTGTTTCAATTTAATGGCATTATTTACAAACAGATAGAGGGCTTGGCTATGGGAAACCCGGTGTCGGGGTTCGTATCGGATGTATTCCTGTACTTCATGGAAAAACAGGTGATTGGGAAGAACTTTGACAACATATTGCTGTATATGCGTTACGTGGATGACATATTGGTAATAGCTAGGCAAGACATCTCTGACTCACTGCTAGAAGAATTCAACAGTTACCACAACAGGGTGAGGTTCACGATTGAGAAATCGGCGAACAACAGTATCAACTTTTTGGACCTAAGAATTACCCTGCAGCAACAGGGAATTTGTTTAGGCGTGTATAGAAAAACATGCAAAGGAGAAATGTATATTCACAGAAGATCAACACACCATCACAGAATCAAAAACAATTTATGGCGTAATTTTGCACACAGAGCCATTGGTCTATGCAATAATAACGAAGATCTAGAAAAGGAAAAGAAAGTAGTATTTAGATTAGCAGAAATAAATGGATATTGTGGTAGAAAAATTAACCATATATGGAAAAGTGTTGAAAAAGGAAATGACAAAAAAGATGAAAAAAGGAAAGAAAATAATAGTATAGGTTACATAGGCGTACCATATGATCCCCACGTCAGCGAACGCATAGGGAAAATTTTCCTGAAATACGGCATAGTACCAGCATATAAAACTGAAAAGACAATTGAAAAAATATTTTCCCAGTATAAACATCTTGGTACGAACAAGGACAAAATGGATTTTCCTGGAGTTTACTCAATAAAATGTAGTGATTGTGAGGGAGTATATGTCGGGGAAACCGGGAGAGACTTTAAAACCAGAATACGCGAACATGAAAGGGATGTAAATAGTGGGAAATGCTCTACTGGACTCAGTCAGCATATGACAGAAAACAAGCATGGCATTGGTGAAGTAAACATTGTAAGAATTGAGGATGATTACATAAAAAGAAAGGTATATGAGGCATGGTCCATAATCGGCAACCAGGGGATGTGTTTAAATAGGTATATGATGGTGATATAGGGGACGAATGACTGGATGTAATGAGGAGACTGAAAAGGAAAGTTCCAGTGTTAAAAATTCCCCAGCCACCAGCAGAATGCATAGAGGAAGGAATGTTTGACATTCCAAAGAACTGGAAAGAAAGACATTTGAGAAACAGTGTTTTTATTGATGGTTACCATGACGAAACTCAATCTTCAAGTCACCTGAGGAAGACTCCAGGGGAGAGTTGAAACGTTGTGTAGTGATTTTAACTTTTATCCACTGACTTGAAATATATATTTAAACACTTCTTTTTATTGGGTTATCAGTTTTAATTTTATGTTTACAAACCCCGTCATGTAGTAGTTTTCCCACAAATTAATTTGGTATTCATTTTCTTCTACTTTTATATTTAGTTAACATCTCCTTGTCCTTTAGGCGACCTAGGCTCTAGTTATTTCAAAGTTTGCTAGGGACCACCTTCTTGATTATCTTTTCAAGTTATTTTAAATGCTTACAGTCTTTTAATTTAAAATACAGAGATTTTTCAAAAAGTGAATAAATTTATTTTGTTGACTGATTCAAAAATCTATTCAACTGTTATTGTTTAAAATTTTAATTTTATCAGAAATCACTTTTTCGCCTGTAATATAATTTTGTTTTGAATCAAAAGTTAATTCTAAATACTAAATGTGATAGGAGGAACCAAGTTGTTGTTGTTAATTATTATTATTATTATTATTATTATTATTGTGACAGACATCACAACCCACTTCCTTTCACACCTCATCTATGATCTGGGTAATTAGTAGCCAAAACATTAACACTGACCAAAAAGATTGCTTTTAATGGTGAAGCCTATTAGACATCACTTTCTTCTGATCTGAAAACAGTTACGTAGGCAAATAAAAGACATGTACATTTAGTTTAAAACATATTAAATTATCACTGCAAAATTACATGAATATAAATATACAGCATTTATTTCAATGCATGAGAATTTCCATTTGAACAAGGCGATGGTTGGTATCACCCGGCAAGCGATATGGAAGCGTGCCAGCAAAACTTGTAATTGCTCGAGCCTTCTCCCGGAGATATGACAGGACCTAAAACACAACATTGAGGAATGTCATCTTTTTGCTATTTGTGATAAGTATGCACAGAATTCAATTTAACTACTAGCAGAATAATGCTAATTCATATAATAATGAAAAAAAATTATTGCAGTTGTTAGAAGAATTTCAATAAGGATTATTGTTAAAACTTTCCGGGCTCTGTTGCCGTGGTCCATCGGATTGCTTTCCGGACGTTTAGCCCACAACTGCGGCAGGCATCATCAGCGGTGAGTTCTGCTTCGGAGTTTCCTCGGCGAGGTCTTGCTGTCGACTGATATAGCAGCTGGATTTCGGCGCGTATTTATAGGCTGTTGGCTGCACATACTCGCACCGTTGCTGCAGCGATGGTTGGTATCATTGCTGCAGCAACGGTGCGAGTATGTGCAGCCAACAGCCTATAAATACGCGCCGAAATCCAGCTGCTATATCAGTCGACAGCAAGACCTCGCCGAGGAAACTCCGAAGCAGAACTCACCGCTGATGATGCCTGCCGCAGTTGTGGGCGAAACGTCCGGAAAGCAATCCGATGGACCACGGCAACAGAGCCCGGAAAGTTTTAACAATATGGACACCGGCCGTGAAAGCCTACATCATGTTATATCAATAAAGATTGTTTTTATTGGACAATACCATAACATGAATTCAGTTTTATTCAATATTTTCATAACCTTCATTATATCCTGCATATTGGGTATGATGCCATACAAGAATGGTCAAGAAGAGCAGCTCACTTAGGATATAACTTCAAAAATTTGAAATTAATATAATTTTCTAACATAAACTAAAAACCAAGAGGCAGGAAATTTGACTGGCATTAGAAACATGTTCATTATTAGGGTCACTTAAGTAACTATTACCGATGTAGATATAAGTTTCATTTGAAACTGCCGTCCCACAGCACTACCAAGACTAAATAAGAATAGTTGAGTTGACAGTGTTTGATAATGGGGAGGAGGCTCCTTGAAATGCATCATACCAAAATATGGTAAGTGAAGCAAAAAGTGTGTTTATGTCAACTCGTATAGTAAATTAAAATTTATTTATTAAGGAGAGAAGAGTTCACCACAATTATAGAGAAACAAAATAATGCATGGCAATATTCTCTAAAGCTGCCACCAGATTCAACAGACTCGAGAGCACAAAACGCTTGCGGCAGTCATGGTGACCGGCACTACATCCCATAAGAAATTGTGCGCGCAATCTTGAAGCTAACCTTACCAAACTTCACTAAAAGGTATATTTACCCAGGATGATCATTTCAGCGGGTCTTCCCGCCATCATCAGCTGATTCCGACTGGCCCTCTAGCGGCGGGTGAATGAACTTGTCGATCAGGGTTCCTTGTATGCCAACTGAAGTGTCAAAGTTTAAGAGATTTTCCCGGTTCTTTTTAATGAATATTTTTTCCAAACTAGAAGTTCTGTAGGTTTTTCAACTTGTTTCAAAAGTGCAATTTCATTTTCAATTTAATGGCCTACTTCCCAGAAATGCATTGCCAAAGCGGATTTTTCAATTTGTTTGTTCATGATGTTCCTAAAATGTTCTTTTCTCCTTGTGTCTAAATTCCTTTTTGTTTGGCCTATATAAAATTTTCCACAATCTTTGCAATTAATTTTGTAAATTCCAGCTTTTTTGTAATGAGGGACCTTATCTTTCTGGTTGGTTTTTATAAGATTTTTCAAACTGAATTTATTCTGTGGTGCCAATTTGATGTTTACATTGTTGAAAATGTTCTGAAATCTGTTGTTTGCCCATGGGTGATAGGTGAATCTTTTGTGATTTGTGTTTTTTTTTTCCCCCATTTATTAGTGTAGTTGTCTCTTTAACCTTCTTCTGTTTTTTTAATTCCCTTCCTTTTTTGTCAATCATATCTTTTTTGAAACCATTCTCTTCTGCAATTTTCACTATGTGATTGTACTCTAGTTGATATTCATTTTTGCCCATGGGGATGTTGACCAATCTGTGTGCAAGATTGTTAAATATTGCCTGCTTATGAGAAGTGGGGTTGTAGCTGTTAGCTTTAATGTAGTTGTCTGTGTGGGTTTCTTTTCTATAGATTCCAAATTCTATTTTGTTGTTTCTGTTGTAGATTTTTAGGTCCAAGAAAGGTAAGTAATTTTCTGTTTGAATTTTCATGGTGAAATTAATTTTTTCTTCTTGAATGTTGAGGAGTTTTAATGAATCATTTAAATGTTTTTCTTTTACGACAGCAAATATGTCATCTACATATCGAAACCAGACTCTGAACATCCAAGGAAATGCTTTGTTGATGTTTTTCTCAAAATTACTCATAAATAAATTGGCCAAAAAGGGGGAAAGTGGATTGCCCATTGCCAAACCCGATTTTTGTTCATAATAATGTCCTCTGAAACTGAAGAAATTTTGACTAATACATAATTTAGTTAATTCAATATATTCATCAATAACTTCTTTTTCCAAATTTGTGGTCAATAACCAACTTTTTAGTACTTCCATCAATTTATCCTTTGGAATGCTTGGAAATAGTGAACAAACATCAAATGAGACTAATCTGTCTTCTGTCGTCAATTGTAAGTTCTTGATTTTGTCCACAAGTTCTAAAGAATTTTGTACACTCAAAGTATCAAATTTTGGGAGGCCCTGAAATTTATTCAATAACCATTTTGCAAAATTATAGGTAGGTGCTCCAATGTAACTTATTATAGGCCTCATTTTATCTCCGGGTTTGTGAATTTTAGGAAGTCCGTATATTTTGGGGGTGGTAGGGTTGCTTGGTTTTAATTTTTGTTTCTCTTTATCAGGGATGAATTTTGTTTTATTTGACAGATGCTGTGCATTTTTTTGTTTGGTCTCCGTTGATTTCTGTGAATTCTTCACCATCTAATAATTTTTGCATTCTGTTTTCATAATCTTCCCTGTCAAGAATTACTATTTGATTTCCTTTATCAGCTTTTTAAAATATAACATCTTTGGAGTTGAGGGACCTTACTACCTTTTTGTACTGTTGTTTTTTATGTTTGCTATTTTCTTGGATACCCTCTAAAATTTTGTTGCAATTGCTCCTTACTTTTGCTTGGTCTTCTTCATCTAAATGATAGATGGCAGTTTCAATGTCTGCTATGTAATCTTCTATATTTGTGGAATAATCAACACAAGTCTTTAGGCCCTTGACACTTCAGTTGGCATACAAGGAACCCTGATCGACAAGTTCATTCACCCGCCGCTAGAGGGCCAGTCGGAATCAGCTGATGGCGGGAAGACCCGCTGAAATGATCATCTTGGGTAAATATACCTTTTAGTGAAGTTTAGTGTGTATATTTCCGATCACAATCTTACTACAGATATCAACACTTCACTGTAAATTTCCATGTAGTATTTATATTAACCTTACCAAGTTCATTACCCGAGGCCTTCATGCACCATCCAATTTGACGTGACAACCAGTTGGATGGGAGGCTACACACTACCCAATTTATCAACGCAGAACGGAATAACTAAATGTTTACTGTGTAATGTTACATTTATATTAGAACTGAATGTTACAATATTATAATATTATAAACTGATCAATACAAGATTATGTAAATTTTTGTTCTACAGATTATTATATCCATTGACATTACATGAAAATAATGGAAGAGAGATTCGTTTGACACCGGGACTCATTATCTGTACTGATGCTCTACCAACTAAGCTAGCGAGAATCCAGAAAACATTGTATATTTTGGGCCTTGTTTTTGCAAAGTGTTTAAAATCATGTTGCTGAATATCGTTGAGCTCGATCGGTATAATAACTATGCAATACTATTCTCAACTTAGTTCCACTGAACCACGATCAAGGTTAGTTATTTCTTATCTCTGGTAGTGGCACTACTGACTGAATATGAGTGAGCCGCCGCTGCTCTCTGCTCTGCCGCCATAACACATCACTTGGGCAAGGCATTTGATGATTTTGTATCTTTTTTATATGAAGGTTGATTATAGGGGCATTTGTTATGCCATTATTTTGAACTTTTCGTCATTTTTTAAAAGAAAGGCTGTTTTCAACATTTCTTATCTTTTCCATCAAGTTTGAATTAAATCCAGAAGATATTGCTTGTTTTCAAAATGCACAAGTTGTTTCAGTGGAGGTAGTGTACCATGACAAAAAGGGATATTTGTATATTTTGGTCATGATATCCCTGATTTAGAGGGGTATGCTGTAGCGTAGGGGTTGAGGTGCTGCGCTACAAACCGGAAGGTCGCGGGTTCGATTCCCGATGAGGTTGAGATTTTTCAATTGACCTAATCCTTCTGATGGCACTATGGCCTTGGGGTCGACTCAGCCTCTAACAGAAATGAGTACCAGGAGCAATCCTAAGGGTAACGGCAGCCGGTGCGTGGGGCTGTCAACCTTACCACCTTCATGTGCCAAATGTTCAAAATATGGGAGCCTCAACCTCCTGGAACCCTCTAGGCCTCCATGGCCTGTATAGGGATCACTTTACCTTTTATCCCTGATTTAGCAGCATTTGGGCGAGCCATCAACAGAGCACCCAGGCATGCAGGATGAGCTATGCTGACGTGCTGCATTGCCAAGATGTGCAGGCAGTGGCTTCCTGACGCTCAGGTCAGCGATGGCCGCCCTCAAAGAATGTTTGTGCTGTTTCGGCATGCGAATTCTGGTTAAGCTTCACAGTAACTTTTGAAATTGCATAATCTGGGTCTGTAGTTAGAAAGCTGCTTAATAAGTAAGTATGACAATTTAATTTATTATGTCTTAGGCTTCCTCTTGGTTCTGTGCCAATGATAGTGTTCCCTAATCTCCATGCCCCTGGTGTATGTAGGTCTTTAGAGAGGCATCTGGACTAGTTTGCTTTTAGAATTGGTATTTGTAAAAACCAATTATTTTCCTTTACTCATTGGGGGATATGCAAAAAAAGTAAGCATAAAATAAGAGCATCTACTTGCTGAGAAGTGTAGTCACTCAGAAGTCATATGCTTAAAAAATCGTTGCAACAGAATACTACCTACTCAGAGCAGAAAGTACATACTTCGGCAACCCACGCGGAACATGCACCTGCATAAACAAAGCTAAGAAAACAAACAAAGGTGTTCGTAGAGCAGGGCATTTAAATCACAGCCATACCAGCATAAAGAGGAGGATAAATAATTCTATCTCCCTGAAGTTTTAAAACATAATACAGGGTGTCCGGGAAAGACCTGACGAAAAAGAAATTATTATATATCTGAAACAATTACATTTATTGACGTGATGTTTTCACGGTTACAAAGAGAAACACGATGAGTTTTAATAAGCCTCTATGTGAGCACCATTTGTGGCCCGATACTCAATTTCGTGCCACACACGCGAAAGCATCTCTGGTGTGACTAGTCCTGTTGCATTATCGGTCACAGGCGTGCTATACACTTTGTCTTTCACAAAACCCCAGAGAAAGAAATCCAGTGGGGTCATGTCAGGTGACCTTGGTGGCCATGGTATAGGTCCTTCTCTCCCATGGACTGTGGATTTTGGCATTTGCAGTTGTCTTGCCGCCTCACGAATGGATTTCCTCGGGCTTCTTACAAAAGCAGCCCGTACCCTTTCAATGCCATTGTCGTTTAGGCGCGATTTCTTTGCCTTTCCCTGCTGTGACTCAACATTACCTATCTCCAGAAATTGCTTGTGCCAATGAAGGATGCTGTTTCGGGTGGGAGGATTTCGGCCTTTGTCTGTTTGGAAACGACGTTGTAGCCTATGCACAACTTGCATTCCCAGTTCTCAGAATAAGACTGACTACACACGCTGTGCAGAACGAACTTTTTCTCGTTTCTCCTCGTGCAACAACAATGTGCATGCTCATGCGCATTACGGGATGCTACAAAACAAAACTTTTTGAGTTTGTCTTTCTAACTGTGAAAATACTGAGGTAGTAACTGTAATACTTTCTGATATATGATTATTTCTTTTTCGTCAGGTCTTTCCCGGACACTGTGTACTTTCTTTGTGTTTTTTTTAATTTCAAAATCCCAATAATTGCTAATAGTTCGATTGAAAAGGGAAGCAGCAATGAAAGTAGTTCTTACATATTGTAAATTCGAAATTAGGCTTCAATTTCAGGGCAGTCTAAGTACAAAAAGCACAAATCGTGAAAACCAGGATAAAAAATAAAACACACATGGAGAAAGCTGGGAACAAACCCAAGTTTTGAATGAGTGGAGGAAATAATAGAGCATGAAACAAACCCATCAATCAGCAAATATCAGCAGTAGGCCTACAATAGAAATAAGATAATTATTTTCGTAATATACAAGAATTAGTTTTTAGAAGATTACAAAAATAACCACTACCTTATAATACAAGTATATACATGAAACTTTAAGTGAAGTAATATAATAAATGAAAATATTTTTTCCATAATATTTCAGGATTAAATTAGTTTAATGAAAATTCACTATAACATAATTACAACATTAAATATAATTAGTATGTTTAAAATGTGATATGAAATATTCATGTAACTCCCTCTACCCTTAATATAGCCTATTATAGTGTAGAGTACACGGCTGAATTGCAGTAGTGCGCATTCACTTGTTTCCAAGTCGCATTATTTGCGAGGCAAGACCAAAAAATCCAAGTCTATGTATAAAATGAATGGCTTATAACTTGTCTTCAGAGAATTTATGGGTTGCGGAATTTATTTTGGAGAAGTTTTTCACATAAAAGTTTTAGCACTTAGTATAATATATTATAGTAGGCCTACAAATAAGCCTATAAAATCGTTAAACATATTTCAAGAAAATTAAGAAAAATGAAATTTTCTTCAAATGAAGTGCTTGTAAAAATGAAAAGAAAGTCGTTGCTGTAGGCCTACCTCATGTCGCATCCCTGAAGGATACACAATCCAAATAAAATCTTAATAAATGCACTCGCATACTTTAGTGTAACCTAAGGGTGGCAATACACCTTTCTTCAAATTCTGATATAGAATAAGAGGCCGTGTTGCAGAGAACAGGTATTCAGTTGTAGTAGAATGATGCAAAGCTTTATCGTTCACCAGGCAATATTGAGTTTCTATGAACGAATTTTTGCAACAACAAAAAACAAAAAAACAAAAAAAAACAAATCAAATAAAAGTTTAGCATAAGCACCTCAAATACAAAATTTAAACAAAATTGTTTCACCCGTTTTCGAGAATGTTGCGAAAACCTAACGTTTCTTTGTGTAAAGTGGCCAATCTTTGTGTCACATCCCCAAAAGGTACCTAAGCTGAATTAAAAATTTTGTTTTTATACGATTTTTCGTTCTCGAGCTATGCAGACAAACATCTTTCTGAAAATAATATTTTTGTATTCAGGGGGCCTCAAAACATGACATGAAATTTTGGGGTCTACACAATATTTCCTCTACATATAGTACCTAGAACTGGCAGAGGAATTAAAAATAAAAATTAAAATATTTTATTTTCGCAAATTTTCATAAGAAAAAACCCCAGGGGTTGTTTCCGGCTCATCTACAATGCCAGGGGGCTGTCCCTACATTATTTGTAGTTTTCCTTCTTTCTGGAATATCCATATATTCCATGAAAATCACCCGAGTAGAAAGTAGTGAGAGTTGAATTTGGTAGCTCAAAAATTTCCTAGCATATGCTGAACCCGCTCAATCTTTATGCATGTGGAATTGAAGCAGGTGCTATGCGACAGAGTACAAAGAGCGTCTTGTCATGTGGGCGCAGTGGGTGGGGGAGTTCGCTGAATTTTTATGCATACGACTGCAAGTATATACTTGAAATCTGCGAGTATAAACTTCATACTCTCTTTTATACATATCCCCCATTATTTTTAGCCTAGTGATGTAGTAGCTTGGGTTTCACTCCCCTTCTTTGTCTTTTGGCATGGGTACGCCAAGCCTAGCTCTTGCCCACCATTTTTGTTTTCTTATGCTATTTTGCTTTTCTTCAAACCCAAAAGGATTTTTGTCTTGTTAAAAGATAAGATTTTATTTCTTTGCGTGTTTTTTTTTTTGTATTACAATTTCTTAGTACAGCACCTTCCCCTATCTTCTGGCCATCGTGGATCTGGAGCTTCGAGATTGCTCGCAACATATTTAAGTTTAATCTCCTTTCTTTTAAATTCAATCCAAGTTAATTTTGGGCCCAGTGCATTGAGTTATTAATGAAATTAATAAATATGATATTTGGGTAAAATTATTTTTGTTTGGGACCCACCTTCAAAACTTGTTCTTCAAACCAATTACGTTACGTGAATGCATTAATCAGACTTTATTTGGGTTATGTATCCCTTGGGGATATGATTTGATGTGGCAACGACATTCTCTTCATTTTCACAACCAATTTACATGAAGAGAATGTCATATTAGTACATTATGTAAGAAGCCTCTAATGGCATCTATTTAGATACGAGTATGTTTATTAAACTCGCACGGCTCGTTTCATCATTTTCATGTGAATGTCTTAATTACCATTAGAAGTAAGTTGCAACTTACGATTGTTTTTGTTCGACTGTAACTAGTCTAAATGTTTAAATACAATATTGAGATTTTAGATTCACACAAACAAACATGCTAACCTTTGCACCAGCTGGTTGACGTAGATCATGTCTTCTACGAGAGATGGCAGCATATGTCATCAGTCAAATTGAAGCTTCCTTTTGCTGTTTTCTTCAAACCCATTGTAGGAATCGCGAGGAGGCTGTTTTATCAGGGTAAAATCGTCTGGCCGTTACTGGGAAGGTAAGTATCAGTGTGCAGTGATTTCTGCCAGTAAGTGGCACGAAAACAGATTATTGTATACAACATAACTCGTTTGGAAATTGAAATAACAGAAATGTACATTGATTAAGAACACAATTTCGATTCGGTACAAGCCAGTTCGTGTGCTTTTATTCTGTTCTGCTTAGCTTACCTGAATGAAGTTAACTATGTCTTATATGCGCCTTTGGTAGCACTGATTATACTAGGGTAGCTCGAATTGATTCTTGGATGGTTGATTCACAGTATGCCATGATCTCACAACTGTTAGTTTTGTTTTTATACAACAAAGCACAAAAGAAATTATTATTTATATAATCCATTACATTTTATTCATGGAATAGTCTTAATAAATCCAACTCGTCAACTCTCGTGGGATTGCCTATGGTAATAAAGTTAGCATGAACAGATTACGCAGATTTCAGCTGCTAATCTCAGGTCTCAAGATCGCTCCGTGTTCAATAATAATCGATACCACACTGATGTCAAAACGAGTATCATTATGATTCTCTTACATCACATGTAATAAGTGTATTATAGTATTTGAACAAAAAATGTTATACTACGAGGCAAACTTTTATTTAGGCAGAGGAAGTTATGTGAGTTTCAATTCTAAATAATCAGAGCTGTTTTCAAACATTGCATTCTTTCCTAGGATGTGTTTTTTCTCCTTTCTTTATATATAGGTAAGAGACTGTAGCTAAACTGTTACTAACCCTTGTTGCACAAAGATGAACGTAGATCCTGAACATGAGCAGATTTATTTTTGTTCTGCTAACTGTAGATTTGCAGGGAAATTCTCGACTTAATTCCACAAACCACACAGCGACAAGAGAATAACAGAAACTAACCCACTTATAAACAAAGTTGATCTTTAGATTAAGTTAAACCTAATCTAAAGTTTAATTGTAGCTGCCGTTTATAATGTTCTGGTTAAGTTAAGGGTGTTGGTAGACCTGCTGGCTGAGAAAATGTTACGTTTGATTGTTGTTTACCCACAAAAGAAAATCGACTGTATTTGGAGTAACAAAAATGGTTGGCATTAACGAAAAAAATGCTAAACAATGTGCTAATTCTTCTACCAAAGAAAGAGAACTTCTCATGGATCTTGCAAAAAAGTACAGTGCAGTGATTGAGTGTAGAAAAGCCAATTCAACGACATGGAGACAAAGAGAAGACGCGTGGAATAAACTTTGTGTGGACTTCAATAGCACTAGTGGCACGATTATGAGAGCCGCAAAAAATCTCCAAATGAAGTACGAAAATATGAAGAAAACCAGTAAGAAGAAATCTGCAGATGAAAGGCAAGAGATCACAAAACTGGTGGTGGCAAACCAACAGCTGTAAACATTACACCCATGGATAATTTGATTCAAGAAATGGTAGGAGAAAGTTGCACGGAACTAGAACCACTTCTCGATAATGACGATGTAGGCCTAATTGCAGTAACCACAAATGGAGAAGTAAGCGATGTATCTCATAAATGGAGCACATGGAATCCGGCAACCTTGAAGGAGCCCATCTCGGTACCCTTACTGCCAAATGTCGAGGTAGAAGAGGTGCAAATCAGTGAAAAAGATGACATTGCAACTCCATCCAACAGAAATGTGAAGAGGAAGAAGACGATCTCACAACAGACTGCCGCACCAAGTACAGCAAGCTTTCCCTTCCACCAACCGAGTTGATAGAGCTGCAAAAGGAAAGCATGAGGCAGGATATGATTTTGAAGAAAGAAGAACATAAAAAAGAAAAATTAAAATACATGAAAAGTGAAAATAAACTGATGGAAGAAAAACCAAAGTTGGAAATTTTGTTGCTAAAAAAAAAAATTGAACTAGTAACAGAACTACATTTATTTATTTAATTACGATAAATTTGCAAAATAACCCTGTATGAGTGTCTGTCTTACATTTTCACCTTATCTGTTTACATCAAGTTCCTCATTGTTCCCTGCAGCCCATTCTTCATGATCTTGGTAAATGTTCAGGATCATTTGTTTCTCTTGCAATATTATGCAATATTATGCATGCAACAATAATTACTCATGCAGTGCTCAATTTCATCCTTATACCTAAAGACAAAATAGGAAATTGGCATTTCCATACACTAAACATCCTTTCAATTGCGTTCCTTGTGTATATTTGTGATTTATTATGGAGTGCTTCTGAAGAGTGCCAAGATCTAAGAGAGGTGTCATTAAATAAGGCCTAATGACATATCCCGAATCACCAATAGCAGAGAATCACCAAAGGTTCATGGACTAATCCTGGCCATCTCGCCAACACATTCTTGATTTTTAATGCAACATCTGTCACCACTTGCACATTTAGAGAGAAGTATCCTTTCTTATTTCTGTACTGCTCTGCATTATCTCCTCCCTAAAGTAAGGATAAGTTGCTTGTATTTTATCTGATAATTGTTGAAAAACGAGATAAAGATAAATATAAGAAGTTGCAAGTGAATCAGGAGACACTACTTCAATGTGAGCGCAGTCTAAAGCACCAATAACCCTTGGAAACTTTGCAATCTGGTAAAACTGCATCTTGCTAGCAGAGATCTCATTTTCCTCCAGTGGTAATGTGATGTACTGTGGAGCAAGGGAAGCTAGCACTATTGCTACAGACGATACAGGACATTTATGTATTATTATTTAGTATTCTGCCTAGTGGCAGGTTTGTGTCTTCATACGGTCGGCAGTGTTCCCTATCTCCAGCTTCGTCCTTCAATTTGCTGTATCTCCTCCCATCTTTCATGTCATCCAGATGATGTATTCTTCTTCTTCTTCCAGCAGTTCCTTTGATCTTCCCTTCCCCAGTGAAATAATAAACTGCCTCTTTTTCGTAACGTTAAAATAGCATATTTCTTAGCTAAATAGGTAAGCATTGATCGATTTGAACGATTGTATATGACGCACAAATCAATATAGTATCTTAAGAAGTGTTATTCATATGTGGGATCGGAGATTTATTGGTTACACGTTATAGAATAAGAAATCCACATAATTTATGATATTAAGGAAGGTCAGAAGTGTTGATTTTGCTATTTTGGTAAAAAAAAAAAGCTATTTTTTTATCTTTAGTGTAAAAGAAAAACATACTCTAAAGTTTATATGTGTAAAATATTATGCTATTAGGACACATGTAAGGGTGTAAATAAACAGAGCCTTGCAAGTTTCCTCGTATATTACTTAGTAAGTGTTGTGTAAGGCTCAATCCATATTTAGTAATAATACAATGTAATTATAAAAATTTGTAATTGAGGAGTGGACATTCAAAATGAGTTATTGATGGTATATCATTGTATATGTATGACTCTACATTACGAACGTGACTACAGCATCAAAATACTATTTTTATCGTAATTACAGAGGTCTGAAGTTAGTATGAACGTTCAAAACGCTGTTAGTCTTTCGCCGCTTGACAATCTAAACGCTTTTCTTTTGTCACTTGCTTACACAATAATGGAGATATGTCAGGTGGTAGGGGCAATATAGCCATTTTTTAATGCTTCCACAACTGAATGTTAGTCAGTGCTGTGTTGTTCGTAACGGAAGGTGAAGGAGGATCATTATTATGGTTAGGGGACATTAATCGTGGCAATAGAAAAAACACAGAAAAGTACAGGCATGTATTGTATTAAAGCCTAATTTGTTAAAGCTTCTATTTTTATTTTATTTAAAGATAAATGCAGTAATATTAATAACGTTCTAGTAATGTTTAAAATACTTCCCTTCGAGGTGCCTAAAAGACAGAATGTCAATGCATTTATTACTACAGCCACTAAAAATCTCAGAGAGTTCACTTGTCGTTAGAATTGTAAGGCATACAGTTACATTTGTTTGCAATAATTTTCAGTAAACAGTTTAATATAGATTTTTAGGTCACCTACTAATGAAACTTGTATCATAAGACAGAGCATATTATTCACATTATCGATAGATTACAAACATTTCGATCCTTACTTAAAAGATGCTGCAAAATGTAGTCAGTTATACCTACACAATGTACTCCAGGAAACCATTATGTCCAGAAAATAACAAAGATGTGAAGAATCTGTTGAAAAATTTGCCATGCAGCAGTGACATAACTGGTATTAACTTAGTCTTCTGATGTTTTAGCTAATACTAAAACTGCACTAGTTACTGATGATGTTGATCAGCTTTATGATGAGCAGATGACGATATGTAACTTACAGAACAGGACTAAAGAATATTCACTTGTTAACAGGCTATGATTTAAATTCTCAGTGTTCTATGTTTTAAATGTTCAAATACACAAAAATATACATTTTAACTACAAGACTCATCTTTATTGTTATTGTTGCAGTGGATCGCAACTTGACATTCCCACACGCAATGTGCTTGTTATGAAAACAAAAGAAATCTCCGTGCGGTAAAAATTACAAAAAGCACAAGTGCCGTAAGTAAAATCATCATAATACAAGCCTTTATGGAAGACTGTAACCAAGGCCCCCTATTTTTGTGGCGATTTTAACAGGACAAATATTCAGTCCCCATAACAACCAACACATGCGAATCACTTTCTGAAATATTACATCCATCTTCAATAATGTATATACATAATATTTTAAGCTAATATCTCAATTAAAATAATTAAATTTGATATAAATAATCATCATGCAATAAAAAAGGAATGTCCTTGATGTCCTTGACATCTTAATCAGCAAGAAAACTGATGGGACTTTGGGCCATGCTGTCTACCGGAAGAAGACCCATACGGACCTATACTTATATGGAACGAGCCATCACCATCCATCCCAGCGCAGAGGGGTACTTAACACCCTCTTTCATAGAGCTTTCGCCATTTCGGACTACAACAACTTACCGGAGGAACTAGAACGGCTACAAGAACAATGAAATTAGATTGGCCCTGAAAAGGACCGCTTCTCCGCGTCCAGCAGTGGAAGATGAGAAACCCCCTGACGGTAGCCGGCGCGTAGCATGCATACCATATATGGGCGCAACGTCGGGGAAAATTAGCCGTATCCTCCATAAGTTTGACATAAAAACAATTCATCTACCACCTCCCAAGATAAAGCAGCTGATCCGGCCAGTGAAGGACAACCTGGGTCTGAAGACAGCTGGTGTGTACCACATTCCTTGCGAATGTGGCAAGCAATACATTGAACATACCGGCCGCACGGTGGAAGTGCGCTGCAAGGAACATGCCCGTAATATCCGGCTGTTTTATCCAGATAAATCTGCGGTAGCGGAACACGCCATCAACATGGGACACCGTATCAAGTTTGGTGAAACGGCTATTCTTGCCAGGTCTTCAAACTTCTGGGAGAGAGTGGTGAGGGAAGCCGTGGAGATCCGTTTGGAACCAAACAACATGAATAGAGACAGCGGTATCCAACTAAGCCCTGCCTGGTTCCATGCTATTGAGTCGCTCAGGTCCATACGAGCCAACCGCACACCTTCCAATGAACCACCAGAGTAATTAAAAACATTGGCCCTCATTTGGACCGTGTTTCCCTTTTTTCCAATTTTTTCTCGTTTCCACCACCACCTATATAATAATAATTTATTTTCACTACCTATTGACCGTTGGCCCTTATTTGGACCGATTCTACTTCTCTAATTTTCCCTCCTGTTCTTACAGCACCCATCTGTTTCCTGATTGGTTGGTCTTCAACAAATCCTTTCTCCAATCCGGATGTCCCCATTCACAGCAGTCCTATAAATACACGCCATCTAATCCCGGCATTCAGATCAATACCAATATTTCCATACACATTGAGTAAGTTTTGTTAATATTACCTCTAACCTGGATATTAGTTGTGACGACGTTAGCCTATAGCAATTGAGAATGAGAAGCAAATTTCAAAATATACTTAAATAAGAAATGTTCTTACTGAAAACATTTTAACTGAAAAAGTTTTGAGAAAAAACAAATATAGGGTGCATTTTTCGTTATTTTTTAAACCGAATCTGTAAATCGCTTCAGCTTCACTGGGGTTAAAAAGAAGGCCATGACAGTTCATGTAGCAAAACCCATAAAGTGACATTTACAATTGAGAAACCCCACAACACGCGGCGTAATATTGCAGTATCACAATAGATTAGATTTGATCAAATTAGAAAAAGACAAATACCTGGAACCAGAATCCTACTATCAGAATTATATGTGAATGTAAATCACTGGTCCTCATACAGCATAAATGAATTTTCAATGCCAGAAGCAGTATTTTCAACAGAGCCTCTAATGCTCGGTAATTAACTTCGAAGTTGGGGTTAGTTTGAGCTTAGTTTTATAATGTGGAACACATAACCTTCTTTTCAAAGAAAGGGATATAAATAAATTTTATAGGCTGAGAACAGCAATTTTAATTTCTTGAACACGTCTTGAAATAAATGGAAACCATACAGAAATCTAATTAAATGTAGTATCGCTCCCCGTAAATTGCTCTGACTGTGGTCGCCAATGAAAAAAAAAAAAAAAAAAAACACACACACACACACAAAATACTTTCGACTTCCGCTCATCTCAGCTGATGTCGCATCGCCACGTTTTTCCGCAGGAATGCTGACTTGCCATGTCGAATGTCGCGGTCACTGCTTTAAATCGCTACAGTTTTGCCGCAGCAAAGTAGTGTAAAAAAGAACGGCTGATAGCCCATGCAGCAAAACCCGTAAAGCCAGATCTGACTTCGCTTCACCACCGCTGCAGCGACCTTACAGCGATGCTGCAACAGCTGTAATGCGCTTTACGTTCGCTTTAAAAAGAATACAAAATTCACCACCGCTGCAGCGACTGCCAGCGAGTAGAAAAAAGCAACATTGCCAAATTCTCAATTTGATACTTTTTGATTACTAAAATGTAACGATTACTCAAAAGTAACGATTACAATTTTATTTCCAGAAGTAAATTACCAGTAAAAATTACATTTTTTAAAAAGTAACGATTACAAGTAAATGGGACCAAAAAAGGAATCGTTACTGTAATCCGATTACTTTTACTCAATTACTTCCCATCACTGTTCATCTTGTATCTAAGTTAGTAATATTTGCTATTATAAATTTGTTTAGATACCCAAGAGCCTATGGCCCTGAAATTCAAATGCATTCACAATTACATACCCTTTCATCCACTCTCCCACTTGCAGAAATACTTGCATCACCTCCTCTGAAAAAGAAAAACATTTATTATTGCATAGCATCTCCCACATCATCATGACAACACACTCAACAGCTTAGATCTTACCATTGCAAATTAGTTCTAGCGACTCACAAGAGATGTCATAGGCTGTATTTGGCTACAATGGTCACTCATTTCTCATTCATCTTTTCTTATCTCTTTTGATATTTTATGGTATTCACATAAAATTACTACTGTTTAACCTTCATATAACAATATTTGTGGGCCCTACCAGATTGTATTGTTACATTGAAAATGTAGTATAATTATCATACAAATTTTAAGGGAAATAATATGAAATTAATTTTAAATGGAATTCGGTATTTCAGACAGATTTCGCAACATGCGGAATAACTATCCTTACAATCAGGTCAAGAGACTAAATGGTAATTAAAGGAATGCTGAAGTCAACATTAGAGCCTATATTGAGGATTGAGGAGTAATCAATTGTATTAAATGTTGAGGTAAGATAGACCTAGTGACTATAATACTCACAATAAATTAGTGCAACTTTTCCTTTAGTCAACATAAGAAATCTATTAACTCATATATCATAATCATAATAAAATGGTCTGGCCCTGCCTCCTCATGGTAGCATTAAATACAGCGCATAATTAGTCATCAGTGGATTTTCCTTTAGTCAACGTCAGAAGCAGCATGTAACCTTAGTGTAGCGTATGTTCGAATACATATCTTCTCTCATCTTTAGTCTTTGTCTTTCACTTATTTCCAAGGAAATAGACCCACATATTAACAACAACATCTACAAAAGCTAAGTAAATTAGAGAAGTTCTCACATATTGATGTGTATCCAAAAGGAGAAGAGTCTATACCACTACACAACAAGGGGTTGTGATTACAAGGGTAGTTCATTGAACGGACATGCAAAGAAGTGGAAATTAGTGAAATCACAAATCCATATCTTAAAACATCGCTATTTTGTTAAATTTAGTGACTTCTGTTTGAATTCTAATCACACTTTACACCAGTGCACATAAAAATTGGTTTAACATCACAGTTCACCTAGGCAGTAGGCAAATGCCAGCAGAAATTTCAAACTCTTAGATGGTAGGAAACTCACCAGATAACCAAGGCAAAACTAAAACAGTTGCTCGTTATGCTGGTCATGTTTAAGTAACAACCTAACTCACTGTATGTTGTTGCACATAAGGGATGATTTTAGTCTGAGTGATCTTAGAGTGTTTAGGCTTACTTGTTTTTAATAGCAATGTTAGTGCTTTGTATTTAAGTATTAAGTACTAATAGTCAGGTGGTTAAGGGTCTGAACTATGCATTTTTACTTTAAAAGGTCCCACTTCACACACATCTTCCTTGACCCCTGTGGAGTATTTTTGGAAGGAGCGCCAATTCAAATTTTGCGGCGGAGGGGGGAGAGGGGGGTTCAAAATGGCGGCTGCACTCACTCACTAAAGCGCCTCTAGCTCCTAACCCCATGGTCCGATTTCAATGTTCTTTTTTTTAAAATTAAAGGTAAAACTAAGTGGTATGAGCTACTGCAACGATATTTTAGATAAGTAAAGTGGAAACCCTTTAAAAAGTTAAAAATGGTAAAACATGTTTTTTTTTTCGCTTTTATTTTTATCACAGTTTTTCAGAAATTGAGAATTCGTAATTTTTTCTCAAATAAAAAAGAAAGTACGTTTCTTAAGCTTTAATTTGATACCATAAAATACCCATTTCCACTAACAATTAACCCCACAGCGGCCATCAGAAGAATATAGGTACAATGGCACGGCTCGTTTTCGGCCACGAGTCTCCTAGCGTAGCGCTACCAAAGCATGTTAAACCGGCCTGCCTACTGCGAATAGTGGTTCGGAACAGATTGCTTCGCGTGTGTTGGTAGTTTCCTATAGTTATAAAATTATATGTGTGTTTTACGTCCTAGCATTCTACAAATACGCCAATACCAGTAAATGTAATGACGGTAAGTACTGTTGAGCTGCGCTTTTCTAATGATAAGGATATGTTTTCATTACAGTAAAGATAGTCTCAAATAATGGAAGCATTTATGTCAAGAATCATGTTCAATCCATGGAACTGCTCATTTTTATAACTTTGAATGTTGGAACAAAATTTTCGCTTATTCGATTAACGCTCGTTTAATGTAGGCCTACTACTGTGTAATTTTGAACGAAAAATATTAACTTCGTCAATTAATTTGAACGTCCTGCTAATGAAACTGATAAAGCATGCTCATAATTCACTTCACAAACGAAAGACTGCCATGTTTATGAGAATGAAGAAGAAGATCCCATGACCTTCCATGACTGGCACACCAAAATGCGCTCAGAACGACTTCTGTTTCTTTACTAGCAAGTAACTTTGAAAACAATTCTTATTATTCTCACCTATGAGCGTTCCATTCGAGAGGAGAATTTTTCTCTATATATTGAGTCGGTTTTTCGCCTTGCTCCATGTTTCTTTGCCGTCAATCATGCTAATTATGCACGATGGATTTCAGTACATTTTCGTAACATGATCCTTCTGAAAGACAAACATTCAGCAGTGATGGAAATCTTCAACATAGGAGGATTTGTTGTAAGGAAAAGCATGAAAGCCTCAGTCATGGCACTGGATCACTTACTTGAACAGGGGAATGCTTCACTAAAAGGGACGGAGGAATATTTGGCTTCATGATGATGCCTTTCGGAAGTTTATGATTGTTGGACCTCAGATTGCCACATATAATTATTCAGAAGTTTGAGAAGACCTTTAGTCGGGAAATCAACACTGACAAGTTTGGGCACCATGAAGAGGAAAAATTGTTCCAATTAAAATACAGAGAGAAAGTTGATGCTCTTGTTCATACTGTGGCAAATTTTGGAAATCCTTTCTCTCAAGAGTGTACAAAACAGTTTACAATTGATACAAAAATAATGTCAGAAACTGTAGAGAAAACAGTAAAGTTAATTGTGAAAGAGGGGGTCAAACAGTTTTCTCAATTATTTCAGGAACGTTTGGAAAGCTCAGACAAAAGTATCATGGATCCAATAAAACTAAACCCAGATATGCAACTTTTGCTCGAAACTACGAACGAAATAGAAAACAAAACTTATCAAGGTTACAGGTGTTACGAAATGACAATGCACTCTTCAGCCATTTGTACATAGCGAGTCAAACAAGAGAAGGAAATTTCCAAGAATTTTGTAGACATGAAAATCAGCCTTGGCCTCCTTCCCTTTAAAATCATGGGAGGCCAATACTTCGTAAGAATAAGTCAAGTCTGCTTAAGTTCTTTTCGACTTACATTAATGAAAAAGAAATAAAAACTGACCCAAAAGTTGATGTTAAAATCATAGATGGAGCTGCAGTCATTCACATATTACCTCATACAGGAGCACATACCTTTGAACAAAACATTCCATATGTTTCACATCAAATGTCATCAGTGTCACGCTTGTATGTTGTTCGGCCTAAAAAGTGGGAGACCGTTTTAAAATATTCTAGAAACAAGAAGTCTTTCTTCAAGTTCCTCTCACAGGGAATTAGAACATTAGAACATTCCCTGTTTCAGAAGGAAAATATCCGGTCAGTGGAGACCGATATTATAGTTATCTCCAAACCCAGTTTTGAAGAACTTGGGATAAACAGTCTTTGGATTGCCTTTGGGACAAGAAAAGATTTCCAATACATTCCTATCCATGAAATTGCAAGAGGACTAGAACATTCTATATCTTGAACAATTCAGTCCACAAACTTTCCAACTGTGTAAGATTATTAAAATATAAAATATAATATAAAAGACAAACTAAAATTGCAAACAGTGGATAACTCGATACAAATTACAGCACAACGTTTCAACTGGTTCCTCCCAGTTTTCATCAGGTACTGGTTGGAAGATCAGCTGGGTTGAATGGTGTAACCCCCTCTACGTCACCATCATCATAGGTGAGGGGTGGGTGGGTAGATTCACAAAGTAGACGCTCAGATGCTGGAGGTTTTATGCCGTGAAGAAACATAGTGTTACGTTGAAATCTTTTAATCCATTCCGTAGGGATTGCAAAATCAGATTCAGGGCATTTTCTAGTCTACCAAATAATTTTAGGGGTAACACTGTCTTGAACCATTCTACGGATGACATTAATCCAGGTCACCCTCGTAATTATTAACACATTTGTCCTGATTACTGGCAATATGTACAGCTTCACATATCTTTCTCTTAATCAAATCCCTCTCAACTTTCACCACTTTCATGTCTTTAATGCTGTGCTTTAACCATTAAGCCAACATATGGTCTCCTTAAAGCACAGCATTACACACATGAAAGTGGTGAAAGTTGAGAGGGATTTGATTAAGAGAAAGATATGTGAAGCTGTACATATTGCCAGTAATCAGGACAAATGTGTTAATAATTACGAGGGTGACCTGGATTAATGTCATCCGTAGAATGGTTCAAGACAGTGTTACCCCTAAAATTATTTGGTAGACTAGAAAATGCCCTGAATCTGATTTTGCAATCCCTACGGAATGGATTAAAAGATTTCAACGTAACACCATGTTTCTTCACGGCATAAAACCTCCAGCATCTGAGCGTCTACTTTGTGAATCTACCCACCCACCCCTCACCTATGATGATGGTGACGTAGAGGGGGTTACACCATTCAACCCAGCTGATCTTCCAACCAGTACCTGATGAAAACTGGGAGGAACCAGTTGAAACGTTGTGCTGTAATTTGTATCGAGTTATCCACTGTTTGCAATTTTAGTTTGTCTTTTATATTATATTTTATATTTTAACATTCTATATCTAAGGCTCTTCCCTACTTTCACGCATTCACCGACTGTAATACTGTTTCACAGTTCAATGGAAGAAGAAAAGTTAAGGCATGGGAGGCATGGATGTCTGCTAAATACTACTGAGAGTTTCCTCTTGTTAGCAAAAGGAAATATAGAAGATGTTTTTTTCTGGATCTTTCCAAGTGGGGTTGGACTAAGACTGACGGTGAATGGGTACCAGTATGGATGACACCTCCAGCAGTGGCAGCATCTAGTCAAGAGCTAATTTCCCTGTGGCTGTACTGAGTATGTGGCAAGGCAGGATTTCCATGAACTCAACTCTGCACATGTGATGGTTTTTGCCTGGAATCTAATCATTAAAATCAAAATCATTTCTCTTCTCTCTTCCCTTTCAATTTTTTGTTGCCCTATACGTGCCCTTTAATATTCCCGACAGCGACCATTAATAGTACAATTTCTTAAACCTCTCTTATGGGTTGGATAATAACTAATCAGGTCGACTTTCCTCTTACTGGACATCCCACATTTACCTATATAAAAAGAAATCACCACAGCACAGTTGTTCAGCCACTCAAAAGTTTAGATATTCTTCAAATACTTCCGTGTACCTTTTCACAGAGATAACATAATTATGACCGAAAACCAGAGGCGCCAAGGTATTTCCTAGTAAAGAAACAGAGGTCGTTCTGAGCGCATTTTGGTGTGCCAGTCATGGAAGGTCATCGGATCTTCTTCTTCATTCTCATAAACATGGCAGTCTTTCGTTTGTAAAGTGAATTATGAGCATGCTTTATCAGTTTCATTAGCAGGACGTTCAAATTAATTGACGAAGTTAATATTTTTTCGTTGAAAATTAAACAGTAGTAGGCCTTCATTAAGCGGGTGTTAAACGTATAAGCGAAAATTATGTTTCAACATTCAAAGTTATAAAAATGATCAGTTCCATGGATTGAACATGATTCTTGACATAAATGCTTCCATTATTTGAGACTAACCTTATTGTAATGAAAACATATCGTTATCATTAGAAAAGCGCAGCTCAACAGTACTTACCGTAGTAACATTTACTGGTATTGGCGTATTTGTAGAATGGTAGGATGTAGGCTAATACACACAGATAATTTGATAACAATAGGATACTACCAACACACGCGAAACGATGTTCCGAACCACGATTCGCTGTAGGCAGGTCGGTTTAGCATGCTTTGGTAAGCACTAAGCTAGGATATTCGTGGCCGAAAACGAGCTGCAACATTGTACCTGTATTCTTCAAACGGCCGCTGTGGGGTAAATTCTTAATGGAAATGGGTGTTTTATGGTATCAAATTAAAGCTTAAGAAACGTACTTTCGTTTTTATTTGAGAAAAAATTACGAATTCTCACTTTCTGAAAAACTGTGATAAAAATAAAAGCGAAAAGAAAAACATGCTTTATCCTTTTTAACTTTTTAAAGGGTTTCCACTTTACTTATCTAAAATATCATTGAAGTAGCTTATACCACTTAGTTTTACCTTTAATTTAAAAAAAAAAGAACATTGAAATCGGACCATGGGGTTAGGAGCTAGAGGCGATTTAGTGAGTGAGTGCAGCCGCCATTTTGAACCCCCCTCTCCCCCTCCACCGCAAAATTTATGTTGGCGCTCCTTCCAAAAATACTCCACAGGGGTCAAGGAAGATGTGTGTGAAGTGGGACCTTTTAAAGTAAAAATGCATAGTTTGTCACTTTTTTGTTTCTTAACCACCAGACTATAAGTACTTTATCTATAATATGTATATGTGTTACGTTTTTGTAATGTAGCTTTTCGACTGGTAGAGTGGAAGAGAAGGCCAAATGGCCTTAGCTCTGCCAGAATAAATATAAAGAATAAATAAATAAATAAATAAACAACCTTTCTTTTCTGGAACTTATAAGAAAAGTAACAGATATCAGGCCCCCAGAAAACAATACTGGTGGCTGGAATACAGAGAGTACAGGACACACTTCCTTGCGGCCAGGCCTTTAACGAGCGATCAGCTGATTGTGTTTCTGTGTATTTAATAGGGTTTTAATAATGATTTAGTTAATATTTGTGTAATTCAAATACACAAATGTGTATTAGCTTTTGCTGAGTTCCAATAATGATTGTTCCCTGCGTCTGGTGCCCGTAAAAATGTTGCACACCACCAGTTCCACAGAATTCAATTGTAGGCCTACATATCAGATTATGTCTCTTAATTTTGCCACAGAGGTTCTAATATAGTAATAATATTATTAACAATAATAATAATAGGCCGACAAGGTCTAAGTATTTAATGTTATTTTACAGACAATGTGAAATCTAATGGTTTTGTTTGGACAGGTTAAGAAGTTACAGTGGACTAGTATATGACCTTTTTAACTGCATTAATAACTTACGTAAAATAAGGTAAAGCTGTTGAAATTATGTTTACTGGCAACTAGTGATCATGCCTGCGCCATCCCAAGCCAAGAGGTAACAAATTCAAATGATGGCTATACTGTCAATAAAATTTCTGTGGATAGAGTAGTAGCACAATCTCCCAGGCTCTCAACACTAACTGTAAAAGCTGCAAATAGAATATACACAATAATAAATGCTCATGCCCCAACAATTGATAAAAACAATAAGAAGGAACTAAGAGAAGAGGTAGATGGATTTTGGGAGCTGTTAGATCAGACAACAACAAACATAAATAAAAATTACACCAAAATTTTAATTGGAGACTTTAATGCCCAGTTAGGAAGGGAAAGGAGATATAGGGATGTAATAGGGAAATGGCCAGCACAAAAAAGAACAAACAGGAATGGCATAAGACTAGTGGAATTCTGCAGGAATCATAACATGATCTCAAAGTCAACATACTTCAAGAGAAGACCAAATAAACTCAAAACTTGGAAACACCCTGATTGGAAAAAAGGCGATTGGCAACTGGATCATGTTTGTATGGATAAAAATTACCACAGGGAAATCTACAATGTAAAAGTCCTCAGAGGAACAGATACTGGATCAGATCACTACATGATAAAAATAAAAATTAAATTCACCCCATGGACAAAAAAGAAATCCCAACCCAAAAATAAGAGAACCTACGACCCTCATAAACTGATAAATAATAAGGAATATGAAGAACGAAGTAGGAATATTAAAATAACAGATGATCTAGAGGAAATAATTCCCCAATTGAAACAAATAGCTGAACAAGTAGCCCCAATAAATCCAAGGAAAAAACACCCATGGTGGAACGAGGAATGTGATAGAACGGTGGAGGATAGACATCAAGCCTGGTTAAGATATCAGAACCAAAGAACAGAAGAATCAAACTCTGAACTCACAAAACAAAGGAAAATAACCCAAACAATAATAAGAAGTGTCAAACGCCAATATCAAAAGGATATACTTCTAATGATAGAAACAAATAGTGAGAAAACAAACTCAAGAGATTACTACAAAATATTTAGTAGACAACTACAAAGATATGAACCTCCAACCTTAATGTTAAAAGATAAAAATAATGAGATGGCGCATAGTAATAGTAAAAATACAGAAATTTTAGCAGAAACATTTAACAAATTACTAAACTGTGAAGACCCCTCAGAACTTCTTGAAATAAACACTGAAACCCATGTTAAAACACCAGCAGAAAACATAAACCCACCCACAATCCATGAAGTCTACAAAGCCTTGAAAGAGCTTAAAAACTATAAAGCAGGTGGAGAAGACCAAACATTTGCAGAACTTTGGAAATATGCAGCAGAACCAGTAAAGATATCATTACATCAATGCATTGTGAAAATATGGAACACAGAAAAACTACCAGAACATTGGACTACAGCTATAATACATCCATTACACAAGAAAGGAGAAAAATCAAATCCAGACAACTATAGAGGAATTTCCCTTTTGGATGTCACATATAAAGTTTTATCAAGGATTCTGTATGGTCGCTGCAAAGATCAACTTGAATTGGAAATTGGAGAATACCAAGGAGGATTTAGGCCTTGGAGAAGCTGCCCAGAACAGATAATCACCTTAAAACTAGTAATGGAGTACTACAAAAGAAGACAAAAACAACAAGTTATAACCTTTGTAGACTTCAAAAAAGCCTACGATTGTATTCACAGGTCTTCAATGTTGAAGATACTAAGGAATTTTGGACTTCATCCCAAATTAATAAAATTGATACAATTGACTCTAACGAACACCAAATCTAAAGTAAAATTTAGAGGAGAAATATCGGAACCGTTTATGATAAAAACAGGGCTAAGACAAGGAGATGGTCTATCACCATTACTTTTCAACTGCGCTCTAGAGTATGTGATGAGGGAATGGTACAAAGAAAATCCTAAAAACATACGAATTGGAACCAAAAAGGATGGAATAATCTTAAATTGCTTGGGATTCGCAGACGACTTAGCGTTACTAGCTAATAACATTCATGAAGCCAGAAATCAAATAACTAGCCTACAAAATATATCACAAAAAATAGGACTTCAGATATCATTTGAAAAAACCGAGATAATGGTAACAGACCCACTAGTAACCAATCACATAACAATAAATAACAAGAAAATAAAATTAGTAGAGCAATTTAAATACCTAGGAGAAATTATAACACATAACTTGGACGAGAAACCTGCATGGCAAGCGAGGACTAATAAAATGATAAAAGCTCAAAAATTAACATGGTCTACATACAATAAAAAATGTCTATCGATCCAAACAAAATTAAAACATTACAAGACGGTGGTTCAACCAGAGGTGACATATGGAAGCGAAACTCTTTTTAAAATCACCCAGAAAAATAGAATAGACAAAATCCTGAAAGTAGAGAGAAGAATAGCTAGAACATGCATAAATAAAAAATACCAAAAAGATGGACAGTGGCAGATAATACCAAATGAAATGGTGTACAGAGAACTAGAACCTATCACAGATACTATACGGAAGAAAAGGATCTCTTTTTTTGGTCACATTATGAGGACACCAGAAACTCGACTGACAAGAAAAATTATAGAGAAACTCTGGAATATGAAGCAACAAGTAGGATGGATTACAGAAATTAGAGAGGATATGACAGAATTAGAAATAACTTTGGATGACTTGAAAAACAAAACAGGAAATTCAAGGAAACTTAAAAATATTAAAATAAGATTTAAGCCAAAAATAGACAGACGCCAGACAATAAAGAGGGTATTTACAGATGAAGAGCGACAGAGAAGATCGGAACGCATGAAAAACTACTGGGCAAATCGGAAAGGAAGAAATGATTGACTGAAGTGGTCCAATGAGGCCGTAAAAGCAGAAGAAGAAGAAGAGTAGTAGGTACAGAAGACAAGTCATGCTTCTACAATCAAAAGAGGGGAGACAGCATGAAATATATTACAGTGCATCTCGGTCTGCAATGATGGCACATTGCATGCGAATTTGGTTCAAATATCTTCAAAATTACGGCCGCTATCGTGTAAAGATATAAATATATATATATATAAATATATATATATATAAATATCACAGAATTTTTTTTTGAACGGGCGGTGGTTTCGTACTTAGGGGAGCATGAAACGTAAAGATATGAAAGAATTTTTCGAAAATCATGAAGTGGTATCCATTGCAATAGGTAGATTTTTCTTCGAAATCTACCTAATTAAATCATAAAATCTAGTATCAAAAGTAAGATACATAATAGGCCTGAGGCCTACTAAAATGTTTAACAATTAATATAGGTAAAAGTATTTTTTTTTAATAGAAACTTTTTAAATCAGCTTCTGTAACATGCAACGAGAAAATGAAAAAATTCATAGTACTTTTTATTAACAGTTAATTCGATCTGTAGGCCCGGGTTCGATCGATTAGTAAATAGCAATAACAAAAGGAATTGAGGTCTGCGCATTGGGCTTTTTCTGTTGTTATAATATAGTTGGTCAGTCGTTTTTGCATGTAGCATGTAACAGTATGTGTGATGCCATTGTTGATCACTTTGAAATAAATTCAGCACCAAGGAAGACAGTCAGCTGGAAAGGGATTGAGTTGAACCACTTTCATCTGAATAATAACGTACATTTTAATTTATATTGTCGTTATATCTTTCCATACTGTTCATGATTTATGTTAACGATTCAAAGCTATTATCAAATAAGCAGCTAGTCAGTTTAGATTATGAAGCAACATAGGAAATAAAATGCTTTCATAATGGGGTCATGAAACTTGTTGGTGAAGAAAAGGATAATGCTGAAGCAGCATTACTGTGTTTCCTAGCATGTTTATTATTATTATTATCTGCGTTAGTCAATTATAAAAGGAAGGCATTCATACAACTTTTAACAGCTGCCACGATTGTTTGTAAAGACATGTTGCACCAGACTGAAGTTGCTTCAATGGAATCGTTTTAGACGCATGCTACACATATAGGCGACAAAGTGAATGCGACGTGGGGAGACAAATGACATTATTGAATTTTGTGGCACATAGTCGCACACCTACAATCAGGCAACACTAGGACACAAGTAGCATGCCTCATGTCGTTCAGTGTTGCCTCAGTGGAATTGCGCCTTAAGGACCCGTCACTGAGAGCGCCACCGTCGACCTGTCTCTCAGCTGAACAAAGGAAAAGTTGGAAGTGTACCGTAATGTCTATAGTGTATTTGACTAATCTGATACCAGATCAATAAAAATAAAAATAAAAATCAATAAAAATTGCTTTGTGACTTAGTGGGCATCAGTGTAAGCAAGATTTTATTCATTTTTATTGATTTAGTAAGTTCCACTGTTTATATTACTTCGTTTTTATTTATTCTGATACCAGCTACCATCCATAGGGTCCAGCTAATGGTTTGCAGTAATTAATTCCACCTCCGAATATTGTTATAAAAGGGTGTTTCTAAAATAGCTTCATCATTGTAGTGAGTTAGGAAATATTGTTATATGAGGGTTTTTCGTTATAGAGAGGTTTGAGCAGCAGATAAAGGATTATGAATGTCTTTAGTGGCTGTAATTGAGTGTAGTTTGAACCTGTTGCAATATGTTTTTAAGTTTCACAATATTTAAAAATCCAAATACAGTATATCATTTTTTAATTTTTAAAATTCACTGCCTTGTAAACTAATCACCTAACTATTAACTATTAACTATTTAGTGGCGAAACCCATTAAAAATTACTTTCAGGGTATTCACAAATTCTTCACAGGCTATGAATCAAGCTTTCAGACTACAGCCCTGAGTCCACCTTCTGAGAACCTCAAGAGGGCCACAAGTCTATGTTGTAAAAATTCACCTGGCATGGATCTTTTAAGATGTTGAAGGCCGGATTCCATCCTTCCCTTTGTCTCTGTTTATGCTTTTGGTGATGAGTTTAATCAGCCAATCTTGCCTAGAATCTTGGTTGATGCTGCGCTGTTGCAGACTTGTCTGGATAGAACAGCCTAGTAAACCCATGATGTCCAGTCACATGGGTCTTCAGGCCTCGGTCTTAGGTGATGTTGGATTTTCGGAGGTGGAAGTGACACTGTTTGTGTAATATTCTACCGATCTGGTAGGACAGAGGTCCATACAAAAGGATATACGCTCTGTTGAGGGCTGGTCCTTTAAAGGGCCAATCAAAATTCTCTGCTGTTGTATGAATTTTGGAGGAAAGCAGTTTCTAGTGTCACAATTCTGTGGGTAGGCTGTGAGCATCAGAAATGGGACTAGTTCGATTCATCAATGTTGAAATTACTGTCCATTTCTGGGAAAGGTGATGGAAACTCTAACCATTTAAGTATAAGTCAGAACCATCCGTTTGTTATATTTCCATGGTGCATGGTGAGGTTTGCAACAAAGTTACCCTATTTACTCATCCTACGGGTTAAAAAGTAAAAAAATAAAAGTCCCTCGTGTAATAGTCACATCTCTATTGTCTTAATATTATCTGAAGTCATAAGATTGGATCACCTACTTATCTTTAAGGCCAAGTATTTAATCAATAATGCAGAGAAACTGTAATCGTGATTGGTTCTTAATAACGCACAAAATATACTCAATGATTGTCGATAAAAATTGCAGTATTCTTAGACACCTGCAGTAGACATTTGTGTTGATAAACTGACCGAAATATTCAAATTGTACAGTGAGTTCTAGGCTGAAACAAGAACACGGTAACAGAGTCACTGGACGAGAACTACAGCGTCTGAGTGTAATGTGCATCCATTTATGCAACTGCTAACTATCAACAGTCATATATGCGGCACAATCAATATGTAAATTAGTCACAGCTGCTATATCAATCATCAGCTGCCCCATCGTTACTTTGCGTCAAGGATGCACCCTAGTTTTTTTGTTATAACAATCTGGGAAAAAGTCTGTCTGCTTACTTTGCTTTGTTGTACTGGGCAAACAGCATGTTCATTGTTGCAATCAGCACATCCGGGATGTTACGGCAAATCTCTTCATTCAACCTCTTGAAGCTGTTCACTCTCTCATCAACTTCTGCATCGCTCAACGGAATCAGTTTGGTTTTTGATATTGTCTGGAAAAACAAGGAAAAAGTCAACTTTACTATGAAGTCATCCATCATTTCTATTTCTCTGTAAGACAAAAGTAATAAAATACATTAAATTTAATAAAAAAGTAGTTTTTCAACTTTTGGAATTACAACAATGGTCTGTAACCAAGCAAGGTGGCCGAGATGTAACATCTAGGACTTGTTAATAAATTTTCTTGGCTTCCGGATATCCACCGAAACATGTCTAAGTACGAGCCTGCAGAAGCTTACGATTACACATCTTGAACTTGCATTTTGGAGGTCCCAGGTTCAAATACCATGGCTGGCCAATCTGGCATGGATTTTTTTAAAGCTTTCCCTAGTCATAAAAGCAAATGCCAAATTGGATATTTACTTACTGTCACTCATCCTCGCTAATTCATGCTGAATCACATTAATTGAGATTAACAACAGTTGCAATTTGCCGACATCATAAAACACACCAACAATTGAGCATCAATAGTTGCATGGCCTACAAAGACATGCCCTCAATGCTCAAAGGCATACATAAAAAACAAAAACAAATTCTACATAAAATTTATTAGTAGAAAGATTCTAAATAGAATAATAAGTAATATTACTTAAAAATGGAACGAGTGTTACATACGTCTAACGCTTGTTGATATTCCTGAGCATGATACTGGTCGAAGAATATGAGGAGGTCTCTTAGCAAGGAGAATGTGGAGGTTGTGTCTGGGTAGCTGTTGATCTGCTGTCCTTGGTATCGAGCTGTGATGTTCTCTGCCAGCGTCTGCAAGCGGGATCGCAGCGATCCTGGCCGGTTCACCTGATGTACAACCTGACTCAGCATCGACGTCATCAAACCCAACACTTTCTCGTGGTTCTGTAATATCAGGAGTTAAAAGCAGACTCGACTGTGGAGATGTTTAATCGTACGCTAAATTCAAATGATCATACTCACCCCTGCTAAGTCATACAGTTTTATAGCATCCTCGAACATTCCTTTCCTTTCAGAGTCCATTGCTACTTGTCCAATGATAGCCTTTGTATCAGCCTGTGGAAATAAATACATCCATAATAAATACCTGTTCAACAAACCCACATTACAAGATGTATGATATTTCAAGATTCAAGTGAACTGAATATAACGAAGCCCAAGGTTGCAAGCCGGCAGGTTTCATAACAATCAACACAAACACACGTCTTCTCACAATATTTATTACTATGTAGTTACTACGAGAACTTGAACAATAATTATGTTATGCATGATGCATATCCAAGATCACTATTACAAAACAATTACGCGTGGCCATCGCACGTTCTTAGATAGCTCGCCATCTTGCCAAGTCCTACCATTGCCAACCTGCGGCAACCAAAGACAAATGTAAAGTCACAACAGTGTTAATAAGTGCAAAACTTGAATATTGAGAAATGTATACAAAAGTTTGACTTAAAATTGTATTTGTGTTTGCCTGCTCCATGACTAACGATCAAATAAAGATTCAAAACATTTCATACTTCATGGAATGTTTGGAAATAGTTATTTTTTATAAACAATAACTTGCCTCATGAACATGGGAATTCATGAAACATTTTAAAATCCCTACAAAATGCACACTATAGTTACAGTCGAACCTCCATTACTCAAATTTTCGATTTTTCGAAGTAATTTATATTTCTCGAACTAAATGCCAATAATTACAATTATAATTGGTCTCTTTAAGTTGAATTTCTACAACTCGAAATTTTCGATATCTCGAAGCTTAAATTATATCTTTAACACTTAAATGAATTCTATAACTCAAATACTTATATCTAAGGGCATAATAATGTCATAAAGATCCGTTGCAATATAAGATAATGAATCACTGAATACAGCACGAAGTCTATAGCAAACTTCCTAGATCTTGCAATTTTACAACCCCAACTAAGAATGTTGTTAGCCAGTCAGGTACTGGACGAAGGTATGCCATTGAATGGACAACAAGGAAATTGGTGCACTGACCTTGGCAATTTTTACTGTCCAGGAATAACACTCTTCACAGATGCGGTTTCAGATGGGGGTGTTTCATTGTCTAAAATTGCTAGGGTGAAAGAAAGAAAAACCTTGAAGATTCAGTAGTAGCTTTATGTTAAACAGCGTGTTAAGTTAACACTAACTGTAATGGAAAAAAACAAGCGAGCTATGACCACTCCAGAGCCCGAAGTGTGGTCTACCTTCCGGTAGCAGCAAACAAACTACAAGGCGTTCCCGGCAGTGGATTCCGATGTTATTGTTGTATCAGATGAAGACATAGTGAATGCAGTAAAGCATCATGAAGATTCTGATGATGGAGAGGGAGACGAAGATGTAAATGCTACAAATTTCCAATCAAGCATTCTAGGCGTTACAAATTTGAAGAATGTTTATAAATGTACAGCCATATATAAGTGTGTGTTTATTTCGTTGAACATAGTCAAGAACTTTGTGGAAGAAGCTCGAGAAAAAAAAGTCAAGCAGAAGAAAATTACCGACTTCCTGAAGTCATAAAAATTTGGCTCCATTTTGTTATAATTTTAATTACACTATATCATTAATTAGATTAAGATTTTTTTTTTCTTTTATTAAGGTTAATGTTTTCATTCAAGAAAAGGTAAGACTGTTTAAGTGTAGTTTTTAGGCGTACAGCAATCGCGTTCTCTACAACTCCAATTTATTGTTGCATCCTCTAGTGATTCAAGATATCGAGGCTCGACATTATGTTTTATCTTTTCATTGCTGTAATTGAGTACTAACTGTCCATCCTGGCTTGATGTTCGAGCTGGCATTTCTCTTGGTGCAACTGATAACATTTGGAAAGTAAGACTGTAAAATACATTATCTTGTGTAGTCATTATTAGGTCCCTAGACTCAAAACAATCACCGACTTAAAACTTTGCAAAAGCATCAGAATTTTATTTTTATTTTAGCCACTTCTGAAGGGGGAAAAAAAAAAGATTGCATTTTTAAGCAATCAGATCTATCGAACAAGCGAATGCAATGGCTGAAGAGAATAAAAATTAAGCAGTTACTTATAATTACCAGTTTTTAGTTAATTGAGTTAATACTGAGCTGTGCAAACTACATGATATCTATATAATAAGAGTAATAAATTGTTTGTCTGTTTTTAGCATAGATGGACTGAAGGATGTCCAAGTGCACCTTGAAGCCAGATTTTTTATTTTTGTTTTCATTTGTAAGTTATGAGCCCCCCCCCCCCCCCCCAAATAAAACTGTCAGAAATCGTGATTTTTTTTTGCACTATTGCAGCACCAGATTTTCATAACACTTTTCAATTGTGAAATTAATAATAAGTGGCCTTCCTCTTTTGCCGTAGCAACTGGTAAACTGATAACTAAAAAAGCCAAACTAAGGCTGTATTGGACCAATATTAGGCCATTAAAATAGAGAGATTGTCCACCTTAGAACCCTTGTCGTTTCACTTATCTGGGGCCTTTTATAAAATATAAAAATAACATAGAAGGCACAAGCACACGTTAAAAACACTGTTGTCAAATTAATAAAACTTCTTCTTGGTCCCAGATGCGTCTAGACGCATCTGGGACCAAGAAGAAGTTTTATTAATTTGACAACAGTGTTTTTAACGTGTGCTTGTGCCTTCTATGTTATTTTTATATTTTATAAAAGGCCCCAGATAAGTGAAACGACAAGGGTTCTAAGGTGGACAATCTCTCTATTTTAATGGCCTAATATTGGTCCAATACAGCCGGAAATAGATTTTTTCCACATAACGCATGCAAATGTTGATCGCTTCAATTTCTTTAGCCCAGCCTATTTGATTAATTTGTTTATAACATTACAGCAAGCAGAGATCTGAAATTTTTAACATTGGTGGACGGAAGCACTGCTTGATTTGGACAAAACTCAATATGTGGGGGTTTTTTGAGTCATGAACTCGAATTTGAAGTAGTTTCTTCCCGGACGGCAAACTCTAATCATGGAATGCACCTTGAAGCCGAATTTTCAGTTTTTTAGATTATTAATCTTTTAACTGTTTATGAATGATTTGCATATAAGGGCAATGATCATAATTCTATGGTTCACTTTAATCGTTTCATCAGATCTCAGAAGGGGGATGTTGTGTATTGTAAATTGTACTGTATATCATTTCAAGTCCTAAAAAACTGTTTATAATACACTCTACTTGCACCTGTAGGCGGAGCCAAAAGAGTCCTGGAAAATTTTGGTCGAGTTCGTTAATGGGCAAAATAGGACCAAAAACCTTTGTTTCAAGGTTTTTCATATCAAAGTTTTCTTCTTAATTTTTTCTAAAACTTTGGTCTGAAACAATTTTGATACAACCAACCCACACTGCAAGGGGTGACCAATATCAAGCCTGTTCATAATTTTACTGCTGTAAATCTTCCAAATATTACTAAAGTCTTTTGTCTGAAACTATTCAAAACTGTAATCAGAACTGAACCACCCCCGAACACAAGCTCTGCTTCTTCGGGTGGTGTATCAACTTTTTATGTATATTTTTCGTGTAATTTGAAACAATAAATTGTAATTGTAATTGTATAGTGTAAGGGGTAAAAAATCTGCTCAATGCTTGGCTTGTGGATGGCCCTGTTTCTTCTCTAACATAAAGAAATATGAAATGGTTGTAATCTACCTACGATTTTAAGATTTAATGTTGTTTGAACCAGATGGTTACAACACCAGTCCATGACATGTGATCACCATCGCAGCCCAGAGGCGAACTGAACACCATAACCACAACCAGCGGTGGAAAATAAAATATCCTGAACGAAGCTGATATGTGGCATGTATACCACCCCCCACACATTAAGTTTGGCTATTTGCACTTATTTTACTTTAGTGAGATTCTCCTTATGCCTTCTATAATCCTATATCCTTACTGATATACGTGAAATGATGACTTCAATACTGTAGTATCAAAATGAAATAACATCTATACTATTATGAACATTCTCCATGTCACACATTTATAAAGTATCAGCTATCACGTACCTGAACACCTTGGAAAGTATCAATAAGGCCAGGTTTTCTCAGCCCAGAAGAATCTAAGCTTCCAAGAAGGAGTTCGAATTCCCTGGATTCAAGAGCGAGGTCGCTCACACACTGCATAAACAAGTTTCCACCATCGGAGCTCTTCATGTTCCTGCAGCGATAAACAAGGTATCAGTGGATAGGACATACTCAGGCCTTTGTTTGAATTCGCTCTCCTGCAATGCAACCGATCAATCTCGATATTCAGAACACCGCAGTAATTAACCCCCGTAAAGTCGTAGTTTTGTTGCAACAATTTTGATTAAGACTTTTCGAGTCTTAGTTTACGGATTGTGAAGGAGCTGTAAAGTGAAAAACAGCGGTTTTCTTACCAAGATGGAGTCATATCTTCAATGTCTAAAGCTAGTTGAACACAATAATGACAGGTGGGATCTATTTCAAGAACGAATGATGTGACATATCTTTCCAAATACTGTAACATATGGATTGAAATGGCTTCCTTCTTACCTCAGCAAAATCAGGTCCATCCAGTAACTAACTCATTATCACATTTGGTATAGTATTAGGGTATGTAATCGATTTATCATACTTGCATGTAATAAATCAGCATATAAATCCCCTTGGGGCAAAGGCCTCCTGCGTACAGAAGGGTATAGCCCTGATCATAGGGCTAGTTCTAGTGTTGCTTGTAGGCGAACATAAATATAACAGCCCTTTCATAGCTGTGTGCATGACTCTGATCCTAAAATTCCCGCTAATTGAACGGAATAAAATATGTCGAACTCAGAACAGAAATTCCATAGTGTTTTGGTTGTCTTGGATTGTACACTTGTGAGAATTAATCACGTGTTGTAAGATAGGATTACATTAACACAAATAATGAACAGAAACGCTGTAAACATTACATCGTACTGCTGGCCACTGAGTCACCGTGACTGGCAGCTGACCAGCCATGGAAGAAACCAACACAAATTGCTTCATGGGAACGGCTTCATTTCAGAGTAACCACAATATATTCGAGGAAACAGTGGTGTTGTAGCAATGGTGCAAAGGTTTTCTTAGAATATCATGATATGACTTTTAACCACAGTTATAGTTGATAAAACCACGGAATGATGCACTTGGGCATGAATCAAAATGTGAAGTGAGAAAAGGGCCAGGGTAGAGAGAGTCACTTACCTGAGGAAGTAATAGTATTGTAATGCTTCTTTTGGATCGGTGGCCTCAAACTTGCGTACGTACAACATTATAAGCCTCGCCAAGTTTAATCTCCGAGCAGGTGATTTGTCACCGGGATCCAAAAACACTGTTAACAAAATAACATTTATCAAGAGTGGTGCAAATTTGTAAAGGTTTTATTTTTATTTGAAATCCAAACCAACAACGAATGTGAAACAGCCAGTTTAGGAATTCACATTCACTAAGCTCCAGACCCTTCCTGCCACACTCCAAGACATGTAAATGTTTCATCATCATCCTTTGTTATCACAAGGAGCCAGCATTATAAGAAGATGAGGTCATTTATTTTCATTTATTATAGGATATACTGGTTCATTTCAAACTTTCTGTACGTTTGTCCCGAATGCTCATATCTGCAAATGTCATCAACATTCCTCAAAAAGTTAATTTAATTTGTATTTCACCATCCTTACTTACTTAATCAATGGCAATAGATAATTCCTAAGCAAGCTAAAGGCATATTATCTATTTTATGGAACACAGAGGTTCATTGCCACGCTTACCTGAGCCCGCCATTCAACCCTATTCTATGCTAACTCCATCCAACCTTCCCTCGCAAATCCCTATCCCAATACTGTCCTCCCACCTACAACTGGGTCTTCCAAGTGGTATTTTCCCTTTGACTCTCCAAGTCAATATTTTTTAGATATGTCTTTCCTCCTCCATGCATGCAATATGTCCAGCCCATTTCATCCTCCATGTATTTCACTAATAAAAGAAAAGAAAAAAGTTTGGGGAAGCCAAAGAACTAGGAAATGTATGGAGCAAATGAAGCAAATAATGCATTCCGAATGTGCTGGAACTAGGGTTACTAGGTTATGGATGGAAAGGCCGACATATGAGACTGAAAAGAGAGGATAAAAGCATTAAAATTATTGAGCAGGTTTTGGAGGCCTAAGTCTGAGCCTATATGAACATGCTAGCTTATCTGATGAGGCTCCATGGTTACCAACATGAACACTCTGCTTCCTTGTTAGTTTGGCCCATCTCATCTCCATCTTTTGTTTTCTTTTCCCCCTTTATGAACTGAACGCATAAAATGGTACTTAATATTCCATAACATTCTACTAACAGCAGCATCTAAATTAGAAGAGACTATAACAAAGGAATTAATACCAGTAATAATACAATGAAACGTAAGATTGTGATACGATGATCAGAAACATCATTCGGTAAAACTACTAAGGCTTTCATGGCCGGCGTTCAATGATATTTCCATCCGATATTTCGCAGCCGACCACCTAGCTGTAACGAGCTCTGAAGATGCCAGACGCAGTTCGTGGCGAAACGTTAGCTATTTCATCGGATAGACCACGGCCATACAGCCCGAAAATGGAAATATCATCATTCGGTAAATTCTGGAAATAAAAGCATCCTTTTCAGTTGTTAAAGAGAACTGCTTTTTCAAAGATAAAGATATATTGCAAGTTATGAAAAATAAATGAGGACGCCAGGACATTCTTCAGGACACGTCCTAGCCGGAACAAGCATCGTGTCCTTCTTAACATTTAAATAAAACATATTTGTGGGATTGTGTTAATAATCCTCATTATTACGTGAATTTGAATTATTTTGCAACTAAAAACTGGGAGGTGGTAAAGAAAATTTTGCAAACATATCAATTTGAGAACAATTTGAGTCTCGGATCTCTACCTACTGGTAATTGTATAAACTAATTTTATAATTATATGTTGTTATGCAAGCATGATAATTAAAATTAAAGCATTATTTTCTAATGCTTCTGATAAATAATTTTGGAATGTTGTAAAAATTACCTTCAAATACAACCGATAAATCAACTTTAACAAGAACACAGAATATCTTTAAAAAATAACCAATTTCATAGTAATTATCATACATTCCTTTTATATGTCTTGTTTATTTTATATCAATATAAGGCAATTTAATAGTTATATACTTTATGCTATTTTTAAATAAACAAAATACAAAACTTACAAAGCACGTAGAGAAAAATATAGTAAAACGAAAGTATACTTATTACAATATTACTTATTCATATAAATCATCACAAAACAACTAGACGCCTCCACAGCATTGCCCACAAGGGTGTAATTCATTTTCATAGATTAAAATAACGCAAGATTCCACTTGTCCCTGCAACGAAGGAGAAGAGACGACTAACCACCTCCTGCTGGAATGTTCGAGGTACAACAGAGAACGAGCTCAACTAAAGGCCAGCATAATTCGAAACAGAGGACAGTGGCCACCTAAATATAATGATTTAGTCATAAAATACCTAAAAGACTTTAATACAGTTATTAAAGCAATGGACTTAAAATAAATAGATCAATGGATTTCAAATAAATAGATAAGATAAATAAGTAAATATACGGACTAGGATAGGGATATAGTAGATGCATAGGCGTAACCAGGCCGACCATATGGGGGGGGTTATAACATCCAGGGAGAGGGGGGTCCGGGGGTCCTCCCCCGGAAAATTTAAAAAATTAAGATGCAAAATAACGAGTTTTAAGCTTCCGGGGATCACCCCCGGAAATTTTTAAAAATTAAGATGCAAAATAACAAATTTTTAGCTTCCGGGGTCCTCCCCCGGAAAATTTTAAAAATTAAGACGTAAAATACGAGTTTTAAGCTTCCCACACTTTATACTTGTATTAAGTAATTTATGGGCAGACTTAAAAAATCATACAATTTTCCTTTTTTTAATCAATGGGGGGGGGGTTCAAACCCCCAAAACCCCCCCCTCGCTACGCCTATGAGTAGACGTAGTACATAACTAATAAGTATGAGACTGATATCTGTCAATTTGTAAATACTATAGATAAAGTAGAACAAAACTAGAAGCTAAGCCATATTCAAATATAATATTGTATTAATTAACAACATAAGGATTACACCAAAACATGTAGTATTACTATTGTAATGGAACATGTTGATGTTATACAATAAAAAAATAAAAAATAAAAAAGTGTAATTCTTTACAACAAACTTCCTCAAGACATCAAAGGTCTCAATCTACTCCTTAAACATTTATTCTATAATTCAGAAGAATACTTATCCTCTGCATTATAACATTTCATTCTCTATTGTGATTGTAATTTTAGGTAGATTTTGAAGAAAAATCTACCTATTGCAATCGATACCATGTCATGATTTTCGAAAAATTCTTTCATATCTTTACGTTTCATGCTTCCCTTAGTACGAAACCACCGCCCGTTCAAAAAAAATGTGATATTTATATATATATATATATATATGGGCCATTCCAGAAAAAAGTCAAACAGGACATGGATTTCTAAAAATGAATGTAATTAGAAAGTAAAACCATATTTACGTAGGAGAAGGATTATATTTCACAGGAATATTTTGGTTTTTTAAGATATATTTTATTTAGTGCAGTTAGGAATTCCTAGAAGAAGAACCTCTTTTACACCAAGTACGTGACTGAATTTCTCCACCATTGTTATTGATAATTTTGTTTCAAATAAAGTTAAAAAACTTAACAAATAATCATAGAATTAGTAACTGGTATTCATTAAGATTCTTTAAATGCACTTATACATGTGTTTTTAAAATATTTTATATATTTTAATTAATACTGGAAGTTTCTGTGCATTAGGCATGTAATTCCGTCACAAAAACAGACATTTTTCTCTGTTACTATTAAAGTAATGGCAGTAGGTGGGAGAACATTTGTATGCAAAGCTAGTTATGCCTGCTTTACAACCAGACCATATCATTTGTTTCACAGGATTATATTTAAATCAACATTTAGGGTCGTGACGGAATTACATAACCTGTTTCACACACTGAGCCTCTTACTAATAAACAGCACTTAACATGAACTTAGGTAGTTTAAGTTGGAAAAAAGGTATGTAATACTAAAATAAGAATAACAAGCATACTGGAACTCTATTAGGCACAGAAAATTATCTGTAATATGTTATTGGATTATTTGGAGTATCAATTTCTTTAGTGACCATAATGGGTAAAACAGCAGCAGAACGTCAGCGTGGGTGCCGGAAAAGAAAAAAAGAATGCAGGATTACATGAAGAAATGAAAAAGAAAGACAGAGAGCAGAAAGCAATTAAAAAAGCATCTAAGAACCACCTTCAACTCAATAAACTAAGATGACTAATTATGTAGCAGTACAGAAATTGAGATGTAAGAAAAAAGAAGAACCTAGAAATACTGTAGAAGTTCCCTCAACTACAGTGTTTTGCAGATGACAAGCGATTTGTTCTTCTCCTGCTTAGATACACGGTCCAATCAAAGACGGCGAGACGGAAGGAAGACCCTTCCTGCTAGCGGTACTTCGTTAGCTCGTACACGTGATTGGCGGTGAAGGAAAATGCTTCTCATTTGAAAAATACTGTGGCCATTCTGCTTCAACACATTCTCCATACAAATCAAGATAATCCTTTGGAAAAGCTGTGAAAAAGGTTCTGAATGCTCTCCCTGCAAGTCCATGAAAGCGCTCATCTGTGGTCAAGGATTTTACTCCAATTTCAGACAAAACTGAAAACCTCAATCAGCAGGTTGTCAAACTGCACAAGCTTTTTTCAATCTTGATCATATAAGTTGGATGTGCCCAGGAAGTAAAGATTTTATACACACATATATATATATATATAGGCCTATACATAAAAGAGAATCTGGAAAGACTGAAGTCCAAAAAAGGTACATGTTGATGACTCTCAAAGAAGCAAATGCCTTAGTCTGTGAAACTCATACCGGTACCGAAATAAGTGAGGATTTTCTTTATTTTGCAGTTTGCAAATGTTATGAAAGATGGAACAATGTCAAAGACGTTTCACATTCCAGAGACATTCTTCATGTTAAAGTAATTGATCTGTACAAAATTTCTACCAAACTGTACAAATCCTCAGAATATTGCGATATACATTATTTCATAAGCGTAACTGATAAACAGGAAGATCATTCCAATGAAGGCCAGGTATATACAATTGTGATTTTGTGTATGCCACTTATGCTGGGAAAAAGCAAACATGTTTTTTTGTAATTCTAATAACCTCCACAGATCCACACAATGATATGTTTGAAGTTCTTAATTTGAGGCAGAAAGATGATAAAGGAATTAGCTTTGTATTTCATGGAAAAGAAAATAGATGTTGGCTACATGCCAGTAAAAAAGTAAAAAAAGTGAAGTGTTCCCTATTAAAGGCCATTGAAGGCTCAGAGGGTTCCAGAGGCTCCCAGATTTTTAGATAATCGGCACATGAAGGTGGTAAAGTTGTCAGCCTTATGCACTGCTGGCCGCCTTTACCCTTAGGATTGCTCCTGATACTCATTTCTGTTAGAGGCTGAGTCGGCTCCAGGGCCATAGTGCCATACACCGGTGACCTGCAGAAATTACCTGAACAACCAGTATTTCAAGTAAGAGGGTGTCGTAGTCATGTTTTCACCAAAGTGCCATGGGTGAATAATGTTAAACAAGCCAGATACTGAAAATAATTAGCCTATATGATTAAGTATTCTTTACATATATACGCAACCTGTTCCTATTTAGCAGTATCAAAGTTTACAATGCACCATATGAAATATGAAATATAAATAAAGAGAGAGTTGTTTATTATGTTTTAAATTGTTATATTTTATAATATTTTTCATTTTGCCATGCATTATTGTTCTAAAGGTGTGTAACTATTATTTTTAATATTTCAAACTCTATTACATTGGTAATTTTATCCTTAGTCTGTCCTTTCGGCAGGCCTTCAGGCTGAGGTATATTTTTAAGTGTTATTGTTTTTCAAACATTCAAATCTCGCCTTATATGTGAGTTATCAAGAAACTAGTTATTGAATTACAGAGTACTCATCAAGAACTTTTCAACGATACCCCACAAGACGTGGTTTCAAAAATTCTGAATTTCCATCCCCCACCCCCACTTGTACCCCCAAAGCCCCCAAATCGTTGGTGTCACTGTAAACTCCTAGGGAGTACTCTAATTTATTCAAACAAAGTTTCCCTCTATACTTCATAGAGGCCGAGATATAAACTTTTCAAAATTTGAACCCCCTCCCCGACCCCCCCTTGGGCCAATTTTGCTCATTAACAAACTTATTTGAACTATTGAGCCTACTAATAATATAATAAAATTTGGTTCAAATATCTTCAAAATTACGGCCGCTAGCGTGTAAAGATGTATAGATATATATATACTGGCAATGGTTTCATACTTTGGGAGGCATGAAACGTAAAGATATGAAAGATTTTTTCAAAAGTCATGACATGGTATTGATTGCAATAGGTAGATGTTTCTTCGAAATCTACCTAAAAAAGAAAGAAGTCAACATTGAAGACAATTTTTAAGATTTAAAAATTGCACCTGGATATAAAAATCAGACCCTGAGAAAAGGACATACCTGAAGAAAAAAATACAATAATAAATGGCCCAGCTATCACATGTTCCTACTAAAATCAATACCACTATAATACAAACAATGGTATTTTCTCATTCCTGTATATTATGAACAATCGAAAAACTCTGGTAATAGCAGAGTACAGGAACAGTGCCATGGTGATCGCAAAGATCCATGAAATTATGGAAATACTTGAAAAAGTAGTAAAAATTAACCCACAGGCATACCATGACCGCTGCCAGACTGGCTCAGCAACCCATCATTTTCCTTTAGTTCTAGTTTTCTGTGAGTAGACATGACATTTCATAAATAAACTGACTGGATCTTTTTAAACAGAAAATTATGACCATAAATAGATTACATGAGTTGGAAGTGATTAACAGCAGTTATGATGGCAGGCAGAGGTCGTTGGCACTTTTATGAATGAGTGCATATTGCAGTAAGCAATGTGAGCTTTTGAGTTTTTCTGGTGGAACATGTTTTTCGCAAAGTGATAATAATTAAAGTCTTTGAGTGAAAGTCTTTGACAATATGTGTAAACGATTTAAGTCTGCCTGCAAGAACGAGGACAACACTTCCAGCATCTGCTATGATTGGCAGCGCCAACACAACTGTATTTCATGTATTTTTTTAGGGACAAACTGAGTTTATACATGAATTCTACCGGTTCTACAAAACATTATAAGCTCAAATGTGGTTGTTTTGGTTGTTTATAAAAAAAAGCAAAGGCATAGTCTATGGTCGCAATATCGCTTCTTCGCACGTCCGGCACGATGTATTTGTTTTCAACTGAGCCAGAATGACCAACTATGATTGTTGCAGCTCTGCCCTTTCTTACTTCAATTTGTTTTGTACCTAATATTTTTTAAGTGAAAAATTTTGTACAGATAGTCTAAATAATGCATAATACTATCCACATAGTTAAGCATGCAAAGTGGAGGCGGTAGCCAGAACGTAGCGGAAATGCATTTATTTGTAGTAGCATATCAAATTGCACGCATCTCGTTATGTCGTGCATTTTGTTATGTTGGTCACAGTTCATTGCTAAATGACGTCACACAGGTAATGTCTAATTATGCACTTCTTCTACGATCTGTACAATTAACGTTTTGCAGTTTTGTACTATAAAAGGAAGCGTACTATTTAGAGCAGGTGGGTTGGCCTAAATCACTCATGAAGACAACATCTCCTCTCCCGAGAATGATGTGTTGAAATCCGTGTGTTTTAAACTGTTTTATATAGATAATCTCTTATTAAAATATGGGGGAGTTGATATAGGATTATACCAAAACAAATTACCAGGGTGCAGAGTGCTAATGAAATCCCCCCCCCATTTTTTTTTTTTTTTTTTTTTTTTTTTTTTTTATATATATATATATATATATATATAAGGATTATAGGACTATAGCCATTCATTCACCTCTCCTTTATGTGTAAAATTGCAATAATCAAAATTCAGTATCAGATTACATGTCAGCATAACAACATTAAGCGATTCCTATTAGAGAAAGCATACTATACTATAAAAGAATACACTGATGAGTAACATAGTTGAGTAGCATCATTATTTAGCAATAAGACAATCTGTATAGGAATAAGATAAGATAAATTGTGTAGTACTAAAATTAGTTAGGTAGCCATAAGATAAAAATACAAGTAAGAATCAGCCTGAAAAATTTTTTGCCATAGCCGGGATTTGAACCACGGATCTTCAGCTTAACGCGCTGATGCTCTTGCCAACTGAGCTACCATGACAAACTCCCGATATGACACTAAATTCTTCAACTGATTCAGAAGTCAAGGCAAACCAACGGGGGTTTCTCTTCCTTCGAGAACACAACACCCAATGGCGACCTACACTTTGTAGATACTGTAAAGCCTAGTTATTATTATTATTTAAATACTATTAATTAAGTGGAAATGATGGAAATAGACATTAAACCCATGTCTAGGGAATTAATACAAGTAAGAATTACTTGTATTAATTCCCTAGACATGGGTTTAATGTCTATTTCCATCATTTCCACTTAATTAATGCCATAAGATAAGTTATAAGATATAGCTATAAGATAAAATTTGCAACTTAAATGTTAGTAAACTCAGTAGAATAGACTAGATTTAATTATTGACAAGTCCTATATCATGTAACAATGGAAATTGTAACCAAATGATCAATGGGATGCTAATAAACTAAACTAAACTAAACTAAACTAATTAATAGATGAAAACCTATTTCATGGTCATCCTGTTTTCCTGCTTTCTATCTCAAGTTCATCGAGTTCTTGCATCCCATCCCTTCCGGCATGATACAACTTGCCCTTCCTGTTCTGACCACACCAGACATCAGGTTCACCACCCGACGATGACACTGGGGAGGGAGTATTATGTGGTCCCTCCTATTTGCATTCTGTTGATAGTCTTTATCTTTCCAAAACTTTACCAATAAATAGTGTGTGTTTTAAACCATGGATATAAATTATGTATTTAGTAACGCTCTCTAAAACAGCTGCTTATTGGACTGGTAACACGCTGAAAAATTGCATTTTAGCAACCAAGGATGCTAAAAATGCATAAAACTGCACTTAAAGTGCATTCATATTGCACTTTTATCGGCCTTGTCCTTTAAAGTCGTCATGGCAATCTATAAACAAAACCCAGATGGCATTGACCAGTCACACCAACTTTAACATGGATTTACGCATATAAGTGGTCATAAAACAACAAATTTAAGCCAACACGTTTTTTTATGATAATCAGAAACTTTACCAGGATTTTTTGCAAAATGTGCTGTAAATCATGAACATCAAATAATTTGCACACAAGTAAACCCTGCCCTGAAAATAAAACAATTTTACAGCACAACTGGCACAAGACTATTCAGTATCTTATTTTACTGTCATCAAGGACACGCATTATTTTATAATTGATAAAAACTGATATTCTGTAAAACACTAAAATAATAGAACGGTTCCCAGGCGAAAATGATAATCTGATTTCATTAAAAAAATAATAATATACAAGCACTGGGACCAAAATATAATTTTTAAAATAGTTTTGAATGGAGATAAACCTAAATCAAAACAGTTTGAACCTCTCCACGTTCAAACTACGGAAACCACCAATGGCCAATAAGGGAGCAGTTGCCAGGCTGTGTATTTACCAAAATGAGAAAGGACTTCAAATAATATTAAAACATTCAAAGGAGAAAACACAGTTTGGGTTTGTACGGGAGCAAAAGGGAAAGCTACGAAGATGGTGGGAAACAAGCTTTGCTTGGCGTGCTCATGCCAAAGCCAAAATAATGGGAAACGAAGCTAAAGGAAACTGGGCCTAAGATAGACGCAGGGAGCAAATAATAATGATACTACAACAACCTACACCAAATCGCAACACTACTAGCAGGGCTACTGAATTACTATACTAAGCCTGGGGCGGGAAATGAAGGAATGCCATTACGGCGGGAAAGGAACAGACGCCTAACACATAATACCACAATTAGAATTACTTACGTGCTACCCAGCTTGCAACAACTCACTACAGACATGCAGATACAAACCCAAAACCATGAGAATAATAATAAGTCAGTTAAACTCGCACAAAGCCATAACCAAACACAAGCCAGAATGGCAACGATTTCCCCGGGAGGCAGCCATTGTTGATTACCAAGAGAGGCTTCTTTCCAGTTTCGAAGTCGGTAAAACAGTGCAGGGAGAAGAGAAACTGTAAGCCGGCGCGCTCTATTGAGAATACGTAGAACCACCAGGGGCAGACTACAATAATAATATTTACTGCTTAATTTTTTGAGTGAAGTAAATAAATTTTAGAGATAAGGCCGGAACAAATTAAATTAAAGAATTCTTCAGAATATTTTAGAGTAACTATTTAGCCTTAATTATCATTATTAACCACATTACTTCTGCTAAAAACAGAGCGCTCTTTTGACTGCCAGCTGAACTATGGTTGCTCCAATGCAGCCATCAGAAAAACATCGAAATTTCCCTTTGTGTTACAGCACATAACACGGTACCCCACTTCATCATATGACAACAAATATAAGCCAAAAACTTTTCACATCTTCGTTCACAAGAGAAATATAGCTTACCATGGATAGCTTGCAATATATTCCTTCTCATACAATTTGCCGTGAATTTGCTGGCACCAGCTCCAATTCAATGTTTCTGGCTTGGATTGAAATTTCCTCGGTATTATCATTTATGTTTTCACAAGCTTTTCATAAATACTAGTTGGTATGCAATATTGTTTACAAACAAGGGACTCATATATTATGTATCTATACTACCACATTTGGTATTGGTACGTAAGGTCATTGTTATTTTATGATTCAGACGGCCATGAGAATATAACTTTAGCAAATGGCTGACTGCCTTTCATTATAATTAATTATACGGTATTTTTGTTTTATTTCATATAATTTATATAGCATTTACTAAAAAATCTTTTATGCACCACGTACGCAAAAACTTGAACGGACTCATCCAGTATTTCAGCCTTGGCTTTCGCCTCGGCCGCTATACTAGATTTGTCCGCTAAAGCGTGATTTTACGTACTTGATACATAAATAGCTAATTTAGCAGTGTGATAAACAGATCTTTTAACAGCTAGTTGTGTTGTGTGATTCAAAGAACATGGAGACATAAACCAAACATAATTATATCCATTGAGTTCCATGGCCCTCTGTTTGCACTGAATCCATGTTGATACTGTGTGAAAATGTATGGCGAGGAAACAACAGACAATCATAAAATATTATTATTGGTTTAGGTTAGGTGGCTCTAGGCCATTAAGCATGAAAAAGATATAAAAAGGAGAGGAAGGTGCCAGAGAACTTACCAATTGGCAGGAGAAGCTGGTCTTCAATTGGTGCTGGTTCTGGTATCATAGTAACACATAAAAAAGAATATTAAAAACGAAAATTTTCGAACAAACTTTGCCCTTTGTCAATCACTTAGAGAAGTGATTTTCGTTTTTATTGTTCGTTCTTTTTATGTGTTTCTATGATACCAGAGCCAGCACCAATTGAAGACCAGCTTCTCCTGCCAATTGGTAAGTTCTCTGGCACCTTCCTCTCCTTTTTATATCTTTTTTAAAATATTATTATTGGAGGATTTTCAATTTTCACTACAAAAAATGGGAGAAATCCATGTTACTATTACAGTTACATAAGGTCATGTTCTGTTACTAGACATGTTAGCTACGCTTCAAATGGTTCCCCAGTGCCTAACTAATATAAAGCAATAATCATACATAATGTTTGCGGTACTGACAGTGAAGAGTTCAAATTGTAAAAAACCTTATTTTACCACTCAAACTTCACTTTTAAGTGTTTACTTACACATAACGCATTTCAGAAGTGACTTGCTTGCATCCTCAGATGAGGTCCACTGCCGGGTTCGTTGTTGGGCTAATAGATGTCTCTGTAGGATGGATCATTCTGGAGATAAGGTCACTTTCCTTTGGCATGTTAAAATTTTCTAAATGATTCTTATTTCTTTGGATGAAGATTTTTTCCCATATCGTCAGATGAACCGGTTTATGTACAACTTTTAATAATTTTATGTCATCCTCAAACTTGTGTTCATTGGTTCAATAGTGATGGGCAACTAACTGTAGATTTTTCCAATTGCTTGTACCTTATATTTCAAAGCAGAAACTAATAGAACATCAAAGATGACATGGTATTCAAGAGGTTCACTTTCCACCCTAAACTCCATGACAATTAAAAAATAATATAATACAAACAATAATACTTATTTACAATAGTGGATAAAACAATCCCCTCCAACACACAACGTTTCAACCTGCCCTCCAGGACACAAAATGGGCGAATTAGAAGTGGTGAAGATAGAAGCCAACCGCTTACGGAGGAAAATTGGTGAAGCCGTGACTATCATTGGAAGGAGGGATAATTGCGTTAATAATTATGAGGGAGACTTAGGGGAACAGTGGATTAATGTGATTAAGAACTTAAATAGAACATATAGAGTTCCAAGATTTCCCTGTCCAAGATCAATTTATGATAATAATTTTGATATCCCGAGGGAATGGATAAATGAGCATTTCAGAGATAACACGTTTAGGGAGCGGGAAGTAGAAAACAGTGGAGACTGTAATGATCAACAACAACAACAATAGTAACAAAAAACAAAAAAGGTGCTGCATAGTTACGGCAGTTTGTTTATGATTTTTTCAATTCAGTACACTTGAGAAAGGCCTGGAGGGCAGGTTGAAACGTTGTGTGTTGGAGGGGATTGTTTTATCCACTATTGTAAATAAGTATTATTGTTTGTATTATATTATTTTTTAATAAAATCATAGTGGAAAGAATAGGACCATAAATAATTTTCAATTGAATACTCCATGACAAATTCAGTCAAGTTTGCAAAGATGTTAATTATTTATCAGATTGGCTCCAATTAACAAATGCAGCATTAAAACTCTACTTAATTCGGAACAGAGAGATAAAACTCTTCCCAAGAAGAATTCAGGTATTTATGAGTTAAAATGCAAAGACTGCAGAAAATTTTATATAGGCAAGACAAAAAGAAATCTAACTGTAAGGCAGAAGGAATACTTACGGAGGATAAGGTACAAACAATGTGTATAAGAAAGCGTCTTCTTTGTCTCATTTTCCTTTCATTACAGCTTCGCTACTGTTATACTATACTGTGATGCTACTACAAAACATTGTGTTATATTGAGCCAATATAGCACAAAATGTCGAAGAGTCCATTATTCAAATAATACCCGCACCCTAGTTTTTCACCTGGGATTTAAAAAAATATATATATATATATATATATATGCGGGTAGTATTTGAGTATATACAGTACTTTTAATTAAGTGGAGGGAAAGGAAATAGACATTAAATCCATGTCTGGGATATTAATACAAGTAAGAATCAGCTTGAAAAATTTTATGTCATAACCGGGATTTGAACACGGATCTTCAGCTTAACGCGCTGATGCTCTACCATTGAGCTACCTTGTCTTCTGAATCAGTTGAGGAATTTGATGTCATACTGGCATGTTGTCATGGTAGCTCAATGGTAGAGCATCAGCGCGTTAAGCTGAAGATCCGTGTTCAAATCCCGGTTATGACATAAAATTTTTCAAGCTGATTCTTACTTGTATATACAGTACTTGTTAAAATAACAACTCCCTATAGATATTAAATATCCACTTCACTGGAGTTTTGGGCAACGTTGTCAGGCTCAATCAGACCATAGGTCAAATAACTGATTCAAACTCGAAGAACTTCCTCTTGGTGTTTCTTACGTTTTCACCCATACCAAGGACAACCATGTTCTGTTGTACTTACGTAATGGAGCCTGCACATTTGATGGCACTCCTAGCAGGTTGTGTTCGTTGAGTGCGATTGCGATGTGCACTGCATGAACACGAAGCTTCTCAATGCGTGCTAAGAACTCAATGGCCGCTTCAAACTGTCCAGTGAGAATGAGCATCTGGAAGTACACGTGAGGCTGCTCGTGGGCGTGGAAATGACTTTCACCTGCAATCAAGCAATGCACTTCCTATGTACTATACAAAATACAAAGTCCAGTTTTTATCGTGTTTAATGTTTTGTATGTATCTGTGAATAGCCTAGCTACAGAACGCAAAATCTTATTAAAACAAAATTTTGTATTTGGTTAGGCACCTTCTGCTGATCTGACATGAAAATTGGCAATGAGTCTCTCACTTTACATGATGAGAATTTTTTTTTTTTCAAATTTGTCAAAAACGACTCTATTGTCCTTTTCACGTCATGAAGGCACTAACAGGTCTTAAGAAGAATCCCCTGCACTGTTGTCAGATATGCCTATTTTCAAAACATGCATTTCAGTATGAAATTTTATCAAGAATATGATGATAGACACGAAAATCTTATATTTTCTTTCATTTCTGTTTAAATAATAAAAAATTGAATTTTTTTTCTTTAAAAGAAAATTTTAACATATTTTTCGTTGTGAACATTAAAACGTACAACAAAATTGAAACAATTGCGACAAAAAGAATCTCGGTTATTTGTTTGGCCTTATAGGTAATGTTGGTTCTTAGAATTTACAGATATTTTAAAAGGTAAGTGTATTTTTCATTTTTCTATTGGAAAATGTCGTCGCTGGTTGGATATCGTTCTATAAGTCCATATAAAAACTTATAGCGACAAAATTGTAGAGAAAAGTTTGAAATTAATTTTTATCATCATTCAAAACTCCCCGAACTATAAATTCATAGGGATTCTTAGTTTTTTCCCCAGGTGAACAGCACACGATGTAGCTTGATGTAAGGTGAACATTGGGATTGGGCGGTTAGCACAAGCTTTCTGTTCAGTTAACTTTTGAGTCGTAACATCGCGATTCCTTTCATTCCAACTATACATTATTATTATCATCATTGTTATTAATATCATCATAATCATCATCATGATTATTAATTATTATTGATGTTTTTGTTGGAATTCCGTTAGGCTACATCACATCAAGTGACAGGGCCAATCATGCAACTGCTGTGTTATTTACCTCCGTCTGATGACTTCATTCATGGTTGGTAGGATTTGGAGCATTGATTAATATGCCCCCTCCAATGGCAGTCCCCGATGTTTCTTACCTGAGTCGTTACTTTGCTATCAAGTAGTTATCAGTTGCTCTTTCAAGGCTGATTACTGACTTCAGAAAAAATCAGAAAATATCGGATATCGTACCTGTACTTTCAGTCTTCATAGGATGTAGCCTATGTCAGTAGTCAGCAAGCCAACCATTATACAATGTTGTTGTTGTTGTTGTTACTGCTGCTGTTGTTGTTGGTGGTGGTGGTGTTCTTGTTGTTGTTGTAGTCGTTGTTCTTATTTAATCAATTTAACTTATTGGTTCAATATAATAAACAAAAGGATATTAAATTTTTGCTCTTCTATAAACGCAATCACAAAAATGCCTATTACTATGCTGTGTTTTCAAGTGATGTCTGTTCTTTCTCGCATGGAATTAAATCTGTTAATATGTATAAATATTATGCCTAAACCTTAAAACCTTAAATAAGTACACAGTAGCAATAATAAAAGTACCTCAATCGGATATGGGTTCAACTCCCTCCACTGCCGAATCCTGGGGCACCTCTTCACTGTAATCACTGTTAGAAGTACAGGTACAACTGCTGGTTAACCCAATGACCAGAGGTTCAATGCCATCCTGCAGCTGATCTGCTTTCCACATATCGTCCTCTACGCCTTCAGTATGTTTACAGGTAATTTGTCCACTGATTCTTAGTAACTGACAAAAAAGCATTTTCTATCAATGGTTCCATTTCCTTCGCCTTCAAGTTAATGTTATGTCGTCCAACATGCCCTTTTACCTGACTCCATACCATTTCGATAGGGTTTAGTTCACAATGGTAAGGAGGCAGCCTACAAACTATTACTACCTGTTCTTCTGCGACCGAGTCTACAACTGTACCATTGTACTGATCTCGTACAGAATTTACGATATTAACTAATTCTCTTTTAAGACAATCTTCTGAATACGGAATATTTTTTTATGTGAGCCAACTTTGTATATCGTCCTTGCTGGAGTAGGAACTGGGGATTGTTTCTTTTTTCCTACCATGATAGGATGCGTTGTCCCTAACAATGACTGTTCCTGGTGGAATGTTGGGCAAGAATTGATCCCTGAACCACTGTTCAAACCTGTCACTATCCATTGCGGTATGAAAATCAGAAGATTTTTTTTTGTTCGCCAAGAAAAGGTGATTCGCTCCCTCTACAAACCCCATCTTACCACCGGCATGTAAGAAAACAAAGCATAGTCCTCGAGCAGTAGGGCTCATATTTAAGACAGTGGACTAAAAGAGCGTCTTTTGGAGTTTTCATTGTTTTATCCTTCCAAACTTTTCACACACTGTGACCTACATTTACCCAACTTTCATCTAAATAGACAATATTCTTTCCCTCTTACCTAAATTGTTTCATTTTTTGTAAATATGAATGTCGCCACAGTATAATATCGTTTCTTTCTATCATCAGTGATTTATTCCCTCGCTTTTCAAAATCAAACTCTATTTCTTTCACCAAATGATAAAAAGTTGAATATTTAAAATTTGGTAAATCTGTATCATCATTTACTGCTTTCATAACAGACATAATTGTAGGAGGGATGTTCTGGAACAGAAACCCATGAAATTTGCGGCATACAAATTAGTTATATTTCGCCTCCCTGCTGGTTTTGTATTTCAGCCCAGATTGCCTTTTTTTCCAAAGTGTGGTGATGGGCCCTTCGTTGTTTTCCTTTTTTAATCTAAGGCTGGTAGCCTTAGAAACTTCACCAACAATAAACGATTGACTCTGTTCGGGGTTTTTTCCCTTCAAATACTCAAATATACTTAAAATTGTTTTTCTTTCAACGCTTCTGATGGTTTCACCTTTTTTTCTGCGATCCATTGCGCTCTTTGAACACTTACAGTTATAATGTACAGGTTATTCGCGGGATAGAGCACTTTTAATATCACTTAATATTTGTGTTCACTAACAAACCAAAACTGAAAACATCCACTGAGGTGATGGACCGTTGCCACCTCAACATAATTATCATGCTCACGACACGATATGTTCAAGAAAGCCTTATTTCTGTCGCGTGTTAATTTAATATCCTGTGAAAGCAATCTTCATGAATGTATCCTCTATCTAATGTTTGAGCTGTGAAGCTGATGTCATTAATTTCAGTCGACTAATAGCTCTGAATATAATGGTCACACTATGCTATGTATAACAACATTAATTGATACATGGTGGTGTTATATAACAAAATGGCAGGAATACCAAGAAAATACAGAACATTTATATGCGGGAGAGGAAAAAGCAGAGTGGCAACAGTAGTTACAAACAAAAGCATAGACACTCTTTTGGTAGAACAAGTTGCTAACGACGATATGTTGGTATTGGAAATAATCTATGGCAAATCAAAATTTTACACATCAAGTATGTACTTTGACATCGAAAGGGACATAAATGAGGACTTGGAAGCTCTAGAGAAAATCATAAGGAAGGTAAAGATGTACTGATTGCACCTAATACTAATGTTAGGTCTACGAGCTGACATGACAGACTGACAAATCAATGAAGCAGAAAATTAGAAGATTTTATATCGAGTAAACATTTATATATCATAAACGAAGAATTTATATCCATGACATTTGATAATGGAAGAGGAACAAGTAACATTGACTTAACAATAAGTAATGCATTTGTACAGTCAAAATTATGCATAATACTACCCCACATAGTTAAGCACGTGGATCGGAGGCAGCAGCCGTAGCGGAGCATTGTAGAGTAATGTTAGAGTCATACAATATGATCACTTAATTCTATTGCCACTGGATACGAAATATAAAAGAAAATATAGGGTCATTCCACACCAAATCAACCAATGGTCCAAACATCACGTCATCAGATTGTTACGATTTTTTAATATGAGGTAGTATTAGCTGAGTAGGTACAAAATTTAGATTTTTACCTATTTTGGACTTATAGTTTTTGAGATAAAAAGTTTTGAAAAATGTCATAATGACAGTTTTTAGGAACGTTTTGATATATTAAAAAGCATGTAACTCAAAAACGATTGGTCCTAGAAAGCTCACATTTGTACCATTCTTTTTAGAATTACAAGGGCTTTAATTTTACATGTAACTTGACTGTATCACATCACTGTATATTTCTTCCAAAAACTCAAAAAGCTTTTTTATCAAAAACTTAAAATCGGGATTTTTAATTTTTATGAAAAAAAAATATATCTAAACCTCTTTAGTAAGTTGTGTACAAATTTTCATGATGGCATTTTTCTGGTTTCATACTAAAATTAATTTTTATATGAATTGAGGCATATAGAAATTCTGGTAAATTCGTTCATTGTTATTCTATTAAAAATTAATCATACTGTTGTAATTAAACTTACTCTAATACTAATTTACTTTTTTACATTAGGGCCTATACCCTAAAAGTTTATTTGATAAAAGTTAGGTCTATATAATAGGATGATGATGGTCCATATGGTAAAATAACAACTGGAACTGCCTTACTGAATCAGTGACATGTTTCTTTCCTCCTGTTGAAAATTGATATCTTATTTATTTTATTAAAAGACAGTTAAACTTACTTTAAATCATGGAACAATTTTCATTACACTCTAAATCAGTAGAGGTGGTTTTTCTTCTTTGCCAAAACTTGTGTTGCTTTGGCCATCTCCTCCGCTGGAACTTGGTAGATTCTACCTGTTGCTGTGGTTGGATTTAGTTTGCACAAAACATGGTTCATTGGCACTGCTAGGATATCTGTTCTCCTAGGATATGTGAATGATGGTGAAAAAAGGAAACACCACCACTCTTTATTATAAGAACAAGCAACAAAACCCACAACATCTTCAAATGGAATGTCTTCATCACCAGGGCTGATCTGTACTCTATGTGTTTCTGAATCATCAGAAAATGAGTATACTTTGGTTTTTACCCCTATTTAGGTCTAGAGGAATGAAGGCATGAAATTTCTGGGTCCCCGAGATTGCCACAGCTTCTTCAACCCTTGGTTTCAGAACTTTTTCTTCATCAGAATACTCTTCATTGGTTGTGTAGAAAAATGTGATGGATGGTAAATGTTGCACACCCCACTGAAAAAGCTGAAAAGGTGTTAAAATTTGATTTTCTAATGGATTTTGGAGGCTGGCTTTGGCGGCAAGCCTTTTGACTGTACCCCCTACTCCATCACAAACTCCCTTTCCATGTGATGTAGCATAAAAATGCCACTCAGCTTCAAGTCCATCAAAGTCCTCTTTGTGATAGCAGAGGTTCAGAAAATTCTTACTATTTTTGTATTGCGCAGCTGAACCGTCTGAAAAATAGTACAGCTTTTTCAAGTTTGGTAGATAATTTCTTAGATAGAGCATTAATTTTTTCTGGAAAGCATGAACAAGAACAGTATTGTGTGCTAGGCAATCTGATATAAATACAAAGCTCCAGTTAACTAGCTCTTGAGTTCCTGTTTCTTGATTTCTTTCCTTGAAATATATTACAAAAGAGTGCACAGAAGCCAAAGAATTGTTCCAATGAAACCCTTGAGCCTCATCTTGTAGAACAAATGAATAATTTTCGGCAAAATCACAAGTTACTACAGCTTCATTATCTTCCAATGAGGATTTTGTTTCAGAGAAGAAAAATGATTGTTGTTTTGCAATAAAATCATGTTTTTTAAGATACTCATTTGACTGCAAAATTCTTGGACGAACTCATCAACTGGTTTTTTAAATGTTTCGAAATTACACCTGTCTACAGTAATCAACTGTTTATAAGTAATGTTGTCAATCATTTCCTCCTTGAAACACTCGGTTAAAGCTTCCTTAAAGTCCTCAATTGTGGGACAATAGTCACATTCATTTAGGAAGCATGCCTGTAATGGTGGATTGCACATAACATTAGCCATACATTCCTTGTAACTCGTTAGAGGACTGTCAGATCCAGGCAGTGTTAGTTTATTTAATCTTCCTCCTGAAAACATGAGCTTCATATTCTGGTGTGCAGTGGACACACACACACACAGATTGAGTGCCAGTGGCACCAGCAATAATGCAGTTCTTGGGCCTCAGTTCTGCAAACTTCGAAAAGCCAATTTTTAAATCAGGGAAATTTGATTTGAAAAGTTTGTAAATTTCACGCAAATTTCCAAAAATCAATCTTTTTTTTAAATGGATTGGCTTTCCTTCGATATCCTTACCCATGGAGACATAATCTTTTTTCCCCATACATTTGCCTACTCACTTCATCATTATTATAAAATTCCTTTACCAAAACAGCTGTTTCAAGAGGTAGAGTTTTTCCAGGTTTTGGGTCAGGAGTCGATAGTATCCCATTTTCTTCAAGAAGTTTTTTTGCTTTTCATGCCATATAGTTACTAATACCAAATTCACATTCCATTCTTGCACAAGACCAACGTTTAGGTAAAAAAATCTACAGGCCCATATATAAAGTTATTTTGCCAGTTTTATTCTTAATTGAACAGTTATAATTAACGTTTCATATCATAAAATAATTAAATACAGTAGGCTAAAAGGCATTTATAAAAATGACACAACGACTGTAGTGAGAAAAAACTGCTGACTAAGGGGTTGCAAGTTTCAACAGGAGGAAAGAAAACATGTCACTGATTCACTAACTCTTGTTAGTTCCAGTTGTTATTTTACCATATGGACCATCATCATCCTATTATATAGACCTAACTTTTATCAAATAAACTTTCAGGGTATAGGCCCTAATGTAAAAAAGTAAATTAGTATTAGGGTAAGTTTAATTACAATAGTATGATTAATTTTTAATAGAATAACAATGAATGAATTTACCAGAATTTCTATATGCCTCAATTCATATGAAAATTAATTTTAGTATGAAACCAGAAAAATTCCATCATGAAAATTTGTACACAACTTACTAAAGAGGTTTACAATAAAATATATATTTTCATAAAAATTAAAAATTCCGATTTTAAGTTTTTGGTAATTTTTTTTTTTTTTTTTTTTAGTTTTTGGAAGAAATATACAGTGATGTGATACAGTCAAGTTACATGTCAAATTAAAGCCCTTGTAATTCTAAAAAGAATGGTACAAATTTGAGCTTTCTAGGACCAACCGTTTTTGAGTTACATGCTTTTTAATATATCAAAACGTTCCTAAAAACTGTCATTATGACATTTTTCAAAAACGTATAACTCCAAAACGAAAGGTCGAAAAAATTTAAAACTTTGTACTTTTGGTCATAGTGATGAACAGAACACAATCACTGAATATGAGCCATTTTGAAAACCTCAAGGTTAAAAATTATATTTTTATTGGTTGATTTGATATGGAATGACCCTATACCGGTAAAACACAAGTTTCTATACTATAAGAAAAATTAGCGATACTGGTCATGTCAGATGATTTCCCAGTAGCCTACCTGTTTTGGAGATATTTAAGCTACATTCTTCTCTCAAATAGAGTTCTTTCGTCATAGACAGGTAGTAAATTTTGTCAAATGCATGATTTACTTAGACGAAAATTTGACTGATATGTACACCCACTCAAAATATCTACCCTCCACCATTGATGATGATGATGATGATGATTATTATTATTATTATTTCATGAAAAAAGCACTGCGCATAAAGATCGGTCCTGTTGCCTTCCGTTGTAGATACCCATTAATATTATAAAAATGTATTTAAAAAATTTGTCTCCATAATTTACTTTTTTCTGTGCTAGTTTTTAACACATATAGGCGAGAAAGTTTGTGCAACATATTTTGCACCATTTATTGTTAATGCAATCAAGAATGGACACCCATACATACAGCTAATGATTCTGTTTAAATTTTGTACATGAAATGCTCATATTAAGAGCTACAACTTTTATTTGAAAAAGTTCTCTGAAGCTGTATAAACTCAATCTTGCCTGGTGTACAATAAAGCTCTGCATCAGCTTCAAATAATAGAATACATGCTTGTTGCAATACGGCCTCTTATTCTATATTACAATATGAAGTGAGAAAGGTGCCTATACTTAGGGTAAAGAAAGTTTGGGTTGTGTAACCTTCAGGGATGCGATGTGATATGGTAACGACACTCTCTTCATTTTTACAACCAATTTACATGAAGAGAATGTCATATTATACTAGGAGGAAGTTGGATGTTTCACATCAGATTTTTTTAACTCCTGTACCCACACCATACAAAGAAGTGTGTACTAGACTTTGATATTTGACATTGAGTCTTTAACCAGGAATATACATTTTGAAGTCTCACAGTTAAAAAATTATACTGTGATGAAAATATCTGTGTTTATGAACAACATAACTTGAACAAAGAAATTTAGCATAATCGAGTTAGCATCTTCCTCAGATTTAACACGAAGCATCTCAATTACATTTTCTTACTAAAGAGTCAATTTTACAGCATGAAAATTTAGTGATTAGCGAATCTTCAAAATGATTTCAACAATTTTTTAAAAACCTTGTACCCATAAAGGTTTAACTTTTCCTCCAGTTGGAGTTGTAACCGTAACACATGCTTAAGATAGACTCACCATATTCGTCCAGAATCAGAGACTGTAGCTGTGAATAGTTCATTTTATCCGTTGTCTGTGTTGTGTCTGTGTTATCTTCCTCCCGGATCTGACACAATTTCAACCACATGTAATCCTCTGCTGCTGTGGCCACTTCTGGGTGCTCTTCGCTGATATCACACGACCCAATCACACAGTACACAGCCCTGCGCAGGTGGATAAACAATCATAATTATTCTACCACATTAAGAATGCAGAAAATAAAAGGCAAGGCTACATGGAGAATAATAAAGGGTGAACTGGGATTAAATAACTTACAGTAGACACCAAAACAGTGGAATCATTAAACAACTAAAATGGATAAATAAAAATTGTAACCGGGATTCACAGTGAAGTAATCAAATATACACACTTAATTCTGTTTTCCACTCAACTTCACTTATATAAGTAATGACTTACACATAATGCATTTCACAGCTTCTTAGCTGCATCATCAGATGAGGTCAACTGCCAAGTTTGCTGGAAGACCGGTAGATGTCTCTGTTGGGCGTATCAGTGTAGTGATGAGGTCGTTTTCCTTTGGGATATCGAAATTCCTGTTCCCTTGAATGAAAATTTTTTCCCATACCGTTAGTTCTATCGGTTTTGTTACAGATTTTACTAATTTAATGTCATCTTCAAATTCATGTCCTGTGGTCCAAAAATGATGTGCAACAGCCGACTTTTCTGTTTGTTTGTACTTTATATTTCTTAAGTGTTCCTTATGTCTTATATTTAAATTTCTCTTGGTTTTTCCAATATACAGTTTGCTGCAGTCTTTGCATTTTAATTCATAAATGCCAGAGTTTTTCTTTGGTGGAATCTTGTCCATTTGTCCAGATTTTAGTAGTGTTTTTATGTTGGATCTGTTGATGGGGGCCAGTCTTATATTTTTAGTCGCAACAATCAAATCAGGGGCTATAAGGTATTTACAGCATAATTAGCGTAAAAATTATGTCTTGCGGTTCTGTACAAGGATATGTGAATACTGCTAACTTTTATTTGGGCAGAGGAAGTTATGTGACTTTCACATCAGATTTTTTTACACGAAACTAAGATACCCTTCATTGTTAGAAGGAATTGCTCAAAAATCTTAAAAGAAGTAATGAATGAAAAACCATCTAAACAAGAACTCCTGACCAAAAAAAACCATAAAGTCCTTAAAAGAAAAAGATGTAGTATATTCTAAAGCCGATAAAGGGAACAAAGTAGTTATCATGGACAAAGCAGATTATGATGAAAACATGGCGAAACTCCTACAAGGTAATGACTTCTTGGAAATTAAAAAAGATCCTATTCCAAATTGTATGAAAGACCAATTTTACATAGGAAGAACAAAAAGAAACATTGACACAAGAGTAAAAGAACATCAAAAACTGTCAAATTGAAAAATCAGCTGTGGCATCACATGTTTGGGAATATGACCATGAAATTTCGAAAGAACCTAAACTATTAAAGTCAGTCAGTAAGCACAAGGATCTGGAAATTTGGGAAAAAATTTACATTGCAAAATTCAAGAACAGCCTAATGAATTTTGAAATACCTGAGGAAGACAGTTTAATCTGAAAGTTCATAAAAAGCCCACCAGGTGCGCAAAAGAATCTTCCTGAGAAGGATTTGGCAGTTGACAGAGTATTTGAAAATGGGGAGGAGGCTCCTTGAAACGAGTCATACCAAAATATGGTAAGTGAAGCAAAAAGTGTGTTTATGTCAACTCATATAGTAAATTAATTTTATTATAGTTGCTTCACTGTATAAAGTTCCACAAAGTCTTTATTAAGTATATACATGCAAACTTCAACACTATATATGGGTGATTCTTCAAATACGGGAAAATTTGCGTTCCGGAGTGATATCTCCCTTCAAATTCAACTTAAAAAAAAAAAATTAAAATAAAAGTTTGTTTCTACTACTTCCATACTACAACTATCAGTTTGAAATGTCACTAACTTTAAATTCTGATATTCCAAAATGGAATTTAATTCAATGAAATATCATCCACATGCCCTGTCCCAAACCTCGGTTTTGTATATTCTAATGCATTTTCCCACAAAACAAAATGTTATTTCCTTTTCAACTTTTTTCCTGTCAATGAGTATGAATGGGTGAAGAATATTAACCCCTAAAAAATAAAATGAAATAAAATTGTCACCCCACCTAATGAACATAAAGAATGTCCCAAGGATTTTTGGTCATCCACATGGCTGAAAAGAATGGAATTTTTTCTGCAGAAATGAGAAATTTGTAAAACTGGCAACAGTGTTAGAAACCCAACAGGGCAGCTTGTGGTTGAATTGTAAGGTTGAATTTTGCTAGCTTACAAACAGTTTGGGATTAACAAAGGACTTTGTATCATTTTCAAGGAAAACGTTTTTATTCCCCGTCATTAACATGGCTTCTAGAAAATAGGCAGAAAGTGAATATTTATTAATTTTGATTATGCACTAAGATAAACCTTCCAATTCAAAGTACCTGACTGAAGTTGAGCCTACAGAGGTTTAGAAATGGCGTGCTGAGACCACTTAAACTCCTTTTTTGTCATCCACATGCCTGATTTTTGTGTCATCCACATGTCTCATGAAGGGATATGTGGATGACTCTCAAGTCATGTAGATGATAAATGTAGGATACTATTGTGTTTGCGGTGTCTGTGACCTGTACTTAAGATCTTAAAACTGATTAAATGAATTTCTGCTTGATTCCCCCCTCCCCCCAAACCATAAAAACACAGTCTCATTAAAATTACATTAATTCCGGAGTATGCACACAAATTTACAAATTTTTTGCATTTTCAACTGAAATATGCTGATAAAAATATGAAATCACATAAAGAAAAGCAGATTGTTGCCAAAGTTAGTTATTAATGTGGCCTTCTGCCGTCCACATGTACACGGATGTCATCCACATGGCTTTAAAAAAATAAAGAAATTAAAATAAATAAAAATATAAACATTTAAGCTCTGCTGGTGTCATATTATAATCAAGTAACCCCTGAAGTATTTTTTGTGATTTTTTTGAGATTTTTTAAACAAAGTAAAAAGTTTGGATTTTACACACTCCAAATTTTCCCGTATTTGAAGAATCACCCATATATAAAATGCAATATCAACAAAGAATGCATGCACAGACTAAAACTGTACGAAAGAAGTCCACAATGAGCACCTGCTCAGATCAGGGATACCATGGAAATAAAAATGGGGAAGAACTTACTGCTATTCCGTGGCTGAATATATAACGGACAACATATAACCAGTGGTATATGTACTCGCATCATCTAGTATTCATAATTTGCTATTGTAAGCTTAGTGTATATATCTGCATAGCTAGTATTATTACTGCTTTATTTTGTATTAAGTAAACTAACTGATGATCACCTGTTTACTTATGTTTCATGAGCTGCTTACCTTTTAAAAGGATCTGTGGTATTTCTTATGTGTCTTCGATACTGAAACTTGACCAATGTTTCCAAACGAGAGCTCAGTCTTTTGTCTTTGTTATTGTGTAACTCTTCCAGTACTGAACAGAATTCATCCATCCCAGGCCTGCGAACAAACAAAATGTTTAAATCCTTATGCATTACCCATGTGTAACAAATGCTGTACTGCCTTATCAGAGGGATGGTGAATAAGTCACGATAACTATTTTTTTCTTTTTAAGTTTGGTTCAAAACTTCCACCAGCTCCCTGTGACATTCTCTGGAATTTCACATCTTGTCACATTTTAATTACAGATACAAATAAGAGGATATTTCTCAACATGATGTGATTATGTTGTCATGCATACCCACCCTGCTTGTTTAGCTGTGTAGAGCGCTGCGGCCGTGTCTCCACAACGCAGACAGTAGTACACAAGAGGCCAGAACGGTTGTCCCTCCACCGAGCCATCCTCAAGGCCTGTTAGTCCCGGTGGCACATGAATGGCGACAAAGCTCCTGGCGAGTGGGAATGTGCCAGGCACGCCCCCCCTTCTGGCTTGCTGCAGATTTCCCATCACAACGTTCGTCATGTACGTCTTATACCTGTAACAAACACAATCATGTTCAGACTCAGGCTATTGTGTTACCCACAGTAATAGGGGGAATGCAAGCTGATAATTAATAATTACTTATTTGAATAAAAACACTTTCTTAACGCACTTTATTTTACCTTAGTAAACTTCTGGACGGCCGTTTCGCAGGTGGTGTTCCTGCATCATCAGCAGAGTGCCAACTGAGGTCTCTGGAGCAGGTGTTTGTGAGGGTGTCTGTTATGGTGGGGGTGTAGTGGAGGTGGGGGTAGGTGATGGGGGTTTGGTTTGACTGCCTCCACTACACCCCCACCATAACAGACACCCTCACAAACACCTGCTCCAGAGACCTCAGTTGGCACTCTGCTGATGATGCAGGAACACCACCTGCGAAACGGCCGTCCAGAAGTTTACTAAGGTAAAATAAAGTGCGTTAAGAAAGTGTTTTTATTCAAATATTTGTACACAACGCTAAAGTCGGACACAAGAATGAATTACTTATTGCTATTTTAAGACAACTTAAATTACAGTGGAATCTTGTTAGCCTGTTTTCCTGCATAGTAAACGGTTTTTGAAAGTCCCGGTCCGAATCTTACTGCATATGACATAACTTGTCTGTCAGTAAAGTGGACCATTAAGGACAATCATAGGAGAGAGGTTATATCTGGCGCTGTGAAGTGAACTCTGGCTTAGCTCAGTTAGTAGAGCATTGGCAAGGATAGCCAAAGGTCCTGGGTTCAAATCCCAGTGTCAGAGGAATTTTTCTCCTATAATATTATCATTACTTAGTTTTGTTACTAGAGAGCAATATTTGGTTTCAATTCCATTGTCAAGTCTTTTATTTCCACTCTTAAGTCAGATGTGTCTTTTTTTGTGGTCCTTTAAGGTTTGTAACATTTGCTTTAACTCTGGCTTGTTATCGCTTTCTGCTTCACTTGAGAACTGCTGTTGTTTCGGTTTATCCGTTGTTTATTTACATAACATAAATCTGTCATAATCATTGGCTCAGCATAGAAAGTACTGTTATCATTTTTGGGTAATTTTGAGCCATTTGGATGCCCTACTGGGTCATAATGAGGGCCTGGATTCTGATGACCTACAATTGTTTGAAAAATTACCTATAAAAAGATCCAAAATTTTAAAGAAAATGACTTAACAATTATAAAGAATTACCTAAAACCAATGTTTTATTTATAAAAATTATTATTGTGCACACAAAGTTATAGACTGATTCATACATAATCGTAAAAACTGTAAATGCAGAAAAGATGTTGGTCTAAAAACTTTGTTCTTTGTTCTTGATTGGAGCATTTGAGAAGAAAAGTAAGAAAATTGATTTTAAAGTTGATCCTACACAATGTTGCATTATTTTAATGTAGTAATTTATTTAAATACTAGCTTAAAAGGGCCGGCGTCGCCCAGAAGAATTTGAAATGAGGAAGAACGACATATCACACTCAAATTATTCCCTCAGAAAATGCTAGATATAGCTTTTTATGGCTCAAAGAGGATGTCGAATGTTGCATTCCGTTGCTTCTACACACTATGCCTGGGAGGGGTTCAAATAAGAAGAAAAAGAAATTCCGGTTACATAAGATTTTATTGTCTTGACAGAAAATTTTATTTCTCACTCTCATACAACAGTTTCGAGGCTGAAATAAAAAAGAAATTCAATATCACTATCATACTTTCCTTCCCAAAAACCTGGGACATAATATACTGAAAATGTCCCATCCCACTTTGTCTTCTTTTAGATGCTTAGGGCCTCTGATAAACATCCCTATTTCTCAACTAATACAAAGCCTACAGCTATGAATAACGTATCAGTGGTTATGATTTTTTTACAGACTTCCGATACAGCATACTCATTGGCAAACCCTTAAGCTGTCCCTGCAATACGACCGCTTATTCTACATCAAAACGTGGAGTGAGAAAATTATACTTTCCATGTTGAGGGTAGAGAAAGTTATTTGACTGCAGCATCACTTTGTTCTTTATTTTCTTGGATTTCATTCTTCGAGAATTATTTTCACATTGATAGCATCAGAATTTGTTAAAGCCCAGTATTATATAGTTCCCAAAGCCCTATGTGAACACTGTGAACAATACACTGTTGTCATGATAAGTGAATTGCATTTCATTTTTTCAGTATAATATTTTCTGAAATTATATAAATTTTCAAGGGAAGGAGTGGCTTGTTTGAATTTTAATGCTGACTGCGTTACTTTCCGGGCTGAACTGGATGAGTGCGCAAAATTTTGTGCAATTTGGTCAAGAAATGTAGATTTGTATAGGGAACATACATACCCACAAACATACATACACACTTTCAATTTGGCTTGGTTGTAAGACTCACACTTATTTTTTGTTTTGTTATGAAAACATGTGACCGCTGGCATGGTCTTGTGGTTAGCATCGCTGACTACAGATCCGTCGGCCCGGGTTCGATCCCCGGTACCTCCTCGGATTTTTATGAGGTAGGGAGGTCTGGCAGGGGTGCACTCAGCCTCGTGATTCAAATTGAGGAGCTACTTGATAGAGAAGTAGCGGCTTTGGTCATGGAAACCACCATTAACGGCCATGGGTGTCGGCATGATGACCACATGCCCCCAATCCTGCCATCTGCCTATAGGTAGATGACGCAGCGGTCGGGTGGTAGGTCTTGTCCCTTCGATGATGTCGTGCCATGGAGTTTTTATGAAAACATGTGACAGCAGAACTCTCAAACTGTCCCTTATTTCACATTTCCGACTTTTCCCATGTATTTTCCAAAAATTTTCTTTCATATCAGCCTAATCGGTCAAGCTGTTCTCAAGGTGATGTGGCAATATACATTTTGGCGATTCATTTTTATTTATATAGATAAGAATATATTCCATGTAAATGCATGAAAATGACAAAATAAGGAAGCAAATGACACAAAAATGACAAAATAATGACGTAAAATTGAAATAAATGCACTAAAAATATAAAATGGCATAAAATGACAAAAAATGACATAGTAAAAATGCATTTCTATAATCTAGAGGCCATGATTAGGATTTATCTGCAAGTTGGCAATGTCCATGCAGCATCAATAACAGATGATATGTCATCAGAATCCGGGCCCTGGTCATAATGAATAACATAGAAAATATCTACGAAGCCAATTCCCTAGGATTTTTAAAACTGTATTTCTTGGAAGTACATTTTCCCATTTAAGATGTCCATGGTTATGTCATGGTTACTGGTTCACTTCTTTTAGCACATAAAAATAAACGGTGCAAAACATGTTGCACAAACTTTCTCACATATACATGTTAAGAACTGTATTATTGAGGTTACCGGTGTACCATTCAAAATTTAATGTATAACCTCCAAGTTAAATAGATTTAAGAATCTTATCTAATTTTTACTTTCTCACACATAGAGAAAGTATTGTGATCGAGGTGAAAATCAAAATCTAGATAACACCGGAAAAACATGTTTCATGATGCCTAGAAACCAAAAAAAATGTTTTTGGAATGATGTCCGTCCATCTGTGCGTCTACCTATGGACAAGCACAACGGGTCAATGGTTCATTGCATTTACTTCCATTTTTAACTATGAACTTTTTTAAAAGTCGAACCGCCTAGAATTTGACTTTTGTAACTGAAATATTAAGAGGACTTCACATTTAAACTTTTTTTACAAAATTATTTTTTTTTATATATAGCTCTAACAATTTTGATAAAAATATAAAACTCAATACTTTTTTCTATGACTAATAAAATGGCTATAACTGTTTTCTATAAATATTAATCAATATGAACAGCTTGTGATTACAGTCATACTCAGTATAGGTGAGGAGGTCAACACCCTCAGACATATCCTAAATTCTGTGAAGCGCTGTTCTTTTCTTATCTTTTTCTGTACTGCAGAGCTACACTTATCATGTAGAAAAACATTGTTTTGTAGGAAATGTTTCTTGTAACCTCAACAGAAGGGCTCTTCCCCTGTCCATCTTGAAGCTAATAATTGGGTCCACCCTGATCCTAAAAATATGAATCCTCTCCATGATTATGTGGTGTTGTGGCGCTTCATGTTCCAGATTGTTTTAGGGTATATCATATCTCAAAAAATTTGTAAATAAGCACTCCAGGGACCAACCCAACATCAGAGCATAACAGGGGTAAGTCGATAAAATTGAATTTCCATGAAATAATTAATTACAAAATTCCTGTTTTTGCCTGAAAATATTAATGTTTATGGGTGTGCGATGTGTAAGAAATGCAGTGTGCCAATGGGTTAAACGATGACATAGCTGCGATGAGTTGTGGAAAGTGAACATGTCCTACAATTCCGGTGTTTGTCTTTGCGAATGAAGAAACCCAAGTCGATCTGCCTGGCCACGAGGTTTGATTTGAACCCAGGACCTCTTCCCGAGCCTGTACCACCTCACTCTGATTACGACTGAGGTATACTGTTTTTCACAATAATCAGTTGATTAAAGTTTCCTTGTTACTGTGGGCAACAAAAGGATATCATTCACATTTTAATATTAATGTACGTTCTGATATTCTGCAATTAAGTCATATTCATTTCATTTTTATCTTCACACCGGTAACTATTAATTTTATAAAGAAATGTGTTTAACAAAAAGGATGTCAGACGATAGTCTACCACGGTGGATTATGGAAAATTAAATTATACGTGTAATCTTGGGTTACCGGAAAATGTAAATTGAATACATTGTAAAACCGAATAAATAAATAAAAATATTCATTTTCATATTTTCTGCAACTTTACTGTGGTAATACAATAAAACAAAATGAAGCAATTTGTATACAGTAGAGCATGTCAATAAGTTAAAATCAATCAGAAATAAAAACACTTGTTGCTCCACTTACATAATATTACATAATATTACTGTGGTAGATTTTCATGTATCACTAATTGTAATGGAGATAATCTAGAAAAATAGAAAATGGATATGAGTACAGTACCCTCTAAGTCTTTTTTATAGAAAAACAGATATAGGCATTTTATTAGTCATAGAGACCAGTTTCAAATTTTAGATTTTTTTGTTAGAGCCATTTTTCAGAAATCAAAACGTTTTAAAACGTTTTCATGAAAAGTCCCCTTAATATTTCAGTTATAAAAATAAAATTCTGGGTGGTCTGATAAATTAAAAAAAGTACCCGATTCAAAAAAGAAATACACACAATGAACAGTTTACCCATTGTGATTGGCCACAGACAGACAAACAGATTTCATCCCAAAAACACATTTTTTTGTTTTCCCCATGTTATCTTGAAATTTGACTTTTTGCCACGATCACATATTTTCTCTATGCTATGTGTATGTGAGGATAGCTACACATACTCGAGCCTCCCTTGGTATTTATTATTTTCATAATCTTAATTCTCTACAAATAACAAAGTATTTCCATTCAGCAACTGATTTTGACTGCTTAGAGGGAACAGAGAGGTGCAAACTGCATTGACGCCAGGCGTTCTGCCAACATTATCAATGATAACTGAGATTTATAACCAATATCGAATGCTTCTCTCTCCCACCTATTAGCAACATTTTCCATGTACAGTGGGCTAGAGTCCTGGATTAAAATGCTTGTACTGTACTGTAATGCAAGTTTTAGATGGGTAATACTATTTTTTATGAAGATAACTTTTCCTACAACTTAATTTGAGTTTTAATACTGTTGAATACGTAGACCGAAGTTTCTAACCTATGAACGCAACAGAACAAAACATTAAAATTCAATTCAAATCCCTTGACTCGGGTGTACAGAGCTTTTTTAACATGTTATGTACTAAATCTCACATTGAGGAAATATTATGTTCAGTCCCGATATTCCAAGTTGAAATTTTAATATAAGTATATGTTTTTGAAGTCCTCTAAATCTAAAAACGATATTTTCAGAAACATATCTTTCTGTTTGTGTCTGTGAACAGCTTAGATCCAGAACGAAAAATCGTATGAAAACAAAATGTTGTATTTGGGTTAGGGTAGTTATACAGTATTGCTCTTCTTCACTGCCCATGCACAATCTTACCTGTCTTCCAAATATTTCCTTGCTTGTGAAATGAGGACATTACGAACTTGAGGTGTGGCTCGAGATGCAATTGGATCGCCTGTGGTGCGAGGTGGTATGTCTGCCATGTAGCGGACCAATTCCCACAACTCACTCGCTTTCTGGAACAAGAACAGCTCTCTTCATAGGAGATAATTTTAAATTGGTATCATGTAGTATTGGGAAGAAACTGAGATTTTTCTTTATGTATATTGAATGTTGTATAGAATTTTTTAGAAATAGCTTTCGATTTTAAAATTCTATTGTTTGGTGAAAAGTGTCATCGCCACTTACCTTATCATTGAGACTGTCTGCAACTTGTGAGAACTTCTCCACTAACGGAGGTCTGATCACTCCTTGCACCACCGTCTTGTTGTAATCCATCACTTGTTTTGCATAAGCCATTTCTTGATTGTCCAGCAGACTTCGAACTCCACCAGTCACTGTATCGCTGATAACGGAAGGCTACAACACAATTATTGTATATATAATCAATAAGAATATCCTTCTTCACACATATTTTGTAAGTCAAAACTTACCAAAAGGACGATCGTTTCGGTGAGTGACTTTTCACCATCACCATGATGGTGAAAAGTCACTCACCGAAACGATCGTCCTTTTGGTAAGTTTTGACTTACAAAATATGTGTGAAAAAGAATATTCTTATTGATTATATATAATATACAATTCACAATGTTTTCCCGATTAATTTAATCAAAATCATAATTATTGTACTTTACAAGTAATTTAAATAATCTGAAAGGGTTTGGTCTTGGAAGGCATCAGTCACTATGCACAGAGACATTCTTCCTCAGCGCCTCGCCTCGTGCGCCCCTACATTAATTTGTATTTACTGGGCTGAAAATGTTCCCCATTTGCTGTCACACATACTTCACATTTTCTGACAAAATTATTATTAACTCGCACAAGTTCTTCAGCACTGATAGACTCTGTTTCATGCCTTATGCTCTGTGTCAGTCCATTTAAGTGTGAGGACTGCTTGCATACTCTCTCTTTTAGGGCACCCCACAGGTAAAAAATCGCACAATGTTAAGTCTGGACTACGTGGCTATGTGGAGGCCACAAGTTCTTACTGATAATTCTCATAAAAAAAGACATCTTATTGTGCCACGAAGAATATCGTACTCTGGGCATTACATGCACAATTAAATAACACACTGAACAGAGTTACGGACTGAACTCCACTGTACTGAGAGCCTCAAAGAGTCATAGCATAACAATAACAATAAACTCAACCCTGCCAGCCGGACACTGCTGAATAAGCACCCTGTGTATCGGCTGGTGGAATGTGCTGACACCCGTGCAACAAGGCGCTGTGAAAGAATGTCCCTGTATATTATGCTATTTAACTTGAAAACTACTAAGTTCTAATTAAATTAGCCTGAGTATTTCATTACATCAACTTATTAACTTACCATTACCTTTCAGTATAAGTAAGTGCGTAATTTCTTCTGAGTGCTAGCACAGTATACGTATTAATACAGTAAAGAAATAGTGTGTTAAAAGTCCTGTGACATGTTAGCTGGACGACACTAGCGCTCCATGCGGAGAGTAACTAAAACTACATTCTCATCATATCAAATGACTTGGGAAAATACATAAACACATCACAAAATATGTTATGTTAAGAGAGAAAAATACACAGTATTTTTATTTAATGCAAATCTGAATTTTAAATTTAAGAAATAATAAAACATATTATATTCTACCCAGGTAAACAATACCTAAATAGGCTACTGTTAAGGACTGTAAGTAGGCCTAATACTTTTCCTTTAAAATCATTCCCCTTTAATATAATTTATAATTCAAATTATGATATTAAATATCTATTAATTACGTAAATTATATTATAGGTCTGTCACATAGTTCATCCTGCACTTCATTGTTGACAGTGTATTTTGATTCTTTGCCTTATATGGCAACATACGACTTCCAATAAGTAGGTCTATGTAGCCTCAATTAATGCAGGATGAACTCCATTAAACAAAACAAAAAAATCTGGAGTATCTGGAATTGAGGGCACCGTCGGTACAGCAGTTTTAAATTAACGAGTTTTTATATGAATTCATAAACTGTATGTTTTCAGCATGTTTCAAGCATAGAAGGTAATTTTCACTCAAATATTTTACATATTTTGTTAGTAGATTTTCTTGTTGACCATTAATGACCCATTTTATACACCAGAAATCATTACAACAAAATAAAATATAAAAATACTACATTAAAGTAAGTTGAAACATAACCACACCAGAATCACGACTAACCCAGTAGGCCTACAATAAATATTACTTATTTTTGTTCTTACCTATCTGGAACTTTCAAGAAAATGAAGAAATGCAATTCAGGATTTTGTCCTTTATTATTACTGCAATTTACAGGAGGATAATAAGGTCCTTTCGAATATATCGCTTGTTCTAATAAATACAAAACTCCTATTTATTTACATACTTCCCGGAGTAGTTACATTAGTGTTAGTTCATGGCCGCTATGATCGCTAGTATGTGCGCGCACATATTCGTCTGGCAGAAAAACAGACTGAGTTTCTTTACTGTGGTGCTAGTGGTATATAAATTGGTTGAAGACCCACTTCGGAATGCAAACCAGAACGCAGACTCCACCATGACCAATGCGAAGACACAAAAGCTGGATCTTGTTCAGCCTTTGCTAGTCCAAATAAATTCTCATCTTTAGAAGAACTGAATGAAGACTACAAACCAGGAGTGTAGCAATCAGTCTAATAAAATCAGTGAATCACACGTAATATTGTCAACATGAATACTTTATAAAAGGGTAGTAGAACTGTCGCTAACAATAAAGTTAAATTAAATTGTGAAACAACTGAAGGCTAATATCTACAATCACAAAATGCTGAATTTTACACTTACCAGATCAAATATGAAATATTGGCACTCGAAAATACACCACTCGATTCACTTCCCTTGGCACTCGAAAATACACCACTCGATTCACTTCCGATCTACAAAAATAAGTAGACTCGAGTATCACGAATTTGTTCTTTAATTTACTTCTCTGTAATTGGTAGCAACTTGTTATTTTAAGGTTGAAATGACAATGGAATAGTTGCAGATAATAAAGTATTGCAGATGGCTCATGTTTCATTTCCTGCGACAGCGAGGAGGCATATTTTCGAGTTACAATGACAAATGACAAAGCGACATAGGCTATATATTATTAATTTCAGTGTGTAGTATAAATTTATTTTTATGATGTCTTTTCTTAAGACGCACAAATTTACATATTTATTTTCCTTTGCATTAATTGGAAAATGTATTTAAAAATCATGTTTTTCTGCTAAAGTCCCCTTTAGCCCATATTTTTTCATCAAAAGTCCTCTTGTGCCTCTTTTAGGCCCTTCAGTCCAATTTAGCCCATTTTAGGTTCTATAAGATTCATATATTTGGAAGCAAGGGGCATGAAACGGAAAAGTATGTTAAAATGTTCTAATTAAGAAGCTGGGGAAAAATAGGTTAAAACCTTCAAATCCGGGCCCTAGTCATTAGTTTCTTCTTGGAGGAGGTTTTATTGCTAAGCACCTTCGATTGGGTGCAAACTTAATAAAATTTATAAAATAACTGAACACCTCAAGACGTAGATGCAGGAAGTAAATACACTGCTTCACCAAGAATCAGACAGCTTTTACGAGATAAGATAAACTGTCAATGACTATGGGAATATACTAACTATAATCGTGCCTCAAGACATTTGAGTCAAGCACTCAGGGAAGAAAGGAATCAACTACTCAGTGTTGACATTCAAGATGGTTCGCCATGGAAGAAAGCTAAATTCATCACCAAAACGCAAAAGCGAATCCTGCCACTAAAAGTGGTGTGGTACTGGGAAGTGAATTCTAAACAAATCCCACTGTGTGAAGTCGAATGCTAATATTTATAAGTTTTAAATTGTGACGTACCTCTGGCTGAAGAGAGAGGCTCAGAAATTCCTCTGAAGTCCCTGCGAGAGCACTGAGTGCTTTCTGTTTCTCCTGTTTCCATTCACTTTCAATATGTTCCCATTGTAGTTTCTCCGTGTCCTCAAAACACTGAAAGCATTAAAACAATCATCAATTACCATGAATTATAATGTAGGAAGTAAACATGAATGAATGAATAAATAAACAAATCTACCTTATGAAGTCATGACATGGGGAATAACTGTTATTTAGGTAAAATAAATAGTTTGTGTCTGCAGCTCTTTGCTTATTTCCAAATAGAGACGAAGGAAATAACCTAAACTTCACCAAGATGCAGTTCATACTAATGTTGTATGCAGTGGTGCACTCTTTTGCCTTGACTTCTATTTGTTTCTGTCGCTTGCAGTGTCAAATCCAAGTCGTGCCTCTTTCCATATACCCCTAATGTCACCAACTGTAGAAAGATGTAGTAGTTTCATCAGCCATTGAAGCTGCCTTCACATTTTCTTTTATCTTCTCCAAGCTCATGTTTTGTCAGTGGTGCCTGCATGTTGATCAAAGTTTCCCACTTATAACTTGATCACCACACTGTCTTGCTTATAGGACTCGCCTCCAGCAATGGCAAAGGTAAGTTCTCAGGATGGCTGTACGACGCATTTCTATGGATCACTGGATCTGTTATTGATTCCATGTGCCAAGAAGTCATGATGAGTTGCTCCTTTTTCATACGATGGATCACCAGAGTGGCATGTAGACCTTCAAATTCTTCTGTTGGTTCAACCATTCGAATGTAAAAACACAAGTCCCTATTTGGTGATCTGACTTATAAACACTTTAAGCACAATAATAATTTTAATATGGATTACACAGTTAATTTGCAAGATTAAACAAACCCTTTCTCTATCGACTACAATGGATCAAAGTTATCCTCTTTCGCTGCATCATTTGCTGGTCAGCTTGACTCCGAGACTCTGGGGTCATAAAACAGGCTCCACTAAAGAAAGTTAAGCAAGTTTGAATTTACAAAAAAATTATACGATCGAATACAGCTTTTTTTTTTATTGAATGAATACAGCATGTTCCATTGCTTAAGTGCTGCAATACTACATGCTATGTCTCATTAGAAAAAAAAAATTAAGTATATACAAGTATTTGCAATGATACATTAAATAATTAAGTTAATAGTTTCTGAGCTAATTCTAATAAATTACAACTTTTTTATAAAATTCTATGATTGAACAGCTGTGTTATCTAAACCTGTATTATTATTAACTATAATGAACTGAAGTCTATTGCGTGTATAAAACGTTTAAAAGATGTATAGTGTTTCACAATGAGTTGATCTGGAGGAACCGGCCATTGCCCGTGTTTGATTGCAATATGCTTTTTTAAAATGTCTCTCTGTTGTTGGAGTTTACTGCATCTGTATAAAAGGTGGTCTACAGTTTGGGCCTCTTGAAGACAGGAACACGTGTCATCATTCGTAATGTGGAATCTCTTCAGGTAGGATTTGGTTATTCCATGTCCAGTAACTATTGCTGCGATTGGTGCTGTCATTATGATCCTTTGTCTTATTCTCTGACGAACTGATGGGAAGAAGGCCCTACAGGTAGCTCCCTTAGTCGTGTTGGTCCAATCCGCCTGCCATTTTGTTAGACCTTCTTCTTTAATTTCTCGAACTATTGCAGTTTTGGGAATTTTCGAGTATACCGGTTCTCTATCTTCATCTCCTGCTGCTTCCTTAGCTAGCTTATCTGCCATCTCGTTACCAGCAAATCCCACATGGGCCTTTATCCATCCAAAATGTATTTTGTGATCCTTGAGTTTTCTTACAAAGCTCCTGATCTGCTCGATAAGGTAGCTGTGATTACGGTTGTTCTGAAGTAAATCCAGGGTAATTTTACTGTCAGTATAGATTGCTACCTTGTTCTCTTCGAGTGGAATAGGTAGTTCATTGATTGCTTCAATAGCTTTTAAGATCGCAATCTGTTCCGCCTGATTGTTGGAACAATCACTGAGAAGTCTGTTCTTCATGGTATGAATTAATTGTCCTCGTTTATAAAATGCTGCTGCTGCGCCTACTTTTCCGTGAATTTTACTGCCATCTGTGTAGATTTCTAACTCATATGCTAGAGAACTATTAATTTCTTCAATTGATGTTCTGTCTGCAGGATGAGGCCAGTCCTTTACTTGTAGAGGCTTGTCATAATCTACACGGAAATCTTTACTTTGATGAGTTGCGTCATAGATCTTTACAGATTGTGTCACTATTATACCTATAGGCTGAACTCCGGCAGCCACGCACGAGGCTTCAAATGACAGTGTCCTGTGAGCCTTGGCCATTCTGATATTAATTAATCTTTGTATTCGCTGCAGTTTCCTTAAATTTTTCTGTGTTTGCAATGCCTCATACCAAACTGGGCAGCCGTATGTTGACATTGGGAGCAGGGCTCCTTTATAAATTGTCTTTAAGGCACAGTGCCCTAGTCCCCATTGTAATTTTGCTGCTCTACTCAAGATATTTACTACTTGTAGTGCTTTTTCAGTTATTTTGTCGATATGTTTACCAAAGTTGAATTTCTCGTTGAAGTAAATTCCTAGATATTTTAATTCTCTAACCTGTTCCAAGGCTTTGTAGTTTAAAAATATATTTGTTTTCTCAGCCCGGTGTTTCTTCTTCTTTGAAATTATTAAGACCTTTGATTTACTTTCATTAAAGTCAACTTTGTTCTGGTAAGCCCAATTCTGTATTTTGTAAATATCCGAATTAGCATAATTTTCTGCTTCAAGACGAGTAGCTCCCTTGGTCAGCAGTATAAGATGATCGAATACAGCTTAAAGCTGAAATATTATTGCTTAATAAACCATTCTTACCGTAAAATTCAGAATTAAAAATACTGACTGTCCAGATAAATATAAATCCCCGCTTTTTAAGGGCCGACTAGCATGACCCTACAGCTCGGAAGATTTAATCAGCATTATTACAGTATAATATTGTAATTTTCTTCTGCAAATTGAGTGTTTGTTGGTTACAAACTTGTTCTGGGTGAATGATCAATACATTTAAAGCAAAAAAAAAAAAACAAAAGTTCTGCATCTAATGTCATGTTTGACAACAAATTCCTCAGTGTGAATGCTCACATGGGATATTTGTGCAAAGAACATGTACATAGGATTAGTATCCAGATACAAGAATCACGAAAATTCAAGTTTCTGGCTTATGTGGAAGTGAGGAAACAATTACGTCAGCGAGTGAGTTAGTGGTAATGTAGTGACTTGCATGTGACTGTTAATTGGCCATTACTCTGGTATCAGTTCACCATTCAGAACCCTTCTTATGGAGACAATCCCAGTCTTTGCCAAGCGGGTCATGTACAAAAATAATGCTGTCAAGAAGTGGTTCGCGTAATCAATTCAACAAGTATTTGCAGGATTTCATTTTTCTGCCTCCTACAACCCCAAAAACAGCATTTCCCAATCACAAAATATCAAGAATTCACATGATAACACAAAAAGTAAACATAAACCCAATTTTTATTTGGATGAATTACAAAATTTTTATAATTTCTATTACTTTCTCATGATGTTGTCAGCAAACAAATGTAACAGCACGATCAATGTACGATGAGAGCCCACCAAGTATACTCTGGGCATTATCAAAGCATGATCCATAAATTCTAAGCTCTTTAGCAATATCAATCCTTTCTTTTTGTAATTTCAAGAAATTTAAATCACTTGAATTTAATTCATTAATTTATCAAGCTTGTATTTAATTAAATTGTCTTTAAATTGTTTTTTGAACAAATTAATCAGAATTAACTATTAGGAGATGAAATCACAGCCTACATCTACCGCATTAAATATTTAGGAATAATCCTAGATAAATCACTAAGATGGGGATGGAACGTAGCAAATGTACGCAATAAGGCCTATGCTACTCCAACTTTATCCAGCGTTAAGTACAAGGCAAAAAGGTGACGCTGTACATTACGTTGATCAGACCTATAACGATGTATGCCTCACTCGACACTCTACTAGAAGTTATAAGAGAACAAGCACAAAGACTTGCATAACGTAATGCTGTAAAGATGCTGTACGCTTAAGAACAGGACTACTACACAACACACTTCATTCTCCTTGTTAATGGCCTGGATGTATAAGAATAATACAGTACTAGTATTCTGAATGATGGCTGTTACAGTATGTGTCAGGCACAGGCACACATTTCTTCTTTGATGAATTCCTCTTAAATATCTGTTCCGGATTTTATCACTAATTTCTATTAGCTGTCAAAAGAAAGGAAACCTGTGACAATGATGTCAACAAATGAAATCAACACTTTTATTATTGACTATTTGGCTTATGAATCCAGAATATGAACAAGTGGAACTTCAACCATTCGCAAGTGGCTCTTGTCATAATTTTGTTGTTTCATTTTTATCGCTTTTATTTTAGCGCACCTACATCACCTGTTTGTATGTAAACTCACAAGCACTGAACACTGACACATCTTCATATTTGTAGTTTCTTTGATTAAAACCAATCATTGAACACAGCAAAAGAATTATCATAATTATTTATATGTGTGGAAATTTTTCAAAATATGATTTCTTGTAAACTACTGGCACTAGAATCCTGCGACAAACACCACTGACATTCTAATTTACTCTACTTTTGTTTTGTTGATGTAACTAGGCATTGTTCTTTTAAAAAATCGTATGTTTGCTCAAAAAACACGTTTTCTATGTAATTATTCAAATCTGTTTATAGGATAAAGGTACAAGTCCCTGACTACCAATGCTGACAATGCTGTGAAAACCGTACATTAATAACACTTTCCATGTCTGAAATATCTGCGGTGCCAGTTTTAGGTGATTCACCCTGTATTTTAATGTATTTTTCACAAATGTACGTAATAAAAACCTCGACACTGTCTTCAGTATGACCGTGGTTTCTCTATGCTCCAGCTCTAACCCATAAGGCTGCTCTAAAGCCATAACCTACATGTTAATGAGTCATACATTAATATTATTGCCAATGCATTATGTGAAATCTTTGCATATTTTAAGAATATTGTATGTCATTGTATACGAGTGAATAACCTATGAATTAAGGTTAAGAAAAAGCTAGCTATATTAACCATGTGGGCTGTACCATGCATTGCGCTGATATGTACTAATTTCAGTCTACCAACAAGTTTAAATAGAGAAATAGCATTATTATTATTATTATTATTCATTATGAATATAATTTTGCACACAAATTTGTAAATATATGGTGCACAGCATATTTTATTCTGGCAAAATGGAATATGATTCATGTTATAGTTTTGTGTCTGAACAGATGCACAATGGAAACTTGTTTAAAAAAGAATCATTCTAACGTTAAGAATCTACAGTGAGTCTCCCGCAAGAGTTGGCCAATGAGGCGGGTTTCTACGTCGCGGCAGACACAACTCCAACTTTCGGGCGATATATCTTCGCTAATAAAGCCGTGATCGGTGTAATGATTCAGGTTCTCACATTTACAGTTAAAATTACAATGAAAATAACCACGTACCTCATCACAAGAGATGTTAGAAATTTTCTAAAAAAAGGTGCCAGAGTTATGCGAATTTAAGAGGAGAACATTTCTAACATCTCTTGTGATGAGGTACGTGGTTATTTTCATTGTAATTTTAACTGTAAATGTGAGAACCTGAATCATTACACTGATCACGGCTTTATTAGCGAAGATATTTCACCCGATCGCTCGGGAGTTGGAGTTGTGTCCGCAGCGACGTACAAACCCACGTCACTGTCCAACTCTTGCATGGGACTCACTGTAGCACGAACTGCTACAGTTTGGTTTAACACAATCTGTATGAAAAGGCAGTACTGATCTTATATCTACCACAAATTCCGGTAAATGTTAAATAGTAATCCTTTACGATTTTGTACATGAGAGAATGGAATAATGCAGAAGTAAAGAAAGAGGATCACAACATATGAATGTAGTAATGCACAACTGTGTACGAATTGTACCCGGAGCTCGCAACCTCTCAATTACTATTTATTTCAAGGACAGGATGAAACTCTGACGGAAGAAAATATTACTATTATATGATTATAATATTTCACCATTCACTTCTTGCTCTATTCTAACAGGGGATAGTTTTCTTTACATTTAAATGTTGTAGAGGTCTACGTCATAAAATAAACACAGAAAACAAACCAAGCATGAATTCATGGTCGATAAATCACATAATCACATACTGGTAATCTTTAGGCCTATGGCAGATACAGATATAATGTATGCATGTGTAAAACATGGTCAAATAATAAAAAAACAATACTTTACAACTGGTGACATGAAACCATTTCAAACTATTGTACCATGTAGAAAATAAGTAAAAGCCGCAATATGCAGTCTTGTATGCATACATGGTCAGGCAACACAGGAATATGTATTTTGTATATTTAAACTTCAATGTTGATTATGAATAACATTTTAATGGGAGAAAAATTAATCTTTCTTTTAGAGGCCTAAATTATAAAGTAAGTTATGTTCATACATTGGTACATGGTAAATATCAAAATCTGTCAGAAAACCCTAAGAAGTATGTCTTAGTATCACAGTCGTCTGACTGCAAATAATGTCCATATAAAGAGTAATGCCGATTGTCATGTAGAGAAATTAACCAGGTCTAAATATCACTCAAACTACAAAACAAATTATTGAATTTCTGGAATGAGCAAAACAAAAATATAGCTTCAATTCTAAGTTGACAAGTAAAAAAATACAATTTATATTTTCTTTGTGATATTGTTCAATAAATTAATATAATAAAATGAATACATATATTACGGACATACATCTAAATACCCACCACTTAAACATGATATGAAGTAATGTAAATATTTCTATATATTATTTTTAAAAACCCACTCAATTTATTTCCTTTATTTCTCCATCCAAAATAATTGCATCGGCCTGGTTCAGAAGGGAATCTGTTGACATAGTAGCCAGTGTTACAAGCAGCAGAAAAGGAGCAAGCTGCGTAATAACTGTACCTACTTACAACTCAGCCATGTAACTAATGATGTTCATTTTCAAGTGATATTACTTTCAATGAATATGAAACAGTCATGGTAAGTAAATATCCAATTCAGCATTTGCCTTTACAAACGATCTCAGCCACCACGCTCAGTAGCTTACAATTTAATTGACTTAAATCATCTACGCTTCTCTAAACAAGTACTTTTCACTTACAATCCTATGAGTCTCTTCGATGATTGAAAGTATGGCGTTCTCCTTCTCGTTCTTGAGGAAACTCTGGATATCTGCATCAGGTATTGGTTCAAGAGGCTCAAATGTTTTGCGTGCACTTAGAACCTCAAGTTTCTGGGACAACTGAGGAAGATCAACGCCTTTCGAACCGAGGAGCAGATGCCTGAAAGGAAAGAATATATGTTAATAAACTAACATAAAACCTGAATTACCAGGAAAGGGTTATGCAACATGCAGTTTGTCACTGTGTTTCAAATTTCAATTTAACACATGAGCAAAGATAACTACTCACTACAGAGGAAATTATACTATCTACCTTTTGTAATGTAGCCTACTACCAATTTTTTTAAATTCACAATTTGAAATGTAATTGCATCAAATTTTGCATGCATTGTATCTTCTTTATTGATTGAGTAATAAAGCATATATGAATTTTTAGCTTATATCTATTAGAAATATATAAAAACTATATCATAGTAGTATGAATAGTGACAGTTTCAGAGAGTGGTTTGTGAAATTTCTGGACCTATTGGAAGAAGGCTCCATGATAGTCAAGGACAATGACAGCTACCACTCCAGAACAATAAACAAGGCTCCCAACATGAAATTCAGTAAAGGTTGCAGACAAACAACATTACATTTTCCCCACATGAATCTACTGCTGAGTTACTGCTGAAAGTAGACCTCAATAAAAACTCTCACAAAATTTATCCTGGGGAAATGGGAAAAACAAGATTTCATATAATATGCTATGCAGATGATGCCGTACTCATATCTGAAACTGAAGATGGATTGCAAAGGCTATTACATCGTTTCAATACAACAGCAAAAATATACAATATGGAAATAAATACACAAAAAACTAAATGCTTAACAGTATCTAGAGAACCATTAAGATGCAAGTTAGAAGTGGAAACAAAAATAATTTAACAAGTTTCAGAATTTAACTACCTAGGAACTCTGATAACAAACACTAGAAATCTAATTCATGAAGTAAAGAAACAAGCCAACAGAGCAATGCAGATATCAGGTTGTATGAAAGACATAATTTGGAGAAACAAGTACATGGCGATAGACAGTTAAGTGCGCATTTATAAAACAATATTAAGACCAATCTTAACATATGCAGCAGAAACGAGAGCAGACACAAACAAAACTAAACAGATATTAAGCACATGTGAAATGAAGGTGCTAAGAACAGTTCAGGGGAAAACTTTATTAGATAAGATACACAATACAGAAATTAGGGACAAATGCAAAATTCAGGACATAACTAAATTTATCAATGACAGAAGAAAATTTTGGAAAGAACACGTTGATAGAATGGAAAACAATCGCCTAGCAAAAAAGGCTCAAGAAAGCAGACCAGACAGAAAAGGATTAAGAGGAAGACCTGCTACAAGATGGAAAGACAGTACACATGACTCATCTGAGGAATAAAGGGGAAATAAACAGGATGCCATCCTACATCACAAGAATAAGAAGAAGAAGAAGAAGACAAAATTTATGAGCTGGATCAATTGGCTTTAGAAAGAGGACACGAAGTTGTACGGTTGTCATCATAAGATTGCCAGTACAAACCCACAGAGCTGGTTTGGGCAAAGGTGAAGGGAGAAGTTTAGGCTTGCAGATGTTGAAAGGTTAATAAATAAAGCTCTGGACAAGGTAACAAAGAACAATTGGTTTTCACGGGTTGCTCGTGCGGAGGGATACCAAGAAGAAGATTATGCACAAGAGGTTGCTAGGGAGAACACAATAAGGGCGGAATTCTCGAATCGTCCTTTCAAGCTCCTTCACTTAAAACGGTCCTTCAAACCTCCTTACATAGCCATTCAAACTCTGGAATCTTCCTTATTTTGTTTAAGAAAGGCAGGTTCCTTAAAACTTAAAAGGGGCCTGTAATCTCCCTTAAACAGTTGATTTCCTAATTCTGAAACCTTCCTTTTATTACAAAGGAACAAGAAAGGGAGCTGCCTTTCTTTAAACAGCAAAGGAAGACGAAAATGTTCCTTTGATCATCCTTCATAGTTGCAAGTCCATCAAAACCATGGCTTTGATACTAGATGATGATTTTATAGAGTTTATGGATCACATATTAATGAACGATTTGTTTGAGAATGTGCCACGAGTAGTTGCTGATTACAGCAACCCTCTGGAGAAATACAACGATGTCCAGTTTTTAAGAAGGTTCCGATTTACAAAGGATACTGTGGTACAGCGCATCATGCCGATTTTTGTAGAGGAAAGAGAAACAAACATGGGACTGCCTCTTCCTCCAATTATCAAAGTAACGACAGCGTTGAGATTTTATGCCACGGGAAGCTTTCAGGTAAGCATGATACTTAAATTACATACTATACGTGAATTTTAAAATGGGTACAAAATACGCTAAAGTTAGGTTATGATACGTTCTAAAAGTGCTTTGTACAGTTATGATAAATTCTTAGGTCATGCAGATAATATATATTATAGGCCTACTAAGACATATAACCAAGATGTACATTCTCGTCCACATGAATTAGGCTACTTATTTTCCTATAAAGTTGGCCTAGGTTTTTCGATAGGCAAGCTATTGATAGTACCGAAGCCTATGCAATGCATGATATTTAATATTGTAATTGTAATTGCATGTAAACAGTTCATGAATTCAGCCTCTATTTTTAGTACTGGTATATACAAATTTGAATTAGCCTACTGTACTACTAGTATGCAATACAGTACAATTGGCCTATATTACATAGGTAGGCCTACTGAACTAGATAAAGACTATAATTTTTTCTTCTATTAGTAGGCCTATTCTGACTAATGATGTTAATTTAGTAGGCTAATAGTGATTCAATTAATTGTAATTAGTGAGCAATAACGATTTTTACTTCTCCCAAATTTAATACAGGCTTAATAATAACTTATCTGATGATAATCTTACCAAAGAAAATAGGCCTAAAGTTTTATTTTATATTATTTTATTCTTGTATTACAGGTTGTATGTGGAGATCTGCTGCAAATCAGCCAGGCAAGTGCTAACCGCATTATAAAAGAAGTTTCAGGCAGGTTAGCAAGACAGTTGCCTAACTCGGTGCACTTCCCTGAAACATTATTTGAAAAGAGACAGGTGAAGACTGATTTTTTTAATATGCAAGGCTTCCCAAATGTACTTGGTTGCATAGATTGCACACATGTACCCATCATAAACCCTGGGGGACAAAATGCTGAGGTTTTCAGGAATAGAAAAGGTCGGATGTCCCTCAATGTTCAAGCCGTGACTGGACCACAGCTCCAAATTTTTGATGTTGTCATACGCTGGCCTGGATCCACTCATGACTCCAGGATTTTTGATAATAGCAGTGTGAAGGCACGACTTGAAGAGGGGGATCTTCAAAATTCTTTGTTGCTTGGCGATAGTGGGTATCGCCAAACAAAATATCTTTATACTCCTGTCCAAGACCCACAGGCAGAGGCTGAAGAGAGATACAATTATGCTCTAACCTCAACAAGGACTTCCGTTGAAAGGACATTTGGAGTTCTTAAATGTAGATTTCCTTGCCTCTCTGCTAAACGTAGATTTCCTTGCCTCTCTGCTAAATTAAGAACGAAGTTGAGGACAACAACTCGCATCATTGCTGCATGTGTTGTCCTTCACAACATTGGAAGAATGTGGGATCGACAGGATTTTCAGATGGAGGTAAATGAAAATGCCTGGAACAATCTCCTCATTGATGCCCCTAATGTGCGAGAAAATGACCGTGGCAGAGTCATAAAAAATATATTTATCCAACGTCATTTTGCTCGATAAAGGGTATAGGCACTTATGTAGAACTCTGAATATTTTTCCTGTACGAGGGTATAGCTTTGTGCTTGTGCACGTCAACATGTTTATTTTTCATCACTTGTGGAATGTTTGACCATTGTGCTCATGCACATTAAACATGGAACCATTCAGCGTTTGCACCAAAGGAGAACAGCATGCAGTGATTCATTTTTTGTCATCTAAAGGTGTATCAGGAGCTGAAATTCATCAAAAACTTTCTGCACAATTTGGGGGCAATGTTTTACCATGGTGAAGAGTGTACGAATGGATTGAAAAGTTCCAAAATGGTTAGACAAGTGTGAAAGAACAGGATGCCCATGCACATCCACTAGTGACTCCAACATTGAGCAAGTGCATTCAGACAAACCGAAGAGTGACTGTCGAAGTGGCGAACCATATGCAAATGAACTATGGTTCTAAATATGACATTATTCATAACAGGCTTGGCTTACATAAAGTCTGTACAAGGTGGGTCCCAAAACAGCTCACTAAACAGTTCAAGCATAATTGTGTGTCCATCTGCCAGCGCTTATGAAGATGAAGCTTTTTTGAAACGAATAATCACTGGAGATGAAACGTGGATCCATCTCTTTGAGCCTGAAAGCAAACGCCAAATCACGGAATGGAAACACTCTGCATCTCCAGTCAAAAAGAAATTCAAGAGTCAACCCTCCGCAGGAAAAGTGATGCTCACACTTTTCTGGGGCTTACAAGGGCCAATACTGCAACATTACTTGGAGATTCACCACAAACCAAGAACTGAAGGAAGCGGTGCTTACCTACTTACCTGAAAAACTTTTTTTTTATGGCAACAGGAAGCTTGTGCCTCGATGAATCAAGTGCATTGAGAAACAAGAGGACTGTGCTGAAAAATGAGGTACCGGTAATTGAAAATTTTGAATTGTTGCGATAAATTTAAAAAAAGAGTGCGAACTTACCCTCGTATAAAATTTAATATTAGGCACAATGCCATTATGTTTGTTTTATTTCAAAATCGATATATACTGTGTCCTTTGTGCTTTTTAGTTTTACACTGGAATTATTTTTCTTACCATTCAGTTACAATCATAAATTCATACTTGAATATCTTAAATTTTGTTTGCAGCTCTGTTTTTGTATATAGTATTTGTGTGTTTAATCTTCTGTTTAGCCTTAAGAATTATTTAAAGTAATTTTCAAATGGGAAGCGTTTTGCTCTTCTCCTTGCTTAGATACGCGGTCCAATCAGAGACGTCGAGACGGAAGGAAGACCCTTCCTGATAGCGGTACTACTTTAGCTCGTACACGTGATTGGCGGTGAAGGAAAACGCTTCCCATTTGAAAATTACTGTAGTCCTGCGTAGTAAGATAATTCAAACGTGTATTTTCTGTGCTCACAAACAGAGATCAGCTAGTAGTAATGATATGCATACAAAAGATTCGAATAACTACCATTACATGCAAGCTCTTATGCTCAGGATTAGACAGGTGCTCACTATGCCCGTGAAAACGTGTGAATGTCATGGCAATAGACAGACAAAAGAAAGCGTGTGTTGCATCATCCATGCAACACTGCACTCTTTCGCATGGAAGCTTGTAAAGGCAGATGACAAACAAACAAAACTCTCCAAGAGCACATCAACTCCAGCAGAAATAAAACCACATGCTCATGTCTAAGCTCTTTTGTGAGGGAATTTGCCCTTCTTTGGCCATTACATGCACAAACTTTCACATGTGCTGTTTTGTTGACACACTATATTGCAAGAAAGAATGTGCATACATTTTAGACTGCATTTTTTTCACTGCGTGCAATTGCCTGCATGCTCTTTCCCCCGTTATTGCTCGCACGTTCCCAGGAGTGGAAAAAACTTGGTGCTAAAGGCTAGCTAATGTTAAATTTCAATCAAGATTGCATGAACTGAATTTGAAGGTATTTCTGTAGGCCTACCTTAAGTTTGCTATGAATTATTATGTCCCCCCCCCTTCACTCTCCTTTCCGACTCTAGTTTGCTCCAAGTGCTTTGTAGGTTCATTTGGAAGAAGAAAGCAGGGTTGTCTATGCCAAGTTTTTGTTAAAAGTTTCCCAATTGGCTGTAATGAAATATTCAGGGGTGTTTTCTACAATTATGCACTGTTTGTTCATGTAAAAAAACGTTTTAAATTGGTGACTTTTTGCTTGTGCTCTCCATAAACCATACAAACCATATGGTAATTTACTTTATTGGAAAACACTTGGAAAATGAGAATGAAGAGGTCACTTTTCTAACCTATGAATATCAGTCTGGGAAATGATGGAAGGCGAGAATTATGACCAAGGGCGCCCATACCCGGGGGCAGGGGGGGGCCGCGGCCCCCCCCTAGCTCTCAGGGAAAGGAAGAAATTCTATATTAATAATTATAGTCTGCTTTTTTTTCTTTTAAGACAATTATTTGAAAGTCAGTAGAGACATAAGTTTGCAGAAGTTTTACCATATCGACACCATGGAAGCAGAATCCACACTGGATTAGAAAAGGGGATCCTGGGGGTTTGGACCCCCCAAAAATCAAAACCTAAAATTCTATTTTTGTATTTTAAAAAAATTAATAAATTAAACAATTTTTGTGGGTGTGTCAAATTTGATATAGCAGTTATTTTGTTTCCATAACATAATGAGTAGGCCTGTTATTTCCATTGTTCCTTGTGTTTTTTAACTTTTCTTATAAATAGTAATACGTATTATAACTTAGGTTTGTTTAAGTTCGCATGTCTTAGAGTATGGTAAACAAATTTCCTAACTAGTTTTTCAGAGCTAAAATAGCGTAAAATGTTATTTTAATTAGTTCAATATTTAAAAATTTTCCGGGGGTGGACCCCCGACTTAGGTAATGATTTCTTGTTTACGTTGGTATGTCTTAGAGTAAGGCGGTCCAGGCAGCCCAGTAAAATATTCAAAACTATAGTTAGCATAATTGTTAATTAATATAATTTCAGTTGCATTCAATGACACATAATAATGATTAAGAATTTATATCTGGTGTTTGGTATCAAAAGATTCGTCTTAACATAAAAATTACAGTAAAGGTAATCATTTTATTGATAATATTTTCTAGTTGAGAATAAATTAACTGTGGGTTAATTTATAATGCTTGAAGATAGCAAGAAGTGAAAGTATGTGGCTTAAGGAGGTGGAAATTCCAGATCATAGATAACAATATGCAAGCAGGTAGAGGCCCTGGTCCCACATAACATATAAACTGGTGCACTGCCCTATTCTAGGAATGAGCTCTTGTTCTTCAAGTTCATTCCTAGAAGCTTTACCCTTATGTTGGCAAGCAGGAGATTTTATATACTGATAGAAATGACGAATTTGTACTCTGGGAAAACCTAGTGTGGAAAAGGATTTGTATAGGTAATATATTTCGCGGTTCGGAAGGTGAAGTCGCGAACTTAAAGTTAGTCAAATGTCAATCCACCAATGGTAATTAAGGGTGGGGATGATAATAATTTGTCACCGAGGCTAGGTGTAGTCTGGGAGGAATAAGGGAGATACAGAGTGTTGTGTCGCCCGGTGGGACACACAACGATTTTAGTATAGAGACGGGATTGTCTCATCACTTCGGCTCTTAGGCTGGGCATAATTTCTGGACTTAGAAATTTTCACCGACGGCAATTAACTACACTTAGAAATTTTACTAGCCGCGATAATTTCTTATACTTATAAAATTCACCAACAGAATTTTATCGTCTTAAATATTTTTTTTACAACAACCAGAGTACATAAGTTCATTTATACAATTTTGGTTTTAGATACCAAGTATTTTACGCAAGATTAATCTTTTGGAAATAAAGTTCCATAGTACAACCTGCGAGCCATCAAAACGATTTAGCGAATCTATCAGAGTTTATCTGCCAATAATTAACATTGTACAATTCACTGTATTGTTGAACTTTACCACGGCATTTCAGATAATTGAAATAAATTGCTACTACAACTGATTCTGTTGGTATTATTTTAAAGAACAAATAATACCTAAGCTGTCTTTACTCTCAGCCCCTGAGAACTAGTCGACTGTTCGCACCCGATAGGCCTAGCCGGAGCAGATTTCGAATTCTTCAAATAAATATAAATTTAGCACGAACCATCCGGTTTGTGCAAGGCGCCCAACATTTACTGAGGAAGGAGGAACTGCATCAAGAGTATGGTGAATACATTTCCTAACTAGCTTTCAGGGCTAAAATAGCATAAAATGTGATTTTCATTAGTTCAGTATTTAAAAATCTTCCGGGGGTGAACCCCCGACTTAGGTAACAATTTCTCGTTTAAGTTGGCATATCTTAGAGTATGGTAAACAAATTTCCTACCTAGTTTTTCAGAGCTAAAATAGAGTGAAATGTGATTTTCATTAGTTCAGTATATAAGAATTTTCCGGGGGTAACCCCCGACTTAGGTAACAATTTCTTGTTTTAGTTGGCATATCTTAGAATATGGTAAACAAATTTCCTACCTAGTTTTTCAGAGCTAAAGTAGAGTGAAATGTGATTTTCATTAGTTCAGTATTTAAAAATTTTCCAGGGGTAACCCCCCGACTTAGGTAACAATTTCTTGTTTAAGTTGGCATATCTTAAAGTATGGTAAACAAATTTAATAACTTGTTTTCCAGAGCTAAAATAGCGTAAAATGTGATTTCAACTAGTTCATTATTTAAAAATTTTCCAGGGGTGGAACCCCGACTTAGGTAACGATTTCTTGTTTACATTGGCACGTAAACAAATTTCCTAACTAGTTTTTTAGTGCTAAAATAGCGTAAAAAGTGATTTTAATTAGTTGAATATTTTAAAATTTTCTGGGGATGAACCCACGACCCCCTTGCTTGGGGGGTATTCCAAATCCCCTGCCACTTCCAATCCTCCCCGAAATTATTTTCTGGCTACTTCATTGTTGCACTTACATTAGGGCCTATTATATTATTAATGTAATGTTACAAAATAACCCAAGAAGTGAAAGGGACAAAAAATAAATTAACTAAAAATTTGGCCCCCCCCTAGAAAATATCATATGGGCGCCCTTGATTATGACTGGCATTGTGTTGTGCATGGGACATATGATACAGAAGCAGGGCTGGAAAGTCATCTCGATCAACACAGGAAGCATGTGCTTTGAATGATGCCACAAAAAAATGTAGTGGCAGCACTAATTTCAATTTAAATTTACTCCTTTCAAGTCAAATAATGTACATAGTACTATGGCAGCATACAAAAGTCACAAAATAAACATAACTTAACACAAATTAAAAATAAAACATTAAAGGAAAGTTACAACATATAAAGTTTCAGAATACATTCTTAATGAGTTAAGTATTGAGTTGGTTATGCTATTTGGAAGAGTGAAAGTGAAAAAAGCTAACTTGCATTTCATTTTGAGCATCATTTGTCGAGAAGAACTATCAGATCTAACTCTAACTAATCTCTATTTCCAACTTAAAATAAATTAAAGGAAGCATAAAAATATTAACGAATGAATAAGAAAGAAAAAAATTAAGTGGAGGGAAAGGAAATAGACATTAAATCCATGTCTGGGATATTAATACAAGTAAGAATCAGTTTGAAAAATTTTATGTCATAACCGGGATTTGAACACGGATCTTCGGCTTAACGCGCCGATGCTCTACCATTGAGCTACCATGACAACATGCCAGTACGACATCAAATTCCTCAACTGATTCAGAAGACAAGGCAGACCACGGGGGGTTTCGGAGAAAGTTGAGGAATTTGATGTCGTACTGGCATGTTGTCATGGTAGCTCAATGGTAGAGCATCGGCGCGTTAAGCCGAAGATCCGTGTTCAAATCCCGGTTATGACATAAAAAAAAAAAAAAAAAAAAAAATTCAAACTGATTCTTACTTGTAAGAAAAAAATTGTCACAGAATAGAGTTAACAGACATTAGTTGAACACTATTACTTAATTAAACAATGACAGTTGTTTATGGCATGCATAACTCTCATTCAACTTTGTATGTAGTGTGGTGTGGTGTGCATAATGAACAAAACTAGACCACAAGTTTTCAAAGTTCATTGTACCCACAAGTTCCTGTTTTGTATATAGTGTGCATTAGATCAAGATACTGTTTCTGTGCATAACTGCATGTAATAACTGTTTCCAACAGTTTGTACCAATGAAAGATATATCCTCGCTCAATGTATGTACATTTATGTGTGCATAAATGTATATAATTATATATTCATTCCTTTTTTAAGAGTGTAGTCTTTAATAGTAGTTGTAATTTTGTATGTTTTGTCTTCTGGACCCAAGTGGTCAGCCATGGATGGCAGCCAGACGTCCATTTGTAATGGAAATTATTGGAGTACAGAATTAATAGGACCTATTATACATGTAAAATGTGGTACAAATGGTCCTGATGTAAATAAATAGCATGATTAAAATTTATGTTTATTTATGGTTATTTATTATGCATGTCTCATGATTCCACTCCTCCATCCACGCTAACAAAATTTGTTAAAACTTCTTAAAAGTTATACACTCAAGTTAAATATGTTTTGGGGATGCCCAAAATTTAAAAAATAATTTACATTTATGTAAATAGTTTGCATGTATCCATATTAAACACATCAGCCTACCATTTGAAAAAGAAAAAAATTATTTCCTTAAATAACATCTGGTTATTTCACAATCTAGTTTATCATAAACATTATTGTCACATATTATCACCGATATTACTTAAATAAAATGGATATGAACAGAGTTTAGGCCTACAATTAAAAATTATTACCACGGTAAAAAATCAGGCATTTACCAATTTAACTGTAATGTTTGCAAAAAAAGTCTATGTAGGAAAAATCAAGAGGACATTAGAAGTCAGAACTAAAGAATCAAATATCAAAATACAGACAAATTAGTGGTAGCAGCACACTTCTGGAATGATGGACATGAAGTTGACAGGGATCCAGAACTACTAAAATGTGTCCGTGGACACAAGGATCTTTCAGTTTGGGAGAGGATTTTTATTCACAAGAAGGGGAACCAACTGATGAACATTGATATCCTGACCAATGAGGACCTCATCTCAAAGTTTGTACCACGTCTGTGGGAGGGTGCCATGGCAGTTGAAGTATAGCTGTTGACAATGGTAGCGAAGGTGCCAAACTGGTACAGGTAGGCTAAACTATACCAAAAGTGAAGTTTTTGTGTAAATTCAACTCTTACATAATTATTAAGATTCAGAAGGGTTTATTAATAAATTGGAAAACATATTAAGAAATAATTATGACTTTAATATCAATAAATCAAAAACAAAATTTTTAACTTGCAAAAAAAAAGGAATTGATAAAACATAAATTAGATTGAATGGAGAATTATTTGATGAAACTGAAGAATTTCAATATCTAGGCAGGAAAATAACATGTTTAGGAATAGGTACAAAAGAAATTATTAATAGAATATATCAAGCAAAACTTGCCTTCAATAAGAAAAATAAATTATTCACATCCAATATTATTACTTTAGAAATTAGGAAGAATTTGATGTAAACATATATGTAGGCTTATGGAGCATAATGTTGTATGGATGTGAAACTTGGTCAATCCTGAAATCAGAAAGAAGAAGAATAGAAGCATTTGAAACATGGTGCTACAGAAAAATGCTGAAAATTAGCCGGATCAATAAAATTACGATGAGATGTTTATAAGAGAGCAAAAGCAGAGAAAGAAATATGGAACCAAATAAGAAAAAGAAGATAAAACTCACAGGACATTAACTAAGTCACCAAAGTCTATTAAAAATCATTATCGAAGGCACAATTGAAGGCAAGAATAGCAAAGGAAGAGCAAGACTACAGTACATGGAACAAATTAAGGATGACATGAATTAGAATTCCGGGGTGCGCGGGCGAAGAGAGTTAAGTCCACTTTTTTGTTACTGAGAATTAGAGTGACTTAACACACTATACCAGCCCAACATAGCTTTAGAGATGGATAAACCCATGAGGCACACATCCATAACTACCGTACAATTTTGAATATGACTTACTGGACTTAACACAAATGTAGAGAGCATTTTAATCTACAGTGAGTCCCACAGTGAGTCACGCGGGTTCCTGCGTCGCGGCTGGCACAGCTCCAACTCCCGAGCGATCAGGTGAAATATCTACGCTAATAATGCCGCGGTCAATGTAATGATTCAGGTTCTCACATTTACAGTTAAAATTACAATGAAAATAACCATGTGCCTCATCACAAAAGATGTTGGAAATGTTCTCCTCTTGCATACGCACAACACTGGCACCTTTTTAGGAAATTTTCTTTCACGCGCATAAGTTCAGCTTCCGAGACAGAGTTACTTTCTCTTGTGATAGGCCTATGTGATATTTTCTTTAAGTTCTTCTAACAGTATGTAAATATTATCTATGGGGAAACTTGAAGAATAAAGTGTATAGGTCAATTTGCCATACACAAGAAGAACTTAAAGACAATGTCACGAAAGAAATTAAGCTGAACTTATGCGCGTGAAAGAAAATTTCCTAAAAAGGTGCCAATATTGTGTGGATGCAAGAGGAGAACATGTCCAACATCTCTTGTGATGAGGTACATGATTATTTTCTAGTAATTTTAACTGTAAATGTGAGAACCTGAATCATTACACCAACCGCGGCATTATTTGTGTAGATATTTTACCCGACCGCTCGGGAGTTGGAGTTGTGCCAGCCGCGACGCAGAAACCCGCTTCATTGACCAACTCTTGTGTGGGACTCACTGTATAACTCTATGGACATATCTCAATTTTTTAGGATGGTGAACTTAACTCTCTTTGCCCGCGCACCCCGGAATTTATACAATAACATAGGCCTACTGACACTGAGGCTTATTTCTTAAGAAGCTCATCCATTTCTAATTCATGCTTTTCTTTAGCAAATTGTTGCTGCAATTCATGTTTTTCTCTAGTAATGGCTAGATTCAGTTCCTGATTCAATTGTTCGTTCTGTCTTCTTATTCTAGCTGCTTTTAAGTCTTCTAATGCTATTTCTAGCCTTACTTCTGCCTCTCGCTTTCTAATTGCATTAATTTCTCGTTCTGCATCATTAATGTTGCTCATTTTCTTTAATCGGGCCTTTAGTTCTGAATTTATGGCACCCTGCCGCGCTGTTAATAATTTCCTTTTCCGTGCAGGAATCGATCTCTCTTCTGCAGAAACTGAAAAGAAAAACACATATTTAGGTCTAATAATAATGGCAATAATGAGAAAATGGCAAGCATTACCTGTAAGAGGAACCCCACAAGATTAACCCATCATTGGTCGTCATGTGAGTGTTGCACTCAATTCTGAATTTAAAGTGTGTTTTACTGTTTACCACTGAGGCCAATAGAGTGAAATGAGCTTAGGCCTAGTTGATATAAGTTCTGCAGTGTTCAAACATTAATGCTGCTACAGGTAGGAAAAGACATTGTAGCCTATACAAGTAAGAATCAGCTTGAAAAATTTTATGTCATAACCGGGATTTGAACACGGATCTTCAGCTTAACGCGCTGATGCTCTACCATTGAGCTACCATGACAACATGCCAGTACAACATCAAATTCCTCAACTGATTCAGAATTCAAGGCAACCCACGGGAGGTTTCTCCGTTGAGAACACACATGTAGGACACCATTGGTGCCTTGGTTGCATTGGTTGCCTTGAATTCTGAATCAGTTGAGGAATTTGATGTTGTACTGGCATGTTGTCATGGTAGCTCAATGGTAGAGCATCAGCGCGTTAAGCTGAAGATCCGTGTTCAAATCCCGGTTATGACATAAAATTTTTCAAGCTGATTCTTACTTGTATTAATATCCCAGACATGGATTTAATGTCTATTTCCTTTCCCTCCACTTAATTAATTGTAGCCTAGCTCACATGTTTACCTTTGTATTAAAAGAGTGTCTCATTATAAGTGGCCACAAAGAAAACCAGCATATGAACATTTTTTGCGAGAGCTTCAAATGAAGGGGGACTCAGTTAATGACAGCTTCTATAGGACGGATGCCACAATAAATAAGAAATGGATGCAAGCCGAGTATGAGCTGAGAAACACAGTAATGCGCTTTGCGATTCATGGTTTTCATCATCGTATCTGCATCAGGAAGTCTTTCCATCAGGCATGTGAGGAGTGTATGTGAATTGTGCAGTGAACAATGTGAAACTTATCATGCATTAACATGCAAGAATATTTCAGCTCTGCTCAGACTAGATGTACGATAATCGGACCTAGTGTGATATGAACTGTGTTCTTGCCCATTAGGTGCTTTACATATTATTAACTAGCATGTGCCCGCGGCTTCGCCCGCGATAAAAAAAGAGCATAAAGTTAGAGCATAATAGTTAAATCATTATATTTATTAACACCTAAATCACGTGGACTACATGTCACGGTTAGATATCGTCGCCTGGTAAAAGCGATCTCATATTCGAGTTCCTTGGCCCAGAAAATCCCTGTATAGTGAGTTTCGTCCAAATCGAACGATGTTTAACCATATTTAGGTCTATGTTGATTATCCCTCTTTCGTATAGGTTGAAAATTTCATATGTCTACGGGCCTTGACATTCTAAACAAATGAATCGTCCAGCGTGGGCTTACAACATTCAAGCGATCGCGATGCTTTTATTTCCACGGTATGACAAAAATAGCCAAAGCCAACTGCAATTGATTTGACATTGAAATATATTACTGAAATCTGATGCTTCGACAGCGCTAAAATCACGTTTTCTGCCAGTTTTTCACTCATAACTCGCGTACGAAAGCTAAAATTAAAAATCCGGCTTCGAGGTGCATTCGCCCACCTTTCAGTCCATCTATGTTTAAAATTTCAGATCTCTGCGTTCAGTAGATTTCGCTGGGCATCGCGGACAGACAGACAAACACGTCCTTTTATTATTATAAGATAACATGTGCCCGCGGCTTCCCCGCGATAATTATTTCAAAACTTAAGTGCATAATAGTTATATTTATTAACACCTAAATCACGTGGAGTGTATTCCACGATTAGGTAGCGTCCCCTGGTAGGAAAAGCGACCTCAGGTTCCAGTTCCTTGGCTCAGAAAACCCCTGTATAGTGAGTTTCGTTCAAATCGAACAATGTTTGACCATAATTAAGCCTATGTTGATATCCTTCTTACGTGTAGGTTGAAAATTTCATATATCTGCGGGCCTTGACACTCTAAACAAATGAATCGTCCACGATGGACTTACAAATTCAAGCGATCGCGATGCTTTTATTTCCAAGGTAGGCTATGAGGTATGATGACAAAAATAGCCAAAGCGAGCTGTAATTGATTTAACATTGAAATATATTACTGAAACTGATCCTTCGAAATCGCAAAAAATACACGTTTTCTGCCCGTTTTTCACTCATAACTCTCGAAGGAAAGCTAAAATAAAAATTCCGGCTTCGAGGTGCACTTTCCGACCCTTTAGTCCATCTATGTTTAAAATTTCAGATCTCTGCGTTGAGTAGATTTCGCTGGGCATCGCGGACAGACAGAAGGACAGACGGAGGACAGACACTTCCTTTTATTAATATAGATAATAAGTGGGCACAAGTGAATTAAACAATTACTTACCATTCAAATCATCACACCGGTAGCTACATTCTGGAACTTCCAATATTGCTTCAGAATTTGTGTTTCCGAGGCATAGGCCTACCTCTTGCTCTATGGGCACCACCACCTCTTCTATTACTTCATATCCATCAGCAGTCCCACCAAATCCAGCTAAAAGAAATAATTAACTTTATTACGCAATGTCTGTTATTGCAACAGAAAGCTATATTAGGCCTACAGTTTCACTAGGTCAGTTTTTTTATTTAGGCCTATGACAACATAAAATGATTTCATTTTTGGTGATTAGCAGTAACTTAGTCAGCTTTTAAAACAAAGTGAAAATTGTTATGGAACCACACTGAAAAACATCAGTGCAAATCTCACATCTGTTACATAGCGCAGCAGCCATTCAGCTGAAAGTAAACAAACGCTACGCAAGGCACGATGGTCAACCTGTTTTGCATTGTAAATAGCAATAAGGTGCAAGTTAAGCCTAAAGAAACCATCTGGTAATGTTACAAAGAATCAGATCTTCATAGCGAGAAGACATGGCACAACCTATATAAGGCGGCTACCTGTATCCGGGACTATGCGATTAAGCTCTGTAATGATATAAATTAGGAATGCTATATAACTTACATGACATCATCACTGTGTCACTGTCAACACAGTCCTTTAACTCAATATCCGTCGCATTCAAGATTATCGCATCTAGTGGATCCTCTTTGTCACCATCCATCACCTTCATAGGGCTTCCCCCTGTGCAAAATTTTGCCCGTTTGCTGGCAGCCAGTTCCTTTTTCCTCTTAGTTTTTATATTGTCCCAACACTTTTGTAATTGGTTAATAGTTCGCTGAAAAATCAATTATAAAACACTGCAATAAACTATCATAATACAAAGTAGGCTTAAATTATTAGTTTGAAGTCATTATAAACTCGAAACATGCATACGTATCTTAGGTATCAAATAAATATATCTTAATCTCACAGTACAAAAATATATAAATAGAAAATTTTGTGTAACTAACCTCTGTGTGGTCGCGTTCCCTGTTGAAATTGGCTTGGATTTCCTGCCAAGCCTTTCTTTTCTGCGTTAGTGACGAACCATCCGTTTCTTTATTTTCGATGATGTGCTTGAACCTATCAATCATTATTAATAAGTATTGCTTTTCCTCTTCTGAAAAAATTGTTTCTTTGGATTCGTTGCCATGTTTATAGAAGCCAAAACAACAAGCACCCAGCTGGTTCAACAGACAACAAACCATAAACAAAACAGCGAAAAAAGGCGCTAGTTACGTGTTTCAGACTACCAACATAAGCGCTTACCTCCTATACGAGAACAAGTCCACTTATTCACGGTTGTTGATCTGTTTGTAAAATATCAAAGATATATCATGATAAATGTCTTAAATTTGTTTAGAAATCTACAAAAAAAAATTAAATTGACTCGTAATGTATTTTCTTTGCTTAACATATGGGGACTTTCATTTTCATTCTAGTGCCAGCCGTGAGTGGCTTTGTAAGGAAACCTTCTCTCCCTCCCTTCATAAAGGAGGCTATAAAGAAGAACCAAGAATTTGGTTTTGTGTTTAAGGAATACATCTTCTTTGCCTCCTTTGTGAAGGGAGGCTAAAGGATGAGCTAAAGGGAGATTCAAGAATTCTGCCCTAAATCCTATACGTGTGTACCTTCAATCAGATTCAAGTTCCAGTGATGATAATAAGGAGCTTAACGAAGAAGACAGGGAAGATGCAGGAGAGGAGGACGAGGGAGTATTAGCTGTTCCCCGTAGCACTTCAGTCATTTTTGTAGCATAGAAGAATTCAACATATTATCATCATCATCATCATTGATACATTCAACTTATTCCTTTAAAACTAATTGGTTCTGATGTTTATTATTTTTATTGGAATTCTTCCCCTCATTTTCTTTTCATCGTTATTTTGAATTAATGTGTAGTTGATCGTATGTCGTCTTTATACTTTAAATAACCTGACAATTTTTCTTAAAATGTTTGTCTGCACCGAGTTAGAGGAGAATTTAACTGGTTAAAAAGAATTATATTGAATGATACTGATATCTGTTACAACACCTCAATGTTCATATTAAAACTTTGCCTAGATGCTCGAGGATAGGAAGCTGGATATTTAATTGTGTTGGACCAGAAGTAGAAGATCGTAGGTATTTCTATTTTAGGCAGGACAAGAGGAACAGCAAATTCGAGCAAAAAGAATGAAGAACATTAAAAAATAAATACACAAAACATCTGTAACAGTGTAGCTCTATTCTGGAATATATAGCCTATATATGAATAAATAAATTTAAATATGACTCAAAATACACTGTAGCTTTAATTTAAACACCATACGTACAATTACAATAAAATCAGGTAAACTGATGTAACAAAGTGCCAGAATGTTTTTGTTTAATCAGTTATGATTGCAATTATGATATGCAGAATACCAAAAAAAAGTCAAGTATGCCGGTTTCGGGATTTGAATCATGGAACTCCAGAAAGTGGGGCCAAGACGTTACCACCTCAGCCACCTGGGTCAGTTTAACGGTCTAGTTGGATAAGCGCATGTAAAGCAATAGTGTTATTTGACATAGCTAACTGTATTTTAATTGCCAAAGCCTTATAAGATCACAGTAAAACAATTGACTATGTTGTCATGATAACTGATTTGCATTTCATAAATTCTTTTGAATACGTATATTACCGTAAAATAGGCACTAAATTGAGCATTACTCCGAAACAGGTCAACCAATTTTATCCAATATCAGTTGACGTCTTCCCATGTACATTATAAATGGGTAAACAAAGTTTCAGGAAAATCCAATAAAGCGTATTTGAGTTATCGCGACTTCTTATATATATTAACATAAAAGGCACTAAATTGGACATTACTCCGGTACTGGCCAACCGATTTGGTCGAATATCAATAGACATCTTCCCATGTGCATTATACAGGGAATCCATTTTATGCGGAAACTTTTTAACAGCATTGCCCCTGCTCACACTTTCCCCGCTGTTGTGCTTGCACCGGCGGGGACCGTGTTCCGTTACTACCGGCAAATCAATAACTCAACCAATTTATTATCAAAATAGGCCTACATGTAGAGGCTTATTACTCACCATTTATTTGAGATACTGTTGAAAATGACCCCCGTCAGCAGTAAGACATACCTCACATCATTTAAACAAATTATTTGCCACTTTCTGTAATTCCGCTTCGGTATGCACGTGTTATTTCGGCCTTAAATTCTTCTAAGGTAGGCCTATGAGGATTATTTCGGTAAACTTTTCCCTTTAGGTATCCCCAAAGATAATAATCACAGTACGTTAGGTCGGCTAATCTAGGGGGGGGGGGGCATAAACCCGTGCTAATTATCCTGCCATCGAAAACTTCACGCAAAGTTCCTATAGAATTATGAGCGGGATGCGCCTATATGGCAATGCGGCAGTGATGCGAGGTTTCCTCATAAAATGGACTCACTGTAAATGCGTATACGAAGTTTCATAAAAATCCGGTGAACCGATTTGGTTCAATATCAATAGGGTTCTTCCCATGGACATTATAAATGTGTTTTCCAAGTTTCATGAAAATCCGAAAAAGCGTAATTGAGTTATGGCACGTACATACACACAGACAGACGGACAGACATTTTTCGTCCCCACACACAATCTCATAAAGTACCATACTGGCACTTAATAACAAGCAGTAAAATATATTTATAAATATATGTATAGCCAATAAATCACAAATATGATTATCAACTCACAATTTAGCATAAATATAGAGAAACTTCAAATATTCCATTCAATTTCCATACACAAATATATTATGTCAAGTTTACAAGTCAGAAACAAGTGCAGCTGAATAATTATAATGAAATACAAACGAGGTAATATTCCTAAACAAGCATCTGGCTCATTAAAGCCAATATAACTTAGGTAATTAAGCAATGAATAGAATTATACTGAAACTGTGAAATGAACATGATCAAGTAAGTGCATGAAACTTTAGAAAATACTGGAAAGACCGAAACAGTAACTGAGTGCTAAGAACATTCTGTACATTATATTTAAGACCAAATCAAAGACTAAGTACTGCACACGACTTGTAACGTGAAGCTAACGGCAGGAAATCTCATTATTAAATGTATTTATCACCTATTTATTTAAAAGATAATTTCATTTTAACATCAGCAGAAAATATAAATCAGCGGTCTACAGTAAGGTAACGACGAAACACGTCACCAAATTTTATATACTAAATTACGTTCATTTATAGGATACAAACTATATAATATCCATGGCAAAGATGACCAGAAGAATAATAGAAAGCACAACAGGAGTAAACAACGATACCGGAAATTTGTCATATGAAAACAAACCCAAGCAGCAATAGAGACTACGCGCAGTGAGGAATGTAAACATATCCACACACAGACAATACAGAGAGAAAAATCATTGCACCATAATACAAGATGCTCAAGACTAGAAAATGTAATACTCAATAGGCTAATTATGATTTAGAATTAACTGCCAGAAATGTACTCAGAACTAGAAATACCAAATCAAATCAAATCAAATCAAATCTTTATTCACCTTTAAATACAATATATTTGTACAATAGGCTTCGTCAGTTTTTGGATAGTTTTATATAATAACAAAAAAGCTAAGAATACAAATTTATATCCATAATATTTTCTGGTATATTACTCTCTAAAAATTCTTCTACGGTGTATATCGCTTTGCTTTTGAACCAAATAGATAGAATATTGTACAGTTGTTTTTTTTCAAGATTTCTTATCTTTAATGGAATTTTATTAAAAAAAATTATCTCGCCCTATAAAAATCATTAAAATCACTGACAAATAACCATTATGAACAATACAAAACCGTGAATGACTGGAATTAAAATAAACAGTACCTTAACTGAATAATATTAAAGCCCAGAGATATCCACTAGACCATACATGGGCATTTACTGGTTCGCAAACCACTTGTGGTTCTTGAACTTTCCGCATAACACACAAGATGGCATTGCGGACATTCGGTGTACGTGGTAGATTATTCCCATGCAAGTCATATTATCTTTGCAAGCAGTGACGGATCGCGACACAGTTCCGATTGGAAAGGCGTTATGACACATTCTAAGCCTTTGTAAAATGAAATAATTGCACACGTAAAAGAATAATTAAAAATACAATATTGTTTGTATTATTTGTTTCTTGTAGTGTACATTTTAAAGTGAAATTAGTGTTTCCCTAAGAATGAGCAACCGCACTGCACTTATTGTCTGCTTGTGTCTCCATCTATCCGTTCTTTTCGAACTATGTGTAAGTTGACAAAAGTTTGCGGGTTGCGTGACAATGGATAGGGGTTTGCCCATGTCTGCACTAGACTATATGCCACAGTAGGCAGCGCTCATTTTAATATTATTTTAGCTTGACCTATAAATGACAATTATTATTAATTTAACTTCAATACATCACTAAGAAAATCAATATGAGAAGAAGCAAATAAATAGTTGTAATATCTAAAGAATTTGAAATAATCAGGGAATACTAGAATAACATTTCCAGACAGATCAGACCTATATCATGCTACAACTGGTCATCTTTCCAATGGTATTTTATTTATCATTAATAAGACATGAGATATGAAGATTGAATGGAAATTTTCAATAACATAACATCAAATACAGTATTTGAAAGAGATTAACCATACCTGTCAGCTTGCCAATAGAAGAGTAACCTGAGAGCAAAACTGGTCTATGATATTACGCGAACGGCACGAATCCACGCATATTAACATGACTGGATATGAAGATATATCAAACCACGAACTGAAATACAATCTATGTTCCATGTGAGAAGCACCAAGAAATACCAGCTTTATATTTAACATAATTCAGCAAAATGCAATTTGAAGAATTAATATGACGAAACAGAAATAATACTTAATCTCACATGGTGAAGAAGAACTGCAATAATTAATTTTAATAGATGAAGTGCATTACTCACCAAAGTTGTCCCCAGGGAAGACTTCGAGATTTTTTTAGATCCAATAACACACTGCCAAGCAGCGGAAGAACAACTCTTTACGAAAACTACGGATTCTATACTGGCGCAAGCGCAGAAACAGGTTTATCAGACTCTAGAATTTTCTAGACACGAGAAAAGCTGTAACATGCGCAGAGCGCACTCGTTACATGCCTTTATTGACAAATGACAAAAAAAATAATAAAATCATTATAATAATATATGATTATTTATTAAATTAAGAATAAAGTCTTTATAAGTATATATACAAGTGATCCCGGTATGTGCCATGAAGACTCGTAGGGTTTCCAGGAGGTTGAGGCTCCCAGATTGAGACATCGGCACAGGAAAGTGGTATGGTTGTCAGCACTGGCCGCTTTTTACCCCCAGGAAAACACCTGGTACTCATTTCTGTTAGAGGCTGAGTTGATCTCAGGGCCATAGTGCCACCAGAAGAATTAGGCCAACTACTACACCACGGCGTACTCTAATAAAGTATAAAGTATACAGTAATAATATGGCTAAATGAAAATAAATCTTTGTTAACCAAAATTCAATTGATATTATACAAGTGAATTAATTAGTTATTAAGTTATGTTTCTATCATAGGGTTATATCCGGTTCATCCTTAATAAAAACGATTTTGTGTGTTTACCTGTTTCATCACAAAGTAACATACATGCCTACTTAGGAAAACCCATTTCAGCTAACCTAACTGCTTGCCTCAAATTTGTATTTTTATATTGCACTTCATAGTATATTGTGATACAAGTGCCGTAAGCGGTGCATACGGATCAAGGAAAGAGTTTAAAAAACAAGGCGGTTGCGCCAAGTTTTTTCAATTTCCGAGATCCATTGTGCGCTTACGGCACGAGTATTGCACGATGATTATTTATATCAATTTAGTTATATTAATTGAGATATTAGCTGAAAATATTGTGTATATATATACATTATTGAAGATAGTTGTTATATTTAAGAAAGCGATTGGCATGTGTTGGTTGTTATGGGGACTGAATATTTGTCTTGTTAAAGTCGCCACAAACCTTCGGGCCTCGGTCCCGTCTTCCATAAAGGCTTGTATTATGATGGTTTTACTCACAGCACTTGTGATTTTTGTAATTTTTACCACACGGAGATTTCTTTTGTCTTCATAGCAACCAGATTGCGTGCGGGAATGTCAAGTTACAATACACGGCAACAATATTCGTAAGTACCACTAATTAGTTACGTCATGCAAAAAATAATAAAAAGACTGCTTTAAACCACATTTTAATAATCTTGAACAACCTTGACAGCTGCATCATCTGTCTTAGGCAGATGGTCGTTACTGATGGCTTTCTGTACCTGAGCCTCTACTTCAGTTGGTGTCCAGACTCCTTTACCTCATAAAAAGTGGAGGAAGTACCAGGAATCGAACCCAGAACTGCAGATTCACTGTCAGGGCATGGACATGCTCCTTTTTTGAGGGTCACTCAACCAAAATTATTAAAATAACTCATTTTCAACAGATAAGGGTTAATATTAAATATTTAATACACTATTCCACTAATATAAGTTGTATATTATATGTTAAGGGTAAAGGTGGAATAGTGTATTAAATATTCACTCAACCAAGATTTGGATTCAGCCCCCCTGGTCCGATAAGCAATGAAATGGAATGTTTTTTTCTTGGGATCGAACTCTGGACTACATATGAGAAGTAGCAGCAATGCACCATTACTGTTCTTTGCTACCTAAGCGCTTACATTATACAAATTTTGCTTTTTGTAAATACCACATGTCAACTGCTTATCTGGCTTATATCACTCATCAGCTGCTACAACATAAGCACGCATATTTTCCCTCTCTTTCTACCGAGCGCACTATATGGCAACCAAGGTCACCTCAGCATGCTGATTGGTCGGCATTCTTGTTTCGTAGCTCACATAGAAGGCAAAGTGTGTCAAAAAGTATGGGGTGAAAAAGTGTTTTTCAAAAATTTTGTATTTTCGCTGGTGAATATCTCAAAAGATATTTAAAATAGAAAAACATACCCTATATATGATCAAACTGAGTTTTGAATATAGTAACCTTCCCTCTACAATGCACAGTTGTTTAGATATAAGCAAAAAAGTAATAAAAGGGACCTTATAGGACCCCCCCTACAATCGGGGACTTTTAGTATAGTCCTATGTTGTTCAGGATACTCCCCCGAAAATTCTGCCAAATTTCAAAACTATGCAATTTTTTTTCCCTTTAAGTGTTTTTTTTACCTTTATTGACTGGACTAATATAGTTATTAAGTGCCAGTATGGTACTTTATGAGATTGTGTGGGGGACGAAAAATGTCTGTCCGTCTGTCCGTCCGTCCGTCCGTCCGTCCGTCCGTGTGTCTGTACGCGCTCTAACTCAAATACGCTTTATCGAATTTTAATGAAACTTGGTACACGCGTTTATAATGTCCATGGGAAGAACCCTATTGAAATTGGACCAAATCGGTTCACCGGTACCGGAGTAAAACCCAATTTAGTGTATATTTTAAAGGCGCCATAACTCACATACGCTTTATCGGATTTTCATGAAACTTGGAATACCTATTTATAATGTCTATGGGAAGATGTCTGTTGATATTGGACCAAATCGGTTGGCCGGTACCGGAATAATACCCAATTTAGTGCCCTTTTATGGTATCATATAAGAAAAGGCGCGGTAACTCAAATACGCTTTATCGGATTTTCATGAAACTTCATATACTTATTTATAACAATCATGGCAATAAGCCTATTGAATTTGGACCTAATCGGTTGTCCAGTACCGAAATAAAGAGTAATTATCAGTCAAATTAATTATAATATTTTGGTTCATTTCGAAGCATTTTGATTGGCTCGCGGCCAACCAATCAGCGGGCGAGTCCCGTCACTAAGGTAAATAAAGGGTAATTCTGGTACAACCCTTCAATTCCTATCGAAACCTTCTTTAGTAAAGGAGGGTAAAAAGAAGGCACCTTCTTCAAATGCAAAATCAAATTCTCGGTTCTTTCTTATAGAGTCATCAATTAATGACAGCTTATAAAGCTTCCTTCAGTTGCCATGGACAGTTGACTCCTACATGAAAAACAAATGTTCCCATATGTACGATTATAGACGAAATGCTGTTGTATAATGACTAATTATTTTGCTAAAATTGATTACAATTAGATTAAAGCATTGAATTTTACTTCAGCCTATGTCAGATTTATAATCCCTGACCTCTTAATAAATAAAAACATTAACTTCTGAGAATTTGGTTAAGTTGGTACTCTGCTTTAGTGAGGGCCAAATTCGCATTTATGACTAGAATATCGCGAATATTATGTTACCAATGAATGAAATTATTCTATATTGTAACATAAGATAACTAGAAGGCTCGAAATATAGCCTAATTTCGAAATACGGTGATTTTTCTTTTCTGTGAGCTACGACAATGGTATTGGACACTCAAATGTCGTAGTGTAGTTTGGTCTTGGGGTAAGATGCTTGTCTAGTAATCAAGAGATATCACGTTCGAGTCCACCCTGAAGCAAATTTTTTTTTTTATTATTATCAATTGTGTTAAATTGAGCCTATTCCATTCTTGTGTCCTATTTTGTCAATGTGCTTAAATAAGTATTACATTTTTCTTTAAAAAAACTGGGAATTCATTGTCTTTCATTGACCTACATCGTTCCTAAAGAATAACATAAGCCTATAAATGTTATTTCACGAACAGAAACTAGCTTTAAAGTTATTGCGTTGCGTTAAAATTGCATAAGCCTATACTCAGAACAAAACTGCATACCGCTAGGTGGAACTATCCTCTTCTTATTGGTTTACTGTACTATTTCATTGTCAATGCATTTTGTAAAATGTTTACATATTTTAAGAATTAGTATATCAGTGTATACCAATATGAATTAAGGTTAAGAATCAAACTTTAGACCTTTGTTCTTCCGTAAGCCCTGCTTAATGAATCGATCTGGAGTTTAACTCGGAGATCTATAATAATAATAATAATAAAAAAAAAAGTATTTTCTGTATATCATAACTGCAATTATTACTGATTAAAAAAGCATACTGGCACTTTGTTATATCAGTTTACCTGATTTTATTTGAAGTGTAATTGTAAATGAAAGAAGCTTTTCAATAAAAGAAGGGTCATTCCATATTAAATCAACAAATTTTAAGAAATTTTTTTGCCACACCATTTTTTATTTTGATAAAATTTGGTAGGTGATGTGTACCAGTCTTCTGAACCCCAAAACAAATCTTGTTATACCTCTAAAAAATTTTACTCCTGAGATATAGGCATTTGTTTGGAGCACGAACAAGCAAAAAAAGTAATTTCAGACCTGTTTTCTGAAAGCCGTAGAATTTATATTTGAATCAATAGGATGATCAGATAGGGCTCATTGGAAAGCTTAAAGAATGGACTTTCATTTGTGCATACTAAATTAGATTTAAGTTAAGTCTAAACAGACGTTTTTAGGGCTCTAATCTTCGTTCGTGAACTGTCGTTTTGCGTAATTTTAGGCATTAAAAAAACAACGAAGGACTTGGAGTAACAGGCCAATTTTTTTTTTGTTACAGTTATGTATGAGGAGTATGTGTAGGAAAAAAACTGAGCTGTTACTGGTGGTCCTTCACCCTGAAAAATTTGCTTAAACTTCGAAAAAAGTGTAAATCGTGCTTTTTCTCGGTCCCAAAAAGTAATGTGGGACAGGTGATAAAAATCTGAAAATGCCAGGATGAGAAGCCCTTATAGTGTACTTTAAAATAAAAACAAAATCATTCTGTGACTGGAAGGGATAGAGGAGCTACAAGCCTTTGAAATATCAAGAAAACAGCACTTGACCGCTACTCAAAATAGGCTAAGCAGATAGGATAATTACCACAAAATTTAATTTAAATTTACATAAAATACAAAACATTTATTTACAAATGAGAATTTTCCTCAGTTATACAACTTTCTGATTTTTTGTAATTTTTCTAGCAAATTTCCACATTTGATTTCTTTTTAAGCTACATTGATGGCAATTTCAAGTGCTGTATTTAGAAACCATTCTTATCCTGGTTTATTAGGTGTAGGTACTGGATTAAACTCTACTCTTCTATACAGTATATTGAATTATATGTTAACTAATAACTCATAAGTTTTGGACACGCACTGTTCATTGGAGTCTGGTTGCTGACCAAGTTATGTTTGAATATGCATAGCTTCATATGATCCAGCCCCTCTGTTGAATGCTGTCCACTATTCACTTTTTGAGCTGGCTCACAGCATGTAGGTTGTGTTTGTGCTTCATTATCTTTTGATTAGTTTATTTTTTAAAATTATTACTATTGTTATTTTGTGCTGAATACATGCTATTGAAATTGTTACCAGCATATTACTGTGCACAAAATGTTAAAAAAATTAAAAATCCAAATCAAGGCACAGAGACCGGTACTGACAGTGAAGATGAATGCCCAGACATTTATGAACCTGAAACCATTCTTGTTGAAACAGTTAATGATGCTTGTTCAGTCCTTGGTATTTCTCCTGTTAAGGCGCAGAAGCTGTCAGTTGAAGCTAGAACTTCAGTGTTAACAAATGAGGTTAGTATATCAGGAAAGTTAAGTAAGTCTTTTGATTTGAACATTTCAACTGATAATGAGGAATTTTCAATGAACATGCAGCCTGCCAGTTTAGCGAATGAGTACAAGCAACTAATTCACAAGCTTAAAGAAAGAAAAATGAAAGAACATTGTAAGTTTAGCTCCTAGTAGTTGGAGTATTAGTATAGTTCAGAGTGAGTTTAATGGCAGCCAATACTTAGCCCACCAGTCAAGAAATTTAGTGAAAAAGAACGGGATTTTGCCACAGAATAGGGAGAACAGGACTAGGAATAAACTTGATGAAGTTTCAGTCAAAACTGTACAAGACTTCTACGAAAATGATGAGTACAGCAGAATGATGCCAAGGAAAAGATACTGTGTGTCTGTTAGAGGACCTAATGGAGAAAAAGGTTAACATACAGAAAAGGTTAATTTGATGTAACCTTAAAGAGCTTTATGCAGCTTTTAGTGTTTAATGCATTACCTACATCCAAAAAACCAGGATAAGAATGGTTTCTAAATAAAATAGTTGAAAATACAGTACTTGAAATTGCCATCAATGTAGCTTAAAAAGAAGTCAAATGTGAAAATTTGCTAGAAAAATTACAAAAAATCAGAAAGTTGTATAACTGAGGAAAATTCTCATTTGTAAATAAATGTTTTGTATTTTATGTAAATTTAAATTAAATTTTGTGGTAATTATCCTATCTGCTTAGCCTATTTTCAGTAGCGGTCAAGTGCTGTTTTCTTGATATTTCAAAGGCTTGTAGCTCCTCTATCCCTTCCAGTCACAGAATGATTTTGTTTTTATTTTAAAGTACACTATAAGGGCTTCTCATCCTGGCATTTTCAGATTTTTATCACCTGTCCCACATTACTTTTTGGGACCGAGAAAAAGCACGATTTACACTTTTTTCGAAGTTTAAGCAAATTTTTCGGGGTGAAGGACCACCAGTAACAGCTCAGTTTTTTTCCTACACATACTCTTCATACATTAGTGTAACAGGAAAAAAAATTGGCCTGTTACTCCAAGTCCTTCGTTGTTTTTTTAATGCCTAAAATTACGCAAAACGACAGTTCACGAACGAAGATTAGAGCCCTAAAAACGTCTGTTTAGACTTAACTTAAATCCAATTTAGTATGCACAAATGAAAGTCCATTCTTTAAGCTTTCCAATGAGCCCTATCTGATCATCCTATTGATTCAAATATAAATTCTACGGCTTTCAGAAAACAGGTCTGAAATTACATTTTTTGCTTGTTCGTGCTCCAAACAAATGCCTATATCTCAGGAGTAAAATTTTTTAGAGGTATAACAAGATTTGTTTTGGGGTTCAGAAGACTGGTACACATCACCTACCAAATTTCATCAAAATCAAAAATGGTGCGGCAACGCCCATTTGTTGATTTAATATGGAATGACCCAGAAGTGAACTACATTAAGGAATTAAATAATGTTATTCAGATTATAGGACTGAAGAGTATTACTGGCTGGTACTGATTACTTACGCTTGGATGTCCTGTGCTCCAGCCTGAGTTACTTTAGACCAAAGCTCTGTAGAGGCTTCCAACACCTGTCGTAAAGTGCGATCCACTTTTGGAAGATCACCATTCCCCTCTACTTCTGCTGACAGTTGTTCTGCTGTATGCAGTATCTCATTCAAATCCAAGTCTGACATGTTTCTGAAATGTAACACAAATAATAATAATAATAATAATAATAATAATAATAATAATAATAATGTTTTATTTTACCTGGCAGAGTTAAGGGCACTCAACCAGGAGAAGAAAAAAATAAATACAAACAACTTACAAAATAATTGATTATACAATAAGTGATCTTGTATTTGTATTTATAATGTTTCATTTTAGGCACCTCAACAGGCTGTGACACATGTGTCACTGTGGCAACGTTTATCAAGTCCGCGCACATCATTCATTGTCAGCTTGCTTTTTGAAAAACACTTTTAGGTATTTTTAATAACTCACACCTTCTACAATTTGGAGGAATATTTCCAGCTTGGATAAATTTGGCAGCTTGCAGATTCTGTATATTATTGTTATAACATGCATGTATTTTTTGATCTGGCGTGTTCTATATCCTTGAGCCCCGCTCATCACAGGATCTACAGGACGAGATATCTACATCTACATTCAAGATGCAGTTAAATCGATAATATAAACCGAGTGAAAATAGTAGCTGAAGGAATTAAATGAAGGTTATTTATATTAGTATATGACAATACACTAAAAAATAGAGTTAAAAGCTATATATTCATAAAATAATACGTAACTGTGAATCATTGATCCAACCATAGGCTAATACAGTAATAGACTGCAAGCAACTATTTTTTCAACCAGTAACAAAGTTTTATTTTTTCACTTTCCTTTAGGAGCCCATTAACCAATACTCCATACCCAGTTACGAGCATTTTTGGAAGTCTATACTAATCTGTGGTGAACACCGCGTAGCAAAACATCCAACGCCTGTCCAAGTCTTTTCATTTTGCACTAGCCATCACTGCTTGTCAACACTGTTATCTTCATAAATCAAAAGCTGCAGCTTAACTGTGGGGTGAAACATGTTTTATTCCTTAAAAGAGAGAGTTAGGTGATGCCACACCCTCAAACTGGTCATCCTGTGAGCTGGGAACAGTATTGCTACCTCCAGTACAACATAATACAGTTGAGTTAGAAATGAAACGATTAAAAACAAAATTTTGAATGACATACAGTACTTGGAAATAAAGCCGCAAAAAGGAAAATGTGATAACATAAGTCGAATCTTTGATTAATACTCACTTTTTAAATGTATGAGTATTAATTCATAAGGGACTTCATAAAAGTAACATTACCCAACTGATAACATTATCTGTGATTACATTAAGCAGCGTTCACTGTACTTGTTTTATTATTTCTTGAAGTTAAAATTCAGATTTGCAATAAAGAAGAATATTGTGCATTTTTCTCTCTTAATATAACATATTTTGTGCTGTGTCTAAATATTTTTTCGACCGCCAGCGTGATCTTATGGTTAGCATCGCTGACTACAGATCCGTAGCCCCGGGTTCGATCTCTAGTACCTCCTCGGATTTTTAATTTTTTTTTATTTGAGGAGCTACTTGATAGAGAAGTAGCGGCTTTGGTCATGGAAACCACCATTAACTGCTGTGGGTGTCGGCATGCTGACCACATGCTCCCAATCCTGCCATCTGCCTATGGTCGATGAAGCAGCGGTTGGGTGGTAGGCCTTCTCCCTTCAGGGATGTAGCACCACAGAGTTTAGTTTAATTTTTTCTATATGGGTGGTTCTTCAAATACGGGAAAATTTGTGTTCCAGAGTGATATTTCTTTTCAAATTCAACATTTAAAGAAGTTTTAAAGATTTTTTCTACTACTTTCGTACCATAACAATGGTCTTCAAATGTCACTCACTTTAAATTCTAATATTCCAAAACCAAATTTAATTCAATTAAATGTCATCCACATGCCTTGTCCCATACCCCAGTTTTGTATATTCTGATGCATTCATCCACAAAACAAAAAGTTATTTCCTTTTCAACTTTTTTCCTGCCAATGAGTATGAATGTGTGAAGAATATTAACCCCTAAAAAATAAAATGAAATAAAATTGTCACCCCACCTAATGAACATAAAATATGTCCCAAGGGTTTTTGGTCATTCACATGGCTGAAAAAAATGGAATATTTCTCCAGGAATGAGAAATTTATACAACTGGCAACAGCGTTAAAAACCCAATAGGGCAGCTTGTGGTTGAATTGTAAGGTTGAATTTTGCTTGCTTACAAACAGTTTGGGATTAGCAAAGGACTTTGCATCATTTTCAAGGAAAGAGTTTTTTATTCACCGTCATTAACATGAAAATGAATATTAATCAATTTTGATTACCGGTATGCACTATGATAAACCTTCCAATTCAAAGTATTTGACTGAAGTTGAGCCCACAAAGATTTAGGAAAGGTTTGCTGAGACCACTTAAATTCCTTTTTGTCACCCACATGCCTCATGAAGGGGGTAGGGTACTATTGTGTTTGTGGTGTCTATGACTTGCAATTAAAATCTTAAATCTGATTAAATGAATTTTTTCTTTATTTCCCTCCCCCACCACCAAAAAAACATAGCAAACAGTCTTTCTTTCTCTCTCCACGTGTACATGAATGTCATTCACATGACTTTAAAAAAATTTAAATAAATAAAAATAAAAACATTTGAGCTCTGCTGGTGTCTTATTTTGACCCCTGAATTATTTTAGTATTTTTTTTTTTAGATTTTAAAAACAAACTAAAAAATTTGGATTTCAGACATTGCAAATTTTCCCGTATTTGAAGAATGACCCATTTTCCCAAATCGTTTGATATATTGAGAATGTAGTTTCAGTTACTCGCCGCATAGAGCGGGAGTGTTGCACAGCTAACATGTCATAGGACTTTTAACACACAGTTTCCTTATAGTATTAATACTTATACACAATAATGAGGGGAGCATGGTGTCATCCCAGAGAATGAGTCAACTTCACACAACACAAATCCTGTAACATATTATCTGTAACGTGAAAACCTTTCCAACTTAAGTAATTTCAAAACAGCAGATGGGTTGTCTAGAATGGGTCATTCCATGTCAAGTGAACCAATGGAAAAACGTGACCACCTCCGATTTTAGTCATACTTGGTTGTCATGAAGTACCACCTGAGATATGTTGAAGTACAAAATATCAGATTTTTATGTGTTGTAGTTTTCCAGTTATACCCTTCTGAAATATGGAAAAAAACAAAATTTTCTGCATAAGTGCAATCACAAAATGACGCATAAATCAAGCTGGAATTGACATAGATGAGTGGGAAAAGTATCAAAATGTAGCTTATATTATGAGCTTTAATTTGATACGTCACACGACTACTTTCGAAAAAAAATATTTTCAAGGTTACCCAAAAAAAATTTGAAAACTGAATTTTTCAAAAACCTATATTTTGAAAATTTTGAAACAATTCTCATAGAAACATACATATTTCAGCATCATGTCCTACAAGTTTTGATAAGGGATCGCAATGGGATCATATTTTTTTACATTTATAACAAATACTATGCACGCTGGGTAAGAATATATGACACAGGAATATTGCACTTAATTCTAAAATCCATTCCTTTGTCCAGGGAGTTGTTTACCAACATGCATATACCAACTTGTGCAAGTGGTCAAATGGGTATGAGTAAACACAGTCTGCAAGCATGTGAGTCAGCCAGGGAATGCAAGTTGTAACCTGTTGGACCTGGCTTCAGTTGTGCCTTGACTCTCATGCAGTGTGCTTCCTTTCTTCAAAGGCTGTACAAAGACTGTATTGCTGCATGTAAAGTAGTGGGTTCAGTGATTAAAATAGGCATTGTGTATTTCCCCAGTATGGCTGAAAAAGTAAGTGAAACAGCAAAGATTTTCTGCTGCAACCCTTTCAAGAAAGACAGACATCAGGGTGTGAAAAGAAGTGTGAGGCCTGTTACTGACTGGATGTGTGACATGTTTGACACCATTGTGGTAGGTATGAAAATTTGTGACAGTTGTAGGAAAGAACTATCAAAGCAGAAACAGGTTACAGATACAACAGATGACTGTTTAGTACCAGTAGCCAATACCACTAGGCCTACTAATGTTGATGAATCATTTGTAGCTTTAGATGTTACCTTAGAGTACCTTAATAAGTCTCTAAGCTCTCTAGAGGAGTCACCTGTTGCTAAGAGGAAGTTGCAAATGAAATCATACTGTGATAAAAAATACAGTAAAATAAAAAAATGTTTGACAGAAAAGGTACTAACAGCAGCAAGTACAAATACAGAGAAAACTGTTGACCATAAATCAGAATCATGTGAAGTCATTTGTCAGCTAAAAGAAAAGTTTCAAGAAGAAAATATAAGTGTTAGTGAAAAATTGCAAATTTTAACAGTACTACCTAAAAGCTGGTCATGCAGTGAAATACAAAATGAATTTCAGGTTAGCAACAGAATGGCAAGAAAAGCTAAAGCATTGGTGAAAGCGAAGGGTATTCTGGCAACACCAAATCCTAAACCAGGAAAGGTTTTAAATGAATCTGTGATTGAGAAGGTAATAGGGTTCTACAACAGTGATGATGTCAGCCGTCTTATGCCTGGAAAAAAAGACTTTGTTTCTGTGAAAACGGGTGACAGTAGTAGAATTCATGTACAGAAGAGGCTAGTGATGGGCAACTTGAAGGAAGTGTACGAGCTGTTCAAAAACAAAAATCCTACTGATAAGATTGGATTTTCGAAATTTGCTGATTTACGACCTAAACATTGCGTCTTGGCTGGAGGAAGTGGTACCCACACAGTATGCGTTTGTACAGTGCATCAGAATGTTAAATTAATGCTACAAGTGTTGAAATCCAAACAAATTACACTGAATGATGGCACAGATATAAGTAATTATAATTCCTGTTTAGCGAAGTTAATGTGTGAAGAGCCAGGCACAGCATGCCACCTTAATGAATGTCCTTCATGTCCAGGTGTAGATAATTTGAAAGATGAGTTACAGTTGCTGCTAGATAATGAACTGGTGGACAACATTACATACAAGCAGTGGGTTTCTGTTGACAGATGTAATTTAGTAACCTTCATCAAAACTGCAGATGAGTTTATAGAAACTTTGTGTGAACAGTTGTTGATTTTGAAGAGACATTCTTTTATTGCAAGAAGACAGGCAGAATATTATAATCACTTGAAGCAGAATATTGGAGTAAATGAAGCTGTGGTATGTATGGACTTTGCAGAAAATTATTCGTTTGTACTACAGGATGAAGCCCAGTCTTTTCATTGGAACAATGATCAAGCAACTATTTTTCCTATAGCAGTCTACTACAATGATCATAATATACACTACAAAAGTATTGTATGTATCTCTGAATGTCTACAGCATGACACCACTGCTGTTCATTTATTCCAAAAAAGGCTTATCTCTCATTTGAAGTTGGAAGTAATTAGAGATTTGAAAAAAATTTACTACTTCTCAGATGGTGCAGCTGCGCAATTTAAAAACAGAAAAAACTTTTCAAACTTATGCCACCATGTTCATGATTTTGGAATTGAGGCAGAGTGGCATTTCTATGCAACAGCCCATGGGAAAGGAGTATGTGACGGTCTGGGTGGTACTGTGAAAAGACTTGCAGGAAAGGCAAGCCTACAGCGGCCATACGAGCATCAAATCATGACACCAGCACAGCTGTTTACATGGAGTGAGGAAAACATCGACTCCATGCAGTTCTTCTTCTTCAATGAAGCACAATACAACAAAGAGGAAAAAATACTTGCAGACAGATTTCTGTCTACAAAAGCAATACCAGGCACACAGAAGTTCCACAGTTTCATCCCATTGTCAGATAAAGTGTTGTTGACAAAGGTATTTTCAAGAAGTGAACAGTCATCCACTTTTTCAGTGTTAGGACCACGTGTGCAACAGAGGCTGAAGCTAGCAGAAGTAAAAGGATATGTTACATGTGAGAACAACAATCATTGGTGGCTTGGTGTAGTTGTGGACAAAAATGAGACAGCACAGATAGTGGAACTGATGTTTCTGCACCCTGCAGGTCCTTCTCCATCATTTACTTTCAAAAGTGACTGTCCAAATAAACTGACTGTGCCTCTCTCTCAGATCCTCACCCTTGTGCAACCTACATGTCCCACTGGCCGTAGTTATTACCTCTCGAAGGAAGAGATGGATGCGGCAACCATGGCTCTAGAAAATTACTGTAGACAATAAATTCACGTTTTTGTCATTGAAGAAGGGAAGGTAACATGTTTTCTGTAAGTTTTTCTTTTTGATTGTAATGAAATTTTAGAATTAAGTGCAAGATTACGGTGCCATATATTCTTACCCAGCGTGCATAGTATTTGTTATAAATGTAAAAAAATATGATCCCATTTCGATCCCATAACAAAACTTGTAGGACATGATGCTGAAATATGTATGTTTCTGTGAGATTTTTTTCAAAATTTTCAAAATATAGGTTTTTGAAAAATTCAGTTTTCAAATTTTTTGGGGGTAACCTTGAAAATATTTTTTTTTCGAAAGTACTCGTGTGACATATCAAATTAAAGCTCATAATATAAGCTACATTTTGGTACTTTTCCCACTCATCTATGTCAATTCCAGCTTGATTTATGCGTCATTTTGTGATTGCACTTATGCAGAAAATTTGGTTTTTTTCCATATTTCAGAAGGGTATAACTGGAAAACTACAACACATAAAAATCTGATATTTTGCACTTTAACATATCTCAGGTGGTACTTCATGACAACCAAGTATGACTAAAATCGGAGATGGTCATGTTCAAAATTGACAAAAAATTGGTTCACTTGACATGGAATGACCCGAATGTGGAAAGCAAGATAGTCATGTATGAAAGTAATACGACCAGTGGTTTAGCTGTAGTGACAGATGAAATGTATATAATTCTTAAAAGAGATATTTGCATAGTTAAAAGTTAGATAAGTTAATTGTTTTAAGGATGTTCGTCTAGAACAGTGATCGCCAAACCGCTACTAGTAGCTCACAGGGACATTTTCGGTAGACTGCGTCAAGATTTCTCTACTTGTGCCATGGAGAATTTTTATTTTGAAGAAGACAGTGGAACTGATTGATTTTCAAAATGATTTATCTGTAAAATCGCTTTCTTCAAGCTCTGAAAGTATTTGGCCTCTTGTTCCAATTTTGGTCCAGGTTGCTCTCAAAGCGAAGGCAATGTTCAGCTCTACATATCTGTGTGAGGTTTCTTTTTCAAGTATGAAATCTATTAAAAATAAGTACAGAAACAGACTCACTGATGAACACTTGGACAACTCTATTCGAATGGTAGCCACTACCTACTCTCCCAACATTAAAAAACTTGTTGATGACAAAAGAACAGTTTCATCCTTCTCATTGAAGTTAATAGCCTTAGAAGTGTAATAAAAAAAAATTCTGTACGTACATTTGTTACTTATTACTAACTACACATCAATTTCTTTCTTATTTACACTTCCACTTCAATTTCTTTTAGTTGCATACAGTTTAGTTAAAATTTATTTCATATTTAGGCAATAAACAAATGTAAGATTTTTTAAGTTGGTAGCTCACAGTAGGATTTTAAAAAGGTACGGTAGCTCAGAAGCTTCATAAGTTTGCCGACCACTGGTCTAGAATAACTAAGAAAACTGGTAAAGAATTCAATAAACATTAACACTGGGAAATGGACAATGCATTGTTTACTAGCTTAAACTGTCATTTAAATTCTACAATGTGTTATTCAACTGTGATTTTAAAATCGCATGTGATGTTGCGAAGCGAAAGCTTATTCTGGAGCAGGTCATAACAGAGTGCGTTACAAGCTCATCATGAGAATGCATAAAGTATTACTTATACAATGTGGAATGTATGCGATATAAAGATTAGCGACAACTTTATCTTATTTTTAAGGGGTCTTTATATTAAGAAATTTTCGTTTTTTTTCCGATTTTCTCAAAAACGGCTCCAACAATTTTGTTTACATTTTGCACATGGGTTGTTTATACCAAAAGCTAATACCTTTACTTGAAACATTTTTTTCAAAACAATTCTTGAAGGGTAGTTATAAGCCACACACTCTGAATACGTGTTCTTTAAAATATGGCCTCTTGTAACGGAAACGTACCAAAACAAAACTTCGTATTTGAGTTAGTTATTTTCCTCTGTCACTATATACTTAATTTCGAATAGTCATCAATGTTGTCACTGCACTCGAGTCTCTGTACTCAATACGCACTTTCCAGATAGGCTACTTCTGACAGATAAACCGGTGAATTCCGGTGTCAGTTTCCTCAATTTCAAGTGCAATCCTTTAAAACCTTCAGTATTATTTCATTTTGTCCACTTCACAAAAATGTACCTCCTTTTTTGTTTAATTATGCCACTCGGACGGGGTTGAATTTCAACCATTCACAATTATGCTTCCTGCAGACTGGGTTATGCATAATTATATATATCTTATATCTTATAGATGGGTCCTCGATACTTGCATGGTATCGGTATTGAGCAATACTTCAGAAAACTCGCTTGGTACTTTCTCAATACTTTGGTAATTCTGCAATTAAGGAAATGCGGCATCTCTTTCTGCTTTTAGTAGTCTACTAAATTTAGCAAATGCTTCCATTTCTCCTTGAAATGGAGAAAACCACTCTGTGACTTTTGTCTAAGTCATAAATAAAGACAATCCGATTTTTAAAATCCAAACAGAAGAGATTCTTAATTGTTTCGTTTTCTGTGAAACGTTTCAATAACAACCAACAAGGAAGCTGAATGTCCAAACCCCATTGTAATTTTTGAACAAAAACCTCTTGTAAGAGACTGTTTCAAAAACTAATTTTAAGTTTTAATGTAGAGTTTAAAAATAATTAACTTATAGGCTATTGATGATATTAAATTTTGTCTCACTAAATAACTTATGCACACTTAATTTAGTTGGTATTATACAGTTCTCTCAACTTTTAGTTTTTAATGTAGGCCTACCTATTTATTGAAACTGGAAATGTTGACGGCATCGAGTATCGAAGAAAAAATCATGTATCGGTATCGAATATCGATAAAATCTGGTATTGACCCATCCCTAATATATAAGTCACGTTCCGCCATACACTGAAACATTTGTAATAAATTGATATTGTTATCTTAATATTTTTTGTCCTTTTACTCTTACCGGTACAAAAATCAGATAAAGTAGGCCCTACCGTATATCTTGTAGCATGATATGTGCTGCGGTTCAAATCACAAAGATATTTGTCATGGCTAACTGTATTGCAACTTCCAAAGCCATATATATGTACACCGTAATGCAATATTTTGTCATGAGAACTGATTTGCATATCCGTTCAACTCTTTCCAATGATTAGCATAAAATAGGCATTAAATTAGGCATTACTCCGGTATCAGTCAACCAATTTGGTACAATATCAATAATGTGTTTCCAATGGACAACAAGTTTCATAAAAATCAGATAGAGGGTCAATCCATTCGAAATGAACCAGGCCAAGTTGCTCGACATTTTTGATTTTCCCAATTTTTTTACCAGTTATTTCCAAACTAAAGGTGAGTTCAAAACTATGGTAAAAATTTTTTTGGGCTCATACTTTTTTTTTTGGCGGCCATTTTAAGTTTGCTTTTTAACCATATTTCAGTCGAAAACATGTTTTGCACAAATGTATGTAACTCTGCTAATTTTATAGATAACAAGACAAAATAAACACCAAAATTATCAGAATGAAATGCTCTACATTTTTGTTTTAACACAATATTACCTAAGTAGTGAGGAAAGTGAAGAAAAAAATCAAAACTACAAATTGAAAATTGACTTAAAACGGGAGTTTTAGTGCCGCAAAATTATTAGAAGGAAGAAAGACTCGCCCTTAATTTTTTTTTTTCTGGTGTAGATCTACTAATACCGCCATAGCCGGTCCCAAGCCCGGTTGAGAAAGGGGGAGGGGGAGGAGTAACACCTCATTAAAAAACCTTGGTTCACCTGTCCCGGGTGATAGTACATTGTGAGGGACCCTTGCCAGGGATACGGTGAAGACCTCAACGACAGTGATGGCGGAGATGAAGAACATCAGTACTTCAGAACTGGCGGAAGAGGCCCCCCTACGGATGTAGGCTGGAACCGGGCAGCAGCGGGCACCAGTATTGACTTGATGCACAGAGCAAATGATGCTTTAGCTGGATCAAGTTCAAACAGTCATGGGCGAAACCAATCATAGTCTGGTTCTTCGGCCGTGATACTGCGATGTGGAAAGGAAATGGAAAGACTACCACATTATATATTTCCTGAACGTCTGATGACGGAGAATAATGATGGCATTTCCTGGAGTAAAAAATTCCGGAGGCAAACTACTCCCCCGTTCAGATCTCCGGGTGGGGAGTACTTCGGGGGGAGTCATCAAAAGAGGTGGAGATTTTAATTTCAGGATCGGGACATGGAACGTAAGAACACTCCGAAGAGCAGGAAAACTGGAAAATCTGAAACGAGAAATGGACAAATGTAAGGTTAACATAATGGGGCTAAGTGAAATGAGGTGGACAGACAGTGGTGAAATAATGTCAGGAAATTACACAATGTTCTATTCGGGTGGGAAAAGTTGTGAACGTGGAGTAGCGATAGTGATGGGAAATCAATTAGTGCAAAGTGTGACTAAAGTGGTGTGCCATAGTGATCGTTTAATGTTTGTGAAAATAAGCGCAGAACCAGTAGACATTCTGATAGTTCAAGTGTACATGCCAACATCAGACCATGACGAAGAAGAAGTAAAGAAAATATACGATGAAATAGAAGACATCATCCACACTGAAGGCAGAGGAAAAGTAAACACCTTAGTAATGGGTGACTGGAATAGTGTGGTCGGACAAGGTAGTGAAGTAAACATCGTGGGACAATATGGATTAGGAAGAAGAAACCACAGAGGAGGGATGCTAGTGGATTTCTGTCAGCGTAACAATTTGGTGGTGATGAATACTCGGTTTAAGAAAAGGAAGAACAAACTATACACATGGAAGAGCCCAGGAGACATCAATAGATATCAGATAGATTTCATACTCGTCAAACAGAGGTTTAGAGGCAGTGTGAAAGACACCAAGACTATGCCGGCTGCCGATATAGACTCAGATCACAACCTTTTGGTTGCAGACATCAGTACAAGATTGAAGAGGATACAAAAGAGTGGGAGGAGAAAGCAGAGGTGGGACCTGGAAAAGCTAAGGGAGAATAAGGAGGCAGTAGCAGAATCCTTAGAGAAATGCTTTAGTGAAGGGAGAGATGAAAATGTAAGTGCAAGTACGGAAGAGCAATGGCAAAATATTAAAATGGCTCTGTTGAATACTTTAAAGAGTCAAGTCGGAAGGGAAGCGAAGAGAACGAGGAAACCCTGGATCACTCATGAGATGCTGGAGAAGATGGAGGAAAGGAGGAAATGTAAAAATGTGAACGAAGAAGAATACAAAAGACTTAACAATGCACTAAGGAGAGAAACAGACAAAGCGAAGGAAAAGTACATGGAAGAAATGTGTGAAGAAATAGAGGAACTACAAAGGAGAGGAAGGTACGACCTCATGTATCAGAAAACGAAGGAACTGGGAGGGAGTGGGAACAAAGGAGTAAGGAATTTTGGAATAGAAAACTCTAGAGGACAAATGGCTATGGAACAAGAAGAGGTGTTGAAAATATGGGAAGAATATATAAAGGAACTTTACATTAAGCAACATCGTCCGCAAGACATTGAAATCAAGACAGAGGAGGTGATTGAAGAAGACGAAAAAGGGCCCAGCATATTGTCAACAGAAGTAGAGAATGCGATTAAGAACATGAAGAGGAGGAAAGCTACAGGAGACGATGACATACCGGTGGATTTGCTGAAAGAAATCGGAAACGAAGGTTTGAAAGCGTTGACGCAACTCATCAACAAAATCTATGAAACTGGAGAATGGCCTAAAGATTTTTTAGACGTCACAATGGTTGCTCTTGAAAAGAAACAGAAAGCCAGGAAATGTAGTGATTACAGAACAATTAGTCTGATCTCACATGTGGCGAAGATCATTGCAAGAATACTCAACGGACGGCTAGAACACAAAATTGAAGAAGCACTGGGAGAGGACCAGTTTGGATTTAGAAAAGGAAAAGGTACCAGAGATGCCATAGGCACGGTGAGGATATTGTCGGAGAGAGTTTTGTCTGTTAACGAAGAAGTTTGCACGTGTTTTATAGATTGGCAGAAGGCCTTCGACAGAGTTAACTGGATAAAATTGATGAACATCCTTAAGGAGATAGGAATCAATTGGAGAGACAGGAGACTAATTCGCAACCTGTACTTGGGACAAAGAATAAAAGTACGACTAAAACACGGAGAAACAAGCAGAGTGGAAATAGGAAGAGGAGTCAGACAAGGGTGTTGTCTATCACCGAGTCTCTTCAACCTGTATGGAGACTGGCTGGCAAGAGAAGCTTTGAAAGGATGCGGAAACTTTAGGATAGGAGGACGCCTCATCAACACCATCAAGTATGCAGATGACTTGGTAGTATTCGCCAAGAATCAAAGACAAGTGCAATACATGATGAACAGATTAGTGGAAACAGGAAGGAAATAGGCATGGAAATTAACATTGAAAAATCAAAAGTAATGAGAATATCAAAACGAGAGAAACCCTTGAGGATAACTGTCGACAATCGAGAACTGGAGAATGTTAAGCAGTTCAAGTACTTGGGAAGCTTGCTGACAAAGGATGCCCACTGCACGAATGAAATTCGAACAAGAATCGCCATGGCCAAAGCCGCATTCAACAAAAAGAGGACTCTACTGACCAGCAAGTTGAGCTTGGAACTAAGGAAGAAACTGGTGAAGTGCTACATCTGGAGCATTGCACTGTACGGAGCAGAGACATGGACCATGAGAAAGAGGGAGAAGAAATACCTAGAAAGCTTCGAAATGTGGTGCTGGAGGAGAATAGAGAAGGTCAAGTGGACAGAACGGGTGACAAATGACGAAGTACTGAGAAGGGTAGGAGAGAGGAAAATTATTCTGAATACAATTATTCAGAGGAAAGCCAATTGGATCGGACACATACTTAGACACGAGGGACTCATACATGATGTCATCGAAGGGAAGATCAAAGGAACTGCTCGAAGAGGAAGGAGAAGAATACAACATCTGGATGACATGAAAGATGGGAGGAGATACAGCAGATTGAAGGACGAAGCTGGAGATAGGGAACACTGGCGTCAGAAATTCTCCGTACGAAGACATGGACCTGCCACTAGGCAGAATACTAAATAATAATAATAATAGTAGATCTACTATAGGACTACTCGCTGTAGAAGTTTAAAGCTTGAGAACTTTGCGGTTTTTTTTATACAATTTTTCAAAAATGACCAAAACCGTATTTTGGCAATATTTGAAGTAGAATATCTCAAAAGGGACTGAGTGAAAAAATATGAAATTTAATACAGACAACACCTCTTTATAATATAAAGATGTGATAAAAATTTGGTGACTGAGACTCAACTGGTTCCCGAGTTATAGTGCATCGAAGTTGGCCATAACTGCAAACTATGCACCGAAATTTCAACACTCTTCAAAGCTTTGAGGAAACCAAAAATTTGTCATGCTAACTGATGAAATGTACCCTACATATACAACTCTTTTGTGTAACAAACTTAGGCTCACAAAAATTTTATATTCAAAATTACAAAGTGAATTTTTACTATTAAATTACCGTTAAATTTCGTGTGCCTATAACGCAATTTTTGGCCAAATTCAAAGCACTGTTACTCTGGAACCAGTTGAGTCTCAGTCGCCAAATTTTTATCACATCTTTATGTTATAAAGAGGTGTTATCAGTATAAATTTCATAATTTTTCACTTTGGCCCTTTTGAGATATTCTACTTCAAATATTTCCAAAATACAGTTTTGGGTATTTTTTAAAAATTGTATATAAAAAAAACGCAAAGTTCTCAAGCTTTAAACTTCTACAGCGAGTAGTCCTATAGTAGATCTACACCAGAAAAAGAAATTAAGGGCGAGTCTTTCTTCCTTCTAATAATTTTGCGGCACCATAACTCCCGTTTTAAGTCAATTTTCAATTTGTAGTTTTGATTTTTTTCTTCACTTTCCTCACTACTTAGGCAATATTGTGTTAAAACAAAAATGTAGAGCATTTCATTCTGATAATTTTGGTGTTTATTAAGTGCCAGTATGGTACTTTATGAGATTGTGTGGGGGACGAAAAAATGTCTGTCCGTCTGTCTGTCTGTGCGTCTGTACGCACCATAACTCAAGTACGCTTTTTCGGATTTTCATGAAACTTGGTATAAACATTCATAATGTCGATGGGAAGAACCCTATTGATATTGAACCAAATCGGTTCACCGGTACCGGAGTAATGCCCAATTTAGTGCCTATTTTAATAGATTATGGCGCCTTTCTCATAGAAAGGCGCCATCACTCAAATACGCTGTAACGGATTTTCATGAAACTTGGTATACCCATTTATGACGTCCATGAGAAGTGCCCTATTGAATTTGAACCTAATCTGTTGACCGGTACCGGAGTAAAACCCAATTTAGTGTATATTTTAAAGACGCGGTAACTCAAATACGCTTTACTGGATTTTTATGAAACTTGGTATACACATTTACAATGTCCATGGGAAGACGTCCATTCATAATGGATAAAATAGGTTGATCTGTTCGGAGCAATTTAGTGCCTATTTTATGGCAATATACGTATTCGAAAGAATTTATAAAAAAAATGAAAATCAGTTATCTTGACAACAGAGCCTATTGTTTTACTGTGATCTTATAAGGCCTTGGAAATTAAAATACAGGTAGCTATGACAAAAAACACTATTGTTTTACATGCTCTTATCCAACTAGACCGTTAAAATGACCCAGGTGGCCGAGATGGTAGACCTATCTTCTTCCGTAAGCCCTGCTTAATGAATAAATCTGGAGCTTAACTTGGAAATCAATTTTAAAAAAAAAACATATTCTGTAGGCCCTATATCATAATTGCAGTCATAACTGATTAAACAAAAACATACTGGCACTTTTTTACATCAGTTTACCTGATTTTATTTTGTCTTGTTATCTATAAAATTAACAGAGTTACATACATTTGTGCAAAACAAGTTTCCGGCCGAAAAACTGTTACAAAGAAAACTTAAAATGGGCGCCAAGAAAAAAGTATGAGCCTAAAAAATGTTTTACTCTAGTTTTGAACTCACCTAATATTGGGGAGTAACTGGTAAAAAAATTAAGAAAATAAAAAATGTAGAGCAAAAATTTTTATTCAATTTGGTTCATTTCTAATGGATTGACCCTATTTTGGCATTATTTGAAGTAGAATATCTCAGAAGGGCCTGAGTGAAAATTATGAAATTTATACACATAACACCTCCTTACGATATAAAGATGTGATAATAATTTGGTGACTGAGACTGAACTGGTTCCAGAGTTACAGTGCATCGAAGTTGGCCAAAAATTGCAAACTATGCACCGAAATTTCAACGCTCTGAGGAAATAATAAATTTGTCATGCTAACTGATGAAATGTAGCCTACATGTACAACTCTTTTGTGTAACATACTTAGGTTCACTAAAATTTTGCATTTAAAATTACAATGTGGATTTTTACTATTAAATTACCGTTAAAATTCATGTGCGTATAATGCAAGTTTTGGCCAAATTCGATGCACTGTAACTCGGGAACCAGTTGAGTCTCAGTCACCAAATTTTTATCTCATCTTTATATCATAAAGAGGTGTTATCTGTATAAATTTCATAATTTTTCACTCAGTCCCTTTTGAGATATTCTACTTCAAATATTGCCAAAATACGGTTTTGGGCATTTTTGAAAAATTGTATAAAAAAACGCAAAGTTCTCAAGCTTTAAACTTCTACAGCGAGTAGTCCTATAGTAGATCTACACCAGAAAAAAAAATTAAGGGCGAGTCTTTCTTCCTTCTAATAATTTTGCGGCACCATAACTCCCGTTTTAAGTCAATTTTCAATTTGTAGTTTTGAATTTTTTTCTTCACTTTTCTCACTACTTAGGTAATATTGTGTTAAAACAAAAATGTAGAGCATTTCCTTCTGATAATTTTTGTGTTTATTTTGTCTTGTTATCTATAAAATTAACAGAGTTACATACATTTGTGCAAAACATGTTTTCGACTGAAATATGGTTAAAAAGCAAACTTAAAATGGCCTCCAAAAAAAAAAGTATGAGCCCAAAAATTTTTTTACCATAGTTTTGACCTCACCTTTAGTTGGGAAATAACTGGTAAAAAAATTAGGAAAATCAAAAATGTAGAGCAACAAATTTTATTAAATTTGGTTCATTTCTAATGGGTATTCGAGTTATCACACATACAGACAGATGGACATCTTCCCATCCCCCACAAAATCTCAAAAAGTACCATTCCGGTACTTAATAAATGGATATTGACTGGACAAAGCTGGTTTTGGAATTTCTAGAACTTGCAATCTTCGCCTGGGATTTGCAGTTTTTTTAAAATCGGTTTACTTGTTTTGATATCCACAAGTTCATTTTTAGCAAGAAAGTAATTTCAAAGTCATCTGGATAGAAATGCTCAGAACAAACAACAGAACTTCGGGTAGGCTCGAAATTATGCCGTTTTATTCTATTGAGCCACATTTTTAATCTGCTTGGTGATCTATTTTAAGAATACTTACTCCTAAATCTACATTTGTGGTGTGTGAACACCGAAAACAAAGCATCTAGGCATCTCTGACTGATTGGCATACAAACTCACGTATACAAAAGTGTGACACAAGTCACTTATTGCAGTAAATGGCAGGCAGCTAGGGAGATGTGATGTCACTTCGCTGGGAGCCACATCAGTTATTCTTCGAATTTGCAAGAATGAAGCATCGTAGAAACAGGGGTTTTCACTGAGCTGTATTTCACTGAACAAAATCTTTATTCTGAGAGCCAGGCCTTTATAGCTATTTATGTAACAAGTACGCAAAGTAAGGCTTTAGCGTGCATGGTGCATACAATAGTTTTCATAAAAGTTCTTTAATTTCATGAGCTCAATTTTTTCACTCATTTTCAATGATTCTGCATAAAGAAAGCAAAGGTACAGGCAGTGCATGTTCATAAACTTTGCTTACTGTGGATTGTTTTTCCCTTAAGACATAATGTTGATTATTTCAACTGAAATTACGTGTTATTTTCATATTTTCGATAACAACACTTATTATGCCTTGTTAAAAGAAGCAATCATACAAGAGGCTCATATGAACTAGTTTCTTTCAACTAGCACCTGTGGCCTAGGGACTAAGCTATAGCGTAATAATGCAAACCTTGCACGTTCGCACCAGCCCTCAGTGATAAAAAATATAAAAAATTATCATCAAATTTATTTCTTAAATTCAAGATTTCTAACTGATAATATTTACCCAACCAGGACTTTCACTGCGCAGAACCCCAGAAACAATGTCAAGTTCTTTTATTCCTGCTGTAATAAAAAAACAAAAACAAGATTTACTATGCTTGTTAATAGAGAAATAAAACCCTTAACATTTAAAATGGAATTTACAATGAAGAGATATCTGTGCCATAGTAGACATTATGTCCACTAGAGGTTACCATGTTGCTTTGTAGCGGCCTAGGCTGATAAAGTGCTACTTTAATGGCATGTTAACAGTCCGAGAAGCAGCAGCTGCTTTAGAGAGAATGTAAAAAAAAAAAATTATTTTTTCCTTTCTTCTCTCCCTTTTCCTCCTCTTTCCTCCCTTTCAATCACTTCTCCTTGCCCTACCTGCCCTTTTGGGACCTGGCTTTGTAACTACATCACAAGTGATTGCTGAGCAGTGAAATGAAAATTCACCTATTAAGTCTAGAGAGCTTTAATACATGAAATCTTTCTCAAATCAACGTCTTACCATGCTGAGTAACACATGTCCACACGACCGGACCGGACCAGGTAGGAGGGGTTTAGGGTAGGGACTAACCCTAAACAGTGAAACATCATAAACAAATATTGTAACTGGGATTCACAGTGAAGTAATCGAATACACACAATTAATTCTGTTTTCACTCAACTTCACTAATATATATTAGTGAAGTTGAGTGAAAAACAGAATTAATTGTGTGTAGTGAAACATCAGCCAAAGATAGTTTTAAGTGAGTTCTGCTCACTCTTGCTTTCCAGTGCTTTGGCATGGCGGCAGTCCACTTTCCCTGTACTTCTCCAAGCCTTCACCCTGGCTATCAAGCTGTGGTGAAAGATAGGTTAAGATGGTACTTTGCGACACAAGCTGGTCTCCTTTCCACACACCTCTCTCCTGGCCGCTTCCCCGCAGCGCATGCCATCATGCCTGTAGCCGCTGCTCGACCTCAACGCCGGTAATGCATAATTGCAATTGACATGTCACCTAATATTTCACAATTACAAAAAAAGCCGTATTATAACATTAAATATGGCTTAATTGATGCAGGAAAATTCCCTTGCACCAACACTACTGTTTTCATAACTAACAAAATATCTCAGAATTATAAAAACCGATTCTTGTGTTAAAACTCATGAAATCCCCCTAACATAACTCTAATATACGAAAGCTTCCTTCAGTGCTCAACAATCACTCGTAGCGTAGTGGTCAAAACTCCTAGCTATAATGCTAGGGGTCCCGGGTTCGAATCCCGGTCGATCCAAAATTTACTATTAGGAATAGGTCTCAAATAGATAGGTAGGGGAAAGAGGAAGAGAGGAAGGAGACTGGAAAAGAAGAGAAGAAGAGAATAAAAAAGAAATAAATTATTTTTTCTGTTTCATCAGTTGCGTAAGAGATGGCGCTACCGTCGCTGCTAGTAGCCTAGTTCAAATGCCGCCACTAGGGGAGGAATTGAGAGTAGGAGTGGGGGACTCAGTTGCGTGGTAAAGTACCATTTTCCCATCCAAATAGCCTATAAGTCGCACCTTGAGATGAATCGTTCCCGCCCACCTCGCCCTCTCTGATTGCACTTTCATTTATACCACGATCTAGCAAACTCTTCTTTTGGTAAAATCCCATTGGCGGGGACCATTTTTTAGAACCGAGATTCTCTTCATAAAACACTTATATCACACGAATTTTGTTATAGATAGATGTGTGGAGAGGATATGTTGTCTTGGCAAATGATTTGGTCCAACCCACCCGCCCTAATTGATACACTTTCTTTTATATCACGATCTAGTGAAATCTCCCTTCTTCTCCACAATTTTTCTGTCCTTGTCATCCTGATTGGACGTTGCAGGTGTGATGTCATATCGCTAAACAAGATATGATTGTGGATAAACAGTGTGACAAACCTATAAAGGTACAAGCCAGTAGCTGCTCATAAGAAATGGTGGTGGTGGTATTCAGTATATTGCTCCTTCACTAACATAAACGTTCCTAACCTAACAAAACATTGGAGACATTCAGTATGATGTAATTCGCCTTGAAATCGAACAATAAAGTTGTGAAAACTGATGTTACAACCGGCATATGCCATATTTGTCATCTGCTGCTACTATATAAAAGGACAGTTGGTAACCGTGCATCGCTCATAAACAAAAAACATCACACAGTCTGTGTAAATGTGAATATCGCGTGAATTGGTCCCCGTCATTGGGATTATGCCCTTCTTTCTTCGTATTATGAAGAAACTCATGATTGGACGATGGTGGTGTGACATCATACCGCTAGACGAGCGGTGACAGGCTGACAAACCTCACAGGAGATATAATATGGCACATTTTCAAACCCTACAGTGTATTGTACATTATTCGAAAATGCAAGGGCACTTTACTACGGCTGCCGCTTCCGCTTCGTACACTTAACTATGTAGATGTAGGCCTATGTAGATGTAGATATCTCGTCCTGTAGATCCTGTGTTGAGCGGGGCTCAAGGATATAGAACACGTCAGATCAAAAAAATACATGCATGTTATAACAATAATATAGGTCTACAGAAACTGCAAGCTGCCAAATTTATCGAAGCTGGAAATATTCCTCCAAATTGTAGAAGGTGTGAGTTATTAAAAATTCCTTGACAGCTGTTTTGAAAGGTTTGCTCTTTCTTTGAATACATAATAATTTAATGTTGTTTGGAAGCTTGTTATATATCTGTACTGCAGAATAATAAGCACCCTTCTGTAAGAGTTTTAACGAGTTATTCGGTCTGTGTAGATCATTCATGTTTCTGGTAGTACGTCCGTGTACACTAAAATTAGTTTGAAATTTATCAATATTATTCACTACATAACACATAACAGAGTATATATACTCCCCTGTAAGAGTGAGGACTTTTAATTTTTCAAATAGCGGTTTACAAGATTCCCTTTTTTTCTTTCCACATATTATTCTTATTGCCCGCTTTTGTAATCTAAATATTTTCTCCCTATGGGAAGAGTTGCCCCAGAATATGATCCCGTACCTCATTACCGAGTGGTTAGTGTTATGCATTATTTAGACTATATGCAGAGGTGGGTACAAGGCACTTGCAACGATATACAAGGACAGTGGGTACAAGGCACTTGCGACAATATACAAGGACAGTTGGTCACCCTGCTTCGCTCAGAAACAAAATACATCACACAGTCCATGCAAAAGTGAATATCGAGTGGGCGGAGCTTAAGGGGCGACTTATATTTATTTTTATTTATTTATTTATTTCCAATCCACCATATTAGTCAAACACATGTTTGCTATCGGCTTCGTTGGACTTCGCCGCAGGTTCTGTCGTTTTCTACGTTTTATAATCATCCTGAATTGATGTAGATGTAGATATCTCGTTCTATAGATCCTGTGTTGAGTGGGACTCAAGGATATAGAACACGTCATTGAACCTTAGGCAATGAAATAATATATTGCAGGGAGAAGTTAAGACTTCGGCAAGATTACACTTTGCGACCCACCCGGCTCCCCTTTCCATCGGCCTGGTCGCCCGCATGCTCGCTTCCCCTCCGCCTACCGTGCATCTTCCCCGCTATGCCTCATGCCGGCCGCTAATAAGCGCCGCTTGCTGTGTTAAGCCCGCAGCTTGCTCTAATAATTGCAATTACCATTGTTAGATCAAGAGCCTATAGTTTTAGTGTTTTAAATTAGCCTCTGTGTTAGTTTGGCGTCTCCGCCAATTATTTGCCACGAATTAGTCATATCCTGTGCAGGTGTGGACGTGCAGCGTGCCATACCGCGCCAGTGTTAGTTAGTTCGGATCGAGTCGTCACGGTATATAGACACGCGTCACAAGCGTTCCTAATTGTGTGGACCTTTTCGCTATATATATCAATTCCTCATCTGTAACTCCGCGTATATCAGGCTCCTAGAGTGTAGGCAGCTTTACGTGTGAAATCCAGGAAATAATCTTGTATTTTAATGTTAGTTACAAGAATTTACATTGGTCTAACCTAGAAGTCTCGTGCTGTGTACAGGCTGTGTCTAGCGTTACCTTCGCCAAAGGGCGGGAGAATAGTTTTCTACAAGAACATTAACTGTATTCATTCTTTTATTATTATTGTGTATAAGTGCTGTATACATTAGTTCAGAATTCAGGCTTCTTGAATATATATCATTGCAAATTACCCAGGTTAAAATCTCTGTCCCAGCAACCTACAGTCCATTGTCTCCCTTCGATTATTATTTAATTGGCATATGCCTGGTCCTCCGAAAACACCTCCATTATACCTTTATTCCTAGTTACCATAACTAACAACCATTATAAAAAACAAAATAAAATTTCACGAATTATAGAAAATGTCGAACAATTAAAAAAATACCCTTGTACCAAACATCATATTTCACGATCTTTAAACACCGATTTGATAATATAAAAAATCGAAATGGGGAAAAATATATATTGCGACTCACCCGAGTCCCCCACCACTACCGCGTGGAAAGTAGGGGTTTTGGGTGGGGAGAAAAATAATTTATTTTTCCTTTCTTCTCTTTCTTTCCCGTCTCTTTCCTCTCTTCCTCTCACCTCCTCATCACCCTACCTATCTATCGGAACCCCTAGCGTTATAGCTATATAGGAGTCTTAACCCACTATGCCACGAATGACAGTTGAGCAGTGAAGAAAGAAAGATTTCATATATAGGTACTAAGGGTGACTTCATGCATTCGCGAGTGTCAACGCAAGAATAGCTTTTTCAAATTTTGAAATGTTTTGTTTGTTACGAAAAGAGTACTGTTGGTGCAAGGGAATTTTTCTGCATCAATTAAGCCATGTTTTGTATCATAACACGGCGTTTTTAAAAATTGGGAAATATTATGTACATTTCGATTTTTTATATTATCAAATCGGTGTTTAAAGATCGTGAAATATGATGTTTGGTACAAGGGTATTTTTTTAATTGTTTGACAATTAAATTGCAGAACAATGTAATTTTATTTTGTTTTTTATAATGGTAATTGCAATTATTAGAGCAAGCTGCGGGCTTAACACAGCAAGCGGCCGGCATGCGCCATAGCGGGGAAGATGCGCGCGGGAAGATGCGCGGTAGGCGGTGAGGGGAAGCAGCCGATGGACGATGGAAAGGGGAGCAGGGTGAGTCGGAAACTATAAACTTGCCTCGAAATGTACATAATACTTCCCAATTTTTAAAAACGCCGTGTTATGATATAAAACATGGCTTAATTGATGCAGAAAAATTCCCTTGCACCAACAGTACTCTTTTCGTAACAAATAAAACATTTCAAAATTTGAAAAAGCTATTCTTGCGTTGACACTCGCGAATGCATGAAGTCACCCTTAGTACCTTAAATATATGAAATCTTTCTTCACTGCTCAACTGTCATTCGTGGCATAGTGGGTTAGGCATAAACCAAGTATCGGGTGCTAAATAGGCTCCGCCCATCCCGCATTCCGTTGCCATGGCGACAGCAGCTGTCGGCCGGCGACCTCTCGCTCGGCTCTCGCCCCAATCTTCTTCCGACCGTTCCCGAACGTACTCCCAATGTCCCCGCCTTCACTCGACTTGAAAATACGATTCCCACGATGCGACAGTGCCCCTTGTACCAAATATTCAAAATACGAGATGCCCCTTGTACCAAATATACCCACCTAAGTATTTACAAATTATATTTACGAATTACCAAGGCACCATTAGGATATATGTTTACCAGAGCCTCTTTAGCGTAACAGGACTCACCACGTGAAGGTAGAGGTTGGTTTGGGAAGGAGAGGTTGTATTAGTTAGCAAAAAATGTACTTTGCTAACGTCACTTCACTTCCCCTTGAATTTCACAGTTATACAGAACATTATCATTCTTATTACTCGTCATGTATTACACGTCTCTGTAGTACAAAGGCTAGAAGTTTTCTCAATTTTTATTGCAACGAGCCTCGTGGTGTAGTGGTCAAGGCGATGGACTAGAACGCTCGCGGTCCCCGGATCGAATCCCCGTAGGTGCGAAAATTAGTAGGATAGGAATAGGTCCCAAATAGGTAGGTAGGGTGAAGGAGAGAAAGGAGGTAATAGGGAGGAGAGGAGGAGAAGAGAAAAAAGGAGAAAATAAAAAAAATTAATTTTCTTGTGTTTCTGCTATTTCCGCCAGATGTCTCTGCGCCGCTACTACTAATTCCACCATTACCTACTAGATGTCTCCAACTGTTTCATTTAGTTAGTCCCCGCCCTAAACCCCTCCTTCCCGGGCGGGTCCCGATAGCGAGTATGGGAGGAGCCTATTTGGCACCCGATATTTGGTTTTTCCCGTGGGTTAAGACACCTAGCTATAACGCTAGGGGTTCCGATAGATAGGTAGGGTGAAGAGGAGGTGAGAGGAAGAGAGGAAAGAGACGGGAAAGAAAGAGAATAAAGGAGAAATAAATTATTTTTCTCCCCACCCAAAACCCCTACTTTCCACGCGGGTCCCGTTAGTAGTGGTGGGGGACTCGGGTGGGTCGCAATATTATATTTTTCCCAAGACTTCTGACATCTTGAATCGCTTATAGTGAGCTCTGGCTTGTCCGTGCCCTAACACTAAAACTTAAACGGGAGTGACTAACACTATACCGAACTCACATGCGAAAAATAACTAACCTGTTACGTCCACCTTATCACAACAGGACTTGCCGGCGCGGCGATGGATCTTCAGATACTCAAAGAAAGTGATGGTTGCCAGTTATATTGCACTGAATTCACATGGGGAAAAATAAAACTAATGAAACTCATAAAATCCACCTTATCGCAACAGAAATGCCGGCAAAACGCATCAAATAATCTTCAAAAGAAACATGCCAACGTGATGCCAACTGCGAACACGAACATTGAATATTGCCAACCACTGAACATAAACTTATGGTTCTTCTTCTTCTTGAAATTATAATAATAGTAGGAACGCGCACAATTGTGCATAGGTGTCAAATTAGTTTGTGTCTTTTTTGCTATTTCTGTAATAAATAGAGCTGGTCATGAAACTCTTCTTGAAATTGGACTCGGCAAAAATAAATTTTTGTAATGGTTTCGATTGTCAACATGCAGTGGCGTAGCAAGCTTAGGTGGTACCCGGTGCGGAAAATTTATTGTCTCCCCATTTAAATAATTAAAAGATGGAACAGTTCCAAGTGTTATTTCTTGGATAGTCAAATGTAATCCCACGAGAGTTTAAGAGTTTACCGATAGATACAGCTGCAACAAATTTATTTGATGTAACTCGTAAACTCAACGGATTATGCAAAATTAGTAATAATTAATTTGTTATACAGAGTGTCCGGGAAAGACCTGACGAAAAGAAATAATTATATATCTGAAACTATTGCATTTATTGACGTGATGTTTTCATGGTTACAAAGAGAAACACGATGAGTTTTAATAAGCCTCTATGTGAGCATCATTTATGGCCCGATACTCAATTTCGTGCCACACACGCGAAAGCATCTCCGGTGTGACTAGTGCTATTGCATCGTAGATTCGGCCACGCAAATCTGCATTATCGGTCACAGGCGTGCGATACACTTTGTCTTTCACAAAACCCCAGAGAAAGAAATCCAGTGGAGTCATGTCAGGTGACCTTGGTGGCCATGGTGTAGGTCCTTCTCTCCCATGGACTGTGGATTTTGGCATTTGCAGTTGTCTTGCCGCCTCACGAATGGATTTCCTCGGGCTTTTTACAAAAGCAGCCCGTACCCTTTCAATGCCATTGTCGTTTAGGCGCGATTTCTTTGCCTTTCCCTGGTGTGACTCAACATTACCTCTCTCCAGAAATTGCTTGTGCCAATGAAGGATGCTCTTTCGGGCGGGAGGATTTCGGCCTTTGTCTGTTTGGAAACGACGTTGTAGCCTACGCACAACTTGCATTCCCAGTTCTCAGAATAAGACTGACTACACACGCTGCGCAGAACAACCTTTTTCTCGTTTCTCCTCGTGCAACAACAATGTGCATGCTCATGCGCATTACGGGATGCTACAAAACAAAACTTTTTGAGTTTGTCTTTCGAACTGTGAAAATACTGAGGTAGTAACTGTAATAGTTTCTGATATATAATTATTTCTTTTTCGTCAGGTCTTCCCCGGACACGGTGTATAAAAAAAAAACTAAACTCCGAAATCATGGTATACTATGAATGAACCATCCATAAAGCCATTCGAGTTACCATGTCACCAGTGCTACCAATGGTGCATATAAGACATAGTTAACCTAATTCAGCCAATTTTGTTAGGATTAGGGAAAGACATACATATCAAGCACATTATGCTGTACATGGTACATTGTGCTGTTAAATGACAATAAATGCTGCTATTATTATTATTATTATTATTATTATTACTACTATTATTATTAGGCCTACTATTACTATTACTATTATTATTTTTATTAATCTAAAGAACGTTATAGACAGACAGATATACATTGTTTTCGTGAGCGACAGACTGTGGGTGTTACCGTTAATAAAGCGAACATCTAGGCCAAAATACACTCCCGAAATTGTGCAAACTTTTATTTTTTGAGTGATTTTTTTATATTTTGTTTTCCAAGCGAAATCATGAATTTTGATAAAAGGACAAAATTTTGTATTTATGTCAGGTACCTTTCAAGATGTGAACCGAAGATTGGAGACAAGATTTTTACATAAAGAAAGTTTTCTCGAAAACGGCTCTAACGATTTTCTTTAAATTTTGCACATGGGTTGCTTATACTAAGAGCTATAACTTTTCTGTGAAACACTTTTTCGAAATAATTCTCTGAAGGGTAGTTATTATAAGCCACCCACTCTGAATACGCGCTCTTTGCAATGCGGCCTCTTGCAATGGAAAATCGTAGGAAAACAAAATTTTGTATTTGGGTTAGGTACCTTTTTGGGATGTGACACGAAGATTGGCGACGACTTTCTCTTATTTTTAAGGGGAGGCTAACTTTTATTTGGGCGAGGAAGTTATGTGAATTATACATCATTTTTTATAGGTTGATCCTAATAAATATCATAAACAAGTAACGCAACTATTTTATGGAACTGCATTATTAATAATCTATTCTTAAATATGCGCACATCCCAGTTCAAAATCTAGATTGAAGGAGACTTCGGAGTCAACTCACGTTTGAAGTTTATTTTCGTCAAAGTCATGACTGCCGCAGCGGGTAGAATTGGTTGCGGCTTGAGTGACATAAAATATCACCGTTTGTTGAAGTCTCATTTAAATTAATAAAACTGCAGAGACAAGCATCGGCAGAAATAAACACCCCTCCCCCTATCCATAATATTATTGTTCATGTTAACACAGCGGCCAGTTCAGCCGTGTTTTATTACCTTTGTTGACTGCATTTAAAACTAAAAGAAGTTTCAATGTTGACTTGTAGAAAGTTGTTAAGCGTATTTAATTGTTTTAAATAAAATTATTTTCTTTAAATTCCCTTGAGCAATTTTTTACTTACAAAGACACATTTTTATTTTGTCAACCCCCGGGTGATGGTACCCGGGGCAGCCCGCACCCCCTTCCTACGCCACTGTCAACATGTGGCCAGGGATATAGCCTGCCAAACTTCCCCGACAGATAGCGTTACAGGTGACTAAAGACAGGACCGTGCTACCAGGAAAACAAGTGCGCCTGCGCGAACACTAAGGAGCTCTTCCAACACAGGATTAAAAAATTCCCGCTCCTTTGTCCTGACATGCAGAACATGACATCATATCCAAAGTATTCTTTTGACAACACAAAAAGAAAATATTGTCACAGTGCTGATAATAATATAACACGTCCAATATTACGGAGAGGAGACCGTTGGTCTACTCTCGAGTCTCAACGTTCTATAAAATGGCAATCCATCTTCCCAGACTGAAATATGTTAATTTTTATTTTATTTTATGTTCGTAATTTTATATTTTTTTATAGAGAATACCTACTTCCCTGTTTATTAGGCCCTTCTAGAATTCTTTTGTGTCATTAAGATGAAAGAACGAGCCGATAGGCTGTATATAACATGAGGCCTACTGTTAGATAGGCCTACTAACAAAAATACTGATATTTCCGATATAAGGTTTATTCCTAAAGCACTCAGAAATACTTAGAAACCATGAACACATCGTTCGTGCATGCGTTCTCCACACGCATTCCAAACAATACTCTAAATTGGAAAAGTCATGTTCAGGACATTGTAAAAAAAAACTAAACAAGGCTGTTTTAATATGTCACATCTTGCGTACATAACTAGTTTGCAAGTACAAAAGATGGTGTATTTTAGTTATTTTCACTCTATACTGACCTATGGAGTGATAGCTTGGGGAAACTGCAGTGAGTGGGAGACAAAAAAAAAGTAATAAGAATGTCTCACTCGTCTTACAGAGAATCATGTAAACCACTATTCATATATATATAACTACTAGAACTATTAATCCATGTACACGCAAATTATCATCAATACAACAATCAACAGCCCCACTCACATGACACCAGGAATAAACAAATGTTGAAATTTCCCGCTCATAGACTCACCCTGCTGGAACCCAGCCACAATACATGAGAATAAAAATATACAACAAACTGTCAAATGAAACAAAAACATTAAACACATGAATGTTCAAAAATAAAATTAAAAAACTGGCTGTTACATAATAACATATTATTCAATTAAAGACTATCTCGAAGATGAAATGTCAATATAAACTACAGTAAAATAAATTTGTGTGCAATTATTGTAAATAGAAGATATATTGTGAAATATTACAAAGGCCTTATTTAATCATACAAATTGCAACTTTTATATGATGAACAGAATTAGAATTCCTTTACTTTTTTCATTTTAGAATGTAAGTTCTAAACCCTGACGAGTCACCAGTTTACCAGCTTAAGCTGAAACATGTAAACGAATTTTGTGACGATAAATATACATTACATTACATTACACTACAAAGCGAGAATTCATTATTCTGATTTTCAGTCTTCTATTCCTTGTGTTCTCACGGTCAGTTTATGTACCAAAAGAAAAGTTTGCAGGTTCTACCATGAATTATCAGAGAAGTGCAGTAACCACAACCTCTATTTTCACGCCCCTAACTCCTCCCTCCAATAACCTTGAGCATGATTTATAAGCATTAGGCTACTTATATGTATTAATAATAGAAGATATACTGCATGTATAACATGTTAAAGGGAAATACATATTCTATTCTAATCTGATGAGTACGATTTGGTTTCTGGCAATTACGTGAAAACACTTTTCAAGTCCCCCCTTCCCAAAGTTGAACGGTAAAGGCGTATTTTTCCATGTATTTATTTTCTTTAGGACACTAAAAACTGAGAAATTTAAGGCTGTGGTACTTTTATAAGCTATAGAATTCGTACATAAACTTAGCTTGTTTCTAGAAATGTAAATACGAGTACAAGTAAAATTGTGAATTAGTAAAAGTTATCTAAACTAAAATGCATATCATTCACTAGGAATTTACTGGGAAACAAGCATACTGACAAAACATACACGAAAGTAAATCGAAATAAAAGTATCTATTTGAAATTTGTTTTAGAGTTACCAATTAAGTAATTTCTTAGTAATAGAAACTGAAGCATCACAAATCCTTTATTACAAGAACTGTGGCCGAAACACACAAGAAAGTTGAAATTTCTGAAGAGACATGGAGATCAGATTATTACAACACACATTCCTCATGGCATGTGTCCCTCCACTATCAGCATTAGCCTATCCTTCAGGAAAAAGGTGAAGTAGTATATTCCATGCATAAAAAAGGGAGTGAATAAAAAAGGGAGTGGATGGGATGAAATAAGCCCCTGGATGTTAAAAAGCTGCAAAAATGCTGTAGTTAAACCCCTAACATACCTAATTAATTATTCTATTGAGCAAGGCCAATTTCCAGAAATACTGAAACTAGGAACGATAAGACCAATATTAAAAAAAGGGGATCAACAACATATTGATAACTATAGGCCCATAACCCTAACCTCAGAAATTGCCAAATTATTTGAAAGAGTGCTACTGATAAGACTGGAAAACTATTTAAATAAACATAACATACTACAAAATTTTCAACACGGCTTTAGAAAAGGAAGGTCCACTATCTCTGCCATTAATCAGTACATACATGCAGTAATTGAGAACCTAGAAAATAATGAGAAGGTAAGCACTGTATTTTTTGACCTATCAAAGGCATTCGACTGTGTCGACCACAAAATTTTAACTAGCAAGCTTGAAAACTATGGCATAAGGGGGTTACCATTGGAACTAATCCAAAGCTACTTGACTGGAAGAAGACAGTATACTGAAATCTCATTTAAAAGAGGGAAATTTATAGAAGGGGTAAAATCGAATTTAGCACGTGTGAAATGTGGAGTACCTCAGGGATCGGTACTTGGTCCACTATTATTTATTGTCTATATAAACGATATTAAACATCTACAAAATACCTCTGTTGTGACATATGCTGATGACACTACAGCTGTGTGCTGGGATAAATCTCTAGAAGGCCTAAACACAACACAAAACAAAATCATTTCTCATCTGTTAGACTACTTTCGAGATATAAATTTACACTGCAACATGCAAAAAACAAAAATAATGCTTTATAATACATTGAATAAGAACAATCCTAATTTGGGATCAGCTGCTAATAATAGCAATATTGAAGAGGTAAAAACCCATAAATTTTTAGGTGTTATTGTGGATAACAGGTTAACATGGGCACAACATATTGAACACATATGCAACAAAATCAGCAAATCTATTTACCTGCTTAGATATTTCAGTAACTATAAGAATCCTGGTATTCTCAAACTTATCTATTATGGTTGTATATATCCGCATATACTATATGTTTGGGACTGGCTCGTGAGAGGACCAATGCTAGGGATTGGACGATAATATCCGTGAGATGGATAAATGTAGGATAGCTTAATAAGGTAGCTTCATGTAAGTATGAAACAATGTACATGTGAGAAGTATAAGATTTCGGAGGACCATTTAGAGCAAGAAGGGACTATATCACGAGGTCACTGGGTACAGAGATCTAAGGAAACATATTGGTTAAACAATCTAGAATGTAATGAAATACTTGCACTTTATTAATACTTGTAACACTCGAAGAAATAATAGTTGAACACTGAATATTAATTGAATAAACACTTGAAACAATGAATTGGAATTTGGCGCGAACCAGATTGCACCACTAGAAGTAATTTAGTAAATTTTGTAATTTACTAATGAATTATATCTCAATTTAACGGTAATAAAATTTTGCAGTAGAATGTATGTATTTTAAGTTATTAACACTTGATTGTTCACGTTTTATAGCTTCTTGGTGAGTGATGACGTCACACGCTATTTAATTACTTGGAACTAATAAGTGAATCTAATGAACTTATAATACGGCGAATAAGTAAATTATGTATAAGTAATTTACTTGAAATTAATAAAACTTATAAGGAAGTTTTATTTCAATGGTTTCTAGTGAAAATACAAAGAGCGCGAACTGGCTTTTGTTACTAGAACCGGAGCAGTGTCAGACCGTGACTTGATCGTGTAACTGCAGGCTTAATACTGATGAGGCTTCCTGACGCTCTTTAAGGCGTCTTTAAAGAGGGAATACCCGACACAAAGAACTCGTGATCAGGATATGATGAAATATACGCCTACTCAACTTAATACTTGGCGCAAGAACACCTGGCGGATGATTTGAATTAAAACTATTCACTGCACAAATAAATATGCTGGAAAAAACACTTAGCTTGCGTGAACATACTCCGCGCCATTGACTATTAACGTCAATAAAAACATAACAGGAAGGCAAGCTATAATAGAGAGACACTTGTATGTACACAAACAAGCACTGACTCTAATTGGATGTATACATGTGATATGTATTGGAAAATTACTTCTTACATATATTGCAAGAATATGATATTGAATAAAAAGCACTGAGTTCACTATTTACATTGAAGCACACGACACTCTTGAACTGAAAACCAGAGAGAGGTCTTTCAAATAGCAAGATTGATAGAAAGAAAAATGCATGTAACACATCTCGCAAGAGTACGATTTGTTACAGAGATAGATGAGAAATGGACTTCAAGTGGAGAATCTTGAATATAAGATCATAGAAAGTGTCATATGCTACTCGTCTTGGGGTAGAGGACACACTTTGACTATGGGCCGCTTATATTCGCCACTGGAAGTGCGCACAGTAATCACTCGAACCAAGCCGTCTTCTCCCGGATGAGTAGCGGTGATCACGCCTAACTTCCATTGAAGAGGAGGAATGTTGTCTTCCTTCAAGATGACGACAGTACCAACTTGAATGTTGTCACTGGAACAGGTCCATTTCTGCCTTTGTTGTAGTGAGTGAAGATATTCGGATGACCAGCGTTTCCATATGTGTTGCAAATGATTTTGTAACAGCTGCCATTTTTCTAAGTACTTCTTATCTTCCGTAGGAGGATGTGAAGGTAGAGATATGAGAGGTTCTCCAATTAAGAAGTGACCAGGAGAAAGGTATGACAAGTCAGCTGGATCATCATTTAGACGAACAAGTGGTCTAGAATTCAAGCAAGCTTCGATTTGAGATAGAAGCATAGAAAGCTGTTCATATGTGAGAATTTGAGCTCCCATAACTCGCCTGAGATGAAACTTCATAGATTTCACTGCTGCTTCATGCAGACCACCGAAATGGGGAGAATTTGGAGGAATGAACGAACAGCAATAATCGTGGTTTGCAGTGAAATTTTGAATTGTAGTTTGAAAATCTCTTGACTGCAATAGCAATCTGAGCTCCCTTAACTTGTTGTTTGCTCCAACAAAGTTAGTGCCATTGTCACTGAAGATTTCTTTACAGAGTCCTCGACGTGCTGTAAATCTTCGTAGGGCTGCTATGAAGGCATCTGATGTTAGATCAGAAACTAACTCAATGTGAATGGCCTTTGTTACCAAGCAGACAAAAATAGCGATGTAAGCCTTTACAGTAGTTTTACTGCGTGGAGCCCCATATCTTATGTTGAAGGGTCCAGCGTAATCGACTGCGGTGCGGAGAAAAGGTCTAGCAGGAGTTATTCTATAGCTAGGAAGATTTCCCATTAACTGTTGAGAACTTTCTGCTTTTAGCTTGTAACACGTGAGACATCTATGCAAAATAGATTTTACTACTCTGCGAATACTAGGTATCCAGTAGGCTTGTCGTAATGAAGCTGTAAGCAGCTGATGCGAAGCATGTAATAGCTTGCGATGCTCATATTCTACAATCAGAACTGTTAAATGATGTCGGGATGGCAATATAACCTGATGTCTTGCATCATGTGTAAGATCTGATTTCTCCAACCGTCCACCCACTCTTATAACGTTGTTCTGATCTAGGAATGGAACTAATGCATGGATAGAGCTTTTCACTGAAACTTGTTTGTTGTTGCTAAGATCTTTCAGCTCTTGAGAGAAAGCTTCTTTCTGAGCAATTTTAACACAAACTTGTAGAGCATTTTGTAATTCTTCTGCTGCGAGAGGTCCATGATATTTGTTTTCATGGCGGCAGGCAGAAATAAATCTATACATATAACAAGTAACTCTCTGCAAGCGCTTGAGATTAGAGAATCTTGTAATAAAACTATCTTCTACTACAGTAGCTGCCATGCAGATGGAAGTAAGTTGCTCTGAGGAATCTGGAGGGCTTAATTGTTTTGGCTGTTCCGGCCATAATGTTGTGTTATGAGCCAACCACTTAGGACCGTGCCACCACAAATCAATATCAGACAATTGTTCAGAATATACACCTCTTGAAACGAGATCAGCTGGGTTGTTGTCTGTAGAAACATGTCGCCAGGCTGCTGTTTCAGAAAGCTCTTGTATTTGCGACACACGGTTGGACACAAATGTTTTCCATGTTCGTGAATCTGATTTTATCCACGACAGAACAATAACTGAGTCTGACCATAGATAATTTTGTGAGGTTTGAATGTTAAGGTCATTCAACACCTTGTTGTACAGTTTAGATAACAGCAATGCTCCACAAAGTTCAAGACGTGGAATGGTTTGCCTTTTAAGAGGGGCAACCTTAGACTTGGAACATAGCAAGTTAATTGTAACTTCACCTTCAATGTTCACAGAACGGAGATATATGCATGCACCGTAGGCCTTTTCTGAAGAGTCACAGAAGCCATGGATCTGTATATCTTGAAGGGTACCATGTGTGAGAACAAATCGTGGAATACGCATCGTGTGTATTGTACCTAAAATGTCGCAGATCTCAATCCATTTCTCTGCTATGTGTGAAGCTACCTCCTCGTCCCAGTCAAGTTTTTCAATCCATAATGATTGCATGAAGATTTTGGCATTGATAACCATAGGACTGACAAGGCCTAAAGGATCAAAAATGGATGATATGACTGATAGGATAGTACGCTTGGTAAGTTTAACTCGAGTATGAGTTTGGAGAGAAGGATGGGATTGAATCTGGAAGTTATCAGTTGAAGGATGCCATAGTAAACCAAGGGCATGTGCATTTTCAATGTTGTCAAGAGACAGAGGCAACTGGGTCTCTCGATAAGATGATGGTACAGATTCCAGCAATGCTTCATGGTTGGAACACCACTTTCGCAAGGGAAATCCGCCACTGTCAAGCATGAGGATTAATTCTTCTTGAAGGCGTAGCGCTTCTTGAAGATTATCATGTCCTGCCAGGCAGTCATCTACATAGAAGGAAGTCCTGACTGCTTGTGAAGCGAGAGGGTATTTAGCTTCTTCTTCTATTGACAGCTGGTGCAGGGATCTTATGGCTAAAAATGAAGCTGATTTAGTACCATAAGTCACGGTAGTTAAGGCATAATCTTGTATGGGTTCATCTGTGCTGGAACGCCACACAATCCTTTGAAGATTTTGATCAATCTCGTTCATTTTAATGCGTCTGTACATTTTAGAGATGTCAGCTGAGAACGCATACTTATATGTTCGAAAACGAATTATAATTGATGATAGGTCATCTTGCACTGTAGGCCCTAATTTCAGAATGTCATTTAGGGACTTGCCTGAAGATGTTTTTGCAGAAGCGTCAAACACAACTCTAGTCTTGGTTGTAGTAGACGAGGGCTTGATTACTGCATGATGTGGTAAATAGAAGCATTTTTCACCTGGCTGTGGAAGTGAAACCTTCTTCATGTGTCCCAATTCTTCATATTCTTGCATGAATTTTTTGTAATCTTCCTGCAAGACAGAATTGGTTTGGAATTTTCGCTCCAGATGCTCTAAGCGTTTTACGGCTTGTGGTCTGGATTCGCCCAAGGAGTCCTGAGATCGATTCTTGGGTAATTTCACTACAAAAGCACCGTCCTCTGCACGAATAGTGTTTTGTACGAAGTGCTCTTCACATTCCCTTTCTTCTTTAGTAAACACTGGTTTAGGAAAATCTTCTAGTTCCCAGAATCGTCTTAACTGTGTATCAACATTATCAACAGTCACAAATAAATTGTGTTGAGCGAATGTGACCTTCTTGGATTTAATTGCTTTCTTGGGAATAGTTCCACTAAGTATCCAACCTAGTTCCGTGTTACTAAGAATAGGGTTATTAGGAATGACTATTCTTTCATTAGTGAATAGTTGGTAAAACAAGCTAGCACCAATGAGGATTTGGACATCACCAGGGATGTAGAATTTAGGATCCGCTAATGTTATTTCACTAGGAATATTGAAATGTTTGGGATCTATACGGACTGAAGGAAGTTTGTTTGCAATGTGAGGGATTACTAGACAACTCATTTCAGCCTGGAAATTCTGGATTCTGGATCGCAGATTAACCTTAACACTGTGATTGCAAGAAGAGGTGCCATTAATACCTCGTATCTGAGTGTCGACATCTGTGGTTGGCAGCTGCAACTTCTTGGCTAAACCTTCAGTTATGAAGTTCAATTGGCTTCCTGAGTCCAGTAACGCTCTGCATAACACTAAATTTCCTTGTCTATCTTCAAGATGCACTGCTGCTGTTGCTAATAAAATCTCCCTTTGGTTGGAATTTTCTTTTATCGAACAATAACTAGCAGGTACATTATCTGTAGATTCAGACGGTTGATGTGGTTGTCGAGGAGCCTTTTTACTGTCTCGTGTGTTATTATGTAACATTTTGCTGTGTGAAGCCTTTCCACAATTACAGAATGACTTGATTTTGCAATTGTCTCTTTTGTGACCTTTGGAGAAACAGTTTGCACATAAACCTTTGCTTTTCACAAAATCCCAACGTTGATCTACACTCAACTGTGAAAACTTGTCGCACTTATATAAATTGTGACTTTCCTTGCAACAAGGACATGTATCACCTTTGATGGCAACATAAGATTGACGAGTCGTTTTTACAGATTTCTTTTGTGTATGTCTTTCACTTTTTTCCTTGGATGGGCTTGGCACATTGTTAGAATTGGATAGCACTTCTAAAGAATGAGCCTTGGCTTCTAGGAAGTTCATCAACTCTTGAAGCGGTGTGAACCTTTGTGAGTCAATTTTGCTCTCCCATTCCTTGCGTGTAGTTTCACCAAGATGATCCAATATTAATTGAATGAACATGACTTCGTGTAATGGGATTTCAATGTTGAGAGCTTCGATGGCGTTAAGATTGCTTTGAAACTGATTTAATAAGTTTCGCAAGTCTGTAACATTTTCATCTTTCATTATTGGTAATGAAAGTAGATTTTTGATGTGAGCTGTGGCAATAACTCGAGTATTATCATATCTAGAGCACACCAAGTTCCATGCTATAGTAAAATTCTCATTCGTGACTGGAAGATTCTGAATGAGCGCGTGAGCCTGCCCCTTCAGAGAACTCAGCAAATAATGATATTTCTGGATGGAATCCAACGATTCATTGTTTACCACTAAGCTACTGAAAGTGTCGTGATAGTGTTTAAAGTTAGTCACATCCCCACTAAACACTGGAATTTGAATCCTTGGAAGTTGTATATTTCTATTGTTGCATTGTGAAGTAGAAGATTGACACGTGTGATGCGAATTACCACTGTGATTAGATTGATGACTGTGATGAGAGCCTACACTACGCACTGGTTGGTCGTGTAGAAATAACAATTCACTAAGCTTAGCCTTTAGCACCTTGTACTTGTTATTCATCTCTTCGTCATACTGTGCGTGCATGTCAAGTTCACTTTCAGCTTCGATAATAGCTTCAATTTGAGTTTGTACCACTTCATAATTTTGCCACACTTCGTTAAGAGTGTCATATTCAACTTTTAATCGAAATATATCAACTTCTTCAGTAATATTGTCACTGTACTTCTGAATGTACGTAAGTTTTCTTTTAAGAAAAGCACGTTTTTTCGTTAATTCCTTCAATTCACTTTCCATCTTGAATGCGAAATGTGGAAATTACTTGTTCTTGAAGATTTGAAATTCTACCACTGCTGCACGATAATGCATGTATTAACTGTTCACTGTCTTCTTGATGTTCACTGAGGACCGGAATCCCACGATGAGTCGAATCACTGCTGCATGATGCTGTCTTCGATGCGAAGTTCAGGGTTGCTGGAACTCACGAACTGACCGACGCGGAAGCACATATGAATGAGACGAACTCGAGAAACGGTATTTGCGAATACAAGTATGCAATAAATAAGATTGTACCAATATGATCCTGCCCGGTAAAGGACCAATGTTTGGGACTGGCTCGTGAGAGGACCAATGCTAGGGATTGGACGATAATATCCGTGAGATGGATAAATGTAGGATAGCTTAATAAGGTAGCTTCATGTAAGTATGAAACAATGTACATGTGAGAAGTATAAGATTTCGGAGGACCATTTAGAGCAAGAAGGGACTATATCACGAGGTCACTGGGTACAGAGATCTAAGGAAACATATTGGTTAAACAATCTAGAATGTAATGAAATACTTGCACTTTATTAATACTTGTAACACTCGAAGAAATAATAGTTGAACACTGAATATTAATTGAATAAACACTTGAAACAATGAATTGGAATTTGGCGCGAACCAGATTGCACCACTAGAAGTAATTTAGTAAATTTTGTAATTTACTAATGAATTATATCTCAATTTAACGGTAATAAAATTTTGCAGTAGAATGTATGTATTTTAAGTTATTAACACTTGATTGTTCACGTTTTATAGCTTCTTGGTGAGTGATGACGTCACACGCTATTTAATTACTTGGAACTAATAAGTGAATCTAATGAACTTATAATACGGCGAATAAGTAAATTATGTATAAGTAATTTACTTGAAATTAATAAAACTTATAAGGAAGTTTTATTTCAATGGTTTCTAGTGAAAATACAAAGAGCGCGAACTGGCTTTTGTTACTAGAACCGGAGCAGTGTCAGACCGTGACTTGATCGTGTAACTGCAGGCTTAATACTGATGAGGCTTCCTGACGCTCTTTAAGGCGTCTTTAAAGAGGGAATACCCGACACAAAGAACTCGTGATCAGGATATGATGAAATATACGCCTACTCAACTTAATACTTGGCGCAAGAACACCTGGCGGATGATTTGAATTAAAACTATTCACTGCACAAATAAATATGCTGGAAAAAACACTTAGCTTGCGTGAACACTATATGGCATCGAAATATGGGGGGCTGCTGCTAAAACACATATGGATAGGCTTCTTATTTATCAAAAGAAAAGTGTTAGAATTATGTTTAACCTAAATACTAGGGAATCCTGCAGGGAGACATTTATTAACAATAGAATAATCACCATCTACTCTCTATATGCTTACAGAGCAATCATGTTCGTAATGGAGAATTACCTACTAGTGAAAAATAACCAAATGCATGAGTATAATACCAGAGGCAACATGAACTATTACAAGTGTAATATTTCCAAAAATGTATCTGTGAAAGATGTACACTATCAGGGAATAAAACTATTTAATAAACTACCGTCAGACCTTAAATTAATTGCATATGTCTCAAAGCGAAACTTCCAATCAATGCTAAAAAGGTATCTAATAACGAAGTGTTTATATAGTATAGATGAATTGTAATAACTATGCATGTGTGAACATAATGTATTCTCTAAGATTGTACTCATAGTTTAAATTTAAGATTAACAAATGTTTCTAAGATTGTACACCTAGTTTAAATTTAAGATTAACAAATGTTTTTAAGATTGTATTCCTAGTTTAAATTTAAGATTAACAAATGTTTCTAAGATTGTACTCTAATTTAGTTTAAATTTAAGCTTGACATATCCAAAATCAATGTATTGATACACTGGATGCAATAAATATTATTATTATTATTATTATTATTATTATTATGATATGTGTATGCCATTTCATGAAGAATTTTTCAACTAGCCAAAAGAGTCTAATGCTGCTGAGATTGAAAAGTAAACATTTACAATTTAATGTTTCTTTTTTACCTTCTACAATATTGTGTACTTTAAAGTTTTCTTTCTTGTAGGTAATTCTGAATGATTTTATTTCGTTGTGATAATATTGTTGAATATGAGTACTGGTATCTCAATATGTATCTTCATGCCTTAAACCAATCATTTTTAAAACGGTAGGTTTTTCCATGATCTTTTTTAAAAGAGCTGTTTTTTCATATTTAAAACCTTAAAAACTACTACCACAGTAAAATTGTACAGAAAATTCCGGGGTGCGCAGGCAAAGAGAGTTAAGTCCACCATCCTAAAAAATTGAGATATGTCCATAGAGTTATAGATAAAACTGTTATCTACATTTGTGTTAAGTCCAGTAAGTCATATTCAAAATTGTACGGTAGTTATGGATGTGTGCCTCAGGGTTTATCCATCTCTAAAGCTAAATTGGACTGGTATAGTGTGTTAAGTCACTCTAATTCTCATTAACAAGAAAGTGGACTTAACTCTCTTTGCCCGCGCACCCCAAAATTAAAATGAATTTTTTGTTAAGCACATCTTTTTATACAATTATTAATAGGTATCAGGATAAAAACAAAATAATTACAACTTAAATGCGAACATCAGAACAAACATGTTAATTAAAATATGAATGATATGTTGTAGCCCATAGTAACAAGAAAACTATAACCTACTTATTGTTGTGAAATGCAGTCAGTTTAGCTCAGTGGTAATGAACACACCAAAACCAATTACAGCGAGATGGTATAGGCGAATAGGGAAGAGATCTTGGGTTCAAATCAAATCTCATGGCTGCCCAAATTGACTTGCATTTTTCATGGTTTCTTCATTTGCAAAGACAAACGCCAGATTTGTAGGACTTGTTTATTTTCCATAACTCGTCGCCTCACTGACATCATTGAACAATAGAAACAGATGAACACAAATTAATTATTACAAGAGCCTAAACATTGTAACACATGGTATGACCTATATGTAGTTAAAGCGTGCAATGTAACCTAAGTAATAATAATGATAATAATGACAACAACAATCATACTGGTACTCCAGTTTTGCGATTGCTCCTTCATGTGGTTGTGCGATCTGTCAGTTGTGTTCAATGCTGCCAACACCATTATTCGTCCACCATGCTGAATGCAGCTCACTGTTATACTGCACTGTTATATGGACTGCAACTTGTATCACAATGGGAGGTGTTATGTTAAAACTAATTCTACAATTCACTTTCTTAAGTAAACAAATTTATACGTATGATCTAAATAATGCATAATACTATCCACATAGTTCAGCATGCGGAGCGGAGGAAGCAGCCTACCAGAGTGTTGTAGAATAATGTTGATATCAATAGGAACTAGAGTCATAAAATATGACCATCTAATTCTATCACCACTGGATATAAAATATGTTGAATTAAAAGTCAGAAACACAAGACGCCTCAGTGATGGCTTGTATAAATTAACACAAACAATGAGTTCTGACATGATGGGAATGGGAAGCTTGGCAAGGACATCAGAATAACACAGCGATAGCTTTCAAGACATTTGTTTTTTGTAGAAAATGTACATTTACATACCGTATCACTTAGTTTTCGTTTTCAATCTCATTCCTGGACGATGTAATTTCCGTCTCTCCTCATGGTGCTTCTTCGCTTGCTCCTGTCCTCTAGTGTGTTTTCCTTTCTAAAATCAGAAAAACATTTCAAATCTTAATAACATCTCGGCCACACAAATTAGCTATGGCTTAAAATAAGTAGAGAAAAACTGAAAATTGTTTTAAATGCTTTGTTTTGAACGGTGAACAGAACTCCAATATTCTTTAGTTTTGACAAATAACTCGCAAAGTAAGTTTGAATTGCTAGGAACGTAGAGGCACTAGATAACTTGACTTCATTTCACTCGTCACAACCACATTATCAGGTCAACAATTTTGTGTCGTTCCCAAATACTACCCCAAAATAATACCTGCTCCCAATAATTTTGGAAAGGAAATTTGGGGGGGGGGGAGGATCTACAGGCCCATATATAAAATTATTTTGCCAGTTTTATTCTTAATAAAACAGTTATAATTAACATAACATATCATAAAAGAATTAAATATGGTAGGCTAAAATGTAATTATAAAAATAATGTGCATGGTAACAGCCAGCCAAAATCTCGCCGTCTTATACGTGCAATGTAACACTTTCAACAAGACTCTCCATTCATGAATCCAGCTGTGCAGCTAGAATCTGCATGTGATGATGTGCATTCGACCCAAGGTGAAAGTCATGTGGAAATTCACCGAATGTTACCAAACTTTACCTGAATTAGTGGTTCTGCTTGTACTGCACAATTTGCTTGGCGTCTCTATACGGACCATGTGGAAAAGAAAGCGTCTTCTTTGTCTCATTTTCCTTTCATTACAGGTTCGCTACTATTATACAATACTGTGATGCTACTACAAAGCATCGTGCAGGTAGTAGGCCTATTCGAGTATATGCAGTATTGTTGGGAGATGACGAGATGATCCGTGATTTGGTGGTGGCATGCAGGGGGAAGACGGTGTTGTGCTATAACTGCACGTATAGGCAGGGTTGTAAAAAATCCGGCTAAAATTGAAAAAGACCTGACCAGTGGTTTTTTTCAATTTTAGCCGGTTAAAATCATGATTTTAACCGGCTAATATCAAATTTAGCCGGCTAAAATCAATTTTTCCTGGTTGGGGGAGGTGGGAGCAGGTTAAAATTTTGAAAAAATTATATTTAGGGCCCTATGGGGTTTAGAGGGAAACTTTGTCAGCATAAATTAGACACCAATGATTCAGTGGTTGTGGGGGTGAGGGTGGAAATTCAAAATTTTTAAAACCATGTCTTGTGGGCTATCGTTGAAACGCTCTTGATGAGTAATCTTCAAATCAACAACTAGTTTCTCGATATCGCTCATAAAAGGAGAGATTTGAATTTTTGAAAGTCAAAAACACTTTAAAATATACCTCAGCCAATAGGCATGCCGAAATGAATTCATGAGGACCATTACTGAGGTTAAAATTACCAATGAAATAAAGTTTGAATTATTAAAAATAATAGTTAAAATATCTTTAGAACAATAATGCTTGGCCAAATTAAAAATGAAATAATAAAAGATATCAATTAATACATAATTAACAACTCTCTTTTTATACTTATTTCTCCATCAATTACACAAATCTGAAGCGTAATCACTAGGGCAAGGCATTTGATGATTTTGCATCTTTTTTTATGAAGGTTAAAAGATAGCTCCAATGTATATAAATGTATATCATTAAATAATTAATGAAATAAGGGCAATTTGTTTTTGCATTATTTTGCATATTTTCGTCATTTTTCAAATGATAGGTCATTTTTTGGCAATTTTTAGATCATTTTTGGCATTTTTAGGTCATTTTTAACATTTTATGTCATTTTTGGCATTTTAGCAATAAATATTTTTTCTTTCTTTTTAAATGGCACATATTTGCTAGGGGCAATTTGATGGGCATGCCAGTTCAGAAAGAATTTATTTTTCGCTAAGAGTGTCCAAGAACTGTAGTATAAATTTACTGATTTCTTTAGTAACAAAATAATGGCCAAGTGCACCGACCACGATTAGTGTAATCAGCGTTTATAATTTCTTCCTAACCTATGATTAGGGAAAGTTATAGAGCATCAACCACGATTGGTGTCGAAATCGCCGATTACCGTTGATTAAACTTAACAGTCAAAATCGGGCAGTTACTGAAGCTAAACAATGATTAGCAGTTTGCTGAAATGGCGGGGGTCGACTGCAAACAATAGATGAGACTCTCTTCTTTTCATATTTCTCTTTTTAGACGAATTAGGTCTCAATATTAATGTTATCAGTATCATAATACCATTTTTCCGAACTGGAAAGTACAAATATTATATAAACACATCTCATAGACCTACAAAGACGATTTAAAGTCTCGAAGCATGACACAAGAGAAGCCTTACCGTTTCACATTGCCAATATTCAAGCAATGTTCCTAACGTCGTTCGTGGTTGAGTGGTTATAGTACTGAGCTGTGGTGCAGGAGGTTGCAGGTTCAAATCCCGGTCGCGGCTCATTTTTTTTATCATAATATTTTTAAGTTTAATTAGTGTACCGGTACTGTATGAAATTTTAAGAATTCACTGTCAATAATAAATAATAATAGTAATAATAATAATAGTAATTTTATTTCGTACAGGTATCAAATACATATTTGATGTTGGACATGTCCGAAACTTACAATCTGAATTATACAATACTTATACAATAGATATACAATAGAGATACATGCTATGGCTATCCATTTCATTGTTATTCTATCCTGTAGAGGGCTTTTTGGCATAGGTATTATTTTAATTTATTGGCTAATTTTGTCCCGGTACACTGTTTTATACTGTCTGGTAGTTTGTTATAAAATTTTACCCTGATTACATATGGATCCCTTTCCGATGCTTTTTTATTGTGCCCTATTGTGTATAAGTTCTTTCTTGATCTTGTGTCGTACTTATGTATCTCTTCTATTGAGACATTCATTTTTTATTTTGATTTTACAAGTAAAACTACCCTGAATATATAAGAATATTACAGTTATTACTGCCCTGCATAATTCTTGGTGAATAATTATATAAGGTATTGACAGATAATTCATGAAGTTTTATTCAGTAGACTGCAGTCTGAATCATTATGACAGTTTATTATATTATATAAAGATAGTGGGCGTGAATTTTTAAAATATTATACGGTAAACTGTATTTACATTTTTAAAATATTACGAAGAGAAAAAAAAATACAGACACAAAGCAGTAGCAGCGCATTCTATAAAGTCTTATATGGAACACTGTATTTCAGTTTTTAAAATATTCTGAAAGCATAGGCAGTGAAGTCTTAACATGTTAAACGGTACAGTGTATTTATGTTTTTAAAATATATTAAAGCAAAACAAAAGAAAAAACAAGGCTATGGCAGTGTATTTTTGAAATTCAAGTGTTTATGATATAAAAGCCAAAGAAAACACAAGGTGCAGATGATGACTTTGAAGAGAGTTATTATATCTGGAATATCTTGAACGAAATGAAAACGAGCGTAGAAATTTTATAGTGCAGCGAGGAGATCCTTTCGAAGAACTTTCCGTTAGGAAATTCGTGGCGAGTTTTCGCCTGTCTAAACAAACAGTTTCACAGGTACTGCAATTCCCAACAGAAAGAAATCATCATGTTTCTGATATGAATCGACTACTAACTGTATTGAGGTATTATGCTACCTAATCATTCAATATTGTTGTAGGGGACATTGGAAATATGCTCAGAACTGCAGCTCGAATTATACATGATGAAAACAATGCAATAGCTTCACTGACTCGCCGATACATAATAATATGCTTCCCTACATCACAGGCAGAGCAGAGAATATCCTCGCTCCTCCATGGTGTCTTCTTGTTGTTAACTTCTTCTTCTTCTTCCTCTAGGTAATGGCCTCGTCAACAAAAGAACGCGTTCATTATACTACGCTCGCTTTCCGATTTTATGCTCTGTGTTTAAACAAGCCATCAGCTAAACACGGCTCCGTAAACAGAAATTAGAAATGGTGCACCACATTTCTTTTTAATCATGTTTAAAATCTTAAACGTGTGTAAGTAAACACTGTTTAACCAAATCTTAATCAGTGTTGATGCACTTGGCCATAAGTGTGTTTTATATTGTAAATTCATGTATAAAGCATCGTCATAAACTGTATTTAGCAATTCATTACTTAAGAAAAAACTAATTTTAAGTAATAATGGTAAATTTATTGGTCATTATTTTAAGATTTCGGGTCATTTTTTCACTATTTTTAGGTCATAAATCATTTTTTATTTTGCATTTTTTCACTATTTTATGGTCATTAAATGCCTTGCCCTAGTAATCACCTATCGCTGGAATTTTGTCAAGCCATAGAATCTTTACATCGTATGCCGGCCAGTTCTGCATCAATCGAAAGAGTATTTTCTTCATTTGGGTTAGTACAACTAAAATTGAGAAACAGACTAGGCAATGAAAAAGCCCAGAAGCTTGTATACATCAACAGGCAGAATAAAGCAAATATGCAAGTATCTTACGATGAATGGTGAATTTACGATATTTACTCGAATATAACGTGCCCTATTTTTGTCCATTTGTAGATTTCAATACTGAGGTGCGCGTTAAATTCTAGTACAAATCCGTTTCGTAGGTCAGAGGTAATATTGATCTACATAACAATGCATTGCTATAATTCTCGACTTCCTACTTGTAGGAATAAAACTGGCAGTTAACTGTAGATGTTTGTGTGTTGGTCCATTATTCTATAAATACTGCGACAAAATTCCAAATAAAATATCCTCCTATTGATGCGCACTACATTCGCTAACAAACTCTTTTTTTATGATTTTAAGTTCCAAAATCAGGGTGCGCATTATATTGGAGTAAATATGGTAATTAACTATTGCTGGGAATTACACAGTGAAGTGGTACAGTGAGTCCCACGCAAGAGTTGGCCAATGACGCGGGATTCTGCGACGTGGCGGGCACAGCTCCAACTCCCGAGCGATCGGGTGAAATATCTACGCAAATAAAGCCGCGATCGGTGTAATGATTCAGGTTCTCACATTTACAGTTAAAATTACAATGAAAATAATCACGTACCTCATCACAAGAGCTGTTGGAAATGTTCTTATCTTGCATCCACACAATACTGGCACCTTTTTAGGAAATTTTCTATCACACGCATAATTTCAGCTTCCTAGAGAGAGTTAATTTCTCTTGTGATATTGTCTTTAAGTTCTTCTAACAGCATGTGACTATTATTTATGGGGAAACTTCAAAAATAAAGTGTATAGGTCAATTTCCCATACATTAGAAGAACTTGAAGACAATATCACAAGAAAAATTAACTCTATTTCGGAAGCTGAAGTTATGCGCGTAAAAGAAAATTTCCTAAAATGGTGCCAGTATTGTGTGGGTGCAAGAGGAGAACATTTTCAACATATCTTGTGATGAGGTACATAGTTATTTTCATTGTAATTTTAACTGTAAATGTGAGAACCTGAATCATTACACCGATCGCGGCTTTATGTGCCGTGACGCAGAAACCCGTGTCATTGGCCAACTCTTGCATGGGACTCACTGTATTAAATTACACTAAATACAATTTCAGGTTTCTGAGCTTGTAACTTTTAAATTTGTGATGTTTGGAAATAAGAACATGAAAGAAATTTCAATTATTTTTACTCAATTTGATTTTATCAAGATAAAATGCCTGGCTTTTTTCAAGTGGATAAAACTGGTAGCTCTGCATTTGCACTCAGTAGGCCTAAGTAGGCCTACTACAGGTTCTGAGCTTGTAACTTTTAAATTTGTGATGTTTGGAAATAAAAACATAAAAAGAACTTCAATTATTTTTATTCAATTTGATTTTAGCCGGATAAAATGCCTGGCTTTTTTCAAGTGGATAAAACTGGTAGCTCTGCATTTGCACTCAGTAGGCCTAAGTAGGCCTGCTACAGGTTCTGAGCTTGTAACTTTTAAATTTGTGATGTTTGGAAATAAAAACATGAAAGGAACTTCAATTATTTTTATTCAATTTGATTTTAGCCGGATAAAATGCCTGGCTTTTTTCAAGTGGATAAAACCGGTTAAAACCGGCTGGTTAAAACCAGGCCGGCTTTTTCATAACAACCCTGCGTATAGGGGAGCGCTGCTATTGGCTGCAGATAAGAGCCTCATAGTCTGGCCAGGGATCATCTCGTCAGCTCCCAACAATAGTTATAGTCAACATTTTAAAGAATGAAGTGTCTTAATATTTGAAGTCCCCAAGCTAAAGTGATAAAAATGTACAAATTAAGAAACTGATATTTGTTAAATATTACTTCACTGATTTATATTATTGCATAATTCTTCTCTGAGAACTCAGAAATGGTAATGTCTCTTGTAGCCTTTTCCTTTCCTGTTTCAACTATTTATAATGAAAATTGTCATTAATTCAAGTTTCTTTGTTTCTGTAAGTCATTATAGTGGTGCAAGTGTCAGTAGATTGATTCCTGTTAAAACCTGTTTGCAATATAAGCTCTGTTGGTTTGTTCTACGTAAGGGTTGGCCAATCATGTGGGTTTGTGCGTCGCGCCGGCCACAGCTCTAATTCCCAAGCGATCGGGTGAAATATCTATGCAAATAAAGCTGCTAATGATGTAATAATTCTGGTTCTCACAATTGAAGTTAAAATTACAATGAAAATAACCACATACCTCATCACAAGAGATGTTGGAAACATCCTACTCTTGCATCCACACAACACTGGCAACATTTTAGGAAATTTTCTTTCATGCATACAAGTTCAGCTTCCGAGGTAGAGTTAATATATCCTGTGATAAATGTGACTATTATTTATGGGCGAACTTGAAAAATAAAGTGTATAGGTCAATTTCTCATACACTAGAAAAACTTAAAGACAATATCACAAGAGAAATGAACTCTGTCTCGGAAGCTGAACTTACGCGCATGAAAGAAAATTTCCTAAAACAGTGCCAGTGTTGTGTGGATGCAAGAGGAGGACATTTCCAACATCTCTTGTGATGAGGTACGTGTTTATTTTCATGTAATTGTGAGAACCTGAATCATTACACCGTTAGTGGCTTTATTTGTCTAGATATTCCACCCAATCGTTTAGAAGTTAGAGCGACCCAGAAACCCGCATGACTGGCCAACTCTTACGTGAAACACACTGTATAAAGTGTACTGAATTAAGTTAACAAAGATACAACTGGAATTATGTAAAACAGTAAAGGAGACTGAATATTGTATTTCATCATGTAATCGTCGCCACCGCATACTCATCACACCTTGTTTTTTCAGTCCAAATATGGTGTACAAAAATTTCATCGCATAACCGTCACAAGTATATTTTGACACGTTTCTCTCTTTCACAATTATTCAGAATTTACAACTGACACTCGATAGAAAGGGTTAGGGGTTCATACAGAGTACACTACAGAGGGAGAGGACCGCAGTCATAATATCCGAAGCAAAATGTCCAAGACAAATATGTCCAAAGTACAAAATATCCAAACCTACATCGACTCTTAAGTGTTTCAACCTCTATTATATGACCCTTATTTAAATCTACATTCTTGGATCACCAAACTTGACCCACACTGATAACAGAACCAAGAGAAAAATTTAGGTCAAACTAACTTTTTGGGGAAAAAATCTATCCCTTCAATATTAAAAACATTATCCGGACTTGTGACACTAATGTGTCAAACATTTCGTCCACAACTAAGGCAGACATCCTCAGTGGTAGTGTAGTCTCGGGCAAAGTCTTCTGGTCGCAAACTGGCCATTGGTGCTCTGCTCTGCGACAGTATTTATAGTCCATGAGGTGGGGCTGGGATTACGTGCACTAACTTCTGATTGGTCGGTGATGTTCAAGTTGGTGCATCAGCTGATTAAAGCAGGGCATCTCTGTTTCTATATGGTTTCTTCTTGGTATTAACTAATATGGAATACCAAATTGCATGAATATTAACCCCTTCTTCTTTTCTGTTAAAGCTGTTGGGATGTTTATGGATCTCTAGTGCCTCTCGTTGTAATCTAGTATGATATTGATTAATGGTGGATAGTATTTCAGCCAGTCTGCGATCAGAACACTTCACCCGAGACTCCACCGCCACTGAGGATGTCTGCCGTAGATGTGGACGAAATGTTTGGCACACCAATGTCAACAGGATCACAGCCTACAAGCCCAGATAATGTACTTAATATTGACTCCGGCCTACAATGAAAGCCTACAATGTTTCATATATCCCTTAAATGTTTCAACCCCTTTTAAGTCTACATTGTTGGACTTTACACACACACCCCATAGAACCAGGAGAAAATTTAAAACAAAGAATTCTTATCTGAAGGTCTACTATCCTTGGGCTTTGAGTGATTAAAAGTGATATTTAGCTGACTGTGAAAAGTCATTCTTCCTCATTTCGAACTATAAATAGTTACATAAGGATCTACGTTTTGAAAATCTGAAGTTTACCCTGTAGTTCATGCAAAATACAAAAGCCAAGTGATGCTGGGTCCTTTAAGTTAGTGTGTAATATAGAAAAGATTTCACATAATGTGCATCAACTTTTATTTCAAACACTATTCCATTGAAAATAATTTTCTTGCACAATATTGATATATTGTATGTACCGTACATATTCACGCCACTGGAAGGATTATTCAATTAGTTGGTGATAGTGATTCTAGCATTTCTACAGATGAGGATATATATATATGTACCGGTAAGTTACTCTCAGACATGCGGACAGGGCAGATATTAATTGTAGTGTGATGTCGTCATGAACACAAAACAAATGGCATCAAACAAGTCACAAGAGACAAAGGTAAAACTGGACTGTAGAAATTGCATGGATCAAAGCCCATGTAGGAATAAAAGGAAGCAAAACTGCAGATCAACTAGATCTACATATTGGGATCAGAACCATGTCATGATTTTTGAAAAATTCTTTCATATCTTTACGTTTCATGCCTCCCTAAGTACGAAACCACCGCCCGTTCAAAAGTTTATATATGTATATGTATATATTATATATATATCTTTACATGCTAGCAGCCGTAATTTTGAAGACACTTGAACCAAATTTTATTATGTTATTTCTGGGCCCAATAGTTTGGACAAGTTCGTTAATGAGCAAAATTGGCCCAAGGGGGTTGAAATTTTGAAAAATTTATATCTCGGCCCCTATGAAGTATAGGGGGAAACTTTGTTTGAATAATTTAGAGTACTCCCTATGGAGTTCATAGTGACACCAACGATTCGGGGATTTTGGGGGTACGAGTGGGGGTGGGGGATGGAAATCAGAAATTTTTGAAACCACGTCTTGTGGGGTATCGTTGAAAAGCTCTTGATGAGTACTCAAATCAATAACTAGTTTTTCGATAGCTCTCATATAAGGCGAGATTTGAATGTTTCAAAAACAATAACACTTAAAAATATACCTCAGCCTGAAGGAATGTGTAATTTTATCCTTAGTCAGTCCTCACACATTCCTTTCGGCAGGCCCTCCACCGTTAGCGTATTCAGGCCCCGTTACAGTGCTCATTCCTCTTTTTTTTGTGGTTATTATTGGGGGTTTGTCATGCCAAGGCTAAAGAAGAAGAGTGCTGTGCAGCAACAATAAATTAAACCAAAAACACTTCAAAATCTACCTCAGCCTGTAGGCCTGCCTAAAGGGATTTTTTGTTAAAGCAGGTTGGTTTTATTCAGGATTCAAATACAACATATTATTCCCCAATATTTTGGCTACAAAACCCTACTTTTCATACTTTTCAACTTAATCTCTGTTCAATGCTACAGCCTTATGCCACCTTAATGGGAGGGCCTGTATGCCTGCATGGTACCACTCTACTGGTCTATGTCGGAGCCAACGTCTTGCTGCATTCAATAACATCCCCATCCCCATCAAAAATAATTTATGTACAGTAAATCTGACCTATGCATATAATTGTTTGGTAAGTAGCAAAAAGCTTTGAAGGTCGATAATAATCCCATAAGCAAGGTTTAATGTAAAGTGGAGAACATCTATTTTTTATGGCAAGATATGCGAGAAAACATTTTCAGTTTTTATGTGGAGTGCATACTCACCTGATTCATACTGAAAGTCATCTCCCGATTCCCTCTCGATCCCAAGAATCTCATCGAGCTCCTTTCTTCATGCTGTACTCGTTCACCCAGAGATGATCTGTAAGAAAATGAGGGGTTTTGATTAATCCCACCTAATTCTGAACCTCTTTTCATTTTTCTGAAGGTACAGAATTCATAATAATACTCCAGTACTAAGTAAGCAACGATGAAGAGAGGACGTGTGTAAGAGGTGCTGCTAAATGATTGAGGAAAAGCGACATAAGGGTGTTGATGTAACAGCGTATAGAGCCAGAATTGGCTCCTTTCGGGCCGAAAGGAAGATTGAGAAGAAAGGGCAAGTGAGAAAAGAAGACTGAATTAATGTGCTAGTTTATACAACATTACTTATGGTGCTTTTAGTAATTGGAGGAATCGAGCTGAACCCAGGCCCGGCCGATAGTCAAGACAACGTGGAAGAGATATTTAGAAGGCTTGATGGCATGGAGACCGAATAGGGAATAAAATCATAGAGACGGCGAAAGAAGTTCAACTCGAGATCAGAGATGAGCTTAAAGGGATGAGGAGAGAAGTGGAAAATCTGAGAATAAGAGTTGCGAAACTGGAGAATAGATATCGGGCATTCAATCTAGTTTTTACAGGAGTGGAGGAGAGACGAGGAATATGGCCTTTGCAAGAGGTTAAGGAAATTCTGGAGAACAAAATGAAGATTGGACTGCAAGGTTGGGAAGTGACCGAAGCATTTCGAGTTGGAAAGAGGCTGGGCAGAAGAATGATAATCGCAAGATTTGCCACGTCACAGGTTGTCCACGATGTATTAAAAAGATCAAAGATGTTACAAGGAAGTGACATTTTTGTGTATAAAGATCTCTCAGTTAAGATAGGGGCATTAGGAGACAATTAGTACACAGATTGAAAGAGCTAAAGCAGGCAGGGAGAAAAGCCTACATACGCAACCTACAACTTTGGGTGGATGGAGAAAAAATAGTGGAGAGCGAAAAGGTACTAAAGGACTGCAGAAAACCAAGGAAGGAAATGCATCAGCAAATAGCTGCACTGCAAGACACAATACATAGGAAACGAGAGGGTGGAACGTCCAGCTAGCCGCGTGCGAGGATCCGACGTATGTCGAGGTGTCAGCGATAGCAATCAAGGTCAAACACCATCAGCTTCTTCTTGAGATGTGACGTCACCACGGAGGGATAGAATATCTCCATCATGTACGAATCAGCTGGTCAGCCAAGGACGGGAAAGAGCTACATATAGTAAAGTGAAATTACCGAGTGAGAGAAGTCCTATCAGATTTTCTATCCCAGTGGGGCCACGGTCGAAACAAAGTTGCACAGATGATAACACGAGTAAGGGGGCGGGAAAACGGAAGGGATTGAATTAAGGAGTAAAAAGAAATTACAAACTTCTAATCACTTGTAGGGTTCAGTGTCCAAGTGTCCATTCGATGCTAAAATCAACACCAGGAATATGCGTCTGGCTTTTTTAGAGTGCAACAGATAGTGAAATTAAAGCAGTGTGAACACATAAGTGAAAATGAAATTTCAAGAATGTGGCAGCTAAATTAAATAACCAGTGAAGTGTAATGTTTGGCATAGAGAGTTTGAGTAGTTGCTAATACGAATAATTTTCTAATAAATGCCATTATAATAAGTTTATTTATTTAGAGCATTTCTTAACGGCAAGAGTAATAGAATATAATGGTGTCATAATGTGAACAGAAAGAAGGCATATGAACATAGTTCAAAAGGAAACTTATCTCAATATGTTTGCACACACTCCATGAAAATGTATAATGGTGTTTAAGATGTCTACTGGTAAAATGACAAGCGTCAAATCCGGTAGACTCTTTTTTATTTATTCTTTCTTAGTACAATAAATATCATATCATATCATAATAATACTCAAACCCCAACAAAGCTGGTAACACGTGGATGTCTAGCTCTGGTACCCACAAACACGGGCAAACAGAAACTTTCTTCTATTATATTTTATATTCGTGTAAACTCACAGCTTACTGACCGATTCGACTGCTTTTTGGGGGGACAATGCCAGGTCCAGCAGTGATGAGTGTCGGCTTTCTTTTAGCTTGTGTTCATTTTAAAGCTTGTTTGTGCCTGTTGGTTATTGAAAGCTAGTAGCTAATTGCATACTCAGAGCAGTATTTATAACTCATAATATGTTTAAGTCAAAGATGTTGCTGTAGAGTTGTTTTGTGTATGTGTACCGGTATGTGTTTTGTGTATATGTTTAATATTAAGTTGTCATTAAAATGATATAAATTTTTATTACTGTAAAACTTCATTTTAAAAACATTATAGCTAATAGAAAAATTTTAAAATTGTATCATAATCAAAAACTCTGTATGAGTGTGCAGGAGTGCGTGAGGAAAATTGTACAGACTTGACGTATCCTAAATCAATGTATAAATAAACTATTATATTATTATTATTATTATTATTATTATTATTATTAATTATTGTAAGTTTTTGTGTTTGGCATGGGTTCCATATCAGCCACTTTGTGTTTTGGATGTTGATTTTTTATTTGCAGTACCTTCTTCAAACCACCTGGATTTCAATTAATCGTAAAATGGAAGGTATGAAAGATAGGGCAATGGAATTACAGAGAATTCAAGAAAAACTCATATGGTTTACTAATAATCCAGTTGTAACATTTATACCAGGAATATACACAGCTGAGGAGAAAAAGTGTACTAATAATCCTTGCATAAGGCTGAATGTGTGTAACGCTTTACACAGCCTGACCCCCTTGTATAAGCTTGACGTAAATAATCAAGATGGACGATATCAGTAACAGCTGGTAGTTTCGTATATGTCTGAGATTGAATATTGAGGCTACGCATATTCTGAGCTGCTTTTGCCGAATTATAAACATTGTTCCTTGTTTGTGGGACATATTTCCATACTTGTACCCATGATTACAGCTTTCTGAAAACAATTTAATGAAATACTGAAACTAGATTTTCTCTTGCTCACTGCTCCAACAGATGGTGACATTGGCGTCTGCAGTCCTTCATAGCCGGGGACTAGTAATGTGAGCATGACATAGGCTAGGATGACTTGTTTCATGACGTTTCACAATCAAACCCGGTGTAACCCTTGGCAGTTATGCTGCGTTTATTAGGGCTTATGTAGAACTTGCATGGTGATCAACCAACAACTGTTGAACGGCAGCTTTTATTAGTACGGCAGACAAACTTTATTTAACACACACTAATACATCTGCAATCTGTACTCAAATTCTCTGCGTTACTGTGGCAATCACATCAAGGATTCAGGTTCCTAATTCATTGGAGTCATGTAACCCAGCAGGAAGAAATCCAACGGAGTTTAGATCCGGTGAACGTGGTGGCCATCATGTCGAATCCATCGATTATGAAATGTGTTGTTTTCAAATGGTTGGAGCTCTGAATCCTTTCCATAGTAAATTCCTTAAGATGCACTTTATATGTATACAACTAAAGCCACTTATGCAGAACTCGATGCAACCTGAATTGCCTTGATGTCTGGCGAATGGATTTATTCGGGCTACTCTGAAATCCCGCATCTGTCAGGGTATGCTGAGCTCCACCAGCCACTTATTGCGTTGAAACCACAGATTTTGTCTCTACATACCACATCACTGTTTGCCTGTTTTGAAATCCGTATACCTTGTTAGGAATGATTATTGAAATCCGGGAGGTTTGAATGGAACACGTAAACTGCATTCACTGGTAACCACAGGTCACCAAGCAATGTATGATAACCAATCTGTAAATTCTAATGTATCATTGTTTTCGCTTGTTAATGCGTGTACATCTTGTGTGTGTCCCTTTATTTTATGTTTTTCTCTGACCTTTTGTAATGACCCATCCCCTGTTTCCAAATCAACACAGCTTTAGGGTGGGCTTCCTCTTATGGTTGCTTAAGTGAACAGTAAGTTAACAGGCATTGTCAATACTGCATCTTACTGATTACACGTTTCAATTTTCCCTTAACATGTATAGTTTCTCTTAAAGAATTCCTGTGTTTTCTTGGATCTACAGGACAAATTATTGCAGAAGCTGCCTTGATCTTTCACTCAAGTTGCTTCTCATCAGCTGTTTCATGTACACAACTCTTTTCAGTTTGATACTTTCTAAATAAAAGAGACACAACTTTGTGAATTTTATCTGTATTTCCATTAAATATAGCTTTCAGTTTTATCAACCTTTCTTTGCAGTAAACCAGATTTACTAGATACTCATTAACATATCTCATAACTAATAGAAACTATTATGTGATGTTTTGGGTAATTTTGAGCCAATTGGATAACATTTTGGGTCATACCAAGCAACCTGAAAATATCTACATAACCTCTTCGATTATCTTTTTCTAATTTAAATCTTTTCAACAGTACTTCTCCAGTTTATGATGTTCAATTTTTTCAGTCTATAAAAAATGAGTTTATTATTTTAAACCGTAAACATTGTTTAACAGAAATCTAGATCTACGTAAAGTTCCATTTTACGGCCTGAGCCTGTTAAGGTAAAAAACAAGGTGCTAGCACATTACAGAGATTATACAGTATATTACCAGATGTCACTGTTGTTCTCATCTCTTTTGTATAAATTAATTATCTATTTCCTTCATTTTAACCACTACAAATACCGTATTTATTCGGCTATAGGACCCCCTCACCTACAAGACCCCTCTAATTTTTCATCCACAATTTGAAAAATATTAAAAATTGTGAAAATTTAAGTTTCAAACTTGGCTAAAAGTTGGGCATTCTTTTGATATAGCAGTAATGTCTTTAGGTTTGTTCCCAAAGCACTCAGAAACCATGAACACATCGTTCACACATGCGCTCTTTCTCCACACACATTCCCAAAGCGAGAATTCGTTATTCTGATTCTCAATCTTCTGTTCCATGTGTTCTCACGGACAGTTTATCTACTATAAGAAAAGTCTGCAGGCTCTGCCATGAATTGTTATCGGAGACATGCGCAGTAACCTATTTTCACGAGCCTTACTCCTCCCTCCAATGACCTTGCCCATGATTTATAAGCTGGGCAAGGCATTTAATGATCATAAAATAGTGAAAGAATTCAAAATAAAAAATGCACTTATGACCTAAAGATAGTGAAAAAATCACCCAAAATAAAAAAAAATAAAAAATTACCAATAAATTTACCATTACTACTTTTAATTAGTTTTTCTTTTAAGTAATAATAATAAACTGAAAAGCACATGAATATGCATTGTTTTCCACTTAGTTCTTTTCCTTTGCGTATTCACTTATTGATCGCAATCTTTTTGTGCACCATTCTATATGGTAGCGTTCGCACATTTTACCATACAGTTCACATACACATTCTCTGGTTGGTTCATGATATATCTTGTTGACACATATCAGGTGATGAAAGCCATGGACGGAGAGTCTCGTCACTACATATCGCAGTTCAAAATTCGCTGTCGTCCATGTTCCAATCGTCATGGCTTCGGTGTCAAAGAATTCCGACCATACTTCTTCTCTCTTCTCTCTTAAGTTTTGCAGAAGCTTTCTAAAGTCCTCGCTGTGCTGAAGCAGATATCTGTATCTGATATCTTCAATCAGGAAAGGCTCTCTCGCTGGCAGGTACACCAGTCTTGACCTCGTTGTTTTTGATACTTCGAGCGCTCTTTTTAGAAATGTTGCTTTCACCTTTTCTAATGTTTTTAGGTTTTGTTCACAGAGTTGGTGCCATATAGCCTCTATCCCATATGCTAGTATTGGCATGATTTTGGCTTTGAATAATTTTAGAGCCGTTTCTAGGCTGAGCAGTCTGATGTTTTTTATGTCATGAATAGCCCTTATTGCTTGCGCTGCTCGTTCTGAAGCATCTAGCCGTGGGTTGTAATGTTAACCCTAAGTATTTTAATTCTGGTACTATTTTGATTTTTTGCCCTCTGATGTTAATTGCGGCCTTTGCAGGTGCTTTGCCTCGTTTCAGAAGATCATCATTTCTGTCTTTGATATGTTAATGTGCATTTTGTGTCTAATGCACCATTTGTCTACTTTTTCTACTGTCGCTTGTAATTTCTTTAAGTCCGGTAACCCGATTGCTATATCATCGGTGTACGCATATATGTGTACGTCTTCATCGTTTTCTGGTAATCTTAAGATTCTTTTAAGTAATGAATTGCTAAAAACAATGTAATGGACGATAGTGCTTTATATAAGATTTTACATTATGAAACACACTTAGTTTGTTACTATAGAAGTAAATAAATTTATATTACTTGGACACCGTAAGCAAAAAATAAATACTTTCTGAGCTGGCATGCCCATCAAATTGCCCCTAGCAAAAGTGTGCCATTTAAAAGAAAGAAAAAATCTTTATTGCTACATGACAAACTGCTAAGGTGTTTACAATAAACCTGAATTAAAATGAACTATGTACATTTGCAGATTCTCAAATAGAAACATTGTCTGTTGTCTAAAAGTAACGATCTGTACATGGAAAAGCTCCTCCACTGAAACCTAAAAATGCCGAAAATGACTTAAAAATTGCCAAAAAATGACCTATCTTTTGAAAATGACGAAAAATGCAAAATAAAGCAAATAAGGCAGAAACAAATTGACCTTATTTAATCAATTATTTCATGATACACATTTATATATACTCGAGCTATCTTTTAATCTTCCTATAAAAAAGATGCAAAATCATCAAATGCCTTGCCCTAGAATTTAAGCATAGGCTACTTATGTATGAATAATGGAAGATAATTAAAAGTTTCCCAAAATGTAGTTTATAATGGCCATGCTTATTGCATGTATAACATGTTAAAGGGAAATACATATTCTATTCGCATATCATATTGATTAAACGCAGAAACTATCGATTCCAAATTCTTCTAATTGTTTCCAAAGTGCAAAAACACGGATAAGTTATAGACTGGACATGGGCAGTACAGCATTCTCAAGCAGTCATGAGTTTGCTTTGGGAACAAACCTTTTAGCTTCCTCCTTGATTTTGAGCTTCGGGCTGCCAACCCCCTCCCGGTCCTACCCTTAACACTTCACAGCAGTGTGTTTTGTGAGCACGTGGTCCATGGCATGGGGTGGTCAGTGTTTTATTTGAAAGCAGACAGACAAGTGGCATATGAAAACGACTGATCAAATAATTAGTTATTCTGCCTCTTGGAAACTCAGCATGTATACATATATTGGAAGTTTACACAGTGAAGCTGGTGTTAATCTGATGATTATGAATGACGATGGTGTTCGAAACTAGTTCAGGTATTTATACAAAAAGTTAAGTATACGTGCTAGACCCAACTCAATATTACGGGTATATCCTTTATCATGTGTAGAAAGTTTGATGTGCAACCGGAAATGGTTTGTTACTGGCACAGTCATTTAGATGTGGCAACAGTGTAGGCTGCACTTCATTCAGCAGTGCTTTCACGCACGCCAAACATGAAGTGGCAGGCATTTTGTATCCACTGTAGTAGATTGTTTATTCTATTACTGTAATTAGCATTGAATGTTTTTTACGGTATTTTATTCATTGCATTTTTAATGAAATAGTTCATTTTAGTTTATAACATACTGGTACTCGTCTTAACTATGTTAGCGTAATGATAGTAACTGGCCCTTAGCTTTCCACTGTAACTTGTTAAAATCGTCCAAGTCAATAATATACAAAGCTAAAACATTTGAAGAAATCAGTGGATAAAATATACCTCGATGCGGTATTAACTATTTACCACCCCAATCTGTTGGCATCTTGAAGACATTCTCATCTATCAGACCCCCTCCCATTTTTAAAACCTCAAATTAAGGAAAATAAGAGGATCTTATAGCCTAGTAATTATGGTACTATTATTCCTACTATTAGTATTATCGTGTATCAATTAATTATTTAAATTCAAAATAACATAAATAACTATTCCAGCATTAAAATTTGGTCCATAATAAAGATACTGGCAATTATGTTTTTCACACAGCACAAAAGTAAGCCAACACAATACAAACATTACGTATGAACTTCATTTCTCTCCATTCGTTCAAAAAGTCTGCAACTCCTTATCATAGCGAAGGATTTTTAAATATTAGATTATTATTTCTCTCTCGTATAACTTTAAGAGAGATGCTTCTGGTAAGTTCAGTGATTTGTATCCAAACAAACTGTTACCAACCAAGAGAGCTGCAATATGAAATTATCAACAAAAAGTTCTTTGATTGTTATTCTAAGCACAAGCGAACTGAAATTATTTTTGTTTTAAAATAATTTAAGATTAAAATAACATAAAACATCGCACGATGTTACAATATTCAAAGAACTACAACGAGATTCTACTGTATTGAAGAGTTTAACTTTATGCATTCCACTTCTTAGATTGGCTGCAGAAAACAGAAATTCTCCTCGGGAGTCATTCAAAGTGTGTGAATGCATAATAGTGCCATCTGTCATCTACATCATCAGTTAGCTGTTCTCTGCTTTGAGCTGCCATCTGTACCTAAATATTTTAGACGACATATTCCATGATGTATCATAATACATTATACGCTGATGTTTTGTGAAGTCGTGTGGGCTTGCATCAAGAGATATGCAATGTACTTTTGTTTTGGGAGAAATTAAAAACTGTTTGATACGTACTTATTCAGTTTCTTGACTGCTTTTCCAGGGAGAGCCTTGAACTCCTCTCCTTCCTTCAATTCGAAAAATCTCGGTTGATTGAGTTCTCTGTCCTCCTCCAATTTCCTCCTTTCAGTCTCTTCTTGTTCCCATGCTTCCTGCTTCAACAAGCGATGCTGTTTTTTCACTTCCTTCGCCCACTGTTGATCATCGTCTGAACTGGAATCCAAGTCATCTGAACTGCTGGCTTCATCCTGAAAATAATCAAAATTATATTAAGTGTAGTGACTGACAAATCAGCAGTGGTATTCAACTGGCGAGCTAGTAATCAACACATGACAAATATCGACAATAATAACAATGCTTATCAAGAGAACGAATATTAAAGTTCATATCATATACAGTAGGACTTTGGTTATAATGATATCAGTTTCAGCATCATGTTTTCTATTGGTATGAACTTCTTCCTTATAAGGAACGTGTTTCTCAGCCTTGCTTAGTGCGACAAAAAGATACATGTCTGCCTCGCATATAATGTCATTTTCAGCCTCAGTCAGCAATAAGATTTTCCAAGAACCTATTGCTGAAATCTGGCAAATTCTTTACCCTCCCCTTCTGGCATTACAGTGTGAAAGGTTTACTGTAATAGATGTATTGCTATTAGAAAGAGAAAGATAAGCGACAGACAGGAAAAGAGTAGTCACTACCCTGTTATGGTGATTCAGGTAAAACAGACACTTCCTCCTCTTGCCCAAAACTTCACATAATACAGAGTTCACAGCCACTGAAACATGAATTGGTACGCGACCATTGTCGAACTTTGTAAGCAAGGAGTACTGACCCACGCTGCACTGTAAGCAGGCGATAATAACCACAGAATGCATTAAGAGTCATAATGAAGTGAGGGAGGGAGCAGTGAAGTAATGAACATAGAAAGTAATTTAGAATAAAGTCACTCCTAAGTAAACAAGTTTGGTGTTTTATTGCACAGTAGACTTAAAAGTGACTATACAAACTAAAATGATCTCTTTCCTCTTCTAATGTAAACTTTAGTGAACTATCTTGTAAATTTAACAGTCTCAATGCGTCTTGAACTAATTTCTTGTTGGTTATGGCGAACACATTGTCCACGTACCTGTGCCAAGTTTTGAACATTACAGGGAAGGCAGTAGTAATATGTGCTTCTAACTGACCCATGTAAAGATCTGCTAGGAATGGAGACAGCGGGTTGCCCATGGCTAGGCCTGATCTTTGTTGATGAAATTTACCATTAAATGAAAAATAGGTTTGATCTATGCATATGGAGGTTAGGTTACAGTATTCTTCTATTGTATTCTGATTGAACCCATTAGATTTCAACCACTTACTCAGGTATTCTATTAATCTGTCTTTTTGGATGCTGGGGAATAGTCCGACAACATCAAACGACAACTAGTGATCATCTTTGGAGAGTTCCAAGTCTTTTATCCTGTCTATCAATTCGAAAGTATTTTTGATACTCCTGTTCTGGAATTTAGGAAAATTCTGGAATCTTGTATTGAGCCATTTGGCTAGACAGTATGATGGTGCATTTATGTTATTGATTATCGGTCTCATTTTCTCCCCGTCTTTGTGTATCTTCGGTAGTCCATGGATTTTCGGCAGCACCGGATTTGAGGGTATTATTCTACGTTTATTAGTTTCTGGTATTGTTTACCATTTTTAGACCTGAAGATAATAAAACAAGATAATAAATTAGAATTTGGAATTTACAGAAAACCCACACACACAGATTGCTACATCAAGGCCAACAGCATAAGTCCACTCACACACAAACATGCAGTGATAAATTCACTAGCACACAGGATAGTGAATGTTCCACTCAGTAAATCAGAGTGTGATCTGGAGTATAAAACCATCGTATCCACAGCCGAAAACAATGGTTTCAATAGAGAATTGGTGGACAAGAAAATAAAAAATTGCCAAAAGAAAAAGCTTACTACAGATATAACCACCCTGGAATCAATAGAAGTAAATAAGAAATACAGAAAGATAACTTTTCACCCTTGGGCAGACAGGAAATTCAAAAAAGTATTCAGCAAATATGGTATAACCACAGCCCCAGTAAATAGATTTTCCTTAAAAAAACTTACTAAATTCCACCAATTTAGAACATAGCCATCAGAACCAAAAATCAGGAATATATAAAATAAATTGTGCAAACTGTGAGAAAGTATATGTGGGAAAGACTAAGAGAAAATTGGAGATTAGGGCAAAGGAACACATGAGACATTTAAAATACGCAAATATGGAAAAATCTGCCCATTTTTGGAATGAGGGACATGACATCGATCGGGATCAAAAACTGATAAAATGTGTCGAAGGTCACAAGGAACTCTCAGTGTGGGAAAGGATATTCATCCACAAACATAAAGGATACCTTATGAACTTTGACATCCCATCGGACGAAGATCTCATCGTCAAATGCGACACACTTCCACCAGAGTGCAACAAAAATGCCCAGCTGGCAGTTGGTGTTAACCTGATGACTATGAACGACGTGGGTCTTCGAAACTAGTTCAGGTATTTATAAAATAAGTGAAGCATAGTGCTAAACCCAACTCAGTATTATTAAATTATCATAAAGAATGGTTTATTTGACGTATTAGTGTCGCATGTGTAAGCACAATCTGACATGTTTCTGTTACCATATTTATCTGAATATAAGCCGCACATTTTTCCCTAGATTAAGCCCAGCAAAATATGCCTGCAGCTTAAAATAATGTACAAGTGTTTTTAGGCAATAATGGTAAAAATGCACACAATATAGCCAATTGATTTCCCTCCTCCAAGCACTTATTGATTATCTCGAATCTTGAGGACTACCAATATATTAATTGATTCAGCATAAAAAAATATATTGCTTTTAATCTAAGCATCATAAAAAATGTGTAAAACTGCATAAGCAAGTGATGTTCATTTTGTCAATTTTGATAACAGTATTACAGAACATGCGTGTATTATGAGTTACTCAGAAGTAAGTAAAAAAAAAACAAACAAAAAAAAAGCCATAACGTATGGGAATGCAAATATTGGTAATTTTGAACTGATGGTAACTGAAAGTGCAGTTATGGAAAATAGTCAACCCTGAAAGTCATATGAAGCGTAAAGTACTGATTTCTGTTTTCTTTTGCATCAGTTTTATTTCATTATATATTTTAATAAAATTGGAATTTCATAATTTAAGTCAGGTGATACTTTCTTCTTCTTATTTCAGGCCTACTTCAGTCAAGAAATGGTTATTTTAATTTTATGAAAATAAGCAATTTATTTTTTCACTTTGGGGTCAATTTAATTATTTTTTTCACCTTTACTTTACTGTTAAAAAGGCAGATGCGGCTTAAATTCAGGGGTGGCTTATATTCGGATAAATACGGATTTTTTTATGCGGGGGGGGGTGAAAAAATTATATTTAAAATATTGGACTTATCAATATTTTACATGAAAATTGTGGAACACGAGAAATATGAGACACTTCTGAAATATGTTGCACAGAATGTGGAATAGTTACGTGCTATGCCCTGGAGTTTATCTCTCTGTATTGACCTGAATGAACTGCAAATCATCTTGCACGTAATCAGATTACTTCAAATGGTGCAGCATTTTGATGAGTTTTATCCATACAGACTTTCTTCATTTCCTGTCCCAGCGTTTCTATTCTGCCAAATGCACTGTGAATGGGCATGAAAATATGTCCAGGCATGGGACAGTACAGATAAATACCCGAGCATTAGAAAGCACAATGGTATCCATGTCAGATTCAACATGTAGTACATGGATAAAATAGCCCACTGCAATGCCTGTCTCAAAACTACCAAAATTGGACTTATCAGCTTTTAGCAAGCAGGTCTTCACATTCTCTTTCCTGGTTATCTTCTGCAGCAAGCACAAAGACACCAACAGTCAAATATCCATGCACAAAAATTTGAATTTTTCGCACATCATTTCTAATTTTCCACACTTAGTTTCATCATAAATGCACAATATAGCAACAAAATGCAGGAGATTTAAAATTAAGTGCGAGAAATTCAAAATCTCGCACTTATATAACTTATCCATGTTTTTCAATTATTTGTGCATGTCATGATGTCAATTAACATGGACAATTGAGAGTTGGGTGTATAATATTATATTCAGTTATTTTTACGCTTTATAAACAATATTTACATTATTACAGCCACCACAAGTTGAACAAGTAATAATAATGACAAACCTCGACTTCCTGGAACTGCTGCTGGACAAGCTTCTTCTTTAATTCTTTCTTCTGAGATTTATCAAGTCTTGAGACGACTGGGTTCAGTAACCTGGAACATAACAACAAGCATATCATCTGTTTCCAGTGTCCCTAGTTTCAAATATTTAGAAGAACATGAAGATTTAAATTAGAAAATGCTACAGTATACAGTAGATGCGACATGACACTTCGAGCCACGCTTGGAGAAACTTGTTCCTCCACACAGGCGCCATATTACGATATGACTGAACAAATTATCATTCTTGCCAAAGCAGTCCCCCCACCCCAAAAGAAAATATTTAAACAATATATAAATATATATACTTTCTATGATAATGTATGGCACTTGAAAGTACTCTAAACTGAGATCCGAAATATATCAAGATTAAAGTGTAATGCAAAAGTAAATGTGAATATGATACCCAATTATTAGGAACTGCCACCTGCCCTCAACACACTGGGAAGCATTCATTGTCTGTTACGAGGTTCAGCATCTTACTGTCACTGTTACGTATCTAATGTAATATTTTAACTTGTGCGTCCATGTACATCCAAAGACAATACAGTCAACCATCGATGTAATGCCACCATCCGTTCTCTAACATTTAGTGGCACTAAAGCAAAATTTAATTTTTAAAATAAAAATGGCATCATACAGTGCTGTATTAATTTACTGTACTATATTATGAAAGAAAAGAAAAATTAAATAAAAGGCAAATAGAGAACTTTAGCACAAAATAAAATACTGAACAGTAACTCTCAGACTAATGGTTTTCCTCCACAATAATGAAAAATGTGATGCAATAGCCTGCTGGCTAGACTTTGGAAATCTGTATTCAGAAACTTCCCATTTCTCTTGAAGTGTAACAATAGCTATCTTCATTTTAACAATCTTACGAACTGAAGTGCAGTGTTTATCAGTTGAATGGGCACTGGAATGTCTTTCTACCTGCTCCACCCTCATACAGGCTGTCTGTCCAACATCTTAACATTTCACCGCATTACATTTACACCCACTTCTTGGAAATACAGTACAGTATGTTTCTTAAATAATTTTCCTTAACATTCACTACAGTTATATTTAACTATTTTTGGGAATTACACAGTGAAGTGGTATTGAATTACATAAAAACCTTTGTTATTACATACATGCTTCACTAAATATTTACCTGTTTTTATCAGGACAGATCTGTTTCCGCCATTCTCATGGCCATCGTCAGCTGTCAGCTGACGATGGCCATGAGAATGGCGGAAACAGATCTGTCCTGATAAAAACAGGTAAATATTTAGTGAAGCATGTATGTAATAACAAAGGTTTTTATGTAATTCACTACAGTTTTAAAAGAATTCTTCAACTGAAAAAAAAAAAAAAAATCCATGCATGCTATATTTTGTAAAAATGTTGTCTTATATTAACTGGCACAATAACGAAGTTTCTTATGTATTTTGTATGGGAGAAGATCTGTTCACTTGCATTTATTGGCGCAGTGCAAGGGTGGCACTCTAAAGAGGGGCATTATATCGAGGATTGACCGTAGCAGCCACTCATGAATGCATGAGCCTAACTGGGACGAAACTCACTACGTGGGGGGCTAAGGAACTTTAACAATCATGAGGTCTTTTTGTTTATGCGTGATTTGGGTAACATTCATCAATCTGGAGTTTGTTTTGATTGTTTAATTTCAATTCTGCCATATGACAGCACAATATTCCTTTATTTTTAAAACACCATAAAATAATGGAACTGTTATAAGTGAAGCAATATACTATGTTAATTAAGTGAGATGGTTGACATTTAAACAGTTGACTAGCAGTTGAAAATGTGGGCAAAGTCCATGAAATGTACGTTCTGCAAAAATGTAAGTAAAAGTCAAACCTAAAGTTTTAAATGTCAACCATCTGTAATAATTATGTACGATATGCTACATGAAACAATATAATTAAGAATACAATTGTTTATCGCATAACTTTGGCTTAAATGAAGTCAGGGTTTTATTTTTCTATTAATAAATAATTTAAGCTGCTAGTAACACAATAAGGCAATTACCAGAGCTTTATTTTACATTACACATAGAGTTGAATCTTAGGCTGGTATTCATAGTCGCAGTAAGTCATACTTATATCCAAATCAACTTTAATGTCATCTTAAGTTGGATTTCTGACACAAATAGGTCATACTTATGACGCAGTTACTTTTTAAAGTGAGACTTATTGCTATTCACAGTCACTAAAGTACGATTTATTTCTCAAAATAAGTCGTACTTTATCAAGTCAAGGGTCCCCCTGACTTATTTCAGTTTAAGCCAGAAACATGGACAGTTATTTTGAAGAATGGGGTGAGGTCTTAAAAGAAAATCATGCCCCAAAGCGTTATTTGTGAAGCATTGATGAATCCACCAAAATTCTAAAGTGACATGAATTTAAAAAGAGGTTCTGTGTGAAGAAAAATCCAACTTTGGAAATATCAATGGGTGTTTTTTCATTAGGATTTCTCTCTACTGGCATTTCACATCAGCTCAAAGCTTCCTAGGGTATTTTCAATCTCTAGATAACAATAATTAATATCGAAAGAAACACATAATGTAATTCTGAACAATGTGAAAGCTAATATATACACAGAATATTCTCAGCAAACTATTGATCAGTTTACTTACACGCTTCACAATATGTATGGGTGAATATAATTCTTTGTTTACATTGCACACTGCCGTCTGTATTTGTATATCAAGACGGCGAAATACGCAGCAGCCACATGGCTTTGCATTACACGAAATCAGAAGTAGGATTCATTGATTCAATTGTTGTTGGCAGTGAACACGCGATTTTTCATATTATCGAATTCGACTGTAATATGTAAAACAAGTAGAGCTTTATGAAGTCAGATTTAACAAAGTACAACTTTAAAGAACACTATGAATACAAAAAACATATAATTTGACTTGTCCAATAGGTTGTTCTTAAGTTGCTGACTATGAATACTGACCTTAGACTCAGTTTAATTGACGTTTCCATCTCCTCCACCCCATATGAATGTTAGTGACACTACATTATTGTAATACATATCAATCATAGTACACAATTAAATATCACGCTGAAGAGAGTTACTGAAACACTGAAATATCACAGAGTTATGGACTGGACTTCTTGGTGTATTGAAAGCCTCAGAGTTATAGCATAACAACAACAATACATTCAACTCTGCCAGCTGCATAAACACAATCACTAGGTGTATGGCAGAAAAACAGACTGACTTTTGTTACTGTATTAATATGTATACTGTGATATAACTAGCATGTGAAAAGAAAGAAGATCAAAGAAAGTACCATATTTACCTGAATATAAGCTACATAAAGCCGAGTGCTTTTAGGTCACTATCAATTTTCGTCAATCCCCAAAAGTATCGATAAAATAACTGATTCAACATTGATTCCAATTCAAGCATCGTAGTAAGGAAGTGATGTTGATTTTATGATATGTGTTTTGTGATAGCAGTAGTAGGTATGTAATATTCCTGTACTACGAGCTGCTCAAATATAAAAAAATGCAAATAACGAAAAATGAAATTGAACATTGTTAGTCATATCAAGTGTACATATTGATTTCTGTTTTCTTATCCAGCAATTTCATTTATGTCTGTGTTAAAAAGGCAGACGCAGCAAATATGTTAGATGTTACCAAGGAGATATGAAAAATCAAGCAATAGTTACGACAGCAAATACGATATACCATATTACGAAGATGAGCCATGACAGTGGAAAGGGTGTGGTGTCAGCCATGTAAATTACATTTTTGGGCATAACTCAGAAGATATTGAACATATAAACACATCCCCCCCCCCCCGGAATTAATAAGGAGTGTTTACTCTTTTTGACTACTAAACGTAGTTGAATGTGACCCTTTCATGCAAAATGGGAACATGGTATATTCGTGGATAAACTGAATCTCAACGTTACCTGTATTCTTCAGCATTTTTATCCACTTCAAACTCAGGATTCTCAAAGAGAGCCTTGAAGCGGTCATCCTTAAGAAGATTGGTGCCGGCTTTACTCTTTTTTTTCTTATCTTTCATTTCATCGTTCATAAGCTTCATTGCCAAGTCTTTGTTCACTTTCGGTAAAGCCTGCAACAGAAAACAACAATAAATTATATACACCACTACTGACACCGTATCAATCGCGTCATATGTCATCATTGAAAAATTACGTAATTAATTTTCAGTACTAGGCTACTGAATAACTTATTCTGAAAATTAATTTAATAATTTTTCAGTGATGACATATATTTTAAATTAATATTAAAAGCCCCAATATAAATATTAGATGGAAATTTACAGTGAAGTGTTCAAATCTGTAGCAAGATTGAGATCGGAAATATACACACAAAACTTCACTAAAAAGGTATATTTACCCAGAATGATAATTTCAACGGGTCTTCCCGCCATCATCAGCTGATTCCGACTGGCCCTCTGGCGGCGGATCCGCCACCAGAGGGCCAGTCGGAATCAGCTGATGATGGCGGGAAGACCCGTTGAAATGATCATTCTGGGTAAATATACCTTTTTAGTGAAGTTTTGTGTGTATATTTCCGATCTCAATCTTGCTACAGATAATATTAAAAGGTTGTTATGGTCTGGACCCTTCAGGTTCACTTTCCGTGGAATGGCTGTACTTCTATTGGGTCTGATACAGGTGCCAAGTGCGCATTGCTACTGGAATACATGAAGCGATTAGCGGTGGTATCTATTATATCCTGGCATCTGCATCCCTTAGTAATATTTATAAATGATGTGTGATACCTCAAGTGTGACATAAATGATCCTCAGGTTACCTAATAAACATTTTTGTCTCGTGGTGAAACACATTTATTTACCGTAATTGGCATATTCAGTTCCAGTGTTAAACCTTATCTGGCAGCTCAAAAGTTGAATCAGATGCCAAACAAAGTAATTGACAGCTATTCATACTTGACAACAGTAAATACCAAAAGACTTTAGAAAAGAAGGCCATGATTTTGGAAAGATCAAAACATTATGCTACTTTGGAAAAGAATGACCTAACTCTATACAATTTACATCTGAAATTACAGAAATATTTAGGAAATGTGGTATGGAATAATTTTAGTATGATTCTGTATAATAGACTCAACTCAAGTATGTCAACAAAAACACAAAAAGACTCAAGAAGAAGGTAATGAAATTACGTAATACCAATATTGGTGAACCTGAATGCAATGAACTTATAACAGTAAACCCACCAGACAACGTAGTGAATTTATCTAACCTTCCTTTCGAGGAGGCAGAAATAAACTTTTTGAACAAAGGTCTAAAGACATGTATTGATAACTCTAACAAGATTGACGATTACATAGTTGATATTGAGATCGCCACTAGTTTGCTCAGGACGGAAACTGAAAAGAATCTGACAAAAACAAAGTGTTTACAAATTCTTAAAGACTTCCCGAAAAATAAAGAACCAACAAATAGCAAACTTTTGATCAAGAAATTAAACGAAAAATCAGTATATTACTTAAAAGCAGACAAAGGAAACAAAACCGTTATAATGGATCAAGACAATTCCATACACAAAACAGAAACAATGCTCCAAAAACCGGAATATGAAAAACTTTCAAAGAATCCGTTGAACTCTTTTTTTTGCTCAGACTCGAAAAGTCATTAAAGATAACACTCTTATTTCAAAGACAGAAGAAAGCAGACTTATAACGAGTAACCCTCAATTACTGAAACTTTATTGTTGACCCAAAATTCATAAAAAAGACGGAAGCATGAGACCCATTATAAACAACAATCAATTGGCAAAATGGTTGACTTGTAAATTGGACACGTTGAAAAAATTTGAATCGTTGAGCATTAAAAACTCGTTTGACCTAATCAACAAAACCAAAAACATTTTCACTGGACCAAAAGAAATACTTGTCTCAATCGATGTTAGTGCTCTGTTTACTAGTACCACAACAGATAAATGATCAGACTTACTAAATGGGTTTCTACAGAATCATTTTACATCAGATCAAATAGAGGCTTACAACAAATTGATAGGCCTATGTATTAGTCAGAACTGTTTCTGTTTCAATGACAACTATTATAAACAGACAACTGGATTAGCAATGGGGAATCCATTATCACCGCTGCTAGCGGATTTATATATGAGTCACCTAGAGTTAAGGGTTACCAAAGCATTTCCACACATTTTTAAGTACTGGTATAGGTACGTAGATGACATTTTTGTGGTGGTTTTGTTGTGATTTTTGAATGACTCAGTAAAACTACTCAATTTACAAGATCAGGCCATTAAATTTACGATTGAAACAGAGCAGAATAACTGTTTACCATTTTTGGATCTAAAGATAATCAGAAAAGAGGAGAGATTGGAATTTGGAATTTATAGAAAAGACACGCACGTGGACAATTACATCAAATATAATAATTATAATCCAAGATCACATCAATTTGCAATATTCCACAGTTTGATTCATGTGCCATTATCTAATGCTGAATATCAGAAAGCATATATACATATAAAGAAGGTCGCAGTTCAGAATGGTTTCAGTATGGAATTCGTCAATAAGATGATCTCCAGACATGAAAATGATTAAAGATACCACCACCTTAACAAACACAGGAGACAAGAAACAGATATATAAGAAGTTCACATTTCATCCGAAAACATTTTACAAATTCGAGAAAGTATTTAAAGGCTTGGATAAAAAAAATTGGCTCCACAGAACAAATTCAATCTCAGAAATATGCTAAACCACCCATTAAGAAACATTACCCCAAAACTCAGATTATCAGGTATTTATCAAATAGACTTTTTTTTTTTTTGTGCCCTCCCTTGCCCCCCCCCCCCCCCCCGAGAACCAAGCAATGAAGCCAGAACCTCGGGTCAAACCAAATTTTGGTAACCATTTGTGCTGTTATGTTCCTGTAAGTGCCCTTGGTGCTTCATCCGGATGGGATGTTGGTGGTATTTGGGCTGTGTAACTGTGTTTAGTGATTGTTGCAGTTATCCTGCTTTTATGCTTGGAGTGTTTTATGTCCTTTGTTTGTGATGTGCTAAGAGGTGTGAGCTGAGTGTTAATATGTGTGAGAGGATTTTTAACCAGCTCGGCATTTGCCGATGAGCAAGGGAAACCTATCAAATAGACTGTCAAGACTGCCATAGAAGAGCAACCTAGAAACTAGATTGAAAGAGCATTTGAGTAATGTTAGATTGTTACACACTGATAAATCAGCCATAGCATACCATGCCTATACACATGATCACCACATCAAGGATGATATTCAATTATTGAAACTCGTCAAACTACCGTTTGAGCTAATGGCTTGGGAGAAGATCCTCATCATTAAAAACAGAGATATCATCATCATCAACCATCAAGATAGGCCAGATTGACCTGTTTCGTCTCAGAAGAAGTCTTCCCAGCGACGCCTGGGTCTTCCTATATCTCTTTTTCCTTTCGGCTGGTAGCGAAGAGCTTGCTTTGCCAATCTCTCCTCTGGCATACGGAGTATATGATTCAACCAGTTTTGTTTGTTTTCCTGTATTTTATTATTTATGTTGGACATATTCAGAGTTTGTCTTATACTTTCGTTTGTGATGTGATCTTTAAGCGAACAACCAGCAACATATCTTAAAAATCTCATCTCCGCTGTTTCTATCATTCTTTTGTCGCTTCTATTCATGGTCCAATTCTCCGATCCGTAAGTTAAAACAGGCATTGCTAAAGTTTTATAAAATTTTAAAATAGTGTCTTTCCTTTTTTTTTTTTTTTTTTTTTTTTTAATTTATTTATTTAAGGTCGCTTTTTAACTGCCAGGGTCACCAGCGACCACAATAATTAATACATATATATATTGAACAAGTTCTACAAGAAGTGAAGTATGAAGAAAAACATATGCAACTTGGAATTTAGTAAGAAGAACAACATATTAAACTTAAAACTTTAGCAACTATTGACAAACTATGATTTGATTTGACATTATATGAATGATTTTAACTGTGACAGTTCCAAAAGTGAGATAACCTTAAGGCATCCTTCATTATTCTTAAATATATTGTATAAGTCTCCTTTGATATTTAACAGACGCCTTACATGCAATAACCGTGGACATTCCAGAATAAGATGGGAGGAAGTTACATCCCCATTACATTTCGGGCATGGATCCTTAATAGTTTTCTTCATAAGATAGCCATGGCTAAGGTTGAAGTGGCCAATCCGCAGCCTGGTCAGCAAGACTTGTTGCCTTCTACAGAGGAGAGAATTCGGAATGGCTGGCTCAGTAACTGATTTCCGGACGAGCTGCAGTTTTGAAGGAGTGGATCTCCATGTTTCATCCCAGTGCTTCGTAATTTCAGATCTGATCATTGTTTTGGTGTCCTCTAATGTACCATCCAAACCGTTTTCAATTTGTGATAACACTGTTGCAGATTTGGCTGCTGTATCTGCGTTTTCATTTCCAGAAATACCTCGTGTCTTTCCTTGTTTTGTTTTTTAATGTGCGTTTTATAGTTCCGCAGATATGTTGATATCTGCATACCTTTTGTTTGAGGTCAAAGTCATAATCAAAAGATATGTCACATCCTAAATAGTTGAAGTGTCGAACTTGTTCTATCATTTCATTGTTAAGTATAATTTTGGATCGTTTCTGATATTTTCCAATAAAGGCCATGACTTTTGACTTTTCAGATGATATTTTAAAATTATATTCAGACATTATTCTGCTGAGCTGGTCGTCAGCAAATAAAATTGTATTTAAAATAGTTGAGTCAATTTTAAAATCAAATCTTAGCTGTGCTTGCCATTCGGCAATTGCTGCGTCCAAATATATATTAAAGAGTGTGGGCGACATTGGGCAGCCCTGTCTTACTCCTAAGTTAATAGTTTCTATTTTAAAACTTTTATAACATCCTTTGTCGATGCTGATGACCGTTCTTTCATACATTTCCTTTATCATTGAAATTAAATGTTTGGGATATCCTTTGTCTTGCATAATTTCCCATAACTTGTCTCGTACTAATTTATCAAACGCTTTCATATAATCCACAAATAGTAAGTGTGTCTGGAGATTATATTCTCTTCTCTTCTGTATTATTTGTTTTACAGTGAATACGCAATCTGCACAGGATCTGCCTCTTCTAAATCCATGTTGTTCATTATTTAATAAAGCCTCAGATATTGTATTAAGTCTTCTTGTTATAATTTTAGCAAAAATTTTATAACTTGTATTCAGAAGGCTAATACCTCTATAATTTTTGCATTCATCTCTCTTACCCTTTTTAAATATTGGTTTTATGATAGCTTTTTTCCATTCATCTGGAACTTGTGTAGTGAACCAACATATATTGAAGAAATTTAATAATCGTAGTTTTAACTGTGGTGAAGAGTATTTAAATAATTCTATGTTGATCTCGTCACTTCCTGGTGTTTTATTAGCCTTAAAGGTACTCAATATATTGTTTAGCTCTTCTTCTGTTATGGGATCCACCTTTTCATAATCTTTGTTTATTTGTGTAGGTTTATTTTCACAGGGATAGGTTCAGAGATGTTTAAAATATTTTAACCACTCATCTTCTGATATTACATTTAATTCAACCGTATCTTTTTCCGACTTATTCAAGTACTTCATTGTTTTGTATGCTAATGCTTGAGCTCCATGGATGTCATACTCCAAATTACTTACAAATCTGTTCCAACTCTGTCGATGCAATTTCCTTGTTTCTCTCTTAACAAGAGCACATTGTTTCTTGTATTCTATCAAGTCTTCTTCTGATTTGCTATTTAAATATTTTAAGAATATTTCCTTTTTATATTTAACGAGTGAAGCTATTTGATCATTCCAAATACTAAGGCCTCTTTTCCTTTGTTTTTTATTCCGTTTTCCTAGAGTTTCTTCTGCTGCTCTGGTAATAACTTGTTTAAGGTCATTCCATTCCGTGTTAACATCTAAACTGATTGCGCGTTGATCTAAGTAGTTATTTAAACGTTCCCAGTATAATCTCCTTATACTGTCTTCTTTCAATAGATGAACCTTAAATGCCTGTTTCTGTACGGCATCATTGTTTTTAAATTTGGAATTATACCATCTTTTAAATAATCTTATTTTTGTCATTAGCATAAAATGGTCATAAAAACAGAGATAAAGTTATGAATTTTGAAATTCTAACGAATGACAAAATTTTCAGTTTGACCCTGGAGAAGACAGAGGGCAGCACTGCGCCAGTTACAGATCCAGACCAGATCATCCAGTATAGCACCAGTCGACCTTCAGCTGAGGATAAGGGAGCTGCTTCCCTAGAAACTAGTCCTGCATAAATTATGTAAGTGGAGAAATAAGTGTTTTTATTCTTTGACTCATTTTAATCATTAAGTGCTGCTCGTTATTATTCTTTTTATATCAAATGGAATGCTCTGACTGTCACAAAGTGTATATAGTTAAACCAGAAGGAACCTGGATACAAGAATGAAAGAACACCTCAGGAACATCAGATTAGTACATACAGAAAAATCTGTTTTAGCCCACCATGCCTACTCCAATGATCACCACATCAAAATAGAGATCAAACTTCTATACTGTAGGTGCAGATGCATCAGATCAGCAAGACACTTGTCATCAATCAACCACCAGCTGAGGTTCAGGGAGAAGCTTTAATCCTAGGAAACTAATCCTGCAAGAATTGTTTTCTAACTGTTGACTCTCTATAACAGGGGAAGTCAACTACGTCTTGTGATGACGTTTGTGGAGCAAGAGCATGCGGATCCCATGTGTGTGACGTCAGCAAGAGCGCACGGTAGTAGGGGTGTTTAGAGTACGCTAGATTTAGGTACTAGAGGACCTATTCACTTTAGCTCTGTGGGTAGAACAACTTCTGGTTGGAAATACGGAGCATTTTTCAAAGTTAATGCAAAATGCGATCCTGATAGTGTTCTCTCTGCAGAACATGTGTTAGTTCTGCAAAACATTCTTCTTCAGTTCGAATCGAGGTTTCAGGATGTGGAAAACCTTTCTCCAATATTTAAACTTTTTGCTACCCCATATTTAGTTAATGTCAAAGACGTTCCTTGCCCGTATCAGTTGGAACTGCTAAACTTACAATGCGACGATCTGTTAAAGGACAAATACGAACGTAAAGTGGTCTTGGGTAACTTTTACAGAAATTTCTCTGAAACCAGATTCCCGATACTTGCCGCACGAATATTATGTAATTTTGGATCGACATATGTAGCCGAACAATTTTTTTCACTAATGAAATGTGCAAAGCTCAAATCAAGAAGTACATTGTCAAATCACAACCTAAATGTAGTCTTCGATTAAATATTGCTCAAACATTACGTCCCAACATTGATAAACTTGTTAAAGAAAAAAGAGACAGGAAAGTCAGAAAATTGTTACTGTAATCTTGTATCATCTAAGGTGCAGACGAGCTTGTATGGTAATTAATTCAGTTAATTTTTTTATTATTTTTATAGTAGTGAATTATGTTAATTCAAATGATAGTATTGTCTATTTTTGTCAAAGAACATAGATTTTGTGGAAAGGCAATTGTTCTCACAGAATAGAAAAATAGAATCATTTATAATATGTTAAACTACTGTGCTGTAATTAACCGAAAAACTATCAAGAACATCGATTGATGTTTCATTAATTCGGAAACACGTATTACGTAAGTTCTAACCCCCTAAATTCCCCCTGCCCGCAATACTAATACCCCTCTCTTCCCCCCTGTTCACTGATGCCTACATTTCACATACTCCTCGCAGAGGTACAACGCGAGCAGTGAGAGCAGAAAGCAGTGACGTCACAGAGCAACCTTCTGTCTTCCCCTGCTCTATAAGCTCTACTGTCAGTTTCATTATTTTAACACTTTTATCTTGGTATTAGCATTTATAACGTCCACGGCAAGAAGCCTATTTATTTTGGACTAATTCAGTTGACTGGCACCGGGGTTATGACTAATTAAAGGTCACATAGCTATACTACAAAGCTGTGTTGCTGATCACCTTGACTCCACTGCAGTCAGATGTGTGTAAATTTATTACATCATGCCTTGCTTTAGATGTTAGGCATTGTTGTAATTTTGTTTCATCCCACTTATTTTTTCACATATGCTTATCAAAAGAAATAAATAAATAATAATATAAAATCAGGTAAACTGATGTAACAAAGTGCCAGTATGTTTTTGTTTAATCAGTTATGATTGCAGTTATGATATGCAGAATATAAAAAAAAGTCAAATTGGCCGGTTTCGGGATTTGAACCATGGAACTCCAGAATGTGAGGCCAAGACGTTACCATCTCAGCCACCTGGGTCAGTTTAATGGTCTAGTTGGATAAGCGCAATTGTAAAGCAATAGTGTTTTTTGTCATAGCTAACTGTATTTTAATTGCCAAAGCCTTATAAGATTGCAGTAAAACAATAGGCTATGTTGTCATGATAACTGATGTGCATTTCATAAATTCTTTCGAATACCGTACGTATATTACCATAAAATAGGCACTAAAATAAGCATTACTCCGAAACAGGTCAACCGATTTTATCCAATATCAATAGACGTCTTCCCATGGACATTATAAATGTGTTTTCCAAGTTTCATGAAAATCCAAAAAAGTGTATTTGGGTTATGGTGCGTACAGACACACGGACAGACAGACAGACAGACATTTTTTCATCCCCCACACAATCTCATAAAGTACCATAAATAAACATAAATAAAAGATTTAAAACACATCTAGCTATTGAATAATTAAACGCTCCTACTATTTTGATAAATTTGTGCGTTTTATCGAAAGTACAGTTACCGATATTTACATTATATTTTAATGTGAGTATTTTTCAGTTTAAGCATTGCTGTGAAAGCAATAGACCTAATGTAATTCCTGACAGATTGATTTCAGATTGACTTAAATTCATTCATAACCTATAAGGCTGCTTTAAACCTGAAACAAACAAGTCAGCGAATCGTAGGCCTACACTAAGACATCATTAATATTATTGCCAGTGCATTTTGTGAAATGTTGACATATTTTAAGAATTTCTCTATAGTGACAATGAATTTAAAAAGACAATTTGTTACAAGATGACACAACTTTGGAAATAACAGTCGCCTATCTTTCGTCTGCATTTCTCTCTGCTGGCATTTCATATTGCTCCAAAGCTTCCTAAGCTGTTTTGAATCTCTCTAAAACAATGATTAATATTGAAATAAATGCATAAACATACCAGTATTAATTCCGAACAATGTCCAAGCTAATATACACGCAGAATAATCTCAAGAAACTATTGATCAGCTTACTTACTTGCTGCATAATATGACTGGATGAATTGAATTCTTTGTTTACAATGCACAGCAACGCCTGTATTTTTATATCACGACAGCAAAATACGTACTCAGATGGCTTTGCATTACACAAAATCTGAAAAATCTTAAAAATGATTCGCTAATTCAATTGTTATGGCAGTGAACACACAATATTTCATACTATCGAGTTCGAAAGTACGACTTTAAAGAAGACTATCAATACAAAACATATAAGTCAAATAGTCCAATACGCTCAGCTTTATAAAGTCGTTCTTAAGTCGCAGACTAATAATACCGGCCTAAGACCTTTGTTCTTCCGTAAGTCTGGCTTAATGAATTGAACTGGAGCTTAACTCGGATATCTTTTCTGCATAGGCCTATCATAATTGCAATTATGCAAAGCATTCTGGCACTTTGTTATATCAGTTTACCTGATTTATTAATATCAGTATTATTTTAATAGGTCAAACAATGTACAAGTAAGAAGAACTTGTAATATTTATGAAACATATAACTGTCACAATACTTACTTGTAACTGGACACGGTTTGCTCTCGATTCTTCAATCTTTTCTCTGATTTTCTTCTTCTTATATTCTTCAAACGCAAAAGGCTCCACTGCTGATCTGGCTTTTCTATAAAGTCTCACATCCACGAAAAAGCCATGCATGTAGGCTCTCAAGAGATTTGTACCTGTGAAACAGCAAGCAAATCACATATGTGAAAAATTAAATTAAACTCCGTGGCACTACATCCCTGAAGGGACAAGGCCAACCATCTGACCATTGCGTCATCTACCAGAGGCAGATGGCAGGATTGGGGGCATGTGGTCAGCATGCCGACACCTCGGCTGTTATCAAGTAGCTCCTCAATTTCAATCACGAGACTGAGTCCACCCTGTTCCTACCTTAGAAAAATCGGAGGTACCAGGGATTGAACCCAGGCCGACAGATCTTTAGTCAGCAACACTAACCACAAGATAGCGCCAGCTTCAATCCAAGACAAAAGAGCAATGGAATGCTTATCAAGTTAAATAAGAACATTATTTTACAATGGATCTTGGCTCAATGCGGTCTGGGAGGTAACGAGAAAGCTGATAGGTTAGCCAAAAAAGGAATCTTAACCTGTGATTGCTCACGCTATTAGATCGGAACTAACAATTGTGTATATATTTTAATAACTCGAATATATCTTGAAAGAGAAAGTTATTTTTTTAGCAATGCTTTCCTCAACATGTGTGCTTCATTAACATGATATCACACACGTTCAATCCTCCGAGCGGCTCTGGTCGTGAAAACCACCATTAATGGACATGGGTGTCGGAATGTTGACCACATGCCCTCCAATCCTGCCATCTGCCTATGGTAGATGAAGCAGCGGTCAGAAGGTAGGGTTAGTCCCTTCAGGGATGTAGCACCATGGAGTTTAGTCTGTCCATATTAAATAGATTTAACAATCTTAACAAAATTTTTCATATAAAATTTTTCTTGTAGCATCAAACGTGTTAACTGAGCAAATAATTGCTCCAACTATTCAACAGATTTAGATTTCCTTGGTCAAGTTAATAAATCATAAAAGAGAATGCAAATGAAACAAAATCAATATAATATGACTTAGGTCCACTTTAATTATTGCTATTTTTATATGGAGATGTTTCCATGAACCTATGTCGTAAGATATGTGAATACTTCTCATAAATTCAGGCTTGTTCAAGAAAAATACAGTAATCTATATTTAAGCCTACCATTTTCTTTATTAATAAAAATCAGGTAAACTGATATAACAAAGTGCCAGTATGTTTTTGTTGAATCAATTATAATTGCAATTATGATATGCAGAAAATAAGTTTTTCTAATCAGATTAAAATCGACCAGCGTCAGCAGAACTACAGATTTGTGATACCTTGACAATCGCGCACTCACATAAAAATAAAAAATAAAATATAAAAAATCTATGTCAAATCAGCCGGCTCTGGGATTCGATCCGGGGACCTGCAGAATACCAGTCCAAGACATTACCATTTGGCCAACTCAGTCAGTTTGATGGTGTTGTTTGATAAGCATATGTGAAGGAATAGTGTTAACTGTGAAATTATACCGGTAGACAAAAATTAAAAAAACATGTGACCTTTAATTAGCTGTTACTCTGGTACCGGTCAACCGATTAGGTCCAAAATTAATAGGCTTCTTGCCATGGAAGTTATAAATGTTTATACCAAGTTTCATGAAAATCCGATAAAGCATATTTGAGTTATGGGGCCTTTTGTTATATATTACCATAAAAATGCACTTGGGCATTATTCTGGTACCGGTCAACCGATTTGGTCCAATATCAACAGACGTCTTCCCATGGACATTATAAATGTGTATACCAAGTTTCATGAAAATCCGATAAAGCGTATTTGAGTTATGGCGCTTTTAAATAAAAAAACTAAATTGGGTATGTCGCTGGTACCGGTGAACCAATTTGGTTCAGTAACAATAGGGTTCTTCCCATGGACATTATAAATGCGTATACCAAGTTTCGTGAAAATTCAATAAAGCATATTTGAGTTATGGCGCGTACAGACACACGGACAGACATTTTTCCATCCCCCACACACAATCTCATAAAGTACCATACTGGCACTTAATAATAATGAGATGGAATGTGACACTGCAGTTCATAAGTGTGTTCGTTCTTATCAACTTTGAAATTCCTGCATCTGATCTCATTAAGAAGTTCATTGGTTGCTGAAACTGATCTACTAACAGATGGAGTCTAGCTGCAGATGACTGGGGTACCTTTCGAAACTTCAGTCCAGGTTAGTATCACATCCCATCTCATTATTATTTTCATATAATAATTTTTCTTCCTAATTTAGCTGTGTTTATACTCCTTTTAGCTGCAAGGCCATATCGGGAGTTCAGGATGTGTGCCTGTACAGTAGGTTAGGACATGGAACTATTGATTGTCAATTGTTTCTATTATTTGTGTCTTTTACTGATATTAATTTAAATGTATAGGTGGTGAGGATGATTCATGGTATGTAAATATCCAATTTGGCATTTGCCTCTATGACTGGGGAAACCATGAAAAAAAAAACCCATATCAAATTGGCCGGCTATGGGATTTGAATCTGAGACCTTCCGAATGCAAGTCCAAGATTGATTGGGGTAGGATTACCACTTTATGAATAAAAGGAATAATAAAACACTCTGGTATTTGGAGGACCGTAAAATGATTGATTGGATTTGGTAAAACAATGGTTGGAGCAAATGGACTTATCGAGGTCACTGGACAGAGATCCACGAATCTAATTAGAATTACAATCACAACATGTTTTGAAACAATGCACTTTAATCACTCGTGAACTAATTAAATGGTTGTAATGATATAGTTGAAATAAATTAAATATATGCTTCTTAGATTAGTATTATATATGATGTAATTTTGGCGGGAAGACTGATCCTCACCTGTCTAGAAATATATGTAATTGAAATATATAATTTATATATTAAAAGACTTGAAATATTCACTGGAGTTTGTTGATTTGTATGAAATAACAAACTTATGAATAACATGTAGATTTCACTTTAAGAATGGTGCACTAGAAAACAGGTATTTCACAATGACACGCTATCTTAATAAAGGATGTTAACTTCGACGAATATTATACTGCTACAATTGTAGAATTAATTGTAGCTAAATACACAAACTTGAAGGTTGTAGTTTGTGGCAATTCGAAGTTCTGCTAGCATTAGAGAAATGATTTCTTAACGATGAAAATACGCAAATTGGAGTTCAGCCTAAAACACGTCTACACACCATGAATCTCAGCGTAACACTGAATTGACCGGCGTGGTTTATGAACGCGCGATGACAAAAGATTACATCATCTAACAGCGGGAAAGTATTACACCACATGTCGTAATAATGAGTCAGCACGGGAAAGGTCTTGGTGGATATTTGACTATACTAATTCACTGAACAGTTGCTTGCACGAACAAAGATGTTACCATCTCGGCCACCTTGCTCGGTTATATAATAATTACTTCACTGTATAAACTTCCTATATACAATGAAATGTCATTCGTAGTTGGTTCTGACATTCCCATTTAAGTCATATATTTGTTTTTATCTTGATACCTATTAATTTTATAAAGAAATGTGTTTAGCAAAAAATATTCATTTTAATATTTTCTACAACTTTACTTTGCTAGGTTTTCATGTATTGCCTACTGTAATGGAGATAATCTAGAAAAATTTAAAATGGATGGAGTCAAGTACCCTGAAGTCATTTTTTACAGAAAAACAGACATAGCCAATTCATTAGTCATAGATAGAAGTTTTTATGTTTGACGTAAGTGGTGCATAAGTGTTTTAAAGTTTTAATCTTATTATTCAGTTGTGCCACAATTTTTAACAACTTCTTCGTAATTTTTTACAATTTTACAATTTTAATATCATTAGAGTTTTTATTTTATTATTATTATTATTATTAAAAAATTTTAGAAAACTATTCATGAAAAGGCCCCTTAAAATTTCAGTTATAGAAACCAAACACTGGGCAGATCGATAAAATTCTTAAAAATAATCCCTGATTTAAAAAATTAAGTAAATACAATGAACAGTTTACCTGCTGTGCTTGTCCACAGACAGGCAGACACACATCATTCCAAAAAAAAAAACTTTTTTCTGTAACTGGGTATTGTAAAACATGTCTTCCCAATGATATACTTTCTCTTTACTACATATATGTGAGAAGGCAAAACAAGAAATCATGATGATGACCTCATGACTGTCACCACAAGCAACTAGTAAAAACAAACCAAAGAGTTCAACAGAGTTATGTAGCATTAAGCAATGGCTTTGAACACCACACTGTTTGCACAGAGAATGGATTACCAATTAACCTTACTCGCAAGCGAATACAACATAAGTAATGGCAGCGAGACTATTAGGAGTGCCTGCTGGCCATGCTAACAGACAAAAGACATTGTCAATGAGCGTGTGAGCTTTAGTGTCGTTCTGTTCTCTGCTTTGGCCTGCCATCAGTAGCTAAGTATTGCAACATGGCATCTAACTCAGCTGTGTTGTGATGACATGCAGGCTACCCCAGGGTGGGGTAAAACAGTCTAAACTTCAAGAAACACACGCCGTGCTCTTGTTATTTGCAATTCAGCACCACTAGCCTATACAGTATACTGGCTGACATGACTGCTTACCTAACAGATGCTCCAGTCCTAGTTCTTGTAGTTCTTTCCTTGTAATAAACTTGTAGTCGTCGTAAACAGTCTCCATGTGGCTTTCTTCAAGTTCTTCAGTTAAACCGTCTAAGAAGCTGCACCATCGCGGAGCGGGACCGAGACTCTGCAAACAAACAATAGCAAAGCAAACCACAAGACAAACACATTCGAGATCACGGATCAAACAACACTTACAGGAATGTAGTACGTGTGGATCTTTGTGTCTTCGTTGGCAGCGAACAGCATTCCTGTGTTTGGAACCAGACAGAGACCATTAAACTCAGCGGTTCCCTGTATCGAAGTAAATATTTTCCCCTGCAAAAGTTAAAAAAATAACATAAACAACAATTATTGTAGAATTGTATAGTACAGTAGAATTTTGTTAATTTGACATTGGATAATTTGAATAAATATTCATTCCCCTTGAAATTCCTATATAAATGTATGTTAAAAAATTGCAAATAATTCAAATTTGTTAAGCTTAATTTTGATAAATCAAAGCCAGAATTTGTCTCATGTAAATTTTGTAAGACTTGAAAGCTTCAAAGAACTCCCCAGTAAAACATCTCTGAATGTGACCAAAGTGTTAACAGAGGTGGAGAGACATCTTACATAACACTTTATCGACGTACATGAACATCATGGAGGGCTGCATTGCACTGAGTTTGTTTTTACATTTTTACAGCACGTTTGTTTAAAAACTCAAAGTTTGGAAATTTGGATAATTCAACTTTTTTTCTAATTCCCGTTATGTTCAAATTACTAAGTATTCACAACAATGACATAAATGATAATTTCAGTATTATCACTAGGGCTCGGACTATTAGGTGTTTATAAAAACGAAAATATTTATTTTTTTGTGTGTTTAAAAAGTTGAAAATATGTTAAAAAATATGAAAATATTTTAATTAACTTATTTAACCAATATTTACATTCTAGTCATTCTAGTCAGCAAATGTAGAACTGTTGCAGTGAACGACAGAAGTAGATTTTAAGTTGTGCATCTTAAAGCTGTGACGTTTTTCACGGAACAGAGACTTGTATCTTGAAAGTGTACGTTCAACATCTCAACATCTTGCATACTTGTAACACTGACACTCAGATGTTCCATCTGCTCCAAGTTCTCTACACTGTTACCCATTAAAATTCCTGAAATCTTGCACAACACTTGTAACCCTTCATTCTTATTTAGGCATGACAGGAATTTTTCTTTCATTTTGTTTGCTTTTGAACCACTGAATTTGTTAAGTTTGTTTTCAATGTGTTTGATTTCTTTTTATTGATTCTGTGAACAATTGTTTTGTTGTTTCCAACTTAGTAATGCAGTGTGAGAGGAAACAGAAATTTGCACTAATGAAGGCCAAATCCGCCCTGATTTATTCTGACTGAACATAACAACGCAACACATTGAAAATATGGCGCAATTTTACAAAAACTGTCAAAATATTCATTCCTAAGCATGATATGTGGTAAAATATTACAAAAAACTGTCAAAATATTCATTTCTAAACATGATATGTGGTAAAATATGTAAAAATAATTAAGTTACCAAAAATATTTATTCAAATAAGAAATATCGAAAATATTTTTTTTATGTGATATGCAACTCAGTATTTTGAATCCAAAGGTCCCAACCGAAACTTTGACAAAGTCCAGAAATCATAAGTAATAGCAAAAAAAAAAATGTATTTACCTAAAAGTCCTAGCCCTAATTATCACTATCGTTGCTCATGTTGTTAATATTATTATTATTAAAATTTTTATCGGCTATCACTATTATTAAATGTTCTTGAATCACCATGCACATTATTATCTGATGTGAAACTGGCATACTACCCGCGCGCGATTTCTTGAGCGCTCGGCTCCCTAGTCCTCACTCGGTAGGTTTCGTTCAACTTCGTAGGTACAGCTGGCAACATTGAAACACGAAGTACGCTATACACCCTGACATCTAGTGGCTTCAATACTAAGCTTTCATTCTGTCTCAGAATCCTTATTTATTTATTGACATTATCTTTTCTGACGCATGGAGTTATGGGGAAAAATAAAATTTTTCGATTTGCTTATTTCACAAACACGTCATTGTATATCCAACACTTTCCTCACCTCTTTAAGAATTCCGTATGTGCTAATTTCTGACACTCCCGTGAACTCTGATGTCAATTTCATGAACTGAAAGTTGAGCGAACTTTTCACAAAATGTATTAAATACGTTTAAAATTAGGCCTATAGTTTTCTCCACTTTTAGATGCCTTACCTCTCTTATGGTTTACAACACGAAATGGTGAAGCATATTCTGCTAAGACTCTTCTTTATGCTTAAAACTAATCATCCAGTGTAAAAATATTGAGCCTATTTGTATAACATTCTCTTCCCGGAGGAAAATGATTTATTTGATAACTAAAGTCTTATGACGTATTATTAATTGTTACACAATACCGTCACCACGTTATATTATTGGACTGTATTAAAATCGTTGTCTATTAAATGTCACTACTTAAAATAGCGAGGATGATTCATCGGAAATAATTATCCAATTCGGCATCCACACTTACGCTGTTGACGTGCGATTGCCATACGCACGATTCTGCTGAAATGTGATTTCTTTGGTTGACAACCCTGCAGAAAGACTGGCGGATTAGCTATGTTTTGTTCCCCCCAACCCTCACTTCCCCGTAAATCCAGCGCTCAAGATACGGCGCGCGGGTAGTAACTTCCTCTGCCCAAATAAAAGTTAGCCTCTTAGTAAAATATAATTATTATGCATGCCATTCTCTTTATGTAAATTGGTTGTAAAAATTAAGAGAATGTCTTTACCACATCCCTGAAGGATTCATAACCCAAATAAAATCTGATTAATGCACTCTCATAACTTTCTTTACTTTAAGCACAACTAATACATTTTCTCACTTCACATTCTGATATAGAAAAAGAGCTGGTATTGCAAAGAGTGCATATTCAGTTGTTTCAATCTGATGCAAAGCTTTATTGTTCACCAGGCAAGACAGACTGGCTTTATAACTATGAAGTTTCAAATAAACATTAAAATTGTAAGAGCCGTTTTTGATAAAATCACAACAAACTAAATTTTCTTCATGTAAAGTCCCCTTAAAAATAACAGAAGGTATCATCAATCTATGTGTCACATCCCCAGAAGGTACCTAACTCAAACACTAAATGTTGCTTTCGTACAATTTTCCCTTCTGGTGCTAGGCATTCACAGATGTGTTTCCGAAAATAGTATTTTTGAATTCAGGGGACATCAAACGTGTATTTATGTTAAAAATTCAACTTTGAATTTAAGGGTGGAAAACTTATGGTATGTATATTAATGAAGCAATATAAGTAGTTACTGTTTCTTTCTCCCATATTTTGACGACAGAACTATCCATAGAAAGCACAAAGCCTTGAGCTTGATGGAAGTCCAGGTCTCGGATGGGCAGGCCATACATGTGGTTCTTCATCTGGAACGCTCTGTTGGATCTGATGTCGTACAGCAGCACTTGTCCCGTCGCTGTTCCCACTCCCAGCGTCAGCGCTCCTTCAAACTTTAATGCACTCACTGACGGGAAGCCTTCCAGCCTACGTGTAACAGAAAATGTATTTCACTTCTGCTTTTATAAGAAATTCACTTTTCCCTTTGTAACAGTAAATCAAACTAAGTTGATAATAACTCAAATGTGTGATCGTATTTCCTTTTTTGTGGTCATTTCAGATACACCCCTATAGGGAAAAATCTTCGCTTAAGAGTTTTTGCTACAAATTACTGTATTTACCCAAATATATGCCACACTCATTTTTAACACACTCAAAGGATACACTCAAATAAGAAAAAGAAAGCTTAAGAAATGAAAGTACATAATTACATAATAATTTTATAATAAGATGAATGTAATAATAAACTTTACTTTTGGTATAGTTTACCTGAACTAGTTTCGGTGCCTTTTCTACCATTGTCGACAGCTATACTTCAAAACTAGTTCAGGTAAACTATACCAAAAGTTTATTTTAGTGTTAAATTCAATCATTATATAATTATTATGTTATATAACTTCTCTGTGTTAACTTCCAATACATAATTACATTCAAAATGTAAGTGCAAAAAAGAAAGAGATCGATACCAAATGCCTCATGGTCTCTATATTCCATAAATTCATATTTTCAATTACTTTGCACTGCTGAGCATGAATCATGGAATAAACATCAATTGCTTATGCACTTACCGTATTGGCCCAAATAAAAGACAACCTCGCATATAAGACAACCACTAATTTTTTAAGGATAATTACGAAAATATATAAGATGGCTTATTAATACAATTTGCTTCACATAAAACGGAACTTTGAAGTTCATGTCATAATTTCTTCTCTCATCTTTATTTACGCATTGAAAATGAAGATTCTTACTTTTCCACATGGTCCACCATGAATGCTGGGCAAAGCTTTATGCATAGAGAATACAGAAGTAATGGGTGCAAGAAGCATGAATTTGGGAAAAATAAAATTTGGTTAAGTTCGGTGAATTTCTGCGTGACATTGACCTTGGGTGGGGTACACATCATCCCATCAGGATTTCATGAATAGAGGTAAGACATCCATATTGGTCTTGAATTCCACTGTGTCAAACACAATTAAAAGACGTCTTTAACAATTACTAAAAGTTTGTCTGAATAGATATGATGGGGACGAAGGGAAGAAGTGGTTGGATTTAATGAGGAGATTGGGAAGGGAAAATCCTGCGGCAAAAATTCCCTGGCCTGCCTGTGGAATGCATAGAGGAAGCGATATTTGATATTCCAAAGAAATGGAAAACAGATATGTTAGGAACAATGTTTTTATCGATGGTAGACAAACGAGTTACCATGAGAAAATTCAATCTTCCTTATGAGCAGTCTAGTGTGGTGTGACACCTGCGGAAGAGTCTAGGGAAGAGGCGAAACTTTGTGTGTTTTAACTTTTATCCACTATTTTAGTAATAATTTTTTAAAAAGTCTTTGAATTGTGTCACGAATGGGAAGATGTTGAAATGTTAGCTGCGTGTATAAGATGACTCGTATAATTTTTATAAACACATTTTATATTCGGGCCAATATAGTATATGCATTTTCTATGATGTTTCAATTGTGGTTATTGAACAGATTGCCTAAAACCACTTCTACACAATTTTAAGCCTGAGGCATAATTCACAGGAATTACTGTAGAGGAAAAAGTAAATATGATACAACCATTTCAAATTTCTTTACACTGGAACAAAAAGGGCCAAAAGTTCATTTTAACCTTACAAACCCATTTACAGCTATAAGCTAAGACTGTGCAGTTACTAATATCGTGTCTGCTGAGGGAGTAATGCAATCTCAGTTTGGTCACCCCTTGCTGTTTAATTCTACTCTTAATAACCCCAAACAGATGCAATATTTTTCATATTAAGGGAGTTAGAGTGATTTTTCAGTTTTCAAGAAACATTCCCCAATTCTATGGCTTTGGACCTATTTACCCCAACATTAACTCGACTGAGATTTTTCACCTCTACATTATTTATCAGTCTGGAATTAATTTGTGTCCATAAAAAAGTGATATATTTGTATGTATATAAAGCTTCGACTTGATGATGGATTGGGGTCTAGGAACCATGAAACATAAGTTGCACTATGGTAAGGAATGCAATTGGTAGTCTTTGTAAAGATTAAGTCAACTATAATAAAGTCTCATTGTTCTGACTTTTAGTCATCCAACGTTCCATATTATCCGTAGGTATTAGTGGTAGATGAATTTCTTTCTTTACTGTACATTGGTGGGAGTAAACAAGATGAGGAAATGGAGAGCTTAGCACTTTTAATATTTCGGTGTTTAAATGCACATTTCTTTGTTTTTCCATATTATCCAACATTTTAAGTGATCCAGTTTAAAATACGAGGATTTTTATCACATGTTATGAGCATCCGTTACTCTACAGAAACTTGACTGACTTCAAACTTGTGATACAGAGAAAAGATCTTCATCCCTGTTTCAAGTCTTTCTTCACTGTGGAAAGCAAAGAAGTCGCTCACATTGGATGAGGCTTCTAGTTTCCAATCCCATCGATAACACACAAGAGATGAAACATGGGGACACGGTGGCTCAGTTAGACTGTAGAATGCAGGTTGGTACGTCACTGCCTTAATGTTTAGTGAAGACACTACATGACAGCTCTCCATATGCAGTCCCTTCATTAAATTAATAGGGAAGTATAACTTCAAGCTTCAGAATGAAGTTTATCAATGATAATAGGGAAGTAGCCTGCCAAACTTCTCTGAGCGTGGGTGCAGTAGCAGTATGTTTTGCCGTTCGTTTCTTGTTTTTCAAATTGTCGTCTGCTCTCAGCGTTCTTTTAAATGGCATTTCATCTTCTCAGACCGAAAAATTTGTTCCCAATTTTTTATTTTTATAGAGGACATGAGGCAATTACATACTTCCTTGTTTACTGGGCTCTTCTAGAATTTTTATTTGTCAATAAGGCAAAAGAAAAATTACAGCAGATAAGGTTCTAAATAACACAAAAAAGGAACAAATATTGTGAGATATTTCCAATATAGACAACATTACTTTGTACCCTACTTACAGTAATGTGTTATCAATGTATAAATATTTATAGGCATTGAGCTAATTGGATATTCTTTAATTTTTAATTTAATATTTAATTTCCTGTGAGCATCGAGAACATACTATACGCCATTTAAAATTATAGTAAGTTACAAATACAAATAAATTAAAATGACCTAGTAAAGCAATGATAATTACAGTACATTGAGTTAGTTTTACACTTTCGTTAAATTGTATTTTTAGTGCACCCTTATATTTAAAGATTAGTTTAATTTATTTAGTTACTTTAGACCTATTTATTTTACCTTAATGTATAAATATGTATGTATTACTGTTAGTGTAGCCTTCTATTGCATTTAAGATCAAAATATAGATTCTGTAATTTCTAAATCGCCAACGGCCTCGAGTAAAAATTGTGACAATAGCGTTGCCAATTTAATAGCCTACATAACTTAACGTATGATAATTCTTAAATTCTGCCATGCCATGCAATGAAATACAGTGGAACCTCGTTAACACGTTTCTCTAGGGACCAAAAAAAATAGACGTCTTAAACGGGAAAACGTACTACTGAAAATTAAAAAAAAAAAAAATCATAGGAAGTACCGTATGTAGATAGGCCTATGTTTTCTAAGTTGCTCAGAACCACCCAAAAGTGCATCCTAATGACTCAGAAATACCCATACTGACACACAGGAGCTTTTATGCCAAGCCATTAGTTATGCGAGATTTATATTATGTAAACGAATACATAGGCCTAACGATTTTGTTTGAAAAAATTAAAACTTGCAAAAATTGAAGGAATGTATGGGAGCCATATTTAATGAAAAACCATACGAAATTCACAAAAAAACATCCACTTTATTCTAAAATATCACACATAAAACAAGTTGCACTCCACAATCTAATAACAAACATAAAATAACTGGAAGTGTAATTGTTCAAAATTTCAGACATGTCAAAATGTTCAGCGAACAAAGTCAAATTGCTAATGAAATGCGATCCAATACGCATGTGAGAAGCATGATCTGCTTTTTTAGCCTACATTTCTTCAAACATTCTAATGTTTCCTTCTCGACACCACACGAACCGTAAGGAAATTTGAAACATATTTCACTTAGAGAACACAATAAAATTATCACACAAAAAATGGCGGCTATGCAGCTGACGCACCAAAATCCGCGGAAAACAAAATGAACAATTAGAAGCAACTACAGTGGCTGATGATTGGTGTCCAAATGACCAATGAGAAGCAACTACAAAGGCTGACGATTGGTTCCATAGAGCAAAGAGTACAAGAATTCTGACATAGAGATTACACGATCGGAGCGCAAACAGGGCTTGTGTTTGGCAAAGTGTGGTTGGCGAGCCAAATACGAACGTACTAAGCGTTAAACCAAAACGTGTTAAGAAACATTTAAACATGTAGTTAGTAAGATTGGGACCGGGACTTCAAAAAACCGACGTACTATGCGGGAAAACGTAGTAATGAGGAACGTGCTAACAAGGTTCCACTGTATTCTTAACAATATTTTGTCTCATAACTAGAAATGAAAATCATGTAACAATGGTCTAGCATACCGATAATAAAAGAAATAAGAAAGAATGAGGAATGACAAGAAAAAAGAAAGAAAGGTCTAACTGATTCTCAAGTTCCCATTTTTTTTTTAACTATTCTGGACAGGAAATAAATGGACTGTTTTCATGTTGTAAACATAATATTTTGATTTTGAATACGTTTTTAATATGATAGTATAGGCTAACTATGCATTTGATATAGAAAATAATTAATATTTAAAATGTCTGCGAATACGCATCAATGTATATCAGATTTTACCACTTGTATCCATTAGTATTTTACTGTATGAACCCTAGAGGTATATTCTTTTAGTTACTTTGAATCATATCCAATCCCCAAACTACCAGCAATGTATATAAATATATCTTCATAACATTTTGTATGTCGGGAACAAAGTAATGTAGTTAATAGCGGACATTTCTCACAGTATTTGTCATCTAATTCTTCCTTCTTTTCGATTTAGATAGCATCTATCTTCAGCAATTTTTTTTTTTCACGTAAATATATTCTGGAAGTATCCAGTATACAAAGAAATAGGTCTAGTAGCACTTTACCCGCTACAAAAATAGAAAGATGAAATGCCATTTAAAAGTATGGTACAAATAGACGACAACTGGGAAAACAAGTGGAGAACGGCTACATCCCTATTATATACACAGCCCCAAAGTGAAGATAAAGCCTGAGCACCGGTACTCATAATGGTTACATTGTATTACAGGATGTCCTCTAATTTTCATGGTTTTTAAGGCAGTTAAAGTCTGTACATTGCATTTATGTTTTAAAAATATTATGATACAAGAAAAAAAGTACTGCATGGAGGATCGAACCCACAACTTAATACACGCTGCACATTAATTACCTTAACATGAGACTTACTGTGAATCAGTGACGTCCAGTGCACTGTCCAGGGTTCCCACTCTGCTCCTCATGCGAGGGTCCCACGCCTCTACTTTCCCCTCCCGAGTTCCACACACCAACAACTGGTGAACCGGATTCAAGGCACAACAGTTCATTTCTGAAGCATCTGTTGCAAATGAACTGAGGAACTGGCCTTGTTCCAGATTCAACCGATACACTTCTGAACTGAAACAATACAGGAGCATTACAACTCCTGAGTGTCCTGTTTGTATTCTTTCTACTTCCTTAACTCTTTGCAATACTGATATAACCAGGTGTGAGTTTGCCAAGTAAAATTCTCTATTCACAATATGACAACATAAAATGCGGGAAATCCAAAATCTCACACCTTGTTATATCAGCATATATATAGTATTATTGTTGCTGTAATGAGCATGATGACCAATTTAGTAGTATTTAAAATCAACTAAATTCACATTAGATTATGACCTCCGATGAGGTCTGAATACTCACCCCGCGCCTACAAGGTACAGATCACAAGTCACTGGATTGTACTGCATATCACGACCAAACCTCGGTATCCTTAATCGATAGTAGCGCCCATGTGCTGCATGGAACTCCACGTAGCGATCAGAATGTAGGAAAACCAACTGTCACAACACAAAAAGAGACTTGACATCAGAACACAACTAGGGCTTCATGTTAAAATGCGAAGATTCTTTTAGTTATACATATGTATAAATGTTATAATTACATTTTACTGATGATTACCACTGTGCTGGAAGTAACACAAATCACAGAGAAAAATCTTTAAAACAGCATTTTTTCTTCTTCAAAATGTATTTTTCACTTAGCTGATAAGGATGGTCAATTCAGAACTAGTTGGTGTAAAAGTAGCACATTACTATTTCTGATTTGATCTGATTAATAAATACCAAAAATAGCCTATCAGACTTTTCATAAAATAAGAAAGTAGACTCTGAAGGCTAGCGAGCTTTATCACTTTCCATGTGGAGAAGGTCGGAAAAGGAGAACTTTTCATAAGAAGTTGCAGTCTTATAATAATAAAAAGAAAGCACATTAAGTACATTCAAAATTATAAAGAAAACATTTAACGAGTTAAAACAAAATGAATATATACATATATATATTGTACACGGCACATATCAAGTTCAAGATTACTGTACACATTGTCAGCTACCACTTTTTTGTTGTTTGGTGCATCTTTCTCCTCTTTGAGTGGTTAGTACACTTCAAGTTGAAAAAATGGCTTCTCTTTTAAACGTGTACAGTTTAGAGTAAAAATGCTTTATGGTGTAACGAATGGAAACAAAAACTGCCACGAATTTTATTTCTATATTTCATCTATTATATCTTAAAATGTATTTCAATGTATAGTGGTGTAATATAAAGTAGAATCCCAATATAACGCGGTTGATGGGGGACATGCTTTACTCCTGCGTTATAACCTTACCACAGTATATCGAAATGTGACAAAAATCGACCCACGGAGGGGAACATTGGTTCACTAATAAATTACAATGTTATACAGGAATATAAAATACAGTAGTTTTAAAAATTACTCACCATTATGCTATTTAATCCAGTCCTGTAACTGATCTCAATTTACGGCTCTTCTTTCGCAGATGGGGTGCGAGAATTTTTCTAATTCCTAAGAGTAACGTACAGTATTTACTAAAACATACACTGTAACATCCAGGTACAATATTCCCGTTTCCCCGTTTTTTACACAATCAATAATTTTCAATTTATCTCCTACTGAATATGCTTTCCGCTTCTGCAACATTTTGTACTCCGAACTCACGACTTTACAATCCGAATGCGTGATGCAATCATATTTCAACTTTCCCAGGTATCAAGAATTTATGGCAGGTACAAATTTTTTTTTAATCCTTATACAGGGACCGGCAGAATAATCTGACGATTTTGAAATGTATGTAAAGATAATAAAAATCACTGTAATGCAAAGTTTAATGATCACATTTGTTAGAGCAACAATTGCCATTTACAGTTCTTCCATTAGTTTTTGTTTGAAATGAAAATTGTGTCCGATAAATGACCATCACCATTTCATGGACATTCATGTAGCGTTGCCTTGAAGTTTTCCCGTCCCTCTCATGACCATGTTGTTCGGTATTGCCGCTATTCGTTGTGAATAGCTAATTTAAAGTCATCCAGTTTATGAGATCTTCCAACATACACTTTTGACTTGAGATAACCCGAGGAAATAATCACACATGGTCAGATCCAGGGAGTGAGCAGGCCAGGGGAGATTACCATTTTTTGACAGAACACGACCAGGAAACATTTCCCGGACCCTGGACCATGCCCATTGACCCATTGAGTGCTTTGCTGTGTGCGCAGTAGCACCATCTTGTTGAAACCAATTGTTTGGAGCATTAATTCAACGTCTAACCAATTCAGAACGAACTAGCGGCAAAACTGAACGAGATTTTTATGACAGCGACGGAAAACTTCAAGGGAATGCTACATGAATGTCTACAAAATGGTGGTCGTCATTTATCGAACACAATTTTCAATTCAAACAAAAACTAATGGAAGAACTGCAAATGGCAATTGTTGCTCTAACAAATGTGATCATTAAACTTTGCATTACATTGATGTTTATTATTTTTTAATGCATTTGAAAATCGTCAGGTTATTCTGCCGGTCCCTGTAGAACTACACTATTAAAAAAAAAATGTACTGCAGAACCGCTCTTTGCAGAATTTTTATTGTTTTAAATCAACTTCCAAAATAAAAAATTTATTTCTAAAACTATGGTATATTTTTATTGGGGGACATACTTTCCCCCACGTTACGTCTGAATCCATGGTATTTCGAACCGTGCTTTTTCAGGCTTCTACTGTATTTCCAGTTTATAACAATTTTAATTTTTTTATAAGAAATATTCAAAAACTGCCACTGACACTTTTACTGTAGGAAATGGAAGAGCGACACTGACACATGACATATTTACATTAGCTACTGCAGTGTTAAATGAAGGGCATTCCGAGGTCTTTTACGGGGCTTTTCATCACAATCTACAGAAACACTGAGCCTGTTCCAAAGTAATAATGTATTGTTGAGAGGTTGAGTTAGACTGAAAAATTCAATGCCACAGCTGGGATTTGAACCACAGCTCTTTGTGCTGCTCCTCTACCACTGTGCTACCATGGCAACATGCCAGCTCTGACTTCTGCCTCCTAGCAGAAAGTGTGGCGTGAGAGAAGCAAGATGGCATCCTACAATGAATGTGCAGTCCAGGTTTTCTAAGTGTTCATCTGATGTAAGGTTGGGTAGCTTGCTTTCCAAATTCCCCCTCCCCCTCTTCTGGATATCTTCATCCTGGTTTTTTGTTTTTGCTGTTTATATATCCTGTAGTTTTTTCTCATCCTTTTTCCTGTTTCCGAAAATTCAAACTAGCACATTCATTTTGTTCTTCATGTACAATTTATTTCATCAAATAATTTTTTTTTTTCAAGATATAATTTTATTTCATTGCAATGGTAAAAAATGGAGCCATCTTGTTTTCCTGTGCTTTGAGCTTGGAGGCAATTCAAGGGCAGTTTTTAGGCTTGCCTCCAATTAATCGACTTCGCTTCTTTCAGGTTATTCTTGTTGATTATATAAAATTTGTTTTTATTTTATTAAATTTAACATTTTACTGTTTTAGGCCATTCAGGCATCGATTTATGTTTCTTCAAGATCTTGAAATATTTCTATGAAATTGAAAGATGTTTTAAATATAAGTACTAATAATCTATTTATTATTTAAAGAATTTCCTGTGTAAATAATTTTATTATTATTTGTAAATTTATGTTCTTCAATTAATTTAAATATATATATTTAATATTGTTTTGAAAATATTATGACTAAAACTAACAGAAGGTTTTAAAGTTAAAGAAAAACTAAGGACTTTGTCTTATTTGATATATTTTTTAAATATCCCTGGGATATCCACATAACCTATGGGTTTTGGTTAGCTTTCCTTGTATTCTTCCACAATCCCATAGTGGTGGGTGCATTGTATTGTTTATAACTAGAGACCGGATTTTAAAGGGAATTCCTTTTTTTACATTTCATCACAAAACGTGATAAAATTGAGCAGGACACTACTGAGTAAGTTTCAACTGCAAATGACCTGGTTTTAACGTCCCTTTTTTTACCTTTTTTAAGCTCATTTCCCTTTTTTTTAAGAACTTTCCATTTCCAGTACCTTTTTTTGCTAATTTATTTTGAAAAATTCGTAAATTACCCAGTATTTGGTAATATGAAAACATTAAAAATTGTTTTCACTGATGACCATTGAAAAAATAATTCCTCCCAGCAGAATAGAGAGTTACAGGGAAATCACAGGCTTGCCATTGCCTAAGTTTCCCATTATAACAAGGTGGGGAACATGGATTTCGTGTGCTATTTTCCTCTGTGAGAATTTCAACAAAATCAAAAAATGTCATCAGTCATTAGATGTTGCAGAATCAGCAGCTGTAGAGCAAGGAAAGGCTTTACATAAAACAAACATGTATCCCTCTGTTGAATTATTACACTCTCTTACTTTTATATCCCTTTTTGGCAATAATTTTCCCTTTTTTCGTTTAAAAATATATCAAATAAGACTATTATAGAAAACTCCTTTGAGAATTAATGTAGGTGACATTATAAATAGAGACATAGTAAAATATTGTGAATAATTGCCAAGAGAAGTGCTTGCAACACTATTCTCATCCCTTCAGCAGTAAATACATGTTCCAAGATGTGTTCTATGCTTCAGAACAAAAACATCAAACAAATCAGCAAGCATAACGAGGTCAAGTTGACGTGTCATAACCACTCTGATGAGACTGTCATTTGTATATATGGTACTAACCTTGCTGTAATCGTCAGATAGAATTTGAAATGTCACAACTTCTGAATCGAAGCATCTCTCAAACTTCATGGAGAGATTGTTCACATCATAACAACGAACTCGTGGCTTATAGATTCCCGTTGCCAGGATGTAATTTCCATCTTGAGAAACCTTGACGGTGGTGCTAACACCAGGCATGTCGAAGTCTTGAATGAGTTCAATTCTTTTCCGAATATCTGAAAGTTAACACAAAAATTACTTATTAATAGGAAATAAAAAATTCTCCTGATATAAATGTCATGCAAGTCAGAGACTGGGGCTGTGTCCCGTGATCTTTAAGAATACTCCACTCATATCCACGAATCTGTATTGTTGCCAAGGGAATTTTGATTCGGTGATTTTAGTTTATCTTAGTTTTGAGGTTAAATATTTTCTCATTCCCATTGTTGATGTTTGGTAAATCACTCGATTGTTAATTTATTTAGTATGCCGTGATGTGACAGTTGACATAATACTGACTTGATTTTGAACACAAGGAAAGAAAAAAAATTATATTTACATTAATCTGTTACATTTTATATTCATGGAATAGTCTTAATATAAAATCCCACTCGAGATTACGAGTCTAATCATATAAATTTGTAATCTCTCACCGTCTCCCCTATGACAATTTTTATGAACAGTTAATTTTTATAATGGTGAGTTACATTATTTCTTACCAACATTTTTTCTTTGTAAAGCTCTTCGTTTTCGGTCAGAAAGCCACTGGAAACAGATAAAGACAAATCATTAGTAAACACAAGTTATGTTTGTTTGAGTCAGCTGTGTATTACAACTTAGAATGGCTCATCCTGTAGGAAAAGAAGTTTGAGTATCGTATTCCATTCCCCAAACTCCTTCACAATCTTGTGGTAAAGTGTGCGTTTTATGAATGCAAAATAAAATGAAAGCTGCTTCTGGAAGGGGAACACTCCGCAAGAATGTGAAGAGAAATTAGAGTGAGTTTAAATAATTCAAATATTTCATTACTTCATGAACTTCAGTAGTTGAAGAGGCAATGTGAGCATGGCCGTACACTGTGCAATTAAAACAGGCATCATATAGCCACGCAATTGGGAGATTCGGACTGATTCGGACGAGCGTGCTTCAGAAGGATATTTCATGCTGCAGTTCTCATCCCCGTCCTTATAAATTGAATCTATCAAGACAGAGGAACATTGCGGTCTTGACATCACAATTTGTTTGCACATAAGACAAGCAGCTTGTTTAATGTTATGGGACATCCGAAAGCTGAAAAGACAATGAATAAAACATTTAGTATTTTAACTTGAATAATTGTAATAATAATATCTTTAATCTAAATCCTTTCTATCAATCTCTTGGAACATTAAAAACTCTGGATATGGTTCCAGAATAACGAGGACTCCAAATTTTTAGACAGTTGGCAGTTGATAAAGTTTCCAGCCTTACATACTGGCCGCTTTTACCACCAGAATGAACTTCATGAGAATAGGGCAACCAAAAGGAGTAGGCCAGCCGAAAATCCAAATCAAATGGGGATCAAACCAATGAATTTCATGAAGAAGTCAGGCACTCTATTTATGGTTTCGGCAGCAAAAAGAAAAAGGCAAAAAGACTCACGCCCTATATTTCAAGAGGAAGTTCTGAAATTCTATGACAAATTGAAAAACGAAGAAGAGACAAAATATGTTGGCTTGACCGATGGAAGAAGCGATTTGGAGAATGTGGCGAAAAAGTTTCTAGTGTCATGGAGAGAGTTGTGACGAAACAGAACTGAATTTTCATATGTTAAATCAGCTTCTGGATACAGAAGAAGCAAGGAAAGAGTGACAATGTATCGGAAATCCCCCAGGGAAATTTAATTTTGAACAACGCCTCATCACCTAATGTGACTGCCAAGATCTGGTCACTTACTGAATGAACTAGAACCCATGACATTATGGCAACATATTGGAACGGAGAGCCTTCTTATAGGTTGATGAAATTAAAGGAAGAGACAAAATTGAAGAGGATGAAGACAAAAATAGCAACAATTGAGTCAGAGTGAAGTGAAGTCGCATAGGAACTCAATATACTATGCATAATGGTCCGGTTTTCCACTGTACGTCACAATAATAAAAGTTAAAAACGAAAGATAAAAGAATGATTACCAGTGGATGCAGTATCTTAACATGACGTTTCGACCCTCTCCTTCGGGTCTTCATCGGATGACTGGGCAGGACTTGGAAATGAAGACGCCTCACCACCCCTCCACTGGAGTGCGTTGTTACCCATGAAGCTCGTGTTCCTACTATGTTTGCAAATCCATTCCATTCCCATGCATGCCCTGGGAATGGATTTGCAAACATAATAGGAACACGAGCTTCATGGGTAACAACGCACTCCAGTGGAGGGGTGGTGAGGCATCTTCGTTTCCAAGTCCTGCCCAGTCATCCGATGAAGACCCGAAGGAGAGGGTCGAAACGTCATGTTAAGATACTGCATCCACTGGTAATCATTCTTTTATCTTTCGTTTTTAACTTTTATTATTGTGCATAGGAACTGTAACAATAATACAATATTTTATGTTTTGTGCAACAATAGTTGAATAAATGGATGTTTATTAACTGATCGTGTTTTGTTCACAGAAAACAGCCATATTGGTTATATGTCATGAATACCATGTCAATCTAATTCAGTTTAAATACATTTTGTTACTGGTACATATTATAAATTAAATAGTCGTTATAAATGCACCTTGTGGCTTTAGCTAGGATGATATAATTATTATAATACAGTATTAAATTACTGTATTGCACGCCGCATCTGTAAGCGTTATAAGTTGTGTGTATTTATTATCATTCTGTACTGTCTCTAACACAATGGGATAATCTCTGTAACTAAAATAAAATAAAGTTATCAGTCCAAGCAATCTTGCAACACCCTCATGAGAACCAAATTCAATCTCCTCCCAAGCGAGTGCAAACCAAAGTAAACACTCTGTGCCCTTGATGGCAGCCATTTTCAAAATGACATATTCTTATTAACTGTGCACCATTCTACAATGTTTTGTACCGAGTAGAATTTGATTTTCATGAATTAAGCTATCCATAGGCCTACTTATCCTCAAAAGCTCACTATACAATGTTTGCTATTCTCTACATCTGGTTAGGCTATGTAGACGGAAATAAGATTTTACCTCACAATACCTACAGGTGGAGGGGATATGCACACTTGCTGCATGAAATTCAGGCTCAGACAATACCACCCACTACAAAAACATGTTACCAGAACAAGAAGCCCTTCCTGTGTTTCTTGGTTGTAGACCCTTCCTGTATCTGTGCCCCCACACCCCACCAGAGCAAGACCCTAGACCCCTTTCCTGTAACTCTTGATTGGAGGCTTTGTTGGCGTTTAAGACCCCTCCATGTGTTTCTATGTTAGAGGCGAAACCTTCGATGTCAGCCCCCAATTCCCTTCATTTGGAAGCTTTGACGTTTTGTGCTGCAAGATCAGATTTTGAGAGGCACTCCCATATTGCCTAGATAGTGCTGTATGTAGAGTTACTGATTTCGTTCATGGCTGTAATTGTGGCGATGAAGCTTTCTTCCATTTGTTTGAAACGTTACGATGCATTACATGACAACCAATCAGAACTCTCTGCTCAGTTGTTAACTTCTCTAGACGTAGAAGCAGTTAAGAGATGAGAAAGCCGTAATATGACAAACGCAAAACATGAAGACACGACATTAAAATAAAATATATAAATACTAATATCCAAAGAAATTAACTTTAGTACAGCCTATATAATGTAGAACTACAACAGTCTACAGGCCGCATATAGGCTATTCTGTCAGAGCAACAATAAAAGAAAGGGACAATATAGTCTAATTATTTGCCATGTGCTACTCTCTAACAGTGAGACATCTAGTGTTCATTTGTAGAACTACTAGCTGTGCCATCTGGTAGCAGAAAGTTGAAAGTGGTGAAAAAGTAAATATTTTTTCTCCTTTCTTCTTCCCTTCCCTTCCCTTCCTCTTTTCTCTCACTCATTCTTCACCCTACCTACCTATCAAAGACCTATTCCTGACCTACAATTTAATGCCTTGAGCAGGATTCGAACTCGAATCTCTGACTTCATAGCCACTAGTGATTGCTGAGCTGTGAAGTGAAAATTCCTCTAATTCAGTTTAGAGAACTTCATAATACAAGAAGCGAGAAATACATTCCATTGACATTCCTCATCACTAAGGCAAGGCATTTCTTGACCATAAAATAGTGAAAAATGCAAAACAAAAAAAGGAATTTATAATAAATAAAGAAATGCGTCCAATGGGCATTTGATGAGCACTCATTCGCTGCACAGCTGTACAACTGATGAAGTTCTCTTCGCACAAAACAGCACGTGGTATTTGCTGCACAAATTTCCACACCATGTACACTTGCATTCAGGACCCGGATCATGATATTTTTTCTCTACACACACTTTGTGGTGGAAGCCATGAATAGCGAATCGCGTTAATGTGTGTCTCAGTTCATAATTTGTGTTTTTCCATTCACTGCTTGTCATAGCCTCTGTCGAGTAGAATTTGAGTGGGATGAGCTGCTTCTTTTCTTTTAACTCCTGCAGTAGGATGTTGTACTGTGGGGTTGATGGCAACACCAACTGATACCTTAGTTCTTCGATGAAGAAGGGCTCTCCGACCAATTCATATATCAGCCTTGAAGGCGTATATTTTGATACACACAGTACTCTTTTCCAATAAGTCGCCTTCACTTGTTCTAGTTTCTTGAAGTCACCAACTGAGAGGTATTCCCAAGTTAACTCTAAGCCGTAGGTTGCTATTGGTGTTATCTTGGGTGAGAATAGTTTTTTGGCTATCTCTATCGATAACTGGCTTAGATGAGGTATGTCATTCATTGCAGTAGTAGCTGCTATCGATCTTTCTTGTGTATGGATTGCGAAAGAGCTTCCCCGAGACTGGAGCGTGATGCCAAGATATTTGTAGGCTGTGACAGAGCCAAGTTTTTCATTGTTCTTCCTTGGCTGGTCTTCCACCTTTCTTGAACACCATTGACACTGTCTTCTTTTCATTTATTGAGAGGTCGTTTATCTTCTGCCCATTTCGCTAGCTTGTCCAATGATTCCTGGAGGTTATCTTTCCTTGTGGAGATCATGGCCATGTCATCGGCATAGATATAACATTTGACATGCTCTGTTTTTGTCTCTCTCGTCACATCGTGTGTTGCAATATTGAACAATAAAGGACTGATGGGATCTCCCTGTGGCACCCCCACCGTCTGCAATATTGGATTGGAGCTGGTTATGCTGTCGTTGACTGTGATGTAGTACCTTGATAAAATGCTTCCAATTAGCCTTATTATGTAGGGTTTAGCCCCTATGTCACGAAGTTTGTCCTGTATTTGTGTTCTGTTTATGGAGTTGAAGGCCTTTCTGAAGTCTATAAATGCTGCATATAGCTTCCCCCGAGGATACCGTAGAGTCTCCATGACAACCTCGTGCAGACACCAGAATGCTTGGAGCGTAGATCTCCCTGGATGGAAACCAAACTGCTCTTCTGGTATTTTCTCATTCGTTGCTGACAGAAGTCTGCTTGCTATTTGCTTTGTTAGTATCTTCAGAAGGACGTACTCCAATGCAATCCCTCTATACGAGTTCGGGTCTCCAGTGTCCCCTTTCCCTTTGTTTCCTTTCAGAATACACTGGTTCAGAAGACTGGTGATTGCATTCCCCAGCAATGGCCAGCTTGCTTTTATAAGCTCGTAGAAAATGCCATCGGGTCCACTGGCTTTCTTTTCCTTGCATTGTTTGACGGTTCGTTCAATCTCATCCATTTTGAATAGGTTGGTGTCCTCCACCATGATCTGTTCTGTTGACCTTTCCTCCCTAGTTTCCTTAGCTTGCAGCACTGAACTGAAATGCTTTTCCCACACGTCCATTGAGATGTCTTGATTTTAAGATACTGAACGGTTCTTCTTCGGCTTTCTTGAGGATCTTTTTTTCTTCCTCCATGAGGTGTTTCAGATTTTCAGATTGTCTGAAAGTGACGATTTGTACATGGAGAAACTCCTCTCTACCTGCACTGAAACATGACCTAAAAATTGTCAAAAAATGACATATCTCTTGAAAATGACGAAAAATGCAAAATAATGCAAAAATAAATTGCCCTTATTTAATCAATTATTTTATGGTAACATTTATATATATTCGAGCTATCTTTTAAGCTTCATATAAAAAGATGCAAAATCATCAAATGCCTTGCCCTACTCATCACAACCCTGAATTACATGATTTGGTGCAAGAATAAACACGTAAGTTAATGCAGAAAGAACTTCTACCAAACGTGTTTGTGCTCTGCTATAGCTCTGGCGCCTGCTCCACGTGCTTAATTTGTATTACAAAATTTGTTACTCAAGAACATTAGGTAGGCCCTACAGTTATGTGTAGTCTTAGACATCAGGAGAAACCAATATAGGCCTATAAACATATCCATATTTTTTTATCAGTACGTGTTCTATATCCTTGAGCCCCGCTCAACACAGGATCTACAGGACGAGATATCTACATCTACATCTACATCTGCACCAAAACGTGCAGAGCCAACATAATATTTCACAATTTAAAAAAGAACCTTGCACTAAAACTGCTATGTCTCATGTAAATTATCAAGGCTCTCTAAACTTAAATAGATGAATTTTCCTTCATCGCTCAACAATCACTCGTGGAATAGTGGTTAAGGCTGCTGGTTACGATGATAGTGGTCACGGGTTCAAATACCAGTTGATGGATAAAATTTACAGTTAGGTATAGGCCTAGGTCCCAAATAGGTAGGTAGGGAGAAGAGGAGGTGAGAGAAATGGAGGAAGGGGAAGGAAAATCAAGAGAAGGAAAAAATATATTATTTAATTTTTCCCCCATTTCAACTTCTGCCTACTACATGCTTCTAGTAGTTCAAATCGCGCTGCTGGGTGGGTCCTGAACTAGTGAGTAAAAGTGGGGGACTAGAGTGCGGCAAGTATATGTTATGGGAAAAAACAATTTTACATCACGATGTAGATGTAGATATCTCGTCCTGTAGATCCTGTAAAGAGCGGGGCTCAAGGATATAGAACACATCAGATCAAAAAATACATGCATGTTATATCAATAATATACACTAACTGCAAACTGCCAAATTTATCCAAGCTGGAAATATTCCTCCAAATTGTAGAAGGTGAGAGATGTTTTGAAAGGTTTGCTCTTTCTTTGAATACCGGTACATAATAATTTAATGTTGTTTGGAAGCTTGTTATATATCTGTACTGCAGAATAATAAGCACCCTTCTGAAAGAGTTTTAACGAGTTATATGATGTTAGCTCATCTAAATTTAGGTTAAAAAATTTGTCTACTTTATAAAGGGCCTTTGTTATTAGCCAGGTTTTAATAGTAGTTTTAAATTTGTTCATTGGTGCTTCTACTAATCTGCTTGGTAGTTTATTTAAGAACTTGTATTGCAAATAAAGATGGCTATTTATACACTTGCTCAATCTAAAGGATGGCAGATCTAACTTTGAGCTATTTCTGGTTCTGTGGTCATGTAATTCTGAATGTTGAGTGAAATCATGTAAATTTTGTCTCAAGTATACCAAATTATTAAATATATATAAGCTGGGCACAGTCATTATCTTTAATTCTCTGAAGGCGTTGGCACAACTGTCCCTGTTGTTTAACCCCATTATGATTCTGACAGCTTTCTTTTGGTATAGAAAAATTTTGCTAGCTCCAGCGTTATTTCCCCTAGTCTAATGCCATATTGAAGGTGGGAGTGAAAGAATGCAAAATATGCTGTAATAATCATATTTCGACTTACATATGATTTTAATTTTCGAAGAAGAAAGAGGACTCTAGAGATCTTGGTAATTATATTCGTTTCTTGTGTAGGCCTATCCCAGGTAAGTTTACTGTCTAAGTAATGCATCCTGTTTTAATATATTATTCAAAATTCTTAAAGCAAAGCACGCATAACTCAGTTTTGGACTTATCATTTCTATGTGTGTCTTCCAGTTAAGATTTTGGTCAATTTGCAGTCCTAAAAATTTTACATTGCTAATTTCTTGTATGATTTGTGTTTCATAATTAATTTCAAGATTTGAGATACATCTGTTTTTTGTCCTAAATTGTAAAAAATGGGTCAAGTATACCAAATTAAGTGTCATTTTATTAGCTAGAAACCATGTGTTTAACTCGTGAAAAGCCTTTGTAGCTATTCTTGATAAATGTTCTTGTGACGTTCCTGTTACAAGTACACTAGTATCATCTGCGAAGAGCAATACCTTTGATTCGTCACTTAAGTTATAGGGCAAGTCGTTAATGAAAATTAAAAAGAGCAAAGGTCCTAGCATTGATCCCTGAGGTACCCCATTCTTAACAACCCCTAAGTTAGATTCATTTCCATTTACTATTACCTTTTGAGTTCTATCAAAAAGATATGATTTGAATCACTTAAGTGTTAAATTATCGAACCCATAATGATCCAATTTTTGAAGTAATATTTCATGATTTATACAGTCAATGAAATAAGCTAAGCTCCTCCCACCAACTCTCTAATGGGACCTGTTTCGGAAGGAGGGGATTAGGGTTCAAATATCGCCTCCTAGATGTCTCACTATTTTAATTAGCCTACCAGCAACGCTATCTATTATGCAAAAGGTGTTTCTCTCATCTTCTCCTTGCCCTGCCTATCTATTTGGAACAGTAAATTTCAGATTGACTGGTATACGAACTCACGACCACTAGCACCGCAACCAGTAGGCTAGCCTTAACCACTACACCAATAGTGATTGTTGAGCGGTGAAGGGAAAACTCATCTATTTAAGTTTAGAGATCATTATAGTACACGAGAAATAACAGTTTGGTGCAAGGTTCGTTTTTAAAATTGTGAAATAGGCTATTAAACTGGCTCTGAAAAGAGCAGTTTTGGTTCATGGGAAATTTTCGCTGCATTAATTAAGTCATCTTGTGGGTGGCAACCATTAAAGCGTAAAACTCTTCGCTGCACAATTGGAAGTACGTGGCAGCATGCGAATTGGCTCGGAAGCCTGGGGTAGCAAACTGGACGGGGGAGCTTTGCCGGTGCACGACCTAAATGTTTTACGCCGTACTCATTTGTTTTTTGCAGTTTTTTTCCCAGATTCGGTATTCTTTCGTGTTCCTTTTATTTTTCCCCTATTTCATCTTCTGATTACTAGATGGCATTGCTAGTAATTCAAATGGCGGTCGCTAATAAACCCCTCCTTCCGTCCCGTAAATGAGTTGAGGGGTAGGGGTAGTGGGCGATGCCCTATTTTTTTACCGCTGGTCCATTAACATCCTTCCCCTACCCTAGAAGGCAAGGTTTTCTATTGCTTCCTAAGTCGGCGTAGGTTATGGTTGCTAATGTTTGTTACAGGCCACTTGTCAACTAACTTACCTCTCCTTTCATGCAAGTTTTCTTACCTCAGGAAGAGATTTTCCAACACTTAAGTTGTATATCTTAACGTTATTTGGATCCGATACTAGCATAGTGAAGTTTCATAAAGTAAAAAAACGTGCTAATCATAACCACACTAGAACCACTGCGAAGACCCACGCCCACACTCATGAGCCATGAGGCTATCCAGTGTAGCCAACAGTCAGGACAGTGAATAAAATCCGCTAAAGTAAATTAATTAATTAAAGTTCAACGAGCTGAAAGCACTTTCAACTTCTGCGTTTAACCATGAAACCACTAAAAGCATAAGGTTGCTGGAATCTGAATTTTATCAGGGTGTTTGTAAAGTAGCTTAATTTCAGTTTTAACCCCCCCCCCCCGAAGCGAATTTTGTTTTTCTATAGATGGACATGCTGTCGTGTTGCATTTTGTTACCAAATATCAACTACTTGTGACTGTATGGTTGTAGTGGTTAAACGAATATTTGGTAGAAATGGCATTTCGCGATGGATCAAAACAAAAACTTTCCAAATCTATTTTGGAAATGAAGGTACGAAATAGGGAAGAGTATATTATTAAGTTATTGACTTATACGGAAACTAAAACGTTCGTATGAACTTGGTAAAGGTTAGGAAGGTTAAACATAATTATTCAAAATCAGATTTTTAAAAGTATGTATGGTTTGTATGTGTCTAAATAATACTGCGCTGTTAGTTTCCGAAATGGGCGACCTGCTGACCTAACGTAACAATGTATGCCAGGTTAAGGTCTAGCGATAACCTATGCAATGGGTAAAGTGTAGCGAGAATGTGAAGTCTGTAGCTGATAGTTCGCTTGGGAGTTAATAGCCTACAGAGCTGCTGGGTTTACTATAGCAAATACACGGGCTTGGAACTCCTTCAGAATAGCGTAGCCAGCTAACAGTGAGGTATGCCCCGCCATTAGCGACCGTGCTCCTCTGAGCTGCAGAGAACAAAGGAGGAATGACTGTTGCAGTGGTAAAATTTCCCATTGCAGAAGAGATTCAATGTGGGACACACTAAACCCTGCACTATTTAGTATATTGCTGCTAAAGTAATATAACAGTTCCTAACCTAACATGACCTAGAATTTACATGTCACTACTTACCTTAATGCAGAAGCTTTTTTTACCCTTCCCTGCCTTGCATTAAACATTGTTTCACTATGTAGTTCATCCTTTTCCAACTAACACTGATTGTATTCGTCATTCTGTATGACGGCGGAAGAGTAGAATAGACCGCGTGCACGTCCCCCTTCCACTCAATACCCACCTGACCACTTCCCCTATCCTACTGGCTGCTCCTAGTATGTCTCCTAGCCACCCGACGGCCGCTGCTCAACGCCGTTAATAATATTTTACAATAAAAAAATACCCTTGCACCAAACAAATTTTACATTTATAAAAAATGCCATATATATGCCAATTAGAACATTTCACAATTATAAAAAACAAAATAATAAATATTTCGTCATAAAAAAGACCCTTTCACCATATACAATAGGCCTAATTCACAGTTATAAAAAAAAATGCCGTATTATAACTTAAAATATGGCTTAATTGATGCAGGACAATTTCCTTGCACCAACACTGCTCTTTTCATAACTAACAAAATATCTCAATGCCGCTAGATGTCTCCCCCACCCAAAACCCCTACTTTCCAGGTGGGTTCTAGTGGGGGGACTCGTGCGCAGTCTGTTTTACTTTTTTCCGTATTGACTATCTTATTATGAGTGTGTTATTTGGCAAACGATAGATTTATGCCGCACACCAGCCAAGATCCGCCTGCTGGCTGCTTCCCCTCGCTTCCGAGCCTGCACGCGCACCTCACTATTGTACCATGACTTCCTTGACAGTTGTAACAATGTTTTATGAAAGCTGTGGAAGGGTAAAAAGCTTCTGAATTTAGTTAAATAAGGATAGGTAAATTCTAGGTCAGTGACAGGTTTTGTTAGTATATTAGTATGTTAGTATTGTTAGTATATTACCAGCACCAGAAAAAATTCAAAGCACATTTCAGGTTTTGTTAGGTTGTCAGGTGACTGTGGAAACCTTGCAATCTGCCGTATAAACGTCATCACTAGGGTTCGGATGTTTATGACCTAAAAAACTGGAAAATATGACCTTAAATATGCCCTTAAAAATGACTAAATATGACCCAAAAAATCGTAAATATGACCTAATAAAAGAAAGTATTTTCTAATAATAAATGTTCCACTTTTAAACGTTTAGTGAAACTAAATTACTACATCGCATGAATGCAATCAGGATCGTGTTTTTAAGGATTTTACATATTATTCACAGTTTTGCTTGTAATGGACATCTAATTTTAAAGCATTTGCTTCACCACTTCAATATAATATTTTGTAGTCCATGCGTGTCCCTATAAAACGTGAAAAATTGCATTAATTTAAAAATTAAATTTCTATTAATTGGGCATAAACATTAAATTAATGAAATAAATTTCAAAGTAGGCTAATACGTACCAGTTTTCAGTCTCCTTTTTTGTTTGCATTACACTATACAACCACGTGCATTTTAAGATTATCGAATAGAAATCTTCTCCTGTTGTCACTTAATATCGTCTTAAACCGCGAGAAGCTCCTTTCGACGTTACAGGATGTCACAGGTAACGTCATTAAATCGTTTTGCAGCCGTCACTTTAATTTCACACACTTTGCAGTACAAAATTTTCCCGTCGGTGCAGAAGTGGTTTTCTCCAAACTCCTTAACAAAACTTTTTAGTTTTACACTTTCAGAACACTTATTTTTCGGCATTTTGATGTTACCCAATACCACTGCAAGTGTGAACTGAAAATCTTTTAAAACTGTCTCTATTGAAAGTTGTTAACAACAAGGAGGAAGGCGGTAAAACCCCGTGCATTGTGCTTCAACTACCTGCACTTGTTACTTACTGTCCCTTCACATTCCAGTTACAGTCAAACCAAAATATTAGTAACTCCTTCTCGAAAAAATTTTAACTCTACGATTTAGTGCCTACAGTATACTGTGCAATTGTGCTCTTTTACCGAATTTATTACTGAAATATGACGTTAAATTAAAAAATGACCGAAATATGACCAAAACTATAAAAATGTCCAAAATATGACCTGAGCAATTGTGCTCTTTTACCGAATTTATGACTTAAATATGACATTAAATTAAAAAATGACCGAAATATGACCTAAACTATAAAAATGTCCAAAATATGACTTTGTATGCAAAATAAAAACGGTCCAATTAGGATAACAAAAGTGCAATTCGTGTTTAATTTCAGTTTGCGGCAAGATTAGACGTCAGGATAAAAATATGATATGTCATGAACATCCGAACCCTAGTCATCACTATCTGATTTACCTATTGGTTTTGGAACCATTAATGTATTTTTCTTTTTTCTTTTATTAGTTTATGAAAAGAAGCAAAGAAAAGGCAGAGAAGGAACAAGAAGCAGAAGAGGGCCAGGCCATGTTCCAGGACATAATCACAGTGGACATGAAGAAAGGCGGGTAATGTACAAATAATATTAACCATTTCAAAACATTCAGAATTTGCCCCACAGTTATGTTCATCCATTTTGAAAGCTTTACTCTTCCCTCCATCACACACCCATGATGTGCATTAGACTGCGATCGCTCACACTATTAGATTGGAACTAACAATTGTGTATATATTATATTAATTGTGTTAAAATATGCCCATACGCTGCACGTTCCGCATTTTATTCCCATGTGAACCAAGACCGTATCCCTTACGTTGCACACGTTTCCATGCTCAGCAGTGGGAGACTAGCAGACTACGTGGTGTAATACAGGTGTCGAATAGATAAACATGAAGCTTAGTTTATGTACTTCCCAACAGAGTGTGCTTCATGCACTTTTGTTGACTCTTGTAACAATTTATATCCACTCAATGGATGTTGCTGACATATTTTATTTTATTTTATTTTTAAGTATATATTTTGTGTATATGTTTTGTATCTGGGAGTACAAAACAATTTTTTTCCCCCCCCCCACATTTTTATCTCTACCGCTTTGGCTTCTAGACCATTTTGCTTAGAAGGATCTGTCATTTTTGGCAATTTCAAAGGTTAGCGGTAAGTTAAATAACTATTTTATTTATGAAGATATCAACTTGAAATAAAAACCCTCTTAATCTACAAGAAACAGTCTACAATTCATGTTATGACCAAAAATTTGTTAGGTCTTAAGGAAATAATCTAAAACTTTCTTAGAAAATCCAGTTTCGATTAGAAAAAAATTAATGACTTTATAAAACTTTTTTCATAGAAGGGATGAAAACACATGTTTAATATTTTTCCCCCACAAAGAGAAAAGATCACCAGATGCTAGTAAAATTTGAGATCATTTATATAAATCCTTTAGATTGAGATTTTGCAAAATTGTTGATTTTCTAATTAAAATATCTCAAATGGGACTGAACAGAAAAATCTGAAATTTCCTCAAAATATTCTTCTAGTGCCTAGTAATCAACATATAAAATTTCATCGCTGTGTTCTGACCAGAAGTATTTTTTTAATAAAGAAAATGCTAAAAAATTACACTGTCAAAATAATATAATTTATTTGTTGTTGCTAGTAAAATTAAATGTAATGCTTTGTGTTACAGGAGCAGGTACGTAACAGAGCCCAGCTTCGTGCCGTGCGAGAATCTCATTGAAGGCAGACTCTCGTTCCTTGGGATGAATCCAGAAATAGAAAGAATTCTGGAATTGGAAGATCAGGAAGCTAGACTTCTGGCAAGAGCTCCCCCAAAGGAAAAAGACGTCACGGATGAAGAAATGGCCGTCCGTTACGGTTCACTTGTAGGAACTATCAGCAACAAATTCAAATCAAAGAAACAGAAACATGAAGAAACTGAGCCAAGTAAAAAGAAACTTAAGTTTATAAAACCACCAAATGAAATTGACTAGTGTATATTACAATAAAGTAGGTTTGTGTGTGTTTATATAATGATAACAGTATTACTTCCTCCTTATCCCTGACACATATTTCCGAATGTAAGGTGCACTCAAGTTTCGCATTGTGTCTTGTGTTCATTCTTATTGCTGAGTTGTGTACGTGTTCAATTGTTACAAACTAGGGCTTCGCCCACGATAATTCATTTCAAAGTTAAAAATTAATAGTATTATAATTATAAAAGCATTATATTTATTAACACTTGCATGCGAATCATTCATAAACTAAGCCATTAATAATATTAATGAATCAGCTAAAATTCCGGCTTCAGAGTACATTCTATGATTAGAAAGCGCCCCCTGGGAAAACTATATCAGAATCAATTATGCAGTTCCAAAGGAACCTGTGAACACATAATACGTATTGTTTCTCAACTGTTTATTGACATGAATATGATGTGAATTTTATTTGATCAATTCAGTGTAATTTTCAGAAATTATATAATGTTTCAAGGGAAGGAATGGTTTGTTTGGATTATTATTGTCAGCGATATTTCAAGAGTTAAACCATCAATATTTTAAAGCTGGTGCCCCCGGCTTCGCCCGCCATTATTCATTGACTCCAGGATTTTTAAGAAATTTACACTGGTAGTTTATTAAAAATGTTTGTCGTTCAGAGCTATGAAAATTGTAAGTAAAAATAAAATTAGAATATTTGTTCATTGTGTTCATTTCACTTAGGCCTTATTTAATAAAGAAACGGTTTTCTTAATTTTGTAGTCGTCATGAAAGTTTAGACTGCGCGAGACGAACATCACCGAGTATACCCGATGTCTCACGAAGCGGGCGAGCGAGCAAGCACGCTATTTAGGGTCGTTGAATTGTATAAGATTAGATACTAAATAAAGTTACAGGTGGCATTGGCTGAGTACAGCAGCAATACCAGTAGTAGTTACTTATGTGAATTCAAATCATAAACATGAAAATCAGAATAAAAAAGAAAACTGGGCACAAACCCATGGAGCATGAGGAAGATTTAAGTTACTATGTAGAAGTTTATAATAGGTCTGACACCTGTGCATAGTGAAATACTATAATGAATAAAAACATTTCTTTCCATAACATTTTAAAATGAAATTAGTTTAAGAAAAATTACACTAAATCATAATTACATCGAATGTTTGTTGATATTACCACCGGCGTGGTCTTGTGGTTAGCGTCGCTGACTATAGATCCTTCGGCCCGTCTTCGATCTCTGGTACCTCCTCGGATTTTTCTGAGGTAGGGAGGTCTGGTAGGGGTGCACTCAGCCTCGTGATTCAAATTGAGGAGCTACTTGATAGAGAAGTAGCGGCTCCAGTCATGAAAACCACCATTAACGGCCGTGGGTGTTGGCATGCTGATCACATGCCTCCCCAATCCTGCCATCTGCCTCTGGTAGCGCCATGGAGTTTAGTTTAGTTTGTTGAAATTGGTTAAAGTTGAAGCAATGTTTCTTCTACGTGGAGTATTATGTACATCAACAAAATCTTACATGAGAACCAAAAAATAAATTATTCCTAAAGTATGGGCAGTGTTTAATTTACTTCTCCCAAATTGAACAGTAAACAAGCCTTTACAGTTGTTATGAAGCACAGCACACATCAAGTCATCAGTTTAACCAACATAATAATTCATGGTGACAACAATAGCTATGGACAAAATACAGTTTGCAACAACAGTCACTTTTTGCATATGCCATGATTTGCAGTGACAGCTCACAACAGAATTTTTTTTTTTGGAAAATACTACCATATAACCATCTATACTGGCTATACCCATTCTTTTAAAATGCAGCTGACTTCTTTTCTCTTCTAAAACACACAATTATCCTCTTAATGCCAACAAGAAAACAACAATGTCTAATAATGATCACACATCATCTTTTTCTTGATTCATTTGTAAAATCAACAAAATCTAACAAGACATGAATGAACAGATAATACGAGTTACTGCTGTCTCTGAAGAGTGGGTTCACACTTGTCGCGAACAACTGGCACTTGAGCCAAAGTAGGTCATTGCCTGTTACCCCTCAGAATCGCTGCAATTTGAACATGTGTGAAGTTTTAGAAAGACAATCCAGTCTAGCACTGCATGGTCATAGAGAAAATATGAGCTTTCAGATACAAAGATAATAAAAAAAAGTGTGCGTGGAACGCCACACGACAGAAGTGAAACTTGTTTTAATTTTTGGATTTTTTGAATTTTGGATTGTTAGACTTTTTAATATTGGGTTTTTGGACTTTTGGATTTTTTAAATTTTGAAACTTTGAATTTTTTTTATTTTTAATCTTGGGTTTTTTTTTTATTTTGGATTTTTTATTTTTTAAACTTTGGATAAGCCTAATCATTGAGTTGATTGTTTTCTGTGCAGTCCGTTCTGTCACACCTCACTAATTTCGTGACGATTTTGAGCATTACATTAATTTCGCGACGATTTTTTAGCGTTACACAAGCTCTCGATTTACCCCTACCACAAAGAAGTTTCACTTCAAAGATGTTCAAGCAAAATCATTTACTTAGATTTTAAAATAATGTAGGTGTCTCTTCACCCGGCGAGATTTCCAGCGGGAAAGAGAATACTAGAAACCATGCGAACTCATGTAAAACTCAATTTTGTCCATGGGTGGACTGATACTAGTTTATATTCGGCCTGGGTGGCACAGTTAGTATCATGCTGGCTTTCTGTGCCCAAGGTTGGGGGTTCAAACTCGGCCCAGATCGATAGAATTTATGTGTGCACAAATGTGACAGGCCCATGTCTGTGGGTTTACAGGCATTTAAAAGGACTCCTGTGGGCGACAATCACAGGCCTAAGTTGCATTAAATCCACATTGTTAAATAACCCTAAAACACATCGTCCATAAGTTTCTAGTTTGATGGATGGGACAGCATTGACTCGCACAGACATACAGGGGTTGTTTCTGGCTCGACTGCAATGCCAAGGGTTCTGCATAATAAGTATTGAGTGTACATATGCTATAAGCTTCCATTGGGATTAATATCATTATTAAGTGAAATAGTGAATTTCACTATTTCTGCTGAAGTATGCATCATGCTTCTTATTCCTACAATGTTTACAGTGAAACTCAGTGGAATTATTTTGCTGTTTCATGACGATATACTTGGTTTTTTGTATTAATTTCCAGTCCACATTCCTGGAGGCATCGAAAAGACTTTCTGCATTTCTCTCAACTGTGTTTATCGCCCAACAGACAAACGTCATCTGCATAAGCTAAAATCGGGTGATTCCCATGTAATTCTAGGCCACCTTGTTTTCCTGAACTTTTTAAATGGCTTATTCCAAAGGGAAATTAAAAAGTAAACATGATAGTGCACCTCCTTGCTTCAAGCCGCTTCTAATGGCAAACGTATCTGATATAAATTTCCTTACCCTGACTCTGCTATAGATTTCATTTAGTCACATTTTGATAAGCCTAACTAACTTCTTTGGTATCCCAAACTCAATGAGGATATTGTAGAGTTTTTCTCGCCTAACTGAATCATATGCTTTTTTTTTAAATCTATGTATAGCTTTTAACAAACTTATTATATTCACACTTTTTCTCCAAGATTTGGCAAGTACAAAATATATTATCAATGGTTGATCTCTTTCACCTAAATCCACATTTGTGATCTCCAATGATTTCGTCTGCATATGGTGTTAATCTTGACAGAAGTATATTGGACAACATTTTGTATGATGTTGATAAGAAAGAAATAATTCTTTGATAGTTATTACATTTGGCCCTATCTCCCTTTTTATGATTCTGTATAATAATAGATTCTTTCAGATTTCTTTGGCAATTCTTCCTTTCTCCAAATCATAAGAATGAGTTTGTAGATCTCTGAGTTTAATCTATCCCCCTCTGCCTTAATTTATTTTGCTGTAGTTTGGTCAACGCCTGGAAATTTGTGTTGTTTTAGTTTACCTATAGCTGTTTCTACTTCTGTTAGTCGGTTCATCAACCAACGGCTCTGATGTGAGTATTTTACTTTCTACACTTTGGACATCTCCATGTACATTTAATAATCGATGAAAGAAATTTTTCCACCTATTAAAATACCATTTGGAGCTGCGAGTATAGTGCCATCACTGTCCTTAATTATGTTTGTCCTAGGTTGGAAACCTTTCTTGAACTCATTTATTGCATTGTAGAGATCCCTAATATTTTTGTCTTTACTATTTTCCTCTAATTCATTTACTTTGTCTTTGAGATAGTTTCTTTTCTTTGTTCTAATGGTTTTAGAGGTTTCTCGTTTAGCATTATTGAGATTTTCGACAGTAGTTTTATTTGGACTCTGCGAACAATGTAGTTTCGCCCGCTTTTTTGCATTTACTAATTTCACGCACTAATCATCGAACCACGGTTTATTTGGTTTCAGTTCAAGTGGATCTAATTTTTCTTTTTCTGGCCTTTTAATATTGTCTTTAATGCTTTCCCAGATTTTATCGATATTCATATCATTCCTAGCTTCTTGCTCTGCAGTGTTTTCTAGAACTGCAAATCTATTTGAAATGTCGACTCGGTAAGAGTTTTTAATTTGGTATTCATCTAGCCCTTTCAGATTGAATCTCTCAGTATGGAAATTTTGCCTAGTTCCTTTGTTTAATGAAAGTTTCTTCCGAACAACCACAACTACTAGATAATGATACAAATGATAGTCACCTACATTATAATAAAAATAACACAAGAAAATTCTGGTCCACTGAAAATGAAGCTACTGATACCAATACAAATAATAAAATTCCAATCTTAGAAATCATAAACAAAAAAGGAGAAAATATTAAGTGTAGCAACCAAATTACAAATGAATTTAACTTCTATTTTTAAATATAAGAAAAAGAATCACCTCAAGTATTAACTTAGCACCAAACGGTACCTCTGAATATAAAAAAATATATATACAACAACCTGCTCAGCTTTCACCGATATTATTTACTAACAAGTAACCTACTAATTAACACTATTATATGCGGGAATCACAGTGAAGTAATCAAATATTACAAAAAAAGATTGCTATGGAGCACTCAACTTCACTAATTAACATGTACTTACACATGACGTGTTTCACAAGCATCTTGCTTGTATCCTCAAATGAGGTCCACTCACATGTAAATTAGTGAATTTGAGTGCTCCATAGCAATCTTTTTGTAATAAGTAACCTACTCCCGAATTTCTCATTCGCTTTTCTGGGGCATACAAACTTTTTTCACCCCTCTTCCTCCATTTCAAAAATTCTTTCAGTTTTCATAAGAAGAATACAATATCACACTCAACAAACACAATAATCATGCTGATGTCGCAAGCATTAAGTGGGAAGTGTTGACAAGATGGCACTTAGACCCGCAGAAAGACCCAAAGCCATCTTTTGGAATTTTTTGCTACTCACACGGATTTCCCTGGCCCTTGGACCCTTCTGAAATGTATTGGGCTGGGCACATAGATTTATTTAAAATGATCAGCTGAAAAACCATGATTTTGGCACTTAGACCCTCGCCTCTTTTTTATAGTATTTGCAATTGAGGAGAGCATCCAATATCTCTCTTCGCCATTTCAAACAGTTGTACGTGGCAGCTTCAATAATTGACATTTCCAAACTAGACTGTGCACAAATATTAACGGACATTTCAGCAATATTCTGATACAAATAGAAATTCAAATTTTTAATTTGCAATAATTTTAAATTGTCTGTAGGTGATACTGGGAATTCACAGGTTGAAAGTTTTATATTGCTAGTTATTATAATTAATATTATTATTTGTCTAGTAAGGTTCACACTATTTAAGTAGTTTTATATTCATAAATTTTCAAGAGCTTTCATCGCAAATAATCTTTGTTACCTTTAAGCTTTCCAGTAATGACATTTCTGCTGCAGTCATGAAATAAATACTCACAACAGATGCATTAATGAATCAACTCATTTATTTAAAAATATCATTATTTTTAAAGGAGATGTCATATTTGTATGTTGAGCAATGAGTTTAAAAAGAAAAGATACAAAACGTATGATTTTTTCCCCAATGAACTCTTTTGACCAGGAAAACACAATGTGAAGTATTATCATCATTTTAAACATAACAAAAATATTTTCTTTAAGTGTGATAAAAAAATGATTATTAAAATTAAACAAAACATTAAATAAATCATTCTGGGCACATTTTTCAATACCGTATTTAAGCATTTCAAAATAATTGTGAACACGTATGTTAACATAAAAATGTCATGACAATGCATTACATGCTCAGTAGCATATCTTCTTAGGTACAAGTGTTTCAAAGGGCTGAGGAGGCCTACGAAAGAAGAAACATCATTTTCTTTTACTGTAGTTTATATATCTTTTAAGTCACTGCTTATTTATTTTATTGCAATGACTTTGTATTTTATGTAGCCTACACAATTTTTATTAACTGACTATGTACAATATATAACAGGGGTGGTCACAACGAGGCTCGCGAGCCGCATGGGTCATTCCATGTCAAGTGAACCAATTTTTTGTCAATTTTGAACATGACCATCTCCGATTTTAGTCATACTTGGTTGTCATGAAGTACCACCTGAGATATGTTAAAGTGCAAAATATCAGATTTTTATGTGTTGTAGTTTTCCAGTTATACCCTTCTGAAATATGGAAAAAAACCAAATTTTCTGCATAAGTGCAATCACAAAATGACGCATAAATCAAGCTGGAATTGACATAGATGAGTGGGAAAAGTATCAAAATGTAGCTTATATTATGAGCTTTAATTTGATACGTCACACGAGTACTTTCGAAAAAAAATATTTTCAAGGTTACCCAAAAAAAATTTGAAAACTGAATTTTTCAAAAACCTATATTTTGAAAATTTTGAAACAATTCTCATAGAAACATACATATTTCAGCATCATGTCCTACAAGTTTTGATAAGGGATCGCAATGGGATCATATTTTTTTACATTTATAACAAATACTATGCACGCTGGGTAAGAATATATGGCACCGTAATCTTGCACTTAATTCTAAAATTTCATTACAATCAAAAAGAAAAACTTACAGAAAACATGTTACCTTCCCTTCTTCAATGACAAAAACGTGAATTTATTGTCTACAGTAATTTTCTAGAGCCATGGTTGCCGCATCCATCTCTTCCTTCGAGAGGTAATAACTACGGCCAGTGGGACATGTAGGTTGCACAAGGGTGAGGATCTGAGAGAGAGGCACAGTCAGTTTATTTGGACAGTCACTTTTGAAAGTAAATGATGGAGAAGGACCTGCAGGGTGCAGAAACATCAGTTCCACTATCTGTGCTGTCTCATTTTTGTCCACAACTACACCAAGCCACCAATGATTGTTGTTCTCACATGTAACATATCCTTTTACTTCTGCTAGCTTCAGCCTCTGTTGCACACGTGGTCCTAACACTGAAAAAGTGGATGACTGTTCACTTCTTGAAAATACCTTTGTCAACAACACTTTATCTGACAATGGGATGAAACTGTGGAACTTCTGTGTGCCTGGTATTGCTTTTGTAGACAGAAATCTGTCTGCAAGTATTTTTTCCTCTTTGTTGTATTGTGCTTCATTGAAGAAGAAGAACTGCATGGAGTCGATGTTTTCCTCACTCCATGTAAACAGCTGTGCTGGTGTCATGATTTGATGCTCGTATGGCCGCTGTAGGCTTGCCTTTCCTGCAAGTCTTTTCACAGTACCACCCAGACCGTCACATACTCCTTTCCCATGGGCTGTTGCATAGAAATGCCACTCTGCCTCAATTCCAAAATCATGAACATGGTGGCATAAGTTTGAAAAGTTTTTTCTGTTTTTAAATTGCGCAGCTGCACCATCTGAGAAGTAGTAAATTTTTTTCAAATCTCTAATTACTTCCAACTTCAAATGAGAGATAAGCCTTTTCTGGAATAAATGAACAGCAGTGGTGTCATGCTGTAGACATTCAGAGATACATACAATACTTTTGTAGTGTATATTATGATCATTGTAGTAGACTGCTATAGGAAAAATAGTTGCTTGATCATTGTTCCAATGAAAAGACTGGGCTTCATCCTGTAGTACAAACGAATAATTTTCTGCAAAGTCCATACATACCACAGCTTCATTTACTCCAATATTCTGCTTCAAGTGATTATAATATTCTGCCTGTCTTCTTGCAATAAAAGAATGTCTCTTCAAAATCAACAACTGTTCACACAAAGTTTCTATAAACTCATCTGCAGTTTTGATGAAGGTTACTAAATTACATCTGTCAACAGAAACCCACTGCTTGTATGTAATGTTGTCCACCAGTTCATTATCTAGCAGCAACTGTAACTCATCTTTCAAATTATCTACACCTGGACATGAAGGACATTCATTAAGGTGGCATGCTGTGCCTGGCTCTTCACACATTAACTTCGCTAAACAGGAATTATAATTACTTATATCTGTGCCATCATTCAGTGTAATTTGTTTGGATTTCAACACTTGTAGCATTAATTTAACATTCTGATGCACTGTACAAACGCATACTGTGTGGGTACCACTTCCTCCAGCCAAGACGCAATGTTTAGGTCGTAAATCAGCAAATTTCGAAAATCCAATCTTATCAGTAGGATTTTTGTTTTTGAACAGCTCGTACACTTCCTTCAAGTTGCCCATCACTAGCCTCTTCTGTACATGAATTCTACTACTGTCACCCGTTTTCACAGAAACAAAATCTTTTTTTCCAGGCATAAGACGGCTGACATCATCACTGTTGTAGAACCCTATTACCTTCTCAATCACAGATTCATTTAAAACCTTTCCTGGTTTAGGATTTGGTGTTGCCAGAATACCCTTCGCTTTCACCAATGCTTTAGCTTTTCTTGCCATTCTGTTGCTAACCTGAAATTCATTTTGTATTTCACTGCATGACCAGCTTTTAGGTAGTACTGTTAAAATTTGCAATTTTTCACTAACACTTATATTTTCTTCTTGAAACTTTTCTTTTAGCTGACAAATGACTTCACATGATTCTGATTTATGGTCAACAGTTTTCTCTGTATTTGTACTTGCTGCTGTTAGTACCTTTTCTGTCAAACATTTTTTTATTTTACTGTATTTTTTATCACAGTATGATTTCATTTGCAACTTCCTCTTAGCAACAGGTGACTCCTCTAGAGAGCTTAGAGACTTATTAAGGTACTCTAAGGTAACATCTAAAGCTACAAATGATTCATCAACATTAGTAGGCCTAGTGGTATTGGCTACTGGTACTAAACAGTCATCTGTTGTATCTGTAACCTGTTTCTGCTTTGATAGTTCTTTCCTACAACTGTCACAAATTTCCATACCTACCACAATGGTGTCAAACATGTCACACATCCAGTCAGTAACAGGCCTCACACTTCTTTTCACACCCTGATGTCTGTCTTTCTTGAAAGGGTTGCAGCAGAAAATCTTTGCTGTTTCACTTACTTTTTCAGCCATACTGGGGAAATACACAATGCCTATTTTAATCACTGAACCCACTACTTTACATGCAGCAATACAGTCTTTGTACAGCCTTTGAAGAAAGGAAGCACACTGCATGAGAGTCAAGGCACAACTGAAGCCAGGTCCAACAGGTTACAACTTGCATTCCCTGGCTGACTCACATGCTTGCAGACTGTGTTTACTCATACCCATTTGACCACTTGCACAAGTTGGTATATGCATGTTGGTAAACAACTCCCTGGACAAAGGAATGGATTTTAGAATTAAGTGCAATATTCCTGTGTCATATATTCTTACCCAGCGTGCATAGTATTTGTTATAAATGTAAAAAAATATGATCCCATTGCGATCCCTTATCAAAACTTGTAGGACATGATGCTGAAATATGTATGTTTCTATGAGAATTGTTTCAAAATTTTCAAAATATAGGTTTTTGAAAAATTCAGTTTTCAAATTTTTTTTGGGTAACCTTGAAAATATTTTTTTTCGAAAGTAGTCGTGTGACGTATCAAATTAAAGCTCATAATATAAGCTACATTTTGATACTTTTCCCACTCATCTATGTCAATTCCAGCTTGATTTATGCGTCATTTTGTGATTGCACTTATGCAGAAAATTTGGTTTTTTTCCATATTTCAGAAGGGTATAACTGGAAAACTACAACACATAAAAATCTGATATTTTGTACTTCAACATATCTCAGGTGGTACTTCATGACAACCAAGTATGACTAAAATCGGAGGTGGTCACGTTTTTCCATTGGTTCACTTGACATGGAATGACCCGCATGCGGCTCTTGACCCAATCTCGTGTGGCTCTTGAAACCAAGTTAATTGTAAATATGATACAGATTTTAAAAAGTATATAGTTAATATAATTTAATGAAAACATATTACCGTATTATATGAGAAAGTGCGCACACTGTGCATTAGGTTTTAGAAATTCTCGTTGTTTGCATAATAGTTGAGTGATTCAGTCCTTTTTGTACAATCGAGAATGTGATACTGTGGGCAATGCTGTCCACACAGTTTACATCTGCAAGTCTCTGCTGCTTGGTGGAAACCTCTCTGTACACATATCCGATAGTGAAATCCATGAACCGCCGTTCGTGTATATATATGCCTTAGATCGAAGTTTGGCTGTTTCCACTCGTCTATCCTCATGGCCGGAGTGCTGTAAAATTCTGCGTTTATTTCCATTGCCTCTCTTTCCCTATCTTCAATATGGGCAACACATTTTGCAGTTTTTTCTAGTTTGTTTATCTGTATTAGGTCTTGCACAAAACAGGTAGCTCCTGCCAAAGCGTACACTAGTCTTATTGGCGCATTCTTGGGTAAACACATTGTCCTTAACACATTCTAATTTCTTGAGACTGGTGGCACTGAGGTACTTCCATATCTGACCTATTGCATAAAACACTATCGGCACTACTTTGATATAGAAGAGGCTCACCGCTGTGCCTAAAGATAGTTTGTCCAGCTTCTTTATTTCAAATATTGCTTTGATGGCTACTATACACCTCTCTTCAATGTGTCTTGAGAAAACTGACCCTGTCACCTGAAGTGTTACGCCTAGATATTTATAGTAGCTAACTATTTCTAGTTGTGAGTTTCCAAGTGTGAACTGGTCTTCCCGCGATATGTTACCTCCTCTCCTGAATTTCATTATTTTCGTCTTTTGTTGGTTTATGTCAAGACCATTTCTTTCCGACCATGCATGTAATCTGTCCAGTCCACTTTGTAAATTTGTTTTGCTTTTTGATAGCAACACCATATCGTCAGCATATAGAACAATATCAATATCACCTGTTGTAACTTCCTCTACTATGTCGTGTGTCATTACATTAAAAATAATTGGGCTTAAAGGGTCGCCTTGAAGGACTCCATTCGTTTGTCTGATCAGATCCGACTTGCTTACCCCGTCATTAACACACAGGAGGTTGTAGCTCATGATATTTTCTAATAGTCTGAGAAATTTGTTGTCATTCCCTAAAACATCTTTGAGTTTTTGCATCAGGATGCATCTGTTGACCCCATCAAAAGCTTTTGTATAGTCTATAAAGGCTGCATAAATGTGTCCTTTAACCACACTTGTTGCTTCCCAAATGTTCTGCAGAACTCTTTCTATAGCTTGAATTGTTGATCTTCCTTCTATGAATCCATACTGATGCTCTGGCATGATCCTCACTAGTTGAGGTGCAGTTTTATTAAGTGCCAGTATGGTACTTTATGAGATTGTGTGGGGGACGAAAAATGTCTGTCCGTCTGTCTGTCTGTCTGTCCGTGTGTCTGTACGCGCTCTAACTCAAATACGCTTTTTCGGATTTTCATGAAACTTGGAAAACACATTTATAATGTCAATGGGAAGAACCCTATTGATATTGAACCAAATCGGTTCACCGGTACCGGAGTAATGCCCAATTTAGTGCCTATTGTAATAGATTATGGCGCCTTTCTATTAGAAAGGCGCCATAATTCAAATACGCTGTATCGGATTTCCATTAAACTTGGTATACGCATTTATGACATCCATGAAAAGTACTCTGTTAAATTTGAACCTAATCTGTTGACTGGTACCGGAGTAAAACCCAATTTAGTGTATATTTTAAAGGCGCAATAGCTCAAATACGCCTTATCGGATATTTATGAAACTTCGTATACGCATTTATACTATCCATGGAAAGACGTCTGTTGATGTTCAACCAAATCGGTTGGCCAGTACCGGAATAATGCCCAATTTATTGCCTTTTATGTTAATATATGAGAAGTCGCAATAACTCAAATATGCTTTATTGGATTTTCCTGAAACTTTGTATACCCATTTATAATGTACATGGGAAGACGTCTACCGATATTGGACCAAATCGATTGTCCGGTACCGGAGTAAAACCCAATTTAGTGTCTATTTTAAAAACGCGGTAACTCAAATACGCTTTACCGGATTTTTATGGAATTTGGTATACACATTTATAGTGTTCATGGGAAGAGGTCTACTGATACTGGATGAAATCGGTTCACCTGTTTCGGAGTAATGCTCAATTTGGTGCCTATTTTATGATAATATACGTATTCGAAAGAATTTATATAAAAAAAAAAGCAAATCATTTATCATGACAACATAGTCAATTGTTTTACTGTGATATTTTACGGCTTTGGAAATTAAAATAGAGATAGCTATGACCAAAAACACTATTGTTTTACATGCGCTTATAACTTACAACTAGACCGTTAAACTGACCCAGGTGACCGAGATGGTAACGTTTTGGCCTCACGTTATGGAGTTCCATGGTTCAAATCCCGAAACCAGTCAATTTCACTTTCTTTTTCGTATTTTTATGTGAGTGTGCGATTGTCAAGATATCAATAATCTGTACAGTTCAGCTGATGCTGGAAGATTTTATTCTGATTAAAAAGAAAACTAGACCTTTGTTCTTCCCTAAGCCCTGCTTAATGAATAAATCTGGAGCTTAACTTGTAAATCAATTAAAAAAACATATTCTGCATATCATAATTGCAGTCATAACTGATTAAAAAAAACATACTGGCACTTTTTTACATCAGTTTACCTGATTTTATTTCTTATTAATCTAGAAAGAATTTTGAAAGGGCCGAATGAAAACATATTATGCGTAAGTGAAAAACTTATTACTGATTTACTGTTAGTGTATTTAGTTTTCACAGCAAATTAAGGCTCTTTCAGAAAGGCCTTGAGACTAAAACATGCGATCATTTCAAATGTTTGAAGAAAATTACTGAAAGCCTTCAGGTGGAAACAGAAGATTATTATTTGTGTAAAATGTCTTGGTCTCGCTAAAGAAATCAATGGCAGATTTAATGATTTGAGAACACTTAAACTTTCCTGGAAAATTCTTTTGCTATTGATGTTGTAGGCGATGGCTGTCGTGTTTCATCATCAATTACAAAGGATACAGTTGGAACTACAAGAGGACGAAGGACTAAAAGGACTTAAACGAAGTGGTGTTTCCCTCCATAGAATTTTGGAAGAAAGTTCCAGAAGAAAAATACCTACTAACAAAAGACATTTGGGACTACTTATGTGTGTGAATATCTGTACTGAACGCTTAAGTTCATTAATTCTAAATATCAATCTGAACTGATGAACATTTAAGTGAACTCAAGCGAACTGCGCTTACCAATTATAATTATCAGCCAGATTTCAAACAACTAACTGCAAAAGTGAACACTCAAAAAAGCACTTCTCAAACGTAAAATCTTATTTCTTGTTGTGTAATTGAACAATAATGTTTAAGTGTAGCCTATAGTAAAAACAATGTGGTTCACTTCAAACAGCTTCATAAATTTGCGGCTCACAAAGTTAAGGTTAGTGGCCATCCCTGATATATAATAATTACTTTGTTGAGGGTGTAAGGTTATAAATTTCAATGCAAATACGTTTTATTAAAGATAAATATTATGGGTTGTAGAGTACACAACTGTAACAGAAAAAAAGGTTAAAACATGTTTACCAGTAACCTTGTCCCTTTTCATCCTTTTAAAACAGATGATTTATTTAAATATATTATTATGTACAACTGAGTGAGATCCAGAGTCACATTTGGGAGGTCAAGGGCCGGCCAATAAGAATGATCTCCCACTCTCAAAGGTAATTGCTGGATTAGAATGTACAGGTAGGGGAAAAAAAGCGGACCGACTCTTGTAGCTGATTTCAGAGCCTTGTGATACGCAAATAAATGTAAGAGATGTAACAGAAATGTTTGTTTCCACAAGCAATGCAAATTACGTGAAATTATTTCTCAATTCAAGCAATTTATTGGCTGTAGAACAAATTTCAATACATCCCTTCTATTCTGTAAATGCCGATAGGCATGCACAGTGGCTCATATCGGCAATTTAGATATTTAAGTCGGTCCGCTTTTTTTCCCCTACCTGTACATATTGTTAGAACATACTACATACGAGGTACACATAAACATCTATTTTTACGCACACCATCATTAAATAACCATAAAAACAAATGTTCTATTAAAATGCAGTTATAATAGTTACATTACCATGAACTTTAACAACTTAAATCCTTAGTGTCCAGTGTGAGTTTGAGGTTGCATCTGTGGGTGAATTTCAGTGCTGACATCACACGTAAATGGTTTCTGTCCAGTGTGAACAAGCAGATGTATTTTGAGATCTTCTCTTCGGGAAAATTTCTTTTTACAGACATCACACGTAAGTGGTTTCTGTCCAGTGTGAGTGAGAAAATGTGTTTTGAGATCTCCTCTTCGGGAAAATTTCTTTCTACACATACTACACGAAAATGGTTTCTGTCCAGTGTGAATGAGATGATGGGTTTTGAGAGTGCCCTTTTGGGTAAATTTTTGTGCACAGATATCACATGAAAATAGTTTCTGTCCAGTGTGAATTAGATGATGTGTTTCGAGACTTCCTCTTCGGGTAAATTTCTTACTGCAGACATCACATTTAAATGGTTTAAATGGTTGCTGTCCAGTGTGAGTGAGAAAATGTATTTTGAGATCTCTTCTCCGGGAAATTTTTTTTCTGCAGACATCACACGAAAATGGTTTATACCCAATGTGAGTGAGACGATGAGTTTTGAGATGCTCCTTTCGGGTAAATTTCTGTGGACAGGTATCACACGAAAATGGTTTGGTTACCAACGGTTTCTCTTCAGTGTGAGTGAGATGGTGCTTATTGAGATGCCGTCTTCTGGTAAATTTCTGTGCACAAATATCACACGAAAATGGTTTCTCTCCAGTGTGAGTGAGATAATGGTATTTGAGACTTCCCATTTGGGTAAATTTCTGTGCACAAATATCACACGAAAATGGCTTCTCTCCAGTGTGAGTGAGATAATGGTTTTTGAGACTCCCTTTTTCGGTAAACTTGTGGGCACAGACATCACACGAAAATGGTTTCTGTCCAGTGTGAGTGAGCAGATGTTTCTTCAAAACGCATTTTCGGGAAAATGTCTTTGTGCATATATCACACGAGAAATGTTTGTCTGGAGTAGGAGTTAACTGTTTACTATTTTCAGCAGAGGATGTGCTTCTACATACAGCAGGTGAGTGTGATTGCATTAGCTGACCCTCTTTTTCATTAATGCTTTCAGGAATTCCTGAAACTTTCTCTATCTTGTGAACGGTGCCGCATGGTGTGGAATCTGTGTCCTCACGTCTGATTTGCTGTGTCGTTATTGTATCACACGTAATGAATACAAATTGACGCTCTGGTTGTGTTGGAGAAATCTCTTCCTTAATTTCGATCTTAATATCTTCAGACTTCAGTGTTGGTTCCATTTTGTATCACAAAAATCCTTTTTTAGCTTACTGAAAAGGAATGAGACGCTTATGCGTCATATTATGGGTAACTGACTTGACACTCTCCTTACTTCTTGAACGTTTAGTGGGACACTGGCAATTTAGAAAAGCCCTCAACATGGTTGCCAGATCAGAAACGTAGAACAGTCGTACTAATATTCGAAAATAGTCGTATTATAGTTACAACTGTCGTATGTATTGTGATTTTTCAGTGTAAATGAACTTATTGCGTTAAATAATAATAATAATCGGTATTATATGAGTAGGCGTGTTTCATTATCTTCCGATGTGCTAAATTTGATAAAATTAAATAAATAGTAATTGCCACAGTGTTATTATTAGCAACATGCTTACAACAAAAACCACGAGGAAACAAAGAGCTGGGTATACAGAAAATAAAAATTTAAAATTCGTCAGTGGATTGATTAACATATTGATAAAACACTATGTTAAAAACATGGGCGTCGGCAAGGGGGCAGAGTTGCCCCCCTCTGGATTGCCTTATGGATTCATTTATTTGTGGTACTCTTTGTCAACCTACAGTTGTAGCATGGAGAATAAAAAATATATAATTACTTTATAATGAGTTTAGCAAGTATTAACTAATTATAACTATAATAGTATTTATAATAATATCTCACCAAGGCCATTGCTCAAAAGAGCGTATTCTGTTAACTTAAAAAACTTTGTAGCCTCGTCGAATTCAGCTTGGGTTCAAAATAACGACCCGGTTAACTAAGTGAATATTAATGTGTTTAGCCTAATCATTTGAAATTGATTTTGCCCCCCCCCCTTGATAAAATTCCTGGCGACGCTCCTGGTTAAAAATAGTCGTGCAACTCTATGAAATAATCGTATGTGTACGACAATAGTCGCACGTATGGCAAACCCTGGCCCTCAACAATATCTGACTGGCCGTGACGGCTTAGATGCGTGCATCAAGTAACCGTGGTTGGCACCATTTTTAAAATTTAAAAAAAAAAAGAGGGCGTGGAACGCCACGCGACAGAAGTAAGACTTTATTTTGTTTTTTCAATTTTTGATTATTGGATTTTTTCAATTTTGCATTATTGGACTTTTTAATATTGGGTTTTTGGACTTTTTTAATTTTTGATTTTGGACTTTTTAATTTTGGATCTTTGAATTTTTAATTTTGGATTTTTTAAATTTTCGATCTTTGAATTGTTTATTTTTTTTATTTTTTGATTTTTAATTTTTTTATTTTATAATAATGGAGAATAGCGCACAATGTGCAAGTATATTATTATTATTTATTAAATTTTGGATTTTTTGATGTTATAATTTTTAATTTTGGAAATTTGTATTTTTTAATTTTGGATTTGCGCGGTAATGAACCTCCGGGTTCCATAAAATAGATAATATACCTTTAGATTGCTTAGGAATTGTCTATTGCCATTGAGGAAGTAAGGTCTGAAAAATTTCCTTTGGTTACTCCTAATCATTGAGTTGATTGTTTTCTGTGCAGTCCGCACCGAAACAAGTAAGTAATTTCGTTCGGTTTGAGTGTGACTGATTTCGTGAATGATTGTGACTGATTTCGTGACGGTTTTAGTGTGACTGATTTTTCCAATTCACCCTCTACCGCCACTAAAGAAGTTTTACTTCAACAAGACGGATGCTATCAGCCGATACACCCATGCCCCAGCAAATGCAAATGCCCACATCAAAGCTATTAGCTGCCCGGTGTAAATTCCTACCTTTAGTGGATGTATCCTGGCTGGCTAGCAGTGTCACATGTTTCTTGTAGTGTCTATTTATGCACACGGCACTTATTAACACTAACAACACACTTATTAAACACAACACTAACTGGACGAAACTGACAGAAGACTATCGCTGCTATGTCATAACGGAGGGGGAAACATTTAACTAAATTTCCCTCTTCACGCACTGAAATATCACAAATAATAATAAAATCATTTCCTGTGCTGTGCACTACAGTCACATTTACCCACAACCAGACTGTTAATTCGCTCACTGTATAGGCTGTTTCGGAAGAGAGTGGCGTAGGATTACAAATTTTAGTTTCTTTTAACTCTGAAATATCTCACGGTGCTGCGGTTCCCACCCTGTGGACCGCGGCCCCGGGAAAACTGAGAAACACTTGGGATAGCTGAGCTCGTTATAATTGTGATTTGTTGCAGTCCATAATAATTCCAGCATGATGAGTGTCAACTGGACAACCCGGAAGAAACAGTTGAATTTGACATGATAAAACAGTGCTACATCAAAATCTCCGAATTCCTTTTACAGTTCAACATAGTTCCTCTGTTGAAAGAACCTTCAGACTCATGACCTTCCTTTTATCATCCTAGTGTTGAAATTGTTCAATACAATATGTTATATGGGTCATTCTAATAAAAATTACCGTTTTGGTGCTCAGGCTTGAAAAAAAGACACTTCTAGTTGAGGTATTAAGCAATTCGTTTCTTCAGATTTCGTCCCAAAACCCATGCGAGTTTCTGTGCCACCCTAAATAATTTCTATGTATACATCAAGTAACATAACGTACATGTTTATGTCAAAAAACGTAAGAAAAAGTAGGCAGTGTGACTGTCACAACAAACATTCTGTATCCAACATTTTGACTTCTTGACATGAAAAGACCCAAAAAAAATCATCACTCGTGGATGAATGTTAGCTCAACATCCAAATGAAACGTCTAGAGGATGTTTCAGAATTTAAATAAAGAATCCGTGGAAGTTCATTTGTATCTTTGTAACAGGAAACCGTGTTAAGGAGTGTTACCCGGTCTAGTGCTCACCAAATTAGAATTAAGGGGTGGAGAGGAGGGTATGTAGATGGGATGAAGTATTAAGTCATCTTTTTTCCCCTACGACCAATTTCCTACCAGACATCGAGGAGGGAAGACAGCAAGAAAAGTGAAAATAAGATTGAGGAAAATTGTTTTCGGTAACTCATTACGTAAACTCCCATGTCACGTCTTTTGTAAACTATTTTCATTTGTCTCCAGTACAACAACTCAGTCCATTTCTATTAAGAAAGAAAAAAAACTGAAAAAATGTTGAAATAGGACATGAACAATGGTAACACTCATTACAAATTCAATACGTTCCACCAACTTCAAAAACTCATATAAAGTCACAAAACGAGAAAACTCATGATTCCTATGCGGTTTTGTAAACTGCAATAGTGGTATGACGCCATGGAAAACCAGTCGTTCAGAAAAACTGAAGTTGAATTTTCAATCTGGGGATCCTGTCGAGAAGGCAAAATGGCAATTTTATTGATTCCTGTGAAAATAACAAGCATGACATCCAGAGTTATAAACAAGTTCTGATGTAGTATTTTAACTCACTTACTTCAAAGTCTGAATCCATGCCAAAATTCCTCACAAGGATCTTTGAAAAATAGTATTGTTTGTGAGTGTTTGCTTCAATAAGAAGCTCCTAATTTATATCCAGAGGGCGAGAGAATGCTCATTTATAGAAATTATTTGAGCAGGAAAATCAGATAAAAAATTCTTCAATTCAGTAAAGGATGTTCTTATGGACTGTACATTAGCTTCCCTCACACACAATCTTTATCGTTCGGGTTTAAGCAGGTGCGCACTCAAATGCTCGTGAAAACATGTGCATGTAAAGGCAATAGACAAACAAAAGAAAGCGCACAGTGCGTCATTCATGCAATGCTGCACTCTTTCGCCTGGAAGCGCGTGTGTATGTAAACAAAACAAACAAAACTTTCCAAGAGCAAATCAACTCCTCTGTACTGAACTTTAAATAAAACCACACACTCTTAGCTGGCATGTTTGCAATGAGGTGTTTTTTTTTTTTTACAGAATTCGTGCGTGTTTGGAAATTACACGCACAATCTTTCGCACGTACTCTTTTGTTGACACTCTATTATGAGAGGAAGAACGTGCATGCATTTTGGAGTGCGTGATTGCCCACAAGCTCTTTTCCCAGATATTGCCCGTACGCTCCCACGAGTGTTGTAAAGTGCTTGTGTGTGAGGCTTGCAATTGAGGTGAATTAGGTAGATATAATTCTACTTCATTCAATTTATTTCTTGAATACTGAATGTTGCTGCAATCATTGATTTTATTTATAAAAAAAAAACTTACTTCTGGTATTAATGTAATCTGCTTTCTTTAGTTGACTCTACAGGAGGACCGGAGCTGTTTAAGTGTTGAGTGTAAAAGTTCCTGGTAATGTTATTAACATCTGCTATCCTTACACAATCCTTATTGGTCAAGGAGTTGCTTCAGTCACTACTGAAATCAGCGCACCTGGCTTTATAGTTGTGGATACTACCTTTTGTGTTCTTGTTTTCCCTGGTCCATTGTGTGGCTTCTTTCAGTACATAAATCATTTAGGATTTCAAGTAGATTTGATACGCTGATTTGTTGGTTTGTACTAGCAACTTGAGCATAATTTAGTTTTGATAGTTTTGTGGATTCTTTGCCATGTTGTTTGAGCGTCCCACTAGTTCCTTGAGTTTCCTGGTTAGGTAATATTTCCGGGGTGCGTGGGCAAAGAGAGTTAAGTCCGCTTTCTTGTTACTGAGAATTAGAGTGACCTAACGCACTACACCAGCCCAACATAGCTTTAGAGATGAATAAACCCATGAGGCACAAATCCATAACTACCGTACAATTTTGAATATGACTTATTGGACTTAACACAAATGTACAGAACATTTTTATCTATAACTCTATGGACATATAGTGGTACCTCGAGATACGAGTGCCCTAACATACGAGTTATTTGAGATACGAGCTGTCGAGCGAGCGAAATTTTGTTTTGAAATACGAGCGACATTTGAGATACGAGGAACGGCCAGCTGCGACGCTGCACACGGCCCACCAGTTTACTGCGCCTGCGCCTCGTGCGTCTTGCGGATTTTCCCACGTATTCCCCCAGAGTGCTTGTTTACCTCGCTGTCGAAGCATCTTTGCTAAGTTTTTCTAGAAATCATAGAAAAAAATGAGCAAGGTGTGCGAGTAGCTGACTTGGCGAGGCAGTACAGTATTGTTTTTATACAATATTTGTCATTTATAAATACATTTTTCTTATTAAAAAACACGTAACAAAAACAATTGGGGTAGCATTTTTGGGGCTGGAACGGATTAATGACATTTCAATTAATTTCAATGGGGAAAATTGCTGTGAGATACGAGCAAGGTTACGGAACGAATTAAACTCGTATCTCGAGGTATCACTGTATCTCAATTTTTTAGGATGGTGGACTTAACTCTCTTTGCCCACGCACCCGCGATTTAGTGGATGTTCCATATTCTGAGCGTTTATTCAATTTAGCTTTAACATCATCCCTGAGACACTGAATTATTATTTTCATCCAATTTGAACTTGAGTTGATCATTTTCATCTTGAAGCACTTGGATATCTTGTTTTAACCCTGAAGTTATTTCCTGTGATGTTTTTATTTCATCACCTGGTTCATTGTAAATTCAGAGCCATGGGCAATACAAACTTCTAATCGCAACTGTGATATAGAATAAGAGGCCGTATTGCCGGGAGTGTATATTCAGTAGTTTCAGCCTGGTGCAAATATATATTGTAGCCAAAAAAGCCTTAAAGCTAACCTTCAGATAAATTTTACGAAAAGTAGTTTCAAATGAAGTATAAGCACTTCATGTACAAAATGTAATGTATAAACATTTCAGCGAATTGTAGGCCTATACTTACATCAGTAATATTATTGCCAGTGCATTTTGTAAAATGTTGACATAGTCTACTGGATGGCTACTGGCATTAAGCTTAAGGTTATTATTAGGGTTCGGATGTTTATGACATGTCATATTTTTATCCTGACCTCAGTTATCGCCGCAAACACAAATAAAACACGAACTGCACGCTTGTTATCCTAATAGAATAGTTTTTATTTTGCATATAAAATCATATTTTGGGTCATTTTTGTGGTCTTGGTAATATTTTGACCATATTTGTAATTGAACGTCATATTTCAGCTATAAATTCGGTAAAGGAGCACAATTATACAGTGAATGTAGGCTACTATATGGCAAAGTAAAATTTGAAATTTATTTCATTTATTTATGTTTATGCCAAAATTAATGGGCAACATATAAGTTTTAAAATTAATGCAATTATTCATATTTTATAGGGACATGCAAGGTCTACAAAATATTACAAGAATTTGGAGCTGATGAAGCGAGCAAACAGGAGAAAATTGTTTAAAAATAGAAGTTCATTACAAGTAAAACTGTAAATCGCCAAATTAATATAAAAGTGATTATCTTGTTGAATTCAGGTGATGTAAGAATTTAGTGTCTTTAAACTTTTTAAATTGGAACATTTATTTTTTGAAAATGTTATTTTTTAGGTCATATTTAGTCATTTTTAAGGGCATATTTGCAGTCATATTTTCCACTTTTTTAAGTCATAAACATTCGAACCCTAGTTATTATATATTGTTATCAATAATATCAAGTGGAAATAGGGGGTGCTGCAGTTCAACAGTGCCTATACACGAGCCGCCACTGTTCATTTCAACCTCTCTGTTCGCAAGTTTCTGAATACAGTAGAACCCCGATAATTCGAGCTAATTGGGGCTGAGGCTACCTCGAATTACAAAAAACTCGGATTATACGGAAATATCACTAAATCAATGGGTAAATCGCAAATAAATGTTTAATGAGGACAATAATGGTTTAAATAATAAATAAATAAACAATATAGTAGGCCTACATACCTGTGTTACGCCTGTATGTATATATTGTCAAACAGTTCCAATTTGCTACATCGGCATTCTTTAAGGATTAAATCATTGTCTGACCCTTAAAAGAGTGGAACGGGAAAGCGGCGCTACTAAGAAAAGACTTTTAATTACCATTGTCACTGAGTAGGAATTAGGCTACTGTAACAATACAACCTATTCTTTTCTGAAAGGATGGTATGCACTGTACAATTGATTGACACGAGGTCCCGACAAAGAAAGATCGAACCTGTTTCTGTTAATCTGTAATAGAAATGCATTAGCAGTCTGAAGCCGAGGTTACTTCTGTGTACTGTATTATGAACGAAAATCCTAAGTGGGACAGTTTTACCTGCATTTTTGTACATGGAAAAATTGAAAGAAAGCTCAAAATGTAACACATTCGGAAGTGCGTAAAACTTACATGCGGACACCGTATAAAAACGGGATTTTACTCTGGTTTTATGGAAAATTTTAATTTTCTTAAGACCAGCTCGAATTACACGGAACCTCGAAATACCGGGGCTCGAATTACCGAGGCTCTACTGTAGATGGTTCTGTGATCACTACCTAGACTAGACGACCCATGTTATGTCTTCTTCAACTTGTGCCAAAATTAAACTGTAAAGAATAGATACCACTATCATTTACTAGGATTCCCATGTTCTTACTTTTTCCTTCCAATTTTCCTTTTTCATTCTAACTGAAAAACAATAAACACTTGGTGAAGAAAATGTGATTTACAGTGGAATGATGGGTAAATCAGGATGGGACAGAAAGTGCAACAAAAGGTGACTAGTAGCTCTCACGCTCTTAATATCCATCAGTAGCATCTCAGGTACATGTAACACTTATAACTATCATCTCTAAGGTGTCCTCTTTCTGAAAAGATGCAATATGGTAGCCCTAAATAGCAATAGTAGATACTTACGAGCTTCTATGAATAAAATATTACAGAATAATAAAACGTGTGTTGTCCCATTTCAATGCACTAATTTTATTATAAAGTTATTAACTAACAATAAATCTCAATTTGCGCTTTACCCATTTTGTATAACACAAAGTAATGCTATGGTGAACAAGCAACCTGAGAATAAATAATAAACGAATTATTCAAATTCTCTGTGTTCACAAAATAAGGTATAAGGTATTATTGCTCTTCCAAAGCAAAAGAATTCTTGAGGGAACAAAATATTGACATTAGCTACGAACATGCTCAGTCCACTCATTCTCTTTGCCAGTCATAAATCGATCTACCTGACAGAGTCTCCATTAACCCTTTCACTGCTACAGCCGTACATATTCGTCACCTCAAAACTTGCTCAATCATGACGTTATAGAGCTGAAAATATCAAAATATAAGTATGTTTTAATATTTTACGTTAATAGCTGCAGAATTTTGAGTATTAATGAAACACAATTGCTGTACTGAAATTTTCCTCACTGGTTCAAAAGTTATCACTTGCTTACGATGTAACATGAGAAGTTTGTACTATGTAAACCGGAATCCCACGCTTTCACTGGCCATGTTAGTGTGACGTCCACTGGTAGCATGTTATTGCCTAACTGGATAAATGGTAGTACACGCCACAACCGAGTCCCCTACTCCAACTCTCTAACAGGACCCCCTGGAAAGTAGGGTGGGGAGAAACTTAAAACAGTGGAGACATCTAGTGGCGGCATTTGAACTACTAGCAGCAATGGTAGCGCCATCTATTAAGCAACTGATGAAACAGAAAAAATAATTTATTTCTTCTTTATTCTCTTCTTCTCTTCCTTTCCCGTCTCCTTCCTCTCACCTCTCCTTCATCCTACCTACCTATTCCAGACCTATTCCTAACCGTAAATTTTGGATTGACTGGGATTTGAACTCGGGACCCTTAGCTTTGTAGCCAGGAGCTTTAACCATTATGCCATGAGTGATAGTTGAGCAGTGAAGGAAGCTTTCATATATTTGAGTTACGATAGGGGGGATTTCATGAGTTTTAACGCAAGGAACGGTTTTATAATTTTGAGATATTTTGTTAGTTATGAAAAGAGTAGTGTTGGTGCAAGGGAATTTTTCTGCATCAATTGAGCCATGTTTTATAACACGGCGTTTTTTAAAATTGTTAAATATTATGTTTGGTGCAAGGGTCTTTTTTTTATTGTGAAATATTATTTCACAGCCGGGGGCAGTGGCCAGGCGGGGAAGGCATTAGGGGTAACGAGTGAGGGGAAAGCGGCTGCGCCAATGGAAGGGGAAGCAGGTTGTGGCGCGTATTACCATCTCGCAGCCTAACTCCTGAAGGGACGAGACAAGGGTAGCGGCAGCAGTCAAGCTAAATCCTACTCACCGCACCAGGATAGGTGACAGCCACGATGGGATGAATCTGTGAAAATGGTGAAGGCTTTGTTTAGGATGGGGCTACCACACACCCATCTTCCTTCTTTAAAACGTTCAATAATACTTCTATAATGCATAACGTATATTAGGTTAGGCAGTGAAAGGGGTAACATTCACTCTATCTGATAGAGTTAAAGAATTAAAACTATAATGCAGGATACTATTGTGAACCTGCAATAGGCCTACCGGAAAACAACACACTTCATACACCACTTACATTCTTTCAAAAAATATACATAGGTACAGCAATTATAACCACAATGTTATTTTACATTTTACAGTGTAATTCTTCAACTAGCTATCAATCATGGGAAACTGGAGACGAAGGCATATCTACCTCGCACTGTGAAGTATTTTAAAATAATATCAATCGGATTTCTCTTGTACACGGCACTCGACTGTTCTCTTCAATTATGTGGAGCTGCACTGCTGTTGTCGTCTGCATCAATTACTTGATCCCAATTAAATGCTTCTGACTGTCTCCCAGGCAGTTCACCCAAATGAGCAAATCGCTCACTAAACTGACTATCACGTTTCTGCAATTTTTCAAATCGCTGATACATTAGTCTTTGTGCAAAGGCATACAATTCAATATCTAGTGCATTCAGTTTTCTAATTGTATCTATCTGGTCTGGACGAATTGAACTTAAAGTAACGCTGGACAAAGTCGCATTGTTCTGTTCAAATGGTACTGCAAAACGAAGATTGAAGGTCTCTTCAAAAACATATTGGCTAACCTGTAAACAAATTCCTCCATCATTAATTAGTCCAAATTAAAACAAATTATTTATAGCAATAGAATTACAAATGCCCTAATGAACATATTCAGGATGAAAAGGTAGGTCTTTTTCAATTTAACACTTTCCAAACCATGCCTGTACACGATACGATCTGCATTTTATTCTCACATGAACCAAGACCGTATCCCTTATGTTGTATGCGTTTCCATGCTCAGCAATGGGAGACTAGCAGACTACGTGGTGTAATACCGGTATTGAACAGATAAACAGAGTGAGCTTCATGCACTTTCGTTGACTCTTATAACAATTTATATCCACTTTTCTAACATAGAACCACAACATCGGCAACAAGCTAGGCTAACGCTCGTGAAGATGTCCGAATCAGATGAAGTGTGTTTCTTAAGGTTTTTCTCCTGTCGATGAAAATGTCTATTCTGGATCATATCAGGATGTACCTACTATGTGTGCAGACGTACGAAAGAAAGGAACTGGAAAGATGGTGCCAAAGTGTGTAACATTAGACTGTGTATGCCAGACTAGACAACAGGGTTGAAATGTTTTAAAACAAGGGCTTGTGTTTTTTTTTAAGTTTGTTTAAAACGGTTTACACAATCTGTTTTAAACATGTTTTTTTTAGCATATGTTTAAATCATTTTTTAATTGTGTGTTATATTTAATTATGAAGACAATTTACATTTTGTCAAGTCAGTGACACCCTGTTAGTGTTGTAAACAGAAAACAAACAAAAAACTAGGGCCAGAATACCAGAAAATCATGTGAGGTGGTGTCTTTTGTATCCTTTTCCTCCAGACTTCTCTATCCTCTGTCGCCAGCTTCCAGTTTTTGATTTCGAGTAATTGATTTCAATTTTTTCTGACTGCATCCTACCATCTATTTTGTGGTCTTCCTTTTTAAAGAAAGAGATTATTAATATTAAATATTGAATGTGTCAATTTGGCAACACTGTAGTAGGATATTCCTTGTAAGTTTGATAATGTAAGGCGGCTAAGACCACGTAAAGCATGGTGAAAGCCATCATCAGTTGAGCAGTAAAGGTAGTAATTAAACAGTAGTTTGTATTATTTTTTATTAATAATGAACTATTAAATCATAAACAAATACTACTGGTACAAAATGTATTTTCAAATACTATTAAGTCTACGACTCGTAAATCTTGAACATCTTAGCACAGGGTGTCATTGGATTGACAAAATGTAAATTGTCTACATAATTAAATTTAACACCCAATTAAAAAGTGTTATAAACATATGCTAAATAATGTTTAAAACAAATTGTTTAAAGTGTTTTAAACATTTCAACTGTATATATATATATATATATATATATATATATATACATATATATATTGTAACAAGGGCTCGTCGGGGTTCAAAATGAGAACACCGAGTTTATAATTGAAGGATGGAGGCTTCTTTATTTTCTACAACAATTGCCAATACAGCCAGAAACTCCAGACTATTCACCAGGTTACTGTCCTGTTCAGTGCTCACTCTCACTGTGCTCAGTCCCAATTACAGCACTGTTCCAGTCCAATCCAGATCATCCCACGTCGCGCCGGTCAACTCCACAGTCCTCGCTGCCGCTGTGCGATCCACCCGTCGCGCCGAGTTCCCCGGGACGGCACTACCTCAGCCCAGATCAGCTCACCAGCTCTTCCGTTCACCCTTCCCTCCTGTCACTAGTTCCCCGTTGACTAGCTATTCCGCTCTCGGGTCCCTCCGGTCACTGGCTCCTCAGCTTCCCAAGACACACTCACTTGAGGCCGCGCTGATAAGTCCTCTCCGTCCAGCTCACCCTCTGACGCTGACGCTCGCCGCTACTCACGGACTGCCTCTCTGACTGTTCCCTCGTTGACCCTCCGGCTCTTCACGGACTGCCTCTCCTCTGATGTACTGACTCTTCACACTGTACTGAACTCTCCTTGACTGACTCTCTCAACTCCGATTCACTGACTGACTCTCCTCACTGAACTGACCCTGCTCGCTCGCCGCCCTATATATAGGCCCGTCGAATGTTCCCGAGTCGAGATCTGGAAAGCTCCGCCCGCGTGGAATCTGGAATGTGCGCTGCGTTGCGCCGCACCCCTTAGCGCGAGCTCCTCCCTACAGGCCTTCCCCCATGAAGCGTGGCCCAATAGCTGCCGTTGTCACGCCCACTAGCGCTCGTCTGCCGCCCGTCCACTAGGGCCGCGATGTTTCCAGACTCCGTCGTTTCTCGTTCTTTCCGGCTTACTCCTCCTTCTATTAGTTTCTAGGCTTTTCTGGGCTTTGTCACAATATATATAGGCTACATATATATATATATGTATATAATAGGCCCTATACATTAAAATGGTTGAGTTAAACAAAATGAACAATTTAAACTTTTTTTTAAACAAACAACATTGTTGTAAACTTAAAAAACGTTAAAAAACACGTTTAAAACAACCAACATTGTTGTTCACATATAAAACGTTTTTAAACAAAAAAAAACATGTTTTAAACAAAAAAAACGTTTTTTTTTATCTTTTTAAAAAAAACATGTTTTTTATCAACCCTGCTAGACAATATGCAACCAAAAAGTTGTCTTTCTATGTTATGTATTATTTTAGTAAGTTGGTACTTTAGCAATGAACAGATTTTTAACCCTCTAAACCTTGAAACAAATTATTTATGAAAAAAATCCTCAAACAGCCTCCCATTTAACTGCCTGTGAAATATTTATATGAGAATGAATGCAAAAAAGAATATTATTTCTAGAGAGAGGAAGTTTTGCTCTTTATAGCTAAGTAATTCATTATTTTGTAATACGGCAGAGGGCAGAGTACGAGCTGAGGCACATAGTAACACGCTTCGCGGTCCACGGCTTTCATCATCGCATCTGCACCAGGAAGACTTACCATCAGACATGCGAGGAGTGCAAATGTGAATTGTGCGGTGAACAGTGCGAAACTTATCACGCATTAACATGCAAAAATAGATCAGTGTCGCTGATTAAATTCTGCTCAGAATAGATATTCCCCTGGATTAACATTGTACCTATAATGCACATTGTGCGCAATACTACTTATTAGTATTTTGTAATACATAATTATTGTATCTTTTTTTTTTTTATCACAAAAATGGAAGAAAACACTTGGTTCAAAGGATGATAACGCTGAAAAACAGGACGGTGTGGAAAGTGTTTACATTTTATTCTAAAAAATTAGATACAATTATACTTATAGCCTACCCAAATATTTCAACACAGTATTTTATACTATGTAAAAGTATCTGAGTGGGCTGAACCAAATATTATAACAATGCTGTGGAAATGAATTTTTTTTGCCTCTCCTGACACTTTGGTTTTTTTACTTAATTGATTTTTTTCCTATCACTCTAGAATTAATTGTGTGAATTAATCATTGCGTACCAATCTAATTACAATAAATTCTTGACAGTATGTATAAAGTGATAAAAAAAAATTTAAAATGTTATTTTAAACACATATCTTCCTCAACCATTAATACCGCATATTTCTGAATGTAAGGCACACCTTTTATCAAATTTTTTACTGATCAAAATCACCTTGATCCTTATATTTTTGTGCTACTTAAATTTGCATAAAAGGGATTATGCCTATCTCTCCAGCAACGGACGTTCATTTCTGTAACACTCAATGTTCATGGGTTTCGGCGTTCTCTTGGTTCTCTCCAGAACAACCTGCATCTACACTCACTCACTTCGTCTGGTATTACGAGTAAATAACTGTCTCGGGCACCTTCCAACACACAAGACTTGACAAAGTAACATTTTTCAGGGTGTGCCTTACATTCATCATTTGATGAAGGGTGTACATTACATTCGCATTCACATGAGAGTGTTGAGGTAGTGTGCATTCAGCTGTCTCAGTCACAATATTTGCGACGCATTTTATAACTATCCTTATGAAAATCTATTGCGAAAGAATTTTCAAATGTAGTTGTAGCTGTTAGTAGGCCTATATTATAAATTGAAGCTTTTACTTTTATAAGGGTCTAAGTGGCAAAACCATGATTTTTCAGCTGATAATTTTAAATGGATCTATGTACCCAGACGAATGCATTACAGAAGGGTACAAGGTTCAGGGAAAGTCATGTTCATAGCAGTAAATTCCAAGATATAACGCTGGGTCTATCTTCGGCACATCTTTCTGTGGGTCTATGTCTTGTTTTCTACACATTTGGCACTTAGACCCTTCTAAAACTAAATGCTTCAATTAAAATACATAATATTCTATATTAATACTTTATGCACATTTTGCAATTCATGTAGAAAAATTAAACAAAATCGCTACAGCCATTTTCAAGGGAATCAAGAAAAATAGAGGTACTGTCAAAATTCCAAGTCTCTACCTATTATAGTTTAGGCTCTACGTTGATTCTCTGTCTTTAAGTCAGTGAGGACAAAGCCTTTTATATATATAGAGATTATGACTGTGGGTAGGCATGAATGCGCAAAGTATGCATTATTACACCATAGCTTAGTCTCCAAGACCATGCCTCTTATATGATTGCTTGCATCCTAATAAGTCTCATTGTGGAAAATATGATAAAAATGATGTCTACTTTCAATTGAAGTAAATATATTTAATTTAATTAATCAACATTATCATCTTAACATCTTTAAAAGTTTTCTAAGGGAAAGAAACAATCCACAGCAATCCAAGTCTGCTTTCTTTACGCAGAATCATTTAAAATGAATGTAAATCTGAGCTCATAAAATTAGATCACTTTCACTAAAAACTATTTTATGCACAACTTATACAAAAACTTTAGCAAGTTCATCACGTACTTCAGACTTGGCTACGCCTCGTCAAAAATACTAGATTCATCCGCTAAAGCCATGGTTTGCGTACACAAATAGTTATTAACGTACATAATTTATAAATAAAAACATTCATCAACAGAATACCATGACACCACTCTCCCCTCTAATCTGTGCACCACTGGATTAATATGTATGGTATATAATTTCCCTTCCAAGGGAAATAAGGTTTTCAGATGCCATCATAATCACTTGCAAAAGATAAATAAATAAAAATAAGCATTAGCGTACCTTCTGATGTTCTGTTAAACCAAAGAATGCCATGGAAGCCAAATTTCTCTTTGCACTTGCGAGCATAACTCGATTCCTCTCGGCTATTGAGGGCATGTACGATTCATTGTAACAACCCACTAAAGCCAAGTCAGCCAACATACGAGTTTGTCTGTGAACACAATAATTACAATTAACATTCTAAGAGTTATTTTTGTTACAATGAGAAAGATTGATGCACCTTACACTAGAGGGCCCTGTAACAAAACATGAAACATTAGGATACCTTTTCAGACTCGCAATGGGTCACAGATATTTTAGCAACACACTTCCATGCCTTCGTCACGAAACTTCCTGACCCTGAGAAGTAGTGAAGGGCAAAATTGACAGGGCTCATAACCAGTGAAGGAAGTGGGGAAAAATCCAGAGACAGTATATCATTCCCAATTTTTTCCCTATCATACCTCAATTTAAAAAAGTGCATCCCCTCCCTTACATCATAATTATACACTTGGCGGTGTTCCTTCATGAGTAGCCAACCCTGCTATATAGGGGCACAACACACGACTAGAACATCTTGTACTGTCGATTGACAGACCTTTATTTATTTCACGGTCACAGAAATCCCAATAATGGCCATGGGTGTCGGCATGCTGACCATATGCCCCCAATCCTACCATCTGTCTGTGGTATATGAGCAGCGGTTGGGTGGTAGGCCTAGTACCTTCAGGGATGTAGCACCATGGAGATTAATTTATTTATTTCATTAAAGGCATTTTAAAAGTATTTAAGACTTGTTTAAACAATAAAAAAGTTACAACATTTTGTTACCGGTATTGAGAAATATTTTTAAAACATCAATTCATTAACAGGGCCTGGATTCTGATAACTTAAAATTGTTTGAAAAATTACCTATAAAATGACCCTGAATTTTAATGAAAATGACTTATTAATTATAAAAAATCACTTTATTTATAAAACATTATTATTGTACACACAAAGTTATAGATTAATTTGAACATAATTTTAAAACTACAAATACAGAAAGGATGTTGTAGGTCTAAAAACTTCTTTCTTTGTTCTTGAATGGAGCATTTGAGAAGAAAAGTAAGAAAATTGTTTTTAAAGTAGATCCTACAAAAATGTTGCACTAAGTAACCTAGTAATTTATTTAAATATTATCCGTATGGGGGGGGGGGGACCTTATTCAGGAATGCAGTAAATCACTGTCAGCATACGCAGATTATTGGAGGTAAATGACCTCTGATCGTCAGAAAGGATACATTTATGCATGGAGAAGCTCCTCTCCACATCCGCCGAAACAAGAGTGCATACTTAAAATATGGTAAAAATTAATCAAAATCACTCTGCTAACTGTAACTGTTGTGAATGTTCTTTCCTCAAAGAAATTTATACTGGCACTGAGGCACTGGCGATTCAAAATTTAGCATTTCCTTTTGCAGTCTGCCAGAATGTATTATTGTAGTTCGCAGGCTTCCACGGCCAGAGTTATACTTAAAATGATAGTGATTGATATCCGGGTTAGGCCGCGTCGTGTTTATGGTGTCTTCTGACGTTTCGGACAACATATCGTGTCCTTCTTCTGAGAAATAATTGCAAGAAAATAAGTGCCTGTGATTAGTAAACAGTCACAGTTGTCATGACGTCAGTGTTATTGTTTCACGCCAGATGTCACTAATCTTATAACCATCTTCCCTGTTTATGTTATGGGGATGTTTAATGATTTCTATTGCTTCTGTGACAAGTCTAGGGAATTTTCTGTTTTCATTTTTAAGAAGAGCTATGTTATCGAAAAGTATTTTGTGACCCGTTTCGTCCGAATGAGATGCTATGGCGGAGAAGTCAGTGTTGTTATGTTTCTGGTGTCTTATATGTTCTTTTCTTCTGGCATCCAGAGAGCGTCCAGTTTGTCCTATGTATACTTTTCCACACATACATGGAATTGAGTAGACTCCCGCTTTATGTAAGATGTCGATTTTGTCTTTCTCTCTTCTTAAAAACCCTTCCAATTTGTTGACAGGAGTAAAAATGGTTTCAATGTCATATTTCTTTAAAATTTTTTGAATCTGGTCAGTGATTCCAGCGATGTAGGGAAGGTAGGCCTTAGACTTAGGTGGCGGCTTTTCAGTAGGATCTGTTAAGTCTATTTCTCAGAAGAAGGACACGATATGTTGTCCGAAACGTCAGAAGACACCATAAACACGACGCGGCCTAACCCGGATATCAATCACTATCATTTTAAGAATGTATTATTGTTTATTGAGGATAAACAGTAGTTTGCACTCTCAAATCCAAGCAGGTGGCAGACTCTGGCACCAAGTCAATCTAATAACAATAGAAATATAATACAAAATTTTGGCATTTCTTTCAGTCTCGTTTCCGACTGAGACATGACAACACTTCAACATCAAGTGTATCCTTTTTTCATTAAACAAACAATATTTCAAAGACAGCACTGCTGGGGACTCAAAGGAATATCAACATAGATGTTAAAAAAAAAAAGTTAATATATTCAATGTAAATGCATGAAAATGACAAAATAAGGAAGCAAATGACACAAAAATGACAAAATAACAACATAAAACTGAAATAAATCCCCTAAAAATATAAAATTGCATAAAATAACAAAAAAATGACCTAATAAAAATCCATTTCTATAATCTTGAGGCCACGATTAGCATTTATCTACAACTTGGCAATGTCTACGCAGTATCAATAAAAAGTTGACATATCATCAGAATCCAGGCCCTGGCCATTAAGATGGAAACAAAGACCATCACAAGTTACCGTCGCAGCCTCTGCCGATGAATAATCATGAAAAGTAATTATTATATTAGGACACAAAGGAACATCGACATAGCCATACCAGTACCGGTATGCCATTGGACTGGTGTTACATACCGGCACATACTGCCTCGCTTCCCTCACTGTTCATAACAGGTTAGGGCCTTAATAATAGTTGAAATAGTGACAGAAAACTGTGACTTTTTAATAGCTAAGGAAGAGGAAGAATAGTGACTGTTTAGACACTCACACACAAAAAACATAAGTACAGTAGAAGCCCAAAATAGCGCGGTTCGAAGTACTGTGGATACGGATGTAACAAGGGGGAAAGTATGTCCCCCAATAAAAAATACCATAGTTTTATAAATAAAATGTTTATTTTGGAAGTTGATTTAAAACAGTAAAAATTCTGCAAAGAGCGGTTCTGCAGTACATTTTTTTACCGTTAGACCCACGCTCGCCCGCTAGTTGACCGTCACCATTGCATTCCAAAGGATTTAGCAGAAGTAACGGGACATGGAATGAATAGTGTAGTTCTATAAGGATTTAAAAATTCTGCACCTGCCATAAATTCTTAAAACCTAGGAAAGTTGAAATATTATTTTAGTCTGAATCACGCATTCAAATTGTAAAGTCGCGAGTTTGGAATACAAAAGTCTCAGAAGTGGAAAGCGTATTCAGTAGGAGATAAACTGAAAATTACTGATCGTGTACAAAACGGAGAAACCAAAGCAAGTTTATCATGTGAGGGTGGAACAATCAGGGGGTGGATGAAAGAGGAAAATAAAATTAGAAATTTCGTGGACACTGTTGAAAGTGCGAAAGAGCCGCAAATTGAGATCAGTTACAGGACTGGATTAAATAGCATAAATGGTGAGTAATTTTTAAAACTACTGTATGACACTGTAATTTCCGAGGGTGTATCAATAAATAACCGGACTAATTTTGTAATTAACACATAATTGCTTCATTTCATTCAAATTTAGTTGCAAACTTTCGAAGTATTCTCCGTCTGTTGAAATACAACTATTCTAACGATTTTCCCAATGTTCGAAACACTCACTGAATGCATTTTTTGACAGTCTGTTCAGTATACCCATGACAATGTTGTTCAACTCCTTATCACTTTGAAAATGGCGACCACGTAGCTCCTTTTCACTTTAGGGAAGAGGTGAAAATCGCAAGGTGCGAGATCCGGAGAATACAGTGGATGAGGCATGATCTCAATGACCAATTCTTCAATGGGATCTTGAGTTGTACACACTCGATGAACCGGCGCATTGTCTTGGTGCAAAATCCATCCTGTCCTGACAAGATCTGGTTCCTAAAGACAAATTTGTTATATCTGCAACCTTCGCAATTGTTCTGTGATGGTCTTCTTGCACATTTGCATCAATTGTGTTAATGTTAACTTCCGTTTTTGCTATTACGGGTCTTCCAGGGCGCGGAGAATCTTGAAGGTCTTCATAACCCTCTTTGAAACGTTTGTGCCACTCAAAGACTTGTGTTCTGCCTAAAGCATGGTCTTTATATGCTTGCTGCACCATTTCTAAGGTTTCTGTAGGAGTTTTGTCTAGAAGAACATCAAAACCTTATCGATGCGCATTGCTGCAGTTTCAGTTCCATGTTGGGTACAGTAAACACCACCTGTGATATTCGGGTATAATTGAGGAGCGTTTTTTCAAAACATAGATAGATGCTATCACCATAGTTTTTCAGAAATTGTGTTTTTTTATTTTACACCTAGAACCAATATCTATTCCACATCTTTCCCTTATAGAAACATCTGTCAAAGCAATAACTAATTTAGGGATACTAACACAATATACAATTAATTTAATAATTTGCAGTTATTTAGTTGCAAATGCTGTTAGTTTTTACAAAACTCGATAAATGCACATTATGGGATCAAGTTTTTGTATTATTTTCTACATTTTCTGTGATTATTTTCTTAAATTAAATACAAAATTTACTTTATTTAACATGCAAAACATAGTCTAGCATGGCATTTTGAGCAAACAATAGCGTATTAAAAAATAACAATTAAATTTCGTTTTTATATATACAAACCAGCATGATGTTTTATTATTTAAAAAAGTATGAAATTAATGTAGTAAGTTGGTTCTTATAGTTTCACCTAAAAAAACATGTATGTCATGAACCCTTGTTTATTGGAGGATGTCTTCATAGAATTCCTTTGAATCTGCTGGCATTTCAAAATATTTTAGTAGATTTTTGACATCTTTTTTATTTTCTTTCCTAACCATGTTCTTTTCTTGCAGCACTGGGGCTTCTACCATGACTTTGCTGATACACTGTTTCTTCTTGAGCACTTCTACTTCTATGTTGTCCCCAAAGTATGTATTGCTTACCGATACAGTGACTCTCTTCTTAGATTTTTCATAACATATGATACGTTGGTTAGTTATTTTGAAGGGCAGTTTAGAGCGAAGAACCATTTGAGATCTGGTCTTCAAATCTTTCACTTGCCAATCTTCATTCAATATTTTCACTGTTCCGTGTTCCTTTAACATATTGTGGTACTCTTTAGGAGACAGAATATTTTCCTTTTTCCGGTAGCATTTTTCCAGCCTCCCAAACACTCTGTCTGGAGCCATGTAACTATGTCCTCGTACTGGGAAGTAGTGAACAATCTTATTGAAATGTATACTTTGCTCTAAAAAGGTAATAAGAGTGGCAATCATAACACTGTTTTTATTTTGACTGACACACGAGTCTGAGAATAAATGAATAATCTTCGGACTCTCCTTCTGTTGCTTCTTTTCCAGTTTAGAAAGAAAATTCTGCAGCGCTGAAGCAACTTGATTGCAACCTCTAGAAGATTCCGTTTCTAACCATGTGTAGAAATGAATGTCTTCTTTTCTCTGCTCTTGTGCGTGTATCATGATACACAGGTTGTACAGCCAAACCTGTCTGGCATAAAAGACTTCACTTACACTTAACTTGGGTATAGGTTGATTCTGTTGCATATCCATGCATACCTTGATTACATCTGGATTGTCTTGCTTCATCAAAGAATATAATCGTTTCGCACGTAGTTTGTGAAGTCTGTAGTTAGTTCGGAGGGTGTTCTTCTTTTCAAGATCCATATTTTCTGCTCTGATTTTCAAAAGCATAATCTTGCACATAGAGCAGGTATCAGTGTGTGGAGTCTTGAATGACAAATTAAAATGATGGTAGAAAATGTGTTTATATTTGGAAAAAGAACACAGAGTAAGCCCATTTGACCTTCTTTTGTTGCAAAAACTCTTCCACATCTTATTTATTGAAAGGCTTGACGGCAAATATCCTCTTCTGGATTTTCATCTTGTATAGTGACTTTCTCTGCATTTATAAGATGAAATATCATTCATAACAGCAAGTGTAAGTTCCTTGTCTTTCTCGCTTGTTCTGTCACCACCTCTCTTCTTATCAGGTACACTTCCTGTTGCGTGAAATTTTGTTGCCAGACGGGCTAGTCTATCCTTGGAAAGTCCACATATTCCTTGGAAGGTTGCAGCACACACGGGGATTATTTCACCGTTTTTCTTTCGCACACTGTATTTTACTGAAACTGTTTGTTTGCGCTTTGCTGTTTCAGGTTTTACTATTCTACGTTTCGGCGATGAAATGTTCATGTAATGCAATAAAAATTTATTTTGGTTGACTTGGTTCAGAGATGTTACTCTGTGGTGAAATGTAGTGATATCCTCGTAAGTTAAGTTTGCAGCTCTGCACTCCTTCTTTCCTTTAGCATTTTTATTTACTGGCCCATGTGAGCAAACAATGACAGGATCTTTATTCTTCATACTAACCTCTTTCTTTTGCTTCTTTCTCTTTATTCTAGATTTTCGACCACCACACTGTTCTGTAACTTGTATATCATCTTCTGATTCAGACATGTTCTATTATTTTATTTATAACTAGATTTAAAAACACTAGAAGATTTACTTTTACGTCAGTTCAAAAGAAGGCTACAATGAATTAATCTGCCTTGCACCTGGTCAACAATGAACTAAACTGGAAACTGTTTTTATAGCTAATGTTAATGGCATTAACTTGGGGAGAGCACTTGCGCAGTATAAAAACAACTTATTCCTGCTGCAACTATCGCGTTTGATTTATCTAAATAAAATCATCTATCGAGTTTTGAAAAAACCTCTCATGTTTGACATCATCTACATCTTGCATGAATCGACTTATGAGAAATCTGACTTCACAGATGGATGGAGACGGTCAGGGTTGTACCGATTTTATGTGTAACTCATTTTCTAAAAATTTTGCATTTATCGACTTTTGAAAAAACGCTCCTCAATTCCTAACTGAATCGCTCTGAATGACTGGGATTCACAGCACTGCTAGATGAAGGATTCACCTTTCCGTGGATAGCAGCCGTTTCGCTCCAGGGCGGTTTATTTAAATACAAATAAATCAGTCTGGTTATTTATTGATACACCCTCGTATTAGTGAACCAATGTTCCCCTCCGCAGGGTCGATTTTTGTCACCTCTTCGGTCACATTTTGATATACCGCGGTAAAGTTACAACGCGGAGGTAAAGCATGTCCCCCAACAACCGCGTTATAACGGGCTTCTACTGTAGTTATGAATGTACTACACAACAATATTGTGGGCTTACTTAAAAAAACTCTCAAGTCCAATTTTTCAAGTTTTGAGAAAAATGCATTTTAAGTTTCTTCTTTAGCTGAAAAATTGGAATATTGGATTAGAAATTTTATAGCACGGTGATTAATACCTAATATAATGTGCAAAGCAATACGCTTTACGTGGACTATCAAATTCTTACTTTTTGTCACAAATTTTTAAAAATTCAAAATATTAGTGTTGTTAACAGCTTTTCCAGATAATATCCATATAGAGGAACTTCTGTACATAAATTCAATTTCATATCCTCAATTAACGATGCTTAAAACATGAAAATTTACTTTTTTTTTCTTCTAGAAATAAAGCACATTATAATCACGTTCCAGCATTACGTCCTGTATTTGATAAAGTTTCAACGATTGCATTAAATGATTACTGTACTCCACACACCACTGTACTGTAGAATTTTTACTTCCTCTGTCCGTACCATGGAAATTCAACACTATTTTCACGTATTAAGGAACAGTCCATAATGATAATTAAGAAATCCTAACAACACATTTAGATTATTTTTCATTTTTATTTTGTTGTTGCTGCTTTAGATATTAGCACATACAATTGTTTAAAACTAGTTATGGTGAGCGCTCTTTGTACCCATTCTTTCCTCACCATGATTTTACAATCCAAGTTAAGTGTATTTTGCCCTTATTTTTCAGGTCCCTTGCTTTCTTAGCCAGTCCCTCGTTTTTAGGAGATAAATGTTCATTAATGTAGATATTTCTACTACTATCCGGAATAGGTAGAGGCAGTATTGTTTTCGACCCCCAAATTCGAAGTTGAGTTTTTGACATAAATACACGTTTTGAGGCCCCCTGAATCCAAAAATGCTATTTTTGAAATCATGTCTGTGTGTCAGTGTGTCTGTCTGTCTGTGTGTGGAAAGTCTGTGAACAAGCTAGCTCCAAAACGGAAAATCGTATTAAAAAAAAAATTCGTATTTGGGTCAGGTACCCTCTGAAGATGTGAGCCGAGGATTGGCAATAAGTTCCTCTTATTTTTAAGGGGACTTTACATGAAGAAATTTTCGTTTTTTGCAATTTTCTCAAAAACGGCTCTAACGATTTTCTTTAGAATTTGCACATGTGTTCCTTTTACTGAGAGCTAAAACTTTTATTTGAAACTTTTTTCGAAAAAATTCTCTGAAGGGTAGTTACAAGCCACCCACTGTTCACCCACTGTTTGTAGAAAGTTTGTCTTGCGTGATGAACAATTGAATACGTGCTATTTCACGCCCTCTTATTCTGTAAGAATGTGAAGTGAGAAAGATGTATTGTTGGCCATGCATAGAGTAAAGAAGTATCTGAGGGAAATATTCGATAAATTTCGGAAATGATTCTTTACGGCAGAAAGTTCAATAAACGTCTGCAGTCACTTGTTTTTTTTTTAAGTTTGTTATAGAGCCTGCGCTTTTACTTGCATCATTGAAAGAAGAGGTATTTATAGGATAATTAGCATAAAATTGTGTCTTGCGATTCTGTACAAGGATATGTGAATACTGCTAATTTTTATTTGGCAGAGGAAGTTATGTGACTTTCACATCAGATTTTTTTTCTATTTTTCGTTCGTTGCCTGGACTAATACCAAGCAGGACTGATATGGCAAATTGCCCAAGATTTGCCTTGGAAGCTGTGGGATAACCTCGCAGCAACCGATCTGAGTGAGATTTTCGCGGGGTTTCCCTCACTTTATAAGGTGAATACCAGATGGGGGACACGTCCCCTTCGACATCAGACATGAACAAGAATAAAATTAATTTAATAAAGTGCCAAAGTCAATTCATCAATAGAAATATTCATATAGAACAAATTAAGAATATTAATCATACAAATGAAACAATAAATAATTCCATTTCCCATACAGTAATTTGCAATAAGAAAGCAATATTAGAATTGTAGCAGGAATTCAATTCAGAACTTGGGTTTTCCTCAGCTTTGTAGCACAGAGAAAGTCAGCAAGATATCCCTAAGAGACTCAGCGTAGATTTGTAAAGGTATTGATTTAAAGAATAATGTACTTTTGTGCATGAAAATAAGGTACTTTACTGAAAAGACTGGAAAGAAAGGTGTCTATACTTAACAATGGACGAAGCTAGTGGCATGATTGATGACTAGAGAAACTCACGCTTTGTACTATTAAATTAAATAGGCTTTGCCTATTATTAAATAAAATAATAGGCTTTGTAGTTAAGCGTGGAAAAGCCCAGTGTCATATTTTCTGTGATTGGTGTTTAATCTTTAAGAAAATAGAGGGAATTTATTCATAACTTTAGTTGGTTAATATTTTGTCTGAAGTGAAGGCATCGTTCTGTTTTCTGTTCCCAATGTAGGAGTCACGCTTCTGCTGACGCTCCATCTGAGTGTGTGTGAAGAATATCTGCAAGGTGGAATTAATTGAATTTAGACACTTTTCATCGAGAACATTTCCGGACTTGGAATATTTCACTGGGTTAGTTTCTCATGCGTATAAAATTTCCATATGATAATTTCTCACACTTAGAAAATTTTAACGACAATAATTAATTGGACTTAATTGTTTTACAATACTTTGACATAATATCTACAACAGGGACCGGCAGAAAAATCTGACGATTCTGGAACATTCTGTACCTGTCACGAGATGAAGTTGGGGTACTGCTGTTGTCCCACAACGCCATTTAAATTAAGATGGAGCTGTGGAATGGGTGGCACCTCGCTTTTGTGTTAGAAACCAATTTTTAAAATGGTGAGTTTGTAGTCAAAACCCAGGACTGGGGAGTACAGTGTCTTTCATCATGGCTGAGTACCCAGTCACAATACAATAGTGCTTTGGGTCAGACATTTTTGAGAAAGAGCCTCTTGTCTAAAAAAGAAACCCACGGGTTGTCTACGTACCAACACGGCAGTGCTTTAGGAGTGTCAGACCTAAATGCTGGAAGGATACTGAACTTGAAATTTCATTTACACTCATACAAAATGGTAACCGTCTAGGAGTTGCTGAAACATGATCTCCAAAATTGCAGAATATTATTTATGGGGAAACTCGAAAAATAAAGTGTATAGGTCTATTTCCCATACACTAGAAGAACTTAAAAGACAAATCACAAGAGAAATGAACTCTAGTTCGGAAGCTGAACTTATGCGCATGAAAGAAAATTTCCTAAAAAGGTGCCAGCAGAGCGTGTAAAGCATCAAGTGTTGGAACTTCCATAAGAACGTATAGTTCAGGCGAAGTAGTTCCAAATTCCCGCACCAGGCATTGCAGCGATCGTCATCTCTTAAGAAACTCCCGAGCATAGAGAGCTGTGTATTGTGAAATTATCATGCCCTGTTGTTATGCAGTGTATTTGACCATTTATATTGCGTGTATTAATGGAAATTCCTTATAAACGCAAATTGCAGATGCACTTCAAAATAAACTACATTCAATGTACTTGTTATTTTAAAAATTTTATAAGAAAGTTTTGACAGTTTCCTTGAGGATTTTGCGGTCGCTCTACATCTCTTCTGTCTTGAAATTTCTTTAGCACGGAAAATGAAGCAAATTTTATAGTCTATAATGAAATATTAGTTGAGGCAGATATAAAAGAAAATGTTCCCCTGAACAACATAAGCTAGAAAAACTGTCAGTTCATACATAGTCTAAAAATTTGTCGCCAAAACTGCATCTTCTTTAAACTACTTTCCTTCAATGATACTGCCTACTTTCTAGTGAATTCGTAAAATTACACAGAAAGATATTTGAAGTATTAGTTTGGCTCCAAAGTCCATTAAGTTATAGAGAGTTTGAATATATTTCAAATTGTGGGTAGGTCAATGTTCTCATGATGCTCAACATTCCTTGAAAATAATATATATTTTTCCTGCCGTACAAAGCAAGTAGCCACAAAAATAATGCTCGATATTATTACCTCCATTGTTGAGTCATATCTTTAAGTGATATACCTAAAGGGATTAGGTTCGGTTCAGTAACCATTACAGAAATTTTGTCTCTTATTTATTTCTGTAAATTTTCCTTTACATGCCTATATTTCACTACTTCTTTTCTTGCCATCGATCGCATTTATTGAGTGAAGGAAGTCTGATTACTATCAATCGCATCCCCACAGTTTGCTTTAGAAGAGTGGATTTCTTTTACAGGTACATATAGACTGAAGCAAATGTAAATTTAAAGTCTATTAAGGTTGGATGATATTTAAAACCAAATGCCGTTCAGCCAGATCTTGGCTTAATTTGGCTCTCATAACATACTTGTAGCCTGATGCCCAACAATATTCAACCAAATGAAAGTTGATATGATTTTTATATAAAAATGGGACGGTTTTTAAAATACTGGAAAATACCTGGAATAATATTCAAGGAGGAAACAAAAATTTTGTCTACAAAATTGAGTGAAAAATTATAATTATTATTATTTAATTTCTTTGTTTTGAAATTATCATCATGCACACCTCCAAACTCATCAGTGACATTTTTTAATTCATCGATTTCACTCTCTAAGTATTTTAAAGATACAAAATTGAAATTTTTCTTCAAGTCTACAATGAACTGTTTCGAGATCACAACATATTTCTTTTGGTTCCTAGAAAGTGAAAAGTCCTTTATGTAGCCATTATTACGCAGATACTAAGATATAATTATTACAACTCAAAGCCCTTAAAATCTCTTGAAGTGAATTTGAATAACACTTGATAATGAGGCCATAGAAATTAAGGGTTTGTTATTTTTTTTAAATAATGAATCCCAAACATTGAAATATCAGAGTAATTTAGAATTCCAAACTCGCAGTCAGCCCTACCTGTTTGCTGCAAGATTGTGTGGACACGATGCAAATTCATCCAGAGTTACACCTTCCCAAGTTTTACCCTTGTAACAAGGAAGTAATTCTTGAGGCGTGGCATTGTGACCCCCACACCAGTGTCGCGAATTTTTCCAAGTTGCTCCTCTCTGCACATGCCGAAACTCAGAAAGGTAACGACTTATGGGTTCCCGTAGCAGTGTTATATAGAAATATCTGTAAAGAAATACAATCCATTAAAATTCTGGCTTTCAAAACAAGTCCTGCCTTATCTAGTAAAGGCCACACAGTAAATTTTAAATGTTATATAGGCCTATGTTTCAGTATAAGTGTGTTCGCATCAGGATCAATAAAGTATGGCATCTAAAACAGGCCTATAAGGAATATGGGATAAGAAATGTGATTCCATTGTGGGGCCAGTGAGGGAAGAGAGGCGGTCAATGAAAATATTTATAAAATGTTCCTTTTGTCTGTATGAGTCATAATTAGGGACCGGATCTTTAGGTTTTTTAAAAATACTGCTTTAGGTTTTTCATTACGTGAAATAGTTTTTTTTAGGTATTTTGGTACAAAATATCGTTTTCGGGTTTAATGAATTTGAATGTGCTGTGCAACATCATAACCTCAGAAGAAGAAGAAGAAGAAGAAGAAGAAGAAGAAGAAGAAGAAATTCAGGTCGTCGCCAATCCACCGATGTAAACTCAATTTCATTTGTTTCGGCATAATTAACACGTCTTCTTAAAACTCACAGTGTGACCACTCACTATTGCCTATTAAAGGCAAACAAGCGCTTTAAGACATAAAAATCTATATCCTTGTTCATACACAGCAACAAAGGTTGTTCGTACGAATATTTTAAAATGAATACGCCAGTACTCTTTTCCTCTCTTGATACTGTCCATCCTAGACGAGAATGGGTTGAACGAAACGTTGGTGGTATTAATTTCAACCCGACAAAAATTATTGTCTCTCCGCAAAATACCAATTTCTCAACCGACAAACAAAAAAGACAAAAAAGTAGGCTAAATTAGATATTTTAGGTTTTATATCCCGTTTAGGTATATTTAGGTTTTATACCCCATTTAGGTATTTTTAGGTGCTACAGAATTAATGTGGGTGAATCCTATGGACATGATTCGAAAAAGTGTATGAGCGCTTTTTGTTTTGGAAGTAAGGAAAAAAATAGGTAAAAACCTAAGAATCCGGTCCCTAGTCATAATATACCAGGGTGTCCACATTCTGGCAAGTCAGGGAATTTCATAAAGTAAAGGAAAAAGTCAAGGAAACTTGTTAAAAAATATGTAATGGTAAGGGAAAATAACTAGCCCCAGTGAGCATGTGTTTTGCTCCAGACTGTGTAAGCAATTTTCTTTTCAGTACTTGAGCTAATCATTTCTTATTTTTGTTAAGGGGATGGAGGAGGGTGGGTTTTTCCTTGTTTTATTTACATGAAAACATTGATTCTTGTGGTGAGGGAAATGTAGGTTTCTGGTCATGGAAAGTCAGGGAAATCTATTGTGAAATTTCTGTGGACACCCTGATCCTTCATCTACAGTAATTTTCAAATTTACTGACCCCGAACACGAGCTATGCTCATGCGGGGCAAATAATACTCTTTTCAAATTGTACAAATTGTGTGTATATTATTTGTATTTGTAATAATTTTGTATCAATTTGTATTTTTTAATTTGTAATTTGTAATTTGTAATAAATGGGAAGCGTTTTGCTCTTCTCCTTGCTTAGATACGCGGTCCAATCAGAGACGTCAAGACGGAAGGAAGACCCTTCCTGATAGCGGTACTACTTTAGCTCGTACGCGTGATTGGCGGTGAAGGAAAACGCTTCCCATTTGAAAATTGCTCTAATGGTATGCTTTCACTGGTAGCCATTATCAATGAAGAAAGCTGTGACCAGCAGTGGCATCTTGTGTATACGCACTGTGGAACTGCAGTACCCCCTATTTCCACTTAATATTATCGACAACATTTAATATAATGAGTCTTTTGTTTCTTCAATTCTTTCTTTATACTTGTACAATATATCATGGGCTTACAAGGAAAAGGTACTAACTCCAAAAAAGTTGTTTGGAAAAAATCAAATATAACGTTTGAATGTATATGAAAAATCAGGTTATGAATTCAATCACCTGTATATTTTGTAATTATATAACACATTTATAGGTTACATTTTAGTACACTTTAGTCCTCAAAATTATGTTTCCATAATTCATGTAGGGCTTGACTTAATGAAATAGCATCATTACAGGGAAAAGGTGTGCAATACATAGACAGAAACAAATTTAGCACCTCCAAATTGTTAATCAAATGCTTTTTAAAGTGTGTAATTATGGTTTTACTTTTCAGAAGCTACATGAACACTGTCCACTAACATCTTCAGACTCATCGCTTGCACAATCTTCACAGCAGCTTGATAATGAACATGATCTAAACTCCGTTGCGCTTCAGCCCTGAAGGGATTAGGCCTACCATCTGACCATAACCTTTCATTTGTATGGTTTCATGAAGAAATTCCTGGCCTGCATCAGATGCAGAAGTGAAAACAGCAGTCTGCAGAACGAACTTCTATGAACAGGGTATTTTGAAACTGGTATCACGATGGGAGAAATGTGTTGAGAAACTTGGCAACTACCTAGGTATATACAAAAGATGTTCCTTCATGTGTGCATTTGTTTGTAATTGTACCTATTAAACGTTTTTGAAAAAAAATATTGTGTGTTACTTTTTGATCCACCCTCACAACTACAAGTTAATAAGATATTTATTCGAATAATTTTAAATAAATAAAAGTAATGAATTAATCTTTACAAGTTAAAAATATTTCAAAAATATGTCATTAGTTAATTTTCGTAAACCTTATGAAAATATTCTACCGTACAGTCATTTTAAATAAATTATATTTTATATAAGGTTTGAAAATAAATTATATTTTATTTTTATATTTTAGCGAAAACAAGGGATCCAAAAAAGTAGAATGTCACACACTAGAAGTAAATTACGGGTTATGACCCACATGGAATTATTCAAATGATTCAGGAAGAACAAATTCACTATGCATGATTTGTGTAATTACGTGAAAGAAAAATGTGAATTGCGGTACTGCAATACTGCTGCCTTAGAGGAAATTAAAAAAGTGTTATTGTTTAAATCTCGTTTCCGGAACCGGTAAACAATGTGATTGAAAACAAGATAGATCTATGGTTAAATGTACAAAATGCTTAAATTCTGAAATAACATTCCTGGAAAGTGTTATGAAATTTCCTCTACTAAATGCTTCATCTTCATCAAATGTTGGAAGACAGAGAAAATTATTTTCTGAAGGTAGTGTAAAAACTAGACAGAGATTCGTAAAGCCCTTTTTGAAAGAAAAAAACAGAGAAGAATTGTTTTGCCAGCCAACTACTGCTCATCACTTTGAAGATCCTTGGATATCAAATATATGCCCTTTGCCCCAGAAAAAGAAATACATTCTACCTTTGGAAGTTTGATAGCTCCTAAAAGAACCACACCTAATCAAAAGCCACAGAAATGATGAACTGGAGAAAATTTCGTCACCTCTAGAAGAAGTTGTTGATGATGATGATGATGAAGAAAAAGATGATGATTACGAGTGAAATTCTGAAAACAGGGGATAGAATTTTTTACAGACTTCTGATATGGCATAACTTACTCGTAAGCACACACTCAGACTGAGACAGCTGGATTAAGGTGTCCCTGCAATATGACCTCTTATTTTACATCAAAATGCAAAGTGAGAAAATGGTATTCCCTACGTCCAGGGCAGAGAAAGTTATGTGACTGCATCACATTGTGCATTATTTTCGTGGATTTCATTCTACAATATTTATTTACACCAATGAATTCTATTGACAGCTTCTCTAATTTGTCAAAGTCTCATATCATTTATTTCCAAAGCTACCTGTGATCACTGCAAACAATACACTGTTGTCATGAGAACTGTATAGTGACCGCGTTTAAAGGATCCTCAGGTGGCAACCCTCTAATACAGTATCCCAACTCCACCCCTGACCAAACCCTCCATAAACATCTTGGGGTTGAAAAGCCGAAAAGGAAGGAGGGAAAATGTTGCGCGTGCCTAAGCATTACGATGCACATTGTTGCCACAGTTTAAAAGCCTTGCAGCTAATTTCCACAAATTCGAATTACAGTCAATAATTTAATTACTTTGCTTACTGTAGACACAGTTAGAAGAAAATTTAAATAAATAAATATGTGTGTGTGTGACTGTGTACCGTATAATAATTATTTGTGTTACTACCGCTTTAGAGAAAACCCAGAAACTAATACATTACAGTATAACAACGGAACACGTGCTGAAAAGATTAAACACTATTAGACATCATAATAATTATATTTAGAAATATCCAATTTCCATTTTTCTAGGTTTTCTCCATTACATTCGGCGATACATGAAAACTCAGTACAGTCAAGTTGTAGAGAAAATGAAAATGAGTTATTTTTTGTTAAATAGGCCTACATTTCTTTATAAAATTATTAGGTATGAAGATAAAAAAAAAATAACATGACAAATGCGAATTTCAGAACATTTTGATTTAAATATTGAATTTTATTTTTTGTTGCCCATAGCATAACGAATAGAGGAGAAAGTGCGATGACTGAGGTAGTTCACTGGTTCCGCCGCTAGGTAGCAGTTACTCTGCTTGAGATTCGCGGGAGCAAGATTACTACGGGCGGTATAGGAAAAATTGCAAACACTCTTAAACAAAATAATACATTAATCTATTTCAAAATGACTCACCTTATCTAAATTGAATTGTTAGATACCTTTTGACAATTTTCGGGCTGCTTTACACGTCTTGGAAGATCTCATCTCCATAAATAAACATGGCCGTGTGTAACAGTAATTTCTCAGATTGCAAGAAGCTTGACCGTAACATTTCGTTCCACATCTTTCCAAAAATCGAAGATGTTCACAAGCAATGAACAATGATATAATATAGGCATGAAACAGCTAAGGGATGATTTGATCTAATATTTTGTTGCCTAGAAAATAGGGTAGAGGGTATGTTAGTATAATTTGATGAGAATTTGTACATTTGTATAGAAATAACAACGTATAATTAGGGTAGAAAACAGCTAAGGGATATTTTATAAATTAATATTAATATTACATTGTATAGAATATTACTGAGTAGGCTATTAATTTGTATTAATATTGCATTAATAGTAATATTATTTATATTAATATTAATTTTCTCCTGGCTGTATGGGGTAAGTTATGTAGGTGAAACACGGTCAAAAGTGTAGATCTGTGTACAAATTATGTAAACAGAGATAATATAAACTAAGGGATGGTTTGTGAATTGCAGGGCATGGAAAATTTCATAAGCAGCACTACAAAAATAGGGCGCGTGATCTTTAAAATTGGCGTCTCAACATCCGATAAAGATGCACATACGCAAAAATTGTTTTGCAATGCATTCTACATATATCACACAATATTTCAAAGCATTTTCCCTGATTTTTAAATAAAAAATTAAATCCTCTTGCCTTAACTACAGCCCGCTATTTGCTCAAACCCTCGACCATTCGCCGTTCGCTGTAACTGATGTACGTCTTATGTTGTTAAATTATATTATTAAAAAAAGGATCAAGATATTAAACTAATAAGACATTTGCTATAATAATTATACATAAAAATTACTAACATAAGTGAACAGAAAATATGATAAATAATCCAATAAATGCATAAATAAAAGTAGTGCAGATTTACTAAGTTAGAAAAAAGCTTCATTCGCTCCTTTTCCCCAACGAGTCAATCTTGCAGTATGGGTACAAGTAGTCAGTTAATATAGTATTATTATTGAGTCCACGAATAAATTATGTAAAAATTTTACGTTATTGCTGGTATTTTATGGAAAAGATGCCTGCCAATACCTCAATACCATTCTGATAGCTTTAGCTTTAGAGTAATTACTATTACTCGTTAACCATTATAAATATATAGGTGGTACTCGATTTATAATAAGATCCAAATATTTCACTAAACCTTACACGGTTGATCTCTTTCTGGACACAAAAATAAAGTAATAAATGTCGCATAGTCAAATTTGCTTCACCCTCAACATTTCACGATCGTCCCACATCGTTCAGACAGCTGTGCGCCAGGAATAATTACCACTCAATTACTCGTAAACCATTCAAGATATAAAGGTGGTACTGAATTTAAAATAAAGTTGAAATATTTCACTAAAACTTTCTCGCTTGAAGTTTTTACGGGACACAAAAATGAAAAAAATTGTCGCATAGTCAAATTCCGTTTCACCCTCCATGAATTTTATGTAATTGGTGATGTTTATATAATGAAATAAAAACATTTATGTCCGAATTTTTTAAATCTCTGTTTTAACCATCAGAAGGACTGTGTTGTGCAGATTATTTCTGCACAAATTTCACAGAAATAGGCCCAAAGGTTAATTAAAGATTGCGAGTTTAATCATAAGATGCCAAACTATCATGATGCAGCATTGAGAAGTTGAAACGCAAACGAAGGTGCTGCCAGTGTTTCGGTGGACCGCCGCTCTCCCTATACCCACCATTGTATTAGCGGCGAAGTCATCACACTTTCTCATTCTATTCATTATGCCCATAGTAACAAGAATGCTATAATCTAATTATTGTTGTAAAATGTAGTCAGTTTACCACAGTCTAATGAACACACCAAAATCAATTAGAGCGAGTTGGTGTAGGGAAATAGGGAAGAGGTCCTGGGTTCAAATCAAACCTCGTGGCCGCCCAAATTTACCAATAGCCTTTTGTAATGAATCATTCGTGCAACATTTGCTTATATTGTTCTGCTATATCGCAATGTATCCTGCATTTTTGCCTTTGAGATTGAGGAAACCATGCGAGCCCCAAGTCATTATTGGCATTATTATTATTATTATTATTATTATTGTTATTATCATTGTTATTATTATTATTTCACGGTAAAAGCATTGAACATAAAGATCGACCCTGATGCTTTCCGCTCTTGATACATGTTAGTTTTATGAAAATGTAATAAATAAAATTTAATTGTCCCTACAATTTACTTTTTTCTGTGCTAGCTTTTAACACGTATATGCGAGAAAGTTTGTGCAACATATTTTGCACAATTTATTTTAGTATATAAAACTAATATAAGACGCCATTTTGTATTGTTATTTAGATGTAGATGTAGATGTATTAGCTAGATATGCAACTTCATAATGAAGAGTTTTATTGGGAGAAGTAAGGGAAGTGAAAGCTCATAGGCTAATCAAAATAAAATGAAATAAAATTAAATTAAAAATCTTGTTTTAGAATAAGGGTCAACAGTCAGGTGTTGTTCCTTGCAAACTCCCTGTAACAGATTATGAGAGGTAGAGGTTTGTGCTTAAAAAATAAGCTTTGAGTCATGACTTATGTATTTTCCCTCGATCTTGGTGGTGTGCTGGACGCAAGATGACCAAAGCTGGGAGTCAATTGCTTTAGTACCCTCACGCAACAGTTCACAAACACTGGCACTTAGAGTTGGTGTCACATTGTTTTTTCTAACGAATCCTTTCAGTTGGGCCCATATGAGTTCGATAGGGTTAAATATGCAGTGATAGGGTGGAAGACGCAAAACTTCATGACCACAAGAAGCTGCAAGTTCATCAACCGCATACTTTTTACTTATGTTTGCAGATTTGATTCTGTTAATGAGGACGGCTTTTATGGGAACGGGGTTCGGCACAGGTATGTTACGTTCTTTCATGAACGAAATAATATCCTGGACCCTTGTATTCATGGAGGGAATTTTAAACAGCTGCCACGAATGATAGCTTGCATTGTCCATTATTATTACACACTTTCTGTTTGGTAAGTTTGCAAGCAGATTATTTGAAAACCACTTTTCAAAAACTTCTGCCGTCATTTCATCATGACTGTCAGCTTTACAGTCTCCAATGTTCTTAGCTGACAAGAAAAGGCAATTCGGCACCCACCCTTCACTGCCTCCAGCATGAAACACCATAATACGCTTCCCTCGCGACGTCGGAGATTTTAGCACACAATTCCAGGTACCGTCGTCCCATCCCAGCTTTACAACGTCATGGGTATCGAACCAGGTCTCATCAAGAAAGATGATCTGGAAACCTTGCGCGCGTAGATCCCGTAGCCTATGGAGAAATTGGTATCGCCAAGCCACTATTCTTGTAGATTCCTTCACCACATTCTTCTTTTCAAGATGGCGAAATCGAAACCCCAGCTTCTTTAGCAATTCGCGAAGTGTGGTTTCTTCGTAAGGAAAATCGGTAACACTTTTGATATGCTGCAAAAGTTCGCGTACGGTTGGTGATTGACCTTTACTATAAAAGCGGTACACCTCACGCCTGATAAAGTCACAACCGAAATCGTCCACTTTATTAAACCTGGTTCTTTTGTTGCCTGTTTTTTTAGGAGTCATTGGTCCCTTCAGCAAAACAGTTATCCTGTCTAACTGTAGGATTTTTGCAGTCTCAGTTATTGAACCCTAACCTAGTTTATTCTTTTCTACATAATCATGAACATTACACACGAAAATCTGACTTTGCTTGTTCAGAGTTTTTGTGGGTCTTCTTTTTTGGGGGGTAGCGGAACTACTGGTGCTCGGCAAGGGGTTATTTGCTGGTTTGGCTGGAGGGTCAGCACAGTAGCGGACGCAGAATTTTTTTTCGGGGGGGGGGGATTTGAATAGGTAGAAAGACTTACATACATAATTACCAGTTTATAAAACTGGCCACTTAGAGTGCATATACCGGTATAGCCCTTTTTCAAATTTCGGGGGGGGATCTATCCCCCCAATCCCCCCCTCTGCGTCCGCCACTGGGTCAGCAACTTGGTTCTGATCCCAAGGCCTCCACATATTAATAAAACTATGCAAGTGCTAACGCTAACTATTAAATACGTCAAAACTTATAAAACTACAACTATAAAACTAAAACTACACTAAAGATACAGATAATTATACAGTAGATTTAACAAAAAAGCAGAAAAAGCACGTGTGCGCAGTCTTCACTGCTAAAACGTACTGAAATCATGAGGAAACAACACAAGTAACATTGCAACAAGGCCTGACCTGGTGGCAGGGACCACCGCATATGTTTAGGGGTGGGTAGACCCTAATAATCTTTTCCAGATGAGGGAAGTGGTCCGACTTGAAAGCAATCCGCTCGCTTTGAAGCCGACTGGGGATCATTTGGGCGCGGAGACTATACTTGGAATATGATTTGGATTTGATAGTTCTGTGTAAAAAGGTATTTTAAAGTGCCCTCAAAAACTTTTGATTTATGGCATCTAAATTAAAATTTTTCAAAATCCTTTCTTACTGGGCACTTACATTATGAAACGAAGGTATTGTCAAAATTCCAAATCTCTACCTGTTATAGTTTAGGCTCTAAGTTGATTCTCTGTCAGTCATTAAGGCAGTCAGTCAGAATATATATATCGTCGCTTAAGAAACAATACCGCGTAACTAACAAAACACAAATTTTACAGGAGAAGCAAAAAACTGTTTATTTTTGCTATTAGGCGTCGTACAATGTTTACATTTTCAGGATAATAAACAAGGTTATGACACAAAATTTTATCTTGACCGATATTTCATCATAAGCGCGCTATTTCAGTGATGCCAACAGTATAAAAATGTCATTTTCACCAAAAGTGTCAGTTACGCGGTATTGTTTCTTAAGCGACGTTATATATATATATATATATATATATATATATATATATATATATATATATATATCTACAAGAGGCTTTGTCCTGACTGACTGACAGGAATAAACGTAGAGCTTAAACTATAACAGGTAGAGACTTGGAATTTTGACACTAACAAAGGGTTTTGAAAAATTTTGATTTTAAATGCCAAAAATTATATATTTTTGAGAATACTTAATCCCTTTTTACACAGGATTATCAAAACAAAATCACAGAACATATTGTTGCCATTGGTATCAGATGGGTTTGGAAATAATTGAAATGGGACTTTCACAAATTAGAAAAGCTATCAATATAATTCATGTTGTAAATAAATATTAAGGAATGAAATCCACGAAAATAATGCAGTCACATAACTTTCTCTTCCCTGGACATAGAGAAAACAATACGAGGTATGGTAATATGTTTTGGGGAGAGAAGTATGAAAGTGATATTGCATTTCTGTTTAATTTCATCCCCAAACGGTTTTATGGTAACATGAGAGTGAGAAATAAAATATTCTGCAAAGACAATAGAATTTTATGTTACCGGAATTTCTGTTTCTTCTTATTTGAACCCCTACCAGTCTTGTTGTGTACAAGCGATGGGATGCAAAATTCTACATCCTCTATGAGCCATAAAAAGCTATACCAAGCATTTTCTGAGGGAATAGTTTGAGTGTGATAAGTCGTTCTTCCTATTTCAAATTCTAAATACTTATATAATGACCTTAAATTTAAAATCGAAAGTCCTTCATAAGATAATTTCCAATTACAAAATAAAAAACACGGGCGACGCCGGGCCTTTTAAGCTAGCACTCGTATATAAAAGGCTTTGTCCTGACTGACTTACTGACAGAGAATCAACGTAGAGCCTTAACTATAATAGGTAGAGACTTGGAATTTTGACAGTACCTTTGTTTCATAACGTAAGTGCTCACTAAGAAAGGATTTCGAAAAATTTTGACTTTAAATGCCAAAAATCAAATGATTTTGAGAATACTTAATCCCTTTTTACACAAATTATCAAATCCAAATCACAGTTCACATGACAACATATTGTTGCTAGTGGTCTCAGATGGGTTTGGAAATAAATGAAACGGGAATTTGACAAATTAAAGAAGCTATCGATATAATTCATCTAATGCACAATCTGATGCAGTCACATAACTTTTTTTACCTGGACATAGAGAATACCATACGAGGAATGGTAATATGTATATTATTATACCGCAGGATTTTGGGGAGGGAAGTATGAAAGTGATATTGAATTTCTTTTTAATTTCATCCCCGAAACGGTTGTATGGTAACATGAGAATGAGAAATAAAACATTCGGCAAAGAAAATACAATTTTATGTTCCAGAATTTCTGTTTCTTCTTATTTCAACTCCTACCAGGCATGGTGTGTAGAAGCGATGGGATGCAAAATTCTACATCCTCTAGAGCAGCGTTTCTCAACCTTTTTGAACCCGAGGACCTCTAAAATGTCTAAAAAATGTTACGGACCCCTAATTTTACATGCCATTTTTAAAAGTAGGCCATATGTATGCCTACATTTTTAATATTTGGGGTATTAATTATAGGTCATTATAACGAAATAAATCTAAATACATTTTTTTATTCGACGAAAACACAGTTATTGAATTGGAAGTAAACTATTGACAGTAATATTCAAGAATTTCATGGTATCCAAAGAGGGTCCGTAGTAATAGTTTGTGTTTTATAGTGCAGCCTTATACCCTCTATTAACTTGTAGAATGTTCCAGGATGAATGTATATTGCCAATATCAGTTACATATATTTATTAATTAAAATTACAAGTTATAAAAATATATCACTAGATTGATTTCGTCATTATTTAAAATATTAAAATGATCAGCATAGTGTGATATAAAAAGTTAAAATGATCTTGTCAGATTGTAACAGCTAGAGAATATAGCTTCAGTTATAAAATAACCTGCTAAATAGGTTCGTCATACAGGCGTACATTTATCTAAAATACACTGCGTTAACTCACTATTGGAGAAGTCCTTGTAGGCTAGATGGTTTTTTGGTGGGCAAGAATACCTCTTGTTTCTTCTCTTGAAGCTAGTGTCGAGATTGTCTTTGCTGGATAAAAAACGTTGTTGTTTCTTCTCTCGTAGCTAGCTGAACTAATAGGATCTTGTTGTTCCGTTAGTGTGTTGTGATTCTTACTATCTGGTATTGGCAATCTTTGTTCATCGCTGGATTCAATAGTTGGAATGCATTTCGACCTCAATTATCTAGGTCATCTTCAGCCCTATTAAAGTATTTAAGATACGAACAATTTAGAATAGGTAATTGAAATTATTGAAATAAATTATCAGAAAGAAATTTTATACAGTATAAGCTTACCTTAATGTTGAGTACTTGGTAGACATACCTCAAGTGTACTGAGGAAAACGGACTTTACACTGGCTATATATTGCCCGAGGGTGTGTTCACAGCCAGATCAAAAAGTGGATTATGTTATGCAAGTCCTCCATAAACAAAAGAAAGGTAACAGACTCGATACTTTAGAAGCTTTGGAAATCTATAGACATAAAAATAATATACTTAACGACGACATTATTGAACATAATCCACTTTTTGATCTGGCTGTGAACACACCCTCGGGCAATATATAGCCAGTGTAAAGTCCGTTTTCCTCAGTACACTTGAGGTATGTCTACCAAGTACTCAACATTAAGGTAAGCTTATACTGTATAAAATTTCTTTCTGATAATTTATTTCAATAATTTCAATTACCTATTCTAAATTGTTCGTATCTTAAATACTTTAATAGGGCTGAAGATGACCTAGATAATTGAGGTCGAAATGCATTCCAACTATTGAATCCAGCGATGAACAAAGATTGCCAATACCAGATAGTAAGAATCACAACACACTAACGGAACAACAAGATCCTATTAGTTCAGCTAGCTACGAGAGAAGAAACAACAACGTTTTTTATCCAGCAAAGACAATCTCGACACTAGCTTCAAGAGAAGAAACAAGAGGTATTCTTGCCCACCAAAAAACCATCTAGCCTACAAGGACTTCTCCAATAGTGAGTTAACGCAGTGTATTTTAGATAAATGTACGCCTGTATGACGAACCTATTTAGCAGGTTATTTTATAACTGAAGCTATATTCTCTAGCTGTTACAATCTGACAAGATCATTTTAACTTTTTATATCACACTATGCTGATCATTTTAATATTTTAAATAATGACGAAATCAATCTAGTGATATATTTTTATAACTTGTAATTTTAATTAATAAATATATGTAACTGATATTGGCAATATACATTCATCCTGGAACATTCTACAAGTTAATAGAGGGTATAAGGCTGCACTATAAAACACAAACTATTATTGACAGTAAAATTATATTTTGAACAGACTTTAATATTTATTACCAATTTGATAATATAATTAGGAATCATAGGCCAACATCACATAGGTTTACTGGCATCAGACACTCGGGCACCTTCAACAATAAAACCCTTGTTAAGAGAGCGCTCTCTAATAACAAATTCCGACAAAATCTTATTTTTCAGGCATTTGAACGAAAAATGAAACATAGTCCATAGACGTCAGTGCATCATGGGTTTCAAATTGTGGTTCGTAACTCCAAAAGTAAAGAGACTTGCAATAGGACCTGTATTTTCGAAGATTTTCAAAACTTTGACATCTAGTGTCCATTTTTATGTGAAAATTTTTTACTTCTTTACTTGCTTTATGATATTTTTTAATTATGTCTGCGGACCATCTGCACCATCTTCGGGGACCACCAGTGGTCCGCGGACCATAGGTTGAGAAACGCTGCTCTAGAGCCATAAAAAGCTTTTTCTGAAGGAATAGTTTGAGTGTGATAAGCTGTTCTTCATTAAAATTCAAAATACCAATATAAGGACCTAGAATTTGAAAATCTAAAGTCCTTCATAAGTGAATTTCGAATTACAAAATAGAAAAACCCGGGCGACGCCGGGGCTTTTAAGCTAGTATATATATATATATAGATAGACTACAAAACAGAATATTTATTCATAAAATAATATGTAACTGTGCATCGTTGAACCAATCATAAGCTAATACAGTAATAGACTGCAAGCAACTTTTATTTCCACTAGGAACAAAGTTTTTAATTGCATTTACTTTCCTTCAGGAGTCCATTAACCAATACTACATACTCAATTATGAGTGACGAGTATTTTTGGAAGTCTATACTGATCTGTGGTAAACATCTAACGCCTGACTGTTCAACTAGCAGACCCAACATCCCCTAAATTATTTACAAGCGTACTAGAAAGCACGTTCCGCAACCTACACTGGAACCAGGACTGTGGAATAAGTATAAACAGCAGCATGTTAAGTAATCTAAGGTTTGCTGATGACATCGTACTGCTTGCCAAATCACCCAGTGAACTACAGTCAATGCTTCAAGATCTATGTAACTCCAGCAGATTAGCAGGCCTCCAGATGAACAAGACCAAAACACAGGTAATGTCAAACGGGCCGGCGACACCTATAACTGTAGATGGCACAGTACTGCAATTATGCATCGGAATACGTGTACTTAGGACAAATAGTATCATTTCACCAGAAGACTGAGAAGGAAATAAAAAGGATTTCTCTCGCATGGAAGGCTTTTTGGTCCCTCAAGTTCATCCTCCTGGAGAAAACTCTCAGCAGTAAACTCAGAACTGAAACGCTGTATGGTTGTCAGACGTGGGCTCTCACTTCCAAACTTCGAAACAGTCTCCAAGTGTGCAAAAGAAATATGGTGAGAAAAATCCAAGGCATGTCATTGAGGGACAGAGTTACAAACGAAACACTACAGAAGATCTCTTCAAGGAAGACAGTGGTCAAGCAGAGCAAGAAATAGGAATGACTGGAAACTCTTAAGAAGACAAATGAACAGTGACTGAAACCAGTGCATATGTGACCGAAGTCTTACGAAGACAAGTGTATAGGACCGTAACAAGTGTAAGGACGTAAACTACAATGAAGTGCACAATGACCCAGACTAATGTAAGTGGACAAAGACCAGGAATAGCATAAAAGCCCAAGAGCACAAATATCCCTCATGTGGAATGGCTCACCACATGTAGGTGTATTCGAGCTTACCCTCTTTGAGGAGGCCATTGCCCTTAATGGGACATTTTAGGCTAATCATTTCATTTCATTTCATCAATGCATGTCAACACTTCATAAATAAAAAGACTGCTGCTTAAATGTGGGCTGAAACTTGTTTTATTGCTTAAAACAGAAAGTTAGTAATGCCACCTCCCTCAATCTGGTCATCCTATGAGCTGGGAACAGTACTGTTACTTCCAATATAACACAATACAGTTGAGTTAGAAATGAAACCTTTAAAAACAGAATCTATATTAATAAAAGGAAGTGTCTGTCCTCCGTCTGTCTTCCATCTGTCCGCGATGCCCAGCGAAATCTACTCAACGCAGAGATCTGAAATTTTAAACATAGGTGGACTGAAGGGTCCGAAAATGCACCTCGAAGCCGGAATTTTAATTTTCGCTTTCGTTCGTGAGTTATGAGTGAAAAACGGGCAGAAAACGTGTATTTTTTGCGATTTCGAAGCATCAGTTTCAGTAATATATTTCAATGTTAAATCAATTACAGTTGGCTTTGGCTAGTTTTGTCATCATACCTCATAGCCTACCTTGGAAATAAAAGCATCGCGATCGCTTGATTTTGTAAGTCCATCGTGGACGATTCATTTGTTTAGAGTGTCAAGGCCCGCAGATATATGAAATTTTCAACCTACACGTAAGAAGGATATCAACATAGGCTTAATTATGGTCAAACATTGTTCGATTTGAACGAAACTCACTATACAGGGGTTTCCTGAGCCAAGGAACTGGAACCTGAGGTCGCTTTTTCTACCAGGGGACGCTACCTAATCGTGGAATACACTCCACGTGATTTAGGTGTTGATAAATATAATGATTTAACTATTATGCACTTAAGTTTTGAAATAATTATCACGGGGGAAGCCGCGGGCACATGTTATCTTATAATAATAAAAGGACGTGATTGTCTGTCTGTCCGCGATGCCCAGCGAAATCTACTGAACGCAGAGATCTGAAATTTTAAACATAGATGGACTGAAAGGTGGGCGAATGCACCTCGAAGCCGGATTTTTAATTTTAGCTTTCGTTCGCGAGTTATGGGTGAAAAACTGGCAGAAAACGTGATTTTAGCGCTGTCGAAGCATCAGATTTCAGTAATACATTTCAATGTCAAATAAATTGCATTTGGCTTTGGCTATTTTTGTCATACTGTTGAAATAAAAGCATCGCGATAGCTTGAATGTTGTAAGCCCACGCTGGTTCATTTGTTTAGAATGTCAAGGCCCGTAGACATACGAAATCTTCAACCTACACGGAAGAGGGATAATCAACATAGACCTAAATATGATTAAACATTGTTCGATTTGGACGAAACTCACTATACAAGGATTTTCTGGGTCAAGGAACTCGAATCTGAGATCGCTTTTGCCAGGCGACGCTATCTAATCGTGGTAAGTAGTCCACGTGGTTTAGGTGTTAATAAATATAATGTTTTAACTATTATGCTCTTAATTTTTTATTTTTTATTTTTGAAATAATTATCGCGGGTGAAGCCGCGGGCACATGCTAGTCTATATTAATAAAAGGAAGTGTCTGTCCTCTGTCTGTCTGTCCGCGATGCCCAGCGAAATCTACTCAACGCAGAGATCTGAAATTTTATACACAGGCGGACTAAAGGGTCGGAATGTGCACCTCGAAGCCGGAATTTTAATTTTCGCTTTCGTTCGTGAGTTATGAGTGAAAAATGAGCAAAAAACGTGTATTTATTGCGTTTTCGAAGCATGAGTTTTCAGTAATACAAATCAATTACACTAGGCTTTGGCTATTGTTGTCATCATACCTCATACCTTGGAAATAAAAGCAACGCGATCGCTTGATTTTGTTAGTCCATCCTAGACGATTCATTTGTTTAGAGTGTCAAGGCCCACAGACATATGACATTTTCAACCTACACGGAAGAAGGATAATCAACCCTAAATATGGTCAAACATTGTTCGATTTGAACGAAACTCACTGAACAGGGGTTTTCTGGGCCAAGGAACTCGAATCTGAGGTCGCCTTTACCAGGGGACGCTACCTAATCGTGGAATGCGCTCCACGTGATTTAGGTGTTAATAAATATAATGATTTAACTATTATGCTCTTAATTTTTAGTATTTAATTTTCTTAATAATTATCGCAGGGGAAGCCACGGGCACATGCTATCTTCTATATTAATAAAAGGAAGTGTCTGTCTTCCTCGGTCTGTCTGTCTGTCTGTCTGTCCGCGATGCCCAGCGAAATCTACTGAACGCAGAGATCTGAAATTTTAAACATAGATGGACTAAAGGGTCGGAATGTGCACCTCGAAGCCGGAATTTTAATTTTCGCTTTCGTTCGTGAGTTATGAGTGAAAAACGGGCAGAAAACGTGTATTTATTGCGTTTTCGAAGCATGAGTTTTCAGTAATACAAATCAATTACACTAGGCTTTGGCTATTTTTGTCATACCTTCGACATAAAAGCATCGCGATCTCTTGAATGTTGTAGCTCACGCTGGTCGATTCATTTGTTTTTAATGTCAAGGCACGCAAACATAATATGAAATTTTCAACCTACACCGAAGAGGATTATTATTATTATTATTATTATTATTATAGGGATAATCAATATTAGCCTAAATATGGTCAAACGTTGTTCGATTTGGACGAAACTGACTATACAGGGGTTTTCTGGGCCAAGGAACTCGAATCTGAGGTCGCTTTTACCAGGTGACGCTATCTAATCGTGATATATAGTCCACATGATTTAGGTGTTAATATAATGATTTAACTATTATGCTCTTAATTTTTAATTTTTGAAATAATTATCGCGGGCGAAGCCACGGGCACATGCTATCTTAAAATAATAAAAGGACGTGTTTGTCTGTCTCTCCACGATGCCCAGCGAAATCTACTGAATGCAGAGATCTGAAAGGTGGGCGAATGCGCATCGAAGCCGGATTTTTAATTTTAGCTTTCGTTCGCGAGTTGTGAGTGAAAAACTGGCAGAAAACGTGATTTTAGCGCTGTCGAAGCATCAGATTTCAGTAATACATTTCAATGTCAAATCAATTGCAGTTGGCTTTGGCTATTTTTGTCATATCGTGGTAATAAAAGCATCGCGATCGCTAGATTGTTGTAAGCCCACGCTGGTCGATTCATTTGTTTAGAATGTGAACGCCCGTAGACATATGAAATTTTCAACCTACACGGAAGAGGGATAGGCCTAAATATGGTCAAACATTGTTAGATTTGGACGAAACTCACTGTACAGGGGTATTCTGGGCCAAGGAAATCGAATCTGAGGTCGCTTTTACCAGGCGACGCTATCTAATCGTGGTATGTAATTCACGTGATTTAGGTGTTAATAAATATAATGATTTAACTATTATGCTCTTAATTTTTTATTTTTGAAATAATTATCGCGGGCGAAGCCGCGGGCACATGCTAGTTTTAAATAAAGCTGCAAAAAGAAAAACATGATAACATAAACAGAATGTTTGACCACAATAAACAGCATTTTTAAAATGTATCAGTATTAATCCGTATGGGACTTCATAAAAATGATAATATTACCCTACTTATAACATTATCTGCAATTACATTAAGCGGCATTCACTGTGCATATTCAAGATGCAAATAATTCTGTCCTATTAGATTCTCCAGACATACATAATAAAGAAGAAAATAATGGTGTTATTTTCATTTCATCAAGTTCATTTTTCACATTAGCTGGCCACCGTTCTTGGCATACACGATGGGGATGTACCCTATCACAAGTCCTAATTGGTGATTTTATAACAGCTACTAGTGATTATAGTGTATCTTTAGAAAGTATTTTTACAGTTACTTTTGAAGTGAAACTTCTTTAGCCGCAATAGGAGTAAATCGAGAGCTAACCTAAACTTGCGTTATGGACAAAACCGTCACAAAATTTTTATGCTCAAAATCGTCACCATTCTTCGGCCTCAGGTCGCAAAACTTTGAAAAACCAATTTTGTTTGCTGGGAATTTTTCCTTAAATAATTGGTATATTTCTTGCAAATTTGCCAACACTAGTCTCTTTTGTACCTGGATCTTTCCATCTTTATTTCTTATGGTCACACAATCTTTTTTTCCCTGGCATCATTCTACTAAGGTCGTCAGAATTGTAGAACTGTAGAAGTAGATGTAGATATCTCGTCCTGTAGATCCTGTGTTGAGCGGGGCTCAAGGATATAGGACACGTCAGAGTCAGCCTAGCATGTAATCTGGTAGTCAAATATTTTTTAAAACAAGAACCCATTGAGATCCCATCTTGAAATTTTGCATGCATGTAGTCAATTAGAGCGGACAACACATCCGAGGGTACGTATTTTTGAAATTTCAAAAAAAGTTTTTTGGGAACTTTTTTAACATTTAAAAAATTAAGAAACATAGCTCTGTGATACATCAAATTAAAGGGAATTTTCAGAGGAAAACAATGGTGCAAGTTTGAGCTCTCTAGGTGGTATGGTTTTTGAGCTATAGCATTTTATAATAGTCTTAAAGCAATAGAAAACCATAGTTTTTTGGATATTTCAACCCTTGTAACTCACAAACCAAAAGTCAGAAGAATTTTAAATTTTAAATTTAAACTAGTTTTGGGGAGTACAATACCTGAAAAAAAAATCACACAAATCTGAGAGGTCAAGGTTTAGACTGTTAGTTGATTTGACATGGAATGACCCTTTAGTATTAGTTAGTATAATTTTAAATATCTTAGGCTATAATCCTAATTATTTTCTTTAGTATTTTTATATTTTGTAATTTAATTTTGTAATTTAATTTTGAAATTTTCTTTTGTAATTTAATGTTTTATAGCACTCTAGTTTATAAATTATAACTATGTTTAGTTCTTGGTATTTAAGTATTAATTAATTATCTGTAATATTATGTATTTGTGTTATGTAATAGTAATGTAGTTTTTTTTTACTGGTAGAGCGGAAGAGAAGGCCAAATGGCTTTAGCTCTGCCAGAATAAATAAACAGAATAATAATAATAAATAAACAGAATAAACAGAGAAAGTTAAATCAAGATTAAATGAAACTTTTTTCCAATCTGTTAACGAAGAAGAGGATAACAAGAATCCGTCAGATAATTCGCAGGCAGAAATTCTTAATCAGCTTAAAGAAAAACTTCCAACAGCAAGCAAGAGTGAAAAACTTCAGATTTTAACAATTTTACCTAAAAGTTGGTCTTGTGCAAGAATGGAATGTGAATTTGGTATTAGTAACTATATGGCAAGGAAAGCAAAAAAACTTCTTGAAGAAAATGGGATAGCCTACTATCGACTCCTGACCCAAAACCTGGAAAAACTCTACCTCCTGAAACAGCTGTTTTGGTAAAGGAATCTTATAATAATGATGAAGTGAGTAGGCAAATGTCTGGGAAAAAAGATTATGTCTCCATGGGTAAGGACATCAAAGGAAAGCCAAAAAGGTTGATTTTGGGAAATTTGCGTGAAATTTACAAACTCTTCAAATCAAATTTCCCTGATTTAAAAATTGGCTTTTTGAAGTTTGCCCAAGAACTGCATTATTGCTGGTGTCACTGGCACTCATATTCTGTGTGTGTGTGTGTGCACTGCACACCAGAATATGAAGCTCATGTTTTCAGGAGGAAGATTAAATAAACTAACACTGCCTGGATCTGACAGTCCTCTAACGAGTTACAAGGAAGGTGTGGCTAAAGTTATGTGCAATCCACCATTACAGGCATGCTTCCTAAATTATTGTGACTATTGTCCCACAATTCAGGACTTTAAGGAAGCTTTAACCGAGTGTTTCGAGGAGGAAATGATTGACAACATTACTTATAAACAGTGGATTACTGTAGACAGGTGTAATTTCAAAACATTTAAAAAACCAGTTGATGAGTTCGTCCAAGAATTTTGCAGTCAAACGAGTATCTTAAAAAACATGATTTTATTGCAAAACAACAATCATTTTTCTTCTCTGAAACAAAATCCTCATTGGAAGAAAATGAAGCTGTAGTAACTTGTGATTTTGCCGAAAATTATTCATTTGTTCTACAAGATGAGGCTCAAGGGTTTCATTGGAACAATTCTTTGGCTACTGTGCACTCTTTTGTAATATATTTCAAGGAAAGAAATCAAGAAACAGGAAAACAAGAGCTAGTTAACTGGAGCTTTGTATTTATATCAGATTGCCTAGCACACAATACTGTTCTTGTTCATGCTTTCCAGAAAAAGTAATGCTATATCTAAGAAATTATCTACCAAACTTGAAAAAGCTGTACTATTTTTCAGACGGTTCAGCTGCGCAATACAAAAATTGTAAGAATTTTCTAAACCTTTGCTATCACAAACAGGACTTTGATGGACTTGAAGCTAAATGGCATTTTTATGCTACATCACATGGAAAGGGAGTTTGTGGGAGTAGGGGGTACAGTCAAAAGGCTTGCCGCCAAAGCCAGCCTCCAAAATCCATTAGAAAATCAAATTTTAACACCTTTTCAGCTTTTTCAGTGGGGTGTGCAACATTTACCATCCATCACATTTTTCTACACAACAATTGAAGAGTATTCTGATGAAGAAAAAGTTCTGAAATCAAGGTTTGAAGAAGCTGTGGCAATCTCGGGGACCCAGAAATTTCATGCCTTCATTCCTCTAGACCTAAATAGGGTAAAAACCAAAGTATGCTCATTTTCTGATGATCCAGAAGAGTACAGATCAGCCCTGGTGATGAAGACATTCCATTTGAAGATTTTGTGGGTTTTGTTGCTTGTGCTTATGATAAAGAGTGGTGGTTGGTGCATGTTGACTCAAAAGATGATGTTGAAAAGGAAATTCATGTTTCCTTTCTTCATCCAAAAGGACCATCACCATCATTCACATATCCTAGGAGAACAGATACCCTAGCAGTGCCAATGAACTATGTTTTGTGCAAACTAAATCCAACCACAGCAACAGGTAGAACCTACCAAGTTCCAGCGGAGGAGATGGCCAAAGCAACACAAGTTTTGGCAAAGAAGAAAAACCACCTCTACTGATTTAGAGTGTAATGAAAATTGTTCCATGATTTAAAGTAAGTTTAACTGTCTTTTAATAAAATAGATAAGATATCAATTTTCAACAGGAGGAAAGAAACGTGTCACTGATTCAGTAAGGCCTGTTGGTTCCAGTTGTTATTTTACCATATGGACCATCATCATCCTATTACAGGGTCTTTATTATAAGTTGAGACCGGGCGACGGAAGGCCCGTGCAGCCGGTCTGACCTTGATGCAACATCGGCACGTGCAGTTATTGTTAAAGTGTCAACCCAATTCGCTGCAGCATCGTATTTTTGTGTGTAAACATTATTTTAAGTACGAGTCTGCTGGACGTGTACGTGATGAAGATAAGGTTTATCGAACAAATCCTCACACATTGGAGGAGCTGAAAGAAAACATTACGAATGAAATTAGGGGCATTACAGTGGAAGAACTCACTCGCGTCAGCCAGAATGTGGTTTCCAGATACAATGCCTGTATAACACAGGAAGGACGACACTTCCAACATATGTTACAAGGGAAGCCGCGCGCGCGTCACCGGCGGCTAATGCGGACTCCGTAGCGGAGAGTGAAAACACCGGTCGCCCAGTCTCAACTTATAATAAAGACCCTGTACCGTATATAGACCTAATTTTTTTCAAACAAACTTTTAGGGTATAGGCCCTAATGTAAAAAAGTAAATTAGTATTAGAGTAAGTTTAATTACAACAGTATGATTAATTTTTAATAGAATAACAATGAATGAATTTACCAGAATTTCTATATGCCTCAATTCATATAAAAATTAATTTTAGTATGAAACCATGAAAATGCCATCATGAAAATTTGTACACAACTTACTAAAGAGGTTTGGAATAAAATTATATTTTTTTCATAAAAATTAAAAATTCCGATTTTAAGTTTTTGATAAAATTTTTTTTGAGTTTTTGGAAGAAATATACAGTGATATGATACAGTCAAGTTACATGTCAAATTAAAGCCCTTGTAATTCTAAAAAGAATGGTACAAATTTTAGCTTTCTGGGACCAACTGTTTTTGAGTTACATGCTTTTTAAACCTATCTCAAAACGTTCCTAAAAACTGTCACTATGTAATTTTTCAAAAAAATTTACCTCAAAAACTATAAGTCCAAAAAATGTAAAAATCTATATTTTGTACCTACTCAGCTAATACTACCTCATATTAAAAAATCGTAACAATCTGATGACGTGATGTTTGGACCATTGGTTGATTTGGTGTGGAATGGCCTGTTCGTGGGAGGAGCCTAGTGCGCAGCATAAAACTATTTTTTCCCATGCTGCTGCTAAACTAGTGTAACTCCTAAATGCTGATTTTATTCTTGTCTTGTATTTACCAATGTAGGCCTATTATCTCGTATGAAATAACACACCAGGGCCCCATTTCATAAAACTCTACGTGTGACATATACGACAATTAGGCTATGTCAAATCTGACAAATTTGTCAATATGTCATGACAGTTCTATTTTTCATAAATATTACAACTTTTCCTTACATTACAGGCAGATTAATGTAAATTGTCAAGACTAAAAGAGCCCTTTTCATAAACGCGACAATTTTATGTCAAACCTAAAGATTACTTTAGTACCCTGTAGATGGCTCTCATATACTCGTGCGATAATCGATCTCAACATCGAATGTGATACCTGAGTAATCGATTATTACTACCGAAAATAATTGAATTATATTTCTCTTTGCAAAGTCACTGAAATTGAAAGTTAGGTTAACCCGTTGCCTAAAAATTCTGCGTGGTCTCATGTCAATTTTTTCATCACGCTCACTACTATACCAATATCACTACTACTAGTTTTCATTATTAACAAAACAATTTAGCAGGTTTATTAACAAGAAAGAGTTTGCCAAGTTATGCCACACATTTACAAACCTACTGGCTTGGCCTACATATGAAAGATTGCCTGTCACTTCTGCAATGACAATTCTACATTTTTGTAAATTTGTAAATATGTCAGCAAAAATTAATGTTTCATAAATGGTAGGCATCCTAAGATTTGACATGTTTGTCGAACTTATACCTGTAAACTCAAAACGTTTTGAGAAACAACAATATGTAAAATTGTCATACAAATCTACAAAATTGTCATGACATTTATGTAAAGTTGTCAGCTTTTATGAAAAATGCAATTGTCAAAATGTAAACTTGTAAAACAATTACATGTCACCTGTCACCTGTAAAATTGTAACTTCCATGAAATAGGGCCCAGGATTCATGTACAATCCAAGACTACTCAAACATCTGCCAAGTTTAGTTGACAGGTAGTCATGTTTGTGTCATTGAACATTTGGTTCCTATTGCTGAAGCCCAGCTGAGATGGCATCATCAAATTGTTTAGTGAAATACTCATACTGAAGACATACAATAACAGAAACAAACTGGGTTTCTACGTCTCTCAGCTATATTATCCCCAAAAAGCTAGAAAGTGCAAATGAATGGTCAACTTAGCTTTCTTACCTGCGTTTTACACTGTCACCTTCATTCCTATCCAGCTCAGAATCAACACAGTTAGTTAACTCAGTCCAGTCAGCATGTAGACCACATTTCCATCCTGTTGAGTATCGACTAAATAACCATATCTCATTTCGATTTGGTCTGAAACAATAACAGCGTTTCCTCTTCCTTTGACAGGTACAAGGTCTTTCCAGATCTAAATCTCTAACCAAATGTCTGCCAAATGATGTTCCACCAGTTTTTTGAATATGTAAGAAAACCATTACATCATGTGCATTCATGTCAAACTGAAAATTTTCATTCAAAACATCATCGTAACTTAGACCTGGACTCAAAACCTTGGAGGTGACTGGATTGGAATGAAGCGGTAATGGTTTTCCCAAATTATCTTGAATGGGTAAACGAAACGTCCAATCAGACCAGCTTGTATCTCTAGAGGTAAGTGCACAGACTTGTTCTGGACAGAAGTATCCAAAATATACAATTCCACTTACAGCCAACAAAATACACATTAAAACAATAACACGCAGCCTACTTCTGGATAGAGATTCCATTTTAATCTCATAAGTAACAGACTCACGGAGGTAAATGGCAAAATCCCTATCAAAAACTTGCACTTCAACACTTTTCTTTGCCATTTCTTATCAAAGTATACAAATGCTGGCTATCATTATGGAGGTAGTAAACGTTGTTTTAACAAATGCTCCATAATAATACAAGAGCACAGAGGAGTTTATGCCTACACTAGGTGAATGTGGCAGGCACCATCTAGGTTCCGAAAAAGTCGTGTGAACTGAAGAGCATTTTTTAGGAATTAGTGTGGCTTCCTTTACAGTTTCACATAATCAAAACAACATTTCTCTCCCTGTCTTCTCCATTGGTGGCCATATTACAAAATTATTATCCCCAACCTCAAGCGATCAGCCATCTAATCGATACTCGAAGAAAATTGAATGAAAACGGAATGTCGCACAATAGGGATGTTGCTCGCCAAACTTCTCCGGCAGATAGCATGGGCAAATACTCTCAATAGGGATGTAGCGAACTAGAACCAACAGATGTCTCCACTGCTCTAGCCGGTATGCGCTAGCCGTTCGTCACTTGTTTTTCGAGTTGTTGTCTGCTGGTTCCATGCTTTTAAATGGCGTTTCATCTTAGCAGACTGAAAAATACGTTCGAACTTTTCTTTTTTTGTAGCGGGTAAAACGCTACGAGGCGCATTTCTTTGTATACTGGACACTTCAGGAATATATTTACGTGAAAAAGCGTAAAGAAAAATTGCAAAAGATAGACGCTATATAAGTCGAAGAGAAGGTAGAATAAGCTGACAAATACTGCGAGAAATGTCGGCTATTAACTGCAATACTATGTTCCCTACGTACAAAATGTTTTGCAGATACGAATATTTATATACAGTGCTGCTAATTTGGCGATTGGGTATGATTCAAAATAACAAAAAGAATGTACATCTAGGGTTCAGACAGTAAAATACTAATTGATATACGTGATAAACACTGATTTATGTGGTGTGTATTCGCAGACATTTTTAATATTATTTATTTTCTATATCAAATGCATATTTAGCCTATAGCGTCATATTAAAAACGTATTCAAAATCAAAATATTAAAATATGTTTACATCACGAAAACTTACCTTTCCTGTCCCTCGTAGTTAAAAACGATGGGAACTTGGGAATCGATTAGGCCTTTTTTTCTTCTTCTCATTCCTCATTCTTTCTTGTCCCTTTTATTATCGGTAAGTTTATGCTAGATCATCGTTACATGATTTTCATTTCTAGTTATAAAACAGAATATTGTTAAGAATATTTCATTGCATGACATAGCAGATTATAAAGGCAGAATTTAATAATTGTCATACGTTAAGTTAAGTTATTGGCAACGCTATTGTCACAATTTTTATTCGAGGCCGTCAATCTAACTTGGCTATTTAGAAATCACAGAATTTATATTTTGATATCAGATGCAATAGAAGGCTACAGTAGCCTAATTTACACATATTTATACAGCAAAGTAAAATAAATAGGCCTAAAATAACTAAATAAATTAAACAGGGAAGTGGTCTAAAAATATAAAGGTGCACTAAAGATACAGTTTAACAAAGGTATAAAACTAACACAATGTACTGTAATTATCATTGCGTTACTAGGTAATTTTTATTTATTTATTGTAATTTATTCTATTTTTAAATGGCCTATAACATCTTCTCGATGCTCACGGCAAATTTAATATTAATTTAAAATTAAAGAATATCTAATCCCCGCACTGCATATAAATATTCATACATTGATAACATATTACTGCAAGTCGAGTACAAAATAATGTCGTCTGTATCGGAAATATCTCACAATATTTGTTCGTTAATCCTTCCTTTTTAGTGTTATTTAGAGCCTATCTGCTGTGGTTTTTCTTTCGTATTTTTGACACTTCAACATTCTAGAAGGGCCCAGTAGACAAGGAAGTACGTATAGTAGCCTCGTGTCCTCTATAAAAATATAAAATTACGAACATATTTTTCGGACTGAGAAGTTGGAGCGCCATTTAAAAGCATGAAGCCAGCAGAAGAAAACTGGAAAAACAAGTGACGAACGTCTAGCGCATACCGGCTAGTACACCCACGCCATCTGTCGGAGAAGTTTGGCGAGCTACATCCCTATAAGAATAATATTGATAATTGCGCACAATGTGCATTATTTGGTTAGATCTTCACAAACTCGCTGATGGAAGTCTTTCTTTCTTCACAATCGAGTATGTGATATCTATTGCACTCCCTCCCACATAATGAGCACACACACGATTCTCCGGGGTCATGAAATCGGGTTGTAGCACACAGTTTAAAATGGAAGTCGTGCACGGCCAGACCAATCACTATATATCTTTTTTCAAAGTTTGTACGCATCCAGTCTTGATTCATCATAGCGTCCGATGTATAAAATTCTTGCCATATGAGTCTCTTCTTCTCTTCTCGTTCCTCGAGTGTTTTGCTCCAGCTGTCCGTATGAGGTAGCAGCAACTTGGTTCTGATGTCTTCTATAAAGTATGTTTCCCTCGCCAGAACATAGACCAGTCTTGAGGGAGCGAATTTTGATAGGCAGAGGGCTCAATAAGAATACCGCCCACTCTACTCTATTCCCTTTGTTCAAACTGTCCACTAGCACAGAGATGCCATCTGTTGAGTGGGAATGGGCAGCAGTCTCAGAAGCTACTTAATGGACCTATATAGCTGCAGAAATAAATTTGTTTTTCAAAGTCCTGATGACACAGTAACTTATTTTTGTGCTTGATAATGCAGGAATTAGGTCGGGAAAGAACATAATTTACACTACCGCTAAACTAACTTAAAAAGCAATGGGCCCTGATAAAATATGCAACGAAATCATCAAACAGACAGAAGATCACCTACTCCATCGATGGACGGACCTCTTCAACAAATGTATGACCACGGGAGTGATACCTGACAGCTGGAGGACAGCAACTATAAAAATCCTGTACAAGGGGAAAGGAGATAAAGACGATGCCAACTACTACAGGTGCAGTTGCGCTAGAGAATAATATATTCAAAATATACACTAAACTACTGACAAAAAGACTAGAAAGGGAAGCAAAAATACCAGAGTGCCAGTTTGGATTCACTCCAGGCAAGAATACAACACAAGCGTTAGAATACCTGATAGGTGAAATAGAAGAAGCACTCAGATTGCCTAGGAGGAAATACTATGCAGTTTTTGTGGACTACCGGAAAGCATTTGATCTAATTGACAGAGAAATCCTTTACAGAAAACTGAATAACATGATTGGAGAAGATCACTACATAGGAGAAATTGTAAAAAACATGCTAACATACAACGACGTAAAAATAGACGACGGCATCACAGAATCAAAGCCCATCAGACAGACAAACGGTGTACTTCAAGGGGACCCGATAAGTCCACTCCTGTTTAACATCGCTACCGCAGACATTGTAGACATTACCAACAATGAACCAGAAGTGACATTGATTATGTATGCAGATGATATGCTGATAGGAAGCACAAACAAAACCTCACTACAGAAAACTCTGGAAAAGCTAGAGAGATGGACAGAAGAAAACAGCTTCCATATCAACATGGACAAAACAGTCCATATGACATTTAGGAAAGGAGGAAGAGCGTCTGCAACAGATAACCTGATGATATATGATAAACCTATCAAAGTTGTGAATGAAACAAAATATCTAGGAGTCACGCTACAGACTACGACCTCATCTTTCAGCCACCACATTCAGGAGAAAACAACAGCAGCAATAAGAGCTATGTACAACATGAAGGACCCACATAGATTGTCATTAACAACAGCCATGCTATTCTTCAAAACTGTAATAACACCAATAGTAGCCTATGGCATCAATATAATCTGGAATAAACTAACCTTCAGTGACCTACAAAGAATAGAAAAAGTAAAAGCAAGATTTCTGAAATATATTATGAGAATCGGAAAAAATGCCCCTTCACGATTAACATACGAACTAGCCGGGGAGACGTTCTATATAGAGGATATCAGACTACAAATGCTACTACCATCTACTGGACCGTACAAAAAACTCATGGAAGCAAGGGAAAATAAGAGGAAGCAGATAAATCAAGAATTCTACGGCACGGGCGCTATGGTGGACAAGAATTGGCGCAAAGAAAATCAGGACCAAAGACATGCAATCACAAGATACGCTGTGCACGGCTTCCATTTCAAAATATGTCATACCAAAAGTTACCACGAACCTAGTGAACAGTGTGTCTGTAAATTGTGTAATATGCGATGTGAACAATATCACTTATTAAGATGTTCTAAGAATACAAGATCGTTGAATGATATTAGCAAAAACTAAAAAGAAACCCAAAAACTAATGCCCACTCGGGCGAACCTTTTAACTATTATTAAACTAACTTAATTAAATGACGATAACGCTAATTTTTTAAGTAAAACTTCTTTAGCCGCGGTAGGGGTAAATCGAGAGCTTGTGTAACGCTCAAAATCGTCACGAAATTAGTGAGGTGTGACGGAACGGACTGCACAGAAAACAATCAACTCAATCCAAAACTGAAAAAGTCCAAAAATTTAAAAATCCAAAATTTAAAAAGTTAAAAAATCCAAAATTAAAATATACAAAAAATTAAAAATTAAAGATCCAACATTTAAATAATCTAAAATTTCAAAATCAAAAGATTCAAAGAACCAAAATTAATAAGTCCAAAATTTAAAAAATAAAAAATCCAAAATTAAAAAAATCTTAATATCCAAAATTTAAAACATAAATATCCAAAATGATAAAATTCTAAAATATAAAAATAAAAAAGATTAAAAATTAAAAATAAAAAAAAACACAAAACTAAAAAAAATTCAATTATCTAAAATGTAAAAAAAAAATTAAAAATCCAAAATTAAAGAATTAAAAGATCAGAAATTTAAAAAATCCGAAATCTAAAAAATCCAAAAACCCAATATTAAAAAGTCCAACAATACAAAATTTGAAAAATCCAGTAATCCAAAATTGAAAAAAAAACTTTCACTTCTGCCGCATGGCGTTCCACACACACTTTTTTTTTAATAAGTATCAAAACTAATTGTTTCACTTTAATACATTTTCGAGAAAATCAGCTTTAAATTTTAATTCATACGATTTGCAAGATACTTTGTACAATATATACTTTTTTTAATTTGAAATTTTTACATGTAAAACAATTCGGATGGTAAGCCAATATAGATTTAATATAGATTCTTCAACAAGGGAGACTACAGCGTCAAACATATCTGTGGTGCCCCACATCGAGTGCATCGTGGAGCAACCGGTATCCCAGAGGGCTGGGAAACTTACCATGGAGCAGCAACCAGCACCAACGTTAATTTCCACTGAGGGCCCTGGTATTCCCGTCTCAAGCAAAGGGCATATCGTCGAGCTACCAGCACACGCATCTCAGAAGCCTACTTCAACAGAAGTGGGTTTTATAAATTCTTCATTTACGACTACAACAGAATGCAATTCATCTGGCATTCCTAGCCCCTGCATTGAGCACAGCGTAGAGCTACCAGCACCAGCTTTGCGGAGAGCATATTCTGTTGGAGAATGCCATATGGACTCTTCAAGCGTTTTAGTAGAATCCAAATCAAAAAGACTTTCAAAACTTCCGACTAAACTTGCAAATGATTTTTTACTGTAACTGACCATCCTGTCATTAACTCAATCAATAGCTCAGCAGGAAACTTTAAAGTTACTCCACATCAGGATGAGGTGAAAGTATCCGAAATAAAAGTAAGTGATCTTTCAAATATGCCCCCTGCTAATATACTCCTTTACCATCAGAATGTCCAATCACTTAATAACAAAATCAATGAAATTGAAATCCTTCTGTCAACCAAACTTTTAAATACAAGTGTATTATACTTTACTGAACATTGGCTTAGGGAGGATGCCCTGCAACACACAATAATACCTAACTTCACTCTTGCTGCTAATTCAAGCAGAAAAACATTTACTCACGGGGGTAACTGCATTTTCATAAGGAACTCTCTTTCTTTTGCTAATCTTGACATTCTGAACAACCTAAACATCGAAAAAGACTTTGAAATTTCAGGCCTAACATTACCAGACTACAATATTGCCATTATATGTATATACAGATCACCATCAGGTGACCTAAAAAATTTTCTTACCACTCTAGAAATTGCCCTCAATAAAACTAAACTTCTTTATAAAACACTTGTATTATGTGGAGACCTCAACATTGATTTTAGCAAAAAGTCTAAAACCTTATCAGAGTTATTGGACCTACTATTAGCTTTCAATCTTAAACCAGCCGTTCATTCGCCAACTCGCACGACACCGCACTCCTCATCAACCATAGATCAGATCATATTAAATACAGATATAAATCTCTGTCAAATCGAAATTCTAAACACTGGTTTCAGTGACCACTATGCTCAACTGCTAACCCTTCCTATTTCACTGAACAATCCTAAAAGAACAGAAGTTACTGAAAAAAGAATATTTAGTGAACAAGCAATCGAGTATTTCAAATTCTTACTAAAGAAAGAAACTTGGGTTGAAGTCTACCTAAATGAAGACACTTCTCAAAAATTTGATATCTTTCTTAGCACCCTTCGCTACTATATTGACATTGCCTTTCCAAAAAAGCTTGTAAAAGTCATTACAAATACCAGTAACAATAAATGGATCACATCAGGCATCAAAAAGTCATGCGAAACAAAACGTCATCTATATGAATTGTCTAAAATCAGAACTAACGATACAGATTTTAATAACTTCTTCAAGAAATTTAAATTAACTTTGGCTAGTGTGATAAGGGAAGCTAAAAAACGAACTAATCATGATTACATTAAAAACTCTAACAATAAAATGAAAGCGTCATGGAACGTAGTCAAAAAAGAAACTACCAACATCAGGAAAGGGGTTGAACCAAACATCACCCTTAACAACAATTCGCACTGTATCTCTGATCCCATAAATATTGCTAATTTCTTTAACACTTACTTTGCAAATATAGCCGAAGACCTCATATCAAAAAATACTCACAACAGATCATCACACACAATTCCATCCTCTTTTCCTATAAATCAGTCTTCAATGTTTCTTGCCCCAACAAATGAAGGCGAAATCATCAATATCATAAAAAATTTGAAATCTAAACACACTTCAGGAATCGACGACATACCTGACTCTCTTGTCAAAAAATGTTCACAACTGATTATCCAGCCCTTAACTCATATCTGCAATGAATCCCTCAAAAATGGAAATTTTCCGACATGTCTAAAGACATCTATAATAAAACCCCTGTTTAAAAAAGGTAAAAAAGATAATATTTCAAACTATAGGCCCATAGCATTAGTATCAGTATTCTCTAAAATATTAGAAAAAATTTTCAACTCACGCTTACTAAGTTTCCTTGAAAAGAACAAACTATTATCTGAGTCCCAACATGGTTTCAGAAAAAATCGTTCTACAGAATCAGCCATCTTCAAATTTTTGTATGATGCCCTTAAAGCTGTTGACGAGAAAGAATTTACTTCTGCCATATTCTTAGACCTCTCCAAAGCATTCGACTTAGTTGACCACAAGAAACTCCTACTAAAGCTTGAAAATTTTGGAATTAGGGGGTTGCCAAATAAATGGCTTGAGACATACCTGTGCAACCGCCTTCAATTAACAGAAATTAAGCATTCGCAAGACAATGTAACTAGTTGCTATCGCTCCAATCTATTAAAAACGAAGTTTGGTGTCCCACAGGGTTCAATATTAGGACCTATCCTATTTATACTTTTTGTCAATGATTTCTGTCTGATTGATCCAAACTCAAGCTCAATTTTATTCGCAGATGACACAAATATCCTGATTAAAGCTCCTCATGAAAGCGCCTTTCTAAACTCCATAGGTATCACTACACACCAAATTACTAACTACTTTTCATTTAACCATCTTGTTATTAATCTAAATAAAACCGTCTGTATGGACTTCCACTCGACTCGAAACAATAAACACTCCACTCAAATAACACTCTGCAATCAGACAATTGAGAAAGTTGAATGCACAAAATTTTTAGGACTATGGATTCAAAATAATTTACATTGGGATATTCACATTGATGAAGTAAATAAAAAGCTCTGTAAAACCACCTACTTAATGAGAATTTTATCCAACTGTACTAGTAAGGAAACTCTCAGAATAGTTTACTTTGCATACATCCACTCTCTCCTTGCATATGGGTTAGCATTTTGGGGAAGATCATCTTCAGCTATTAAATGTTTCAGAACCCAAAAGAAAATAATTAGAATAATGGAAGGGCTAAATTCAAGAGCTTCATGTAAACCCCTATTCAAAAACCTCGGCATCCTCCCACTACCATGTTTGTACATATATCAAAGCTTAATGTTAATTAGTAAAACTACAATAGATGGCCACTCTCCATTTGTAAAAAACAATGAAGTACACTCGCACTACACCAGACACCGTTCTGATTTTTATTCACAACACCACAGAATCACTCTATTTCATAAAGGAACCTTTTACTCTGTAATTAAATTATATAACAGTCTTCCAAAGCAGCTCAAATTAATCCACCGAAAACCCTCATTCAAAAAATCCCTTAAGGCATATTTGATAGACAATTGCTTTTATTCAGTTGAGGAATACCTTACAAAAAATGCATAGGTACTTTAGATTCATCTTGCAATTATTATAAACAATAATATTTCTTATTATTTTAGCTTAGTCTAGTTTAATTATATGTTGACTTGTCCAATATCAAATTGTACGTTGTACATAGTGATTCTCAGGACCAATAAAGAATTTGAATTTTGAATTTGAATTCAATGAACATCTGAATGAATCAGTCTTGTACACACTCTAATTAACGATTTTACTTATTTCACTCTCAAAATAACTATTACAACCATAGACGGCACATATCATGCCACCTACATAACCGGACATTTTCTTTAGGCCTATGTTGTATCATAATGAATAGAATGAGAAAGTGTGATGTCTCCACCGCTAATACAATGGTGGGTATAGGGAGAGCGGCGGTCCACCGAAACACTGGCAGCACCTTCGTTTGCGTTTCAACTTCTCAATGCTGCATCATGATAGTTTGGCATCTTATGATTAAACTCGCAATCTTTAATTAACCCTTGGTCCTATTTCTGTGAAATTTGTGCAGAAATAATCTGCACAACACAGTCCTTCTGATGGTTAAAACAGAGACTTAAAAAATGCGGACATAAATGTTTTTATTTCGTTATATAAACATCACCAATTACACAAAATTCATGGAGGGTGAAACGGAATTTGACTATGCGACAATTTTTTTCATTTTTGTGTCCCGTAAAAACTTCAAGCGAGAAAGTTTTAGTTAAATATTTCAACTTTATTTTAAATTCAGTACCACCTTTATATCTTGAATGGCTTACGAGTAATTGAGTGGTAATTATTCCGAGCGCTACAGCTGAATAAATGATGTGGGACGATCGTGAAATGTTGAGGGTGAAGCAAATTTGACTATGCGAAATTTATTATTTTATTTTTGTGTCCAGAAAGAGATCAAGCGTGTAAGGTTTAGTGGAATATTTGGATCTTATTATAAATCGAGTACCACCTATATATCTAGAATGGTTAACGAGTAATAGTAATTACTCTAAAGCTAAAGCTATCAGAATGGTATTAAGGTATTAGCAGGTATCTTTTCCATAAAATACTAGCAATAACGTAAAATTTTTTACATAATTTATTCGTGGACTCAATAATAATACTATATTAACTGACTACTTGTACCTGTACTGCAAGATTGACCCGCTGGGGAAAAGGAGTAAATCTGCACTACTTTTATTTACGCATTTATTGGATTATTTATCATATTTTCTGTTCACTTATGTTAGTAATTTTTATGTATAATTATTATAGCAAATGTCTTATTAGTTTAATATATTGTTCCTTTTTTTAATAATATAATTTAACAACATAAGGCATACATCAGTTACAGCGAACGGCGAATGGTCGAGGGTTTGAGCAAATAGCGGGCTGTAGTTAAGGCAAGAGGATTTAATTTTTTTATGAAAAAATCAGGGAAAATGCTTTGAAATATTGTGTGATATATGTAGAATGCATTGCAAAACAATTGTTGCGTATGTGCGTCTTTATCGGATGTTGAGACGCCAATTTTAAAGATCAAGCGCCCTATTTTTGTAGTGCTGCTTATGAAATTTTTCCGTGCCCTGCAATTCACAAACCATCCCTTAGTTTATATTATCTCTGTTCACATAATTTGTACACAGATCTACACTTTTGACCATGTTTCATCTACATAGCTTACCCCATACAGCCAGGAGAAAATTAATATTAATATAAATAATATTACTAATAATACAATATTAATCCAAATTAATACTCAGTAATATTCTTATACAATGTAATATTAATATTAATTTATAAAATATCCCTTAGCTGTTTTCTACCCTAATTATACGTTGTTATTTCTATACAAATGTACATTCTTTAACAAATTCTCATCAAATTATACTAACATACCCTCTACCCTATTTTCTAGGCAACAAAATATTAGATCAACATCCCTTAGCTGTTTCAAACCTATATTATATAATTGTTCATTGCTTGTGAACATATTCGATTTTTGGAAAGATGAGGAACGAAATGTTACGGTCAAGCTTCTTGCAATCTGAGAAATTACTGTTACACACGGCCATGTTTATTTATGGAGATGAGATCTTCCAAGACGTGTAAAGCAGCCCGAAAATTGTCAAAAGCATCTAAGAATTCAATTTAGATAAGGTGAGTCATTTTGAAATAGATTAATGTATTATTTTGTTTAAGAATGTTTGCAATTTTTCCTATACCGCCCGTAGTAATCTTGCTCCCGTGAATCTCAAGCAGAGTAACTGCTACCTAGCGGCGGAACCAGTGAACTACCTCAGTCATCACACTTTCTCCTCTATTCATTATGGTTGTATTTATTATTTTACTCAGGGGTGCCCACCCCCCAAAACTTCATTGCTCACCCCCAAACTTCATTGCTCACCCCCAAACTTCATTGCTCACCCCCAACCCAATTGCCTGTCGACAAGGGCGCCCATATGATATTTTCTAGGGGGGGGGCAATTTTTTTAATTAATTAATTTTTTGTCGCTTTAACTTCTTGGACCACTTTGTATTTTATAATAATAATATAATAAGTAGCCAGAAAATAATTGCGCGGAGGGTCGGAAGTGCCGGGGGGTTTGGAATACCCCCTAAAGAAGGGCCGGGGGTCCATCCCAGAAATTTTTTAAATATTGAACTAATGAAAATGACATTTTACGTTATTTTAGCACGCAAAAACTAGTTAAGAAATTTGTTTACCATACCATAGACATGCCAATGTAAACGAGAAAATGTTACCTAAGTCGGATGTCCACCCCGGGAAATTTTTAAATATTGAACTAATGAAAATCACATTTTACGCTATTTTAGCACTGAAAACTAGTTATGAAATTTGTTTACCATACTCTAAGACATTTCAATGTACGTAAGAAATCATTACCTAGGTGGGGGGTCCAGCCCCGGAATTTTTTTAAATATTGAATGAATGAAAATCACATTTTACGCTAATTTAGCACTAAAAAACTAGTTAGAAAATTTGTTTACCATACTCTAAGACATGCCAATGTAAACAAGAAAATGTTACGTAAGTCGGGTGTCCACCCCCGGGAAATTTTTTAATGTTGAACTAATGAAAATCATATTTTACTATATTTTAGCACTGAAAAACTAGTTAGCAAATTTGTTTACTATACTCTAAGACATGGCAACTTAAACATGAAATTGTTACCTAAATTATAATACTTATTACTATTTATAAGAAAAGTTAAATAGCACATGGAACAGTGGACATAATAGGCTTACTCATTATGTTATGAAAAGAAAATAACTGCTATATCATAACTTATTTGACACACCAACAAATCTTGTTTAATTAAATAAATATATTTTTTAAATACAAATGAGGCATCAGGATCCAAAAAGCTTCTTATCCATTTTGTATGATTTTTCACAAACCACGAAAAACGTTTATATAAGGTTTTCTGAAATATTCTGCTTAAACCTAAAGTTCAAACAATAGCTAACAACACAAAGAATCAGACTGCAAAGTTTAATCCTTCAAACTTTAAGGGTTATGTCATAATAAGGAATAATATTTTGGATAAGAAGTTATTTGGAACTGTACACTCAACAAGGCGGGTTCTGGAACTGCAACGCAGGGATTAGAGGGTATTTGGCACGAAAACCTACCTTCTATCTTCAAGAAAACCTATTTAATTTTCACAAAAGATGCCATGGTGTGGTTATAATTTATATTATTAAAATATTCATACGTTCTTAACTGCTGACATAAAAAGCCAGAATGAAAAAATAACTCCAAGAACCAAACATTTCAATTGAATATAATGTCCAGTATGTAACAAAGGAACGGATGGCTATGTTCTAATATTCATCGTCGATATAGCAAGGCCATAAGTGCACTTTAGATAAGTTTACGATTTATAATGAGGGAGATACGACGTAGCTTGGAACATTATTTTTTAACAGGATGATGGACAAGATGGAGTAGATTCAGAAACCATTGCTAACTCAATTTCGATCAAAAGTGGATATGACGGTTTTTGGAACCTGGTGCCTCAAATATAGAATTTTAGGTTTTGACTCTTGGGAGTCTGAACCCCCCTTTCCTATCCACTGTGGATTCTGCTTCCATGTTGTCGATTTGGTATACTTCTGCAATTCAAATAATTGTCTTAAAAGAAAAACACCTGACTATAATAATTAATAATATACATTTTTTCCTTGCGCCCCCCGGGTATGGGCGCCCATGGCTGTCGAAATTCTTGATCTTTATCTTTATAAAGAATTAAAAGAGACCTTTTGAAGTAATAGAACTTGACCGTTTTTATTTTTAACATATAAAACTCTAATTTTGCAACAATTTTCAACCCCCGGCCAGAAAATTCATAACACGATAATATTCCCCCCCCCCAGAAATTTCAATGACGCAGTCTGCGTCTTAACCCACCCCCCGTGGGCACCCTGTTTTACTAGAATTTATATTATATTTTCGTACACAAAACACAACAGACAAACGTTAACTATATCAGCTGACGAGTAACTGCCCATTCCTGCTCACTGGCGGCGCTAGTAGTAGCGTGTCCCGGAAAAAGACAAGGAGTGGACGGAATTACCAAATACTCGTATTTGACGGAACTATGTACATAATTTATTGCATCAATGTGGAAGATATCACGCCATGAATTGTGCTAATAAAAGAGTATCACTAGCACAGCTGTGCCAGTAACCAAATCCCGAACTATGCACATTGTGCGCAATTCCTTATTATTATTATAATTTATTGCATGCACATTGTGCGCTATTCTTATATTATTATGAATAGGGATGTAGCTCGCCAAACTTCTCCGACAGATAGCGTGGGTGTACTAGCCGGTATGCGCTAGACGTTCGTCACTTGTTTTTCCAGTTTTCTTCTGCTGGCTCCATGCTTTTAAATGGCGCTCCAACTTCTCAGTCCGAAAAATATGTTCGTAATTTTATATTTTTATAGGGGACACGAGGCTACTATACGTACTTCTTTGTCTACTGGGCCCTTCTAGAATGTTGAAGTGTAAAAAATACGAAAGAAAAATCACAGCAGATAGGCTCTAAATAACACTAAAAGGGAAGGATTAACGAACAAATATTGTGAGATATTTCCGATACAGACGACATTATTTTGTACTCGACTTGCAGTAATATGTTATCAATGTATGAATATTTATATGCAGTGCGGGGATTAGATATTCTTTGATTTTTAAATTAATAATAAATCTGCCGTGAGCATCGAGAAGATGTTATGGGCCATTTAAAAATAGAGTAAATTACAATAAATAAATTAAAATTACCTAGTAACGCAATGATAATTACAGTACGTTGTGTTAGTTTTATACCTTTGTTAAACTGTATCTTTAATGCACCTTTAAATTTAAAGACCACTTCCCTGTTTAATTTATTTAGTTATTTTAAACCGATTTATTTTACTTTGCTGTATAAATATGTGTATATTAGGCTACTGTAGCCTTCTATTGCATCTGATATCAAAATATAAATTCTGTGATTTCTAAATAGCCAAGTTAGATTGATGGCCTCGATTAAAAATTGTGACAAAAGCGTTGCCAATTTAATAGGCTACATAACTTAATGTATGATACTTATTAAATTCTGCCTTTATAATCTGCTATGTCATGCAATGAAAAATTCTTAACAATATTCTGTTTCATAACTAGAAATGAAAATAATGTAACGATGGTTTAGCATAACTTACCGATAATAAAAGGAATAAGAAAGAATGAGGAATGAGAAGAAGAAAAAAAGGCCTAATCGATTCCCAAGTTCCCATCTACGAGGGACAGGAAAGTTAAGTTTTCGTGATGTAAACATATTTTAATATCTTGATTTTCAATACGTTATAATATGACGGTATAGGCTAAATATGCATTTGATATAGAAAATAAATAATATTAAAAATGTCTGCGAATACACACCACATAAATCAGTGTTTATCACGTATATCAATTAGTATTTTACTGTTTGAACCCTTAGAGGTATATTCATTTAGTTACTTTGAATCATACCCAATCGCCAAATTAGCAATACTGTGTATAAATATTCATATCTGCATAACATTTTGTACGTCGGGAACATTGTAATGTACTTAATAGCGGGCATTTCTCACAGTATTTGTCAGATTATTCTTCCTTCTTTTCGACTTATATAGCGTCTATCTTTTGCAATTTTTCTTTAAGTTTTTTCACGTAAATATATTCTGGAAGTGTCCAGTATACAAAGAAATGCGCCTAAATGTAGTAGGGTTTTACCCGCTACAAAAAAAGAAAAGTTCGAACGTATTTTTCAGTCTGCTAAGATGAAACGCCATTTAAAAGCATGGAACCAGCAGACAACAACTCGAAAAACAAGTGACGAACGGCTAGCGCATACCGGCTAGAGCAGTGGAGACATCTGTTGGTTCTAGTTCGCTACATCCCTATTACTTTGAATCATACCCAATCGCCAAATAAGCAGCACCTGTATATAAATATTCATATCTGCATAACATTTTGTACGTCGGGAACATAGCAATGCAGTTAATAGTGGGCATTTCTCACAGTATTTGACAGCTTATGCTTCCTTCTTTTCGACTTATATAGCGTATATCTTTTGCAATTTTTCTTTAAGCTTTTTCACGTAAATATAATTATTCTGGAAGTGTCCAGTATGAATCTGGTCCTGGCATTCGGAGGTCTGTCATGTCTACTCACTCGTCATCCATGACGATCACGATTCTCCAATCACCACTCAGCATTCACCTTACAGTTTTACGCGAGAGATTCCACCACATTAGCATTGCTTGTGGATACATGCTTGTTCTATTCTTAACGGCTTTTTTATGTGAAATGTGATATTAACTACGTGTGGTATCTGTTTGTGCGAAGGGAGTTGTATGTCTTGTTGACTTTATTACACTAAAATGTTTCGTACAAAGAAGGATATTGATCGTCATGTACAAGAAGCATTGCGGAAAGTGAAAAATGAACACGACGTAAGTTTCCGCCATTCCTATTTCAGATCATAATATTGCTTATTATTGATTTTTAGATGTACTTACAAATCAAGATTTATTTTCCAGTACTTAATGGATGATAAGCTTGCTTATCTGTTCATGAATGGTTCAATATGCAGCGTTAATCGAAGGAGTATTGCTACCTACAATTACGCCGGTAACCCTACCCGCAATTCTTTATTGTTTGCATTGCATGTTATAAATAAATAAAGAGGAATTGCGCACATACATCGCCGTAATAAATCATGAGTACATAAGATTTATAATCACTTCAAGGGCCCCCAGATCGGCGAAACGGTAGAATCGGGCGCGCCCGAGTTTTCCTTCCACTGAATAATAAAATACCCTTGCACCAAACCTAATTTGGGCATAAACCAAATATCGGGTGCCAAATAGGCTCCGCCCATCCCGCATTCCGTTGCCATGGCGACAGCAGCTGTCGGCCGGTGACCTCTCGCTCGGCTCTCGCACCGATCTTCTTCCGACCGTTCCCGAACGTACTCCCGACCGTGTCCGCCTTCACTCGACACTCAACACTACCCCTATTGAAAATACGATTCCCACGATGCGAGAGTGCCCCTTGTACCAAATATACCCACCTAAGTATTTACAAATTTTTTTACGATCTTACTACTCGTCATGTATTACACGTCTCTGTAGTACAAAGGCTAGAAGTTTTCTCGATTTTTATTGCAATGAGCCCTCGTGGTGTAGTGGTTAAGGCGATGGACTAGAACGCTAGCGGTCCCCGGATCGAATCCCCGTAGGTGCGAAAATGACTAGGATAGGAATAGGTCCCAAATAGGTAGGTAGGGTGAAGGAGAGAAAGGAGGTAATAGGGAGGAGAGGAGGAGAAGAGGAGGAAAGAGATAAAAGGAGAAAATAAAAAAAATAATTTTCTTGTGTTTCTGCTATTTCCGCCAGATGTATCTGCGCCGCTACTACTAATTCCACCATTACCTACTAGATGTCTCCCACTGTTTCATTTAGTTAGTCCCCGCCCTAAACCCCTCCTTCCCGGGCGGGTCCCGATAGCGAGTATGGGAGGAGCCTATTTGGCACCCGATATTTGGTTTTTCCCCTAATTTGTCACGACTATAAACAACAAAATAATATTTCATAATAAAAAAAAATACCCTTGCACCAAAAATCATATTTCACAATTATAGGAGTGGGAGTGAAAACTCGGGCGCGCCCGATTCTACCGTTTTCCCACCAGCTGTCAACCCAAAAGGACGTAATATTATTATAGCTGGGCCTTGCATTATTTACATTATTGGCAGCAGCCTTTCTAATCGTGGCGAATTGGTAGTATGGGCCACGAACTCCTCCCCTTCCACCTGATACTCGCCTGGCTGCTTCCCCTATCCAGCCGGCTGCTTCTAGCATGTCTCCTAGCTACCCGCCAGCCTTTGCTAAGTGCCAGTAATAATAATAAAGTAGGAAGAGCGCACGACAAGTTTATAGTTTATGACACACCCTGCTCCCCTTTCCATCAGCGCGGTTGCCTTCCCCGCCAAATAACTCGTTAAAACTCTTTCAGAAGGGTGCGTATTATTCTGCAGTACAGATATATAACAAGCTTCCGAACAACATTAAATTATTATGTATTCAAAGAAAGATCAAACCTTTCAAAACAGCTGTCAAGGAATTTTTAATAACTCACACCTTCTACAATTTGGAGGAATATTTCCAGCTTGGATAAATTTGGCAGCTTGCAGTTTCTGTAGACCTATATTATTGTTATAACATGCATGTATTTTTTGATCTGACGTGTTCTATATCCTTGAGCCCCGCTCAACACAGGATCTACAGGACGAGATATCTACATCTACATCTACATCTACCTGCCTGCATGCTCGCTTCCCGTCACTGCCTACCGCGCATCTTCCCGCACGCATCTTCCCTGCTATAGCGCATGCCGGCCGCTACTAAGAGCCGGTAATGCAGCTTGCTGTGTTAAGCCCGCAGCTTGCTCTAATAATTGCAATTACCATTTCACCGAACAATTAAAAAAATACCCTTGTACCAAACATCATATTTCACGATCTTTAAACACCGATTTGAAAGAAAAAAAAATTCACAATAACAAAAGACCCTTGCACCATACATAATATTTCACAATTTTTAAAAACGATTATAAAATACAAAATAAAATTTCACGAATTATAGAAAATGTCGAACAATTAAAAAAAATACCCTTGTACCAAACATCATATTTCACGATCTTTAAACACCGATTTGATATATAAAAAAATCGAAATTTACATAATATTTCCCAATTTTTAAAAACGCCGTGTTATGACATAAAACATGGCTTAATTGACGCAGAAAAATTCCTTTGCACCAACACTACTCTTTTCATAACAAACAAAACATTTCAAAATTTGAAAAAGCGATTCTTGCGTTAACACTCGTGAATGCATGAAATCACCCCTATAGTAACTCAAATATATGAAATCTTTCTTCACTGCTCAACTGTCACTCGTGGCGTAGAGCGTTAAGACTCCTAGCTATAACGCTAGGGGTTCCGAGTTCGAATCCCGGTCGATCCAAAATTTACGGTTAGGAATAGGTCTCGAATAGGTAGGTAGGGTGAAGAGGAGGTGAGAGGAAAGAGACGGGAAAGAAAGAGAAGAAGAGAATAAAGGAGAAATACATTATTTTTCTCTTTCACCAATTCCATACTAGATGCCGCCACCGTTGCTACTCTGCTAGTAGTTCTAATGTTGCCGCTAGGTGTCTCCCCACCCAAAACGCCTACTTTCCACGCGGGTCCCGTTAGAGTAGTAGTGGTGGGGGACTCTGGTGAGTCGCAATACATATTTCTCCCGAGCGCACAATGTGCATTTGGGACATGACTTAGTTCTCGGTGCAGAACTTCACTAATGTTTCTGTGCGGAGTCTGCAGTTCATTGCATGATATCTCCCACACTCAGAGCCACAGTCCATGCTGGGTTCATAAAATTCTTTATGCAACATAGTCTGTGATGGAAGCCATGCACAGCAAAGTGCCGGTAATAATATTTCACAATAAAAAAATACCAATTATTGGGTAGCTATAATCTAGATTTCATAGTAGCCTAAACTTTCCAACGAGAATTCAGAACGACTTCCAAACAACAATAGATGATATATTCATAGATATAGAAAAACATTTTCAGCCTTACTAATAAAAGCTGCTTATACCTGCGTTGAACGGTTGTTTGGTTGTTCACCGTGCAAGTTCTGCATAAGCCGCATTACCAATAATAGGTGTGTAACTGCCGAGGTTTGTAAGTCCAACGTCATCAAATACGTCATGCTTTTCATGACGTTACTAGCCTCAGGCTATGAAGGGACTGCTGAACGCCATCTATCGGTGTAGCGGGCAAACAACGATGGATCGTCTGCAGACTAATTGTAGTTTCAGTATTTCATTATATTGTTTTCAGAAAGCTGTAATCATGGGTACAAGTATGGAAATATGTCCCGCAAACAAGGAACAATGTTTATAATTCTGCTAAAGTAGCCCAGAATGTTTCATAACAAGTTACCTTAAGAATGGATGCATAACCTCAAAATTCAATCTCAGACATCTACGAAGCGACCGGCTGTTACGCATATCGGCCATCTTGATTATTTACGTCAAGTTTAAACAAGGGGGCCAGGCTGTGTAAAGGTTGCACACATTCAGCCTTATGCAACGATTATTAGTACACTTTCTTTCCTCAGCTGTGTATATTCCTGGTATAAATGTTACAACTGGATTATTAGTAAGACTGTTTAATTTTAAAGTACTTCCAATATTAAATGGATTATCAGATCATGATGCACAAATGTTAGTGCTGAACAATAATAAAGTAAATTCGAACAGTAAACATGCTCATAGTAATATGACTAGAATGAATGACGATTCAATTTTAAATTTCATACAAGATATTGCGAATTTAAACTGGGAATCTATGTTATCCTATGACAAAGTAGATAGTAAATTAAGTGAATTCCTAAACATAGTGTCACGACATTTTGAGGCAAATTTTCCAAAAAAGAAAACTGCTAATTTACCTAATTCAAGGAATAACACATGGTTAACTGCTGGTATTAAAATATCATGTGCAAACAAAAGAGAGCTCTACCTAAAATATAGAACCAGTAACAACCAAACTCATAAGGAATACTATAAAAAGTATTGCAACATACTGAAGAAAGTAATCAAAGAAGCAAAAAGTAGGCATTTTTCACAAGTAATTAATAAATCAAATAATAAAGTTAAGACTGTATGGAATATAATAAAAAACGAAACAGGGAGAACAAAGGGAAACAATGATTGTACATCATTAATATACCAAGACAGAAAACTAGATAATTTATCAGATAATACAAATGCTTTTAATAGTCACTTTATAAATATTGCAGAGAAATGTATTCCTACAAATAATATTAGCATTAAGGCAGTAGACCTACTAACAAAATCTACAGTTTGGAACCATAGATTTCAATTGATCCTGACTTCCCACATAGAAATTGAAAATATAATCATGTCTCTCAAAAGTAAAAGCTCGTCTGGATGGGATGAGATAAGTAATAAGTTATTAAAAAGCTGCTCATCGGAACTCAGTAAACCTCTTAGTCACATATGCAATTGTTCATTAGAAAATGGAATATTTCCAGAAAGACTTAAGCATGCTATTGTTAAGCCCCTCTTTAAAAAAGGTGACAAAAATCCACCATCAAATTACAGACCTATATCGCTCTTAACCTCATTTTCAAAAGTTTTTGAAAAAGTCATGTACAATCGCATAATAAGCTTACTCTATCTTAATTTGAATGATAAACTTACTTCATCTCAGTTTGGATTTAGAAGTGGCATGTCCACTGAGAATGCTACATTTCAACTTACTACCGGTACAGAAATACTGGAAGCGTTAGATAAAAAGAAATATGCTCTGGGAATTTTCTGCGACTTAGCTAAAGCGTTTGACTGTATAAATCATGAAATATTACTTCAAAAATTGGATCATTATGGGTTGGATAATTTAACACTTAAGTGGTTCAAATCATATCTTTCTGATAGAACTCAAAAGGTAATAATAAATGGAAATGAATCTAACTTAGGGGTTGTTAAGAATGGGGTACCTCAGGGATCAATACTAGGACCTTTGCTCTCTTTAATTTTCATTAATGACTTGCCCTATAACTTAAGTGACGAATCAAAGGCATTGCTCTTCGCAGATGATACTAGTGTACTTGTAACAGGAACGTCATAAGAACATTTATCAAGAATAGCTACAAAGGCTTTTCACGAGTTAAACACATGGTTTCTAGCTAATAAAATGACACTTAATATTGATAAGACCCATTTTATACAATTTAGGACAAAAAACAGATGTATCTCAAATCTTGAAATTAATTATGGAACACAAATCATACAAGAAATTAGCAATGTAAAATTTTTAGGACTGCAAATTGACCAAAATCTTGACTGGAAGACACACATAGAAATGATAGGTCCAAAACTGAGTTCAGCGTGCTTTGCTTTAAGAATTTTGAATAATATTTTAAAACAGGATGCATTACTTTTGGTATATTTTGCATATTTTCACTCGGTAATGAGGTACGGGATCATATTCTGGGGCAACTCTTCCCATAGGGAGACAATTTTTAGATTACAAAAGCGGGCAATAAGAATAATATGTGGAAAGAAAAAAAGGGAATCTTGTAAACCGCTATTTGAAAAATTAAAAGTCCTCACTCTTACAGGGGAGTATATATACTCTGTTATGTGTTATGTAGTGAATAATATTGATAAATTTCAAACTAATTTTAGTGTACATGGACGTACTACCAGAAACATGAATGATCTACACAGACCAAATAACTCGTTAAAACTCTTTCAGGCATAATCCATGTCAATTCAGGCAGGGGCTTACCTTCATAGTCTCAGATGTTAATGAATTTAATGTATGTTAAAATTCAGGATATAGTAAGAAACCCATTTTCTTTGTTTTGCCCAAAAAAATTCCTGGGCCGAGATACAGGCCACCAAAGATGGCGTCTCAGATGCCATTTCTCGAGTGTGATTTTCGGAAAAACTTTAAAGTGCTCTATTTCTGGAACGGTTCAAGATATTTTGTTGTTTCTTTTTTTATTTGAAAGATAATAATGTTCTGCTTCAAATGATATCCTAAGTTTGGAAATGCATGTACAGGGTGTTTTGTTTTAGCCTTTTGAATTTTTTTGTGATAAATCAAAAATATGTTTTTTCTCAAAAATGCCAATCCCAAAAATTCTGATTTTTTTACTGTTGATCAGTACCAAACAGTACCACATTCCCTGAAAAGGAGATCTTCCACTTTTGAGTTTAACAGGTTTTATGAACATTGTTCATTTTTTAACTTCTGTTGCTAATTTCTTTAATGCAGTTTTGTTCTTTGGAACCATCCAGATTATTCCAGAAGGCAAGAGAACCTTTTAAAACATTCTGGAACAATTCAGATAATTCCAGAATGTAACATAACCTTCCAGAAGACCTGCATTGTTGGCAATAATCGTAGTTTAACATAATCTGCCGTGGGGAGAAAAACATCTACATTTCTTAAATTATTAAAATATGAAGGAGGTGAGAAAACAAGCTGAATTTGTGGTCACATGATTAACATATATGTACAATTGTGCAGAAAAAATTTCTTTACCGTAGGTATATGCCCATTCAGTTAATTTGTAAGTCAAAGATTGGTCTAAAAGTGCATTTTTTGAGCCGGAGGCCTTTCTAGAGCCCTCTTACTTCTAAAGTAAGACTCTGATATAGTCAAGAAGCCTTCTGCAGATAGCCACATCCTTAAATAAAAGGAATCCAGCGTCAATAGCCTGTAGTGAATCATACTAGGATGACAGCTGCCTCGTGAAAATTGAAATTATCATTTTTGTATGTAAAAAGATCACTACTTTGGAGGCCAGTAGCTCAGAAACTAGAAGAGATACACCTTTTCTGACGACGAATTCTGAAAGCCTGGGTTCAAATTACCCAGTATAGTGAATTTCAGGCCGATATAATATGCCATTCCAGATATATGGGTACCCAAATTTGGATGCAAAGGATCATGCACAATTTATGAGTGTCAAAAATGGGACAACAGATCTTTTTAAAGGGTCACAGAAACCCTTAGGAATTTTGGGCTAGAATTTGCCAATTGTTCATTATATATGTCAATGTACCAGCACAATTTTTTTTTCTTTTAGCCAAATCGGAGTTTGTCAACCTCTGGTTGAGTTCATATGGAATGACCCGACGGTATTCAGATTGACAAACTATGAAGAGGATTGTTTGTGGCTTGTGTGTATGACTGTGCTCTTGTGTTTATGGTTTCAGAATCTGCCGTCAGAAAAGGTGTATCTCTTTTAGTTTCTGAGCTACTGGCCTCGAAAGTAGTGATCTTTTTACATACAAAAATGATAATTTCAATTTTCACCAGGCAGCTGTCATCCTAGTATGATTCACTACAGGCTATTGACGCTGGATTCCTTTTATTTAAGGATGTGGCTATCTGCAGAAGGCTTCTTGACTATATCAGAGTCTTACTTTAGAAGTAAGAGGGCTCTAGAGAGGCCTCCGGCTCAAAAAATGCACTTTTAGACCAATCTTTGACTTACAAATTAACTGAGTGGGCATATACCTATGGTAAAGAAATTTTTACTACACAATTGTACATATATGTTAATCATGTGACCACAAATTCAGCTTGTTTTCTCACCTCCTTCATATTTTAATAATTTAAGAAATGTAGATGTTTTTCTCCCCACGGCAGATTATGTTAAACTACGATTATTGCCAACAATGCAGGTCTTCTGGAAGGTTATGTTACATTCTGGAATTATCTGAATTGTTCCAGAATGTTTTAAAAGGTTCTCTTGCCTTCTGGAATAATCTGGATGGTTCCAAAGAACAAAACTGCATTAAAGAAATTAGCAACAGAAGTTAAAAAATGAACAATGTTCATAAAACCTGTTAAACTCAAAAGTGGAAGATCTCCTTTTCAGGGAATGTAGTACTGTTTGGTACTGATCAACAGTAAAAAAATCAGAATTTTTGGGATTGGCATTTTTGAGAAAAAACATATTTTTGATTTATCACAAAAAAATTCAAAAGGCTAAAACAAAACACCCTGTACATGCATTTCCAAACTTAGGATATCATTTGAAGCAGAACATTATTATCTTTCAAATAAAAAAAGAAACAACAAAATATCTTGAACCGTTCCAGAAATAGAGCACTTTAAAGTTTTTCCGAAAATCACACTCGAGAAATTGCATCTGAGACGCCATCTTTGGTGGCCTGTATCTCGGCCCAGGAATTTTTTTGGGCAAAACAAAGAAAATGGGTTTCTTACTTTATCCTGAATTTTAACATATGGGTCATTCCATGTCAAGTGAACCAATTTTTTGTCAATTTTGAACATGACCATCTCCGATTTTAGTCATACTTGGTTGTCATGAAGTACCACCTGAGATATGTTAAAGTGCAAAATATCAGATTTTTATGTGTTGTAGTTTTCCAGTTATACCCTTCTGAAATATGGAAAAAAACCAAATTTTCTGCATAAGTGCAATCACAAAATGACGCATAAATCAAGCTGGAATTGACATAGATGAGTGGGAAAAGTACCAAAATGTAGCTTATATTATGAGCTTTAATTTGATATGTCACACGAGTACTTTCGAAAAAAAATATTTTCAAGGTTACCCAAAAAAAATTTGAAAACTGAATTTTTCAAAAACCTATATTTTGAAAATTTTGAAAAAAATCTCACAGAAACATACATATTTCAGCATCATGTCCTACAAGTTTTGTTATGGGATCGAAATGGGATCATATTTTTTTACATTTATAACAAATACTATGCACGCTGGGTAAGAATATATGACACAGGAATATTGCACTTAATTCTAAAATTTCATTACAATCAAAAAGAAAAACTTACAGAAAACATGTTACCTTCCCTTCTTCAATGACAAAAACGTGAATTTATTGTCTACAGTAATTTTCTAGAGCCATGGTTGCCGCATCCATCTCTTCCTTCGAGAGGTAATAACTACAGCCAGTGGGACATGTAGGTTGCACAAGGGTGAGGATCTGAGAGAGAGGCACAGTCAGTTTATTTGGACAGTCACTTTTGAAAGTAAATGATGGAGAAGGACCTGCAGGGTGCAGAAACATCAGTTCCACTATCTGTGCTGTCTCATTTTTGTCCACAACTACACCAAGCCACCAATGATTGTTGTTCTCACATGTAACATATCCTTTTACTTCTGCTAGCTTCAGCCTCTGTTGCACACGTGGTCCTAACACTGAAAAAGTGGATGACTGTTCACTTCTTGAAAATACCTTTGTCAACAACACTTTATCTGACAATGGGATGAAACTGTGGAACTTCTGTGTGCCTGGTATTGCTTTTGTAGACAGAAATCTGTCTGCAAGTATTTTTTCCTCTTTGTTGTATTGTGCTTCATTGAAGAAGAAGAACTGCATGGAGTCGATGTTTTCCTCACTCCATGTAAACAGCTGTGCTGGTGTCATGATTTGATGCTCGTATGGCCGCTGTAGGCTTGCCTTTCCTGCAAGTCTTTTCACAGTACCACCCAGACCGTCACATACTCCTTTCCCATGGGCTGTTGCATAGAAATGCCACTCTGCCTCAATTCCAAAATCATGAACATGGTGGCATAAGTTTGAAAAGTTTTTTCTGTTTTTAAATTGCGCAGCTGCACCATCTGAGAAGTAGTAAATTTTTTTCAAATCTCTAATTACTTCCAACTTCAAATGAGAGATAAGCCTTTTCTGGAATAAATGAACAGCAGTGGTGTCATGCTGTAGACATTCAGAGATACATACAATACTTTTGTAGTGTATATTATGATCATTGTAGTAGACTGCTATAGGAAAAATAGTTGCTTGATCATTGTTCCAATGAAAAGACTGGGCTTCATCCTGTAGTACAAACGAATAATTTTCTGCAAAGTCCATACATACCACAGCTTCATTTACTCCAATATTCTGCTTCAAGTGATTATAATATTCTGCCTGTCTTCTTGCAATAAAAGAATGTCTCTTCAAAATCAACAACTGTTCACACAAAGTTTCTATAAACTCATCTGCAGTTTTGATGAAGGTTACTAAATTACATCTGTCAACAGAAACCCACTGCTTGTATGTAATGTTGTCCACCAGTTCATTATCTAGCAGCAACTGTAACTCATCTTTCAAATTATCTACACCTGGACATGAAGGACATTCATTAAGGTGGCATGCTGTGCCTGGCTCTTCACACATTAACTTCGCTAAACAGGAATTATAATTACTTATATCTGTGCCATCATTCAGTGTAATTTGTTTGGATTTCAACACTTGTAGCATTAATTTAACATTCTGATGCACTGTACAAACGCATACTGTGTGGGTACCACTTCCTCCAGCCAAGACGCAATGTTTAGGTCGTAAATCAGCAAATTTCGAAAATCCAATCTTATCAGTAGGATTTTTGTTTTTGAACAGCTCGTACACTTCCTTCAAGTTGCCCATCACTAGCCTCTTCTGTACATGAATTCTACTACTGTCACCCGTTTTCACAGAAACAAAGTCTTTTTTTCCAGGCATAAGACGGCTGACATCATCACTGTTGTAGAACCCTATTACCTTCTCAATCACAGATTCATTTAAAACCTTTCCTGGTTTAGGATTTGGTGTTGCCAGAATACCCTTCGCTTTCACCAATGCTTTAGCTTTTCTTGCCATTCTGTTGCTAACCTGAAATTCATTTTGTATTTCACTGCATGACCAGCTTTTAGGTAGTACTGTTAAAATTTGCAATTTTTCACTAACACTTATATTTTCTTCTTGAAACTTTTCTTTTAGCTGACAAATGACTTCACATGATTCTGATTTATGGTCAACAGTTTTCTCTGTATTTGTACTTGCTGCTGTTAGTACCTTTTCTGTCAAACATTTTTTTATTTTACTGTATTTTTTATCACAGTATGATTTCATTTGCAACTTCCTCTTAGCAACAGGTGACTCCTCTAGAGAGCTTAGAGACTTATTAAGGTACTCTAAGGTAACATCTAAAGCTACAAATGATTCAGCAACATTAGTAGGCCTAGTGGTATTGGCTACTGGTACTAAACAGTCATCTGTTGTATCTGTAACCTGTTTCTGCTTTGATAGTTCTTTCCTACAACTGTCACAAATTTTCATACCTACCACAATGGTGTCAAACATGTCACACATCCAGTCAGTAACAGGCCTCACACTTCTTTTCACACCCTGATGTCTGTCTTTCTTGAAAGGGTTGCAGCAGAAAATCTTTGCTGTTTCACTTACTTTTTCAGCCATACTGGGGAAATACACAATGCCTATTTTAATCACTGAACCCACTACTTTACATGCAGCAATACAGTCTTTGTACAGCCTTTGAAGAAAGGAAGCACACTGCATGAGAGTCAAGGCACAACTGAAGCCAGGTCAAACAGGTTACAACTTGCATTCCCTGGCTGACTCACATGCTTGCAGACTGTGTTTACTCATACCCATTTGACCACTTGCACAAGTTGGTATATGCATGTTGGTAAACAACTCCCTGGACAAAGGAATGGATTTTAGAATTAAGTGCAATATTCCTGTGTCATATATTCTTACCCAGCGTGCATAGTATTTGTTATAAATATGTAAAAAAATATGATCCCATTTCGATCCCATAACAAAACTTGTAGGACATGATGCTGAAATATGTATGTTTCTGTGAGATTTTTTTCAAAATTTTCAAAATATAGGTTTTTGAAAAATTCAGTTTTCAAATTTTTTTTGGGTAACCTTGAAAATATTTTTTTTCGAAAGTACTCGTGTGACATATCAAATTAAAGCTCATAATATAAGCTACATTTTGGTACTTTTCCCACTCATCTATGTCAATTCCAGCTTGATTTATGCGTCATTTTGTGATTGCACTTATGCAGAAAATTTGGTTTTTTTCCATATTTCAGAAGGGTATAACTGGAAAACTACAACACATAAAAATCTGATATTTTGTACTTCAACATATCTCAGGTGGTACTTCATGACAACCAAGTATGACTAAAATCGGAGGTGGTCACGTTTTTCCATTGGTTCACTTGACATGGAATGACCCATATATTAAATTCATTAACATCTGAGACTATGAAGGTAAGCCCCATCCTGAATTGACATGGATTATGCCTTCAGAAGGGTGCTTATTATTCTGCAATACAGATATATAACAAGCTTCCAAACAAGATTAAATTATTATGTATTCAAAGAAAGAACAAACCTTTCAAAACAGCTGTCAAGGAATTCTTAATAACTCACACCTTCTACAATTTGGAGGAATATTTCCAGCTTGGATAAATTTGGCAGCTTGCAGATTCTGTAGGCCTATATTATTGTTATAACATGCATGTATTTTTTTGATCTGACGTGTTCTATATCCTTGAGCCCCGCTCAACACAGGATCTACAGGACGAGATATCTACATCTACATCTACATCATTAATATACCAAGACATAAGACTAGATAATTTATGAGACATTACAAATGCTTTTAATAGTCACTTTATAAATATTGCAGAGAAATGTATTCCTACAAATAATATTAGCATTAAGGCAGTAGACCTACTAACAAAATCTACAGTTTGGAACCATAGATTTCAATTGAACCTGACTTCCCACATAGAAATTGAAAATAATCAAGTCTCTCAAAAGTAAAAGCTCGTCTGGATGGGATGAGATAAGTAATAAGTTATGTAATAAGTATAAGTATAACTTAAGTCATCCTTCAGATGACGAAGGTTTGAAGGCTATGATGTCAATCCTCCTATTGCTGCCTTCACTGGAAATGCCATGAACCTCTTTGTGCACATTCTACCCAACTTCCCTTAAAGCTTTGGCAAAATCTCCCGAGGGCATATGACTGCCTTGTCGATTGGGCCGAGAGAAACAAACTGAAGGTAAATGAAAACAAAACTGTTTCCATGACATTCAAACGAGGCGGAAAACAAAACGTCTTTCATCATAGACAAAGGGTGTATTTCCAAACAACCAGGAATGTATTCTCAATGCACATTAGAGAAAGAGTGTCAGCAGCAGTGAAAGCATGACATAAAACAGCTCAGCAAAATATCGCTCGACACAGCCATAAAATTGTTTCATATAAAGATCTCACCAATTGCCACGTACGGTCTGGAAAACATATGGACACATAAAGACAAAGAAACAACTGCAAGAACTCGAGAATGTCAAAACAACTTATCTAAAGAAAGTGTTATGCCTTTCAAAAAAATTCACACCAAACCGCCTGGTGAATATGCTTGCCAGAGATAATTTTTACATTGAGGAACTACGACTAGGTAGACTTCTTCCAAATACAAGAGCATATGAAGGGCTGCTACAGGAGATGTTACAGAAGAGGGACGCGATATGGCCCGATTTCTACGGTACGGATCCCATGACTACCCGAGAATGGATGCAGAGTAACTACGAGCTGAGGCATATAATGACGAGATACGCAGTGCATGGTTTTCACCACCTGATATGTACATTTGCATTTCTTGTGATATGCTTAACGACGAATAAACTTGTCTATTGTCTACAAACGTCAGTTATCATGAGCCGGGACCATTATGTGTATGCTAAAGATGTGAGAGATACTATGTGACAAGAGACAAGAGTCCCTAACATCATTCTGTACAAAATAACCAACTTTTGCACATTGTGCGATCTTCATATTTCATTCATATATTTTACCAGCTGACAGTCAATGTTGTGATTTAGGCAGCAATGAATTAAAGGAAGGGTAAACTAAAAAAATACCATTTTCTTATTTTAATCTCATCGCACGGAGCTTTGAATTACGAAACGAATGGTGATCTCGTGAACTTCAGGTGCCCAATATTACGCCTTGTACGGGTGAAGTGAAAAGCTGCTGTGACGTCACACCTGACTAACTCGCTAGCAGGACAACAGCTGCTGTAATGCTCGAGTGTGTGTTTCTAATACACCACCAAGTCTCATTTGTGTTTGTTGTTGACAGAGATGCCTGCAATGTTACCTTCTAAGGACAAATCTCGGTATTCACAAATTAATATCACACGAAAAGAAAATGACAAGGAATTATTTAAAGAATTGCAAGGAAGAAAAGAAAATACGGAATGGTGTAAATGTGGGCTGTGTATACATATGAAAACGGGCCACGAAAGTGTGTGTTGTTGGGACTGTGAAGTAATTTGTGAACAGAAGGGGGTTGTAGACTGTATAACACGACATTGCTCATTCGATAGCGTTATTATAAATAAAGATACACTAGTTGCCAGGCGTTATCAGTTAATACTTAGATCTAATACAGTTCAAAAACAAAATATTTTTTCAAGATACGAACAGAGTCACATTCAGATTCAGAATAATCTTTTGCGGTAGTAGAAATTTCTGAAATGCTAAAAGAGCTATCTAAATCACAATTTCTAGAAGAAACATTCAATGAATCTGTGCAAACATTGACATAAGTTTCATTTCCTAGTTCACACTGAACGCCTACGCTGTTAGAAACTGAATTTTCGTCATAAATACTAGATTCCACATTCATGATTTGTCCATTCCCGGATACTGAAGGATTACTGTTCAAATCTTGCAATAACTCTCTCATTTCCTTCTTCCTCGAGTACGACGATTTTCTTTACCTCATTGGCGGTGTTTCAGATTTCCCAAGCAAAAGAAGTGATGGCACAGCACTTCTTTTTTAAACAGATTGCGGGGTTTCTCCAGATAACTGTTTTCGTAACTGTACCGAAAGCTCGGTATCATTTTCTTCAAAATGTTGTGAACAAACCGTACTGTATTTAGTAGGAACAAATTTTTCTCTTTTTATTTTTATCAGCCATTGCTTATTTACGTTCGGATGACTTATCTCTGTTGGGAAATCGATGAAAAGATATTTTAAGTGTGTTATCACTCTTCGACGATGAGTTTGTACACCCCACAACACAACAATAAACCATTGTTTGAACAGATACTCACTAAAAAACTGTAACAGTAGACAGAATACTGTGAAATGTCTTTCACCGGGCGAGACTGAGCCAAGCCTTCGTCAAGCGTGACGTCACGCGCCCATCGCTTTACAATAAATATATTCGTTTTGTGATTAAATGTGAAGGTGTAAAACATTTCTAACAGTGAATATCATTTCTTAAAAACATTTTCTTTCAATCCGTATGAAGAAAATGATACTGAATTTTTAGTTTACTTTTCCTTTAACAACATAGCCAACCAAACAGAATACATTACACTAGAAACTCATTCCCTAGTGTAATTTCTACACAGGGGTGACAGTTTAATGACCCCATTCTCCTCACAGGTGGCAGTTAAATAATCCCTTCCTACTCTATAATTATTTTAACGTTTGCTTTGTTCCAGAGAAATTTAAGATGTTACAACATCGCTAAGTTATATTTTATGGTTGGAGAATATGAACTTGCAAGGCGGTATGTGTCCAGCTATTTGTCTGTTCGAGAGGATTCAGCCAGTGCACACAAGCTTCTTGGTGAAGCTTTGGAAAATCTTGGCCAGAAGGAAAAAGCCCTGGCTGAATACAAATGTTCTCTCGAGTTGGAAAGTAAACAACAAGATCTGGTACTCAAAGGTGAGTTTCTTCATTGTTATTATCTCTCAAATATCGACTATTTCTTTCAGAATTCTTAAAATTATTCTTCTACTTTCTTTGAAATTCCGTTCATGTTTATGGTTTAATTTATTCTTCTTCTTATGGATTGTTTACGGCTGGCGCCGCTTCTCCGCCCCCCAGTCTCCATTTTCTTCTGTTTTGACTTTCTTCCTTAGTCATATTTCTTTGTTCCATTGTCTCCTTCACATCATCTTGCCAGTTGCTGTTCGGTATCCTTTCTTCACTCATCCTGTTTACATGACCGAACCACATCAGCTATCTCTTTTGGATGTCGTCATATATATCCCTATCCATTTTCATCCTTTCTCGTGTTACGTCATTTTTTATTCTATCCATCCTATGAAATGGTTTACTATGGCATAGGCCTATACACTTAAAGAGTGTATATTAAACTCTGATAATTTATATTAAAATAACTGAACAAGATTAATTGAATAAAACATTTATATAAGCATAAATATTTGATAGAAGCCTGAAAAGGGTTAAGGAAAAATTAAACACATAATAAGTATGTATAAATGGGAAGAATTTTAGTGCTGGAAAAGTGGATTTACAGCAATGGAATGTGGATTCAGGTAGTAGCCCACTGTAGACAGACATATATCTAACGGGAATCTCCAGATCCCTGCGAGTTTTCTTTAAGTGATGAGGAATAGGCAAGACGGATAACTATTTCACCTTTTAAGGTGAACTATGTTGTAAACCAATTATAAGCTAGGTTGCGAAGGGATTGGGGCTTTAGCCAATCCTGGAGCAGCTTAGTGAAGCTGTAGGTATTAGCCTCCTGGTAGCCATTTTTGCGAATGGCTTGCAGGATGTGCGACACGCCAGAAGAGACAGTCGAGTTTTAGCTAAGCTCCATAGGTTTGGATAGCATTTAGGCTACAGGCCGTAGTAATTCATTACAATGTAAGTGAAACAAACTGCTCCGTTACAATAGAATAGTATCATCCGTCTCGCCTACTCTGAAATATAAAGTAAGTTATATTTTATATCATCTGTAAATTCTTTGTGCAACTTAAATAAACACCACGTGGAACGACTCTGCTGAAATCTCCCCCGACAAGAGTTCTTTTGTGTTAATGGCTGTGGAATCCTAAATCCTACCTATTAACCCGATTGAGAATAGCCGAGGCAGACTGGTCATATTAAACATATTATCAGGGAGGAACCCTGATTGGCGCCCTCACGAACTGACCAGTCGCACCTAGTACAGCCTAAACTTTGCCTTTGGCAAGCAGTTTATTCTTTATAGAAACTAATATTGGGAAGAACACAGTGAAGTCATCATATAATTATATTATTAAGGCTATATTTCACACTTGAACTTCACTATTAAATATTTACCTAGGACTACGTAGTTTCAGTCACCCTTGTGACTATCCTCAGCTACATCTGAATTGTTACCAATATTAGTTTCTATAAAATTAGGCCAACAAGTCTTTGGGAATTATAAAATAATCTGACACAATAACATCAAGATGGATATAGAGGAGGTAGGAAGTACTTCTGATTTGTAATAGTTTCACCCCTGATTTGAAGAAAGATATCAAACAATTCTTGAAATTAAGATGCCAAAAACGAAAAATTTCGGCAGATATAAAATTTCTCAATCGCTGCCTTCATAATACAGTTGTACCCAACTTTGTGAGAAAATATGTAAAACAGATTGACAATAGCAAACAACAGAAAGCTGCAGAAAAAAGAGTAATGGATGTGGAAATAAACAAACATTACAAAACTTTGAATGATCTAGATTTAAAAACCTATACTTTACATCTTAAATTATCCAAAGCCTTAGGAAATGAAATTTGGCAAAACTTGGAGGAAAACTTTTTTAACTATCTAAATTATCAGTTGAAACAAAAGTACCAGAATTTAGATAAGAAATTTGAGTGGTTATGCTAAAAACAAAAACCAGAAAACTTTGAGGTTAAGCCTACAGATGCACCAACACAAAGTAACAGCAATGTCATCAATTTGTCAAGCCACACCCTAACTTTAGAAGAAACAGAATTCCTTAATAAAGGATTGAAAACATGTGTAGGATATTGTACAGATTTAGAACAATATGTAGCAGACATAGAAATTGCCATCCAGGGCCTAAAAGATGAGGAGAAATGTGTAATCAGAAATCAGTGTGGAAAAATTTTGGACAAAATTAAAGAAGACAGCTACAGTGGCGTAGGAAGGGGGGTGCGGAACACCCGGGGCGTGACAAAATAAAAATGTCTTTGTAAGAATAAATCGCTCAAGGGAATTTAAAGAAAATAATATTATTTAAAACAATTGAATAAGCTTAACAACTTTCTACAAGTCAACATGTGTACTGAAACTTCTTTTAGTTTTAAATTATGTCAACAAAGGTAATACAACGCGGCTCAACTGGCTGCTGTGTTGATACGAACAATAATATTATGGTTAGGGGAGGGGTGTCTATTTCTGTTGATGCTTGTCTTTGCAGTTTCATTAATTTAAATGAGACTTCAACAATCGGTGATATTTTATATCACCCACAACCAATTCTACCCGCGGCGGCAGTCATGACTTTGACGAAAATAAACTTCCAATGTGAGTTGACTCCGAAGCCTCCTTCAATCTAGATTTTGAACTGTAATGTGCGCATATTTAAGAATAGATTATTAATAATACAGTTCCGTAAAATAGTTACATTACTTGTTTATGAAATTTATTAGGATCAACCCATAAAAAAATGATGTATAATTCACATAACTTCCTCTGCTCAAATAAAAGTTAGCCTCCTCTTAAAAATAAGAGAAAGTTGTCACCAATCTTCGTGTCACATCCCCAAAAGGTAAATAGTTATTCCCCAGGTTCGCGAGCGACCCCTGGTGATCCCGTAAGGGGATATTCACAGCGGATTTGTTACCGGAGTGCGCCAGTCCCCTCCCTACTTAAACCTAAGGACACACACACCCGGGAAAGACATTTTTCACTACTGAAAAATCCCCGACCCGGCCGGAAATCGAACCCGGGCCGCCTAGGTGGCCGGGAGTCACGCTACCAACTCACCCACGGCAGACCTAACCCAAATACAAAATGTTTTCCTACGATTTTCCGCTGCAAGGGGGCGTATTGCAAAGTGCCCGTATTCAGAGTGGGTGGCTTATAACTACCCTTCAGAGAATTATTTCGAAAAAGTGTTTCGATAAAAGTTTTTGCTCTATAAGCAACCCACGTGCAAAATTTAAAGAAAATCGGTCGAGCCGTTATCTAGAAAACTTTCTTTATGTAAAGATAAGGAAAACTTGTCTCCAATTTTCGGTTCACATCTTGAAAGGTATCTGACATAAATACAGTTTTTTTTTTCCTTTTATCAAAATTTATCTTTCCAAAGTTCGAGATTTCGCTTGGAAAACGAAATATAAAAAAATCACTCAAATAATAAAAGTTTGCACAATTTCGGGAGTGTATTTAGGCCTAGATGTTCACTTTATTAACGGTAACACCTATAGTCTGTCGCTCACGAAAACAATATACATGTATTAACTTAGTTCGCAGGTATATCTGTCTGTATATAACGTACTTTAGTTTAATAATAATAATGATAATAATAGCATTTATTGTCGTTTAACAGTACAATGTACAATGTACTGCATAATATGCTTGATATGTATGTCTTTCCTTCTAACAAAATTGGCTGAATTAGGTTAACTATCTAATATATAAAGTCGAATGTGTGTTTGTGGGTATGTATGTATGTATGTATGTTTGTTCCTTATACAAATCTACATTTCTTTACCAATTTACACGGAATTTTGCACACATACCCAGTTAAGCCCGGAAAGTATAGCGGTCAACATTAAAATTGAAAGAAATCAGTCCTTCCCTTGAAAATTATATAATTTCTGCGAATATTATGCAAAAAAAATGAAATCCCATTCAGTTGTCAAGACAACAGTGTATTGTTTACACAGTTCATTTAGGGCTTTGGGCCTAATAATACTGAGCTATAACAAATTCTGATGCACAATGTGATAGTCACAAACTGTCTCTACCCTCTACATGGTAAATATCGTTTTCTCACTTCACATTTTGATGTAGAATAAGAAATCATATTGCAGGGATAGCTTAAGTGTGTGCCAACGAGTATGCTATTACGTAAATGATGCATTGCGATTAGGTTTTCTTTCTATATAGCTACCATTACATTTTCAATTAACTGATACGTTATTCATAACTGTAGGCTTTGTATTAGTTGATAAATAGGTATGTTTATCATACTTTGATTTAGAAAAAGAGGTCGTATTGCTGATATCTCAGCCTGGGTGACGATACTTTTATCGTTTTTAATGTTTGTGAAAAAGAGATTCAGATCGATTTCAGTACACTGCTCTTCGCTTATGCGGCGCGAACGTTTCATTGAGCCCCATTCTGTGGATTCTCTGTATCGAAAATGAAATGAAAGTGTGTATTGTAATGGATTGAGATTGTAGTGTAATCATTAATTTTTACTCTTCATGAAAACGTGGAGATTGAAAAATTATCTTCCATGTGTCACCGTATCGCTTTGAAGTATGTAATTAGTAATTGAAATTGCAGATGGCCTTGACATTCTGTTATAACAAATGAATGTGCTCTTGCTACCACATTAATCACCAGTCTCAGACTAATACCCGATAATATTTTTAACTTTGAACTATGGTGTTATAGTATCTTCTAGGAGCCATAAAAAGCTATAGGCCTATCTAGCGTTTTCTGATGGAATAGTTTGAGTGTGATAAATCTTTTTCTTCATTTCAAGTTCTACATACATATTATATAAGGACCTAGAGTTTCAAAATCGAAAGTCCTCCATAAGTTAATTTCAAATTAAAAAATACAAAGCCCGGGCGACGCCGGGCCTTTTCAGCTAGTGTCTTATATGCACCATTGGTAGCACTGGTCACAGTATGGTAACTCGAATCGATTCACAGATGGTTGATTCATAGTATACCATGATTTCGGAGCTTAGTTTTGTTTCTATATAACAAAGTAATTATTACTAATTTTGCGTATTCCGTTGAGTTTGTGAGTTACATAAGATAAATTCGTTGCAGCTGCATCCACCGATAAACTATTAAACTCTTGTGGGATTACCTTTGACTATCCAAAAAATAACACTTGAAACTGTTCCATCTTTTAATAATTTAAATTGGGGGGGGGGGGGGGGGGTGACAAGAAATTTTCCGCACCGGGTACCACCTAAGCTTGCTACGCCACTGGACAGCTACAACAGTAGGCCTAAATTACACCACAAGATTACCAAATCCCTCAATTCAAAAGATGTGGTATATCTAAAAGCAGATAAAGGCAATAAGTTGGTAGTTATGGATACAGAGGAATATAATAGAAGGATGAAACACTTACTAGCAACTGACTCATTCCAAGAGGTTAAAATAGACCCACTCAAAACTTGCATCAAAGAAGTAAACAATACACTTAAGAAAACCCATAAAACAATGACAAAACAAGACAAATTTAAAGTAAAAGCAAACAACCCCACCACGCCAAAAATATATGGATTACCAAAAATCCATAAACCGGACAAAAAAATGAGGCCCATCATAAGCAATATTGGAGCTCCAACCTATAACATAGCCAAATGGCTAGTGAATAAATTTCAGGAATTACGACAATTTGAAAATCTCAGCATTCAGAACTCTTTGGAATTGGTTGAAAAACTAAAAGACATAAAATTAACTAGTGGAGATACATTAGTATCCTTTGATGTATGTTCGCTATTCCCAAGCATACCTAGAGAGAAATTGTTACCAGTTCTGGAAAAATGGCTACTATCTACTGGTTTAGGACAAGATGAAGTAGATGAATACATGAGCCTTTCAAAATTGTGCATAAACCAGACCTTTTTCACATTTAGAGGTAAATTTTACAAGCAAAATTCAGGTCTAGCTATGGGAAATCGTCTCTCCCCATTTTTGGCAAATTTATATACGAGTCATTTCGAAGTAAGAATCACAGAAGCCTTTCTGCTAACATTTAAATTGTGGCACAGATATGTAGATGAGATCATTTCCATAGTGCCAAAAAAACTAAATCAAGATGCTCTAAAGCTACTAAATCTACAAGATAAAAATATTCAATTCACCATGGAGGTAGAAGCTAATAACTGCCTTCCTTTTTTGGATTTGAACATTTACCATAGATCTGATGGCATTGAATTTGGCATATACAGGAAAGAAACCCATACAGACAACTATATAAAAGGAGACAGCCACAATCCAGTTCAACACAAACATGCAGTCATCAATAGCTTAGCCCACAGACTGGTGAATGTTCCTCTAAGCCAAGAAGAATACACTAAGGAATACAACCACATAGTACAAACTGCTAATAAGAATGGTTTTAGGAAATGCCTCATTGACAAAAAGATAACATTTTGGAAGGAAAAAAGATATACAACAACAGACCACATTAAAAAATATGAATGAAAACAGTAAAATCAAATACAGAAAATTCACTTTCCATCCATGGGCACAAAAAAGATTCCAGAAAGTATTCTCCAATTTTAACATTACTTTGACCCCCCAGAACAAATCCAATGTAAAAAATCCCTTTAGGCAGGCCTACAGGCTGAGGTAGATTTCAAAGTGCTTTTGGTTTAATTTATTATCGCTGCGCAGCACTCTTCTTTTTTAGCCTTGGTATGGCAAACCCGCAGTAATAAGAACTGAATTCGATAAAGAGGAAGAGCCTACAATCATTTGTTTTGACAACAAGAATAGGATATAATATTCTGGGAGGCCGTGCGCAAGATCAGCAATGAATAAAATTAGCAAAGCCGCTAAACACGACAAAATTATGATATTATAATAATTCTTTTAAGTGTTATTATTTTCAAACATTAAAATCTCGCGTGATATGAGAGCTATCAAGAAACTATTTATTGATTTGTAGAGTACTCATCAAGAGCTTTTCAACGATACCCCACAAGACGTGGTTTGAAAAGTTTTGAATTTTCATCCCCCACCCCCACCCTCACTCGAACCTCCGAATCGTTGGTGTCACTGTGAACTCCATAGGGAGTACGTACTCTAATTTATTCAAACAAAGTTTCCCTCTATACTTCATAGGGGCCGAGATATACGTTTTTAAAAATTTCAACCCCCTCCCCCGACCACCCCCTTGGGCCAATTTTGCCCATTAACGAACTTGTCCGAACTATTGGGCCTAGAAATAACATAATAAAATTTGGTTCAAATATCTTCAAAATTACAGCCGCTATCGTGTAAAGATATATATATATATATATAAATATCACAAAAAAATTTTTTTGAACGGGCGGTGGTTTCGTACTTAGGGGAGCATGAAACGTAAAGATATGAAAGAATTTTTCGAAAATCATAACATGATATCCATTGCAATAGGTAGATTTTTCTTCGAAATCTACCTAAAAACCTACTAAAACATAACCACAAGGACAGAGGACCAAACAACAAAAAATCAGGCATTTATGAAATAAAGTGTAAAGATTGTGATAAGGTTTATATTGGACAAACAAAAAGAGATATTGAAACCAGATACAAAGAACATTTCAGAAACATTAAATACGCACAGACAGATAAATCGGCAATCGCTGCTCATTTTTGGGAAGATGATCATGAAATAGAACAAACTGTAAAGCTTCTAAAGCCAATAGAAACACCCCAAGAATTAACAGTCTGGGAAAAAATTTTTATTCAAAAAAATAAACACAAATTACTAAATTTCGAGATACCAGCTGAAGACAACTTAATCAGAAGGTACATCCAACCACCAAGAGATGGCATCCAGCAGTCAGGATTGGTAGTACAAGGGAACCGGGCCACCAACAACAATTCAGATGTAGCTGAGGATAGTCACAAGGGTGACTGAAACTACGTAGTCCTAGGTAAATAGTTAATAGTGAAGTTCAAGTGTGAAATATAGCCTTAATAATATACAGTTTATTCTTGTTTTTCTTACTAACGTCCCAAGCTTCTGATCCGTACAAAATTACACTCTGTACTATAGTCTTATACAATCTCTTCTTCGTTCTTCTTCTTATCTTTTTACTCCACCAAACAGAATTCATTGCTCTTATTACAGCTCGTCCTTTGTTCATCCTAATATTAATTTCAACATTACTTGTACCTTGTTTATTGAATACTACCCAAGGTATTTTGCTTTTTCCACCCCTACAATTATTTCTCCATCTAACTCCAAATTCTTTATTTTCTGCTACTACAACTTGATCGTCTGCAAAATACAGGCTACCTATCTTACTATTCTTACTGGAACCCCCATAACTTGACATTTTCTGTGCCAATTCTTTAGGATTGCTCCTAGATGTAACGTAAAGAGGGTCAGTGACAGCCCACATCCTTGATGCAGACCCTTACTAACCTCAAATTCTTCTGCCCAATTTCGTTGCACACAAGATGGGAGGAAGTTTCTATTTTTGTCTGAAAATAGTTGCTGCATTGTTTTGCATATTTTTGTTAAAATATTAGTTATCTTTCTAGTAATATTTTAGTTCTTGCACTGGAATGTAAGATTAAACTGAAGTTAGGACCACACCTGGTTGCTTCTTTGCAGTTTGTGAGCTGTTAGTGGACAGCGAATCATCCATAGATGCAGGGAGAGCACGTTATTGGTGCGAGAGAGCGGAACAGTTATTTCCACATCATCCTACCGTGTTCAGATTGAAGGAGCATTTGTTAACAGCCGATGGAGAAGACGACGCAGCAGAGTTGGAAGCTCTTATTGCATGTAAGTTGAAAAAGTGTTTGGAAAAGGATTAACTTTCAATTATTTCATTAATGAATGTTTTAAGCAATCAAAAGAAATGTAATATCATAAACAGAAACATGTATCTTCGGGAGAGAGAATCTTGTTGCTGACGACTATTGACAATGACATCCATTATTTTCCATACGTTAATGATAAATATATGCAGAATATGTTTTTTTAATTACAAATTTTTACAAATTTTTATTACAAATTAAAAAATACAAATTGATACAAAATTATTACAAATACAAATAATATACACACAATTTGCACAATTTGAAAAGAGTATTATTTGCCCCGCATGAGCATAGCTCGTGTTCGGGGTCAGTTCAGTCATACTAAAATTATATTTTGAAAATTATATAGAAATAACAAAAAACATACATATTATAGTTTTAGGTAAAAAATAAGAATAAAAATAAATAAGATTGCTTATATGAAATAAATGCATGAACAAAGATACGAAAAAATAAATTACAGTAACATAACAGAGTTACAAACAATTTACATAATGTTAAAAATTAAAAATTTACAGTTGAGAATGATTAACATAAAAAGTGGTAAAAGTACAATTACAAGTTAGATTTAATCAAATCGAGTACTCTTTTTTTAAACAATTTATTGTTTAGTGGTATCATACCAGGGTTTCTTCTAGTAAAATTGTTGTACAGCCTTGGTCCGAAATTTATACTATGCCTTAGACCTACTTCTGTAGCACACTTTGGTTCGAAAAGAGGACAAGAGATATTATACCTCCTTGTATTATAGTAGTGATTTCGTGTTATGAACTTTTCTTGATGTTTATGGAAATAATTTAATAAAGTGTAGGAGTATAATTGTTTAATATTCAATACGTCAAAATCTTTATATAAACTTTCAGATGGATAGTCCATTGATTTTTTTAAACATATCTTGATTATTCTTTTCTGCAACAACGACAATGGGCGAAGTGTAGTCTGACATATCCCACCCCATCCTATTATTCCATATTGTATAACTGATTGGACTAAACTTAGATATATTAGTCTTAAAGTACTCTGTGGCATAATGTTTCTTAATATAACAAATTTATATATAGTTTTCCGTAGTTTAAGACACAGATATTGAACATGTTTTTCCCACCGTAAATTTTGATCAATGATAACACCTAAATATTTTACTTGTGTTGATGAACTTAATTTTGGACATTTACAATTAAAAGGGATAGAACAAGAGAATTCATGTAAGATTATATTGTGTTGTGCATTTATCGAGGAAAGTCCTTTAGAGTTTAGTGAAAATGGTAAATATGTTGTTTTATCAATGTTTAAAGATAGAAGGTTTTCATCGAGCCATTTTTTTATTTTGTTTGTTCCAATGTTAGCATTACTAAAAACGTGCTCCCAACTGTTTCCAGAAAATATTATTACTGTGTCATCAGCGAAGGAATAGACATTGCCTTTGATGAGATTTATATCTAATTTAAGAAGATCATTGATATATATTAAGAAGAGCAAAGGACCTAACACAGTTCCTTGTGGGACGCCGATATTTAGCACTACGTTTTCACTTTTTTCGTTGTTAACTTTAGTGATTTGGTATCTATTTGATAAATATGATCGAAATAGGTCTAAGGCAATACCTCTAACACCAATATTTTCTAATTTCTTTAGCAAAATGTTGTGACTTATAGTGTCAAAGGCCTTTCTTAGGTCCAGAAAAACACCTAAGCATTTTTTTCCTTCATCTACTGCTTTAATAATTGTGGATGTAACGGCCATTATAGCATCATCTGTACTCATATTATTCCTAAAACCAAATTGTGATTCCGCTAATAGTTTATTTTTTTCTAAAAAGTTTGTTAGTCTATTTTTTATGCATTTCTCTAATAATTTTGCAATGGTAGATAATAAGGATATTGGCCTATAATTATTTAAATTACATTTGTCACCAGATTTGTACAATGGAATTACTGTCGCATATTTTAATTCATCCGGAAAAAAGCCTTCAGCTAAGCATAGGTTGAAAATATGAGTAAGGGGTTTAGAAATAAATCTAATAATTGCTTTCATTATAGTTGATGAAATGTCATCACTTCCAGGAGTAACGCTATTCTTAAGGTTTATGGCAATTAAGATCAATTCATTTTCAATTATTGGCTGTAGGAACAGAGAAGCTGTTGGATTTGAATGTAGATTATTATTGCGAGTAGATTGTGATGAATATGATGAAATGGAGCTTGTTATTTTATGTCCAATCTGAGAAAAATGTTTATTGAATTCATTAGCAATTTCACTATTATTGGTAATGGTTAATCCTTCTTCTGTTACGATTTTGTTTATATTCGTATTTTCTCGTTTTAATGTATCTGTAGCTTCATTGATAGTTCGCCAAAATCTTTTTGGGTCATGTGAATATTGTTTGAGCTTGGTTTCGTAATAATTTGTTTTAGCCTTTTTTACAATCGTATTTAAAAGGTTCCTGTATTTTTTATATTGATTTTGTAACATCAAATTTAACGGTTCACTTTTAACTTTTCTTGCAATTTTGTCTCGTACTCGAATTGATTTTACAATGCCAGTAGTAATCCAGGGTTTTATTTTTTTATATTTACAAGGTATAGATATAAGTTTGGAAATTCTACTATGTTCAATATGATTTTTTAAAATGCCATGAAAATATGAAAATGCTCTATTAGCTTCCGTAGCAGCATATATTGAGCACCATGTCTCGTTCCTAAACACATAGGGTGGTAGTAATTGTGATTTACAATCTGTGAAGAATATTTATTTACATTACTGCTAATGAACTAATTGCAAAATATATTATTATAATATTTAAGTAGGGTAATGTTTTAATTAATAGAGGGCAGATGTTGATGAAATGTCATCTTTTTCCTTTTCTGATTAGAACAATGCCTAGTGGTATGTACATACATTGTAAGTTGTAACAAAGCAAAATCATGGGTTTTTATGCTGCATTTTTTAGCATTTCCCCCCGATTTGACTTCAAAAGTCATTATTTCAAGTTATTCGTTATTTTTGGACTTTTTTATACGTTATGAAATTTGCGATCTTTTTAAATGTATTTTAGAATATTTTTCTTAGCCGAATAAAGAGACCAGCAGTACCAACTGGTAGTTATAAAAATATCAAGTAACATTTCCAGGAGTCAGAAATGACTCGAACCTTTGTTCTTCAATACAGTTACAAGGTCAAACTAGCAGAAGGGTGGCGCAGGTACCACTCTCAGATTTCGCAACAACTGAAAGCTCACTGATCTTGTCACACATACCACCCTTTGTGAAAATTCTCGGAACTGCTAGCAGACAGTTGTGGAGAAGTTTAGCTTCAGTATAGAAACATCGTTCCGGTAAGACAAGTTCAGTGCAGTAAGCGAGTTCAGGAAAGCTGCATTTATAATAGACGGAAGTATTTTATTTTGTAAATTGTGCCAATTAAAACTACAATACTATGTGCAAAATTTCCGTGATTTTACGAGGTGAACAATTTTGTAAGTGTATTTGAACAAGTTTTCACCAAGTGATTTTGTGAACTTCAAGTTTGCACCTGTCACATCAGTAGATGTGGAAAGAAGTTTTTCTACGTATAGGAATATTCTGACACATAAACGCAGAAACTTTACAATGGAAATTCTACGAATGGTCATGGTTGTATACTGCTGTTCTGTGCCTTTAAATTATTCTACAACTTTATTTTATAGCCTATATGGTAATTGGGATATTAAAATAAATGGTGCAAAAATATGTTGCACAAACTTTTTCGCATATACGTGTTAAAGGCTAGCACAGAAAATTATAGAGACAATTAAATTTTATTTATTACATTTTCATGAAACTAACAAGTATCTAGAACAGAAAGTGTTGAACGACCTCCCCAATTCTGTGGTGACTTGAACCTTTCACTTATTTTTAATATTCACCACATTTGGATTTTAATTTAATTTAATTTTCTAATTAGTCGTTAGCAACACTGTGCTGCAGTTTGATGGTTAACGAGGACACACATATGTTTAGTCTCGACGTGTCTCTTTACCCGAGTTGTGCCCAGGGTTCTAGCTGGTGAGTACTTGTTCCGGTGGCTGATTGAGAGAGGTGAGGACAGTATTGTGGCCAACGAATACCTCCGTTGGTACAATGTGTGTACTGACCATAGTGTGTTCCAGTTTGACGGGACCATATACTGCCAGATCGAAGGACTTGCTATGGGAAACCCTATCTCGGGTATTGTGGCAGACATCTTTCTATACTATTTGGAAAATCCAATTATCAGTAAGAACATAAACAACATAGTATTGTACATGAGATATGTCGACAACATTCTGCTGGTCACGCAAGACGACATATCTGGTAAGCTACTTAATGATTTCAATGAATGTCACGAAAGGATAAAATTCACTCTTGAGAAATCAGAGGAGAAGTGTCTTAACTTTTTGGATTTAAGGATTATACTGGAGGCCCCGAACGTCAGGTTAGGGGTGTATAGCAAACCAAACAAATGCGATCTGTATATACATAGTAAATCTTCGCATCACCCCAGAAGCAAGACTAATGTGTGGCGAAACTTTATTCAAAGAGCCATTAGATTGTGCAATAACCCCACTGATCTACGACAAGAAAAGAATCGCATTTTCAAGTTAGCTAAAACCAATGGCTACAGTAACCGTATGCTAAGTAAAATTTGGAAAAAAGTTGAACTGGGAAGTGAACCAGGGCGAGTTAACAAAGAGCGGGACGTGAAATATGTCAGTTTGAATTTTTTTCCGGGAGTAAGTGAAGGGATAGGTAAAATACTAAATAAATATGAGCTAACTCCAGCATACAAAGTGGGAAGGACTATTGAGAGTATATTCTCCCAACACAAAAGTTTCGGCAGAGAAAAAAGAAGGTTTGAGAAACCAGGGGTTTACTCTATTTCCTGTGACAACTGTGGTGGCACATATATTGGGGAGACTGGGAGGACTGTCAGCATAAGACTTAAGGAACACGAAAGGGACATAAGAAATGGCAAAACCAACACCGGCCTTAGCCTACATATGACAAACAAGAGACACAAAATTGGTGACATTAAAGTTTTAAGAGTAACTAATGACCCTGTATTGAGGAAAGTTAGTGAAGCTTGCCATATCGCACGTAACAAAGAAAAAAGTTTTAACAATTACGACGGTGACTTATGTGATGAGTGGCTAGAAGTTATTAGAAGAATGTCAAAAGGGAAAAAAACTGTAAAATTTCCTTTACCCAAGGACTATGTGGTACAATCTACTTACGAAATTCCCCAGGAATGGATAAAGAAACACCACTTTTCTGTTTAACACAAGTAACCAACCTGGTCAACATGACGATATGGAGTTAGTTACACCCACTCTCGAAACGCAGCGGAGACATCTACCGGCAGATGAACCCATATATACAGCTCAGCGCCCCGATGTTATCCAGTATTCGCCTGAAGACCTGGAGGTACAGGTTGAAACGTAGCAAGCAAGCTCTGTGCTTCCGTGATCCACTGGATTTTTAACAAAAGGTAATAAATACCATTCTTTTTAAAAATACATTTTCGACAGTGGAAAGTTATAAGACCATCCGCTTATCATGTGAATTCATCAGTGGGTTGTATGTTTAGAATCAATGACGACATTTTCATTTGAAGAGTTGGTTTCCATGAATGACAGTCGTAACAAGAGGGGAAAAGTTTTCACATTTTGCGTAAAATAATAATCTACTGGTATTATATTTCTGCTTTTATGTGACATTTTTGGATGACGAATTTATACGACAGTAGAAGCGAAAAAGTTAGTAGAGGTTTTATTGTTAACTTCACTGTATACACCTACGTCGACTTTACCATAAACCAATGGGATATGATGGACCAGGAATATTTACTCTTCATTGTTGGAGTCACACTTCTTTGCTTTTTGACCGAGTTCTGAATTGATGTGAAATTTAGGCTGTTATAAAGGTGATAATAGAGATGGCTTCGGAGAGTATCAATTTGATGGATAAAACCCTTTTGTCTCTTTCAGCACTCTTGGTAGCCTGATGTAATTAGACCAACAATGCAGTGGTTTCCCAGATTTCTGAATCTTTAGATATCTATTATATTGCATTATCTCATTGATGAGCATATCTCATGAAGTGTATATTGAAAGTGTGGTTTGGCATGCCTACTAGCTCAACATTTAAGTGGTTTATGAAAATTCAGCTTACTTTTCAACTTTGAATAGGCAATTCATTTAATTCATTTTAGAGAAAGAAACTCGAGATTTCACTTGAAATAATAATTTGTTCACAAAATAAAAAAGTTTACACTTAAAATGAAAATCTTGCAGAAACACAAAATTCCAACATTCGGGGGACAGAAGGAAACAAGGTATCATCTGATATGTTTGTGAATGTGGCTATAATTATGCCTTTTTTTCCCCCCCAGCTGAATTGACTGCAAGACCAGGGGATGTTTCATTACGTGTGCGCTTATTACGACTTTACCTTGACACTGAAAGACTGACAGATGCATACAATCATGCAATTGAAGTGGAAAATATTGCATTTCCTGGTTTTAGAGATGAGCTTCAGTGGTACGAGTGTCTCACAGATGTTTTTGAGGTAAGTAAATAGGAAGTACATGTGTTATTATCCCATTGGAGACACATGAGCAAGTAGGAATCGCAAACAGTCCCAGATGTTATTTTGTGCAATGATAAAATATAACAATTACTAAATGCTGTTTCATGGAGTGATTATTTGAATGACAAAATAATAAACGATGATAATGAGCTCAGTAATTCAATTTTATTTATTATCTTACCCGTTCCAGTTTTTATTATTTTTTGTTTCTTTGCAGCAGTTGTGAACTGTTCATGTTTATGTTTCAATCTATTGATTGACAACACAAGTAAAAGCAGTTTTAGGAACATCCTTCCCTTTTTCAGAATCTTGAAAGTAACAAAATATAATAGAGGGTGGTAGACGGGCCACATTCCTCTGCTACGGTATTCATAAAAGCTCAAAATCAAAAAATACATACAAACTACATAAAAAATATCAGAGATATTGGCGAATATTATTCAAGTTCAAATGCGTGAGCAAAACTACCAGCCCTGGGGACATTTAAGGGCAAGTACCAGGTATGGCAGACCCCTTGGAGTCTGCAAAGCCCTGCCAGCAGATATGGCAACCGTGTAGACACATGACGTCAGGCTAAATTGTCTACATCATGCCAACCAATATGATAGGGAAAAGGTCAATATAAATTTTCACTAGTTGTATTTTTTAAGAACATTTATGAGGAATACTGAGCATTTTCTGAACAAAATCATTATAGTGTTAAGAATGTATTATTCAAAGTGGATGTTGGCAATTCTAGCATGTTAAGATGCCTATGCCAAACATCTTCTTTTGTTGTGAACGCCTTCGGCAAAGATCATTGGAAACACCACTTGTTCAAGGCAGGGAGGAGGGACCAGCAGGAACCGGTCTGCATCCTTTCACTTCGCACCTTAAATTTGCGATCCCTATATTTGTGAAAAGGATCCTCCATGTCTCGCTTCCTTGTTATGATCTTCACAATCTCTCATGTCGTCCATATTGACGCAGGAAGCTCGTGACTTGCAGGCTGAAAGTGTGTGGTTGAAAGCTAGCAGGCCATTATAGATCGTTTGACCATCGATATGGGGGTAAATGGGTTTCCAGTGAACGGACTCGGCCTATCTAAACGTGTCTCCTATGGCTTAATAACCTGCATGGACAGAATGTTACCTTGTGTTAATGACAAATTTTATCAAATAATTTCAGTCTACGTACACAGAGATTTGTTTAAACAAACATGCCAAGGTTACAAAGACATAGACAGCAAATGGGAATGCTTCCTCATCAGTATGGCTTCAGAACAGGAAAATCTACTGTAGACTCCATTGATAGAGCAATTAGGTTGATAGAAACTGCAAGGGGGAGATCTGTTGTAGGAATATTCGTAGATATCTCAGGGGCATTTGGTGGCCAGCCTTGTTTGGATGCCTGAGGGAACTTGAATGCCTGCTCGTTGGGGGGTTGGGGAGAGCCCTGTAGTGAGGGAAATTTATTTTCTTGAGCAGGACTTGTGTCTTGTTTATAATTTTTCAATTGTATTGTTAGAGATTTTGTTTTGTTTCAGACATACCAAGAAGAAAATAGTGATAAATGTGACTGGGAATTCCATATGCACTATGTTAGTGTTGTTGAGAGATCGGCTTGCTTGAGCCTACAGGATCATGCCGTCACACGTCGCAGCAATGCAGATTGTGTTCAAGCTTTGTTCAGGTATGGAGATGTTCATTCCATCAAGTTACTTCATTTTATAAACTTTTTTCATACTAAGTTATTGAACTAAATCCATTCTGAACCGTTAAAGATATTGTATAAAAACTGAAAACAGGGGTAAACTTAAGTTTACGTTTTTAAAAACATATTCAAAGCAAATTCGGCAATCTCCTGGCAGTGTTTCACAGCAGTCGCAGCGAGGCATTAATACCACGGAGCTGTAGCTGTTTTACTTGGTGCTGCCCACAAAGGGTTGAAAATTAAAATTTTAAAATTAATTAAAAATTGTGCACTGCATTTGCAAATTAAATATAGCCTATTATGAAAGAAAAAAAACCCTAATGGGGATTGAATCCACAACTACTTAACTACTAACAACACAGAAGATGAATCATGAATATTGCTGATCTGGACCAGTATGGTTCATCCTTTGCCCCATAAAATAAATGTTATGGTTTTTTTGTGATAGTACAAGTTCATAATAATACTGTATATATATACCCATATTCTACCCGCCCTCAAATAATACCCGCACCCACATTTTTTTAAAGCAAATTTGGGGAGAGAAAGAAAAACCTATATTCCCGTATATAAAATTATTTTGCCAGTTTTATTCTTAAGCTGAGTCCCCACTACTTAACATTTTGCAGTTTACATATGTTAAATGTTCATCATCAGCTGAAGTATACATGTCAAATGGTTTGTCAATTAACAACTGTCTCCACTACAGTGTTATAGATTTAACATGGGTTGGCATGGTTTTGAACAGAAATTAATGAATTAATTAATAGCATTCAAAAAGAAAACTCCTCTGAAGAGAGCAGCCAACATTGCAAAATGAGAGTCATTTTGTATACTCGTTATTACCTTCTTGTTAACTGTCTATGACTTCTCTTAAATAATAATATTAAATACTGATTTTATACAGTTGTCTTGATCTTTCCAAAAAACTATCACATTTTTCATCAATGGAATATGCCATCAAAAATAATTTTAAAAGTAGATGCAATACTATTGAGAACACTGGAATACCGTGTATACCCGAATACTACCCGCCCTCGAATAATACCCGCACCCAGATTTTTCGAAAAGAAGTTTGAAACAAATCTACAGGCACATGTATAAAATTATTTTGCCACTTTTATTCTTAATTAAACAGTTATAATTAACATTTCATATCATAAAATAATTAAATATGGTAGGCTAAAAGGTACTTATAAAAATAATGTCCATGGTAACAGCCCGCCTAAATCTCACAGTCTTATACGCACAGCGTAATAAATCAACAACAACAACACACTTCATCTGCGGGAATCACACGCAATGATGTGCGTCTGACCCAAGGTGAAAGTAGTTTGGAAATTCGCCGAACTTTCCCCGAATTATACTGCACTGTTTGTTTGGCGTCTCTATGTGGACCATGTGGATAAGAAAGCATCTTCTTTGTTTCATTTTCCTTTCATTACAGCTTCGTTACTGTTATACTATAGGCCTACTGTGATGCTACTACAAAGCATCGTGCTATATAATGAGCCGATATGGTACACAATTGTCAAAATTCAGATAAGAGGAGTCCAGTATTCAAATACTACCAGCACCCCAGTTTTTTGTTCGCGATTTTTGAAACAAATATGCGGGTAGTATTCGAGTATATACGGTATACCAAATCCTCATTCTGTTTGAAAACATTTCTTTCCGCGGCGGGTAAATCTCCATGTGGTATTGTCACATGCTTGGCGGAGTGATACATGAGTTTGTTTACATCTCCTTTGGACTTAAAGTGAAATTAGTGTAGGCTTCCTGCTTTTGTCCCTGTTCTCCTACGATGAGACTCCTGAAGCGAAGGCCTCACCTTAATCTCATTGAGAAGTTCCAGAGTTTTTTCCTTTGACCATTCCATTCCGAACCTGGAAACATAATATTTCACAATAAAAATGACCCTTGCACCATGCATAATATTTCACCGCCACTAGATGTCTCCATTGTTTTAAATTTCTCCCCACCCAAAACCCCTACTTTCCAGGCGGGTCCCATTATGGAGTTGGAGTGGGGGACTCGGTTGTAGCGTATAATACTATTTTCCCAAAATATAACAAGATGGATGCTGGGAATGTTGAGGAAGCTGTCGATTGCTTTTTGTTTAGATGGAAATTCCCGAACCAAAGCCAATTAAGCTGTTGATTGCTTTTTGTTGAATGGCAGAAATTCCTGAAACAAAGCTGATATCGACAGACTAGTCAATTGACTTGATATGTTGTCCATTTTCTCCGGAAAACAAATTATCATATGAAAATGTTAAGTGCAACACACTGGATTTGCATGTCAAGTCAATTGGAACATGAAATTGCAATATACATGTCAATATCAACTTGTTAATCTTGACATGTTGGTGTTAAATGTTAAGCAGTGGAGACCCAGCTTAGTTAAACAGTTATAATTAACATTACATATCAGAAAAGAATTAAAAATGGTAGGCTAAAATGCAGTTATAAAAATAATGTGCATGCTAGCAGCCAGCCGAAATCTCGCTGCCTTATAAACGCAGCCTAACACTTTCAACAACACCCTTCATTCATGAATCCAGCTGTGCATCGGAAATCGCGGGAATTTCCACACGTGACGATGTATGTCCGACCCAAGGTCAAACTCGTATGGAAATTTACTGAACTTGACCAAACTGTTCCTGAATTAGTGGATCAGCTTGTACTGGACTGTTTGCTTGGCATCTTTACGCATAATTTCACCACCAGTCATGGAGGACCATGTGCATAAGAAAGCATCTTCTTTGTCTCATTTTCTTTTCATTACAGCTTTGCTATCTGCCTGATAAAACCTTCTTTGCTGAGATTCTACTGTAAAGCATCATGCTATATTGAGCCGATAATGCTGCTCTGCATAATGTTGAAATACATTTCAGAACATTGCCCGCATACATACCGTATTGGCCTGAAAATAAGACGACCCTGAATTTTTTGAAGGGTAGGTACGAAAAAATAAATAATATAGCTTATTAGTACATTTTGCTTCACATAAAAGAGAAGTTTGAAGTTCATATCGTAACTTCTTCTCTCGCCTTTATTTACGCATTGAGACAATGAAGATGCTTTCTTTTCCACATGGTCTGCCATGACTGGTGGTCAAACAAAAGCTTGATGCGTAGAGAATAGAGACGCCAAGCAAGCACTCAGAGGATCAGAAGGTCCTGGTGCAGAAGCACGAATTCGGGAAAAATTAAATTTGGTCAAGTTCAGTGAATTTCCTTGGGTTGGACGCACGTCATTTGCCTGGGGATACCCGCTGCATTGCCGCTGCACACGTGCACAGCTGCATTCATGATTGGAGAGTTGTTGAGTCTTAGGCTGCGCGTATAAGACGAGTATAGTTTTTAAAAGCACATTTTCAGGGAAAAAAACATCGTCTTATATTCAGGCCAATACGGTACATACAAGTTTCAAATAAAGCAAAATATAACATTAACATAACATACACTCAACTCACATCATATATACACTTCGCACCCACCCAGTCTACCGTAAAACATGGTACAAAATTGATTTTTGAAAAAAATATGTGGGTAGTATTCAAGTATATACGGTAGTATATTACATAAATATTGAGAACTACTGCATGGAAGAATAGAAAAATGAGAAATGACAGACCAGAAACCTCATCAAATGTTTGTAGCTTAATACAGTCGCTAGATTTAAGTCGAGTAGTTCATTTGCCAATCTGTGATCCTGACAACATAAAGTGTAAACTGTCAATTGCAATGTTGAGCAGCGTGCCTATACAATTTTTTTTTTTTTGGGGGGGGGGGAGGGGGTTATTATTTGAAATCTTATTAAATTTCATTGTGGAGGGAAAGCAGTTGCACAACTTGTAAGCAACTTCATTTCCGTGGATATTGAATTATAAGACAATCTTTGCTTTTTGAGATCATAAATTAGTAACGTGCTATATTCAAACAAAAATGTTAGTTGGGTGTTCAAGGAAACTGGTTGTGTTTCTGATTTCCAGTTTTGACAAAGCATTGCATCAGGCATCAAACCAGACACCACCTCAGAGTGCGAGAGAACTCTATCAAGAATTCCTTAAACATGCTCGAGGACAACTTTGCCTTCATCTTGCAACGCTGGTGTTGAAAAAAGCTAAAAAAGTAAGTTTGTATAAAGCATTGGGATACTCCCAACCCTGGTTTGTATTCAGTTCTAATGCTGAGTTCGCTTTCCAGGACTCTTCAAATTGGCGAGATGCCTGCCGTGTGTCATCTCCACTGCTTCTACTCGCCCTGTCCACTCCTATCGATTTGCAGGCAACTTGGTTACTTCAAGCAACAGAAACCAGGAAGAAACTTGTGGATCTGTGGGCAAAAGAAGTTTCATACAGAAATAGCCAAGCTGGTAAGTTATTTTACTGCGAACAAATTCATCGCTTTCGTCATGTTTTTGAGAGTGAAATTGCGATAACATCCGATATTCTGGTGGCAGGGCCTTCGTTGGTTTCTTTCTTCCCTCTCTATGGCTTTCTCCTTTATGCATATGGTCTTTGCTTTCTCTGTGTCTGCGGTTTTGAATTTCCATTTTCATTTATTGTCATTTCCTTTTTGGTGTTCCAACTTTAAGCTACTGTCATTTTAGTCATTATAATTTCAGCTGATTGGTTTGGCGTTTTATAAAATGAAGCATGTTAGTTCTAAAATTGGAACCAGTAGCAAATAGACAGCATTGTTATAAAAATATCGAGAATGCTACGTGAAGGAATAGACATGTTAGTGAAAACACGTGTTCTGCAGTAGGCGCTCATGGTGGTCGAGATGATTCGAAGAAACATAAAACATAATTATAGTCAAGTGAAATCAGAAATCCAAAGTCTGCTTATTCATTCTTTGCAACAACAAAAAAATGGATCAGTGCTACAAATGCTATTGTTCACATCATTTCTTTTGAAGGACAATATTCCATTAGCTGTTTCTGACCAAGCTGGAAATTTATTTAGAGCAGTGTTCCCTGACTCTGATATAACACAGAAATCAACTGCAACACGGCAATGAAGATAGCATTACAAGAAGAAAGAAGAAAGAAAAAAAAACAGTTAAGCCTATGTCCCACGATCCAATTTGTTGGTTGAAAAGTTTGTGTCAAGTAGCATTTCTATACAATTATTTCTGGCTGTGCACACGAGAGAGGGTTTTGGTATAATATACAGCGCCAGATGTTCTCCGGAAACGAAAATTGATAGCCATTACAATCAACATGTACGCACTTGACAATTTTTACGGAATCTTTATCATAATTTCCAGAGCGCCTCAGCGTTTATGCCAGTTGTAATAAAGGTTATTGTTAATATTGTTTTAAATTAAAAGTCTTAGCATCCGTTAATTTTCTTGACTTCAATATTACATCATTTTATCCTTTTGGTTATGTTCGCTGGTCGAGTGAGCGCTAGCAGAAAGAATCAGCTGTAAGGAGGAAGAAGCCATGTTCCTACGCCATGCAGGTCACGTGGGAATAGAATGATGTTCATTGGTTGATTTCATGTTTTTTGATGGCAAAATAGAAACGTGTCTATTCCGTTGCATGTGAAACAATTCTATGGAAAATATAGGATGAAATCATGTGCAATGGCAATCAGTCATGTCTATGGCCCTGATTTATTGGTGAAATAAAATGACTGATTTCGGTGTTAACTTCCTATTTCGGTGGGTATTTCGTGAAATAAATTACTTATACTACATTGGGAACATTGTCCAATGCTTCTTTATTTACATGAACTAACATCCCCCCCCCCCATTTCTATATTCTTCTGCCCTTGTATGAACTGAAGTAACTTTCGATTTAGCCATGATTAGAGTTAATGTTCAAATATAATGATGAGAAATATTATCTTAATTTCTACTAAACACCATCAGATAGCCATTTGCAAACAGAAGTGCCAACCATACCACTGTGGATAAAAGACGAAATCTGTTGAATACAAGTAACAAATATTCTACACTTTAACAAATTCAAAGTCCATAAACTTTCCACCGGTCAGAAATATAAAAATACTGTACAAACAGACTAAAACTTTTAACAGCGGTGGATAACTCAAACACTAACACGCAGCACAACGTTTCAACTAGATCCTTCTAGTCTTCCTCAGGCACTGGTTGGCAGATCAGCTGGGTTGAGTGTTGCAACCCCCTCTACGTCACCATCATCATCGGTAAGGAGTGGGTGGGTAAATTCACAAAGTGAACGCTCAGATACATGAAGAAACATGGTGTTATGTTGGAATCTCTTAATCCATTCAGTAGGAATTGCAAAGTCAGATTCGGGGCATTTTTTAATAATCTGCCAACTAATTTTAGGGGGAACATTGTCCTGAACCATTCTACGAATTACACTAATCCATTCGTCTCCCAGGTCACCCTCGTAGTTATTAACACATTTGTCCTGATTACTGGCAATATGAACAGCTTCACAAATCTTTCTTTTAATTAAGTCCCTTTCAACTTTCACCACTTCCAAATCTTTAATGCTGTGCTTTAAGGAAACCATATGTTGACTTAATCCAGTGTTGGTCTTCAAATTACGAATATCCCTAACATGCTCCTGGAGCCTGATTTTAAAAGCTCTCCCAGTTTCGCCATAATATACCCCATCACAGTCATCACAAAGAACAGAGTAAACCCCTGGGGCGTCAAGAAGGTTTATTTTGCAACCAACTTTTTTATGTTGTGAGAAGATATTCTCCAAAGTACTCCCTACTTTAAAAGCAGGTTTTAAACCATATTTACATAGCACTTTGCCAACATTCTGGCTGACACCTGGTTTGTAAGTAACACTTACATATTTGTCTGTGGTGTTTTTTTCTTTTTTACTTGTCTGCTCAACACCCGCTTTTCTCGCTTTAAAAAATGCCCCGAATCTGACTTTGCAATTCCTACTGAATGGATTAAGAGATTCCAATGTAACACCATGTTTCTTCATGTATCTGAGCGTCCACTTTGTGAATTTACCCACCCACTCCTTACCGATGATGATGGTGACGTAGAGGGGGTTGCAACACTCAACCCAGCTGATCTGCCAACCAGTGCCTGAGGAAGACTAGAAGGATCTAGTTGAAACGTTGTGCTGCGTGTTAGTGTTTGAGTTATCCACCGCTATTAAAAGTTTTAGTCTGTTTGTACAGTATTTTTATATTCTACACTTTTCTGCTCTAATCGATCATAGGCATCGCTAACTTGGCAAAGACATACCAGGAAAGGAGTGTCCTCAACAGTAAAAACCAGGTCACAGACAATCTTTGCGTAAATTCTGAAATCTTTGTAATCGATCATAAATATCGATATATGGGTAAATCTTCGACAGCCACAGAAACAGCAGAAAAAAAGCATGCTGCTAAGAAATAAAAAATACAGTACACCAAAACACAATATTGTGATTTTAAGGCATATTTTCTTGCTCATTTCTCACTTTACGGACAGAAGTGGCATATTTCACGCTTATAGACACATTTCGCAGAATCGAGTAAATTTCGCGATTTTTCGTGGATTCAATTTGGTTCATATTAGTATTTTAAGCATATAAAACCTAAATATAGCTAAGGGAGGTTGTTTTATAAAATTTCGCGCTTATTGTTGTTACCAAAAAATACGGCCCTTAGTCATGTCACATGACATAATCTAATGGTTTGTAGATATTTGGACCAAAAATTGAATCGTGGGACATCAGCTTTAGGTACAAGACATGCCACGAAAACTGACAGTGAGTAACACTTCAACTCGAGAATGAAGTAGATGTATATCGCCTCACCAACCACGTCAAATTTAATGCAGATGAAATAGCAAACAGCTGAAAGGATGTTGATATCAAGTTCAAGGACATATTAATATAATTACAGAATAATTTTTAATAAATATATAATACACAAATGGCATAATCGTGCTTTGTTTATAGCATGAAAATCAAAGCATGCTCATATTAACAACTTCCTAATGCAAAATAATCAGTCTTGATTCTTTCCTTGTTGGGTTCCATAGGCCTAATCCCGATAGGAAAGTTTGCTCCTTTGAGCGTATGTATTGTCACTCCATATTTTTAATGTTGTGTGCTGCACATTAGCCCAAAACGATATAATCTCGATCCACTTTCATTAGTAGACTTCGGACTATTAGGTCGCTAAAAATGCTGTTTTATGTACCTAAAATAGGCTCTAAAAATTGGATAATAGGCTCTAAAAATCGTAAAATAGTCTCTTATAAAATCGTTAAGTTGCCAATTTTCTGACATATCTCAATTGCAATGCAGAATATTATATTTATTGAAGTCACCATTAATCAAAAATCATGGTAAAACTCAGATATAGGCCTATTACAAGGGCCTGTATTACTACCATAACAGTAAAAACCTAATCCCTGCACCCAGAAGATATGCACGCTAGCATATTCAACCCCTTGTATCCCTCAGTGATTCAGGCCAGGTTTCTGAAACGTTACATATCTATTAGATTGCATTACTTCATCGATAAGTATTTCTGAAACGTCAGATGACTGTTATCCATTCAATGAAACACTTGATAAATTATCGGTAGTCAGATCACTAGATATCTCACGAAGCTCCAGGTAAACATTCAATATGGCCGACATGCGATACATTTATGTTGATGTATGTTTCGTTATTATGTTAGCATTTTATCTTACATGATGTTACTAGCTTGTTATGGTATTAAAATGAAATAATTCATAATGCTAGAAAAATTGTATATTATCGGTTTGATGAACTTCGTTATAGCCTAGACTATTAATGTATCCATCGTTTATTTGTATTAATTTCATTTTCTGTTGTAATACTTTTATGAACACATCACGAATATTAATTCACATCATATTTTCTTGCCAGTCATCTTCAATGCCAGATCGTATAAGGCCTAGGTCTATGCAGAAGTAAATATCCCCTGAAAGAATACAGCAATCCTTTCAAGAAGTACGATGATATTCAGATTCCGAAAAAAGTAGCTTAAGTATATTAATTTTATTTTCTGATGCAACACTAAAGATAAGAAATCTTGAAAAAAAAACTGTACAACATTCTATCTATTTGGTTCAAAAGCAAAGCGATATACACGGTAGAAGAATGGATATAAATTTGTATTCTTAGCTTTTTTTGTTATTATATAAAACTATCCAAAAACTGGCGAAGCCTATTTTACAAATATATTGTATTTAAAGGTGAATAAAGATTTTATTTGATTTGATTTGATTTATGAAGAAAATATTGCCTTTTTACCGCACGAATATTAATACATTATCATCTTCTTCATCCTGAGGCAATAATTAGGCCTAGAGATGTGTAAAGCAAAAATATTCCCTGAAAGAATTAGATCTTTGACGATATTGAGTTTCGGAAAGAATCAGGCTGTCAAAGCAATTACCTATGGATAAATAGGCCATCATATGAAATAAGGAACAACTGCAAGCATGCCTTTTTCAGCGTTAAATAGCGCATCATTAGAATTGGGAAGAAATCGAAGCATTCCTTTCTCAGTGGTAAATCAGCTATAACTTAATTAATGTGTTACGTTTTATGCATTAAGTTGTCAGATTGTGATGGGTGACATTTTCTCTAATGCACAAGTCTAAGTTGAAATTGCAGAAGTTTCTCTCACATATTACATTCATTTTACCAGAGAAACAGCAGACAGAAAATTCAGCCATTTTGAATACAATGGGGGATATTCTAAAAAAGTAAGCATAAAGTATGAGCGACTACTTGCTGAGCAGTGTAGTCACTCACAAGTCCTATGCAAAATAACACTGCAACGACAGAAAGTTCTGACTCACCGGCTATCACTTTATGCTCACCCAACCCACACGAAACATGCACCTGCATAAACAAACTTACGAAAATAAACAAGGGTCTTCTCGCAGTGGGAGATGCCAGATCAGCATTATGAAGAGGAAGACAATTAATTATTTCTGCTCTCTCTGAAGGGACTGCATAGAATGGTCATTTACATCATCATATCAGATACCGCAATGGGAGAAGTACAGGATCACATAATCTATAATATTTTAGGATTAAATTAGTTTAATGAAAATTCATAACATAATTGCAACATTTAATATAATTAGTATTTTTAAATGTGATATGAAACATTCATATAACTCCCTCTACTCTTAATATAGCCTATTCTAGTGTAGAGTACACGGCTGTATTGCAGTAGTGCGCATTCACTTGTATCTGCCTCGTTTCCAAGTCGTATTATTCGCGAGGCAAGACCAAAAAATCCAAGTCTATATTGTATAAAATGAATAGCTTATAACTAGCCTTCAGAGAATTTCTTGGGAGAAGTTTTTCAAATAGTACTTATTACAATATATTATAGTAGGCCTACATAATAAGCCTATAAAATTGTTAAAACTATTTCGAGAAAATTAAGAAAAATTAAATTTTCGTCAAATAAAGTGCTTGTAAAAATGAAAAGAAAGTCGTTGCCGTACCTCGTGCCGCATCCCTTAAGGATACACAATCCAAATAAAATCTTAATAAATGCACTCGAATACTTTTGTATAACCTAAGCGTGGCAGTACACCTTTCTTCAAATTCTAATATAGAATAAGAGGCCGTGTTGCAGAGAATAGGTATTCAGTTGTATTAGCCTGATGCAAAGCTTTACCGTTCACCAGACAAGATTGAGTTTCTGTGAACGATGCCTGCCTTGTAACTACCCGTCAGATTTTTTTTTTTCAAAAAAAATATTTCAAATAAAAGTTTAGCTCTTAGCATAAGCACCTCAATTACAAAATTTAAACAGAATTTTTAAATCCCTAGTACCTAGTACTGATAGATGGATTAAAACAAAAAAATTTTAGTTTTCATTCCTTCTGGAATGTCCATATATTCCACGCGAATGATCCTAATAGCATGCTGTGAGAGAAGTGAGTGTGCTGTTTTGGTAGCTCACAAATTCCTACTTAATACTCCCTCCACTCGGTCTTTACTGCATGCGGAATTGAAGCGGGCACTAAGCGACAGAGCACAAAGAGAGTCATGTCACGTGGGCGCAGTGGGTGGGGGAGTCCCCATGCTTTTTATGCATACGAATGCAAGTGCAAACTTGAAATCTGCCAGTAAGAACTTCATACTCCTTTTTTTAGAATATCCCCCAATAGCTAGAAGCGCTCTCATTGGTTGCTACTCAATCACGGCCAATTAGATATTACAGTATCCATCGTGTCTCCATCTATTGACAAAGTGCTCAACTCATTTATCTGACATTAGCTATTTACCGAGCGTATTCCCTTTCGGTAAGGGGAAGGTGTTTATAGAGTATATAAGATGTATAGAACCATTAGCTGTCTAGAAGGTATCTGGAGCTTTTATGCAACCGGGCCTCAGAGAACTACTTTTTTTTCCCAGGTTGTGGGAGTCTGGAGAAAAACACTACATTTTCTTGGGAATCCCAAGGAATTTTTCTACTGAAGACGAAACATTCCTTACTATTTAACCACGTCACAAATGTGTCATGTAGGCCTACTGCACATTCCGAGCTAAAAATTTAGTACGAACTGAAAATAAATGCTAGAATTTATAACAAAAAGGAACTTATTTTGAACTTTAGAAGAAAAACAAGCAAAAAGACAATATTAAGCTCTAATGTAAAAATAGACTGTTTTAGGTCCTATAAATGTACAGTGATACCTCGAGATATGAGTTTAATTCGTTCCGTAACCTTGCTCGTATCTCAAAGCAATTTTCCCCATTGAAATTAATTGAAATTCCATTAATCCGTTCCAGCCCCAAAAAAGCTACCCCCAATTGTTTTTGTTACATGTTTTTGAATAAGAAAAATGTATTTATAAATTACAAATATTGTATAAAAACTTAGATTCTTTACAAACTGGTTTTATAAAGTGTACATACATATTTGTTACACTTTCTTTGAACCCATGGTTATAAAAAGAAATGTGATAAAGTATGTAAATGCACAAAAAGCGCAAAGCCTTAGAAAAACTTAGCAAAGATGCTTCGACAGCGATGTAAACAAGCACACTGGGGGAATACGTGGGATAATGCACGAGGCGCAGGTGCAGTAAACTGGTGGGCCGTGTGCAGCGTCGCAGCTGGCCGTTCCTCGTATCTCAAATGGAGCTCTTATTTCAAAACAAAACTTCGTTCGCTCAACAGCTCGTATCTCAAATAACTCGTATGTTAGGGCACTCGTATCTCGAGGTACCACTGTATCAGTTTTAGGCATAGTTACTTATGAAACATGCATGTACAAGTTCTCGTCCCTATATCACTTAAGGATTAAAATAGGTTTTTACCTAAAATCTGAAGTCTAGTCATTAGTTTATTGAGGGATGATCTATTTTAATCACCAGTAGATCGGATCACTATTTGTGATTGACAAGATCTTTCTTTCATAATGTCCATTGTTGAGGAAAAAACAGAATTTTGCAAATTGCAGATTTCACAAACTTGTCGCATTGCAGTCCCACATCTAACAGTTTCTTGGCGTGGGAGCCCTAACCTTACAGCATGTTGACATTTCTTTGCAAACACTTGGTGGTGGCCACTTAGAAGCACCCGGTGGCCTCGTGTGAAGGGGCTTTTCATTAAGTGTATTAAATACATAATAATTATATGAGATATTAAGAACATCGTCCAGGCTTGTAGGCTGTGGTCCAGTTGACATGTGAGTGCCAAACGTTATGTCCGCAACTGCAGTGGACATCCTCAGTGGCGGTGGAGTCTCGGGTGAAACTTTCTGGTCAGTGGAGGATGTCCGCCGCGGTTGCGGACGAAACGTTTGGCACTCAAATGTCAACTGGACCACGGCGTACAAGCCCGAACAATGTTCTTAATATTGACTCCGGCCGTGAAAACCTACAGTGTTTTATAAATTATATGAGAGTTTAATTTTACACAAAACTTCACTTTACCTGTACTAGTTTCGGGGCCTTTGCTACCATTGTCAATAACTATACTTTGACTATACAGTAAAACCTCTCTATAACGACCATCGCTGGTTCCACGGAAAAGTTGTCTTTAAGAGGGGTGGTCTCTTAATAGGGGGAATGCATCTTTATGTTTGAAACTGATAATACAATAGAATAAATACGGTACAATACAAAAGGTGTATTATGCAAGTTAACACACAGTTGATTGTTACTTACTTTTATACTAGACACGTCTATTTTCCCTACATTACATTTTGCTTGGAGGACAATGAAAGGAACTCGACCGGCACGCTTCATAGAATCGAGAATTTCAGAAACCCCCTCATGTCCACTGAAGAAATGTTTTCATAAGAAATAGAATTACCTCTCCGAGTCACTGCGATCATGTAGATAATAAAGGCATGAATTCTTAAGGGTATTGAAACAAGCAGGTAAGAGGTAGGAGATTGGAATGTGTCCTGTTGAAGCCGCGGTACTTGTACGCTGTCTACTGTAAGGTATTTCCCAGAAGGCAAAGAGGAAAACAGCCCAAAGCATTGTTCAACCATATTCTCATTTCTGTTCAATCACTCTTGTAAAAGTACTGTATTGAAAATTGAAGAGACGTCTTGCAGTGCCCACATCAGTATTTCTGTTCAAATGCTGATTAATGCCTACCATTTGAGTAAATATTTTTTTACGATTTTGGTCGTTATAGAGGAGTTGAACGTAAATGAAACTCTGGTCGTTGGTCGGGGAGAGGGGTGGTCGTTTAATAGGGGTACAAATAACATTGGCCTTATGGGTTTTACTATCGGTTCCTAGAAAAATTGGTCTTTAAAGGAGGTGGTCGCTAAAGAGGGGTGGTCTTTAAGACAGGTTTTACTGTACTTGAAGTATAACTGTTGACAATGTTAGTTAATATGCCAAAGTTAGTACAGGTAAACTATGCTGAAAGTGAAGTTTAGTGTTAAATTCAACTCATCATATAATTATTATGTTATATAACTTCACTGTGTTAACTTCTAATGTAATTTAATATTGTATTAAATGTGTTTAATATTTTCCCTATAGTTTTTCTCCACTTTAAATGCCTTACCTCTCTTACGTTGTACAGCACGAAATGGCGAAGCACATTCTGTAGAGACTCTTCTTTATGCTTTATTCAGCCTTTATTATCTAATATTCTATTCACAGAGGCAAATGGTTAATTTGATAACCAAACATTACTACATGTAATTAATTGTTATGTAGTTCAGTCACCATGTACATTAACCCTTTTACGGCTGTACAGGACAGATTCTCCTTAAAATTAAAAAATCATGTAAATTATGAAATGTTTCTCAAAAGACATGCAATGTTGCATAACATCAAACATTTATCTTGTTCTGAAGATAATATTCACAGCCGGAATAAGTAGGCGATGATAGAAACATTTCTGTGGGACAGAATAGTGGCATAAGGGATAATCCACTATATTCCAAGATCTAAGCATCAAAGAATAAAAAGTAATCTGTTGGATCTGCCTGAATCAGTCATGTCTGTGTAGTCGAATGTAAAGCCTGTATTTACTGTGGCACTGTCACTTTTTGTTGTTATGTTTCGTTTAACACAGGCTCTGTTCATTACTTAGCACTGTAAATAAATAAAATTTAGGGCTGCCCTTCAAGATAATTTATATTTCCTTGACTGATGCAATCCACGAGGGGATTCACTGCAGAAAGTGTGGAAGAGACTTCCCAAGACATCTAGTATCAATTTTGTGCACTCGTCACCAGAGAGGCAGGCCAGTGATGTGAATTTAATATATTCAATTTTGCGTGGGAAGGGTTAGAATCATAATAATTGTATATTATTGCGAACAGTATTATTACCATGGAGTTAAAATATATTTTCTGAATTTAATAGATGATTATTTTAGTATGCGCAGAATGCAACCGTAGATGGTGAAAGTTGTGAAACATTCAAGAGCCAACCAGAGCAAATGGGAAATAAGAAAAGAGGTCATATAACCACGTGGTTTTGTTTATATCTACTTCTTTCTTCAGTTGGATGCTGTATGGGTAGAGATTCTGGAAAGTGGTTTTATTTTTAGGGAAAATTTGTTTTAAAATTTCAATGTTTCTGTATTATTTTTTAATTTGACTGTTCTTAAAAAAATTATTTATAATATTTATAATTTATACATACATCCTGAGGTTTCCCTCAATACAGAGGCTGTCCTCCAACCAAACAATACAATACATATCACATTTCAACACAATCAATACACTTTTCTGAGCTTGTCATCATTTGTTAATAATCTGTCTCCATTTTTCTCTTTCCTGTGTATCTTCTTCCACTGCACCAACTCTTCCCATTGATATCTGTACATTGTTGATCCATGTAGTCGCAGGACGCCCTCTTCTTCTCCTTCCAATTTCCCATTCAAGTATATATTTTTATAATTTATGTAATGTATAATATTGATAAATTAGTTGCAAGAATTGTGTTTGTTTAGGCTTTTACTGCTTTCTTTATAACTTTTTTTGTTTTTTGACAGGTCATGTGTTACTTAGTATGGTTCATGAACGTAAGAGCCAGTTTCTGGACAAAATACTACAGTTTTGTTGGGGAAATTGGAGGGAACGTGTTTTTAAGGTAAGTGTAAAGTTTTTTTTTGCTACATTAAAAAGTACTTCTATTAGTTCTTCATGCTGAATATCATTTTGAAATCACAGGTGTCAGCGTAATCACTGATGCATTGCTGTTAGAAGTATTTATGTTATTTGACACGAGATCCCAAAGAGCTAATGGCTCGTAGCTGGGACAAATCAAAATTAATTTTTACCAAGAAAATGGCGACAGTAGCTTAGGTATAAGTAAAACACAAAAATAAATAAAGGGCATGTACACTACTATTAAACACGAATAGTTAATCAACAGTATAACACACATAAAAAAATCTATTTAAATACCGTATATACCCGAATACTACCCGCCCCCGAATAATGCCCGCACCCAAATTTTTCAAAAAGAAGTTTGAAAAAAAAAATCTACAGGCCCATATATAAAGTTATTTTGCCAGTTTTATTCTTAATTAAACAGTTATAATCAACGTTTCATATCATAAAATAATTAAATATGGTAGGCTAAAAGGCACTTATAAAAGTAACGTGCATGGTAACAGCCCGCCGAAATCTCGCCGTGTTATACGCGCAGCGTAATACCTCAACAACAACACTCTTCATTCTGCGGGAATCACCCGCGATGATGTGCGTACGACTCTGTCTGACCCAAGGTCAAAGTAGTCTGGAAATCGCCGAACTCTACCAAACTTTTCCCCGAATTATTGTACTGCACTGCTTGTTTGGCGTCTCTATGCGTACCATGGGCATAAGAAAGCATCTTCTTTGTTTCATTTTCCTTTCATTACAGCTTCGTTACTGTTATACTATAAGCCTACTGTGATGCTACTACAAAGCATCGTGCTATAATGAGCCGATATGGTACACAATTGTCAAAATTCAGATAAGAGGAGTCCAGTATTCAAATAATACCCGCACCCCAGTTTTTCATTCGCGATTTTTGAAAAAAAATGCGGGTAGTATTCGAGTATATACGGTATAATTAATTGTATAGCAATATAAATTAACTCATAATTGATTATTGATATTACAATTGTTATCTGTCTGTATAAAAACGAATGTATGTCTGTCTGTCCTTTATGCATTACTACACCATTCATCCGATCACCATGAAACTTTGGGAAGTTCTTAAGTACACTCCCACGAAGGTTTCTGGCATAGTACATTTTTAATATTAGCTTTCGCTTGTGAGTTATGAGTGAAAAAATTGAAGAAAACGTGCATTTTTTGCGCTTTCAAAGCATCAGTTTTCAGTAATACGTTTCAATTGTCAAATCAATTGCAGTTTGGTTTGCCAATTTTTGTCATACCTTGGAAATAAAAGCATTGCGATCCCTTGAATGTTGTAAGCCCATGCTGGTCGATTAATATGTTTATAATGTCAAGGCACACAAACATCTGAAATTTTCACCTTAGATGGAAGAAGGATAATGAATATATATAGGCCTACATGAGCAGACATTGTTCGATTTAAATGAAATTCACTTTGCTGGGGTTTTCTGGGCCAGGGAATTCCAATCTGAGGTTATTTTTCCCATGTTGTGCTTTCTAATCGTGGATTCACTTCAAAGCCGGATTTATAGTTGTGTCATTAATTAGGCCTATGAATTGTTTAGTTTAGACCTATAAATGTTTTGCGTGCAAAGTGTTAATAAATATAATATTTTAATTATTTTGCTCTTAATTTTTAATCTTCCGATTAATCATCGTAGGCGAAGCTGCAGGGATCTGCTATAAGCTATAAAAAGCTATATCTAGCATTTTCCAAAGGAATAGTTTGATTGTGATAAGTCGTAACAACTTAAGTTCTTCCTTGAGAGGGTAAAAGTTGTTTGAGGGGACATCCCTGTTTTTTCAATACTCTATTGACTATATCATAGGATTTAAGAATTTTAAGCCAAATAGATGCAAAGAGAAAGCTGTTGAATACATCTCCAGGCAATTTACATCCCGTCGACACTAAGCTGGCTTCATGCTCTTACTCGTATATTACAAAAAAGATTGCTATGGAGCACTCAACTTCACTAATTCACATGTACTTACACATGATGCGTTTCACAAGCATCTTGCTTGTATCCTCAAATGAGGTCCACTGCCGGGTCCGCTGGTTGTTCGCTAGGTACCAGCGGACCTTTTTGTAATATTTGATTACTTCACTGTGATTCCCGCATATAATAGTGTTAATTATTAGCTCTTACTCGTGCTGACCATTGTGTTTTAGACATCAAGTGAAGCGAACTAGGTACTTTCTTTTTCAAGATTTCCCACCTTTGGGACTGATATCTGGACAAAAAAGGTCATTGCTGCTTGTTCCCCACAAAAATTTAAAGAATAAATAGCCTCGTTATTGAATGAGCTCTTTTATAGGCACCTTTGCCCTTTACATTCAGCTTGTCCGTTGTAAGCCTCGCAATAGCTTCTCCACTTTTCTTTGAGCACAGTAGAAGTTCTTCAGTGTTGTCTACTTGCTGTCAAATTGACATTCCTGATCAAATAACACAGGTTCCTGCACATGTGCCGTGTCAACTAAGTGGAAAATACCTTCCATGTGTTTTGCTCCAGAGTGTGTAAGCAATTTTCATTTCTGTACTTGAGCTAATCATTTCTTATTTTTGTTAAGGGGATGGAGGAGGGTGGGTTTTTCCTTGTTTTATTTACATGAAAACATGATTCTTGTGGTCAGGGAAATGTAGGTTTCCCTGTCAGGGAAGTTCATTTTGAAATTTCAGTCGACCCTCTATACAATGTATAAGTAATTTTATACTATGGTGCTCTTACCTTACAAAGGGGCTAAATGGCAAAATTAAGTTTCTGAGGTAATCAACAATCCTTGTAAAGAAAAAGCATTCTTCCGTACCTGCGGTGCTCTCTCTCGAGCAACTCTGCAACCACACTATTATAAATTTCATTTAGCGCTTTTGTAGGACAAGGCAGGATGTCATTTAACACCATTGTATAGTAATTTTTTTTTAATTTATTTAAATTTGGCGGTTAGCCCCTTCCATGGAATCCTGTGGCCATGAAGAATGTAGAACCATAAATGGAATCAGCAATTGTAAAAGGGGCTTCAATATATTCATATGCATATAGTGCAGTGAAGTAAAATCCCAAAATTACTGTGTAGGGATTCATTATAATTATTTTCTAATAATCCATGACGTGCTCTTGTTACTGTTACTCCGGAGGATTAGTGGTCCTAAAATCATTAAATTTGATTTTTCCTTCCCAATCAATCAGAACTCTCCATTTAATTATTTGATTTTCTATTGGCCCCCTCCTGTTTTAGCATATTCAGTCTTTGCCTATATATGAAGCAGATATTTCCCAATCCAGTCTTTGCCTATATATGAAGCAGATATTTCCCAATCCAGCTCGCTTCTCCCAGAAGATGGCAGCGGAGATACTGCCGAAAGCTTGGCACCAATCCTCCACTCGTCGAAGCCTGAGAAACAATAATATATTCTCAACACTGGGAAAGCCTCTACAGCTTCACTGTAATAGAGATGGCCACGAATAAACAACCCCCTAAGTATAAGGGAATATAGCCATTTTATTTGTCAAAAATAGAAGATTCAAAATTTGCATTTTTATTCAAGTCATTAGGTACAATTTTTTAAAAAGTCAAAATCCCCTTAATATTTTATTTACAGAAACAAATTCTGGGTGGTTTGATAATGTTTCAAAATAGCCCTTGGTTAAAAGTAAATGCAATGATCCATTTAGCCGCCATACATGTTTACGGATGGACAGATAGACAGACAGACAGATGTCTTTCGAAAAATACCTTTTTGGTTTGCAGGCATCGTGAAACGTGTTTTCCCAGTGTTATCTGAATTTCAACTTTTTGTGACGATCACAGTACTTCCTCTGTACTATGTATATGCGAGACAGTAAAATAGAAAAAAATTTGTGCATAAATTTGGATTATTCATGTTTTTAGGTAATTCCTCCTTTCCATTAACCCACATAGTTTGGAATTCAGTGTATTTTGGTATGGGATAGAAATCCTTATGATAAAAATTTGCTTATGACACTAAAGTAGAGATGAACTGATTTGTTCCAGAGGATTTTCACAACGCGTGACCATCAGCAAGGAATGCCGCATTCACATTTTGTGAATTACCCAGGTTTTGCTGAACCTCCTGTGAGATTGCCCACTGCAGCTGAATTAACACCTCATGATGAAAGTTAGTATTGATGTATTTGATTCCACTGTTGCATGTTGTAATAATGAGTGTTTTGCATATGTGACCTTGGAATTTAGGCAACTACAAAATGATGTAACAAGTAGACATGGTTTTTCGGTGGATCGTGATAATGCAACATTTCTTAATGTTATAATAAAAAAGATATCAGCTTCACTTATTTAGTAATTGTTGTAGTGATTAATTATTTTAACTATCGCAATTGAAACTGACAACTCAACAAAATGATTGTGGTTCTGAACCGGAATTAACGAGTGACATTTCTTTCCATGACAGAATCACAGAAGCTGTATCCCGATTCTCTGCACCATCTTGTGTGGCTAGGATTGCAAGATGTTTCAAGCAGCAATAAAAAATACTCAATCCTGAAGCCTGGTCCAGATTTCAAATGCAGTGTTTTTGAGGGCTTGCAGCTTACGAGCAACAATCTGAGCATTGCTGGTGCTGAAACCTTAAACAGGCTGGACATTGATGCATTTCTCTATGCCGCAGGTATGTACATGAAAATATATTCAGGAGTATCAACGTGATCCTGCATCACCACCCAGTATTAACTCCTTCCCTAATGTTCTTGATGTGTGTTGAGTCGACATTAGAATTACGTCTCCTGTTGTTTTCATTACGTTCTCTGTCATTTTCTTACAATCCAGGTAAGAACAGTGTCATTGTAATTTCTCATCACACAAGGGACTGTAACACATTTTGTTGATATTCTCAGTCAAAATCAAAACGGAACTCCATATTACAGTCTGTTCTCAATTTTTTGAACAGAAATTTAATAAAATGAACTTTAGGATAAAAAAAATCAGAGGATTGAATTATTGGTTTTCTAAGGTTGAAACACACTAGAGTTAAATTTTAAAGCTAGCTGTCTTGTGTTGCAGTATTTTGTGCGAGTGCTGCCCAGGAAGAGCAACAGGCTGCTGGTTATTGGAGCGCTGACAGACCAAAAACTCTTCCAGCAAATATAATGGAACAGTTGTGTACCATGAGTCAGGCAAATTGGTAAGTTTTTTTGTTTTAGTTTTTACCTTCTTGGATGGAATTTGAATCTGTAAACTTTTTTCCTGTATGTTTTATGTTGAAGTCTTCATAGCAGTGATTATAAAATACATGCATCTTTATATCTCAGCCATATAATACCTCAAGTATGGTATCATAAAGGCGAAAATTTTAAAATACAATTAGAATTTATATTTTTTGTGAAAAAGCTACATATTTTTATCCATTTACGAGGTGGTTCCATATTGATTTACACTTTATTTTTTTACATTCACTAAGAACCTCTATGCGTTGCCAGATATAACCACTTTCTCAGCAAAGTCTTCATTAAGCTGTACATACTTGTGCCACCCAAGTGGGACTTCTCTAGGCCCTCTGAGAAGCAATTTTTTGCAGTCTGTCATACCCACCTCAGGACATTTCCTGGAAGTCGGCGAAATGATGTCTGTGCAGAAGTGAGAATACAGTGGATGTGCTGTTAATGTTGGTCCCTGGTTTCAGCCAGTCAATATGGATGATTCCATCGTTGTTCCAAAAGATTGTGGCCTTGCGTTTGCCTGTTGAGGGCGCTGTACAGAACTTCTTTGGTGGGGAGCTGCCTTTGTGCTTCCACTGCATCGATTGGACTTTGGTTCTGATTACCACCTATTCAGAATTATGAAAAAACCTCTGTGTGGACATCATTTTATCAACTTCCATGAGTTGTCCTGAGGTGGGTGTGACAGACTCTGACAAAGTAGTTCTAGGATGACCTAGAGAACTTCCTCTTCGATGGCACAAGTGTGTACAGCTTAATGGAGACTATGTTGAAAAAGTGGATATATCTGCTGAGGCATAGAGATTCTTAGTGAGTGTAAATCAATATGGAACACCATTCTTTTAAAGAAGTAATTCATCAAACACAACTGCTGTACCGGTACTGAAATTTTCCTCAGTGATTGAAAAGTTATCATTTGCTTATGATGTAATATGAGCAAAATCTTGAGTCTCCTAGTATGTCTGTGTGAAATTCGCCAGTAGCTTGTTAATGCCTGTGGGTCACAGCAGCTCAAGCTCAATCTCTCTGGACCAGGTTGGATGATGGCCAACTTGATGTATCTGTGGAGATGCGAAGGCTGTAGTTTGCTATACGTGATAACGTGTAATTAAGTTGGCAGTTGAAACCTGCGCTCTTTAATGGTTTGAACAAATGTAACAAATGTAACACTAAATGTTCAGTGCAATAAGCTGAATGTCTTGATAAAAATGTTCACCGTGTCTTACATCTCAAGCATCACTGTGCTTGCCAATAAATGAGAGATTCAAAGTGTCATCTGTTGTCTACATCTTGACACCTTCTGCTGTTGTTGTGTTGTGGCGACATGCAGGCATCTGTTTTAACTTCAAGAAATATGTTTTGTACAAGAATGACAAATTATTTCCTATTGTTTGTTCTTTTATGAACATTACGATAACATTCTGAAGATCTATAGTTTACATCTCTCTGTCTTAAGTAGTTTCTAAGTAAATGGTACTGAAAGCTAAAAAAGCATGAAAGAAAACAAAAAAGGAGGGTGTATGGCTTGGCATGTACCCCACCATTTTAAAATCTAATTATATTTGGACATTAATGGTAAATGCAAAAATTAGATGTTTTCAACATTCAGGTCTTTCTGGTGTAGCTGTAAGGAATATGATTTTGTGATAACAGGTGGACTGCAGCCTATAAAGTGTACACAAATCAAGCCAAAGGAAACCTTGGAGAACTTCGCATGACTTTGCAGAGAGGAATTGAAGTGGTCAGAGTCCTCGGAAATCATGGTCTGGATGTTAAGCTCATCGTGCAGCTAGCTCGAGCTTTCTCAGAACGGGTAAGTTTTCAATAATCAGAAGTTGTGAGTGGCTTGTAATGACAAGGGTTTGCATTCCCGCTGTCTCAGTAAAACTCTAACCACGTATGCAGATGCTCGTTACATCGGCCCACCCACCTAGTTGCCTACCAGCTGGCTCAGCTCATCCATCAATTTAATTTTCTCCGTAACTATTAAATATGAGATTAAGAGTTTTTACCTACCTTCAGGAAGGAGCAAATCAGCACAAAATTCATCAATATTTGTAATATTTACATCTTTTGGTAATACAGATTCAGCAAAAAAATTTCACTTCCACTATCATTTTCATTATCTGATGGAATCAGTTCATCCCTCAAATCTTTGTTGAATAGGCCTAATATGTCAAATGCTTCTTCATGACTCGTTGCCTTTTTAGAACCACATCTATTTTTATTTATACCACTTATGTCTGCACTGAATGAGGCTTGGATCACCTGGATTTCACGTTTTTTCCGAACTCAAAAGAAACCTCAAACAAAGGTTGTTTCTATCTGGGAAGAAGGGAATATATGCATACAAGCACCACATATCGTCTGAAGAATGAATTACATTCTTTGATGTTTCCATTTCAGGGCTGTGTGGCAGGAATGTTACCCAGAAAGGCATCAAATTTCAAATTTACACTTTCTTTAGTGTTTATCTTTAGTTAATCAGCATTTAAATTCTATTTTGCTTTGTAGGCGTCTGCAATGGCTGCACGGACTGAGGCATCGAACGAGGTGCAAGCCGTAGAGGAGAGAGCTCACTTGTATTGGACGTCAGCGTTGCCTTTACTAGAGCGGCTGCAGCGTAACCAGGCAATAAGGGCTCCATATACAAGATTGTTTGAATACCAGGGGTGAGTTATGTAGCCTAATATCTAGGGACAGTTAAATTTGCATTTGGGATAAAACAAAATTTTTATGCAAATTTAGAACATTAAATCATTAAAAATAATTATTTTCTTTCCAAAATTATTCCAAGACAAATTATGTCTTGGCAAAAATCTGCCGTCTTGATTTACATCAGCTCTCAACCATGAGTTTTAGAATGAGTTGAGAAACTATCTTCCATATTTTTTGGTGTAAAAGACACTTTTTTTTTCCCATAAAATGTGCTTTAAAAATGAGACTGCATCTTACATAACAAAGGTAGAAAATATCCCAACTTGTGGCCTATGATTGTGATTTTATGACTGCATGTTGTTTTTGTGTGGGATTAACTTGAGGATGGCTCTGCAAATGCACATCTTTAAAACACTTAAATATTCACCACAAACTTTTCCTCTTTAAATTCAGGTTTTGATAACATATTGCAAGACATTGTTTGTATTTATTTGCGAGTCGGCACATTTTTGAGCGACAAAGCACATTGATAATTTCAGTGCGTTTTGTATAAATTTATTTTTATTATGTCTTTTCTTGTCGGCCGCGGTGGTCTAGAGGTAGCGTGCCCGCCTCTAGATCCGCGGGGCGCAGGATCAAACCCGGCCGCGGTCGATGGATTTTTCAGGACGTAAAAATCCTGGGCAAGGAGTCCTCCGGGAGGGACTTTAAGCTGGGGGTCCCGTGTCGTAGATTTACGGCACGTAAAAGAACTCCAAGCCTAAATTAGAGCCTCTGGACAAAATTTCTCGGCCCTTTCACGTCCAAGAAGTACTTAGTTTCCAGAGGGGGGTTGCGAGGCGATGGGCTTACCACCTGTCCCTCTACCCTCTCTCGGAAAATAAGCATATCAAAATTAGTATAGGTAATGAAACCTCCATTGGAGGCCCCTTCGCCCCACCTGGGGATCATAGGGTACCAGATACAGATACAGATGTCTTTTCTTAAAATGCACAGATTCACATATTTATTTTCCTTTGCATTACTTGGAAAATCTGTTTAAAATACACGTTTTTCTAGTAAAGTTCTCTTTAGCCCCTAGTTTTTCTCCAAAAGTCTTTCTTAGCCCCTTTTAGGCCCTTCAGTTCGATTTAGCCCCTTTAAGGTTCCGTAGGATTCGTATATTCGGAAGCAAGGGGGCATGAAACGGAAAAATACGTTAAAATGTTCTAATTAGGAAACTGGTAAAAAAAGGTTAAAACCTTCAAATCCGGCCCGTAGTTATAGGAAAGCTCTTACTTTGAACTCACTGTATTTCATTTTTGAAAAATTGCAACAAAAGTAGTTTGAAATTTCAAAACCTATTGGACGTAAGATTCAACATGAATTATCATAAAAGAAAGTGAAGAAATTGACTTATTGAGCTGCACAAATACATGGAAGCCTCTACAAGGGGACAGCTAAAACCTCTTCGTATTCGTCTTTGTCCTCTTCACTTCTTTCTTCACTCATATCACTGTCGGTTTGCAATTAAACTTTAACAATGTCATTCTTTCTGAAAATCATTCTCTTGCAATGTTTCCACATGAGCAACACGTGATTCCCAGTCCTCTCTTGTATCTGCATCGAGTGCTTCGTTTGTTAGTTTTTCTACATCATCAAGCTGAAATGTCTGATTCAGTTCATATTTTTCCCCCCTGAGTTTTATAAGGGGCAACATGGGCTAGCAATTCTGATATAGTTTCTGTGGGAGTGAATGCTATGTTGTGTTTTTGAAGCCATTCCTGAATCTGTTGTGGGCAACTTATTTACCCATAACTATTACCGAACTCTCTTCTAGATAATTTAGAAATCTGTTCATGAACCATTCTTAGAACCTATCCGAAGTCATTTCTGTATGATAATCGGTGTTTTTACTTTTAGGATTGGAGCGAAATACCCATTTACTTTCTGGTGTAAACCCTGTTTTAGCTGAGCCTGCATGGCATATTAGAAGTCTGCTGCCTTTCCCTATTGGTACTTTTAGGCCGCCTCTTCCAGTTGAATCTTGCCATATGTCCCTCCTGGAGGGATTCTGTTGACACATGCCTCCTCAAGATAAAATATGGGCCTTGTATCTCCCATCCCCTAAGATTGTGAATTGTATGCAGAATATTATAACTATTATAAATACCGTATTGGCCCGAAAATAAGACGACCCTGAATTTTTGAAGGGTAGTTATGAAAAAATAAATAAAATAGCTTATTAATACATTTTGCTTCACATAAAACAGAATTTTGAAATTCATTTCGTAACTTCTTCTCTCGCCTTTATTTACGCATTGAGACAATGAAGATGCTTTCTTTTCCACACGTCTGCCATGACTGGTGGTCAAACAAAATATTTACGCGTGGATAATAGAGACGCGCAGGCAAGTATAACAGTGCAGTCGGGATCAGAAGGTCCTGGTGAAGTACAAACAGAAGCACGAAGTTCGGTAATTTTCGCGCGGCTTTGACCTTGAGTCGGACGCAGGTCACTTGCTTGCTTGGGGATACCCGTTGCCCACGTGCACAGCTGCATTCAGGGTTGGAGAGTTGTTGAGTCTTAAGGTGCGTGTATAAGACGAGTATAATTTTTAAAAGCACATTTTCAGGGAAAAAACATTGTCTTATATTCGGGCCAATACGGTAGTTTGGTCCGCCGGTGTGGTCTTGTGGTTAGCGTTGCTGACTACAGATCCGTCAGCCCGGGTTCGATTCCCGGTACCTCCTTCGATTTTTCTGAGGTAGGGAGGTCTGGTAGGGGTGCACTCAGCCTCGTGATTCAAATTGAGGAGCTACTTGATAGAGAAGTAGCGGCTCCGGTCAAGAAAACCACCATTAACGGCCATGGGTGTTGGCATGCTGACCACATGTCCCCCAATCCTGCCATCTGCCTATGGTAGATGACGCAGCGGTCGGGTGGTAGGCCAAGTCCCTCCAGGGATGTAGTGCCAGGGAGTTTAGTTATAAATAGTTTGGAACTTAACACATTGAAGTGAATCAATATTTTATTAATATGAGTTGATTGACACACTTGAACTTCATTTACCAATCATTTGGTAGGACGCGTTTGACAGGCCATTCGCCTGTATCTTCAACTACATGTCAAGTGTGGGATCTTCGGTGTTTGGAGGTTCTCCCTGTTCCCCTGGTGTTGGTTTAATGTACTTAGCTATTTGGTTGTCTTCTTTCGGAATATCAAAATTCATGAGTGTTTTTGAATTTTTTCATGTAAATCCTTTCCCAAATCCAGAGTTCTTTAGGTGTTCTTACAGACTTTAATAATTGTGCATCTCTATTAATTTCATGCTTCTCCTCCCAGTGATGTACAGCTACTGCTGATTTTTCTATTTGTCGTAGTCTAATGTTCCTAAAATGTTCATTCACCCTGATATCTATGTTCCTTCTGGTCTGCCCAATTATTAAAGTCTGTAAGAACACCTAAAGAACTCTGGATTTGGGAAAGGATTTACATGGAAAAATTTGAAAACAGACTCGTGAATTTTGATATTCCAAAAGAAGACAACCTAATAGCCAAGTACATTAAACCGACACAAGGGGAACAGGGAAAACCTCCAAACACCGAAGATCCCACAGTTGACATGTAGTTGAAGATACAGGTGAATGGCCTGTGAAACGCGTCCTACCAAATGATTGGTAAGTGAAGTTCAAGTGTGTTAATCTCATATTAATAAAATATGTATGCAGAATTTTTTGTCTGGCTGTATCAGTGTTGCCCTTTCCAGTAGAAATTTCCTTGGTTCTCCTTTATGAACACATGGAGGACACAGAACCTTTATATTCTATTTTCTCGCATTAAAGCATCTAATTTCTTAGCTGTGGGATATTCCCCCTTATCGTACAATTCAGGTATTGTTCGGCACAAAACACACTTCTGAAGATGATCAAGATTTGTTTTGTGTTTTTCATCTGTGTGGCTGGGTGGAAGTGAAGGGAGGTCTTGTTGTTTATGTTAACAGATAGACAGAAACTGTAAAGTGTTGTTATTTTAGGGTAGAAATAAGAAGGGATCTCTCTGTTGTTTGTTTTAACTATTTGCAGGATAAGCAGCTTCTTTGTAATGGATTGTGGTATAGATCAGTTGGCTTCCAAATTAATACAGTGTCCTAATGGTGATGTCAGGAAAGACTTTGAGCACACAAAGAAATAAGTGAAGTGCATCTCTTGAGGAAGGCAGCAGATCACATTCAGAGTTGTTCTGTGTTTACTCTAGTAATAATGTTCAGGTCCCTACTAGTGTTTTAAGGAATTCCTGTTTTAAGATACAAAATTTGAAGTCCCTGTACATAAAGTGTTAAAATACATGATGTAGTACCATTGAGCTTGATCAGTAAAATATAACAATGAACTAGTTTTTAATGATTTTAATTATTTCATCAGCAAGAAAATGCCATTTTGATTTGTAATAGTTAGTGCAAGGCCTAGTACGGCCTAGGCAGCACAAAATAAAGGTTGTTTACACTAGGCTAAATGATTATAACACTGTAGTGATAAAAACATTACTAAAATATGTCCCTAAGATAACATTGAGTACAGTATCTAGTTTATTAGTTTTACAGCCTGTTGAGATGCCTAAATCCTTTTTTAAGGGCCTAAAATTAAATAAAATAAATACTTGATGCTTTGGGGGTTCAGGAAATACGAGTCCTGTCCATAGTTAGAAAATGCACGAAACCCACCCACCAACACAATAAGAATTGCTAGAGAACCTGCTAGCATGCGTTTGTTATTGCTTCAGACAGACCACAATAGGATCTTTGTAATATACACAGGACATGTAAATTAGATTTGAATACCTGTCAGCTCTTGCTGTAATACTAACGCATGCAAGCATTTATTTGATAGTAGTGCACGTACTTACACAGAAATATGCCCTCTTTCCCCTTAAATGACTGTCTGAAGTGAAATTACAATATTTCCATGTAACATAGTGTTATTTCTCCCTGCATGGTAAATATCCCGCATCGAAGTAAGAGAAGGATAAAACATTTCCCATTTGCAAAAGATAGCACTGTATTGATCTGATGTCAATGCATTCCTAAATCTTGACTGCTTCGGGTGAAGGATAGATAGTTTCGGCAACATGGTCACAGTTACGTGGCTACGTATGGTATATTTCTTTGTCTGAATCTGGGCATAGTCAGCAGTTGACATGGAGAAAGGTTTTACCAGGATATTTCTGTCTTGGAGAAATTATATGGAGGGAAATCACTACAGAACATGTTAATGCCTGTTGCTCACGGTCAAATTTTTTGTTAAATTTATTGCAAAACTATCACTTTTCAACAAATTGGTATTGCTAACGATCAAATTCGCCTTTGAGCAAACGTTTGGTTATTCGATTCGGCATATAGGACATGTTCTAATTCCAGCAAATACTTTGTCGAGCCCGCCAATCAGCGCAACGAATGTGAACTGCCCATGCCCCTGGCAGTATTGTGGAGAACTTGTTGTCCGCGAGCTAAAAGATTGCAAGTGCAGCCATTTTCCTTTCTCACATATTCTTCTTTTCCTAGCATTGCAACTCCATAAAAATAGCATGGGTATATGCCTGTGTAGATATCGTTATTCCGAACGGATTAGTATAAAAAACATGACGAGAAGACGACTTGTTGACATACAGCAACAAAATGAAAATGCGAAGCAGGATGACATAGGAGCCGTACTTGTATATGCACGATTCACGCTTGCTTCCATCATTCCTTCATAGCTTCGTGGTACCAAGCTAGACTGTGGTGCTAAAGGTCACTAGTTCGATTCCCGGTATAGTAATTTTTTTTTTTCTTCTTTCATAATTATTTTAATATTTCAAGGCTTCATGCACTGTTTGCTTTCTTTATAAAAAAATAATAAATAAATAACAAAAAAATTCAAATACTCAGGGCAGAGGAATTCTTACAACAAGGATGTGAAATTTATAAAATTACAATAATAATTATAAATAGCTAATGTATTAATGTTAAGTATTAACTAAGTATTAATGTTCGGCAGATTTAAAGGTCACCTTTAATAATATCATAACACTGAAATAAATTATTTAAAAGTTTTGTAAATTATCTTAATAATTGGATCTTGTCCCATCTCAATTAATCTGGATAATTGTTGTCTTTTAATGTAAACGATACAACAAACTACCATTAGCAGCAGAGTATGAGTGGCTCAATATTTAGAGTACAGGAGTCTAACACTAGGTGGCAGGGTAATACTATGATGTTGCGAAATTTAGCACACAGAGGGAGAATCTTTTGCTATGACTCATTTTACCGTTAGCAAAGGTGGATTTGACTACACATTTGGTTAAATTAATTGTACAATAAATTTAACGAAACAATTTGACCGTGAGCAACAGGCATAACCAACAATTGTAAGAATCTCAACCAATGGCAGATATGTTGGTCATAACATTTCCTTTTTGTTTTTAGAAAGGAGCTCTCGACGGCTGAAGTGAATGCTCTTATAGAGGAGGGGAGATTCTTCTTGGCTTGCCAGTTGATGAAAGAAGATAAGCATGAAGAAGCCATTGAAGCTTTCCAGCAGCTCAAGTCACCTTATGCATCGTTCTATCAGGTAATTCCAGTGTACGTAAAGAGAGTTACGTCATGCATATACAGTGGAACCTTGTTAGCACGTACCTCATTACCATGTTTTCCCGCATAGTACGTCGATTTTTGGAAGTCTCTGTCCCAATCATAATATAATCACATGTTTAAATGTTTCTTTAACACGTTTTGGTTTCACGCTTAGTACGTTCGTATTAGGCTCGCCAACCGCACATTGTTGAACACAAACCTTGTTTTTCGCATCCGATCGGGTGTTCTCGATGCCAGAATTCTTGTACTCTCTGGTGTCCAAATCTCAAACTTTGCTCTATGGGACCAAACGTCAGCCATTTTGATTGCTTCTCATTGGTGAGTTTAACTTCGCACGAATTTTCCATCATCAGCTGTTAGCCGCCATTTTTATCATGATAATTTTGTTGTTTTCTAGGTAATGAAATATGTTTTAAATTTCGTATGGTACGTGTGTAGAGAAATATTAGAATCTTGAAGAAATGTAGGCCAAAAAAGCAGATCGTGCTTCTCATGTGGATATTGGATCGCATTCCATTAGCAATTTGTGTCTGTGGCTGTGACTGTGACTTTGTTTACCATGTTTGTCACGTGTGAAATTTTGCACAATAATTTACACTTCCACTTATTTTATGATTGTTAATAGATTGTGGAATGCAACTTGTTTCATGGATCTTTCAGAATAAAGTGGATGCTTTTTGTTAATTTCGTCTGGTTTTTCATTAAATATGGCTCTCAACATTCCTTCAATTTCAGCAAGTTTTGTTAAATTTTTTCAAATCAAATTATTAGGCCTACATATTCATTTATGTAATATAAATCTCTCGTAACTAATGGCTGGGCAAAGAAGCTCCTGTGTGTCACTGTGGGTAATTGTGAGCCATTTGGATGCACTTTAGGCTGTATTGAGCAACTTAGAAAACATATCTAGATATTCCCACCGATTTTTTAAAATTTTCAATAGTACGTTTTCCCGTTTAAGAGGTCTATTTTTTTCGGTCCCATAAAAAACTTATCGAGGTTCCACTGTATATATATGCATCAGAAAAATCAAAATTTTTGTTTGTGCACAGAACCAAAATACAGATTTAACTATGTTGTCAGTAAAGCTTTCATCTGTTACACATTTATTTGTATTAGTGAGAAGTTATATAAGCATTACAGTGACAGTGAGGTATTTTGTGGACCTTCTCAGAATAATGAAGTTAAAGAAATTATCAACAAATATAAAGAAGAATTTTCAAATGTAAAGACAACAAGGAAAAGTACATGTTACTTGCCTTCCTAGAAGTTGGACTCTGCGTAAATTAATGTCTGAGTTCTGTATTTCTGCAGGTTTTGCCAAATGAGCCCAAGCAGGAAAAAAAAGCAATTTGCTCAAAGTCTTTCATTTTAAACAAGATGATGATGTAAGCAGGAGAATGCCTGGGATTAGAGAAGGATAAAACAAAATGCCAGATGGAGTTAATAACGCAGAAACTATTGAGTTTTAGATCACGGTTTCTTGAAAAGTTTGATAAGCATATGTGAAGGAATAAGTGGGATAAGTAGAATATTACTTATGAGGACTCAAGATATAATGGAACTTAATACAGTGAAGCAACAAAGTTATTTACTATTAAACACTTTAGGCCTCACTTTTCCTTACATTTTTGCAGGACGTACGTTTCCTGGGCTTTGCCCACATTTTCAACTGCTTGTCAACTCCTGCAAAAATGTAAGGAAAAGTGAGGCCTAAAGTGTTTAATAGTAAATAACTTTGTTAATTACATAAGAATATTACTTACTTACTTCTTCCCCCACAAATCCTACTTCCCATAAATCCATTCTAAGATTGTCCTCCCACCTACATCTAGGTCTTCCACGTGGTCTTTTCCCTTCAGGTCTCCCATTCAATATTTTTGAAATATGTCTTTCCTCCCCCATGCATGCTGCATGTCCAGCCCATTTCATCCTTCGTGATTTAATTACCCTTACTATATCCGGTGAAGCGTACAGGTCAAGAAGCTCGATGTTATGCAGTTTTCTACAGTAGAATATTAACAGAACTAATTTACAACAAATTCCTCACTTCAGCAATATTCCTTTATTTTTGTAGAATCATATGAAGGCATTGAAATACAGTTTCTTTTTGTAGAATGAAAAATTTTAAATTTGAACTCTTGGAATTTTTCATCTCTTATAGGCTAAAAGCTAAAGGTTTGCAAAATTTCAAGTTTCTAGCTCGTGTGGAAATGGATAAACATTAATGTTATTAAGTGGATGATCTAGACCAGCGTTTTTCATCCTTGAGTGAACAGGCCGATGCTGGACCCTCCTGAAGGCAGTAAATGTAAGACTTAAGAAGACCCACACTGGGTTGGGGAGTCTGGCGGCCGGGTGGTATGTAAAACGCCAGAGGATAACGGGGATAAAGCTTTTATGGTAGGCCTACTTAATAATATTTTTGTATAAAATTATGAAACTTTCAGTAACAAACAAATGCAACTATTACAATAATTAATTATTTATACTTCTACAGTAACTAGTGCTTGCTTCTGATACAGCCAGGTGACGATGTGAGCTATGAGTGGTAATGAAAAAGGATAAGCTTGCTTAAGGTCCTGAAATTATAAATTACCTTACAGTTAGTCTGTGAGTGAAATGAAATGTTCGACCTCAGAACATCATCAGATCAAATATGGCTAAGATTAATGCATATTAATGAAAGTATTAACAAAGTGGAAATGGTAAGAAGCATTGCTAACATATATTGACATGATTAATAATAAATACATAAATTCAAGTACGTTAAGATACATGTCCAATACATTGGCTAATCACAATAAATATAGCATAAAGAACATCATAAATAGTAAGCAGCACAATTATACACCTCAGAATAAAAGACCCGGAATATACAAAATTGACTGTACAGAATGCAATAAAGTATACATTGGACAGACGAGGAGGAACATGGAGATCAGAGTAAAGGAACATTTCAGGAATATTAGATTACAACAGGTAGAAAAATCAGCGATAGCGGCACATCATTGGGAGGAAAACCACAAAATTAGCGAGGATGCGCAATTATTAAAATCAGTAAGTACACCCGCAGAACTTTATATTTGGGAAAAGATATACATGAAGAAATTCGAGAGCAGACTCCATGAACTTTGACATTCCAAAGGAAGACAACCTGATATCAACGTCAAAACAACACCAGGGGAACAGGAAGAACCTTCAAACATCGGAGATCCGGCAGTTGACAATTGACATGTAGTTGAGGATGCAGGCGGTGGCCTGTGAAACGCGTTCTACCATAAATTGGTAAGTGAAGTTAATAAAGTGTGTTTAAGTCAATCTCATATAATTTGAAATATGGATTCACTTCACTGTGTAAGTTCCAGCATTATTCGTTACATTATTCGTAATATGTCCAATACTGTTGATCTCGATCAGTGAAATAAAATAAATGTGATACCACTTGCTCAGCTATGATTTATTTTGTAATTTGCCACCTAGGCCTTTCGGTGCGTTTGCACCATCTTCAGGGCATATTTTTGCTGGCTTGGAGTTCCAATGAGATTTTATAAATTTTATCTTATTTTATAAACGTGACGAAATGCAGTTTTCATTTTAATTATTGGAACTTGAAGCCAGCGAAAAGATGCCCTGAAGATGGTGCAAACGCAAGGAAAGGCCTAGGTGGCAAATTACAAAATAAATCATAGTTGAGCAAGTGGTATCACATTTATTTTATTTCATAAATTCAAGTACATTAAAGTTAGCGAGTTTAAGGGTCATAGGGATTTATTACAGTGGAACCTCGTTAAGACGTTTTTCTAGGGACTGAGAAAAATATACGTCTTAAACGGGAAAACGTACTACTGAAAATTAAAAAAAATAAATTGTAGATAGGCCTAAGTTGCTCAGAACCACCCAAACGTGCATCCTAATGGCTCAGAAATACCCACAGTGACACACAGGTGCTTCTATGCCAAGCCATTAGTTAACAGAGATTTATATTATGTAAACGAATACATAGGCCTAACAATTTTATTTGAAAAAAAAAACTTTCAAAAATTTAAGGAATGTATGGGAGCCATATTTTATGAAAAATCAGACGAAATTCACAACAAAAATTTATTTTATTCTGAAAAATCACACATGAAACAAGTTGCACTCCACAATCTATTACCAAACATAAAATATTGTAATTGTGCAAAATTTCACACGTGCCAGTGTTCCGTAAACAGAAGATTATGAAGTCGTGTACCCGGTCATGTTCACAGTCACAATTTGCTAATGAAATGCGATCCAATACCGATGTGAGAAGCATGATCTGCTTTTTTGGCATACATTTATTCAACCATGATAATATTTTCTTCTCCTCACCACACGAACCGTAAGAAATTTAAAATATATTTCACTACCTCAAAATTACGATATAAAATGGCGGCCTAACAGCTGACTGCAAAATCGGCGCCAAGTCAAAATGACCAATAATAAAATGACCAATGAGAAGCAAACTGCAATGGTTCAAAATGGCTGGCGATTGGTCCCACAGAGCAAAGGTAGAGACTTGGACACCAGAGAGTACAAGAATTCTTACATAGAGATTACACAATCGGATGCCCGACAAGGCTTATGTTTGGGAAAGTGTGGTTGGCGAGCCAAATACGAACGTACTAAGCGTTAAACAAAAACGTGTTAAAGAAACATTTAAACATGTAATTATTAAGATTAGGACTGGGACTTCCAAAAATCGACGTACTATGCGGGAAAACGTGGTAATGAGGAACGTGCTAACGAGGTTCCACTGTAGATTATTTCTTCGCGAGTGGTATGATTGGACAGCATTGGGTAAGTTTTTTAAATCAGTGCATCAAGTGCGCATGCATCGAGAGCGTTCCTAAACACAGCGCTGGAATCCATTGGCTCGTTCTCCTTTCCAGCGCATGATTCATCGCACTTCAAACGCTTCCGTCGGTCTTTGGTACGGATGGAAATGCGATTGACCATTGTCGTCTGCTTTTCGGTATAGGGACGTCGTAACTCGTAACACTTAACCTATACAGTATGTCGACACAATGAAGGAAACTGCATTACTGCAATGAATCTTCAGATTCAGATAGTGATAGTAACATTAATATTTTACTATATAACTGGTTAATAAAAAAAATCCCTTTTATAAATTGGTGATTTCTTTCAATTTAAAGAATTTGACATATCAAGAACTTTGGAAATTTTACTGAATCAATATCATTTAATTTAACGCAATAAGTTTATTAAGTGCCAGTATGGTACTTTATGAGATTGTGTGTGGGGAGGGAAAATGTCTGTCCGTCCGTCCGTGTGTGTGTACGCGCGATAACTCAAATATGCTTTATCAGATTTTAATGAAACTTGGTATATACATTTATAATGTTCATGGGAAGAACCCTATTGATATTGGACCAAATCGGTTGACCGGTACCGGAGTAAAACCCAATTTAGTGTCTATTTTAAAGACGCGATAACTCAAATACGCTTTACCGGATTTTCATGAAACTTGGTATACGAATTTATGACGTTCTTGGGTACAAGCCTATTGAATTAGGGCCAAATCGGTTGGCTGGTACCGAAATAACTACTATATCAATATTAATTTTGTAATGAATACTCTTTCATGGCCCTCAATATATTAAAAAACGTAACAAATTGCCAATCGTATATTGATATTGTTAGCAACCATGATCGATTTGTTTCTTCATAACGATGTCACTTTGGGCTAAATTATAATTTAAATAATGTAAATGAGCGATTTTTAACAACTAGCGATCGAATATTGATATTATATTGTGTATTCTATGGTTATGTAGACTACCGATATTTACATTGGGCTATATTTTAATGAGAGTATTTTTTATATTCGTTTCTGTGTAGCAATATACGTAATGTAATTCCTGACAGATAGATTTCATATTGACTTTTTATTCATCATAACCTTTAAGGCTGCTTTAAATTGAAACAGAGATATCAGCGAATCGTAGGTCTATTGCATCATTATTATTAATGCCAGGAAATTTTGTTTTTGGAGTTTAACTCTGAGATCTATTACAAAAATAACTTTTATGCATGGGCCTATCATAATTGCGTTTATCACTTATTAAAAAACATACTGACACTTCGTTATATCAGTTTACCTGATTTTATTTTTAATGTTTTTTGACGTATTTTATGCTTAATGACAAAATATGCCAAGATTTGGAATTTTCAGTATTATGTTTACATATGGTAATCCATCGGATCGTTCTTATTTACATCGCTCAATGTACTCATCGCATATCCATCGGCTTTAAAAAACCGCATTTTCTCCGATGACTTTAAGAACGATCCAAGCATTAGCGATCCAAGTAGTGGAAATGAGAATTAACAATGTATACATCTAAGAAGGCAGCTATCAAGTATGCAATGCAATATTTAGAATGTAGGTAAGTTCTAATGGATTTAAATGCTTACTCGGTGAGATTAGAAACAACATAACCTAATTCAAAAGTTCAGCATATTAAATATCAAACCAACTTATACCCATATTTTAATAAAAAGAATCTATAGATGGGCAACTTTTTGTATACGTATGGCCAATTTCAATAATAATATTAAACATTGTCACTATACACATTATGTGTTTGGCTTCATATTGGTAATTAATTTGCTTTATTTGCAGGCAACGATTTACAAAAAACTGGCTGCAGAAGAATTGGAAGATGAACGACGTGAAATGATAACAAGTGAAATGAGATCGAAGCACATAATTTTGCTCACAAAAGCTAGAGAATGCTACTATCTTACTCTGGACAGACTTCGGAGTCCTGGAGTGGATGCAAAGCACCCGTTAAATGCAGAATTGAACAGCCATATTGAAGAAATAGAAAGCCAGCTGAGTCGCATAGATCCTGACGTCGTGGGTGGTGATGGTGAGTTATCAATAGTCCCATAATCATTCAGTTTGTTATGTATGGCATATTATCTTGAACTCAATATTCGGGCTAGCAATAGCTATTTATATATCAAGTATGCAAAATAACGTTTTAGCAGACAAATCTTGTATAGCAGCCGAGGCTGAAATACTGGATGACTCCGATAAAGTTTTTGCATACATGGTGCATACAATATTTTTAGTAACAGCTCTAAATTATATGAAATGAAACAAAATCCCATTTAATTAATTATGATGGAAGATAGTCAGCCATTTCTTAAAGTATTCTCAAGGCCGTCTGTATCACAGAACAACAATGAACTGTACGTACCAATACGAATTGCATAATATATGAGTCGCTTTTTGTAAACAATAATGCATATCAACTAGTATTTGAGGGAAGCTTGTGGAAATATGAATGATAATCCTGAGGAAATTTCAATCCAAGCCAGAAACATTGATTTGGAGCTGGTGCCAGCAACATCATGGCAGAAGGAGTAGGGAATATATTGCAATTAAATGCTGGTGCATCCATGGTAAGCTATGTGAACGAAGATGTGAAGAGTTGTTGGCTTATATCTGTTGTTATGTGATGAAGTACGCTACTCTGTTTTACGAAAAACCCCGGTAAAGTTTCTGATCTTCATAAAGAAACATGTTGTCTTAAATTTGTTTTATGACCAGTTATTAGGGGCCGTATTTTTTGGTAACAACGATAAGCGCGAAATTTTATAAAACAACCTCCCTTAGCTATTTTTAGCTTTTATATGCTTAAAATACCAATATGAGCCAAATTGAATCCACGAAATATCACGAAATTTTCTCGATTCCGCGAAATGTGTCTATAAGCGCGAAATATGCTCCTTCTGTCCGTAAAGTGAGAAATGAGCACGAAAATGTGCCTTAAAATCACAATATTGTGTTTTGGTGTACTGTATTTTTTATTTCTTAGCAGCATGTTTTTTTCTGCTGTTTCTGTGACTATCGAAGATTTACTGATATATTGATATTTGTGATTGATTACAAAGATTGCAGAATTTACGCTAAGATTGTCTGTGATCTGGTTTGTACTGTTGAGTACACTCCATTCCTGCTGTATACAACAGATTTCGTCTTTTATCCACAGTGGTATGGTTGGCACTTCTGTTTGCAAATGGCTATCTGATGGTGTTTAGTAGAAATTACTATAATATTTCTCGTTATTATAATTGAACATTAACTCTAATCATGTCTAAATCAAAAGTTACTTCAGTTCATATTAGGGCAGAAGAATATAGAAATGGGGGGGGGGGGGTGTTAGTTCGTGTAAATAAAGAAGCAAAGTTTATCATTGCGCAGTGTTCCCAATGTAGTATAGGGTAATTTATTTCACGAAATACCCATCGAAATAGAAGGAAGTTTACACCGAAATCAGCCATTTTATTTCACCAATAAATCAGGGCCCTACCAATTATATGCTTAAATCCATGTTAATGTTGGTGTGACTGGTCAATGCCACCTGGATTTTGTTTAAAGATTGCCATGACGACTTAAAGTACTAGGCCGATAAAACTGCATTTTGAATACAGTTTTATGCAATTTTAGTGGCCTTGGTTGCTAAAATGCAATTTTTCGGCGCGGTGCCAGTCCGACAAGCAGCTATTTTAGAGAGCGTGTACTAAAAAATTATTTAGACTATTTTATCAAGTGTTATTAATTTCTTGCTATAAACAAATAAGGCTTAAATTCTACTCCTTGATATCAATCAAGTTTGTAACTTGCAATAAGTATTTCCGTTCACACTACTTAACACATAGTAAAACATGAAAAGATGGCAACAAATGCACAAAAGGAAATAATATGTGGAAGAAATAGGCTGGTGACAAACCTGGTGGTCCAACCAGATGTGATGTCTTGCTGTGAAGTCCTGGGATGACCTGGATGCTGCCCAATCCACTGCCCCGTAGAACTCACCTTTTTAATGTTTATGCCCGGCTAGAGATCTCTTTCATAGGGACAACGCGTTACTAGGAATTTACAACTTCAATTGAAATTACTAGAGTCTGGTAAACTGGTATTTATTGAAAACTTGTTCTTTGGGAATTATCAACTTTACAGTACAATTTATTTGGAACAATCAGCTTATAAATGCAAACTGTTATAATTAATACTTGAGGTTGCGATATGCTCGGTTTCTTGGAAGGGGAATTGTTACTTGCTTTCATTACAATTAATCTTTCTTCAATAATAACCTGGTTACAACCCCTCAAGTGATACCCAGTTAATTCTCAGTTATTATTCCCTTATTACCCCAGAATTCAATTACAGACTCCCTAGATCAATCTGAAGTGACTAGCCCGTCGCCCACGACTCGGACTTAGAAAAATTATCAGACTTACACAACGAAGGCGGCCGCTCCGGCCTCTCTGATTTTAACTCCTACCCCTGGTGAATTTCCGGCGTGTCTCCCTAACAGCAAATCGCTACCTCCCCAAGAAACCTCGCCTCGCCATCACTAAGAAAATAATACCTCAATCTTATTGGCTAACATCTTTTTCATATTAATGCGCTAATGGACTTCCTGTGGGTGCTGATTGGTTGACATGGCCCACGCGTCCAGCATGAGTTCTTAGGAAGTAAGATTCCCAGAAGCCACACACCTCTATTGTTCGCTAAAGCCGCCTACGGAGTTGGGTTTTCCTCTCGCACAATAAAATCAGCTCTTATCTTAAATTCTATTGTCCTTGTTAAATTTTCACACAATGCAAGTAAGGAGAATTTAGCTATAGTGATTGACAGCCTTCTATTGTCCCGACTGACTGTGTTATTGTTACCGTTACTTGTACTTATTATTCTGAAATATAGTTCTCTCTCTTGCTGCAGTAACTATAAATTCAAGTTCTTAAGCTTTTAATAATTATGACTTTTACTTATTTATTCCCCTGCTTACATTAGTTTGAATAAAATCCCAATAAAATTAAAATAGCTTAATAAAATCATATAGAAAATGAAATGAAATACAGCCAAAGGCGTATTTGCCGCATATGTAACGAATATTATGTTAAGCCAACACCTGTAATTGAGAAAATTTCAAAATTGACCTAACAATCCATGGGTACATACGTAGCTACCAAAAGTATTTAAAAAGTATGTTGCTTCCAGCTAACGATGCAGTATTCAGGAAGGCTTACCAGACCCTTATTGTCTTCTTTCCCGTTAAGGAATTTTTATAGTACTTTTCTGTACAATCTCAAAACTAAATTTTCCATTTGTTAACACATCAGACCAGAGTTCTGTCCAAAGTAACGAGATGAAGCAAGTTTCAGAACAATCAAACAGCTGTCCCTGTCCATCAGCAAGAGTGAATTTTATCATTATTTTAGTTGGGACATGAAAATCTGTCCCTACAGGAAGGGGGAGGGTTCACTATAATGTGTATGTTGAGTGGTGTAGTCCAGACTTAAATATGTGCATATAAATATGAAAAAAATCTCAAAATACATATTAGCAAAAATTTTAAATCATATTCGGTTTTGTGTTTTGGCAGTATACTAATATAATAATAATAATAATAATAATGCTTTATTGTCACATACGCTTACATGTAATGAGCTAATGCTCCGTAACAGGTGACTCGTCAGTTGGTACAAAAAAAAAAGTACAAGAGTATAGTTAGGTTACAGTATATACAAATTAATGCTATATCCACACTAGTGACATGTTGAAATACATTTAAACTAACCAAGCAATATGCTGAAATACATTCTACCAGAGCAAGTAATATGATGAAATACATTCTACCAAAACAAGTAAATTGCTGAAATAAATTTTATCAAAACGAGTAACATTAAAATGCATGCTATATGTTGTCCTACAGACAAGTAATGTTTAACACATTCTACCAAAAACAAGTGTCATTCATATATTCGGCTACCGAATAGTAGGCCTTTTCAAGGAGTATGTCCTTTACTCTTATTAAATAATTTTTTATCTGTGATAACCTTGATTTCAGCTGGCAGTTTGTTGTAGGCCTTTATACCAGCATATAGTGAAGTTTTTTCGTATAAAGTTAGTCTGTGGATGGGTGGTTTTAGGTTGTCTTTTGTTCTGGTTCCATGACAATGATGACTTTGTGTTTCATATAGTGTGTCGAAATTATCATGAGTGTACTTATTTAGTTCATATACTGTATGTATTGAGAGCGTAAGGTCAATATTTTGAGGCTTTTGAATAGACTTCTGCATGATTCTTTTGACCCAACTTGTGCTATTGTGCGAATTATTTTTTTTTTGTTTTTAAAAATTGTTTCCCAGCCTGTGGAGCTTCCCCATAGTATAATCCCATACGTCATTATAGAATGGAAATAGCTAAAATATACAATTTTTCTTGTTTATTTGTTAGTAATCTGAGCTATGCAGTGCATGTTGAAGCAAGCGCTGTTTAATTTTTTATTGATATATTGTATGTGTTCATCCCACTTTATGTGCTTATTTACATAAATGCCAAGGATTTTTGCGTTATCTGCATGGTTTAGTTGTGTTATAGTAGTGGGATTGCCGTTTCGTTACGTTTTCCTGAAGTTTGAAAATGCATGATGAATGTTTTTGAAGTATTTAGCTTTAATCCATTGTTTGTAAACCATTTTTTTTATATGACTTAAGGTTTCTGTCGTATTGTGTATTAATCCTTCGCTGCTTTTCCCTTTCAGTAAGATTGATGTATCATCCGCATACATAATTGCTTTCCCTTCTATTCCATTTGGGAGGTCATTAGTGTATAATATGTACAGTAAAGGTCCTAAAACACTACCTTGCGGAACTCCTGTTTTTATTGGTTTCCAGTTTGATTGTACGACTCCTGTAGTATTACTTAAAATTACTTTTTGCTTATGTTTATTAAGATAATTTTCAAACCAGCGTAATTCCACCTTCCTTACTCCATAGAATTCTAATTTTTTTAGTAGGATTTCATGACTGACACAGTCAAAAGCTTTCGAGTTGTCACAGATTAATGCTGCTGTAACTTGTTTTTCATCAATCATTTGGGATGCGTCATTGACAAGGTTTATTAGAGCTGATATTGTTGAGCATTTTCCTCTAAAGCCATGTTGAGATGTATCTAGCTTAGTGAAATATTCTAGGTATGAAATGAGCTGATGGTGTACAATCTTTTCAAATATGATGGAGAACGTTTGAAGTATAGAGATTGGCCTGAAATTTTGAAATTCGTTATTCCCCCCTTTATGAATGGGTTTTACTACTGCGTACTTCATCCTCTCTGGAAAAATACCCACGGTCATAGATTGATTGATTATTTGGCTCAGTGGTTCACTTATTTCGTGTTTTATTTCTTTTATAAGAAATGGGGATAATTCATCCCAACCCTTGGAGGTTTTTGCTTTTAGATTTGATATTACTTTTGTAATGTGTTCTGGTGAGACCCTATCAAAATTGAATAATGGTGTTAGCTTGAGACAACTGTTTGTGTAGAGTCCTGTTAAAGAACCGGTAATAGAGGGGGGTTCTCCTCTTATTTTGCTTCCGATATCAATAAAATAATTATTTAGTGCCTCTGCTTTTTTGTTATCCACGGTATCAAAATTATCGATATGAGCACCAACATTCAATCCTAACTCCCCTCTTATCACTCTCCAAGTCGCCTGCATTTTTAATATAATTTTTCACAGCCATTTGTTTTGCTTTTTTAATTGTACGCTTATAGATTCTACAATATGCCCTATAATACTGTATGAAGTTGAGATCTATGCTAGTCTTATAGAGTTTGTGTAACTGTCTTTTACGTGCACTGGATATACTTATGCCCTTCGTACACCAATTTAGTGAATATTTTTTCGTGACCAGGGGTTCTATGATTTTTGGAAAACAGTCATTATGGCAAGTTAGTACTTTACTAAGGAAATTGTTGTAATTTGTATCTACAGACTCTGAAAAGTTAAGAGACCAGGTTAAATTGCTTAGTTTCTCTTTAAATTTGGAAATATTTTCTGGGTTGTAGTTACGCCTTGAGGTTATCTTTTTAGGTAGATTTCGAAGAAAAATCTACCTATTGCAATGGATACCATGTCATGATTTTCGAAAAATTCTTTAATATCTTTACGTTTCATGCTCCCCTAAGTACGAAACCACTGCCCGTTCCAAAAAATTTTTTTGTGATATTTATATATATATATATATATATATATATATATATATATTTGAGGCGCTGCGCTACAAACCGGAAGGTCGCTGGTTCGATTCCCGATGAGGTCATTGAGATTTTTCAATTGGCCTAATCCTTCTGGTGGCACTATGGCCCTGGGGTCGACTCAGCCTCTAACGGAAATGAGTACCAGGAGCAATCCTGGGGGTAAAGGCGGCCGGTGCGTAAGGCTGACAACCTTACCACCTTCATGTGCCGAATGTCCAAAATCTGGGAGCCTCAACCTCCTGGAACCCTTTGGGCCTCCATGGCCTGTATAGGGATCACTTTACCTATATATATATATATATATATATATATAAATATCTTTACACGATAGCGGCCGTAAATTTGAAGATATTTGAACCAAATTTTAATATGTTATTTCTAGCCCCAATAGTTCGGACAAGTTCGTTAATGAGCAAAATTGGCCCAAGGGGGTGGTTGGGGGAGGGGGTTGAAATTTTTAAAAATGTATATCTCGGCCCCTATGAAGTATAGAGGGAAACTTTGTTTGAATAAATTAGAGTACTCCGTATGGAGTTCACAGTGACACCAACGATTCGGGGGTTCGAGTGGGGGTGGAGGTGGGGGATGAAAATTCGAAACTTTTGAAACCACGTCTTGTCGGGTATCATTGAAAAGCTCTTGATGCGTACTCTACAAATCAATAAATAGTTTTTTGATAGCTCTCATATGACGCGAGATTTTAATGTTTGAAAATAATAACACTTAAAAGAATTATTATAATATCATAATTTTGTCTTGTTTAGTGGCTTTGCTAATTTTATTCATTGCTGATCTTGCGCACGGCCTCCCAGAATATTATATCCTAATCTTGTTGTCAAAACAAATGATTGTAGGCTCTTCCTCTTTACCGAATTCAGTTCTTATTACTGCAGGTTTACCATGCCAAGGCTAAAGAAGAAGAGTGCTATGCAGCGACAATAAATTAAACCAAAAGCACTTCGAAATCTACCTCCGCCTGTAGGCCTGCCTAAAGGGATTTTTCGGTTTATTTTTAATTTTTTGTTTTACCGGGAGATTTGTGAGAACTGCTTTGTGATCGGAAAGACCTGTTTCCAGAACTAGGCATTCCCCCTGTCCATATACTTTGTTTGTTAAAATATGATCTATACATGTTTTTGAGTACCTCGTGATGTGTGTCTGGTGCATATGTCTGAAATCAAAACCGTGACTTTGAGCTATGCTGATGTAGCCGTTTTTCATGTTGTTGGTTTGGTTTTCACCAAAGTTAAGTTTTCTTCTAGGCCTGTAGTTAAGTTAGTTTTATAAAGATCAATATTGCAATCTGTAGCAATTAGGATTTTTTTCTTTTTGTCATTTAGTAGGGTATTCATTAGATTTTCTAGTTTTATGAGGAATGTCTTAAGTGTGTGTGTGGTGATAGGGTACTCTATATATGGAGATCACTATTATGTTCAGATTACTAATTTCAATTGCTGATTGTTCAAAGATATTGTCTGCACTTAAAATTTTCAGATCATTTCTAGTTTTTGTACCTTCTAAAAGATGATCTCGGACTAATATGCAAGAGCCGCCTCGTGCTTTCATGCCTACTATGATGGTCTGCTAAAGAGAATCCCTTTACTTTGTTTAACGAGTGTATTTCATCATGCCTCAACCAATGTTCATTTAAGCAAATTACTTGTAAATTTATGTTTGTCATTTCTTCTACAAATAAGTGCAACTCATCAATTTTAGAATTTATTCCTTGTGCATTTAGGTGCATGAGCCAATCAGTGGTCTGATTTTGTGGCCCATTCTGATTAGACCTAGATGTGCTAATGTTTACTTTTGGCCTAGATATACTTATGCTTGTGTTTGGCCTATATATTCTAAAGTTTGCATCTGACCTAGTAATTACTGTTTTTCTTTCCGATTCACCTACTGGTTCTGTGTCTACTTTCCCTGACTCTTGTTTTCAGTTATTATGTCCATAACATTTTTTATTACTTGACTTAACCTCCAAGATCCCTTTCTGTTGAGGTGTTTTAATTTTCAATACTTAGGAAATATAAATGACATAGCATGTCACAAAGATGACACACATTAAATAATAATAATAAACAACCTTTATCTCCAATTAATGAACATACTCGCAGTTAATGTGTCATTTGTCATGCATAGCTTTGTGCATTTTTCTCTCTTAATATACCTTATTTTGTGACGTGTTTATGTATTTTCCCAAGTAATTTGATATGATGAGAATGTAGCTTTGTTACTCGCCGCATGGAGCGTTAGTGTCGCCCAGCTAACATGTTGTCATAGGACTTTTAACACACAGTCTCTTGTGTATGCAGTCGTATGTCTCTTATGACCGTTGATAGATAATGATAGGGTAAGCCACTACTAATGTACATAACTAATGCATACATGACATTGATGAAGCCACATTTCTTGTTTTGCTGTTGTGTGGGTTACAGCCTTTTTGCCAAAACAGCATCGAACGCGTATCTGTTACTTTTTTAGGTAGATTTTCGAAGAAAAATCTACCTATTGCAATGGATACCACTTTATGATTTTCGAAAAATTCTTTCATATCTTTACGTTTCATGCTCCCCTAAGTACGAAACCACCGCCCGTTCAAAAAAAAAATTTTGTGATATTTATATATATATATATTTATATATATATATATTTATATATATATATATATATATATATATATATATATATATCTTTACACGATAGCGGCCGTAATTTTGAAGATATTTGAACCAAATTTTATTATGTTATTTCTAGGCCCAATAGTTCGGACAAGTTCGTTAATGGGCAAAATTGGCCCAAGGGGGTGGTCGGGGGAGGGGGTTGAAATTTTGAAAACTTTATATCTCGGCCCCTATGAAGTATAGAGGGAAACTTTGTTTGAATAAATTAGAGTACTCCCTATGGAGTTCACAGTGACACCAACGATTCGGGGGTTCGAGTGAGGGTGGGGGTGGAGGTGGGGGTGGGGGATGAAATTTCGAAACTTTTGAAACCACGTCTTGTGGGGTATCGTTGAAAAGCTCTTGATGAGTACTCTACAAATCAATAAATAGTTTCTTGATAGCTCTCATATGACGCGAGATTTTAATGTTTGAAAATAATAACACTTAAAAGAATTATTATAATATCATAATTTTGTCTTGTTTAGCGGCTTTGCTAATTTTATTCATTGCTGATCTTGCGCACGGCCTCCCAGAATATTATATCCTATTCTTGTTGTCAAAACAAATTATTGTAGGCTCTTCCTCTTTACCGAATTCAGTTCTTATTACTGTAGGTTTACCACGCCAAGGCTAAAGAAGAAGAGTGCTATGCAGCGACAATAAATTAAACCAAAAGCACTTCGAAATCTACCTCCGCCTGTAGGCCTGCCTAAAGGGATTTTTTTTTTAACAGCCAGCTCTACATTATCCTGGTTAATGGGAGGGCCAAAGGCCATAGATAATCCAAATCACAGTTAAAACAAAAGATTAAACATATTTCAAATTAATTCTGTAAGCTTCAATGTGTACCTATGAATAAATTAACATAAATAAAATCAGTAACAATAATGAAATGTACTTCAGAAATAATTATATAACCCGTAAAGCAAGATCTGAGATTACATCACCACCCCTTCAATGACCGAAAGTGCTGCTGTTAAAAAAGAACAAAATCTACGTAACACTAATTTGTCCTCTTCACCCCCACAATTGAGCATCTCACATGCATCACATGTGACGTGGTAATTCTAGTCCAGTACATTGACAAAACAGCCTCCCCTGGCCATCAGAGCCTTTTTTTTTCCTTTCTTTCTTTCTTCTTTCTTTAATGATCCACGGTTAAACACCAGCCTTGGATAACCGAGAGTTGGCTATAGTATGTAATTAGTAGTATTTTCATACCACTAGCATTGTCCATCCCGACTTGTGAACACTGTATTTACTTGCAACTCGTTTTAAGTAAAACTGCTATACAGGACAGTGATTTTGTCTTTCTGTTTGTTTGCCAGTGGAACGTCTGAAGAGATTTAATGAGGAGTGGTTCAGATACATAACAAAGAAAAATAGACGTGGTTACACCAAATTCTAGATTCTGGTCATAATTGTTACATGTACCACTTTACACCTAACTTTCTTGTTACAGTTAATAGAAACGAGTGTGATGGAATGTCTGATGACAGTGTTTCGCCAACGCCTTCAGGAGCAGATAACTTAAATAACTCACTGACTGGACTTGGGAACAGCAGCAGTTTGTATTTGCAGCACCTGACGCCGCGGCACAGAGCGAGTGCTGGCGGTCACAAGCACAGCTCCACGCCTTTCAGGAGCAACATGCATTCCGATATTGCACTGGAACATCCTCGTAGAACAGTGAGTCAATATCTCTAGCTATGACCTATGAAACTTCATTTTTGAAAAAATTTAATTTGATCTCCAAGGATAAGAAACTTTCCATGATGTGAACTTCAATTTCACAGTAGGTGATACTATGTTCAGCACTATGTTACATCATTAGGATTAATAAGTAGCCACTGAAAGTTGGGGATTGTATTCACGTTAACTGTGCAGTGGGTCAATAGATTGTGTACACTCTCACTAGGATTCACTGTTGCCTTTTGGGATTTGGAAATGTTTATGAAATTTCTATTCAACTCGGAAGGAGTCAGAGGTATAGTATAATTTTTATTTGTCATATTTGCTTCTTTTTTTATGATTTTCCATGTTTAGCTTGTTTGCGTTTTGTAAAATGAAGTGGGGAAGACAGAAAATTGTGAAATGCCTGGATTCATACGTGTTTCAAATTAATAAGTGGGATTTGAACTACTTGAACTAGGAAATAAGATGAAACGTTATTGGAATTAGTTTTAAAGAAAATGGGTGTAATCACTTTCATGAAGGTGTCATTATGTACAGTATTTTTCATATGAGAAGCCTTTTCCTTCACCGCCAATCACGTGTACGAGCTAAAGAACTGCCGCTAGCAGTAAGAGTCTTCCCTCTGTCTCGCCGTCTCTGATTGGACCGCGTATCTAAGCAGGAGAAGTACAAACGGCTTGTCATCTGCAAAACACTGTAAACTAGCCACGACAAAGGAAGTGTTTCAATTGCCCACACTAGGGAGCATTTAAAATTGTGAAAATAGTCTAGTACTCATAGTATTGCTGTATTACCAATAGATGGTATCAACATATAAAAATCCACAGCAATTTTAAATTGCTAAACAAAAACTTGTTTACTGACTTTTTGTTGGGTTGGCATGGTAATGAAAATGTTGGTGACAGTTGCTACAGTGGTACCTTGTTACCACACTTACTACAGTAGAATGTTGTTAATTCAAAGTGTTCAAAGTGTCTTGGTCATCTTCTATGGAGCCCTTGAGCAATCCGTCATGTCTAAGTATATGGCCTATTAGATGATCCTGCTGTCAAAAACTTCTCTCGTGCTTTTCTCTAGCTCCAAACTTCAAATGCAAGAAGTCTCTTCCTTCTTGCATTTGAAGTTTTATCTATTCACCTATTCCCAGGTTAGGCTTCCATATGTATGTCCTTAATAGATGTTTCCTCACATCTCTCTGCTTTACTGAATGCTGCCTCGGCTGATAAAACAGGTGCTCTTGTCTACAACACAGACATGGAAACATAATACACACTGATTTCAGAAAACAGTCAGAAAGTTAAGCAACATATGCAATTTGATTTTTGTGAAAAAAATGCAGAATGCTGTTAAGAAATTAAAATGTTTCTAGTAGGCCTATTAAACAAATTACCGTATTGGCCCGAATATAAGACGATGTTTTTTCCCCTGAAAATGTGCTTTTAAAAACTATACTCGTCTTATATGCGCAGCCTAAGACTCAACAACTCAACAATCATGAATGCAACTGTGCACGTGTGTAGCGGCCGGGGATCCCCACGCAAATGGCGTGCGTCCGATCCAAGGTCAAAGTCGTGCAGAAATTACCGAATTTTACCGAACTTTATTGTTCCCGAATTCGTGCTTCTCCTTGTACTGCCGTGTACTGCACTGCTTGGCATCTCTATTCTCTATGCATAATGCTTTGTTTGACCACCAACATGGCAGACCATGTGGAAAAGAAAGCATCTTCATTGTCTCAATGCGTAAATAAAGACGAGAGAAGAAGATACGACATGAACTTCTAACTTCTGTTTTATCTGAAGCAAAATGTACTAATAAGCTATTTTATTTATTTTTTCGTAACTACCCTTCAAAAATTCAGGGTCGTCTTATATTCGAGGTCGTCTTATTTTCGGGCCAATACGGTACCTTAAGTCATTGGAAGTAGAGGAAGAAGTGCTTGTGATTTGGTCAGTGCTAAAATTCTTGCATTTTTGCTGGCTTTTTCTTCATTGTACCTGCATTTTTTAAACATGCTTAGTACTTTTATGCTGTACTCACTCCATGAATTTATAAGACGAGATACTGTTCAAGTTACAGGTGACACGTTCATTCAAATAACCGAAGAGACGTTACTTTACTTTATAAAATATATTCCTTGAATGGAGAAATATGTAATATGAAGTGTGTTGGTGTATTTTCATACATTTTAAACTTCAACATTCACTGCTCTTTGAATAATATGTACAAATTTTTTAAAACTTTTTGTTCATTTAAAATGTGTATGTAATCCTGAAGGCTCTAGAACTGTCCAATCACAAAGGATACAGGAACTGGCCCAAATTTCAGTTTGTTTTTTAACCAGCCCTTTTAGAGGTACCTGGCTTCTTTTCATATTGCCTAAAAAGCTTAGCTGGAGAAAGAAAAACCTCTTGAGGTCAAGGTTTGTCATCTCTTGTCGGACAGATAGAGTGAGAGACAGGTAGATAAGACACATAGGTACCTTTATTGCAATAATGATGTCACCTGTTTGCAGTGAAGTTTATTGGTGCCATGTGGTTTCCCTATAAAAGAACTTATAATTCAAATGACTACATATACAGGGTGTCCATGCTAGAGGGATCGAGAAGTAAATGCTCGCCAGCTAAAACGAGATAAGGATATTGCTGCATTCTGCATATGGCAGGAAAGGGAAACTCTCCGAGATTGTGCAACAATGTTTTCAGACCCCTCCACGCGCATGTGCGTCAAGAGCTTTCGTCTATCAATATCGTCTATCAATAAGTGATAATGTCTAGTGAACAGAATGTATTGGTAACATAAACTTGTACTGTTACTTGATACAAACTGACCGAGTTTCAGATGATGTTCAATACAACTCGATATGTGCACCTTTTGTGGCTCTGCACACATCTAAACGGTATTCAACTTCCCGCCAAGTGTTCTCTAGCATTTGTGGAGTCACAAGCGCTACTGCATTTGTGATGCGGCCCCTCAGTTTCTGCAAATTTCTTGGTCTGTCTCCTTGATAAACAACATCCTTAACATATCCCCAGAAAAAAAATCCAAAGGGGTCAAATCGGGTGATCTGGGTGGCCAGGCAAGGGGTCCTCCTCTTCCGATCCACATATCGGGGAAACGTTCATCCAAGAAGTTACGCACATGTCGATGATAATGGGCCGGTGCTCCATCTTGCTGGAAAATCGATCCTGGGGGAAATTGGTCTATGGCGAAGTTCTGGAACATGTCAAGATACACATGTCCAGTGACTGTAGCCTCTAAGAAGAAGAATGGTCCAATGACAGAGTTCCTCGTCAGTCCACACCAGACATTCACTTTAGGCGTGTCTCTCTCATGTTCTTGAATAACATGGGGAGTCTCTGATCCCCATATCCGGCAGTTGTGCCTATTGATTTTGCTGCATAAATGAAAGGTTGCTTCATCCGAGAAAACAATCTTGTCCAGATACGTGTTGTCATTTTCAATTCGAAGCAGCATTTCAGCTGCAAAATCTGCCCTAAGCTGACGATCATTTGGCTTTATGTGGTGATGAAGCTCGATCTTGTAGGCAGTCAAATGGAGTCGCTTGTGTAAGATCTTGTGAATCGTTGATCTCGGAATTTGAAGTTCGGAACTAGCTCTTCGGATAGACTTCCTTGGACTCCTTGCAAATGCCGTTCTCACACGTTCGATATTTACCTCACTCACAAACACTTTTGCATGTTTGCCGTAGTAAAGAACCTGTTTCTCGGAGTGTTCTGTCCCATTGGAGAATCGCTTTATGACCAGGTGGATCCACATTCCACGTACGACGAACACGGCGTTGCACCCGAGTAACCGATTTCTCTTCTGCTAGCCATAACACGCACTGAACTTTCTGTTGTGGTGTCCACATGTTTTCCACTGCGCGATCGACTACTGAATGGCGCCTGGCTTTCTTTCAAGACAAAAGCTCTTGACGCGCATGCGCGTGGAGGGGTCTGAAAACATTGTTGCACACATTGTTGCACAATCTCGGAGAGTTTCCCTTTCCTGTCATATGCAGAATGCAGCAATATCCTTATCTCGTTTTAACTGGCGAGCATTTACTTCTCGATCCCTCTAACGTGGACACACTGTATATGACTGTAATAAACGTTTAACAGTGACTATTTATCAGTATTAAAATTTAAAATTCTTAACATAAAAATACCTTACTCAATTTATTAGCTATATCTCTATACCTAAATCTCTATATATATAAAAGGCTTTGTCCTGACTGACTGAATGACTGAATGACAGGAATCAACGTACAGCCTAACCTATAACAGGTAGAGACTTGGAATTTTGACAGTACCTTCGTTTCATAATGTAGGTGCTCACTAAGAAAGGATTTTGAAAAATTCTGATTCTAAATGCCAAAAATCAAATGTTTTTGAGAATACTTAATCCCTTCTTACACAGAATTATCGAATCCGAATCACATTTGACATTAAAACATATTGTTACCAGCGGGTCTCAGATGGCCAAGGAAAAAAAAATGAAAGTAGAATAAATTTGACAAATGAGAGAAACAAATGAGAGAACTATCAATATCCACGAAAATAATGCAGTCACATAACTTTCTTTACCCTGGACATAGCGAAAACAATACGAGGTATGGTAATATATATATTATTATATCACAGAATGAAATTCACGAAAATAATGCAGTCACATTACCTCCTCTAGCCTGGAAATAGAGAAAACAATACGAGGTAAGGTAATATGTTTTGGGAAGAGAAGTATGAAAGTGACATTGTATTTCTGTTTAATTTCATTCCGAAAACGGTTTTATGGTAACATGACAGTGAGAAACAAAATTTTCAGCCACGATAATACAATTTTATGTTACCGGAATTTCGGTTTCTTCTTATTAGAACCCCTCCCGGGCTTGCTGTGTACTGTACAAGCGATGGGATGCAAAATTCTACATATAGCCATAAAAGCTATTTCAAACATTTTCTTAGGGGATAGTTTGAGTGTGATAAGTCGTTCTTTCTACTTCAAATTATAAATACCTATATAAGGACCTAGAATTTATAAATCTAAAGTCCTTCATAAGTTAATTTCCAATTACAAAATACAAAACCCGGGCAACGCCGGGTCTTTTAAGCTAGTATATATATATGAGGCTTTGTCCTGACTTAATGACTTTAAATGCCAAAAATCAAATGTTTTTGAAGATAAGAAATACTGTTTACACAAAGGTCCGTAATATTTTGTCTATGTGCTTTATCACCTTTTGAAAAACCTGCCCAAATCATGGAAAACATTTTTCACCCCCAGTCAATTCAATGCTCCCTACTTCTCTCCAAGAGAAGACTTATAATGGTGAATAAGAAAATAACACAGTCAAACGTTAAGTACAAGAAATAAATCTGTTTCCTCTAAAATTATGATTTTGTGCTGTATGGAATGTTGAAAAAACACTCAATTATGTTAGATGTCTGCTGTTAAATAATAATCTTTCAGCTTCAGTTCAACTCTTCTTGGCTAATCCCTTAAGAGTTTAATTTGATTATTGAATACATCAGCCATTGAAACTTGGCTTACATAACAGTATCAAAATTTTGATAAATAACATTTTGTGATGTAGGTCTGAATCATTAAATTTCAAATTGAGTGCAAACTGGCTAGTTGTTATTTTCAACTACTTACTTTTGATTGCAGGAAGCACGACCGAGTCCGGAACGTCTTGATGCTCAGATCAGACATCTTGTTCACAGCAAAGACTCGATGATGCAAACAATATTTGAACAAAACAAAGCCGTGGTGGATGGACTGAAGGAAATCAAAACTGTCATGGAAGAGATTAGGGTAATTTGTACTTACTTGTTTGTGCTCTGAGTTCAAGTAACTATTTCTCTTGTTATGTTTTTAAAGCTTAATCTTGTTTTTTTAGAACCAGATTCAAGAACTCAGGAAGGATACATTAAAGACAAGACGTCAAGGGATGAGTCAGTCAAATGTGAATGCTGATTTGTCACAGGTTAGTCAATCTATACATCTAGCATTTTGATTAGTATAAGTTAACAAGTCAATCTAGTGGATTCATGTGGATTTTATGTGGGTTCACCTGAACAATAAAGTCATTATGTTATGCTCGATGCTAAACTGACATTTTGACCTTAAACTTAATTCTGAACTATGATTTCAAACTTATGCCTGTTGCTCACGGTCAAGTTTTTCATTAAATTTATTGCACAACCATCACTTCAGCAGATTGGTATTGCTAATGGTCAAATTCCCATTTGGGAAAACGTTTGGTTAAGCATTTTGGCAAATAGGACATGTTCTAATTCCAGCAAATCAACGCAAAGTATGTGACGCTGCCTGCGCCCCCGAGGTATTGTGTAGAAGTCTGCAAGTGCAGCCATTTTCCTATCCTTCTTTTCCTAAGCAATGCAACTCCATAAAAATGGCATGGGTTCATACATGTGTACATACCGTTATTCTGAACCGATTAGTGTAAAAAACATTATAAGAACAGAACTTGTTGACATACAGCAACAAAATGAAAATGCGAAGCGGGAACGCAAAGGAGCCATTTCTTGTATGCGCACCATTCATGAAAACAAGTAATCTTCCTCAGTAGCTCAGTGCTAGCAATCTAGACTACGGTGCAAGATGCCTCGGATTCGATTTTTCTTCTTTCATAATTATTTTATATGATTGTAAGCAATGTGTGTTTTTAATAATTCAAGGCCATACGCACTGTTTTTTTATATATATATATATAGTGAAAAATTCGACTTCACAGGGCAAAGGAGATGTTACGAAATTTATAAAATTACAGTAATAATTATAAGTAGCTAAAGCATTAATGTTTGGCGGATTTAAAGGTCGCCTTAAATAATATTATAACACTGAAATAAATTATTTAAAAGTTTTGTAAATTATCTAATTTCCTTGCGTCTGAAGTCCTCACATCGTGGTATTGTAAAGTCTGTTAGACCTGTGGTTCCATTTAGGTCTGTCTGTTACATACGATCTTGAGTAGACTAACATTTATTAATATTGTTATTATTATAATTATATAATGATATCAGGCTTCAGTGCACATTGCTTGTTTTTTTCTGCGTAAAAGAAAATCAAAATAGGACTGTATTGCAAACTGATTACAGTATGCTTACATTAAGGCCTATGTCCAACAGGAAACTCACCTATATAAATCGCCTGCTTTAACATACTGTAACTGTGATTTAATTTAAGCATTATGTTTCTACGTGAACGTAAATTACAATACTGTTTTTATACCGTAATTTAGCAAACTGCTCAACTTCTTTGAGATCCATTTCTCTTCCGCACTAAGTAGAACTCCAACTAGCTGGATTGCTTTGAGGCCGTTTTCAAGTGGTTTTTGCATTAGCGATCATTGGGAACCTAAACTTGTTCACTGAATGTAGTATTACAGTTTCTTCTTGTAAAATAGTTTTATCTCTTGGTATAAGCGCCTCTTATACAAATTTTAAACAAAATCGTTAGATCAGTTTTTGAGAAAATTGCAAGAAACAAATTTTCCATATATGGAAAATGTAAAGTGGCATGAAATAAGAGAAAGTTGTCACCAATCTTAGGGTCACATCCTCAGAAGGTATCTAGCCCAAGTATAAAATTTTTTGTTCTCGAGCCTGGCTGTTCACAGACATGTTTCTGATACTAGTACCTTTGGATTCAGGGTACTGCATTATGTTAATACTTCCTGTACTTATATAGTACCTTTGGTATGGACAGAGGAACTTGAAACCGAAGTAATAATTCAATTGATTGAGGAAGGACAACAAAATGAATTATTGTAATAAATAGAGTGGTTTTATTTGTCAGCATTTTTACTTCCTCTGCCCGTACTATAGGTAGAAGAGGAATTATTGTTTTCGACCCCAAAATTCGAAGTTGAGTTATTAGCATATATACATGTTTCAAGGCCCCCTGAATCCAAAAATACTATTTTTGGAAACATGTCTGTGTGTCTGCCTGTGAACAGCCTAGCTCAGAAATGGAAAATCGTATGAAAACAAAATTTCATATTTGGGTCAGGTACCTTCTGAAGATGTGTGCCCAAGATTGGCGACAAGTTTCTCTTATTTTTAAGGGGACTTTAGATGAAGAAATTTTCGTTTTTCATGATTTTCTCAAAAACTGCTCTAACGATTTTCTTTAAATTTTGCACAAGTGTAGCTTATAGTGAGAGCTAAAACTTTTATTTGAAACTTTTTATCGAAAAAATTCTCTGAAGGGTAGTTAGAAGCCACCCACTGTTTGTAGAAAGTTTGTGTTGCATGGTGAACAATTTGAATACGCGCTCTTTCACGGCCTCTTTTTTCTATATAAGATTGAAATGAGAAAGACGTGCTGGAGGGAAATATTCGATAAAGTTCGGAAATTATTCTTAACGACGGAAGTTTAAATAAATGTCTGTAGTCACTTGTTTTTGTTTAGTTTGTTATATAGTCTGGATATTTATTAGTCGCATCATTTTGATTTATCGTATAATTAGTGTTTAATTGTGTCTTGCGTTTCTGTACAAGGATATGTGAATACTGTTAACTTTTATGTTGGCAGAGGAAGTTATGTGACTTTCACATCAGATTTTTTTCTCTTCTTGCTGCCTTCACACCAGTCACTTGTTTTGGATTCTCCTAAAGAATGAAAAAAGTTTCTTAGTAATACTGAAATGATAATTATTATGATTATAATGGTGAGACTAAGACTATACTTGTAATGCTCTCCAGCTCTGAAACACTGAGGTCCCATCTTCTGCAGAACACTTTTTGAAGCCAAGTTGTTCAGCTGGGGCCATGTTACTTGAAGCATTCCAAGGATCAAACGATCTTAGAGCTGCTACAGTCTTTAGAGCAGTTATTTTCAAATTTCTTAACTTCACCAGACTAACTGTGTCAAGGATTGCATTTCAGCAGTTTGAATCATTGGTTGCGTTTAACACCAACGAGAAAGCCATTGTTCACTAGAAGGCAGAGCAGGACGAACAAACACATTAAAATTACAGTTTCCATTGTGGTCATTTGCTTTCTCGCATAACACAAACGCTTCCTTGTTTTTCACATCATCTTTTATCTCTTCCCTTTTCTTTACTCCCAACGTTGGAATGTGCTTTTGGAGAGCAAGGTGATCGAGTGCTTGTGCTGTGTCCAATATAAATTGTTGCTTTAGGTTTTTCACTCTACTTATGGGACACCATCATGAGCAGATTTTCTTCTTCTCATATGTTTTTCCAATTTGCTGTGATTGTGCATTGCATCTTTCCATGTATAAATCTAACTTCACAATATTTACACACTATACAACACAATATAGCCTCAGATTTAAATTCTGCACCGCTCTCATGTGATGTTTTACTTCCACATCTTCCTAAATCTTACAGCACTTCTCTGTGTTCTGATGCATTAGGGCTAACTGCACTGCACGAATATCATTTTAGCAGTCTAAATAATATTACAGTTAAATCTACCTTCATAATTATAGATTCAAAACGGAACATGCATGGCCGCATCTGCCGTCTGCCAGCCGATGCATAAGTTCACACACAGCCTTCGGGAAGTTCCCGATTCCAAAGGCTACTGATCATGTGTTTAACTGTGAAGTGTTTCCTTTGCAATAATCATGTGGGCAAGCATTCTTAAACACATCACTGGAATCAATTGACTACTACTCCTTTCTAGTGCTTTAAGTTGCGTTGTTCAGTGGCCTTGGAACCAGTGGCTTGTGTCACATGTATCGTATCTTGAGGGCACTGAGGAGGCCAAGGGGGTAGTGGGGAACTTCTTGGTGCAGTCAGCTGGTCAGAGGATGTCGGAAGAAGGAAGAGGAGAAGACTTTAGAAGAGATTTTGTTTCTATCCTGTGGAAGGAAAAACAAAGGTTATCCGTTAGGATGAAAAAGTGGCATTTTTTTTGCCTTGACTGTTTGCAAAGTGCATTTAAGTACAAGAAATTACTGTTGTTGGGAACAGTTTTGAAGAACATAAAGTTTCTGTGAGTTGGATATATTGAGGATATGAAGTTGTCCAAATTTATTTTAAGTGGAACTAATAAGTAGGCCTAAATATAACTAAAATTGCAAGAGAAGTGACACATTCTGCGCTAGGGGAAACTCGTTAACATATGCTTTTTTCAGGTTCATTGAAGAAAGGTTTTGTGTAGATTTTGAAATTTAATCAATGAGTCTGATGGCAATCAATGAGTGTCATCACACAAACACTGGCGAGTTTGAACATAGCCTGATGCTTCAACGTTGAATTGTCCAATGACTTTACAAACATCCTGATGGAAGTACACTGGCATTGATAGAATTGATTGATGATTTTAAAAACATACCCTATACACACTATGGGCTCACACAAACTCTTTGTACCGAGCACGAGGACCTTTATTGAAACCAGGTAATATCGAGATCCAAGGTGTGAACTGTGAGTAGTGGTGACACTAGCAGATTTGTTGTGAAGTTACGGAACTACAAGTGAATCTGTACCCACAAGTTGATAATCTATTCTAGAGTAGGTTTTTATATATACAGTGGAACCTCATTAACACGTTTCTTTAGGGACCGAAAAAAATAAACGTCTTAAAAGGGAAAACGTACTACTGAAAATTAAAAAAAAAAAATCGTAGGGAGTATGTAGATAGGCCTATGTTTTCTAAGTTGCTCAGAACCACTCAAAAGTGCAACCTAATGACTCAGAAATAAACATATTGACACACAGGAGCTTCTATGCCAAGCCATTAGTTATGCGAGATTTAAATTATGTAAACAAATACATAGGCCTAACGATTTTATTTGAAAAAATTAAACAAAAGTTGCAAAAATTGAAGGAATGTAGGGGAGCCATATTTAATGAAAAACCATACGAAATTCACACAAAAAAGCATCCACTTTATTCTAAAACATCACACATGAAACAAATTGCACTCCACAATCTATTAACAAACATAAAATAACTGGAAGTGTAATTGTTCAAAATTTCAGATGTGCCTGAATGTTAGCGAACAAAGTCAAATTGCTAATGAAATGTGATCCAATATCCATGTGAGAAGCATGATCTGCTTTTTTAGCCTACACTTCATCAAACATTCTAATATTTTCTTCTCGACACCACACGAACCGTAAGAAATTTGAAACATATTTCACTACCTAGAGAACACAATAAAAATATCACGAAAAAAAATGGCGGCTATACAGCTGACTCTGAAAAATCTGCACAACGTCAAAATGACCAATGAGAAGCAAACACAATGGATGATGATTGGTGTCCAAATGACCAATGAGAAGCAACTATAATGACTGATGATTGGTCCCATAGAGCAAAGAGTACAAGAATTCTGACATAGAGATTACACGATCAGACACAAACAAAGCTTGTGTTTGGCAAAGTGTGGTTGGCGAGCCAAATACGAACGTACTAAGCGTGAAACCAAAACGTGTTAAAGAAACATTTAAACATGTAATTATTAAGATTGGGACCGGGCCTTCCAAAAAACGACTTACTATGCGGGAAAACGTAGTAATGAGGAACGTGCTAACGAGGTTCCACTATATTCAAATTTTGCAGGAATTAAGCTGAAATGCATGAAATTCTGACATCCGAACAATCACACCACATGGATAACCAGGCCACTGAATCGTTTGAGATTCCAAAGGGAGTTTTAATTACTAGTAATTCATCGCTTATTAAACTGAAGAACTAGCTATCAACACCACGAGGTTTTGAAATTTGAATGTTAAATAAATTACGATAAACCTTAGATAACACATTAATATGTATGACATTGTAAAATATGAAACAACCGAACCAGTGTTTTTTTTTTATATATTTTGTTACGTGATGTTATGATCTTAAAAATATTGCATATATTTCGGGGAGGTTGAAACCTCCCATACCGCATGCCCATGGGTGTGTACTTTACGGTGGAAGTTGTGTGGTTTTGCAGTGATTATGAATATACTTCGAACTTTTAGATCGCTAAAAATGCTGTTTTAGGTACCTAAAATAGGCTCTAAAAATTTGAAAATAGGTTCTAAAAATCGTTAAGTTGCCAATTTTTTGAAATATCTCAATTGCAATGCAGAATATTATATTTATTGAAGTCACCAATAGACAATAATCATGATAAAACACAGATATAGACCTATGGTACACAGAATTATATTGACCTATTACTAGGGCCTGTATTACTACCATAACAGTGAAAACCTAATCTTTGCGCCCAGAAGCTACGCACGCTAGCATATTCAACCCCTTGTACCCCTCAGTGATTCAGAGAACGAAGTTTTTATTTTTTTTTAATTTTTATTTTTTTGTAATTTTTTTACTGGATGTGGGAGTCTGGAGAAAAACACTACATTTTCTTGGGAGTTCCAAGGAATTTTTCTACTGAAGATGAAACATTCCTTACTACTTAACCACGTCACAAATGTGTCATGTACTGCACATTCAGAGCTAAAAATTTAGTACGTACTGAAAATAAATGCTAGAATTCATAACAAAAAAATGACTTATTTTGAACTTTAGAGAAAAAACAAGCAAAGTGGCAATATTAGGCTCTAACGTAAAAATAGGCTGTTTTAGGTCCTATAAAAGTATCAGTTTTGGGCATAGTCATTTATGAAAGATGCGTATACAAGTTTTCGTCCATATATCACTTAAGGATTAAAATAGGTTTTTACCTAAAATCCGAAGTCTAGTTATGAAAGACAACCTCGTCAATACAAATGCATGTGTAGTGGTAAGATTTCAGACAAGTACCAACTGCACAATAGTTCTCCTTGTAATACGAAATTTAAATGTATCAATTTTAGATATTACTGAATCACCTTTTTCATCACTTCAGGTCAGTCCAAATGAAATCAACCAATAATAAAATAATTCGGTGCTGTCGTATTTTATTTTTAAGTATGCATTTTCAATTTCTGTATATATCTGGGAGTACAAAAACATTTTTTTCCTTCACATTTTTATCGCTAACACTTGGCTTCTAGCAGCCATTTTCTTTAGAAGGATCTGTCATTTTTGGAATTTTCAAAGGTTAACGATAAGTTACTTAAATTTTAAAATAAATATTAGATGGAAATTTACAGTGAAGTGTTGAAATCTGTAGCAAGATTGAGATCGGAAATATACACACTAAACTTCACTTAAAAGGTATATTTACCCAGGATGATCATTTCAACGGGTATTCCCGCCATCATCAGTCGGAATCAGCTGATGATGGCGGGAATACCCGTTGAAATGATCATCCTGCAGAGATGCCAACTGCTATGGAATTTCCGTATTTTCTACGATTTTCTTGAATTTGCTACGGCGTTACGGAAATTGTACTGAATATTACGGATTTTACGAATCCCAATATCTATTTTTAAAATGTTTCGTTTCTCCCGCGAACATAAAATAGTTAATGTGTCAGCAGAGATGCCAACTGTTATCATGAGAAATAGTTTGTAAAAAAACTCCAATGTGTTTGCGACATTGGACACTACAACCTTTGACGTGAGTGTGTGTTAACCAAAATGTTATATCTTACAGTTATAACATAATTGTAGTTATAACATCTTTGGTGTTAACATATTTCCTCTTTTTTATTATCACTGTAATACCGCTGACGACTGCCGACGCCGTTGCTTGGTAGAAGTTTTATTGAGTGTTGCAGTGGAAGTAGAATATTGAGGAAATATGTCGTGTAAACGTAAAATCAGTGATGACTCTGATGGACAAAAACGAACTGCGGCATATCAACAGTATCGAAAGCAGTATGCCTCGGACCTTCAAAAATTTCACCGAATCACGTATTTTGTGAAACCTATAATTGTAATTTTTTTGTTAAACATGGAGGTCTCACACTACTGATAACCAACTTTCAAGGTTGGCATCTCTGATCCTGGGTAAATATACCTTTTAAGTGAAGTTTAGTGTGTATATTTCCGATCTCAATCTTGCTACATACTTAAATTTTGTTTATTATGTGCCAGTATGGTACTTTATGAGATTGTGTGGGGGACGAAAAATGTCTGTCCGTCTGTCTGTCCGCCTGTCTGTCTGTCCGTCCGTGTGTCTGTACGCGCTCTAACTCAAATACGCTTTTTCGGATTTTCATGAAACTTGGAAAACACATTTATAATGTCAATGGGAAGAACCCTATTGATATTGAACCAAATCGGTTCACCGGTACCGGAGTAATGCCCAATTTAGTGCCTATTTTAATAGATTATGGCGCCTTTCTAATAGAAAGGCGCCATAATTCAAATACGCTGTATCGGATTTCCATTAAACTTGGTATACGCATTTATGACATCCATGAAAAGTACTCTGTTAAATTTGAACCTAATCTGTTGACTGGTACCGGAGTAAAACCCAATTTAGTGTATATTTTAAAGGCGCAATAGCTCAAATACGCCTTATCGGATATTTATGAATCTTCGTATACGCATTTATACTATCCATGGAAAGACGTCTGTTGATGTTCAACCAAATCGGTTGGCTAGTACCGGAATATTGCCCAATTTATTGCCTTTTATGTTAATATATGAGAAGTCGCGATAACTCAAATATGCTTTATTGGATTTTCCTGAAACTTTGTATACCCATTTATAATGTACATGGGAAGACGTCTACCGATATTGGACCAAATCGGTTGTCCGGTACCGGAGTAAAACCCAATTTAGTGTCTATTTTAAAAACGCGGTAACTCAAATACGCTTTACCGGATTTTTATGGAATTTGGTATACACATTTATAGTGTTCATGGGAAGAGGTCTACTGATACTGGATGAAATCGGTTCACCTGTTTCGGAGTAATGCTCAATTTGGTGCCTATTTTATGATAATATACGTATTCGAAAGAATTTATATAAAAAAAAAGCAAATCATTTGTCATGACAACATAGTCAATTGTTTTACTGTGATATTTCACGGCTTTGGAAATTAAAATAGAGATAGCTATGACCAAAAACACTATTGTTTTACATGCGCTTATAACTTACAACTAGACCGTTAAACTGACCCAGGTGACCGAGATGGTAACGTTTTGGCCTCACGTTATGGAGTTCCATGGTTCAAATCCCGAAACCAGCCAATTTCACTTTCTTTTTCGTATTTTTATGTGAGTGTGCGATTGTCAAGATATAAAAAATCTGTACAGTTCAGCTGATGCTGGAAGATTTTAATCTGATTAAAAAGAAAACTAGACCTTTGTTCTTCCCTAAGCCCTGCTTAATGAATAAATCTGGAGCTTAACTTGTAAATCAATTAAAAAAACTTATTCTGCATATCATAATTGCAGTCATAACTGATTAAAAAAAACATACTGGCACTTTTTTACATCAGTTTACCTGATTTTATTAAGATATCTACTTGCAATAAAAACCATCTTAATCTACAAGAAACAGCCTACAATTCATGTTGTGACTAAAAATTTGTTAGGCTTTAAGGAAATGACCTAAAACTTTATTAGAAAATCATGTTTCGTTTAGAATAAATTCATGGCTTTATAAAACTTTTTTCTATAGACAGGATAACAACACACATTTCATATTTTTTCCCAGAAATATACAGGGTGTTAATGAATAACACCAAAATACTTTACCTGTGTATAGAGGGGACATAGCCAAGCAACATTTATTAGGAGATTTTTGCTCTATGGGTTCAATTTTTCCTGTTACAGCATAAAATCTCCCAGGGCATGGCCGCCACTGACTTCTAACATTAGAAAAAAAAATTCAAAACAAATGAACTTTGTTGTTAACACTGTAATTAGTAGTTATGAATAAAAAAAAGACTAATGCAGTGGCGACCAGTCGTGTGATTAGTCGGTAAATTTTGCAGATTATGGAAACACTAAATTATGATATAGCTGTTGACGAATGATTAAGAGTCCGGTTTTTATTGGTCACTTGGAAGGCATGAAGTCAATTTAATGAACATTTTAACCTTATTTCGTGTAATTATTTATTTATGAGCACCAAATTATAATGCCTTTAATGCCCTGTAGCATACACATTTTACGTCATAGAGAAAAAATCTCCTAATAAAAGTTGCTTGTCTAAGTCCCCTCTATATGCAGGTAAAATACTTCTGTGTTATTTATTAACACCCTGTATAATGAACCACTAGATGCTAGTAAAATTTGAGATCATTTATATAATTCCTTAAGGTTTTATGAGTCTTCAAATATCGAGATTTTGCAAATTAAATATCTCAAACAGGATTGAACAAAAATATCTGTCCTTTTCTCAAAATATTCTTCTAGTAACTAGTAATCAGTACATAAAATTTCATCGTTGTGTTCTAACTGGAAGTAATATTTTAAAAATGAAGAAAATTGCAAAAACAAATACACTGTGAAATAGTGATAGCCACATACTATTAAATGTTAAAATACAATAAAAATTGTGAAAATAATGTAATTTTTGTTGTTGTTGCTTGTTGTTATCTGTCATAAAACTATAAATTACATAATAAAATTAATTTACTATATGAGTTGACATAAACACACTTTTTGCTTCACTTACCATATTTTGGTATGACGCAGTTGACAGAGTATTTGAAAATGGGGAGGAGGCTCCTTGAAATGCGTCATACCAAAATATGGTAAGTGAAGCAAAAAGTGTGTTTATGTCAACTCATATAGTTAATTAATTTTATTATAGTTGCTTCACTGTATAAAGTTCCACAGAGTCTTTATTTATAAATTACATGTTCAGTAGTATGAGTAAATGATCAGTGCAGAACACCCCATAGTCGTATTGGCTGAGCAATGCATAAACATTAGGACTTGAAATGAACAAGTGTCGACAGGCAAATGATATCAAACTACTGTAGCTTCTTTGTTCAGTAGTCAATAGCTGTGCTTGTGTGTAAGTCATAGTAGTGATCCTAGAATTTGTAGGAAGTTTATATAGTGAAGTTATAATCAATTTCATAGTAGTGAAATTTGTTTTATTTTAGAACTAGCATGTGCCCGCGGCCAATATCATAGGAAACATAATTCAGCACATGGTAAAGGTCCCTGCCCCCAACCTCGTTGATTCGTTTTATCCAATGTTTACGTCAGGTTTGAAAGTAACCTGTGAAGAATAATGCAGTCAGTAAAGAAAGACTTTGTCGAGTCAAAACTTTCACATCAATAACAACTTAATTCTGAATGTCTTTCCAGGTTTGTGACCAGGAGGATGATCTCTATGTGTTTGATGATGAAGATTATTCAGAAGATGTAAACTTAGCAGCAGCCCAGTTAGGACAGTACCAAGCTTTCCCTCCGTACCCACCCAACTATCCCAATTATCGTGGAATGTCTAGTATTCTGGGCACACCGTCTGGCGTGGGACCGTATCCCGCCCCACACAGCGGCACACAGACGCCTCTTCTTCCTCCTCAACCGATGGGGGGATTCTTTAGAGGGGTAGACCCATCTGCAGCCAGTCTTATGTACCCACCAACGCTCGGTTATTACGCAGGACAAGGAGCATTGCCGTTTTCAGAAGGGCAGCAGCTGCCCAACTTCGGAACGGCTGGCCCAGGAATTCCTGCACAGGTAACTGTTATAATTCTGCTAGTCATCATCTTCATCCACTGACATTAAGGCCGGTATTCATAGTCGGCGACTTAAGAACCGACTTTATAAAGCTGAACTTATTTGACAAGTCGACTTATGTGTTTTTCGTATTCATAGTCTTCTTTAAAGTCGTACTTTATTAAGTCTGACTTCTTAAAGCTCTACTTATTCTACATACTAAAGTCGAACTCAATAATATGAAAAATCACGCGTTCACTGCCGTTACAACTGAATTAGCCAATCGTGTTTAATATTTTTTCAGATTTTATGTAAAGCAAAGCCAACTGAGTACGTATTTCGCTATCGTGATATAAAAATACAGAAGGCTCTGTGCATTGTAAACATTGAATTCAATTCATCCAGTCATATTATGCAGCGTGTAAGTAAACTAATTAATAGTTTTTTTTTAGAATATTCTGCGTATATATTAGCTTGGAGATCGTTCAGAATTAATACCGGTACGCTTATGTATTTATCTCGATATTAATTATTGTTTTAGAGAGATTCAAAACAGCTTAGGAAGCTTTGGGCCGATATGAAATGCTGATGAAAGATAGGCGATCGATGTCGTGTATTTAAAATAATACCGCCTGTTGTAATGGATTAACCAACAGAGTAAGATCATTTGGTGAAAGAAAAGGACTTGAATATGGCTGAATAGCCGAAATATATTGTCCAGTATACGAAAATTATCTTATAAAATTGACAGATATAATTTTTAATTATGTTTTATAATATTGACAATTATAAATTTTAGATTTGACAAAGCTATGAGCTGATATTTTAACAAAATCGTTTTATACGAGGGAATAGGTGGAATTATTTTATACACGACATACAAATCCCTCGTAGGAGATAAATAACATGAAATTTATCAACACAAATAGGCGATTGATATTTCCAAAATTGCGTCTGCTTGAAACGAAATTTCTTTTAAATTCATTGTCACTGTAGAATTTGAATAGATTCATCATGTTTCTCAAATAACGCTTTGGGGCGTGAGTTTCTTCTAATACTCGCCAAGATCCTAAAAATTACTATCCATGGTACTGGCTTAAACTGAAATAAGTCAGGGGGACCCTTGACTTGATAAAGTACGGCTTATTTCGACAAATAAGTCGTAATTTAGTGACTATGAATACCAATAAGCTCGACTTTGTCAAGTCTGACTTTATAAAGTAACTACGTCATAAGTCCGACTTGTTTGTGTCAGAAATTCAACTTAAGACGAGATTCAAGTTCGACTTGGATATAAGTACGACTTATTGTGACTATGAATACCGGCCTAAAAGGTTTGGGTCTGGCCTAGTCATGCATTTGTCATTGTGAAATTGCAGTTTAAGCAACATACACTCAGACCAGTGGCGGATGCGGGGGGGGGGGGATAGGGGGTTACATCCCCCCCGAAATTTGAAAAAAATGCAATGTAAGTGGCAGTTTTATAAACTAACTAGCTTAAAAGGCCCGGCGTCGCTCGGGTTTTGTATTTTGTAAATGTGAAAACAACTTATGAAGGACTTTCGATTTTCAAACTCTAGGTCTTTATATAGGTAGACCTATTAAGAATTTGAAATGGGGAAGAACGACTTATCACACACAAACTATTCCCTCAGAAAACGCTAGATAGGCTATAGCTTATAGCAGATCCCCACGGCTTCTCCCAAGATAATTAATCGAAAGATTAACAATTAAGAGCAAAATAATTAAAATATTATATTTATTAACACTTTGCACGCGAAACATTCATAGCAAAAATGTATTTGACAGACAGACATAGTACCTACATTAGTTTTTATTTATATAGGTGAAGAATGGAATAAGCCTACTGAGGCCGTGATTTCTATATTCATTTGTCCAGACTTATAATTCCGTTACATTTCAGGCAGATTTAACGACCCTACATAAGATATTTTAATTACGATTACATATAAAAACGTAGCCAGGACCCCGAACTAAGCAACTTCCCCGGAATTTTCTGTAAACTGTATTCCATGTCAAATAAAATATGTTTAACATTACCTTATCGACATCTCTAGCTTTTATAATAATTTGAGATATCCATTGCCTTCCATAGCGATCGCGACGATATTATTTCCAAGGTATGACAAAAATAGACAAAACCTTCTGCAATTGATTTGACAACTGAAATGAATAACTGAAAACTGATGCTTCGAAAGCGTAAAAAATGCACGTTTTCTTCCCGTTTTTCACTCATAACTCGCGAACGAAGGCTAAAATTAAAAATGTAGTCTGACAGAAACCTTCTTGGGAATGTACCCAACAACTTCCCAAAGTTTCATGGCGATCGGATGAATGGTGTAGTAATGCATAAAGGACACACACACACACACACATACATTCATTTTTATATATATAGATTGTATATGTAAGTTAGTTAATTTTTGTAGTATTCTTTCTACCTATTCAAATCCCCCCCCCCCCCTCAAAAAAAAAATTCTGCGTCCGCCACTGACTCAGACCTAAGCCGCTTGGTCGTGCATCACTTACAGCACCTTGTGTATGAAGTATAATGTTCTCTGCAATAATGATGCCTGTCTTAATTTGAAGTATTAAATTACTGTAAAGCTGATATCCCTCAATCCAATTTTGGGTCCATATTTCTGCAAACCATTAAATTGAATTTTGCAACATTATAATTGCCATTGTGCACAATTTCATCCTATATTTTCCATACCATTGTAGGCCTAATGCATGCAAGGGAATATAAACGTTTCAAATTTTGTATAAAAAAATTAGTATTGTTCTCTGCCTGGTGTAGAAACATAGCAGCTTCCTCATAAGATGCAATCAAGCAAACGAGAAGTTAAGGAAGAAAACACATTACCTGGATGCTAAATCCAAAATAAACAAGTTGGAGTTTTTACACCGAAGTAGTGTGGAGAGTGCAGCATTCATTTCTTCAGAAAGATCTGGGCTTCTGTTAACTGATGCCTTTTCAGCTGTTTTGGTGTGTGTAGATATGAAAACTGCCAGGAAGTGAACAATTTAACAGAATTCTTAAAAACTGGAAAATGTCAATGCGTTCACTATGTGTCATTGAGAGTATACTGCAATAATAGTAATAGTTTTATTGCCTCCTGTGATTTTAGACCATTAGTATTCTCCTACTTCAACTTGATGATAAACATTTAACATGTTGGTGTAACATGTTAATCAGTGGATATAGCATTTATGTTATCTGAATGCGACATTTTTGTTTCTTAGGCTGAATGCTAAAGAATACGTAACACTAATATGAACCTTACCTAACATCTAAATGCAAACACAGTTTTATTGTTACTGCGGTGGATGTGTGTTATTCATTGTACTGATGATTTTAAAGATGGTATACATTCACTAGGGATGGTGACCATCCCCTTTCACTCTAAGCAGGTGGTGAGCGTGTAACGTAGTACAACCAGTTCTTTTGTTTGCCTTTCTTAGGCTGCCAGTGCATCTGTGTTTTCACGGCTGGGAGGTGCTGCGGATTCTCCAGGAGCTCCGTTGCTGACGCACCCATCAGCTGCCCAGCATCAACAGCAGCAGCAGCAGCCAGTTGCACCGGTGAATGTGGTGATCACTTCTTCTGATACGCTACCAACATCTGCTCCTCCCATTCAACCTACTTTGAGCGTGACCATTCCACCACAGCATCTGTTAGGCACGCCACTAATCAGTCAGCCACCGGCAGCTCTCCACAGCACCACCTCTTCAGCATTCACTTCAGGAACCGTAAGTAGTAAACCTATCTATATAAACACTCATCAAGTAAACTCACTTGCGGTTATAAGTTTTATATCAGCTAATGGAATGGCTGGTTTCATATTGTAAGGTATTAAACTTATAGCTAAGCCTGTATGTACATTGCATATGTCAACATCAGTGAACTCAAGCCCCCAGTCTCTGGGTCATAAGACACGATAGGGAGACACAACATTTTTAATTGTGAATGGAACTCTAGAAATAATAACACAATATTTCTGTATCATCATCATAACGGTTTTTGAAGTGAAACTTCTTTAGCCGCAGTAGGGGTAAATCCAGACCTTGTGTCACGCTCAAAAATCGTCACGAAATTAGTGAGGTGTGACGGAACGGATTGGACAGAAAACAATCAACTCAATGATTAGGAGTAATCAACTGATATACGATTTAAAGGACAAAGTGTGTTGTACTTCCATTTCTTCCCGAATTCCTTCATTTCTTAAACCTCATGGACGGCCGTTGTAACTTTGGTTTTCATAGTTTCCTCATTCGCAAATTCAAGCACCAGACTTATAGTAGTTGTTACTTTCCATAACTGATCGTGGCTGTGTCTCCCAATATCATGTCGGTCAAGAAGACATCACTGAACAATAGAAACAGTTGAACATGAATGAATTATTAAAATTGCCGGGTTAACATATGATGTGACTTATATTAAGCTAAGTACAGTGGAATCTCATTAACACGTTTCTCTAGGGACAAAAAAATCGAAGGGAATACGTAGATATGTTTTCTAAATTACTCAGTACCACCCACAAGCACATGAGCTTCTATGCCAAGCCATTAGTTACGAGAGATTTATATTACATAAATGAATACGTAGGCCTAATAATTTGATAAGATAAAATTAAACAAAACTTGCTAAAATTGAAGGAATGTATGGGAGCCATATTGCCGAAAAACCAGACGAAATTCACAAAAAAGCATCCACTTTATTCTAAAACATCAAACATGAAAAAAGTTGCATTCCACAATCTATTAACAAACATAAAATACCTGGAAGTGTAATTGTGCAAAATTTTCATTTAACAAAGTCTTGTTCACAGCCACAATCTGCTAGTGAAATGTGATCCAATATCCACATGGAAAGCACAATCTGCTTTTTGGCCTATATTTCTTCTAATATTCTAATATTTTCTTCTCTACACCACGATAACACAACAAAATAATTAGATAAAAAATGGCGACTAAACAGCTAATGCTGAAAAATCTGCACCAAGTCAAAATGACCAATGAGAAGCAATGGCTGACGATTGGGCCCATAGAGCAAAGGTTCCGACTTGGACGGCACAGAGCACAAGTATTCTGACATAGAGATTATACGATTGGATGCGCAAACAGGGCTTGTGTTTGGCAACTTGTGCTTGGCGAGCCAAATACGAACGTACTAAGCGTTACACTAATAATAATAATAATGCTTTATTGTCACATACGCTTACATGTAATGAGCTAATGCTCCGTAAACAGGTGACTCGTCAGTTGGTACAAAAAAAAAAGTACAAGAGTATAGTTAGGTTACAGTATATACAAATTAATGCTATATCCACACTAGTGACATGTTGAAATACATTTAAACTAACCAAGCAATATGCTGAAGTACATTCTATCAGAGCAAGTAATATGCTGAAATACATTCTACCAAAACAAGTAAATTGCTGAAATAAATTTTTTCAAAACGAGTAACATTAAAATGCATGCTATATGTTGTCCTACAGACAAGTAATGTTTAACACATTCTACCATAAACAAGTGTCATTCATAACGTTTAAACATGTACTGTAATTAATTAGACTGGGACTTCCAAAAACCTACGTACTGTGCGGGAAATCATGCTTATGAGTTCCATTGTAATAGCAAGCTTATCAATCACAGTAATGATTTTAATAGTAAAGGAAATAGTTGGCTGAAATAGGTCTATAGGTTATGCGTTATTAGCTTGAAAAAACTGAATTTAAGAATGGAAAGTTTTTATTAGATATTGTACTTTCTAGGCTCATAAAAGTCCTCAGTTAATATAGTAATAATAATTTATTCCATTACATGTGTGTCAGGTTTAAGAAGAATATCATATAAAAAATGGTGAAAACCTAAAGATTGTACATTAATTTGTGAATAGTACATACTCGCTTCTTTTGTCAATAATACGAATCATAGCACATATAAGTTATGTGAGAAAGTTTGTGCAACATATTTTACACCGTACATAATTTGAGAAGAGATTTCAAGGGAAATGAACTTTTATTCAAATTAAAAAAATATTTCAAATGATTCAGATTCTACTATATTTGTATTTTATATTATTCCCAATTATTAATGTAAATTAATTTTTGTTTGTCAAAGGTATTTAATTCCACCGCTACTGGAACAACGCAATCAGGAGTTCCACATGCTTTCCAGATATCGATGCCTCCTCAAGCACAGCTGCCTCATGCAGCGATTCTAGAAAAAGGGGCTGCGTCCCTTAGTCCAGTGCTTCCCATATCAACGGGAATGCTGCTGTCCTCTGTGCCGTCACCCGTCTATTCAGCATTGCAGAAGAGTCCAGCAGGAAAAGAGAATACTTCAGGTAATATTTAATGTAACACAATATAACCTTCACTTTTGATATAGTTCACCTGTACTAGCATTGACTACCATTGTCAACAGCTATACTTCAACTCCGTGGTACAAATTTTGAGATGAGGTCTTCATGGTCAGGATATCAAAGTTTGTCAATTGGTTCTCCTTCTTGTGAATAAAAATCCTCTCCCAGACCTGAAGCTCCTTGTGGCCACGGATCCCTGTCAACTTCATGTCCATCATCCCAAAAGTGTTTTGTCTGTATTTTTATATTTGATGTCTTATATGTTCTTTAGTTCTGACTTCCAGTGTCCTCTTGGTTTTTCCTATGTAGACTAAACATTTAAATTGGTAGATGCCTGATTTTTTACTGTGGTGGGGTTCTCTAAATTTGTAGATTTCACAAGAAAATGAACAAGTGCAAAAAACAAAAATTAACCAGAGAGATCACCACCTTGAAACCAATAGAAGAAAACTTGAAATAGAAGAAAAATACATTCCACCCTTGGACCGCAATAAAGTGAAAAGGATTTAAAAAACCGTGACTTCCCAACAGCATCTGTAAACCGATACTCTTTGAATAACCTACTGAAATCCTCGCAGCACTTCACATTTTATTGGCTGAGATGTTACTTCGACAATCTGTTCTTGTACTATAGTGAAACCTCCATATAACAATAGCAGATTGTATTGTTATATTGGAGTGTTGTAATTTACCTCATATTACAAAGACTGCATAATCTAGGCCTACAGAATAATTTATGGAACAAACATGCGAAGAAGTAGAATGTTCATTTTGTTACTTAACTTACTGACTTCCGTTGAATTGTAACCGTAGCTACTTTACATCCACACACCAGACTGGTTTAACATCACGGATCATGGCAGGCTTTGAGCATTTCAAACTCATATTTGGTGGGAAGAGGGAAGAAAAAGACAAGCAAATTCACCGCACAGCTGAGGCAAAACTAAAACAGTTGCTCCTTATGGTGTGTTAGTTGTACATTTTGAAGTAACAACCTAACTCACAGTATGTTTTTGCACACACAATGATGATTTTAGCCTCAGTGATCCTATTTGCCACTCATGAAAGTTTATTTTCTTGAATTTCTAAGAAAACAATATTGGTGGCTAAGAAGGACACTGATCTGATACCAGCTACCATTAGGGTTGCCACCTTTTGGTAAGGCTAAGGAGGGACACTTATCAAGTATATGCATATCGCCGATCTTCATACCTAAATTTGTGCATGGAACAGTTAATTAATAAGAGAAAGATGGTATATATTCGTTACAAAGCCAAAACAGAATAGTCTATGTAACAGTAACACTAACATTAGAAAAGAAAAGGCTAGCAAAATGATAAAAAATATATATAATGCGTCCCTCTTAGGCATAATTCGGGATGGTGAAAATGTTCTTAAAATGCGGGATGTCCCGCCAAATTCGGGACAGGTGGCAACACTAGCTACCATCCATAGGGCTAAGTTACTGGTTTGCAGTAATAATTCAACCTCCAAATATCGGTATAAAAGGGTGTTTCTAAAATAGCTTCATTGTTTTAGTGAGTTACGTGTAACATTATCGAGATAGGAGGAAATATGCCGGGACCAAACAAAAATATTGCTATATGCAGGTTTATTACACAGAGGTTTGACTGTACCAGTGAGACCTTTTTAATTTGAAATTGGTTAATTGTAAAAATTGCAAGTGTAGTGTTTTACAATCATTTAAATTTTGTTAGTTTGGAATACGGTTAATCTTTATATCAAATACAACTCTATATTCCATAACCTGTAAAGGATGTGATGTTTGTAATACAAAGCATTAAACTCCTTGTGGCACGTCACAGGCACAGCAGTTAATAGTTACGTCATTTTAACATTTTCTCTCATTCTACACCAAATTTTAACTATCACGTTTAAATGATGTATTGTGATTTAATGTTGTTTCCTTCTACGTATAAAAATCTGGTAATTACAAATTTTTCTTTCTAAGGTTATGTCAGAAAAAAAATAACAGCTTTGTAACTTTAGATTCCTCACAATATAGAGAGCTGCACTTGCCATAGAGGATCTTAGTCTGATTCCTTTCCAACCAGTCACACCTCTCCGTTTATTTGTTCTACATGCAATTTTCCTATTGGCCCCCACTCCACATTTCTGAAGATGTTAGGTGTAACGAAGCAAGTTTTAGCAAATACAGTAAAATTTCTGCATGAACTCTGTTTTATTTCTAAGAAAAAGAGTAAAAGTCCCATTTAAGGTGACATGTTAAGTGCTCACAGAGAAATGTTGAATTAGGGTTGTACTGTATTCTTTTGTATCCTCACAGCAAGATACTTAAATTCATATTTCTAATTTTGACCTTTACATAGTAAATAGGACTTTGAGACTTATGCCTGTTGCTCACGGTCAAATTGTTTCGTTAAATTTATTGTACAACTAATTTAACCAAACGTGTTGCCAAATGCTTCTTGTTAACGGTCAAATGAGTCATCAAATGCATGCTCTGTGGTGTAAATTTCGCAACATCGTAGTATTACCCTGCCACCTAGTGGTAGACTCCTGTACTCTAAATTTTGAGCCACTCATACTCTGCTGCTAATGTATCGTTTACATTAAAAGACAACAATTATCCAGATTAAAAATTCAAGAGTGCCCCTTGTACCAAATATTAAAAATTCGAGAGTACCCACAGGTTTGCCTTGTACCCAACAGTTTGTCAGCCTGTTTATCCTCGAAGAATTCGCTAGATCGTGGTATAAAAGGAAGTGCTTCGCTGGGGGAGGGCTATTTCTCATGCGACGATGCACCTTATATTTGGTTTTTCCCATGATTTTATTAAAGGTGACCTTTAAATCTGCCGAACATTAATACTTTAGCTATTTATAATTATTATTGTAATTTTATAAATTTCACATCCTGTTGTAAGATTTCCTTTGCCCTGTGTATTTGAATGTTTCATATAAAAGAAAGCAAACCATGCATGAAGCCTTGAAATATTAAAATCATACATTGTTTACGATCATTTAAAATAATTATGAAAGAAAAAGAAAATTACTATACCAAGAATCGAACCCGAGACCTCTAGCACCACAGTCTAACTTGCTACCATGAGGCTATCAAGGAATGATGGAAGCAAGCGTGAATCGTGCATATACAAGTACGGTTCCTATGTCATCCCGCTTCGAATTTTCATTTCGTTTTTGTATGTCAACGAGTCGTGTTCTCGTCATGTTTTTTTATACTAATCCGTTCGGAATAACGGTATCTACACAGGCATATACAAATGCTATTTTGATGGAGCTGCAATGCTAGGAAATGAAGAATATGTGAGAAAGGATAATGGCTGCACTTGCAATCTTGTAGCTTGCAGGCAACAAGTTCTCCACATTACCGCCGGGGGCGCGGGCAGTTCACGTTCGTTGCGCTGATTGGCGGGTTCGACAAATGATTTCCTGGAATTAGAACAGGTCCTATATGCCGATGCGAATAACCAAACGTTTGCCCAAAGGCGAATTTGACCGTTAGCAATACCCGTTGTGCAATAAATATAACGAAAAATTTGACTGTGAGCAACAGGCTAATGCAACAGGGTACAAAGTGCATGATGTGTGATTATTTCTTTTTGATGTAGTAACTGCGAATACAAGCGGTGGAAGTGCACGCAGAGTGTCCACTGGTTCTGCAGCCGGTGCAGAAGAGGAAGAAGGAGTAGATGATGCAGACCATGATCCTTGCCCTGACTATCAGCCTGTGATTCCAATGCCAGCGGAAGTGGAGTTGACGACTGGGGAAGAAGAAGAAACAGTCTTATTTGAATGCAGGGCAAAACTCTTCAGGTAAATATTTCATCTTGTAAGTGATTTTTGAACTCTGTCAATTTGTGCCATTCCAGAATTTGCAAAACCATTCATGGGTTTTTTCCCGCATAGAGTTTTAGAATACTGTATTCAAAATCACTGGAAGCTGTGCTGGCATCATTTGCATTGGTGAATGAATGAACTAAGTAATATATGTTGTCACAAACAGCTGAATAGGAACGATTTATACGCTGGTCTCTCTCGTTTTTCTGTTGGCATTTAGCCCCATCCCCTTGGCGACTGCCATCGGAAGTAACAGACTGTGGAATGATTTCAGCCACTTCGTTTATGGCTACATATACATCTGCGCTCCTCTTGCGCTCTGCTTTTGCAAGTCTGCTGCTCGGAACGCAGATTGGTACGGCATTTTGAGGTGCACGCAAACCGCTCACATGCCGCTCAGCGCGATCCATCTCCTGTTGGTTTTTTCGACGAACATAAAGGATTTCTGATTTCACATTGGGACGTGTTTTTGGTAGATGGGCTCCGCTCGCGCTCCTCCTGCGCTCCTCAAGCTTAACACCTGCAGCAATTGAATGTCCGGCTTGCAGGGTTAAAATTACAATTGAACAATGAAGATAATATCACTGTTTGCATCCTTCCGATCTTGAAAAATCATAAACTACCAACATACTATCTTCTGTTTATAAATTTAAAAATTCTAAATACAATTTACATTGCAGTGTTAACTATATTCTCACAAAACTACAAAGGAAATGGACAATACCCTTGTAAATAGTACCCTGGGCATCAAACACTAGACAACAAATGTTTGATGTTTGTGCTAATCTTTATATTTTTCCTTCAGATATGGGATGGTTTTTTCTCTCTTAATCTGTTTCTTTGTTCTCAAAATGTATTGTTGGATCAGGTTAATTTTCAGTCCAAATAAAGAAGACATTCTACCTTAACTCAATGCTTCTCGGTACTTAAGCCAATTTTGTTTCTGATTGTGGGGCTGTTTGTTACTAATAGGAAGGAAATTTACCTTAAATCCACTTTGAGAAGGAAATAAGGTACTTTCCTTTATCATAATGGACATAAGGTTGATTTCCTTCTTAACGAAGCTTATTTTGGAGACATTAATTAAGTGGAAATGATGGAAATAGACATTAAACCCATGTCTAGGGAATTAATACAAGTAAGAATCAGCCTGAAAAATTTTTTGCCATAGCCGGGATTTGAACCACGGGATTTCCGTGGTTCAAATCCCGGCTATGGCAAAAAATTCTTATTTTGGAGATGAGACATTTTAGATAGGCCTAAAAAAGGGCTTCTCTCTCTCTCTATCTCTCTCTGGTACCCTATGATCCCCAGGTGGGGCGAAGGGGCCTCCAATGGAGGTTTCATTACCTATACTAATTTTGATATGCTTATTTTCCGAGAGAGGGTAGAGGGACAGGTGGTAAGCCCATCGCCTCGCAACCCTCCTCTGGAAACGAAGTTTTTTCTTGGATGTGAAAGGGCCGAGAAATTTTGTCCAGAGGCTCTAATTTAGGCTTGGAGTTCTTTTACGTGCCGTAAATCTACGACTTAAAGTCCCTCCCGGAGGACTCCGTGCCCAGGATTTTTACGTCCTGAAAAATCCATCGACCGCAGCCAGGTTTGATCCCACGCCTTGCGGATCTAGAGGCGTACACGCTACCTCTAGACCACCGCGGCCGACTAAAAAAGGGCTTAGGGAAGTAAAAGCTGGGATTTTATTATTTCAGTAGATACAGAACAACATGTACTTGGTGGATATGCATGTAACTCATTTCGGCAGAAACTGGAATTAAGGCTTTTTTGCCTAGCAAGGCAGTGTTGATGAGCTGTGATATAGCATATACCTTAGCAAGACTACACACAAAGTATCAGGCATAGTGATTATAGCTGGTTCTTCGCAGTAGGTTCTTCGCTTTCCTATGGAACGCGGGAGGAGCGCTGTGAAAATAATTTCAACGAGCGGCACGCGTGCGGAGCAGAGCGCATATGTATACGCAGCATATTGTGTTTCTTGTAACTCGTTGGCTGGCTTGGCTTGGCTTGGCTTTGTTGCGTGCTTTTTATTGTGAATACCTCTAGAATAGAATAAACACAACTTACTCATTGATCACATGAACATCTAAAAGTAAAATCCTGGAAGCATGCTATATTCAATAATTCTATAAATTGCAAAAACATATAGAGGATAATTATACATGTACATTGCGTTTCATGCAAGATCTGGCCAATTATATGGGTTTCTACGTCTTGGCGGCCACAGCTCTAACTCCCAAGCGATCGGGTGAAATATCTAAGCAAATGAAGCTGCTAACAGTGTAATGATTCAGGTTCTCACAATTACAATGGAAATAACCACATACCTCACCACAAGAGATGTTGGAAATGTCCTCATCTTGCATCCACACAACACTGGTATCCTTTTAGGAAGGCGAGACTTAGCTTGAAATCCTGCGCTTTTTCAGTATCAGTATATAACTTTATATTATTTACTAATTTACACTATTAGTAACATGATTATTAATCACCTTCTCTTAAATATGATTAACAATTATATAATTTGTCTGGCAAATAGACATCAATAATTACTAATATAACATACTGTCAACGTTTTTATTTTCGATTTTGAAGATGAACTAGCTAAAGGAACTTCAAATAGGTAAATTACCTAAAAAAAGGAAAAAAGAAACACAATTTATGTGTGTACAGGAAATTTTGAACAAAACTTTCAGAAACAAACACATTGTGTAAGCAACTAAGATGTCATGTAGGCCAAAATGTGCGCAAAATAAACAAACTGTTGAGAATTGTTTTGGTAAGATGTCTGCACACACACTGAAGTGATTCATCTCGGCTGAATTTCCAAGGCCACTTCCACCTCTGAGTGCATTGTTGCACTATAATATTTCATGAGTAATTTTAAAAACTAAAATGCATTCCTTCCTGGGCCACCTTGCATTTCGCTCAAAGAGTTCAATTGCAGATATTGTTGAGAAATATTTTGAATATCTGGTAAACAGTTTACATAATATATACAACACCCTTCTGTGGGAGTGATATATTCTACAAAAATGTCCCGTTGATTTGTAGTCTGATGGTGCATTTTAGACGAAGAACAAATATATCTTGTACTTCTAGCTTGTTTAGTTATTCCTTGATCATTGTACATTGTGATGGTTGAGTGTGAAATGTGAGCCCCTAACTTAATATATATGAGGTTAATTTAATTCACTTAGAATTGGGAAATACAATGAAGTGTAATAACATCAAACACATTATCACAAAAACACTCGCTACTTCATTAAAATAACTAACTTACTAGTTAGCCGGCTTTCAAGAGGACCTTCCTCCCATCGTCAGACTCCGCCTACTGCCAAACTTCCATCCTGTATCACCTGATGATGCTGCTGAAGTTTCACGAATTTTCCAGTCAGACCCAACTCATTCTCCCCTGGTATGTCGAAATTTTAAAGGTTATTCCTATGTTTCTGGATATATTAATTTGGATAATTGGAGTTCTACTATGAAGATACCGTAATGGCCCAAATATAAGACGACCCTGAATTTTTTAAAGGTAATCATAAAAAAATTAATGAGAAAGCTTATTAGTACATTATTTGCTTCATGTAAAATGCGAATTCTTACGTACATGTCATACTTTCTTCTTCTCGCCTTTTTCACGCATTGGGGCAATGAAGATGCTTTCTTTTCCACTGGTGGTCAAACAAAGCAACAGTGCATTATAAGCAGAACTGCAGTGAAGCATGAATTCGGGGAAAATGAAGTTCAGTGAATTTCCGCATGACATTGAACTTGGGTTGCATGCACGACATCACGTGTTGATTCCCACTGCATGTCTGCACCTCGGGATTCATGAAAATGAGTTTTTAAAAGTGTTAGGCTGCGTATAAAACATTATTATAGTTTTTGTAAGCACATTGTCTTATATTTGGGCCAGTAAGATATATTTCTACATGCTTGTTGCCATTGTTCACACATACCAGGCCGTTTCAAGTGACTCTGAAACCAATATGTGTGCAATCAAAACAGTCAGTATAATATCTAAAAGTTTCAAACCCTTGTAACGTATTGGCCCGAATATAAGACGATGTTTTTTCCCTGAAAATGTGCTTTTAAAAACTATACTTGTCTTATATGCGCAGCCTAAGACTCAACAACTCTCCAGTCATGAATGCAGCTGTGCACGATGCACGTGTGTAGCGGGTATCCCCACGCAAATGGCGTGCGTCCGAATCAAGGTCAAAGTTGCGTGGAAATGACCGAATTTTACCGAACTTTATTGTTCCCGAATTCGTGCTTCTCCTTGTACTGCCGTGTACTGCACTGCTTGGAATCTCTATTCTCTACGCATAATGCTTTGTTTGACCACCAACATGGCAGACCATGTGGAAAGGAAAGGATCTTCATTGTCTCAATGCGTAAATAAAGGCGAGAGAAGAAGTTACGATATGAACTTCAAACTTCTGTTTTATGTGAAGCAAAATGTACTAATAAGCTATTTTATTTATTTTTTCGTAACTACCCTTCAAAAATTCAGGGTCGTCTTATTTTCGGGCCAGTACGGTATTATTTTATTTCAAAGGAATCCTCTATAAAATATGCTTTCTTTTTTTCCCTCAGATATGTTGAGAAAGAATGGAAAGAGCGTGGCATTGGTACTATAAAACTTCTGCACAATCAGAAGAGTGGGAAAGTGCGAGTGTTAATGAGACGTGAACAGGTGCTGAAGATATGCGCAAATCATTTGTTGAGATCTGACATGGTGTTGTCACCAATTAAAGATAGAGCATGGATGTGGGTTGCTTTGGATTTTTCAGATGAAGAGATGCGACTTGAAAAGCTCTGTATAAGATTTAAGACTCCAGATGAAGCTGCCAACTTCAAGGACGCTTTTGAGAAAGCAAAAACATTGGCAGTAGCGACTGAGACATCACCAGTGAAACCACAAGCAATCGTTTCAAGCGACGCTAACTCAACCACCCCACATAAAATAACTGTTGGAGGATTTACCTTCGTTTCTCCTCCTACATTTAAAGTTGATGCAAAATCAACAATTGCTCAGCCAGCTTTGACAGATACGACCAAAGAAAAAGAGAAAAGTCCCGGAGAAGCAGTTAAGCCAAGTCCATTTGCAGCCTTCAGTTTTACAAGTCAACCGAAATCATCAGCGGGGACTGAACCTGCGCTGTTGCGAAGGCCACGTACCACCGTTCCAAAACCAGTTGTCAGTTCCTCAACCGATGATAATAAACTGATGTTTGACTCTCCTCATTCTAACCTAACATTCTCAGCGTTAGCAACCGAAGCAAAGGAACCTGCTTTTAAGAAGAACGATAGTTTTAAAGGTTGGGAAGGAACTGGAACGCCTGTTTTTGGAGGTAGTGCGAGTAAAAAGTCCGAGGCAGCAGATGAAAACGAAAACGAATGTGCTACAGACGACTTTGTACCAACAGCAGAATTTAAACCTGTTGTGCCACTACCAGAGCTTATAGACCTCAAAACGGGGGAGGAAGGAGAAACAATTCTGTTTGAAGAGAGAGCGAAATTACTTCGTTTTGATAGTGAAGGAAAACAGTGGAAAGAGAGGGGGATAGGGAAAATGAAAATAATAGAGAATCCTGCGACGGGAAAGGTTAGGTTGCTTATGCGACGTGAACAAGTTTTAAAAGTTTGTTGTAATCATTACGTTACCACAGATCTGAAGTTTAACGCGCTTTCTACTTCTGACCGAGCTTATACATGGTATGCTCAGGATTATTCTGAAGGGGAAATGAAGCCTGAACTCTTAGCTTTGAAGTTTAAGACTGCAGATCAGGCTCATTGCTTCAAGCAGAGGATAGACGAAGTTCAGCTGAAGCTGAAGGAAAAGTGCATTTCTGTTGCAGATCAAGGAAAAACTCCTCCTCAGCCAGAGATCTGGAAGTGTAAGGAATGTCTCTTTCCAAATGCTTCAGATGCTGCATATTGTGTATCTTGTAAAAAAGCACGGCCACGCCAGCCAAAGGAGACAGCGGTTTTTACATCTTCCGTAATTGGCAATCAACCAAAACTTGTGGAACTCTCTAAATCTGCAGAATTATGGCTTTGTCAGGGGTGTTCCTCCAAGAACAGTGGTCAACACGATGTCTGCATTAGTTGTAAGAAACCAAAAGATAAAAAACCGGCTGCAAGATCTTTGAATGAAGTTTTTAAACCTAAAGCAGGTTCATGGGAATGTAAAGTATGCTATGTTAGAAACGAAGGTTCTGTAGCGTTATGTGTTGCTTGTGAAACACCGAGACCAGCAAGTAAAGTTGCAGAATCTTGGCTTTGTCAGGAATGTTCCACAAATAACAGCGGCGATCAAGACGTCTGCTTTAGTTGTAAAAAACAAAAAGATCAAAAACCAGCAGCGAAGCCCTTAAGCGAGCTTTTCAAACCAAAAGCAGGATCGTGGAATTGCAAAGATTGTTACACTACCAATGACGGAAGCAAAATTGCATGTGTTTGCTGCAGCGCTGCAAAACCTGGATTGGAGGGAAAAGTCGAGTCTGAAGGCAGTGGAAATAAGAGCAGGTTTGAGTTCGGAATTCCCTCATCGGGAGGAACGCCACAGAATAGCGCTGGTAAAAGTGATTTTACTTTCGGCATTCCTCCAAGTGCCCCAGTTTCTGAAGCTGTGAAATTCAGTTTTGGAATACCACCGTCTACAACAACAACTGTTACGACAGCTCAGTCAGTGTTCACGACTTCTAGTGCAGCAACGAGTAAGGGTGGATTCACATTTGGTGTGCAGCCCGTATCTTCGGCAGTCGTGTCCTCTAGTACCAGCGTCTCCAGTACAGACAATAAGGCATCATTCGAACAAAAACCAGGTGCTGGAACATTTTTGTTTGGATGTTCTCCAGTAAATACAGCTGCAGGAGATGCTAGTTCGTTGACCTTCAGTTTTGGAACTGGTAATTCCATCGCTTCAGCTCAGCAAGAATCTACAGCCAAGGAACCAGGTGAGTTTTAGTTTTAAGTGGGGTGCTGCTATGGGTAAAGAAAATGAAAGAGGAATTTTGGACTGAGGTTAATACGATGTTGCAGCCTGTACATAGCATATGTTGACAAAACAACTACTAGAGATAGATATAGTAAAGGTAAAGTGATCCCTATACCGGCCATGAAGGCCCAGAGGGTTCCAGGAGGTTGAGGCTCCCAGATTTTGGACACTCGGCACATGAAGGTGGTAAGGTTGTCAGCCTTACGCACCGGCCGCCTTTACCCCCAGGATTGCTCCTGGTACTCATTTCTGTTAGAGGCTGAGTCGACCCCAGGGCCATAGTGCCACCAGAAGGATTAGGCCAATTGAAAAATCTCAACGACCTCATCGGGAATCGAACCCGCGACCTTCCGGTTTGTAGCGCAGCGCCTCAACCACTACGCTACGGCGTACCCCGATAGATATAGTAGAATACATTTTTAAGGAATAAGGATCCTGTTTCGCAGTTATAAGGAATAAATATTTTGAGAATTTACAATTATTTAGGCCGAGTTTCTGAAACGTAAGATATCTACTAGATTGCATTAATTCATCGATAAGTGTTTCTGAAACGTCAGATGATTGTTATACATTCATTGAGACACTCAATAAATTATCGGTAAACAGATCACTAGATATCTCACGAAACTCCCGATAAACATTCAATATGGCGGACGTGCGATGCATTTATGTTGATGTATGTTTCGTTATTATGTTAGCATTCTATCCTACATGGAGTTACTAGCTTGTTATGGTACTAAAATGAAAAGTAGTAATGAAGCTGGCATCGGTTATTAATTTGTGTGTGAAATAATCTAGATTAATAAAAGGAAGTGTCTGTCCGCGATGCCCAGCGAAATCTACTGAAATTTTAAACATAGATGGACTAAATGGTCGGAAAGTGCACCTCGTAGCCGGAATTTTAATTTTAGCTCTCCTTCGAGAGTTATGAGTGAAAAACGGGCAGAAAACGTGAATTTTTTGCGTTTTCGAATCATCAGTTTCAGTAATAAATTTCAATATCAAATCACTTACAGTTGGCTTTGGCTATTTTTGTCATCATACCTCATACCTTGGAAATAAAAGCAACGCGATCGCTTGATTTTGTTAGTCCATCCTAGACGATTCATTTATTTAGAGTGTCAAGACCCACAGACATATGAAATTTTCAACCTACACGGAAGACGGATAATCAACCCTAAATATGGTCAAACATTGTTCGATTTAAACGAAACTCACTAGACAGGGGTTTTCTGGGCCAAGGAACTTGAATCTGAGGTCGCTTTTACCAGGGGACGCTACCTAATCGTGGAATGCACTCCACGTGATTTAGGTGTTAATAAATATAATGATTTAACTATTATGCTCTTAATTTTTGAAATAATTATCGCGGGGGAAGCCGCGGGCACATGCTATCTTATAATAATAAAAGGACGTGTTTGTCTGTCTGTCCGCGATGCCCATCGAAATCTACTGAACGCAGAGATCTGAAATTTTAAAAATAGATGGACTGAAAGGTGGGCGAATGCACCTCGAAGCCGAATTTTTAATTTTAGCTTTCGTTCGCGAGTTATGAGTGAAAAACTGGCAGAAAACGTGATTTTAGCGCTGTCGAAGCATCAGATTTCAGTAATACATTTCAATGTCAAATCAATTGCAGTTGGCTTTGGCTATTTTTGTCATACCGTGGAAATAAAAGCATCACAATCGCTTGAATGTTGTAAGCCCACGCTGGTCAATTCATTTGTTTAGAATGTCAAGACCCGTAGACATATGAAATTTTCAACCTACACGGAAGAGGGATAATCAATATAGGCCTAAATATGGTCAAACATTGTTCGATTTGGACGAAACTCACTGTACAGGGGTATTCTGGGCCAAGGAACTCGAATCTGAGGTCGCTTTTACCAGGCGATGCTATCTAATCGTGGTATGTAGTCCACGTGGTTTAGGTGTTAATAAATATAATGATTTAACTATTATGCTCTTAATTTTTAATTTTTGAAATAATTATCGCGGGCGAAGCCACGGGCACATGCTAGTTCATAATATGAGGAAAATTGTATATTAATGAACTTTGTTATAGCCTAGGCTATTAATGTATCCATCGTTTACTTGTATTAATTTCGTTTTCTGATGTAACATTTTTATGAACACATTGCAAATATTAATTCACATCATATTTTCTTGCTGGTCATCTTCATTTTCAGACCGTATAAGGCCTAAGTCTATATAGAAGTAAATATTTCCTGAAAGAAATACAACAATCCTTTCGAGAAGTACAATGATTTTCAGTTTCGTAAAAAATGTAGCTTAATTATATTAATTTTATTTTGTGGTGCAACATTTTATGAAGAAAACATTGTCTTTTTACAGCACGAATATTAATACATCATCATCATCTTTCTCGTCATCATCCTGAGATGATAATTATGCCTAGAGATGTATCAAGCAAAACTATTCCCTGAAAGAATTACCCGAAATATAGGTCTTTGACGATATTGAGTTTTGGAAAAGGATCAGGCTGTCAGAGCATTGACCTATGGATAAATAGGCCATCATATGGAATAAGGAACAAATGCAAGCGTTAAATGGCCCATCATTAAGAATTGGGAACAAATCGAAGCAATCCTTTCTCAGCTATAATTACTGTGTTATGAAGTTTTACATGCATTTTACCAGCAGACAGAAAATTCAGCCATTTTGAATACAATAGCTAGAAGCGCTCCCATTGGTTGCTGTAGCTCTCAACTCAATTACGTCCAATTTGACATAACAGTATGTATCGTGTCTCCATCTATTGACAAAGTGCTCAACTCATTTATCAGACATATGATTATTTAAAGAGCTTATTCCCTTTCGGAAACGGAAGTGGGTTTATCGAGCAGATGAGATGTATAGAACAAATAGCTGACTAAAAGACATCTGGAGCTTTATGCAGTTGGGCCTTAGTTCATTTCTGTTCTGCTGAAACGGGATAGTTATGGGAAAAGAGAATAGGTGCATTACCACTGTCATAATAGACGCTTGGTTTTCTTTGTTCTCTCTGAGATAAGCTTGTTTTAAGCATGATCGCTCCGTAAACAGCTTTTCAGATTTTAACATAAAACATTTTGTTTGTACGATGTTAAGATTGGCCGGTCCAGTGTTTGCCATCTTTAAGCACGTCTGGAATCTGTAACAAAGAAAAGCAAAACTTGTTAGGGATGCTTCAGGCTACTTTGAATGGAGACAGATAAATTAATCTTCAGCAGAAGTTAGTTGCTACAGCTTAGAGAAATTATAAAAGATAATAGGCAAGCAAACTGTATATGAAAGAATCTACTGTTCATGTTGTTGAAATGCTTCCTTTCAGTTTTGTATAATTTTACTTTATATACATCTTATTTAGATGCAAAAACTTATTAAATGAATTCAGAAGTTATATTAGTTTCACCACCCATGTGGTCTGCAGGGAGGGAGGTCTGGAACAGGATGCAAACTCAGGTCATCATGCTGACCACATGCCCCAAAATCCTGCCATCTGCCTATGGTAGATGATGCAGCGGTGGATAGTGTGCCTGGTCCATTCAGGGATACATCGCTACGGAAACTGAAAGTTTTTTTTAGTATCCACGATGCTTCCAATTTAAATAGTTTAAGAAAATAATTACATACGAGTAACAACAATAAGCAGGTACATAGCAAACAGCCTCAACCAATCACATGTTACATCCTAACCGCTAGTGAAAGGCAAACTGCGCAACAATAGTAATAATTAACACATGATAAGCTTTCTAATCTGCTTTATCCTAAAATGCAGGTGATGGGTTCACATTTGGAAGTTCTGGAAATTTTAAATTTCACTTCAGACCAAAGTCGCCGGTGAAGTCTCCAAAATCCCCTGGTGTCGCATCTTCACATGGAGATGGTGAAGAAAGTGGAAGCGAACTGGAAGAAGACGAAGGCGAGCATATTTACTTCCAGGTACGTTGATGTGATGTGTATTGTACTACAGCTTGGTTGGGTCAACTTGGGGTATTGTAAGGTCAGAAAGGCCAGGTTCTTAAGAGGTAACAGTATTATGCGATTTCATATTAGATATGCATTCGTACTAGAAAAATGAATGTAATATCCAAGGAAAACTTATAAATATGCTGTATTAAACCTAAAACCCCGAAGACATGCACTCTGTGGAACTTGTCAATAAAAAGGCTGAAACATGCAAACATACGTGGGAAAAGTATAGGCATACTTATTATCAGCTTGAAAAATTTTATGTCATAACCGGGATTTGAACACGGATCTTCAGCTTAACGCGCTGATGCTCTACCATTGAGCTACCATGACAACATGCCAGTATGACATCAAATTCCTCAACTGATTCAGAAGACAAGGCAGACCACAGGAGGTTTCTCCGTTGAGAACACACATCCAATGGCGTCCTACATTTGTAGGTACTTTGAAGCCAAGTTATTATTTATATACTATTAATTAAGTGGAGGGAAAGGAAATAGACATTAAATCCATGTCTGGGATATTAATTAATTAATTAATTAATATCCCAGACATGGATTTAATGTCTATTTCCTTTCCCTCCACTTAATTAATAGGCATACTTATTTACAATCAGAGCCGTGAAGTGGATATCGAACAAGTTTGACAACCTGTCTTTATTCATTTCATTGGAATTAGCATTACTCAGCAATCACATCTGTCTAAGTGGGCAAAATTAGGGGATCTCTGGACCAGGGAATCTGGGCAGTGATATTGGAGGCGTTTTATACGAGGATCATTCAATAATTAAAGAGACAAATTGGTCTGGGGAAAAGACGGTTGGTAGTACAAGTTTGATACATTTAGGATTTTAAGTTGGGCATCACTGGGATGAGTTCTAATCAGCTGAAGGATGAACATTGCTCTGTTTATAACTTCAAAATTAAGTTTAACGATGTCAGGTCTTCTTGAAAATTCCACATTGGTGGAACGTTTTGTGACTCGTTTTTTTATTGCTGAAGGTGAAAAACCAGCTAATATGAGGGTCGTTCAATAAGTAATGCAACACTTTTTTTTCTCGGCCAATTTTGGCTGAAAAAAATTGACATTTTTTTGGGGCATCTTTAAAATATTCCTGCTTCTATGGTTTCATTAATTTCCCATTGGTGGTAGCGCTATAACTATCCTACAAAATGGCGTATGTAATGGAGGTGCGTTTCAAACAGAGAGCAGTTATTGAGTTTCTTCACAGACATTCATAGGTGCTTGCAGAATGTCTACGGAGACCTGGCAGTGGACACTTGTCCACCAGTCGGGGTACTCAAAGGTTTGTTCCTGCTGGGTTCCTCGACACCTAACTGAAGACCATAAAGATCAAAGAAGGACCATCTGTGCGGCATTGCTTGCTCGTTATGAGGCTGATGGTGACAATTTGTTGTCAAACATTGTCACAGGTGATGAAACATGGGTTCGTCACTTCGAACCAGAAACAAAACCATGGAGTGGCACCACACCAACTCGCCTTCGGAGAAAAAGTTCAAAGCCATACCCTCAGCTGGTAAAGTCATGGTTACGGTCTTCTGGGACTCTGAAGGGGTTATAATGTTTGATGTCCTCCCTCATGGTGGAACGATCAACTCTGAAGTGTATTGCGCCACTCTAAGGAAATTGAATGCAACAAGACGTTGGCTCCGACATAGACCAGCAGAGTGGTACCATGCAGACATACAGGCCCTCCCATTAAGGTGGCGTAAGGCTTTAGCTTTGAATGGAGATTATGTTGAAAAGCAGGGTTTTGTAGCCAAAAGATTGGGGAATAATATGTTGTATTTGAATTCCGAATAAAACCAACCTGCTTTAAGAAAAAAAATGTGTTGCGTTACTTATTGAACGCCCCTCGTATATACTATAGAATGACTAAAGTGTATGATGAAAGTTGTATTGAACCGTGGGAATTTTTGCAAGTGGGTAGAACCTTTCAGAAGTGGTCGAGAATCAGTGACTTACAAACATCGTTCAAGCCGGCCTGTTGCAAGTTGAAACTCGAATTGTTTGGTCCACTGAAGGAGGCATTACGTGGGAAGAAGTTCCAGGATAACGAAGATGTCAAGAAATTTGTGGGAAATTGACACCGACACCAAGACAAAGAGTTCTTTGCAGCCGGTATAAAGGAGCTAGTAACCCGTTGGGACAGGTGCATAAATGTTGATGGGGATTATGTTGGAAAGTAGGAAAAGTAGTTTTTTAAAAATAAACTGTTTTTTCTCCAGGTCAGTTTGTTTATTGAATGGCCCTCGTTTGTAAGGTGACCATTCGTCCCGATTTGAGTGGGACAGTCGTTTTTTTTTTTTTTTTTTTTCAAAATTTTATGTAACTTTGTCGGGACACAAAATGAATTTTTCAAATTAAAAAAGTAATGATTTTGTCCCGAATCATGAAAATGGCCTACATTATGGTGATAAACCTGTAGTTCAGTTAAATAAAATGCTGTGGTGATTGCACTGTAATATGTATTTTCTATGGATGTAACTATGGGATATAAGACATTGAATTACACCCAGTTTACATTGTTCACTTTCCTGTTTTATTATTATTAAGATAATGAATTTCTGGGAAATATGTACATGTTTAGGCCAGTTGGTCAAGTGAATATCAATACATGTTACGTACATATTGAAGATGGATACTACATTCAATAATTGTGCTTTCACTATTATTATCTGTTTTCTGTTGCAGCCTGTGATTCCGTTGCCGGACAAAGTTCCAGTCCTCACTGGTGAAGAGAACGAGGATGTGCTGTACTGTCACAGAGCCAGGTTATACCGTTTTGTGGATGGAGAGTGGAAGGAACGTGGCGTCGGAGACATAAAACTTCTGAAACATAAAACAACTCAGAAAATCAGGCAAGAAAATGTTATTCGCTAAATTAACTCTTTCACTTTCTTCAATTAGACCAGTGTCAGTTGTCATGCAGTAAGAAATGCGGATATAAAACACTGTTACTGTCTTGCTGAGCACTTCTGCTTTTGATTTCTTAATTTTCTGACATTGTTTCAGTGTTCTTTATGTTGGAGAAGTGTCACTGTTAGCAGCGTTCAAATATGAATAGCTTAAGAACTTTTTAAAAGTTTTTTATCTGGTATTTCTTTGTGAAGGTGGTTGTATATTTTGGAACTGAAGTCGTACGTGGTGATTAGAAAGTTGGGCGTTGTGTTTAGTTGCAGTTATATTTGTCCTGTTTCTAGTTTCATAAGGATGAAAGTCACCATTCATTGTAAACAAATGTTTATTTTTATCACAAATAAGACGGACTCGTAAATAGCAATGCTCAGGAAGGTTAGTATTTTGTGTTCTGAGCCACCTCCCGGGGATTATTACTTACCCCTATTAAATTTATATAATAACCTGTTCACAAAAGGATACAGTAGCTGGAAATCCCTCAGCTCAAGACGGCCAGAAGAATACAGCAGATTCCGGCCTCACAAAGACAGGTAGACTGGCTGCGAAGCTCTCTTCTTACTTCTCAAGCAGCCAGCAGGAAGCTAACTGAAGTACCCGCCCAAAGGGTACTTATAACTAACGTGCCCACCCCAGGGGATTATTAAGGACAGTCCACTAGGAGGTTACCCAATTACATGCATTTTCATCTATTATGAAATTGCATGGAAAATAAAATATGAAGCACAGAGTGGAAGAATATTCCCTTTTTATTTAAACAAAAGGGGGGGGGACATGAAAATTCATTAGATGAACAAAGGGAACATTAAATAGTTGAAATTAACACTTAGTAAAAAAACCCTAACAATGTTTGAAAACACTAAATTACTAAAATAAATTACCCTATTACAATAAAACATTTATGCCAATACTATGTTACATCAACATAGTTATCAAACAAACTTCGTTAACACCAAGGAGCCCCCAAAATAAACACGTTATATCCTATATTAAAAGAAATTAAATCTCTAGTTCATTTTTTTTTTTTTTTTTTTTTTTTTTTTTTTTTTGAAAACAACACCAATTCTGCTTATTAAAATATATCTATATACAAGCCCTACCACATAAGTTAAACTCACCCTAAATAAATACACAACCCTTTAAATATGTGTAACTAAATAAAATTCATATCATGCAAGCAAGGGTCCCTGAATTTCTCTAACCTATAACTACATACACACTGGATGGCACACCAATTTTGTTACTTTAAATAAAACCGAAATACAATCTTCCGACCCCATCCTAGATCCGAAGAAGGTCGCTGGAAAAGCGCGGCAATGACGTGAAAAGCTTGTGGGACAAAAAAAATTTACAACATTGGAAATTAAACAAAAGCAGGCAAAACTCAAATGAATAAATATATTAACTACTCTTTAGTGGAAGACACAAAGGGCCGAGAATACAAAAGAAAAGGGGAGAAAGCTTAAATTTCACATACCGTTAATCGGAATGATGGCGTACCCACGCCAAAATGGATTACATCTTAAAATTATGAAAAGGAGAAATATAATCAAGGGAAAATAGAAATTTATATATCAAAACCTAATAAAGGACTCAGAGCGCAAGCTTAACTACTTTTCAGACATGAAAACCAGAGTTTTACCTTAAAACCCAAAACTTTTGGGAAGAGGTCCCACAGCCCTGTATGAACGCCATGGCCACCCAGCAAGCAAGATAAAGATAGCGTCCTAACGCGGACTTACCTTGGCGGCTAACCAAGACGTCAGGTGACCTAGCCTGACCAATACACACACACGATACATCCACTTGACACAATTACTATAGCAACGGCCGTAACAGTCACTTTCAATGGAACACAGTTTATTATACGAACCAACCCGATAGTTCATAACGAACCGGGTGACCAATGAGCGTAAATATCACACTGCTTCTTAGAAAATCATGCCAACTCATAGTCCGCCATATTGTCTTCAACCAAAACACAGCCGAGATCAACCGAAGTATAGACATGCGAGACTGGCGAGCACCTGCCCTCTGTAGGCCAAGTTCAGAAGTTCACAGTTCTATAGAGCACTCGATAGATGGTGCGCGTGTTCACTTTTGCGAGATAAACTGTCTATTAGCGATGGATAGCGGGATTTAAAGAGTTCATGAGAGAAATGCGAAAATACACTGTCACTGTTTATATAATTTCGGGAGAACAATGTTTATACCAGAACAGAGTTTCATTACTGACACTGGCAAAGAGAAACTCGGTTCAGTTCCTTTAAAATAGATTTACAGGTGTGGATAGGTTTCAGTTTTATGTGAATCTTTAAGTTATTTTTTGTGGGACTGATCAGTAGATCCCCAGGCAAATAAAGAAGGAAAGAAGGGTTTTCTTATTACAATACTCGCATGTGTCTGCATCCATGATAACTAATTAGAATATTAAAAGTTAAGAGCAAAATAATTAAAGCATTATATTTCTTGGCACTTACACATGAATCATTCATAAACTAAACTATTAATAATTATAATGAAACACCTAAATTCCAGCTTTGGAGTGCATTCCACAATTTATTAGAAAATGCCGCCTGGGAAAAACGACCTCAGTTTTCAAGTTCTTGCACCCAGAAAACCCCTGCATAGTGAGTTCGTCCAAATAAATCAATGTTCGCCCATTTAGGCCTCCATTCATTATCACTCTTCCATCTAGATTGAAAATTTCAGATGGCTGCATGCCTTGACATTATAAACAAACGAATCGACCAGGGTGAGTTCACAGAATCGAAGTGATCAATAATTCCATGCTTTTATTTCCAAGTTATGGTCTGCATTTCATTCGATAATTGAAATGTCTTAACCAGAAAAGATTCCATGTTGAATTCCAACGCAGGGTTTGACACTTTAAAAATATTGAAGAAAACTTAAATATTTTCACTATGCCATTTAATTTGGAGAAGAGAATTCCCATTCTGCATATTCGTCTACACACTTAGCAGTCTTATGCTTATTTCATTGTAGAGAGTTAAGTTAGTTAAGGTTAATGGATGTCATCACATTATGATAATTGCAGGCTATTAATGAGGAGGGACCAAGTCTTAAAGCTGTGCCTGAACCACTTCCTGACTAAGGAGCTGCAGTTCATTGAAAAGGACGAGAAGTCCTGGCTTTGGAGTGCGCAAGACTTTTCAGAGGGACAACTGCAAGACGAGAAATTTGCAGTCAGATTCAAGAATAAGGACATTGCCATGGATTTCAAGGAAGCTATCGACAAAGCTCAGGTGAGTAGCACACAAACCTCGATATTCAGAATACAGTGGTAATGTTTACCAGCCAAGAAGAGAAAATGTTGGGTTTCTTTCCAAGATGGAGGTCAACAATTATATGTAATATATCTTTGATTTACAGTGAAGGGCTGCATGTATCATGAAATAGCCTGTGTACCGGTGTATATGATATGTAATCAATTTATCATACTTTCACGTACACGAACATAATTATAACAGCCCCTTCATGAAATAGGGTTACTATTTCATGAAATATAAAAAATAGCCCCTTCATGAAATATAACTAATATCATTTTATGTTACCAGAATAACTGTTTTTTCTTATTTCAACCCCTGCCAGGCTTTGTGTGTAGAAGCAACAGGGTGCAATTTATACATCCTCTATGAGCCATAAAAAGGTACATAAGAGTTTCCTGAGGAATAGTTTGAGTGTCATATTATGTCGTTTTTCATTTTAAATTTTTAATACGTATATAAGGCTGACAAAAAGAAGAAAAACCTCAACCAGAAACCTGACTAAAGTGGTCCAATGAAGGCCAAAAAATTAAAATTAAATTAAATAAGGACCTAGAATTTGAAAATCGAAAGTCCTTCCTAAGTTAATTTTGAATTACAAAATAAAAACACGGGCTATGCCATGCCTTTTAAGCTAGTATTAAATAATACTTCCTTGTCATCATGTGAGTGGGCCTATGATATGATATACATGCAATTGAATTTGCTTGTTGTTCTTAGATCTTTCTGTGGGACTTTAAAACAATTAATAATCTTTATGAAGAATCAAGAGATAACGGAACTTAATACAGTGAAGCAACAAATTATGTAGTTAACTAAGTTGTTGACTAATAAACACTTTAGGCTTCACTTTTCCTTACGTTTTTGCAGGATGTATATAATTAATAAACTATTTTGCTTTCACTTCATCAGCAGTAGATGCTTGTAAGTGAAGTGGTTAAAATACATTTTAAGTGATTGTGTTTGTGTTACAGGATGAAATGAAAGAGGGCAGCTCAGCCTCTACGCCAGCCAAACAGAGTCCAGTCGTAGGAAAAGGAGCAGGTACTCATAGCTTAAAGCCATTTAACCTTAGTAATACTCATAGTTTGTATTGCAATATTAGGCTTAACTCTCGACGTGTAATTGCCTGCTTCACATGTTCGTTACATATTCTACATCATATTTTATCTTCTCTAGCGCTTTTCAGTCCATTTTGCAATTGTGTTTTGCTTCATTGGTTGTTATCGCAGCTATCGGATGGACCCATTCTCAGCTTTGTGTTCAGATACCAATATCGATCATATGACTTGTTTTGTTTTGTATCCAGGTTTAGATGTTTGTTTTTAGCTGTGTCTAATAATGCTAGTCTTAGAAGAAGAATGCTTTCTTTTAATTGCTTTGTGAAGGATAGAAGGTGTCTAGTTCCTCAGAGGTAGCTCTTTTAAATGTCTGGAAGTTATATGAATGAATGAAGAAATTGGTGGTTTGATGAGGAAGTGGTTATAGAATCCAAATGATAAAAGTTTAAATCAGTTAAAACAATAGATGTTGTAGAGGTGTTTCAATTGGCCTGATCCTTCTGGTGGCATTATGACCCTGGGACTAAAGGCGGCCGGTGCATAAGGCTGACAGTCTTTACCACCTTCATGTGCCAAAAGTCAGAATCGGGAGTCCCAACCTCCTGGAACCCTAAGGGACTTCGTGGCCTGTATAGGGTCACACTTAAGCTATTAAATGGGAACCCAGCAACATTCTCAGAGAAAGAAACGGGAATATGAAAACAAAAACATCTAGAAATTAACACGCAAAAAGCGCACATAATAAAATCAGAACACATCATAGTTCTGGCTGAAGTCACTAACTCCAAAAATGGCCATTTTGATTTATATGTACTAACTACTGCATTGCTTTAAAGGCGCGTAGAACTCACTAACTAATATCCCAACCCATTTGCAATAACTAATTCTTTAGGCAATGGTTTAAAACAGCTTAATCTCACAGATTTTGGACTTCTGCCACAGCAACGATGAAGAGAGAATTCTAATCAGATGGAAAGACTAGTTCGTTCAATTATTTAATGTATTCCACAGAACCACCTTGTCATATAGAACAACCTTTTGTACCAGAGACAAGTTTTATGGATGTAGAAACAACCATAAAGAAATTAAATAATGAGACAGACTTTGCCAGTATTAATGTTATGTTCCCTAAGGATAATCGGAAAGAGACTTCACTTACCAGTTCATAAAAAAATAAAAACAATTGTAATATTTAGGGGGACATTTCACTACAGTATTACAAAATATGCTGTATAATTTTTTCAATAATGTACTCTTACAATGACTATACCTGATATCACGAGACAGCACAGCATTGCCTCAGAAAATCAGTAGGCTCCACTTTTGTAACATTCCTCGCTTCCATTCAGTTACATTTTTTGTATTTGTTATTTTCCATACAAATATTCCTAATGTTCTGATGAATGCTTCCCTCAGATGTGCCTGTTCACTCTTAACCTTTTAACTGCTGTCGCCGTGACCATGAGGACAGTTTACTTAAATGTGGCCACAGTTTGATTTGAAAATTATCTTCTGCTGTCGCAGTGTCTTGACAGTCAGCAACATGTCCAGTTCACACATAGAGGGCACATTCCTTCTCTGTGCTAGGTCTTCTGTACTCCACGACCATGGTTTATAACCATGTTACAATTGTTAAAAGAACGTTTCTGTCCCTTGAGAAAAGTTGAAAATAAAAACACTTTTATCTCCACTTACATCAGTTTATAAAACTGGACTAGTTTCACGAGTGTTACTCCCATTGTCTGCTGGCATTCTGGCAATTGTGGTTGGTAGTATAAGTACGATGCCTGGTGCTGCCCTCCCTCTTGCTGGTGGTAAGTTTAATGAAGTCCTTTGCTGGCAGGATTTCAAAATTCATGATGCTGTTTTCATTCTTTATGATGAAAATCTTTTCCCATGCATTCTTTAGTAGCTTTATATCCTTATTAATGTGGTGCTACTGCTGATTTTTCTGTAGCACATCGTTGCTGGACAGAAAATCACCACATTGATAAGGATATAAAGCATGTCAAGAATCCATCAGAACTAAACACAAGGGAAAAGATTTTCATCATAAAGAACGAAAATAGCATCATGAATTTTGAAATCCCACCAGCAGAGGACTTTAGGAAGAGGGCGGGCAGCACTAGACAGCATACAAGTAAGAATCGGCTTGAAAAATTTTATGTCATAACCGGGATTTGAACACGGATCTTCAGCTTAACGCGCTGATGCTCTACCATTGAGCTACCATGACAACATGCCAGTACAACATCAAATTCCTCAACTGATTCAGAATACAAGGCAGACCACGGGTTCCCCGGGTTCCCCGTGGTCTGCCTTGTATTCTGAATCAGTTGAGGAATTTGATGTTGTACTGGCATGTTGTCATGGTAGCTCAATGGTAGAGCATCAGCGCGTTAAGCTGAAGATCCGTGTTCAAATCCCGGTTATGACATAAAATTTTTCAAGCTGATTCTTACTTGTATTAATATCCCAGACATGGATTTAATGTCTATTTCCTTTCCCTCCACTTAATTACTAGATAGCATACTTATATTTCCAACCACAATCGCTAGAACGCCAGTCGACCGCCAGCCGATGATGGAAGTAACACTCCCGAAACTAGTACAGTTTTTCTAAAAATTGACTTAAGTGGAGTTAAAAGTGTTTTTATTTTTTACTTTTCTCAAGATTCAGAATGTTCCACTGTCTTTATCACTTTGTTTTAATTTATTCCCGCGTAGTATGATTGTTTTGAAAGTCCGGTCCCATTCTTGCTGATTACATGTTTGAATTTTCTTTAACATGTTTTGGTTTCTTGCTTAGTATGTTTGCATTTGACTCGCCAACCACATGTTGCAAAACACGAATCTTAGTTGCACGTCCGTTTAAGTAATCTCAGTGTCAGAATTTGTTTGTTTGTTTGTTTGTTTGTTTGTTTGTTTGTTTATTATTAGCCAGCTGTACAAGGTGTACAAGGCTAAGAAAAATTATGGATACATAAGATTCAAAGATACAATAAGAGATTACAAAGATACAAATAAGTTTACAAAGATACAAATAAGTTTACAAAGATACAATGAAATATGCAAAAGTTTACAAAACATACTATGAAATACAAAAATTTAAACTCATACAGTAAGTTAACAAGCATATACTGAAATATACAATTATACACTACAGAGAATACACTAATTTTAACAGAATTTTAAAAGTTATAATAACACAAGACTTTTTTTTTTTTATTATTATTTTTTTATTTCTTTTCATTTTTAAATTCTTCTACTGAGTAGTATGCTTTTTCTAAAAGAAAAGATTTTATTTTGCTTAGTTTCAAATTATTATTTGAGATGGTTTTTAATGAGTCTGGTAAATGATTGTAAAGGTCTTTTGCTTGAATTTCTATACATTTATTGTTTAAAGAACCTCTTAATGATTTCTTGAAATAGTTATTATTGTTTCTTGTATGGTGGAAATGCATATTTTGATTTTTGTCACGAATGTAATTGATTATTGCGAATTTAATGTTTTCGAATATATATAAACAAGGAAGTGTAAGTATTTTCAGTTTTTTAAATATATTTTTACAAGATTGAATTTGAGGTATATTTTCTATGACTCTAATTGCTTTTTTTTGTAATCTAAGTATACTTAGTAATTTAATTTTTGAAGAAGACCCCCATAGAATTATGCCATAGTTTAAGTGTGAGTGAATGAATGCGAAATATAGTTGTTTTAGGGTAACTTTATCCATAACTTGCCTCGTCTGTTTTAGAATGTAAATACCTTTATTTATTTTTTTCCTGATTTTCTCGATATGTAGATGCCAACGTAAATTTTGATCTATAACTAAACCTAAAAAGTTTGAATGATTAACTTCCGGAAGTTCTTCATTTTTTATTTTAATTTTTATGTTTGAAGTTTTTTCTTTCTTCATGGCGATTTTCATCCAAACTGTTTTCTTCAGATTCATTACCATATCTAGATTTTTGAAATATTCATCCACCATATTAATTATTGAGTTAGCTTTCTTGTACTCTCTAGTGTCCAAGTCTGAATCTTTGCTCTATAAGACCAATTATCATCTTGGTCTTCGTAGACACCATTTCATCATTCATTTCTCACTGCACGGGTTCTCCAGCGCCAAGTAAAAATGCTTCGTGCTTCTCATGTGAATCTATTAGCAACTTGTGGGTGTGACATGGTGGCATAGAAAATGTGTAGCTAATAGAAAAATTGACCAGCTTGTAAGGACAGAATTTCCAGTTGAGTATGTTTGGATGGGATTCTCGATATCAGGCTTGTGAGCCCTTGAAGGTTGCTTTTGAATAAATATTGCTATAGATTTAAATCTTCCAGATAAGACTGCAACATTTCTGTACCCTTTGAATACATTTTACTATAATCGTTTTTAATTCTGCCAAAGAATGGATAGTATCAAGTAACAATTGTATTATATACATTAAAAAAACCTTATTTTATCACTCAAACTACACTTTTAAATATTTACTTACACATAACTGGTTTCACAAGCAACTTGCTTGCATCCTCAGATGAGGGCCATGAAAGTGAAGTTTGAGTGATAAAATAAGGTTTTTTATGATAATTTGACCTCTTCACTGTGCGTCCCACAAAAATTAGGTATGATTAAGAATTATATTCTTCTTTATCGTACTATTTAGGAAGTTTATACAGTGAAGTAATTATTATATAATAATAATGAGAAGGAAAGTGACACACTAACGTTATATCCCCATTCATCCTCGGCTAGACTCCGTCTGTTAGTTGATCTGTGTGAGCATCCAGGTTAGTGTGTCATGTTCCTTCTCATTATTATTTTTATATTGTAAAGAAAGAAAACCTTCCTGCTGTTCCTTGCACTGAATGTCAGATATTTGAACTGTTTTGTGTACAGTAGTTTGCTAAGGCATTGTACTTATTTCCTTGTATTAACCAAACACAAAAGAGTTTGAAAAATAACACCTTTGGCTTTTTGGATGGAGATTGCAGTTTTTATTTGCTTTGCATCTTCAATTAATTTAATTTTAAACTGCTTGTTTCAAACCCTTTTCCCTTGGTGTTACATACTAAAATTACTAATATATTATTAATCTTAATAAATGTAATTCCAACACGAAAATGCATTTAGCACGCTCTTATTCATCCTTCTTGTACCCTGTCATGATTCTCCTTCGTTATGACATCTGTTCTACCCATCATGATTATTATTCATTATGACACATCTGTTCTTGTACCCTATCATGTTTATCCTTCATAACAACTATATTTGCTTCATAATAAATTTTATCCATCTTACAGTGATCTTGTTGCAAACATTGAAATTTGTTCAGTTATCTGATATTCAGACCAAAAATTAAATAGTACAATACAGCAGCACCTCTGTCTTTCTTGTGAAAACCGTGCAATAACTGCTTCATCTGAAAGTCTGAAATTTTTTTATGTATGGCGCTCCTTAATTATTTTCTCGGTCACAATTCTGCAAAATTGTTCTATCTTCAGTCGATTTTTCTTCCAATCTCTTATCGTTGCTTTCCCAACACAGAATTCAACAACAGTGTTTGATCACAAAAAATAGCACTGTACGTTACATCAATTGAGTAAAATTAACTTGAATATTCCATATATACGTTTAATTATGTAATTACTAATTATAAATTAACCCAGTTGTTCCGAATTTTTGTCAGTCTGAACAGGCTCCGATCCAACCTAGTTTGGACTAGCAGGTTTCCGCTGTACTTTGTAAATAAAAGGTACCGTGAAAGACAAAATTATATATCATATTGTAACAACTGGCTTATTTCCAGTTCTGAATATCAGAAAATTCATATTCTGTTGTAATAACTTATCGCGTTTTTAATTTTTACTTTCTTGCATATGGAGAAACTATTGTGATCGTGACAAAAAAAACCCCAAATTGAGATAACCCCGGGAAAAGATGTTTCACGATGTGTAGAAACCGAAAAAAGTTTTTTTGGAATCACAAGCACAGAGGGTAAATTGTACATTGAATTTGTGTTTTTTTTTTAATTAATTAATTTAATTTTTATTATTATTATTATTATTATTATTAAGACACTTATAACTGCAATATGTAAATGCATCACGGTCGAGCTAAAATGGCTACTTCATAGTCACCAATATGACTGGGGGAAAGTCAGTATAAATTTTCACCAGTTGTATTTTTTTAAGAACATTTATGAGGAATACTAAACATTTTCTGAACAAAATAATCTAGTTTTACTATTATAAAAGATTACCTTATTAATTTTAAGCATAAGAACATTGTATTATTCAAAGTGGATGTTGGCAATATGTTAAGATGGCTATGCCTAACATCTTCACCTGCTATGCACACCTTCAGCAGAGGCAGAGGGGAGGGGCCAGCATCCTTTGTTTGCCCTTAAAATCTGAATTGCACCTTAAATTCGCGATCCCTATATTTGTGAAAAGGGTCCTCCATGTTGCTCACATATGGCTCGCTTCCTCGTCATGATCTTCACATAGTTTGCAAACTTCAACATATCATCAAAGTTGACGTGCCACATGGCTTGCAGATGGAAAGCGTGTTGGTGATAGTTCTGGGAGACTGTCTGACAGCGCTAGGGGTTTGCCTGCAGGTAGCAGGCCTCTATCAATCACCTGCCACCTAGGTAGGTAAGCATGCTCACCTGGGGAACCACTATCGATGCAACCCTAATAAAATAGCTATATCCGTTTTTGTGTAAAATTACTTAGGAGGTACTTCACTCGTATCCATTTTCAATTTTTCTAGTCTACCTCCATTACATGGAAACCTAGCAAAGTAAAGTTGTAGAGAAAATTAAAATGAACATTTTTTGATAAACACATTTCTTTATAAAATTAAAAGATAAGCAAGATAATCTGATGAATGACTTTAGGTTTTCCTGTCGTTTGGTCTGAGTTTACTGTTCTCGAGTTGCTAGCCAGGTGAGTGATCTTGAAGTGTTGAGTGGACAAAGGTTGCTGGTATTTATACCTGTGGACGAGGAGGAGTCAGCCAATCAGGAAGCTTCGGGAAGATGGATGGGTTGACCAATCACGAATTTTCTTTGGTCTGCAGATAACCAGTCTTTCTCTCCTGTCTTTTAAATTACAAATTCAACCTTTCCAAATGGGGCTGATGTTAAACCTTTCATCTCGATTGAAATTGTCTGGCTCCAATTTGATCTCAATGGTTTCTCTGATGGCCAATGTGTGCTTTTCACACAAAATCCAGTAGACGGAAAATATTCTTAGACCAAAGTTGTCTTTTGCTGAGCGTAGAAGATTTATGATATCTTGCTTCCTCAGTATTCGGACCAATCTCAGGAAAGATTCCCACAGTGAGGTAGGAATGCTACTTTATTGTGTTCAGTGTTGCATTTCCTTGCTGCTGTATCGGTTTTCAGATGGTTGAGTTCCCTCGGATGGTGAGGGCCCTGTTAATTAGTGTGTGTGCCGGAATCTTATTGTTGTGAAATGCAGTATACATCAGTCGTAATGAACACATTGAAACCAGTCAGAGTGTGTGTGGCAAGAGGTCCTGGGTTCAAATGGAACCTTGTGTCTCGGGTTTTTCATGCTTTCCTCATTCACAAAGGCAAACACCAGATTTGTCACGGAAATAGTTTAAACTGAATATCAGAAAAGAAGACATCACTGAACAAAGAAACAGATGCACGTGAATGACTTATTACAAGAGACTACTGGGGCACACAAACATTCTAAACACATGATATGACCTACATGCAGTTAAAGCATGCTATATAAACTAAGTAGTAATAATAACAACACTCATAGTATTGGTATTAATTAATAAAGAAAATCGTAGGCTTAAACGTAGATTGCTATAGAAACTGATATTGGGAAGATCACAGTGAAGTCATAATATTATATTATGGTTTAAAAAACACACTTAAACTTCACTAATCTCATACCTTGGTCTGAAATTAGTGAAGTTTAAGTGTGTTTTTTAAACCATAATGTAAGTAGATTGCTATATTTTCTTGCACAAGCTTTAATTTAAAGAATAATAAAATGTATTCAGATATTGTACTACATAGGTCCATAAAAACATCTCCATATAATATAGCAATAATTAAAGGAGTCCTAAGTCATATAATAAAGGTTTTGTTTCATTTGCATTCTTTTTTGTGATCTGTTTACTTGACCAATGAAATCTAAATCTGTTGAATAGTCGGAGCAATTATTTGTTCAGATAACATGTGTGATGCTTCAAGGGAAATATTATATGAAAAATTCTGTAAGGTCCTTAAATAACCTTCAATAACCTTGAAACCAATTCTTACATGTACGTGCAACATATTTTGCACCATGTGCAAATAGATTGAAAGTGAATTCAAGCACATTAAAATACTGAAAATTCCTATCGAGAGCAGATACTAATGAAACCGAATCTACATTTCACACTCCTCGTACAGATATGAGTGCTTATGAGTAAGTTATTAGAAAGAATGGTACAACTTTTCTCCTAATGTTTTTTAAATGATTTTGTAGTCCTTTAATTAAAAAGTGTTAGTACATTTTGCAGCGTTTACACGTGCTCCAAAGTGTACTTGTCAATTTCCAAGACGTGTAATTATTAGTTGACCACAGAAAATACTTGTTTGTGCCTGAATTAATTATTTGAGAGTAGCTTGAACATGCATTAGTACATCCACACTAAACTGCCCATTCTTGGGGTAGCTTTGAAAATACAATAATAAAAAAATTAATAAATCAAGCTTAAAAAAGTAATAGTACAAAAATATGAAATTTCTTGTACTGATTTCCAAGCACAGTCATCCAGAATCAAATTTATAAATTCCACAGTGCCATGAATTAGTTTGAAGTGGCTCGGCTATTATTCCTGTAATATATTACATAATAATCGAGTTTGTATTGTTGGGGTTGTTATTCTTACATCTAATGCAGATGTGGAAGGCCAATTAATTATTTTTAACAGTATCTTTGAATCGCTGATAATTTTTGTTATTTTGTCATCTTTTGTTCTGACTGAAATGCTTGAATAACACGTCTTGCCTCATCGCTTGACAGAGTTGCCACACTAAGCAATTTGTTACTAATGTCAAAGCATGTAAGTAAACTTCATAAATAATGCCTTGATTCTAGGTAATGCAGCTTTATTTCACACAATTAAGGCTTTTCATTTTCAGAATACACAATTAAAATTAGAAGTGGCATTCTTGCATACATCACCCTTACAACCAGAGTGGGGCAAATAACGATAAATTAATTGTACATTTATTTGTTTGAACCACAAATAATTATGTTTATCCATATTCATAAAAAAAGAAGATAAAACTGTGTATAAGGAATCAAATATAGTTAAAGTGTGGTACTTTCTAAGATTACATGATGTACAGGAAAATGTCTCTCCGTGTGCCTATATGCATGATAACGCAAATACGCTTTGAATAACTGAAACTTAGTACACACAATTATAATGTCCATAGGATGAACGCTTTTGATTTTATACTAAATCAGTTGTATGGTACCAGAGTAATGACCAATTAACAGTTTAAAAATAGCAAATCCTCTCAAAGCCGTGTGGCCAACTCACTCATTGACATAATTGTTTGCGCCCTTCCAGATGAGCCAGGAACTTCAAATTTGGCAGACTTACTGCTTTTACCCTATAGACAATGGGAAAATCCCAAAAAGGTTCAAATCTTGTCCCGTCCAAAATAAACATTGAAATCTTTTGAGTGTGTATTTAGACGGCTTCAGATGTTTCAACAAAAATAAAGGAATAGCTCTATTGTTGGCGTAAGGAATTTGTTTTGAATGTTTCGTGTTGATATTCTAATTATCCCACATATGATTATCAAACTTTCTGAAGAAACCGTGGTGTGAAACTTGATAGTTTCTGGCCCTTTGTTATATCGGTTTACCTGGTTTTGTTTTTCATTGTAAAGATTTATGGAATAGGAATGGGGTCTGTCTCAAAGAACAAATGCAGTGATATTATTTCATTGTCATTCATGTATAGGCTTTAGATTGGTCTCCAAGGCGACTTGTTTTTCTTAAAGTTTGATTTGGAAAGATTTATCATGGTGGCATTCACGTCCTTGCTTTAGAATAACAGTGTAATATTTTCAATTCTGTTCGTCTTCAGCAAAAAAACTGTGAAATCTTTAGAGGTTAAATCAATGAATGGCTGCCAGGTAAGCCTCACAGGTGACTGCTGGCCGTCATAACATATCAGTATTGCCAACTTCCACTCTTGTGCTTACTACTGTTAAGATAGTCATCGTCACGTATAATAGTAACACTACAAGGAAATGTTTAATCCAACTAGTGGAAATTTATATTGACTTTTTCCTGTCGTGTTGGTCATTAAGGTGTAGTCCATGGGTGCGCAAATGGTGCACATCGTGTCACTGTGCGGTAGGGGAATTTCTCCCACTACCGTCGCCCTTGACGTCAGCATAAAGCAGTTTCGACGTGACACTGAACATGAAGAACAGGTTTCTTACGTCACAGAATAGATGGGGGACTAAAATGTTTCCCCTCAGTTGCTCACCTATGGTGTAGTCAGTTTAACCTGACGTCATTTATGTTCACAGTTGGCATATCGCTGCAAAATATTTCTGCTAGCTGGCAGGACTTAGACAGCTAGGTTTGAGCAACCTGGCAAGAGTTTATAATTTCACGATAGGTTCCCCTGGTCAAAATAGTCTGGTTGATTATTAGAATTTACGTTTTTAAGATCTCCCATTTGCAATCATACCATCGTTATCTCCAAACCATTGGGATTACCAGGATCCCAAGTCTGAGGTATTTTCATTTTCAATGATTTTATTATTTTTAGTAGTTTTATTTGAAATGATGAATAATTCATTTTAATCCTGCAAGTGACAGTTCCCATTTATTTATTTATTCTAGATAGAAATGTATTTGAACAAGGCCCAACACATGTTTATTGTGTGTAAAGGTAATCTAGTTCATATGGTCTCTGAAGCTACTTAAGGAATAATAAAACGGGACAAATAGGAACTAAGAAAATTTGTGTTGGTAATTTATTTTAACTTGCATATACCATACTGAAGCTGGAGAATGTAATGCGCATGCAAATGTTTTATTTTAAACAGCAATGGTTTTGTGAATGTGGATGAATAAAGATTGGTATAACAGTTTAGGTGGATAGTGAAGGGGGTGCTGGGCAATAAAAACCCCCGTATTGAACCCTGCTGCCTACTGGTAATACGCCAACGATAAAAAAATGTAATGAACTTGAGTATTATGGCAATGCACTGTTATGTAGGTGATCAAAGTTACCGCCGAACTATGGGACAGATGTGCACCATCGATTGTAACTGCACACGCCAGTTTTGAATGTTACAAGTGAACAAAAAGGTGCACATTAGATTCAAATAAATGTCTTATAGTATCCTCATGGCTTTGCTTGATTTTCATTTTGGGGCCTTTTATAATTCACGGTTACGCGGGCAAAGAGATTCCACCTTCCTCAAAAATTGAGATATGCCCATAGAGTTATAGATAGAAATGTTCTCTACAGTACTGAACATGAAGAAGATTGAGTTTCGTCACGGTAACCATCGATAACCACTGGAAAGAAAGGTATTTTAGAAACAGTGTTTTTATCGATGGTTACCTTGACGAAACTCAATCTTCTTCATGATCAGTACTGTGTGAGAAGTCACCTGAGGAAGACTCAAGGGCAGAGTTGAAACGTTGTGTGTTAATTTTTAAGTTTTATCCACTGATTTGTAATAATTTTAAACACATCTTTCTATTGGATTTGACTCGGTGGAAATTTGGGACCAATATGGATGTTTTATTAAATTTCTCCCAATGTCATCACACGATGACTCCTGCACCTTCTGCAGTACAGGATGCTGAACATATACAAGGTCTGTTAGAAAAGTATCCGACTTTTTTTTTTTCGAAAACCTGATGGATTTGAGTCGAGCACGCTTGCATGAGCCGACCTTAAACCTTTGTGCGCATGTGTGAATTTTTTCCCGCCTGTCGATAGCGTCTGTTGCTGGCAAGCAGCTTTTTAGTGAGGTAGTGTGTAGTGCTCTCGTCAGTTTTTCATTGCAAGAAAAATGACGGAATGACTGGAGCACCGCTGTTTGTCTGAAACTGGGCGACAGCCAGGTGGAAACCATTCGGAAAATTCAGACTGATGCTACGGGCATCACACAGATTAAGGAGTGGTACAACCATTTTAAAGACAGCAGCCGAAATGACCAGGTTATTGCCAAAGTGAATGCTGTGGTGATGTGGGACTGTCATGTGAGTACCCGAGAAATTGCGGAAAAGGTGGGCAACATCACTTTTTCTTTATATTCAACTATCACCGAAGATTTGGCCATTAAGAGAGTGGCAGCGAAATTCATGCCGATGCTACTGAACAGCGGAGCAAAAGCAACTTCGTGTTAAAGTCTCACAGTACATGCTGGACTCCACAAACAGTGACCCCAACTTCATGAACACCTTAATGAGTGGTGACGAGTCCTGGTGTATGAGTACGACCCGGAAATCAAATCTCAGTCGTCACAATGAAAAACTGACGAGAGCACTACACACTACCTCACTCAAAAGCTGCTTGCCAGCAACAGACGCTATCGACAGTTGGGAAAAAATGTACGCATGTGCACGAAGGTTCAAGGTCGGCTCATGTAAGTGCGCTTGATTAAAATTCATCGGGTTTTCGCAAGAAGAAAATAAGGTCGGATACTTTTCTAACAGACCTCGTACGACATACCTGAAACTCTATTTTTGTAAAATTGATTCTTAATTTCTGGACATATTTTATTTAAAGATACTGAAATAATTGAAGAGAGGCCTGCAGGCCCAGGCGATGTCTCACCTGCCATGAAGAACTTCACCTTCTCCCTTCCTGCCGTCCGTACACAGAGTTCCTCTACTCCAGTCTTTTCTCTGTCTCACCAGTTTGGGAACTTACCTTACGGAGGTAAGAATCTCAAAGCTCAAAGCTCAAAGTAGTGTTTGTATTCATACAAAATACCCAATTTCCAATATTTTAACCGCCTTGAGGGTTTTCTCTAGTAGTTGCTGGTGTAATTGCATGTTTATGTTCAATGCAGTTCAATTGTGACGACTGGGATTTGGTTTCCGGGTCGTACTTGTACACCAGGACTCGTCACCACTCATTAAGGTGTTCATGAAGTCGGAGTCACTGTTTGTGGAGTCCAGCATGTCCTGTGACACTTCAACACGAAGTTGATTTTGCTCCGCCGTTCAGCAGCTTCCGCATGAATTTCGCTGCCACTCTCTCCATGGCTAAATCTTCGGTCAAAATTGAATGTGCTGAAAAAGTGATGATGCCCACCTCTTCCGCAATTTCTCAGATACTCACAGGACAGTCCCACATCACCACAGCATTCACTTTGGCAATAACCTGGTCATTTTGGCATGTTGATGGCCGACCGGAGCGTGTCTCACTCTCCACCGATGTGCTGCCGTCTTTAAAACGGTTGTACCACTCCTTAAAGGAAAGGTAAACTAAAAAAATACCATTTTTTATTTTACTCTCATCGCACAGAGCTTTGAATTACGAAACGAATGGTGATCTCATGACCTGCAAGCGCCTAATATTACGCTTTGTACAGGTGAAGTAAAAATCTCCTGTGACGTCATGCGTGCCAACTCATTGACGGGACGACAGCGGATGCTATGCTAGCACGTGCTGTTCTACATAGACCACAAAGTCTCCTTTGGTTTGTTGTTGATAGAGATGTCTGCAATGTTACCTTATAAGGACGAACCTCGGTATTCACAAATTAATATCACATGAAAAGAAAATGACAAGGAATTATTGAAAGAATTGCAAGGAAGAAAAGAAAATATGGAATGGTGTAAATATGGGCTGTGTATACAAATGAAAACGGAGCACAAAAGAGTGAGTTGTTGGGATTGTGAAGGAATTTGTGAACAGAAGGGGTTGTAGACTGTATAACACAACATGCCTCATTCAATAGCATTATTATAAATAAAGATACACTAGTTGCCAGTCGTTATCAGTTAATACTTGGAGCTAATACAGTTAAAAAAAAAAAAAATTATCAAGGAGTAACTTTCAGATTCAGAATCATCTGTTGCGGTAGTAGAAATGTCTGAAATGCTAAAAGAGCTGTCTAAATCACAATTTCTAGAAGAAACATTCACTAAATCTGTGCAAAAATTGGCATAAGTTTCATTTCCTAGTTCACACTGAACGCCTACGCCGTTAGAAACTGAATTTTCGTCATGGATACTAGATTCCACATTCATGATTTCTCCATTCCCGGATACTGATAGATTATTGTTCGAATCTTGCAACAACTCTCTCATTTCCTTCTTCCTCAAGTACGACAATTTTCTTTTCTTCATTGGCGGTGCTTCAGATATCCCACGCAAAAGAAGTGATGGCACAGCGCTTTTTTTTTAAACAGATTGCTAGTGTGTTATCACTCTTCGACGATGATTTTGTACACCCCACAAGACAACAATAAACCATTGTTTGAACAGATACTCACTCAAAAACCTTAACAGTAGACAGAATGCTGTGAACTATCTTTCACTGGGCGGGACTGTGTCAAGCATGACATCACACACCCACCGAGTTACAATAAACATATTCGTTTTGTGATTAAATGTGAAGGTGTAAAACATTTGTAACAGTGAATATCATTTCTTAAAAACATGTTCATTCAATCCGTATGAAGAAAATGATACTGAATTTTTAGTTTACTTTTCCTTTAATCTGTGATGCCCGTAGCATCATCACTGAAAGCAGTCTGAATTTTCAGAATGGTTTCCACCTGGCTGTCGCCCAGTTTCAGACAAACAGCGCTGCTCCAGTCATTCCGTCATTTTTCTTGCAATGAAAAACTGACTAGAGCACTACACACTACCTCACTCAAAAGCTGCTTGCCAGCAACAGACGCTATCGACAATTGGGAAAAAATGTACGCATGTGCACGAAGGTTCAAGGTCGGCTCATGTAAGAGCGCTTGATTAAAATCCATTGGGTTTTCGCAAAAAGAAAATAAGGTCGGATACTTTTCTAACAGACCTCGTACGACATACCTGAAACTCTATTTTTGTAAAATTGATTCTTAATTTCTGGACATATTTTATTTAAAGATACTGAAATAATTGAAGAGAGGTTGTTTGCCTGCAGGCCCAGGCGATGTCTCACCTGCCATGAAGAACTTCACCTTCTCCCTTCCTGCCGTCCGTACACAGAGTTCCTCTACTCCAGTCTTTTCTCTGTCTCACCAGTTTGGGAACTTACCTTACGGAGGTAAGAATCTCAAAGCTCAAAGCTCAAAGTAGTGTTTGTATTCATACAAAATACCCAATTTCCAATATTTTAACCACCTTGAGGGTTTTCTCTAGTAGTTGCTGGTGTAATTGCATGTTTTATGTTCAATGCAGCCTTTGTTGACATTTTGTTGGTTTTTCTGCACTTCAGAATTTTCATTTCTATGTAACAGACCATTTCAGCCACCCCTTCAGTATGGTTTCATCTACGTGTACACCTGCCGGCCCACATCCATATTGTGTTTGCAGCATTCAGAGCTCTGGCAGTCAGTTTAGACCAAAGGGAGCCTTGAAATTGAAGCTTTCTGCATCGCAGTATGGTGAATGGAACAATGCTACATTGCCAGATGTGCAGTGTGAAAGAATAGCATTCACTGTAGATAGCATGTGTCAGCTAAACTGCAGAAAACTACAGGGATTCTTAGACCTGTACCCTGGAACAAATTTATCCGATTATACCGAAAAACTACATAACTAGATGTTACAAAATGACAAGCTGTGGATGGGTTTGGTATTGATGGATGAAACCACTGATTCAGTGGGACAGTTCGTGACAAATATGGTCATCGGAACATTGGAGAAAGATTTCTGCTAAACAGTGGGTGCCTTAGAAAGTGAACTATTCCACAATATGAAGACTTTTTGATAAGATTTATGAATTTACTTTGGCCAGGAGAAATAGCAAGGTAACTGATGCTGGAGGTACTAGACTCAAAACATATTTGTGAAGGCACACTTGGAGTGTGATTGCTATCTTCACCAGATGATTCTGTGATGATGACTTCACTTAGAGATGTGAAATCATTGGTGAACAATTCAGAGAATATAAAATGCCATAGGCTTTCACGGCCGGATTCAATATAAAAGCTTGTAGGCCATGGTCCAGTTGGCATTGTGGAGCCAAACGTTTCGTCCACAACTACGGAGGACATCCTCAGTGGTGGTGGAGTCGTTCACATCAACTCATGCAACGAAGGAAGTGAATTTTACTTATATTTTAAGAACATTTAAGTTTTAGTAGGTTTAACTAAAATGAAGCCAGTGAAGAAGTTGTTTTGTTCTTGAATGTAATCACTATAGAACAGTTCTATCCACTGTTATCTTGTCTTGAGCTCTTGTGTTTGTGCTTCTAGTTTGGTCAGATGCTTTGAGAATTTTGTTTCTGTCATAGTAGGTTGAATGCAAGAATTAATGGTTTCATTAAGAATAAAACGAGTTTTTGGAAAAGTAATTATCCGGAAGAGGTCATTCTTTATTAAATCACTACATAAAATATGCCCAGGTTATCCCATATTTCACAAACTTCCATATTTACTAAATGGAAAGTTAAATTGGACCACATTCTGCAGAATGGAACGAACCCTCGAATTTAAAAAACTGGAGTAGATGGTAAATTTTTGCTTCTGAACTACCGTATCGGCCCTAAAATAAGATGACCTCAATTGTAAGACGACCCTGCATTTTTGAAGGGTAGTTACGAAAAAATAAATAAAATTTCTTATTAGTACATTTTGCTTCACATAAAACAGAATTTTGAAATTCAGTCGTAACTTCTTCTCTCGCCTTTATTTACACATCGAGACAATGAAGATGCTTTCTTTTCCACATGGTCTGCAATGACTGGTGGTTAAACAAAAGCTTTACACGTAGAGAATAGAGATGCCAAGCAAGTAACAGTGCAGTCAGGACCAGAAGGTCCTGGTGCAGTACAAGCAGAAGCACGAATTCAGGAAAAATTAAGTTCGGTGAATTTCCGCGTGACTTTGACCTTGGGTCGGACGCATGTCATTTGCGTGGGAATACCCGCTACACTCGTGCACAGCTGCATTCTTGAAAAGATAGTTGTTGAGTCTTAGGCTGTGTGTATAAGATGAGTATAGTTTTTATAAGCACATTTTCAGGGGAAAAACATTGTCTTATATTTGGGGCAATACGGTATATATCTACGTTGTGCAAACTACCAACCTTCTTCATCCATTTATATGCCATCTATGGAGCAAACAAAAACACACTAAGCTTAAAAATCAAGTGGGTTGGCTCCTTTCTGCAGAATGTGGTCCAATTGTATAGGAGGTTACCAGGGTTAAGTTGTGCATAGTTACCTCAGACAATCAATGCACTTCCTTGTGGAGAACGTTCAACTTAATGATTTAGTATACGTGACACTGCTGATATTTTTCCTGCTGATCGGTTGTGGGGATTATCACTCATCGCGTAGTCATGTGCACTCATGACGGTTAGCAGTAATCACTGTAATTACAATATAAAGGTGTTGAGAATTCCTCTGACACTGGGATTTGAACCATGCCACTGCTCTATTAACTGAGCTATGTAGCACCAGATGGAACCTCTCTCTTATGATGGAACCTTTTTTTACATAGGTGATCAAAAGGGAAATCGTTAATGCAGGCCTATATAGGCAAGAGTTTCTGGGCTGGGGAATTTGAATCTAATTCTTTTTTTCCCAGGGGGCGGACTTTATTTGTGAAATGCACCTCAAAGCCGGGTTTTTAGTTTTTTATTTCAGTTGTTTAATTGTGTATGCATGAGTAAGGTTCATGAGTCTGTGGTTCGTTTTAATCATTTCATTTTGAATCCGAATGCCCAAATGACAGCACAAGATTTGTTGTATTCATTTTAATTATTTATATTTACTACCAGTACATAAAACAATTTAGTTGAAAATAAAATCATGCAATTCGTGTAAAAACGATGTCTGGGTTAATAATTAAAATATTAAATAAATGACTTAAATAATAGCATCTGTAAGTATGTGTTTAATTTATATTACAGGCTGTGCGAGATCGCTTTTTGGAGGCAGTAGTGTATCGGAACCTAGAAGAGGAGATGTCACAGGCGATGAAGGTAGAGTTGAATTTGAATAACAACTTTGTAGTGATCTTCTTATACATTACCGTTCATGACAGAGAAAAGCTACTTTCTAACTTTCTTTTGGGTTACATTAATACTTCAGACTCAGATTATGTAAAGTAAAAGAAATACCAATATTCAAGAATTAGCTGTACAGATTGTTGCTGATCCTAAGATTTGAATATAATAATATTATCAAGATCTTCAGCTTATTACTGATCACATGGTGTACGTTGTAACACGCAGCTGGACGGAGTTGGTTCTCTTGAATACAGACAGAGGCGCCTGTTCTTTGCAAAGAGCAACATTCAAAAGAAAAAAATGGCTGAAAATCCAGAAATTGTTCACCTTAGGCCCGGTATTATAAAGAAAGTTTAACTCTGGTTGAGGTTTAAACTTGAGTTTTTCATGTTTTTGCGTATTATAAACCTTAACCTCCTTAATCTTCAGTTTAACTTTACTGGAACTCATCTTCGGTTTAACTAGAGGTTAAGGCAATGTTTCATGATGGCGGTCCCTGCTATAAATATGGATATTGCAGATGTATTTGAGGAATTGCTGAGCGATGAGAGGAAGTTATTCAAATAATTGAAAGACCTCGGAGACCCAGAATTTTCCGAGATAGACATAACCACTTTCAGATTTGGAATGAACACGAGTTTTTAAATAGATTCAGACTGACAAAGAAGACTGTCCTAACCTTATTTCAGCAAATTCGAAATAGGATACAACATGCAACAAGAAGGTAAGAACTCTAAAATCGTGTGTAATGTTATTTGCTTCCTAATTAAAATAATATTACATATATTTAAGAACTTAGGCCAGTATATATTTATTGTTGTTACAGAAATCATGCTGTACTGCCACTCGATCAGCTACTAATTACATTGCGGTTTTTTGCTTCTGGAAGTATGCTGATCACAATGGGAGATTTCGGAGGTGTACATAAATGTACTGTATCACGCATTGTATCGCGTGTAGCAATAGTGCTAGCTTCCCTTGCTCCACAGTACATCACATTACCACAGGATGAAAATGAGATCTCTGCTAGCAAGATGCAGTTTTACCAGACTGCAAAGTTTCCAAGGGTTATTGGTGCTTTAGACTGCACTCACATTAAAATACAGTCTCCTGGTAAGATTCACTTGTAACTTCTTATATTTGTCTAATTTTTCAACAATTATCAGATAAAAACAAGCAACTTACATATTCTTAACCTTACTTTTAGGAGGAGATAATGCAGAGCAGTACAGAAATAGGAAAGGATACTTCTCTCTAAATGTGCAAGTGGTGGCAGATGCTGCATTAAAAATAAAGAATGTGGTGGCGAGATGGCCAGGATCAGTTCATGATGCCACTATATTTAACAACTCACGGTTGCGAGCAGAGTTTGAATCAGGAACCTTTGGTGATTCTCTGCTATTGGGTGATTCGGGATATGGCGTTAGGCCTTATTTAATGACACCTCTCTTAGATCCTGGCACTCCTGCAGAAGCACTCTATAATGAATCACAAATACGCACAAGGAACGCGATTGAAAGGATGTTTGGTGTATGGAAACGCCAATTTCCTATTTTGTCTTTGGGTGTAAGGATGAAATTGAGAACTGTACGAGTAATTATTGTTGCATGCGCAGTTCTACATAATATTGCAAGAGAAATGAATGATTCCGAACCAGAATACATTTGCCAAGATCATGAAGAATGGGCTGCAGGGAACAATGAGGAACATGATGCAAACAGAGGAGGTGAAAATGTAAGACAGACACTCATACGAGGTTATTTTGCAAATTTATTGTAATGAAATAAATAAATGTAGTTCTCTTACTAGTTCAAGTTCTTTTTTAATAACAGAATTTCCAACTTTAGTTTTTCTTGTAGCAGTTCATTTTCAATTTCCATGTATTTCAATTTTTTGTCATGTTCTTCTTTCTTCAAAATCATATCCTGCCTCACACTTTCCTTCTGCAGCTCTATCAACTCGGTTCGTGCAAGGGAAAGCTTGCTGTACTTGATGCGGCAGTCTGTTGTGAGGTCGGTCTTCTTCCTCTTCACATTTCTGTTGGATGGAGTTGCAACGTCATCTTTCTCACTCATCTGCACCTCTTCTATCTCGACATTTGGCAGTAAGGGTGCCGAGATGGGCTCCTTTAGGGTTGCCGGATTCCACGTACTCCATTTATTTGATGCATCGCTTACTTCTCCATTCATGGTTACTGCAATCAGGCTTACATCGTCACTATCGAGAAACGGTTCTAGTCCCGTGCAACTTTCTCCTACCATTTCTTTGATCAAATTATCCACTGGCGTAATGTTTACGGATGTTGGTTTGCCACCACCAGTTTTGTAGATCTCTTGTCTTTCATCTGCAAATTTCTTTTTACTGGTCTTCTTCATATTTTCGTATTTCATTCGGAGATTTTTTGCGGTTCTCATAATCGTGCCACTAACGCTATTGAAGTCCGCACAAAGTTTTTTTCATGCATCTTCTTTCTGTCTCCATGTCGTTGAATCTGTTTTTCTGCACTCAATCACTTCACTATATTTTTTCACCAGAGTCACGAGAAGTTCTGTCTCCTTGGCAGAAAAATTAACGCATCGCTTAGCATTCTTTTCGTTAATGCCTGCCATTTTTGCTACTCCAAATACACTCGATCTTCTTTTGTTTGTGGGTAAACAACGATCGAATGTCATATTTTTTCAGTCAGCAGGCCTACCAACATCTTGCACTACAGTTTAACTTAACTAGAACATTATAAAACGGCAGCTACAGTTAAACTTTAGATTAGGTTTAACTTGATCTAAAGATCAACTTTGTTTATAATACCGGGCCTTAAAGCAAAATCAAGAAGTAACTGATGAAATTATATGAATTACATTAGAAGCGATTTGAAGGTGGAATCTGTGATTAGAATTAGAAATACCGTATTTTACGGACCATAAAACGCTCTGGACCGTAAGACACGCACCTAAATTTTAGGATGGAAATTTAAAGGATAGGCCTAATAAATATAATGTGATTCTAAATGAAATATTTTGAAGGGAATAATATACTTCGTTACATAAGCAAATTATAACCGTGTACAATGGAATCTGTGTAAATCACTTCCAACTTAAAGCCTGCATTGTACGAAAATCTCTTCTGTACAGGTGGCATCGCGTAAATTTTTACAACTGGACTGATTTCTCATGAATGACTGCAAATACTTTTACACCCTCTAACCCTCAATTCAGCGTACGGTAAAAGTAACGGGACAAGACTGTTCAGAGGTCATTGCCTTCATTTAAACCACACGGCGGAGACAACTCCTTTTATATAAAAGAGCTAAACATTCCTTTTTTTTCGCATTGTATACCTGGCTTCCAGCTACCCTCATTTTAAGATTGTGAAAAGTACACTAATGTACAGTCTGTGCCAAAATTTGCAACTAACCTATCCTTACAACACCTTGTATATAACTGTGGTATTCCGGCAATATTTACCATGATTTTAATTTTTTAGTGTACTTCGGACCATTAGACGCACCCAACTTTTCAGGCTGTATTTTCGAGGTAAAAAAGTGTGTCTTATGGTCCATAAAATACGGTAATTGAAAGTTGCTGTTTTGGTGACCTACACAAGAAAACAAAGTGTTTGGATTTTCAAACAAAGCCAAGCTGCATCAATTAAAATAGTTTTATTCCTTAAAAGATATAACAAAAATAGCATAATGGTCAACGAAAAGAAATACAATAGTGACAAATATTCGGAAATGGCTGTAATTTTTTTTTTAAACCTGGTATCAGTGCAGGAAGTTAGAGAACCCATTCACTGTGTTACCAATTTAAAACATTTTGTTTTTAAACTGAAGAATGATTTATTTGAAGTGCATCATGATAGGGGATTTTTTCAAGTTTTGTTCTTATAGATTTGGTCATCCCCCCCCCCCCCGAAAATGAAGTACGATGTTCATCCAGAAAGTAAGTTCCGATCATATCAAAAGGTGGCATGACTAGTCATGCATGTACAGTAGTAGAGTGGGGGTGTGTGGAACACTGATATAGTCAAGACAAGATGCATTACACACCTCACAAAATCAATTGCTTCAGTTTGGATGGGAAATCTTCAACCATCCTCCTTATAGCCCTGACCTTTGCACCAAGTGACTTCCATCTCTTCCGTCTCATGAAGCGCTTTCTGGCAGGAAAACATTTTCACAACGGCGTTGAGGTATAGACGGCAGTGATTTAATGGCTCCAGACGTTGGCGGCAGAGTCCTATGACATGGGCATACAAACGTTGGTATACCACTAAGATAAATGCTTCAATAACAGTGGCGACTGTGTAGAGAAGTAGCCAATGAATAAATAAATATTTCTTGCTTATTGATGATTTTGTTTAATTTATCCGTGATCGGAACTTACTTCCTGGATGAACCTTGTAACTGCAGTGGCCATAATGTGTGATGCCTTATTAATAGTATTTTGTTTTAAAACTTGCAGATGATCTGGAAGTAATTTATGAATTAAAAGTAACGCCAGAGGAAGAAGCTAAAGCTGCTGCATTGAAACTTCCCTTGAATTTCTATTCTTATCTTCGCAAGCCGCCTTGCCCAGGATGTGTTGGCTGTGAATCTGACAGTGATGTTGAACCTACTGTAAGTAACTTTCACGTTGACCAATAGAACCGAGCTATCAAAATTTGTGGTTAATAATTTTGAAATCTGCAGTACCAGTGCTTATTTGTTATGCTGTTCGTTATTTTGAGTTAAAATTATACCAGGCTTTTAGTAGCATTAACTTGAACTATAATACTGTAAAATGTCATAAATTCATGCGGGATGAGTATTGATGTGTTATACAAAGGAAGACATCAAAAATGTGTGTAAATGAAACCTAACAGAGTCCAGGTAAGGAAATTTATGTCAGATAGGTTTGCCATTAAAAGTGGTTTCAAGCAAGGAGATGCACTATCGCCTTTACTTTTTAATTTCACTCTGGAATGTGCTATTAGGCAAGTTCAGGAAAACAACGTAGGCCTAGAATTAAATGGCAATCACCCGAACATGATGTGTGTTCATGTGTTAATGACATGAACAGAGTCAAAACGAATGCAGAAAGTATTTTCCATGCCTGCAGGAATGTTGGATTGGAAATTAATACAGAAAAAACTAAGTATATGGTCATGGAACGTCAAAATATTAGAATAGCTGTTAAATCAAATAAGTGGAGAAATTCAAATACCTAGGATCAATAATTACAGATACAAATAATATTAATGCAGAAGTTAAGTGTCGACTAAAATCAGGAAATGCTTGTTTTTATGCAGTTTAGAAACTCTTATGTTCTCGTCTTCTGTCCAGAAATGTAAAAATAAAAATTTATAAGGCAATTATCCTGCCGGTTGTATTCTATGGATGTGAGACATAGTCCCTTACTCTTTGGGAAGGACAAAATGTGAACGTGTTCGAAAACAGGGGGCTTAGGAAAATATTCAAACCTAAGAGAGGTGAAAAGTGAAGCCAGAGAAACGATGAGCTTCATGACCTTTATTCTTGTACTCGTATTTATACCCAGGCTTTTAATTCATTATAATAGTATTCCAGGGCCATAAAGGAGTGTAAATGGGTTTCGAGATTTAAGCAATCATCATCATCAACTGCAAGGTTTGAGCTTGTTAGCCCGTTCCGTCCTCAAAGTCTCTCCATCTTGTTCTTGGTCTTCCTGGATCACATCTTCCTTTCGGTTGATACAGTAACACTTGGTAAGGAATCCTTTCTGATGGCATTCTTTGCACATGGTTATACCAACTTATTTTATTTTGTTTTATTTCTTCATTGAGCTTTTTCACTTTCAATTCATCTCGTATATCTATGCTTCTTTTTTTATCCAGTTTTGTATAGCCTGCTACATATCTTAAAAATTTCATTTCGGCTGCCTCTAATCGTCTTTCATCGCTTCTTCTCATAGCCCACGTTTCGCTATTATACATTAAGCAAGGGACGGCCATAGTCTTATAAAACTTTAACTGTGTTTCTTTTCTGGTTTTACGGCCTAATGTTCTTTTTATAGTTCCACATATATGTTGGAACTTTTGTAGCTTATTGTTCAGATCTTCCTGATTATTCTTAAGAGATATGTTGCAGCCTAAATATTTAAAATTTGACACCTGTTCAATAATACTGTCATTTATAAGTATTTTTGTCCTAATTTGATGTTTTCCAATGAAGGCCATACTTTTTGTTTTGACTGTGGAGATCTCCAAATTATATGTAGATGTGACTTTTGTTAGAAGGTGAGCTGCTTTCTAAAGTCCATCTTCAGTAGCCGATATTATCACCTGATTGTCAGAGTAAAGAATTGTAATTAGGATATTTTTATTTAGTACAAAATTGTCTTGCAATTCGTTTTGCCATTCCCTTATCATTTCATCTACATAGATTCCAAACGAGATGGGTGAAAGTGGACAACCTTGTTGTACGCCTCTATTTATTTCTGCTCTCTCTGAAATTAAAGTTCCATTATCTATTACAATATACGTTGGGGATTAAAGACTTCTAACAGCTCTCACTAACTGGTTAGGAAATCCTTTCTTTTCCATTATGTTCCACAATTTGCTCCTAAATACACTATCAAAAGCCTTTTTATAATCTCCATCTATACATGATCTTCCTTTCCTAAAACCATTCTGGATCTCTAATAGGAGCACCTCCGCAATGGAATTAACTCGGCAAGTAATAATTTTACTATATATTTTGTATCCTGCTGTTAGTAAACTTATACCCCTGTAATTATTACAATCAGTTCTGTTGCCTTTTTTAAATAGTGGCTTTACCATAGAAACCTTCCAATCTTCTGGGATACTATTACTTAGCCAACATTGGTTTACAAACTGAGAAAACTTTAATTTGAATTCAGGAGACGAGTACTTATATAGTTCAATATTCAGTGCTGGTGCTTTTCTATTTTTGCACTTTTCTTATTTTCTAAAATTAATCCCTTGTCCTCTTGATTAGGATGTGTCCATAGTTCTTTAAAATAAGAAATCCATTCATCCAAGCCAATATTGACTATTTGAATTTAGTCTCTTTCATCTTTATTTAATTTTTTCATGATTTTGAATGCTATATTTTGGGCCCCATGAACGTCTGTTTCAATTTTACTAATATATCTGTCCCAACTGTCTCTATATACGAGGGTTGTGCAAAAAGTAAGTTTCCCTTATCTTTAGAATAAAAACCACAGGAAATATCGAAAAAATTCTTTTATTTTTCGATTCTTCGACTCAAGAACTATTTTTCTACATAGTCACCGTTTTTCTCAATGCATTTTTATGATCGTGGTACAAGCATTTTCAGTCCAGCCTCATGCTCCGCTTGCGCCACCTCCTTCAAAATTGGTTGACTTCCATCTTGAGTTTGTGATTGTTGTGGAAATGCTGTCCACCCAGGTGAACTTTCAATTTCGGAAACAGGTAGTATTCACTTGGGACAAGGTCTGGGGAGTAGGGTGGATGTGGTAGAATGTCCCAATTCAACTTTTCAAGCAGCTCAACTGTCTTTCTCGCTGGGGACCGAACGTGCACACACTTTTGTCATTCCCAAATTCTTTTTTAAGATGTTAGCCACTGACCTTCGACTGATTTCAATGTGGGGAGGTAAGGCAGCAACAATATCGTTGAGGGTGAGGTGCCCATCATGTTCAAAAATCTCTGAACCGCACTGCACAGTGTCCCCCTCAGTGGCGGTCGAAGGACGACTGGAGCACGGTTCATCACAAACATTCTGACAGCCCTCTGTGAAAGCAGAACACCATTTTCGCACCATTTGGACACTCATCGCACCCGTGCCATACACAGGAACAATTTCTCAGTGGATTCCAGTTGGATTTTTGCCTTTAGCATGGAGAAAACGGATCACAGAACACAATTTGACAGAGGCGTGAGAGAGTAAGGGTGTCTCCATGGTTAAGAAGCTACTGACGCCAAACCGATTGTTGTAAAGAAATGGTAACAGGTTCAATGTTGCCACTACGTATGTAATAAAAATCCCTCTAAATATGAGAGTCCCACAAAAATTTTCCCCTGTTTAACAAAACAGGGAAACTTACTTTTTGCACGACCCTCGTACTTTCCTGGTCTCTCTTTTTACTATTGCACAACATCTCTCATACTCTGCTCTAGTTTCATCACTTTTCACTTGTAAATATTTATAATATGCTTCTTTCTTTCTGTCTATTATAGTTTTCAGTTGTTCATTCCATATTGGTAGTCCTATTTTCTTTTTTGTTTTGTTTCTTTCTCCTAATGCTTCCATCGCTGCTTTGTTTAATATCATTTTTAATTCATCCCATGCCACTGCTGCATTCGCTATATACTGTAATTGTATAATCTCCTTATACTGGGATCTTCTAAGAGATGTACTTTATAGGACTTCTTATTTAACTGTGTGAATTTTCGTCTTCTTGACTGCCATCTATTTGGTAATATTATCTTTGCCATCACTAAAATGTGATCTGTATGTGCATTGCATCCTCTATAAACTCTTGTATCTCTTACATAACATGAAATTTTCTCATTAGTTAGGACATAGTCTATTATTGATTTTAAATTTCTTAATGCCTTGCCGTTTTCATTCAGAATTTGTTCTCCGTTGTTTCCAATAAGGTTTAACATAGGCTCCTTTCCCACTCTTGCATTCCAGTCTCCTGCTAACATTACATAATTGTTTTTATTAATAGTATCTAAATGTTTTTGTAACTCTTTGTAAAATATTATGGATTTTTCTTTCTTGCCCTCTTCTTGGAGCATATACACCTATTATTGTAAGGTAACCTGTACTGATTTTACAACGTAAATTCACTATCCTGTCATTAATGAAGTTGTAAGAATTTATTTTATTCTTGTACTTTTTTGCTACTAATATTGCTACACCTGAGGCGGCATGTTGATTCTGAGGCACTCCACTATACAGTAAAATATATTTATTAAGATGTTTAATCCCTTTAGCTTTCTTTTTTGTTTCAGAGAGAACTGCAAAGTCTATTTTCATATTTTCTAATTCCTTCTCTATTTCCATTTCTTTATACCCTAAACCTCTAACATTCCATGTTCCAATTCGAAGAATTCCTTTATCTTTGCCATTGGTCGTCAACTGTTGATCCGTCCGGCTATTCCTTTGAGGATTTTGAGTAGATTGAATTCCTCCTGATGCATTACCAGTGCGTCGAGGAGTAAGTTGTCTGATAGGGCTGCTATCTTAAGACCTGACAACTTGCCTATCTGTGTACTATCCCCGCATATAGGGGTGCCCCTTCCGCCAAACTTGCCGTTAGGGTCTTTGCCCCTGTTGTCCCGGGCATGAATTATAGCTGGTATACCGTTATTCAGCCATTAGAGGCCCTATACTTAATCAGCTACCACCATCCTGATCAAAATATATCAGAACCTCCGTCTCTCGTTCGTTCACCGACCCATGTCGCCAAAGGGATTTACACCACAACCTTGACATGGGTTACTTGGTTTAACATGGTCCACCTCGTGTAGGTGAGAGTGGAGTTGGGGTAGAGAGGCTAAGAGGTTTGCACTTGCGTTGCAACCTTATAATCGCATCATACCCCCTTGGATTTAAGCAATGTCGACACATAACCAATAGGGTGTATTCGTAATATAACTCTGGTATTCATCTTATGAACTCTTACATCTGTGTAGGCTATGTAAAGTAGAGTTGTGTGTTTGTTTGTCTTTTATAAAAATCTGCAGTTTTATTCCAATCTTGAAGAAATTTTGCCCACTTAGCCTTCAAAACACGAGGAAAAGCACTATCTACATGGCATTTTGAAAAAGCAACATTTGTGCTCTTATTTAAGTCCCTTAATTTATGTATCAAGTATACAAAATAACGCTTTGGCGGACGAATCTAGTATAGAATAAGCCAAGGCTCAAATACTGGATGAATCCGATAAAGTTTTTGCGTTCGTGGTGCACACAATATTTTTTAGTAAAAGCATTCTAAATTATATGAAAATAAACAAAAATACCGTATATAATTAATTATAATGAAAGGTAGTCAGCCATATTCTCACGGCTCTCTGAAACGCGGAACAACAATGAACCGTATGTACCAATACGAAATGCGGTATAGATGCGTTATATGAGTCGCTGATTTGTAAACAATAATGAATATGAGCTAGTATTTATGACAAGCTTGTGAAAGTATGAATGATAATCCCGAGGAAATTTCAATCCAAGCCAGAAACATTGAATTGGAGCTGGTGCCAGTAAAATCTTGGCAGCAGTAGACAACATTATTGCAATTAAATGCTGGTGCATCCATGGCATGGGCGTACGGTAAGGGGGGGTTCAGGGGGTCGAAGCCCCTCCCGAAATATCTGTAATTTTTCAAAGATTATAAATCATGGAACGAAATTTAAAAAAATAAATACATAAAAAACAACTCTGATTCGGTTGTTACAAATTTTACAATTTCGTACATATCAAAGCATTGTTTGAGATTTATCGTATTTTATTTAAGTTTCAATTTTCAAAACCTCGTGGTGTTGATAGTTTTTCAGCTTAATAACAGTAATGTATTACTAGTAAACAAAAATCTCTTCGGAATCTGTCAAATGACAACTCGAATACTCTCGCTGAAATCCATCAACCTGTTTGTAAAGCCAACAGTAATCACGAGCTCATCACAAAATTATCATGAAAGAATCGGCATTAATCGGAGTTTTCCACCAGTGTATTTACAGATTACTTTAAAAACGTGCCCTATACACTATACAGTATTTTTCAAAAGAAAGTTTTTATTTATGGACTCTAGCTTTAAAAAAATGGTTAGAAATTAGGGATGGGTCCTCGATACTTTAGATACCTCGATACTCTCGATACTTGGTAACTCTGCAATTAAGTGAGAATGTTAGTATTTTTGAACAAAAACTTGTAAGTGGACTGTTTACAGAACTAATTTTAGTTTTAATGTAGAGTTTAAAAATAATTATAGGCTATTGATGATATTAAATTTTGTCTCATTAAATATGCAGACTTAATTAATTTAGTTGGTATTACACAGTTCTCTCAAATTTTAATTTTTAATGTACCTATTTATTGAAACTGGAAATGTTGAAGGTATCGAGGAAAAAAATCATGTATCGGTATCAAGTATCGAGAAAGTCTGGGTTCGACCCATCCCTAATAGAAATCTCAAGAAATACAGTTTCAAAGACTGAGCTGCATTTTAATTTATTACAGTGTATTAATTATCATGATACAACTGTTTAGTTAGTAAAAAATAGTGCATCAAGTTACAAAATGCGCAAGGACATGGAGCTGAGACGACTTTACATTGAACCCCTCCCGAACAAAATTTCACCGTACGCCCATAATCCATGGTAAGCTATGTTTCTCTTGTGAACGAAGATGTGAAAAGTTGTTGGCTTATTTTTGTTGTCATATGATGAAGTGGGCCACCGTGTTTTGCGAAAAATCCTAGTAAAGTTTCTGATTATCATAAAGAAACATGTTGGCTTAAATTTGTTGTTTTATAATTATGACCTAATATATGCTTAATCCATGTTAAAGTTGGTGTGACTGGTCAATGCCATCTGGATTTTGATTTTCACCTGCAATTTTAGCAGCCTTGGTTGCATGTTACCAGTCCAACAAGCAGCTTATTTAGAGAGCCTGTACTAGAAAGTAATGTATAGGCTTAAGCCCTGTGTCACTGCCTTCTTTATTTCTTACAAGGCATGCTGTTAAATCTGGCAACTCCGCATCGGTAGTCCTATCAGCTATCAACGTGCATCATCACAAATTAAGAGTATTTCAGCTTAAAGTAATCCCATCATCAGCTGTTCTCAACTAGTTGAGAACATAGTAGAGAACAGCTGATGATGGTGAGAAGTCTCTCATTGAAACGATTGTCCTTTTGGTAGGTGTTTACTTACAAAATATGTGTGAAGACGAATATTCTTATTGATTGAGTTATCACACGGGCGGATAGACAATTCCCATCCACCACATAATCTCATAAAATCTCATTCTGGCACTTAATAATTACTAAAGTCTTCCATTCCTATCTGTATCACAGTCCATTACCAGAATTATGTAAAAGTAGAGACCCATGCTCAAAGTAAATATAATTTTTCACCTATAGAATGTTCTTCTTCAAAGTGTGTGTTGATATGGTTTCTAAGGACTCGTGTTATTCTTTTCAGGTTTTGAAGAATCTGTTGCAAGGATCTGTGACACCCAGAAGTGTCGCTGTCTCTACGCCTTCTTCCACCTCGGCTCTCCCACAGTTCAGTTTGTTTGGGACTCCCTCGCTTCCAAGTACTATATTTGGAACCCCTTCGTTTGGGCAGCCGACTTCCAGCTCGATATTTAGCAAATCCTCGCTAATTGCAGCACCTAAATTGGAGGTGTCCACTTCGCCTCAGAGCGCACAGACGCTGTTCTCTCCGGTGGCTCTTGTGACTGCTCCCACTTCGGCTGATACTTCCAAGCCAGGGGGTTTCAATTTTGGCACTCCACTAGGTTTCAAACCTGCGGAAACACCCACGACATCTGCTGTGTTCAGTTTCACACCTACAACTACACCAATTGCCGAGGCTGTGGAATCACCGAAAACAGAAGTCGCTGAAGAGGAGGGAGTCCCTTTCTTGCCGTCCGATCCAAGTCTGTCGTTTGCCAACTTAGCAACAAAAGGAGAAAAGCCTTTCAAGACTGGTTAGTAGTTTACTCTTTAATTCCATAAATTGATTTGGTATTGCAGTAAATGAGTATATTCATACAATTAGAGATACAGTTTATGATGAATAGCTCCAGGAATCCACAGAATTATAAATTGTAAATGTTACTTGAAAATAGCTCTTCATTATTCATTCCATTGTAAAAATATAAATGATGTTAAAAATCTTTGTGTTTGCTCTTAATTCTGAGAAGTATTCCATTTAAGTAATATATATATATTTAAATTTTGATGACATTTTGACATCTGGGATTGTGTTGGTAATAATGTTAATGACTACTAGGAATAGTTGGTGTCTATGTTGGCACAACTGAATAAGGAATGATAATGTCATCATTTCTAAAGTTTTATAAAATTTGCCCTTTATAGTTTATTTTCTTCATAATGCTACGTAGTTGTAAGAACTTCTCTGCCCGTACCTTAGGTACTATAGGAACAGTGGCATTTCTAGGGCGGGGCGGTCCGCCCCGGGCACCACTTACTACCACGGAGGCCCCCCAGTGATGCCCCACACTAATATAAAAATGTTTTTTACTCATCGGAATTTTTGTATGAAATAAAAAATATAGCATATTTGACGTGTTAGAAATAAAAAAAATTGACTCCAGTTACCAATGTTTTGGTCTCCGGCAGCGAGAGGTTACTAGGAGATGCGTAGTTGGATACTGCGCTGAAATGCATCATTCAACTGATGAAAAATAGAACATGTCTTAATTTCATTTAACATTGACAGAAATATTTAACAATGAGTTCATGAGTCAACCGTGAAAGGCCTCTAAAAGATGTCCTATGGGTCACGTGCAGAAAATGTATCATTTAATGTGTATGATGTTCTTCAAAAGTTCAAAGACTTTCAAGATTCAATTCCAAACTTACGTTTAACATATTAATTACTACAGGAAGTTAGTAACAGTGAAGTTTTCTAATATAGTAATATAGCGATGGGGAACCCTCTTTCTTCTTTTTTGGCAGAACTATATATGAGTTCATTTGAAAACCACATCACAAAAGCCTTCCCCATAGTATTCAAAACCTGGTACAGATACGTAGATGATATCCTTGCAGTGGTACAAGAAAAATTGGTAACAGATGCATTAAAATTATTGAATATGCAGGACAAATCCATTAAATTTACATTTGAAATAGAGAAGAATGGCTACCTGCGGTTTTTTGGACCTCAAAATTATCCGTAAGGACAAGAAGATAGAGTTCGATATAACTAGAAAGTCAACACACACAGATAATTACATAAAACAAGATGGTTTCAATCCCATAACTCACCAACATGCAGTGTTCAGTAGTCTCACCTGTAGACTAGTAAATACACCGATAACTAAAGAAGAATATGCAGCTGAATACAAGGATATTGTAAATACAGCTCACCACAATGGATTCACGAAAGATCTAGTAGACAGAAAGATTGGCAAACATGAAAGACAGAAAGATGTTAAAGACTAGCAAGTGCCCGTGGCTTCGCCCACAATAATTAATTGAAAAATAAAAATTAAGAGTATAATAATTATTAAAGCATTATATGAGGATCGTCCAGAAAGTAAGTTCCGTTTGGTAATAAAATTAAATTGTGTACAGATACAGAAAAGTTATTTATTGCACAAAATTCTACAACTCTTAAACTACTTTTCCATATAACTGCCGGAATTTTGCAGGCATTTGTCATAGCGTGGCTCAAGTTTTTGTATACCTTCTTCATAGAAATTTGCCGCCTGTGTCTTCAACCAGTTGGAAACAGTTTCTTTCAGCTCGTCGTCATTGTTGAAGTGTTGACCGCCAAGGAAAGACTTGAGATGTAAGAACAGATGAAAGTCGCTAGGAGCGAGGTCAGGGCTGTACGGAGGATGGTCAAGCACGTCCCAGCCAAATCCCTGTAGGAGGTTTTTCGTCACATTTGCAGTGTGTGGTCGTGCGTTGTCGTGAAGGAAAACAACACCTTTTGACAGCAATCCTCGGCGCTTATTCTGTATTGCGCGGCGCAATTTCCGAAGTGTCTCGCAATAAGCATCTGCTGTGATTGTTTGCCCACGCGGTAAGAAATCAATGAGTAAGATGCCTTTCCAGTCCCAGAATACTGTGCACATCATTTTTCGAGGTGTCAAGATTTGCTTCGGCTTAACCTTTGCTGGGGATGAAGTGTGCCTCCATTCCATTGATTGCCGCTTACTTTCAGGGGTGTCGTAAGAAACCCAAGTTTCATCTCCTGTGACTATCTGTGTCAGAAATTCTTCGCCGCTTTCAGCATAACGGGTCAAAAACTGAAGTGCACTACCCATCCGTTTTGTTTTGTGTTGCTCAGTAAGAATCTTTGGTACCCAACGTGAGCAAAGTTTACGAAATTTCAGTTTTTCGGTGACAATTTCATGCATTAGTGATCGTGAAATTTGGGGAAATTCCATAGCGAGAGCACTAATTGTAAACTTCCGGTTTTCCTGGATCTTGTCACCAATCGCGTGAACCAGTTCTTCTGTAACCAAAGATGGACGCCCACTTCCTTCTTCATCGTGCACATCACTACGTCCGTCATTGAACTGTCGGACCCATCTTCTCACCATTGAATCACTCATCGCATTTGGTCCGTAAACATCGCAAATTTGCCGATAAATTTCACTTGGTTTCACTTAGCCTCGCATTCAGAAAACGAATCACAGATCTGATTTCACAAGCGGCGGGATTTTCAATCAACACCGACATTGTAAACAAGCACAACAAAGCGTACATGACTGACAGCGATCTCCAAATGGCGCATGTTTCTTCTCCTTGATACAGAGCGTCTACCGCGCATGTGCGGAACTGCGATCGCAGCGCTGCAGCGGAGATAAATTGAAACGGAACTTACTTTCTGGACGTGCCTCGTATTTATTAACACTTGCTCGCGAATCTGTATTAATAAAAGGAAGTGTCTGTCTGCGATGCCCAGCGAAATCTACAGAACGCAGAGATGTGAAATTTTAAACATGGGTAGACTGAAGGGTCGGAAAATGTACCTCGAAGCCGGAATTTTAATTTTCGCTTTCGTTCGTGAGTTATGAGTGAAAAACTGGCAGAAAACGTGTATTTTTTTGCGTTTTCGAAGCATCAGTTTTCAGATACATTCCAATGTCAAATCAATTACAGTTGGCTTTGGCTATTTTTGTCATACCTTGGACATAAAACCATCGCGATCGCTTGAATGTTGTAGCTCACGCTGGTCGATTAATTTGTTTATAATGTCAAGGCACGCAAACATATGAAATTTTCAACCTACACCGAAGAGAATTATTATTATTATTATTATAAGAGGGATAATCAATATTGACCTAAATATGGTCAAATGTTGTTCGATTTGGACGAAACTCACTATACAGGGGTTTTCTGGGCCAAGGAACTCGAATCTGAGGTTGCTTTTACCAGGCGACGCTATCTAATCGTGGTATGTAATTCATGTGATTTAGATGTTAATAAATATAATGATTTAACTATTATGCTCTTAATTTTGAAATTTTGAAATAATTATCGTGGGCGGAGCTGCGGGCACATGCTAGTCATTCATAAACTAAACCATTAATAATTAATGAAACAGCTAAAATTCCGGCTTTAGAGTAGGCTACATTCCACAATTAGAAAGCGCCGCCTGGGAAAACGATCTCAGATTCGATTAAGCAGTTCCAAAGCTAACTGTGAACACCGATAATACCACTGCCTTCTAGACTGTATTACTCGTGTGTAATTCTCGAGACGGTGGTGGATAATATGTATCGTTTCTTAACTGTTTGTTGACAGATGAGAATGATGTGAATTTTATTTGATAAATTCAGTGTAATTTTCATAAATTATATAATTTTTCAAGGGAAGAAGTGGTTTGTTTGGATTTTCATTGTCCGCGATACTTTCAAGGTTAAACTATCAATATAAAATATAGGTGGTGCCTGCCATTATTAATTGACTCCAGGATTTTTAAGAAATTTACACTGGCAGTTTATTTAAAATGTTTGTGGTTCAGAGCTATGAAAATTGCAAGTAAACATAAAATTATTTGTTCATTGTGTTCATTTCACTTAGGCCTTTATAATAAAGAAACGGTTTTCCTAATTTTGTACTCTTCGTGAAAGTTTAGACTGCGAGAGATGAACATCACCGAGTATACCCGATGTCTCACGAGTGAGCATGCTGAATTGTATAAGAGTAGATGTTAGCACTTTGACCAGTAAAGAAGAAGATAGAAAATTCAACAATTTACTTACCACCCTTTGTCAAACAACAGTTTCAAGAAAATTCTCAAAGAACAAAACATAATTTTGGCACCAGAAAACAAACACAGTATTAGAAACTTACTAAAATCCTCGCTAAAAGACAAAATACCTAATACCAACAAATCAGGAATATATCAAATAAAGTGCAAGGACTGTGACCAGGTTTATATCGGAAAGGCAAAAAGAAAATTAAAAATCAGGACAAAAGATCACTTTGGGAACATAAAGAACCATGAAATAGATAAATCAGCAGTTGCAGCCCATTTTTGGATAAAAAACCATGACATTGAACCAGAAGCAAAATTGTTAATATCTGCAAGAGATCATGCGGAATTAATCAATTGGGAAAAAATCTTCATCCTCAAACATGAAGACGAAGCAATGCATTTTGAAATCCCCGCCTCAGTGAATTGATGAACAAATTCATCTTAAGAAAACCAGAGGGCAGTCAAGTAGCAACAGGAAAAAGCAGTAGTCAACATGGAATGAATAAAGAGGACTTAAGTGAAGTAAGTGTCACAAAAATTGACTCAATTCTTATATTACTATATTACGTTTAACACTAAAGTTGTTTTTAAATATTTGCATTTCAGTTGCAACTTGAGAAAGAAGTTTTTCAAAACTGATATTAATCAAAAACTATTTGTGCTCAACAGTGAGCCAAATCGGACTAAATGGATTAGCAATGTTATACATTGAGAACAATTTGGCTGCGAAAATAAACTTTCACGAGACAATCAGACAATTTTCTGATGTGAAATCCTATAAAAAGACTATTTTAAACGTGACTATTACGTATTCTGAATTAATATAATCCAGATTTTGCTAATTCATTATCTGACTCTCCGATTAAAATTAAAACTGTTGTTTGTTACCATACCATTTTGTTAAGTTTCTTTTTTTGTCATATTTAAACATAGCTTTTTTTTTTCCGTTTCATTACTTTGTGATTATGCACACATTTGTATTTTGCTAATCAGATAACTTAATATTATTGGACTAATGTCTGCTTGTATTTAATAAATAAATACATTAAATACAGCAAGAGTTTGCTCCCTTATTCTGTCTATTTTTTTTCGTATAGATTAGTCCATGGAGACAATCTGAAAGACAAAAAGGCTAGCCATAGAAAAAGAAGTTAAAAATAGTTGTGTTGGTAGCTTTTACTGGGAGGAGGGAGCCTCAAAAATAAATCCGCCCTGGGCCCCATGTGGTCTTGTTATAGGAGAGGAAGTATTGTGTTTGATCCTCACATGTGAAGTTGAGTTTTTAGCATAAGTACATGTTTTGAGGTTCCCTGAATAAAAAAATACTATTTTCAGAAACGTGTCTGTGAACAGCCTAGCTCCAGAATGGAAAATCATATAAAAAGAAAACTTTGTATTTGGGTTAGGCCCTTCTGAGGATGTACAACGAAGATTGGCGATGACTTTCTCTTATTTTGAAGGGGACTTCACATTAAGAACATTTCGTTTTTAGCTGTTTTCAACGATTTTCTTTAAATTTTGTGCATGGGGTGCATATAGTAAGAACTAAAACTTTTACAAAAAAACTTTTTTTTTTTTTTTTAAATTTAATTCTGAAGGTTAGTTATAAGGTACCCATTGTTTGTAGAAATTCAGTCTTGCCTGGTGAAGTTTTGAATCAGATTGAAAGAACTGAATAAGTGCTCTTTGCAATATGGCCTCTTATTTTATATCAGAATGCGAAGTGGCCATGCTTACAGTAAAGAAAGTTATGTGAGTGTATTATTCATATTTTATTTCAGTTGTGTATCCTTCGGGGTACGCCATAGTGTAGTGGTCGAGCTGGAAGGTTGCACCAATTTGCTATGCTGGTCTAGAATGGCAATTTCACTTCAAAATATGTATTCTTATAAAAGGGTGTTCACGAAATTTCGTAATCGCTATAATGAGGGACAAATAACGTTATTAAGATAGGAAATTTGCTGAGACAATAAAAAAATATCGCTTAATGCATTTTTATCATTATATCGGTCTTTGTTATATGGAAGTTCGACTGTACATCGTAATGTTACCATACCCAGGTAACTTTTCTAGTGTTGGCATTGCTGAACTACTATTTCTTTAGCTTATATTATTTCTTTTGGTTACGTATGGAGCTGAAACACGGAAACTTAATCCGAAAGTTTATCAGTGGAAGTGGATTTGTCATGGCAGAAAGCAAGACATTCAAAATTAGAACCAGAGGCAGGTCACGGAAATTAAAGAAAGAGGCCTACAAGATATGGATTGGAAGAAAAAATAAACTTGAGGCACAGAAGGATGTTGTAAACATTGTACTATATAAAAATAAAATATATTTGTTTTGGTATGGAATTTTGTAGTAAAGAGAGGAAACGACTAGTTTTAGTGAGCATTCACACTGAAGTAGCATAGCATGCGAATCGCACTACCTGGATGCAGGCTGCACATGAGTTGCATGGTTCACAGTTTTGCATTCATACCAAAGTAGCGAATGTGATCTGCAGTTTAACATACATTATATATTTTCATTTGAACAATTGAGAAACCCATTTAAAGTAATGTAATTTACCTAATGAGGATACAGTTTCAGCAATCTTAATCCAGGCTTTTTTCATACTAGTTTCGATTACAATATCGTATAGTCTATGCATGTACAAATTGTATGTTAAATAGCTCTCTTTCCAGCAGTTTTCATGACATCTTTGCCATAATCTACCGCTACACAAGCGAATATGTGTTGAATTTTCTTAACAATTAGAAAACAGCTGAAAGGGCAACTGTACGCATGCGTCATCCCGAGTAGCGTTGCATGAAATAAGTCCAGATCTATCTGAAGAAATGAATGTCGCACTTTGCGAGCTGCACTGTTGCCACGCTACTTTGGTGTGAAGACTTGAACTTGTTTATTTGGGATTTAAAATGAGTAACGTGCAGCGTGCATCCAGGTAGCACGTCGCAAGTGGCATGCTACTTCGGTCTGAATGCTCCCTAAGACTTGCATTCACATATCAATTTTATTTCAGAACCAAACAAAAACTTCTCGTGGGCCGGTGCTGGATCCCTTGTATTTGGCTCTACTCCCAAATCGACCGAAAGAAAAAGTCTGAAAGAAGAAAATGGCAATGATTCAAGTGGTGATGAAGGAGGAGCTGACGATTCAGCAAGTAATGTTCATGATCCTCATTTTGAACCAATCATTCCTTTGCCGCCTCCAGTTGAGGTGAGAACTGGTGAAGAAGAGGAAGTCAAAGGTTTGTGAGATTCATAATAATGATAATCTGTGTCGGTACATACTTTTGTTCTTTAATAGATATTGTGAATAGGAAGTCAATTCAAATTTTAGTTACTCCTATTTTGATGTAGTTAGGTGCTTTGGGAATCCAGTCCTATTCATGACAATAAAACAAATAGAAGCTTCCTTCATGAAGGAAAGAGAGGTATAATTATTATAGATCCTACCAGCCCAAGTATCAAAGATGGTAATTGCATAACAGTTTCCTTGCTAGCTGACAGTCAGGGAAGGGAGGGTTCAGTTAAATAACTCAAAATATTGCGAGTTTTACTTTTTTCACAGTATGCAATTTAAATTATTTCTTTCTTCAGTTGAATTTGTTTGCGTTATAAATATAAAGTGAATTTAATAAACGAAACTAATTTGTATTTGTTCAACTTAGGATTATCTTCTTTCCTTCCGTGTAACATCACAAATGAAATCTTGCCACAGCTCGTAGTTTTAAGTTTCCTGCATTTAGTCTGATGGTCGGAGGGCGGATTTTTGCATATTAGCGTGTTTTATTCCCTATGAGTAAAACACATGAAAATAACGGAAAATGCGTTTCATGCATATTTAGGGGTGAATGCATATTTCACTAATATCTGCATATATCTTCTTTGCAATGTTTAAAAATAAAAGTGTATAATTTAGTTAACTTTTTTTTGTGACGTTAAAAAAGAAATGTTAAGTTTGCTGCCTTATAACATTTATTTCCAGGAATCAGAGCAGGTAGACTCAAGTCTTATGGGAAGGGGTAGGTTTCCTGTCCACAGAACATTCAGGAAAACAGAAGACGGAAGTGAATTTCCATTTTGTTGGAAGATCCGTGGTCAAGCATCATAAATCATAAGCTCCGAATAAAAGAGAAAATAAAATAAAGATCGGGAATTTCTGTTTTCTGTTCTTGTTTATTGTCATTTGTGAAGTCTCAGGTTCTGAGCAGAGCCGAAAGAAAAACCCAGCAAATCATCTTGGCTTAAACAATCCTACGTAACCACAGATGAGAAAATAGTTATCTGTTAAGTATGTAATATTTAAGTTTATTGACATTTTGTTATGATTTCCAAACATTAATACCACCTTCAATGAAAGTTTTTAAAAATAAAATTAATAATCAATAAGTCACTGTGTGGTCTTGCAATGACCAAGGAATCAAATTCGATCCTTAGCAAGGGTAAAACCGTATTCATGGTATTCAAGATATTTAGAATTTTTTGGGTACTTACAGCTTGCTACTTAATGTAAACTCCCTGCCATCTTAACACAGGTTGTGGTTCTGAGCAGTGGCCATGAGTAATAACGTTACTCATGTGCTACTTCTTTATCAAAGCTCCTCAGTTTATGTCACGATGCTGAGCGCACCCCGTTCCAGATCTCCCTACCCTTAGACCTTCAGGTGGTCACAATAACCTCATGTAACATATGTCAATGTTTGTTTTCAGTTTTTTGCCATCGAGCCAAGTTGTACAGATATGAAACGGCTACTAAAGAATGGAAGGAAAGAGGTGTTGGTGAAATGAAGATCTTACACCATCCAGATAAAAACAAGTATAGGTTGATTCTTCGTAGAGAGCAGGTAATTTCTGTGGAATATCAAAAATCATTACTGTGTTGATTTTTCCTTATCGCAAGTGTTATCTACTTATAGGTTGTAACGTTAAAAACAAAACTTATGTTGGTGTCTCAACTTAAGTTGAGTTTCTTTGCTTTTTTTAATGAATATTAATTTATTTTTAAACTTAGACGCCACAGTAAGCATCCAAGTTCATCCACTTGCTAAGGTTAATATGAAATTCCCGTACTCAGATATCCGTACATGTGCTTTTCTCTGTTCTTATCATTATCAAAGAAATTGTTACACCAATTTATACATCTCCTCGCATAACACAGAACCTCATTCTACACTGGCCCCTAGAATTTGTATTTACCTGCTGAAGATGTTCCCCATTTGTTGCCACACATACTTCCCATCTTCTGACGAACTCATGCAAGTTCTTCAGCACTGATGCCTTATGTGTGAGGATTGCTTGGACCCCAGAAGTCTGTTAAGTCTGGGCTACCATGGAGGTCACAAGTTCTTGATGGCACATTATCTCTATGAGCTGAAAATAAACTGACAAGTGTTCCTCTTACATTAGTTCGTCAGCAAATGTGTAAAAAATATTAGTTCTGTAGCATGCATTGTCAATTCATAAATAATTGGCCCAGTAATTCGGTGCCCATTCACTCCTATTCTTTCATCGTGTAAGGGTGTTTCATTTATAAGATCTGGTTTTTCTGAACTGTAATATTTAATATTTTTTTAATAAGTGTATCCATTCGAATTAAACCATGCCTTGTCAGAAAAGAACATTAGTTTAGGATCGATTTCCTCTGAATTCACTTTCTGTAAAACTTCAGTTTCCTGTGCCATATGAGGGGTGTGTTCCAATCTAGCGCCTCTCTCTTCCAGTTTTTCTGCTGTAAGCAAAGAACAACATGCACAATTAAATATCACACTGAAGAGAGTTACTGAAACACTGAAATATCACAGTGTCATGGTACTGAAAGCCTCATAGAGTCATAGGATAACAATAACAATACACTCAGCTCTGTGTATTGGCTGGTGCAGCCCGTCCCACGAGATGCTGTACAAACTAGTGCTGGTAAGAATAAATAAAATCCAAAAATAAATTGCCTAACGCCCCCCAAAGAAATAATGTAGTATTTTGTACCACTTCAGCCGTATAAGTAACACTGAAGAAAAGGGTTCAGCCTTCAATTCAAAAATACTTGAAGATGTGAATTTAGGACGTATACTAAATGTGCCAATATTATTAAGAATTGTGTGGCAATTTTGGTATTTTCTTTGATTCTGTATTGAATTTGAGTCACGGTGTGAAATCTTAAAAAAAATGGTGGAGGAAGAAATTTTTGAATTGGGTTGAGTTTTGTATTTTGAAACTGAAAATTTGTATATTGAATAAATACGTAGTCCGCCGCCGTGGGTGAGTCGGTAGCACGCCTGCCTTCCCCTCCGACGGCCCGGGTTCGATTCCCGGCCGGGTAGGGGATTTTTCAGTAGTGAAAGATCTCCTCCCCGGGTTCAGGACTGGTTAGGTTAAGTCTTAGGTTAAGATAATGCACATTGTGCGCGATTCCTTAATTATTATAAATTCAATGTACATGCATAAAATGTAGGGAATTTCATTTCTTTGGAAAATTGTAAGTAATTGTAAGTTATTCAAATTAAAGTGCAGAGCCACATAAAATATATTATGCTATAAATATAATGCTAAGCTTACCTGTGCTTGTTCTTTAGGCTTTGTTGATGTTGTTTTCCTAGGAATACAGAATAAAGGAATATTGCAGTGTTTCCAATGTACTGTACGTTTTATTTGTTGATTTATAATGAAAAAGATTGTTCCCCCAAGGAAATTTTGTAGGAAGAGGAATTTTTTAGTTCAAATCGTCAGTGGGTGGGGAAAAACACCCACCCCCCATGATTTGGCACCCTAACCTCTGTCATCCGATACTTTGATGCCAGATAATATGTCACTTTTGGGGAGAAGTTTCTTCCCTGCAGCGTGGAAAGATGTCATCTCTAGGCAGTCAGCTGAAGTTTAAACAAGGCCATTATTATTAATATTAGATGGAAATCTACAGTTACGTGTTGATATCTGTAGCAAGATTGAGATCGGATACCTTTTAGTGAAGTTTAGTGTGTATATTTCCGATCTCAATCTTGCTACAAAGGTCATTATTGTTATCCTTGCCTGGAACAAATGTTACAAATGGGGATTACTACTTCAGTTGCTGTATAAAATAAACAGAAACACAGAATAGTTGGAACAATTTTGAATAGGGAGTAAAAACAGTTCCTTACAGATTAAAAAATAAATTATATATGTAATATATTTATATAAACTGAATGTATTGTGTAATGTCGTTTATATTTGGTAGCATTGTTAGACAATCATGGAGCTGAGATAGCCCGGAAACTTCCTTGCAGTTCAGGCTCAGAAGCACTATGACCATGGTCAGCTAGATTGGATGTATCGAGAATGGGCGATGCTATTGTACTAACGACTATTTGTTTACAGGTTCACAAAGTGGTCTGCAATCAGCTGATTACGCCCGATCTGACACTGAAGCCCATGAGTACGTCAGACAGAGCTTGGTGCTGGGGTGCATTAAATCATCTGGAAGATGGTGAACCAAAAGTTGAAGAATTAGCTGTGAGATTTAAATACCCAGAAATTGCACAAGAATTCAAGGCAAAGTTGGAAGAATGCATTGAACAAGTGACAAAAGTGGCAGCTGCAGCATCCGTGCCCAAAGGTGAACGTTTGTAATATTTATACATTATGCAAGTTGGGGAAATGTCGCCAATGGCCGGTCCTTGTTGAAGTACATTGAGTAGTAACGTCAGTGACTGGTCATTAACGACAGCCGATGTTGATGATAACAGTGCAGCAGTTGGCAAGCATGTGCTCTTAATATTTCTGTCCATTGAGTTGTTAGTTCAAGTTGTGGTTCTGAGCAGTGGCCATGAGTAATAACAGAAGATAGGTTAGGTTAGTACAATGGCCAAGGTGAGTAATTCAGGCAAAGTGTCAGGGAAGTTTGTGTTGTGAAAACGAGTATTAAAATGTTCTGTTTAACACAAAAGGAAACAAATAGTACTATGATGTGCTTATTTTCAACATTTATCCACATTGCCCAATTAAACTGGCCATTCATGTCATGGCCTGCACAATGTGTATAATGTGCTTATTTCATATGAAGTATACAAGATTGCCCTAAGCTCTTTGGTCTGTTATGTAAACTGCCGGCCATTGACGTTATTGGCTATAAATAAACATTAGTAATGAGAAATGATGTTAATGCCTGGACAATAACATTATTTTGAACTTTTGATTGATTGAAGGTAACCTAAGAAATAATAACTAATTTTAAATAATATTTATTGTTCTAAACTTCTTTTAGTGACTGCTCGTAGCTAAAATTAGTGGGGTGCTGCTCCAGAAAATGTTTAGCCTTTGTTTTAGACATGTATAAAAGGAAACATAGATGTACAAAAAGAAAATTTATTCAAAAACTTGATAAAACCCTAAAAGAACAAAACCAAAAATTTTTACTTACTTTAATCTAAATTGTTACAGTTCAACCTTGATCTATTCGTTTAAAAATGGAATCTATTCTTCTTGTTTTAATTTCTGCGAAAAAAAGGTCAGTAATTTTCTCCTTGATCTGCCATGTTTAAAGTTTTCTGTTAAATAAAAGAACCAAAAAAATTAATCAAATAAAATAGCTGGAAGCAGGATAACAATGTAATTCTATGCTTTATCACATTAAAGAATATGGTATATGGTTTTTAGGCACAACACACGTGGAGTAAAAAACTTCCACCAGTACACAAGGGTCGGGTGCTTCTCTCTCCCTCCCTATGCCCACATGCACTCAAGTCAAACACACCACCGCTGGAACTGTAAAGCACACAGTTCTTTTCTCTTTTTAATGAACTGGGGGATGGCTACTGATATTAAGCTTAAGGGTTATATATTGTACAAGTATAAATAAAGAATTAAAGAAAAAAGTACTCGTTATATGAAATGTTATCGATAACATCAAGTGGAAATACAGGATGCTGCAGTTTCACCACAGTGCCTATGCACAAGCCGCCACTGACTTCTTTCAAGAGGACATTGTTGTAAATCTAAAGAATAAGGCAAAATTTTTCAAAAAGCATGAGAGAAAAAAAGCATTTTTCGAAAATTTACTACTTTTGGTAGCTGATATTTCAAAAGCTATTGTGAATAGGAAAAAAATGAATGTTAACAATGTTGCAGGAAATTTTGTCAGCTTCCATGTTTGATTCAAAGGTAACTTTTTCGCTGCGAGATGTAAGCTAAAAATGAGAAACGTTACCTCCTACATTCCCCCTGCTCACCTCACAGATCTGGGGACTTTTAATATTTTTATCTCCTAATTTGTCCAAACACAGCCCTGAAGTCGACCTCTTTCTTGTGAAGTGAAAATACTGAATTATAATAAAATGTGACCCTAGCATTGCAAGAGCTTCACATTTCACTTCCGTTTATCGTTTGCCTGCACGACCGTAATAACTAAGTTTTTAAAACTAGGTATTTAAATTTTGAAGAAGCAGCTTGGAAAATGTGTCTCTTCAAGAAGAATAAAACAAAGCTAGGCATATAATTCCTTTTGCTCTTTTGTTCTGAGTTTCCATACTCACTTTAATTTTATATTTCCACATTTATCTTAGGGTGGTATTCCAAAAAGCAACAGATGAAAACTCCCGATGAGCTGTACTAGTTGAGACTGAAACTGTTTACACATCTGCATGGACAAAGACTGTTTGTTTTTATTTGTGCTCCTGCAGTACACAGTCTGTCCATGACACATTCTGAGCTCTGGTGATAGCCTCACGCATTCAGTAAAAGCAGCAACGGTGCGAGTATGTGCAGCCAACAGCCTATAAATACGCGCCGAAATCCAGCTGCTATATCAGTCGACAGCAAGACCTCGCCGAGGAAACTCCGAAGCAGAACTCACCGCTGATGATGCCTGCCGCAGTTGTGGGCGAAACGTCCGGAAAGCAATCCGATGGACCACGGCAACAGAGCCCGGAAAGTTTTAACAATATGGACACCGGCCGTGAAAGCCTACATCATGTTATAATAATGCTTTGTCTATGTCACTATGTTCTAATTTCCTTAGGCATTTAGGTCACCTGGTGGAACATTTTGGAATCATTCGATTGAATTACTAGTTGGAGTGATAAATAAGGATTGTCGATTTACTATCATGCTAGTAACTTTCACTGCATTTTGTTTAGAATCTCCAAGTCTAGTCGCCCATGCAGATTCAGAAGGCACCGATGAGGATTCAGAGGATGAAGATGCCGAGGATGATGTTGAAGACGAAGATGAAAATGAAGATGATGAAGAGGAAGACAGCGAAAAAACAGTTATGTTTGAGAAAAGGGTCACTTTGCTGATCCAAGATCCAGGTTCTACTGAATGGAAAAACCAAGGCTTGGGCGATCTGCAAGTGGTTTATGATCCAGATATTTATGGTGCACGGATTTGTGTGGAACAGGATGGAACTGGCGACCAGCTTTGTAATACAATCATTTCCCTGAATATGACAATGGAGGTAAGAGAAGTACACTACCAGCCTTTTCTAAGAGTGGAAGAATAATTTTACACTTAACATAATAACGAGTTATTAATTAGCATGGCACCAACTGATTTGAACAAATTATTTTGGAAGTAGGCCTATTTCAGTGTATTGTAATGAACAGTAGCCAACCACAAGCTATTTTTTGTTACCATAGAAATTAGTGCAACGATTAGTTAAAACCAGAGGGGGGGGGGGAGTTTGAAACACACATCCCCCCCCCTCCCCCGTTGATTAAATAGAGTAATAAAGTAATTCTGAATATGTATTAATTAATTTCATTATTGTGATATATCACTTTTTTTTTAAATCTGCTTATAAATTACTTAATATGAGTTTAAAGCGTGGGAAGCTTAAAACTCGTTATTGTGCATCTTAATTTTTAAAATTTTCCTGGGGAGGACCCCCAAACCCTCTCTCCCTGGAGGGTATTCCATTCCCCCCATATGGTCGGCCTGTTTACGCCTATGGTTAAAAGACAAAAAACCAAAACCAATGAGTCTCATGAAAATTCAAATTATGTTCATAACTTGTGTATGTTGAGACATCCAACTACAGAAATTTCTACTATAATATTTTATTTTGTAATTACAATAATAAATGTAAATAACTCAGTGTCTGCTGTAAGGACAGACTCCTCCATGTTTTCTTCTTACAATTCAGAGCTTGTTACAGTAAATTTGCTCACACCACTGGAAAGTCTCACCTTGTTATAACGGGTGCGGCAACATAACTTCCTTTTTTCAAAACGCAATAAAACCCATTTTAGGAAACAGACTTTTTGTTTTATTTTTTTATAATGTAGGTACATATCTAAAGTTTTGTTTTACACAGTTTTGAAAATCATATCAGGTAAGTGACGCCCCCCATTGACCATACACTGAATAAGCCGATTTCTGGCGTTTGTCATGACCCTTACCGGCATAGCAGCGGGTATGTTAGCAATTTCTTCCCGGATGTTGGCCTTCAGGTCTTGTAGGGTCCATGGACGGTTGACATAAACACGGGATTTCAAATAACCCCACAAAAAATCGCATGGGGCCAAATCTGGGGAGCGGGCAGGCCACTCCAAATCGCCCCGTATTGAGATGAGGTGCTCCGGGAAATGCTCCCTCAAAACTGCCATCGATATCCTTGAAGTGTGAGCCGTTGCTCCGTCCTGTTGGAACCAAGTGTCCCCTAAATCCAATTCATCAAGTCGCGGGAAAAAAAAATCCTCCAACTTGTTCACATATCGAACGCATGTTTACGCAGAGAACGCTGTGGGGATCGCAAGATTGAAGCTTTCACTGTCTCAATGTTCTCAGATGATCTGATGGGCCGAGGGACTCCAGTTCTTCGTCTTGTGACACTCGCGGTTTGTCTGAACGTAGTGACCCATGTAACAGGGCCCAACGGGGCTACATTAAAGCGATTTTGGAAGGCGACCACAGAACATCCGTTTGAAAAGTAGGCCTCGTCGGCAAAGGCACACTCCTCACTGTTCCAACGCATGATGGCGGTTGACGTGGAAGGAAACAAAACTTTAGAACCACACCAGTCAAATGAGACCACTTTCGCCCCGCAACGACCCTTACAGCCTGAATGGCTTGCATTTCAAAAAAGGAAGTTATGTTGCCGCACCTTGTATTAGTATAGCATAGCATAATATTTAGGTGTCAAGATACTTGTCACTCTCTGGCTTGTCAGTCAGATCTCATTCCATATAAATCCAGCTGATTTCAACCTCGACACTTTATTCTTGAAAATAGAGACACAGTGGAGAGTTGAAATTTTCCAAGCTAGAATCGTACAATGCCAGGATAATTATATTTCTTATATTGCATAATTATTTGGTTGTGTTGTTTTGTATTGTTAAATTAATTAGAGGCTAAGCATTCTAATCTTGTTCATAGGTGATTAAACGTGATTGTGTTTGGTCCGGAGTGGATTATACAAAAGAGCCACCTGTACAGAAGACATTCAAAGCAAAGTTTTCTTCTGAAGAAGCTGCAATGGAATTCTATAACACTTTCCAAGAGGTATTTACAATTTATGCCTAACTTTCATACACATTCAAATAATAATAGTCTGTATTATGTAGTGTTACACTTTGAAACTCGTAAAGAGTATGTACTTCTCAAGATTGGAGAGCCGTCTTAATGCGCTTCATACATCGTTAGCATGAAAAAGAAGGGAGCGTTCTGTTGTCTGGTATATATTTGTTCAAATTATCTTACACCCCTTTTATTCTTGAAATGTAAAACTGCTGCCCTACGCTACACCTACTGTAGCCTATTGGAAGCTGGAGCTACTGTAGACTGTTATCTATTATTGCAACTTGCATCCTTAATACCGGAGTTGTTCCTATATTGTTTAAGAGGGCTCGAACAATCCTTATTTATAAGAATGAAAAAGATATAAAAAGGAGAGGAAGGTGCCAGAGAACTTACCAATTGGCAGGAGAAGCTGGTCTTCAATTGGTGCTGGCTCTGGTATCATAGAAACACATAAAAAGAAAGCACAATAAAAACGAAAATTTTCGGACAAACTTTGCCCTTTGTCAATCACTTAGAGAATGGAGCTCTTCAAGCTCCATTCTCTAAGTGATTGACAAAGGGCAAAGTTTGTCCGAAAATTTGCTCTTAATAAAATAGTTCGGTTCAAACCGTACATTTTTGTAGCTATTTTCGTGCAGAGAAATTTAAAAACACGTTTCTGAAGCAGATCTGTGTATGAAACAAAATTAATTTGATCAGATTTTCCTGATGCATAATAACTAAGTGAACTAATTAAACCGTTACAACAGATGTAAATTGTAGGCGTTTAAGACGGCTGTGTGAATGCTCAATCACGCCATCTTGGAATGAACTTGCCACAGTCCCCTCCCAATAACTTGGTTAGACCTGCTGAATGTGCGTTCATTTATTTATTTATAACGGTTATACAACACGTACGTGAGGACAAGAAAGTCGTGTGCTAGAACAAAACAAAAATTTCGTCAAAAGTTACATGTAACTTACAGCTCTGATAGGATTGGGGCGGTTACAAACAGAAATTAATGTATTAAAAAAGAAAACGCCTCTGAAGTGGGCAGCCAACATTGCAAAATGAGAGTAATTTTTTATACTCGTTAATATCTTCTTGTTAACTGTCTATGACTTTCTTAAATGCTAATATTAAGCCTAATTTTGTTCAGATGTATCGATCTTTTCAAAATAAATATAACATTTTTCAACAATGGTGCATGTCATAAAAAATATTTTTAAAAGTACTATTGAGAACACTGGAATATACACAAATCCTCATTCCTTTTCTTTCCGTGGCGGGTAAATCTCCACGTGTTATTGTCACATGCTCGGCGGAGTGGTACTTTAGAGTTTGTTTACATCTACTTTGAACTTAAAGTGAAAATAGTATACATTAACTCATTCCTTGCTTTAAATTTATTTTTATTCGTTTTGTTAATAAATAACACAAATCTTTTTGACTGGCCCTTTACTTAGTTATTCTTTCCTTCTGTAGCAAGATTGAGATCGGAAATATACACACAAAACTTCACTAAAAAGGTATATTTACCCAGAATGATCATTTCAATGGGTCTTCCCGCCATCATCAGCTGATTACGACTGGCCCTCGGGCCAGTCGTAATCAGCTGATGATGGCGGGAAGACCCATTGAAATGATCATTCTGGGTAAATATACCTTTTTAGTGAAGTTTTGTGTGTATATTTCCGATCTCAATCTTGCTACAGATTTGAACACTTCACTGTAAATTTCCATCTAATATTTATATTGATATTCTTTCCTTCTTCAATTCAACTTCATTATTCTTCGATTCGTCTTTCTGCTTGCTTTAGCCATTCTTTTCTCTTCTACCCTAATTCATCTCTTGCTTTACACCATACTCAGCACATATTAGACGCTGGCACCAAAATCCTTGGATTATGGCCCGTCACATCAGTGAAAACTAGTCGGCCTTTACAACCTCCTACTTGGTGACTTGGCCCCCTGCCCCCCCTCGAAGTTGTAACTCAAACTATTCAATTTGCTCAGGCTATTTAAGTCAGGTCGCTAGGTGAAAATCAGCTGACTTAGCCTTACTATGTGTAAAAATTGTATCTACTTCCTTTTCCTCTCTACTTCCTGTTACCCCAATTATTTCCTTTCCTTTACTATTTACATCTATCCCTTGTCAAATCAAGACCACCTAGATAGCGTACTTCATATCAGTCTGGTCACATACACTATTCTATATACTAACTGTTTAGAATTATGATTTCTTAATTTTAGCCACAAGCTTCAATTTCTTTAAATCAAAACAAAGGTTTCTACGAGTGCTGTGGGTCTACCTCACGTACAGTCGGTCAAATAAAAAACGTCGGGACTCGTATGCTGTTAAAATTAAAGTTTTGACGCATTAGTTCACAAGTTTCCTATAAAAAACACAAAATACAGGTCATTTTCGGAACATATGAGGCCATGCGGCAGGAGGGAAAATATGAACAAGGAGGGAAAAAATGAAAATCGCAGAAAGCGCAACACACGATATTCAACTTAATGCATTGTCATAATTCATTTTGCTTTGTGTCATCGCCACATACAAATGCTAACGTGAGAGAAAGTGTAGTTAGGGCTGTAATTGACCTGCATTTTTCGGTCTCTGAAGCAGCGAGAAGGTTCCATATTTATGAAAGAGCAGCTCAGAGGAGGGAACTTGACTATAATGCGACCGGAAGTTTTCATAGCAAACGTTGATCTGGCCGGACGCGTATTTCGATGCTAAGATTGGTTGCAGAAGTTGAGCGTAAGTTATTGATTTTGCACTAGAAGTACCGGTATTATAAAATAAAATCTTAAAAAAATGCTCCTTGAATAAACATATTCCTCGCGAATCTATTAATTATTAATATTATAAAAATTTGCAACCAAGAATATGGCGGATTTGAGGCATATAGCCACAGCCTTCTATACATGTTTGTTTTGGAACAAAACTGACTAAATAATCAAGAAAATACATGGATAGACAAGAGGCGTGTGTGAACCTAACCTTAAATCTTCCTGTACATGCGCATATGCTCGTTCGTGATACTTAATCAAATACCGCCCGACGTTTTTTATTTGACCGACTGTACATTCAGGTTAGACAGTGCAGTAGTCCTCCATAAATTCCTAGAGATGCCGTTGTTCTGCCTCCACATTAACAGTCTAACTCCTTCCGTCAAGTCTTGGTTCTGGAAATGCTCACAATATTATTGTCATGCTGTAATGTGTAGATTAGACATCGTAGACTGTTGCAGGTTCATTTTCCATTTGGAGTCGTCTCTCGCCTATACTTGGCGACAAGCGTTGTGCCTTCCTTTGTGTCCAGCTTAGTTCTCTCTGCTCCAGTCCTCTCTTCTTACCCCCCTCCCCCCCCCCCCACCTCCCAATGTAACGCAAATGTGCAGGTTTAACATTTGACTGACTATAAGACTTTCCTATACACACTTGAAAATGTATTCTCCTTTTTCTTCCATTTCTACCACGTTACACGACACGTTGGTTTTTAGAGGAATTTTTTCGAAAAGAGATTTCAACATTGGACATTATAGCCAGTACATTTCTCTGAAAATGATACAGAAATACGTCGTTCTACGTGATATATCGTAATAAGCGATGTACTAAGCGATTTTTTTAATATAAAGTTTATATATAATTTAGACCATTAGATTTTGTTGTTATACCCAATAGGTTATTATTAGCAATGTCGTTATAAATGGTTTTGACTGTATGCACCATAAACATTTATTTAATTAAATATTCGCATCTCCAAGCAGATACAAGACAGACCCCAACCTAATTTTAACAGGAGTCTCTACATTGTACAGCTTACCAATTTTCCCTGTTTTAATGTATCATTTTTTCTCAGTTTCTGCTGATAAAAATCCCTATATATAGATTTCTTCAGCTGATACTCTCAACTCTATGGCTCTTCCATTCTTAAGATGGGCCGTTGATATTGACCAGTCATGATGGTTTATCCTATTACTGTAAAATAGGAACAAAAGGATGCGATTTTATCTGATAACCATCAGCTTGTTACTGGAAACATTAGGTGTCAGCATACATTGACTAATACATCACATGCTGCCAGTGAACAGAACAAAAACACAAACAACATAACTTGTTTGGAAATTGAAGTAACATAAATGTGCATTGATTGAAAATCACAATTTTGATTCGGTCCAAGCCAGATGGTATGATCTTATTCTGTTCTGATGTTAGTTTATCAGAATTAGGTTCACTATTTCTCAAAGCAGTTCATCAGTCATTTAGTATGCTGTGATCTCACAGTTGAATTGATTTTAAACTACACGCTTAAGAAAGTAATTATTATTTATATAATCTGTTGCATTTTATTTACTAGGTTAGATTAATTGAAATTTAATTCCTTTGGTGTTGTATATTTTGCAGGGGAAAGATTTAGCAGTGCACTCTGAAATTCTGGAAGTAACAAATCCAGCTGATATATCTCCTGAAGAAGACTGATGTGTTACGGTGTTGGAGGTAAGCAATTCAGCTGTACACGCCTTTTAACAATTAAACTTCAACCCATGTCCTTTCGAATAGAAATGTAGTCACATAATATGAACACCTATTGATGACAAGTAAATAAACTTTTTATAATATATTACGTGGGATTTTTTACAGTGAAGTGGTACTATAAACTTTTCCTTGGAACAGAATTTGGATACAGCCATTTATAAATTTGTTGCATTAGTAAGAGGAATCATTTTTAATACAAATTTTGGTATCGAAACTTAAATTTCAGAAGAAAAAAATAATGCAATGAAATTTTAAAAAGTTTAGAAGTGAGCAGGTCCATTAAATAGTTTCCATAGAGAAGGTACCTAAGTGCAGGGAACACAACATAGCTTATCAGGTCTGAGATTCATCTACCCTCAACACTTCAAGCAGGTACATATTGTACAAGGAAAATCAAAGCTTTAAAATTAATTCATTATCCATTCATTATAATAATGAAAGATAATTATTGTTACATATTCTTTTAAATAGACCCAGATTTTGATGACATGTCAACTTTTAAGTGATACATCATGGATGTTGCCCACATTACATTACTCGTGTCTACATAAGACTGAATCTGTCTCGCTCCACTGTCTCCACTCGTAACTATGTAAAATGTGACAGGCTTACTTTAAAGCTGGACCTAGAGCGAATATATCTATTTATCCACTGTCTCACAAGACACTGAACAAAGTATGTGTTCAGTTCTCTAAGCTTTATGCAGAATTACACTTTTAAATGACTGTCTTTATACACATTATCGAGAGTTCGTTCTTTGGTCTAGTTAATTTACTACGCAAATAATAAATCCACATAAATAATTATAAACAAACCCTGATAGTCCAGTATATAGTTACAATCCACCTTGCATTAATTAGGGTAAAAGATTTTTCTTTCTTATATTGTTTGGTATTGTAAGAGTAGTGTAAATCTAAGTTTTCGACCTAGGACAACTTTCTGTGAGCAAAAAACCTCGAAATTTACGCACTTTTTTCAGTTTATCGGAAAAATCTCCTAGATATCAACTCCTCGCAAACATTCGAAAGAGCATAAAATTTCCTGTAAAATGCACTGGTCAAACTTCAATTTACGTGTAGTATTACAGGTACTACAGTACTTGGAATTTTTAAAAAATACATTAATAGGTGTGTATTGGCCCATTTTATCGATTTATGGCAGTTTATGTAGTCCATTATGCGTTTTAGTTATGAATGACCATACATAACGACCAGATAACATAGAAAGTTTAAAATCCGTTTAAAATTACGTAACTTAGGTGTAAAAAATATATTTTTGAATTCCTTTTCTTTAAGCGAGGTCTACTGTTCACAGTAGCATACTGCCCGTGTAAGGTAAATAAATCACAGAATTGCTTAATTATAATGCCACTTTGTGATTTTATTCGTATTTAGGTTGAAAGGTGGGAGAAATGAGTCAGCAAATGTTGTGATGAGAGGAGGGGTTCTGTCGGTCTGTTCGTCTTAAATAGGCTAGCGGACAGTGGACACAAGGGAAGGTCTATCTGCAATATATTGTAATACCACGGAAACTTACTCCAGTGATTACAGTGTCATCTGAGCAGTATGTAGACGCAAGGCCCTCTCGAGTGGATCGAGACAAGGATGATACACTGAAACTGAAGCTATGGTTTGTTCAGCACGATCCGTTTCCCATAACAGACTCTATAATGTTAATAAACAGTGGAGTAGTAGGTGAAAAGCAGGGTAATTGTCAATGATCCCAAGAAGTAGGCAAGACCTGTATGGCAAAAATGATTGGTAAAAACTTCAAAAGCCTACACTTGAAACGAAATGATAAAGTAATTACACTTGCTGATGTCACGAACACCTTGAAGACTGGTTTCGAACAGGTGACCACTGTTGATGCATTGATATTGTTTCACAGAACCTGCATCGCAAAGACTTGAAGAGGTTAAACACATTATCTTCAAGAGCACTCTCGACTTCATTAAATTGACTACTTACTAGTTATCCGGCTTTTAGGTGGACATTCCACCCATTGTCAGACAACGGGCGATATGTATAAAAAGAAGCAATTACTTCCGAGAATTTACTCGTGAGCAGATGTGAGACTATATGCGAGAAGGAGCAATTTCTTGTTTCCCTATGCATAAGAAAGAAATTACTCTTATGAGAAGCTACTCTCTCGTCAAAGAGTAATTCCTCTGTTTACTTTTCTGACGATGCAAAATAAGAAGGCACTGGTTTTTATTGCGTAAACACAACTGTTATCTTTTGTTTCATCATGGATGTGTCAGAAAACGATTCGCAAGCTACATTTGTGGAACTGTTGTGTGAATATCCAGTGATTTTCCGTAAATCTCAATTGCCTGAATGTAGGCAAAAAAAATCAGTAGCTCTACAAAAGATTGAAGAGAACTGTCAAAACATTCTTGGGACAAACTTGACTGAAAATCAGCTAATGAAAAAAAAATCCCTTTAGGCAGGCCTACAGGCGGAGGTAGATTTCGAAGTGCTTTTGGTTTAATTTATTGTCGCTGCATAGCACTCTTCTTCTTTAGCCTTGGCATGGTAAACCTGCAGTAATAAGAACTGAATTCGGTAAAGAGGAAGAGCCTACAATCATTTGTTTTGACAACAAGAATAGGATATAATATTCTGGGAGGCCGTGCGCAAGATCAGCAATGAATAAAATTAGCAAAGCCGCTAAACAAGACAAAATTATGATATTATAATAATTCTTTTAAGTGTTATTATTTTCAAACATTAAAATCTCGCGTCATATGAGAGCTATCAAGAAACTATTTATTGATTTGTAGAGTACTCATCAAGAGCTTTTCAACGATACCCCACAAGACGTAGTTTCAAAAGTTTCGAATTTTCATCCCCCACCCCCACCCTCACTCGAACCCCCGAATCGTTGGTGTCACTGTGAACTCCATAGGGAGTACTCTAATTTATTCCAACAAAGTTTCCCTCTATACTTCATAGGGGCCGAGATAAAAATGTTTTAAAATTTCAACCCCCTCCCCCGACCACCCCCTTGGGCCAATTTTGCTCATTAACGAACTTGTCCGAACTATTGGGCCTAGAAATAACATATTAAAATTTGGTTCAAATATCTTCAAAATTACGGCCGCTAGCGTGTAAAGATATATATATATATATATCACAATTTTTTTTTTGAACGGGCGGTGGTTTCGTACTTAGGGGAGCATGAAACGTAAAGATATGAAAGAATTTTTCGAAAATCATGAAGTGGTATCCATTGCAATAGGTAGATTTTTCTTCGAAATCTACCTAAAAAATTTCAATATGAAGGCACGATTGATGGCGAAAACAGACCTTAATAGAGTCCCTCCTGGCTTTGTAAATCCCAAATATTCTGCCATAATTCACCCTTTTATTACTTGCTAAGTGTCTTGAGTATCCTGTCGAGGTCACTTCAATATTTACTAGTAATTACTCCACAGCGAGAAAACACATGAATGTTTATTCATACCAAAAATTGAGAAATTGCTCCGACGTGATTAATTACTCCCAGTAGGAGCAGTTACTCATGAATGAGCCGGAAGCAATATTTCTTTATGCATACGGAAGTGAGTAACTACTCCAAAATAGCAAGTAAAGAGTAATGAGTAATTATTATACATGCCCCACTCGTCCTGGGACATAGTCTGACGATGGGTGGAATGTCCACCTGAAAGCCGGCTGACTAGTAAGTAGTCAATTTAATGAAGTAGAGAGTGCTCTTGAAGATAATGTGTTTAATATTATTTCACTTCATTGTGTCTTCCCATTCTAAGTGAATTTACTTGAAGAGGTACTTCACCTACGAACTTGCTCCTTCTTTGTTCAGCAAAGAAGGATTATGAAAGGGTATCAAATCGTTACAAAGTTTTCAAGCCTCTAGATATCCAAATATCGTTTCTGAAATGCACGTTGGTTATTGTCATTCATAAAGTTCTGTGGAAAAGCAATGAATTATTTGGTTTTATCTGCAAGAAGTACGTCAGCTATGTTAAGAAGCAATATGAGTCTGTATTAATTATCGTGTTTGATGGATACCAAAATGATGTGAATCAACTAGGTACTAAAAGTTCAAAAAGGGTTCACCGTTCCAAGATAGAGTTCAGCTGATATAATTTTTTATGAGAAAACATTCCCTGCTGTTTCCCAATAGAAGTTCTTGGGGAATGACAATAATAAGAGTCGTCTCTTACAATGTTGAAAAAAACATTTTGAAAATATTTGCAAGTATTGAAGGCAATAGAAGACGCAGATGTGCTTATAGTTACTACAGCTATGTCAAAAGTAGCCACTTAGGATAGCGTCGTTGTAGGTGAGGATACTGGCATGCTTGTACTCCTGTTCGGGATACCCAATTCAAGCCAAAACATACACCTTCTCAAATCAGGAAGGAGTGGCAAACATGACGCTCACTTCAGAACCTCATATGAATATGATCGAATGTATCTTCTATTTATTCATGCTTTTAGTGGTTGAGATACCACCTGAATTCCAATTGACCATGGAAAAACAAAACTTTTCATTGCTAACAACCAAGCTTGAAAAAATACACTTCAGTTTTTACAAGTTTACTGCAACCAAGGAAGAAATCAGCCAGGCAGGACCCCTCCGCTCATCACAACGTTTGCTGACTCATTTCTCCCACCTTTCAACCTAAATACGAATAAAGGCACAAAGTGGCATTATAATGAAGCAATTCTGTGATTTATTTACCTTACACGGGCAGTATGCTACTGTGAACAGTAGACCTCGCTTAAAAAAAGGAATTAAAAAATATATTTTTTTACACCTAAGTTACGTAATTTTAAACGGATTTTAAACTTTCTATGTTATCTGGTCGTTATGTATGGTCATTCATAACTAAAACGCATAATGGACTACATAAACTGCCATAAATGGATAAAATGGGCCAATACACACCTTTTAATGTATTTTTTAAAAATTCCAAGTACTGTAGTACCTGTAATACTACACATAAATTGAAGTTTGACCAATGCATTTTACAGGAAATTTTATGCTCTTTCGAATGGTGATAGACAAATGTTTGCGAGGAGTTGATATCTAGGAGATTTTTCCGATAAACTGAAAAAAGTGCGTAAATTTCGAGGTTTTTTGCTCACAGAAAGTTGTCCCTAGGGCTTTCGAGGTCGAAAATTTATATTTACACTACTCTTACTATACCAAACAATATAAGAAAGAAAAATCTTTTACCCTAATTAATGCAAGGTGGACCCTTTTTTCGCTACCTATATACTGGACTTTGAAGGTGAAGGGAATGTTTAAATTGGCTATTTTTGTATTAAAGAACAACTTTAAGAGAATTAAGAAGTTAAACTTTTACAATGTTCTCATAATGCATAAAAAAAGATTAGGGCCTAAATGCCAAAAATGACTTGGTTTGCAGTCCTTTAAATCATATCTATGGTTGGAATATTGTTCTAATGTTGAAATTCAAATTCGGGGTTTGTAATTTCAAATATAAGAAATTCAACAAATACCATGATATTCAACGTATTTCCCATATTAGTGTATGCTGATGTCAAAATTTAAGTTTTAATGAGCATCTAAAATAGAAGACAATACGATACCCAGGGAAGAATTCTTTCCCTTGTGGTAGATGTGCTGCTACTTTGTATGAATACTAATTTAATTGTATATTCTTTTCAGGATAAAAAATTGAACCATTCCAGATTCTTGAAGAAGTGAGAATGACATCAGCTCTAGCCTGCGTGTTTCTGACATTACAGGGTCTCGAGGGATGAAAAAGCCTAGTTATGTCATTTGTATTTATAGGTTATCTCTAGGATTGAACTCCAGTTTGTTGTGAAATAAATTGTTACGTTTCATGTCTGTGTCATGTCCGCTTTTAGTCCCCGAGCCACAGTAAGTTTCATCACAGTACTGTGGGCCATTCCCAGTAAATTTAGTTGACTTGCCACTTTAATGTCTTGGAATACTGAAGCTGTATTTTGTTTATTCCAACATTATTTATCATCAGCTTGAAAATACATTTGAATTGATTATTAACTTGTGTAGTACTGTTATTTCTTTAGTGCTCTTCTTTTGTTGAAATACTTTCACTGAAAACACTGCAATATAAAATAGTATTCTGTAACAAGATACCTCAGCTTTTCCTGTTTATATAAAATTGTGCTTAAAACTGAATAGTTTGCACTTGTGATACTGTGAACATGGAGTGGATCAAGGAAGTAATAGTGTTAAAAACTAAAAATGTTTGTTCTACTTCCTCATTATCGTCTTCATCCTCTATTATTGCATGAACATTCATACCTATGTTACACCACTTCTCTTAGAATAACGTAAGAAAATCTCTCTCTAATAAACTGTACTTTCTTAATGATTGAATTGATTCTTGTATGTATAAAGAACCTGGTCCCTAATTGATTAATAATATATGATGAATGATGAATATCATTCCCTTTTCCGGTATACACATCTGTCTGAATTGAACCTTCACCCTCCCACCTAACTTCCTGTACTGTTACTACATCTAACCTGAATTTCTGTAATTCTTTAGCTCCTAATATTCCATGTTCCAAATCCATAGTCCTTTTTTCTACGATGTATAGTCTCCTTTATTGCAGTCTCTACCCAGAGATCTGAACAACGGATTTTATCTCTGGAGAATCTCTGATTGATAACCTCACGCTAAACCCCCGAGCTGGAGGGTCACCTCTTGTCGTCTGTCCGCGACTGCTTATTCAATATATTCACAACTACCCTCCATATCTGGAGGCTTATCTTCTATTATCCACAACCTGAGGACGCGCCTAACTGTGGTGACAGAGACCCGCCCCTTATACGTGTTATATGTTTATATGTAGATATACATACTTATACACAAACATACATACGAAGCATGGGTTAACATTATTAATAATTATAAATTAATTTAAAATGAATAACAAGTTTAGTATAATAATGTTACGTTCCAAGTAGCCACTCACTTTAACATCGTTTTCCATGACAACTCCACCATATCAAGTTGTGAGGAATTTTGTGCTTTGAAGAACATCACAAATGGTCTCTTCTACTTTTCTGCTTCACATATGCAGGAGAATTCATGCACTGGAAATACCTGCTACTTGGTGTGTATTGAGATTATACGGAACTTTGGCTCACGTCCTAACATTGTTATTAATATCACTAGATTTTCATGGATTACATTTTTAATGTTGTAAAGAAAATTTTTGTCGAGTTAAAAGTGAAGCATGCACATCCTTGTGTTTGAAGTACTAGTACTCGAAATAAATGAAAGCAGAAACAAAATTAGTTGTGCAGCAAGAAATAAAATAAAAATTAATTTATAATTACATATTTTAAACATTCTTTATACTGTAGTAAACCATTGAAGTTTGGATGAATAATGTAGGTAACATTAGCACACAGGTATTGTTCCAGAAACCAACGGTTTCACTTATTGTTGTGGCTTTCAATAACAGCACATAGAGAACATCTGCTCCAACGCAGCAAAGCAACTAGGGAGAGAATTCAATCCTACTGCATGAAAAACTTATCAGAATTCTGTAAGCTGTAAACAGAAAGTATATATCTAAAGATTTCTTAAACCTATTAAAAATCAGTTTTGTCTAGTCTTGAATTTATTACAAAAACTGACCTTGCAACTTAGGTGTCAGATCTCTTGCCTCTTAAGTCTTCCTATGTCCATCTGTTCTCTATTAATTTTTGTTATTAGCATTGGTACCTGACTAGTGCATCTACACTTGAATTTACATATTATGTTAATTGCAAATGAAATGTTTAATTTCTTCTACAAAGAATATCATCATCAGTAGCTCTACAGCCGAGATCGAGCCCCTGCTTCCGTAAGGATTCTTTTCCATCTGTCCCTGTCTTTGGTGACCTTCCACCATTCTTTAACTCCAAGTTTGATCAAATCCTCCGTAATACCATCCATCCAAAGCAATTTGGGTCTTCCTCTACCTCTCCTTCCCTTGTAGAGGCCTCCCCTTCTTTAATAGCTGCATGGCCCGTTAAGTTAAATTTAATTAATATTGAATACGTTTTGGTTTCAAAATATCCATTAACGGACTAGTTCTGTACTGAACGCGTCATCACTGTCGTGTTCATCTGCAGTCAGCCGGTCATGGTCACAATATCCATGGCCAATTAGAACTAGTAAATAAATAAATAAAACATTAAAACACATTATGATACAAACCTCCCAACAAATTCTTTTTAACAGAGTTAATGATGATTCAGAACTAGCTGTGTGTTGTTTCCAAGTTATTAACCAAAATTTAAGCCATTCGAAGATGGTGAATTCCTGAAAGAATATTTGGACAGGATTGCGTTTGACTGTAAGCAGAAGAGTTGCTATTGAAGAGATGTTCTGAATTGAAGTGGTTTTCTGCGTATTTGACAGCAGTTTTAATGTAACAACTGAAGGGATGTATATTTATCGAAAGGTCATGGAGGCATTGAGGTTAGATAAGTTGATTGGGAAGAGCAATGTATTTTGATCGCGAGATTATTGCATATCACTGCATATTACATCAGGAACATCAATTCAAATGGAACATGTAACGAAGCCAGTGGGATTGACTCATCGCAAATTCAGAGTTTTTAGCTGATATTTCACACAAGTTCAATTTCTAAGTGCAGGTAACATGTTGAAACGAGTGTATGAACTTTGGGAAGAATCAAAACTTTAAGGTCGACAAACTGTAGAGCAGTGAATGGATATCTAATTTTAACATTTATGGTTCATATGGTTCAGCACCTTAATGAACTGAATACCAAAATGCAAGGCAAAAATCCAATGATCCATCATCTTTTCAACTTAAATCTTTTGAAAGAAAACTCGCAGTTTGGCAGACACAAATAAAAAAGTGGAGTATTTGTCAATTTTCCGACAATAAGCAAAATAATGGAATCTATGAACAGATCCAATTTGGGGAAATACTGTATGTTGAAGTCTTGAAAAATATCTCAGATGAATCAACACCCGTTTTCAGGAAGTTTGAAAGTTTGAAAAATTATTCAAATTATTTTCACTCCCTTTGATGTTGAGACAGAGCTTGCAATTTTTCAGATGGAGTTAATTGATAACCAGAACAACACAGAATTGAAAGCAAAATTTGATGATGTACCATTCCTTGATTTCTACAAGTTGTGCTTACCTGAAGAAATGTACAATCTTTATGACCATGCATTGAAAAGGGAAACTATATTTGATAGCACGTATAACTGAAATTCAAAACAGTCCACACTTAAGAGATGAACATTAGGATGCGAGCATGTGCATTGATCCTAGTGTCAAGTTACTCATTAAGGTGAATAACATTTGTGACTATTGTTCTGTTAATTATTTAGTAGGCATGTCAACAAAAACATATTACTATTGTTGTATTGAATATTAGACTATTACATCAAATTCTGAGAAGTAAGATATAATGAGGCCTACAATGGAGGGTCACTGCGGCCCTCTGTTTATTTATAATAGAATGGCCTTTGGTCTAAATAAGGTTGTGCACATCTCAATCGCATGGCGTCAGCTTAGGTCGTGGTCCAGGCCTCTGATCCATAGAGAAGCACAGGTCTTATATAATGTCTCTGTACTCCATAATAGCATTTATTGACGTTGCTGTATTCTTCTGTTAATTTCTGCTGATGTCTTCGATCTTGAGATGCGGTGGGCATGGTGGTTAGAAAGAAAAGCATTGCTTTTAAACCTCAAGAATAGAATATAATTATTGACCTGCAAAAGGTGAGGTTATTTTATCTGGAAAAGTGGTGTTATTTTCTATAAAAAGGGATGTTATTTTGAACATTGTTACTATATTATAATAAAGACAGCTTGCACACATATTTATCCCTCTGGAAGAAAGCCGTTGTAGCCATATTTTGCTCTATTAAATTGGTTATTTTGTCTGTCAAAACACTGCTGTAATTTGAAAGAAAAGTCTCTAAATCTACATTAATACAAGGAAACCAAAGTGCCAAGCCTGAGATCAGAACTTTTCATGACTTCTCACCAAAGCTGAGATTGGCAATATTAGTCTTTATGTGCAGGTCTCACCCTATTAAGTAGCTAGCGGTTGAGAGCAATTCCGGTGCATGAGATGCACCTCAAAAATTAACACATGAAGAAACACTTTTTCAAAACTAAATGAGCTCTGATCTACACGATATAGTCAGTTCTTGTATACAGCAAATTGTTGTCTTGCAATATTATTGAAATAATTTTTTGTTTTCAAAGCCTGAATTTAAAGAGGAAAAGCTCGAAGTGCTTTCAGGTAGGCTACTAAGAATGGACAATCCTTATTTTCCGGCAATTTTAACTATAGCCAAAAAATTATGAAACACCAGATTAAAGTTGATTATTTTATTCTATTTTCCTTTTAATTCTATTAAATTTTTTGTTTGGGAAATAGAAATGAGCTTCCAAGGTGGATAATGCAGGTTACTGTTAAGTGGGAGATGTGCTGATGAGCCCACGTGACTGGCAGAAGTGCGTCACAGGACTTGGACATGAACAAGGTGCACTGCTTACTCAAACTGTTGTGCAATATTTCTATGAAAATGGGGCCAGAAGTTTGCTCTATGATGTAGTTTTCCATAATTTCGCACAAAACCAAGGTTTTAATATAGGCTATGCGGAACTAAACAATAGTTTGCAAAGTCAAACAAAATATGAAATCACGAAAATGTTTCTAATGCTAGGCCTTGAGTTGGGTATTTTGTACCTATTTTAAGAGTAGACAAGTGCATCTTTTACATAGGAAAATAAGGCAAATTGTTTCTAAACCCAGACTGCCATTCTAAATTTGACAAAAGTCGCATTTTTATAAAGAAAATACTTTAAAATGGTGTTTTGTTGAAATGTTACCTGAAGTTGTGTTAATCGTATGTAAAGGGCTAAATTCGCATAAATATTTGTTTTATCGCAAATGTGAATTTTACATGTCCTTAAATAGGCTATAATCAAAATTTATTTAGCACATCTGAACAAGTACATGTTACAAGACGCGTCCAAGCATTTACAATTCATTATACAGATTGTTAATGAATAACACCGAAATATTTTATCTGCGTATAGAGGGGACATAGACAAGCAACTTTTGTTAAGAGATTAATTTTGCTCTTTGGATTCAATTTTTCCTGTTTCAGCATAAAATCTCCCAGTGCGTGGCTGCTACTGACTTCTAACATTTAAAAAAATGCCAAACAAAGGAACTTTATTGTGAACACTGTAGTTACGAAAGGATTTAACCAATTTTTCCCCCCAGCTTCCTAACTAGAACATGTTAAATTATTTTTCTGTTCCATGCCCCTTGCTTCCGAACATATGAATCTTACAGAACCTAAAAAATCGCTAAATTGTACTGAAGGGGCTAAGGAGGACTTTTGCAGAAACACACGATATTTAAATAGATTTTCCAATTAATGCAAAGGAAAATAAATGTGTTAATTTGTGCATTTTAAGAAAAGACATTAAAAATTCATTTATACAACGCACTGAAATTAACAATATATTGTCGCTTGTCTTTGTTGCTTGCCGTCGCAGGAAATGAAACTTAGCCATCTGCAGTTCCTAGCTACAAAGGCTTTTCACGAGTTAAACACATGGTTTCTAGCTGATAAAATGACACTTAATATTGATAAGACCCATTTTATACAATTTAGGACAAAAATTGATGTATCTCAAATCTTGAAATTAATTATGGAACACAAATCATACAAGAAATTAGCAATTTAAAATTTTTAGGACTGCAAATTGACCAAAATCTTGACTGGAAGACACACATAGAAATGATAAGTCCAAAACTGAGTTCAGCGTGCTTTGCTTTAAGAATTTTGAATAATATATTACAACAGGATGCATTACTTATGGTATATTTTGCATATTTTCACTCGGTAATGAGGTACGGGATCATATTCTGGGGCAACACTTCCCATGGGGAGAAAATATTTAAATTACAAAAGGGGGCAATAAGAATAATATGTGGAAAGAAAAAAAGGGAATCTTGTAAACCGCTATTTGAAAAATTAAAAGTCCTCACTCTTACAGGGGAGTATGTGTTATGTAGTGAATAATATTGATAAACTTCAAACTAATTTTAGTGTACATGGACGTACTACCAGAAACATGAATGAGTTTAATAACTCGTTAAAACTCTTTCAGAAGGGTGCTTATTATTCTGCAATACAGATATATAACAAGCTTCCAAGCTACATTAAATTATTATGTATTCAAAGAAAGAGCAAACCTTTCAAAACAGCTGTCAAGGAATTTTTAATAACTCACACCTTCTACAATTTGGAGGAATATTTCCAGCTTGGATAAATTTGGCAGTTTGCAGTTTCTGTATATTATTGATATAACATGCATGTATTTTTTGATCTGACGTGTTCTATATCCTTGAGCCCCGCTCAACACTCGATCTACAGGACGAGATATCTACAAATCTGCAACTAATCCATTGTCATTTCAACTTTCAAATAAGTTGCTAACCGACAACAGAGAATGTATTAAAGGAACAAATTCGGACACTCCAGTCTACTTATTTTTGTAGGTCCGAAGTAAAGTTGCGTGGTGTAATGACCCCTATTGTGCTTAAGATAGTTTAATATGCCTTCACAGAAATTTTCAAAACAGGACTTTTCCGGCAGTGGATTGAGGAAGACGCCAATTTCACAACTGATGTCGAGTAATTTTCTGCCAAGCCTGTCAAAAACAAGTAAACATAGCTACCTTTAATTTTATCTACCAGACTTCTTCCTTCGGATTTTGACATCGAAATTTAAAATACATTTACTAACTTGCATATGCAGTTCAAATGAAGTTTACATTTTCCATGAACGTATTATTACTTTTTAATTATTGCCATCTTCTTAGTGTCCGTTCATTGAATTACAGACTTTCCATTAAAATTCTGTAAAAAGAAAGAATAATTGTATGATTAAGGAATAAATATCTCATTTATGCAATTTTTCGAGTGCCCAGAGGCGTAACGAGGGGGGGGTTGGGGGTTTGAACCCCCCTCCCATTGATTAAAAAAAGGAAAATTGTACAATTTTTTTAAGTCTGCTTATAAATTATTTAATATGAGTATAAAGCGTGGGAAGCTTAAAACTCGTTATTGTGCATCTTAATTTTTAAAATTTTCCGGGGGATAACCCCGGATGTTATAACCCCCCCCCCCTCTCATATGGTCGGCCTGGTTATGCCTATGTGAGTGCCAATGAAGGAACTAGTTACTCAGGGGTGCCCACCCCCCCCCCCCCCAAACTTCATTGCTCATCCCCCAACCTGATTGGCTGTCGACAAGGGTGCCCATATGATATTTTCTAGGGGGGTTATTTTTTTAATGTATTTTTTGTTGCTTTAACTTCTTGAGCCACTTTGTAACATTATATTAATAATATAATAAGTGCAACAATGACGTAGCCAGAAAATTATTGCGGGGAGGGTCGAAAGTGCCGGGGGGTTTGGAATACCCCCCCAAAAAGGGGGTCGGGGGTCCATCACCAGAAAATTTTTAAATATTGAACTAATGAAAATCACTTTTACGCTATTTTAGCACTAAAAAACTAGTTAGGAAATTTGTATACCGTACTCTAAGACGTGCCAATGTAAACAAGAAAATGATACCTAAGTCAGGTGTCCATCCCTGGGAAAATTTTAAATGAACTAATGAAAATAACATTATATGCTATTTTAGCACTGAAAAACTAGTTAGAAAATTTGTTTACTATACTCTAAGACATGGCAACTTAAACAAGAAATTGTTACTTAAGTTATAATATTTATTACTATTTATAAGAAAAGTTAAATAGCACATGGAACAGTGGATATAATAGGCCTACTCATTATGTTATGAAAATAAAATAACAGCTACATCATATTTGACACACCAACAAATCTTGTTTAATCAAAAAAATATTTTTTAAAAATACAAATATAGAAGTTTAGGTTTTGACTTTTGGGGGTCTTGACCCCCCTTTCCTAATCCGCTGTTAGAAGAGACCTTTTGAAGTTATAAAACTTGACCGTTTTAGGTAGATTTCGAAGAAAAATCTACCTATTGCAATGGATACCATGTCATGATTTTCGAAAAATTCTTTCATATCTTTACGTTTCATGCTCCCCTAAGTACGAAACCACCGCCCATTCAAAAAAAAAAAAAAAAATTGTGATATATATATATAAGTTATATATATATATATATATATATATATATATATATATATAATATCTTTACACGCTAGCGGCCGTAATTTTGAAGATATTTGAACCAAATTTTAATATGTTATTTCTAGGCCCAATAATTCGGACAAGTTAGTTAATGAGCAAAATTGGCCCAAGGGGGTGGTCGGGGGAGGGGGTTGAAATTTTAAAACATTTTTATCTCGGCCCCTATGAAGTATAGAGGGAAACTTTGTTTGAATAAATTAAAGTACTCCCTATGGAGTTCACTGTGACACCAACGATTCGCGGGTTTTGGGGGTGAGGGGGATGGAAATTCGAAATGTTTGAAACCACGTCTTGTTGGGTATCATTGAAAAGCTCTTGATGAGTACTCTACAAATCAATAACTAGTTTCTCGATAGCTCTCATTTAAGGCGAGATTTGAATGTTTGAAAAAGTGCTCTTTCCTCTTTTTTGTAATTATTATTGCGGGTTAGTCGCAGCAACAGTAAATTAAACCGCAAAAGCACATTGAAATCTACCTCAGCCTGTAGGCTTGCCTAAAGGGATTTTTTATTTTTAACATATAAAACGTTAATTTTGCAACAATTTTCAACCCCCCCCCCCCTGTGTGCACCCCTGAGTTACTTGTTCATTTTCTTAAGTGGCACGTATTCCATCAATAGTTTTTAAAACTTTATTCTTGAAAGATTTTCCTGCTATTTTTTTACATTTTCTAGAAGTTTGTTATAATTATATAGAACAACACCCTTGTGGGAAATGCTTTGTATTGACGTGTCCCATGACATGTAATATGCTCCGATGGACTGAATGAAAAAATGAAATCAAATCAGTCATGAACATATTACATTACATCTCTCGATGTCAAGAATTTTGGCCGAACTTAATCAAGACTAGACGCGGTAGCCGATACCTCCCCGGATGGCAGTAGCCTAAAGAAAGACGATGAACAACAACAACGTCTGCCAGTGTAGGTGCTTGAACTGTCAAGTGTCAATGCGTGTGGTCAAAATATCAGTTCTAGGGAACATGCTATTTCACTGTAATTCGAGTTCATAGATTACCATAAACCTCAGATAAAAATATAGTATGAATTTTAAGCGTAGGAAATAATATTTCTGGTTACTTAAGCACAGTATGTTTGCTTATTTGTAACGTTGTAATAAATTACTTCAACATGTCTGTAGTGTTTTGCTGTCTGAAGAACTGTTTTGATGGAATTGGTTTGTCACAAAATAGTGTTCCAAGGAGAGAGATAAGTCCTATAGTTCTGGACACAGCAAATATGGGTATGTTGTAATTCCTTATGTACCGCTATCTGCCATGTAGATTTATAAACAGATCTTAACTCGTTTATTCTTTCTACAGGTCATGAAGTAGTCATAGTGAAGAATGGGCAGCGAATATGTGGAAGTGGAGGTGCTTTAGCAAGTGCTCCTCTTGTACAAAGTAAAGCATATTTTGAGGTTAAAATTCAGCAATCAGGTAATTTGTGTTGCACATTATTAGACCTATCAGGTTTACTGATAGTTCATATCAGGGTTTCTACACGAGGTGTTCCAAGCCAACGAACTTGAACTTTTGTCTCTTTGGTTCTTTGCTTTATTTATGGGCCAATGCTACCGGACAGTTTCTGGCCTGGGTTTAGTTTCATTCACACAGCGGCAAAAGAGAACAGGTCGCCCCTTAAGCTCTGCCTATTCTGGCCGTTCGCTGCTAGGCCTTTCCATGCTGGCACTGCAACTCAGTGTTATAGTGCACTATTAATTGAGCCTACGAGAAGATCCTTGTACCAAAGCCTCTTCAGAGTTACTCAGGACCCACCTTGTGACGGTAGTTCCACCCACAAGACGAGTTGATTAATAAAACCAAAACAGCCTTAGTTAAAAAATGCAGTAACTCTGCCTTGTCAGTATTAAAGTCCTTAATATGTGGAAATCAGATATATTTTGACCAACTTGTGGACATCAGTGGGAGTTACTGCATTTTTAAATTGGGAATAATGGAACTTTGCGCCCCATGCGTTCTCCTTTCCACTTGCCACTCGCCTGGCTGCTTCTCGCGTGTTGCTTGCCTCGCTTTCCCGCAGGTCATGCCATCATGCCTGTAGCCGCTGCTCAACGCCAGTAATGTGTAATTGCGATTGGCATGTCACCTAATATTTCACAATAAAAATAAAATACCCTTGCACCTCCATATAATATTTCACAATTATAAAAACGACCCTTGCAACAAAATAGGCTATTTCACAATACAAAAGTATGCTTGTACCATACATAATATTTTGAAATTATAAAAAACGCCGTACTATAACATTATATATGGCTTAATTGATGCAGGAAAATTCCCTTTTACCAACACTACAGTACTCTTTTCATAACTAACAAAATATCTCAAAATTATAAAAACCAATTTTTGCGTTAAAACTCATGAAATCCCCCTAACATAACTCAAATATATGAAATCTTCCTTCAGTGCTCAACATTCACTCGTAGCATAATGGTCAAGACTCCTAGCTATATTGCTAGGGTCCTGAGTTCGAATCCTGGTCGATCCAAAATTTACTATTAGGAATAGGTCTCAAATAGGTAGGTAGGGTGAAGGAGAGAAGGGATTAAATAGTAGAAAGGGGAAAGGAAAAAGAAAAAAATATTTTTTCCCAATTTTCAACGTTGCTAGTAGTTCCACCATTGTTACCTAGATGTCTCTCATCAGTTCAGTGGGAGGAGCTTCAAGGGCGACCTGTTCTTCTCTTTTCCCGTTAGTGACATGTAGAGCTAGTGGCAGTTATTTCATATGGGATTTCACCTTGTATTTATTGAATTTGTTCATTAGTTCATAGTTGAGCATAATCATCATGGAAGAGTTTGGAGTGAAAACAATGATCTTGAAGTTGGTTTTTATTGAACAAACTTTTAAAAAAAATTAATGTTACTATTGATAGTAATTTGGGGAAGCCTATAATTATAATACCTTAAAACAAAATTACTTAAAAATAAACATCTACAGGGTCTTTATTATAAGTTGAGACGGGGCAACCGGTGTTTTCACTCTCCGCTACGGAGTCCGCATTAGCCGCGGGAGGCACGCGCGCGGCTTCCCTGCTTAAAGTGTAGGCTATATAGGCTTACCTTATAACACATATTGGAAGTGTCGTCCTTCCTGTGTTATACAGGCATTGTATCTGGAAACCACATTCTGGCTGACGCGAGTGAGTTCTTCCATTCGTAATGTTTTCTTTCAGCTCCAATGTGTGAGGATTTGTTCGATAAACTCACTTGTGTCAGCCAGAATGTTGTTTCCAGATACAATGCCTGTATAACACAGGAAGGACGAACTTTTAGGTGCTTATAAAAACGAAAATATTTATTTTTTATGTGGTTAAAAAGTAGAAAATATGTTTAAAAAGTATGAAAATATTTTGATTAACTTTTTAAACCAATATTTACCGAAGTACTCAGCAAGAGTAGAACTGTAGCAGTGAACGACAAAAGTAGATCTTAAGTTGTGCATCTTAAAGCTGTGAAGATTTTCACGGAACAGAGACTTGTATCTTGAAAATTGTCGTTCAACATCGCAAGATGTTAATTTTACATATTTGTAACACGCAACATTACTGACACTCAGATGTTCCATCTGCTCCAAGTTCTCTACACTGATACCCATTGTAACCCTTCATTCTTATTTAGGCATGACAGGAATTTTTCTTTAATTTTGTATGCTTTCGAACCACTGATTTTGTTAAGCTTGTTTTGATGTGTTTGATTTATTTTATTGATTCTGTCAACAATTGTTTTGTTATAACTACTAAGGCTTTCACGGCCGGCGTTCAATGATATATCCATTTCCGGGCTGTATGGCCGTGGTCTATCCGATGAAATAGCTGACGTTTCGCCATGAACTGCGTCTGGCATCTTCAGAGCTCTTTACAGCTGGGTGGTCGGCTGCGAACTGCTGGCAAGCTCTAAAACACTGGTATTTATACCCTCTCTTCGCGCTCTGGTTGGTCGGCGCTCGGCTGTTGGAACATCCTCTCTTCTGATAGGTCCGAATTTTGTGGGCCTGCACTTAGTTTTAGAAATGACAGGAATCCATGTTCTGTGCACTCTTTGCATTTCTTCTTTTTTATTAAAGTTGTTCGGGTGTTTTTGAATCTCGATGGCTTCCCTGTATAATCTGGGGAGGTAATGTGTGGCAGAACTGAGAACTTCTGTTTCTTGAAGCCGGATGTCATGGCCTGATTGTAGTGCGTGCTCTGCGACCGCTGATTTTTCAATGTTTCCCAATCTACAATGTCCATTATGCTCTTTCAGTCTAGTATTGATGCTCCTCTTCGTAGTGCTGATGTAGACGCTCCCACAACTGCACGGTATTCTGTACACGCCCGGTTTATCAAGGGGGTCTTGTTTGTCTTTAGCAGAGTTGAGATGTTGCTTAATTTTCTTTGTAGGCTTGTAGATGGTCCTAATATTATGTTTCTCTAGAATTCTGCCAATACGATCAGTGACTGATTTTGCTATAACACCTACTTCAGTACCGGTTGAAGATATCATCTCCAATGTTGAAGCTGCTATTCAAAAACTACCAGATAACAAGGCCGAGGAAATTCGCATAGAAGCTGCTAGGGTTCTGAGCAGAGCGAAGGCTCCTAAACAGAATCTGAACAGAGAAGAAAGGAGTGCTATTCAATCCCTGAATAATGATAGTTCTATTATTATATTGGACGCCGACAAAGGAAATGCCACTGTGATCATGTCTATGGAAGATTACAAGAACAAAATTATGGACTTATTGTCAGACAATAACACCTACAGAGAACTGCAGAAGGACCCAACAAAAGCCATCGTACGTAAAACGAACCAACTTATAAAGTCATCATCAATGCCCCAGGAGATTTGTAGAGCTGCACAAATAAGCGAGGCATTAGCACCACGGCTGTATGGATTACCAAAAATCCACAAAGAGGGTGTTCCTTTACGTCCTATTGTGAGCACTATAGGCTCTCCGACTTATCACTTGTCAAGGCAACTTTCAAAAATGCTGCAGCCACTCATAGGGAACACGGACTCTTATATCAAAGACTCCACGCATTTTATAGAAAAATTGAAGAACGTGACATTGACACCAGAAGACCGGCTTGTGAGTTTTGATGTAGTGTCCCTATTTACGAATGTACCAGTTGAAGAGGCCCTACAACATATTGAAGATGTCTTCCCGCGTGACATAACATCTCTATTTCGTCACTGCTTAACAACCAGTTACTTCAAGTGGGATGGACACTACTACGAACAAGTGGATGGGGTTGCGATGGGGAGCCCACTAAGCCCTACCATTGCTAATTTCTTTATGGAAAAATTTGAAGTCACGGCCCTGGAGACAGCTGCACTGAAACCAAAGATCTGGTGGAGATACGTTGATGATACGTTCATCATTTGGCCTCATGGGGAGGAAGAACTGAATAAATTCTTAGTACACGTAAACAGCATATGTAACAATATAAAGTTTACCATGGAACAGGAACAAAACAACAAGCTACATACGATCAGTCACTGATCGTATTGGCAGAATTCTAGAGAAACATAATATTAGGACCATCTACAAGCCTACAAAGAAAATTAAGCAACATCTCAACTCTGCTAAAGACAAACAAGACCCCCTTGATAAACCGGGCGTGTACAGAATACCGTGCAGTTGTGGGAGCGTCTACATCGGCACTACGAAGAGGAGCATCAATACTAGACTGAAAGAGCATAATGGACATTGTAGATTGGGAAACATTGAAAAATCAGCGGTCGCAGAGCACGCACTACAATCAGGCCATGACATCCGGCTTCAAGAAACAGAAGTTCTCAGTTCTGCCACACATTACCTCCCCAGATTATACAGGGAAGCCATCGAGATTCAAAAACACCCGAACAACTTTAATAAAAAAGAAGAAATGCAAAGAGTGCACAGAACATGGATTCCTGTCATTTCTAAAACTAAGTGCAGGCCCACAAAATTCGGACCTATCAGAAGAGAGGATGTTCCAACAGCCGAGCGCCGACCAACCAGAGCGCAAAGAGAGGGTATAAATACCAGTGTTTTAGAGCTTGCCAGCAGTTCGCAGCCGACCACCCAGCTGTAAAGAGCTCTGAAGATGCCAGACGCAGTTCATGGCGAAACGTCAGCTATTTCATCGGATAGACCACGGCCATACAGCCCGGAAATGGATATATAATTGTTTTGTTGTTTCCAACTTAGTAACGCAGTTCGAGAGGAAACAGAAATTTGCACTAATAAAGGCCAAATCAGCTGTAAGTGCGGTTATTTCTCTCGGTGTCCTGCAGTATTGCAATGGAAGATGCATCTTCTCTGTCGAATTCATTTATCACAGAATAATCTGTTCAAAATTAGTTGCATAATACGCAACAGCGTCTACCCAAGTACCCCAACGGGGTACAGCTGCAGCAGAAACGCTGTATCACCTCTCCGACCAGTGCCCTGATTTATTGTCTGACTCAACATAACAACGTAACACACTGAAAATATGGCGCAATTTTACAAAAACAGTCAAAATATTCATTTCTAAACGTGATATATGGTAAAATATGTAAAAAAAATTAAGTTACCAAAAATATTTATTCAAATAAGAAATATCGAAAATATTTATTTTTATGTGATATGCAACTCAGTATTTTGAATCCAAAGGTCCCAACCGGAACTTTGACAAAGTCTAGAAATCATAAGTAATAGCAAACAAAATATGTATTTACCTAAAAGTCTGAGCCCTAGTTATAAGGTAAGATAAGTTATGTAATACTTTATATAGCCTACAGTTTAAGCAGGGAAGCCGCGCGCGCGCCGCCCACGGCTAATGCGGACTCCGTAGCGGAGAGTGAAAACACCACTTGCCCCGTCTCAACCTATAATAAAGACCCTGTATCAAATTTTGTTGGAAGAGCCAAAGATCCTTGTATTCATGAGAGCAAAGCTTGTTTGTATGAAAGTGTTCAGCTGTGTCACAAGTCAGTTTTTTTTTTATGGTTGAACTGATTTTGCATGCTGTTAATTGTTACTTTTATTTTACGTTTCATACTTGTTACTGCATTTTTATTTCACCTTTAGCACCATGCAAATTTTCAAATTTAACTGAATTGTCACATTGCAGGCGTGTGGGGTGTAGGCCTAGGAACGAGGAACGCGGATCTCAACCAGTCTCCTGGAGGTAACGATGCTGAGTCGTGGGTCTTGTGTTGGGACGGTGTGTTCAGACACAGCAGTACGGAACTCCACAGAGTGCAAGACGTACCACAAGAAGGAGACATTCTGGTGAGTGCACACCATTGAGGTTCAGAACAAACTTTACATTTCCAATTTGAAGACAGTTGACATGATGCTCGTTCGCGTCAGGGAACATTAAGATTATGGAAACTGGACATTTTTTTAGGACCAAACAAAAATATACTAAGTGCGAATTTATCATTATGGTATATCAGTTTTTGGTATACAGAGGTTTTCGCCACTGTTTGTGGTGGGCGTGGGAAACAGTTTTATGTTAATGCACCTTTGAGTTTTGCTTCTGTTAGTAAAATATCAAGAAAAACTTTACATGATTATTTTTTTTTCAATATTCAAATTTGTCAAAATAGTCAAGTAGAAGATAGCAAGTGTGTTTCAATGAAAATTTTTTATATTCTAGGGTGTGTCTTACGATCACATTGAACTCAACTACTACGTCAATGGCAAACGTGTTGAAAGTCCAGTTACTGGCATAAGAGGCGATGTGTATCCTGTACTGTACGGTAAGTAGTTTCTCTTCATGTTTGCTTGTTCAAGTAATTTCCTTCTCCCTGCATATGACGTAACATTCCCACCTAGCCACAGTGAGATATACTCAGTTGCGAGTTACGAGTGTGTTTGGAAGTTTATACTGATCTGTGGTGAACACTGTGTAGTAAAACATCTAACGCCTCTGTGTTCAAGTCTTTTCATTTTACACTAGCCATCAATGCATGTCAACACTGTTATCTTCATAAATAAAAAAAAAAAACTTAGGTAAACTGAGGGGTGAAACATGTTTTATTGCTTAAAAGGGAAAGTTAAGGAATGCCACCCCCTCAAACTGGTCATCATGTGAACAGGGAACACTACCAATACAACTCAATACTGTTCAATTAGAAAAAAACTCTTGAAAACGAAATTTTGAATGACATACAGTACTTGGAAATAAAGCCGTAAAAAGGAAAATGTCAGAACATAAACCAAATCTTTGATAACAATAAACAGCATTTTTTCAATATATCAGTATTAATCCATACAGGACTTCATAAAAATGATAACATTACCCGATTGATAACGTTATCCGCGATTACATTAAGCAGCATTCACTGTAGTATTTTTTATTTTTCCAACAAAATGGCTTCTGATCATTCAAACAAGATTGACCATAGGGGTCCTGAATATGGTTTGTCTATACCTCAGTGGTCACAATACAAACAATATAGGGTAATCAAAGAATTAATTCGTCATGTTAAAATGATTAAAAAAGTTCATTCAAACATGGGTCCGCTTTTTTATATTAAAGAAGTTATGACATCCAGAAAGTTGAGATTAATTTGTGAGATATTAACTTGAATATCAACTGATTGTTGTTTACTTAATGATTTGTAAATCATTCAAATACATCTGTAACCCTAAAATGCGAGTCACAGCAGATTTTCAAACACGCATTGTATCAATTCCGGGGTGCGCGGGCAAAGAGAGTTAAGTCCACTTTCTTGTTACTGAGAATTGAGTGACTTAACACACTATACCAGCCCAACATAGCTTTAGAGATGGATAAACCCATGAGGCACACATCCACGTTTGTGAATATGACTTACTGGACTTAACACAAATGTAGAGAACATTTTTATCTATAACTCTATGGACACATCTCAATTTTTTAGGATGGTGGACTTAACTCACTTTGCCCGCGCACCCCGGAATTCCTCTCTTGTGTTCACACGTACACTATAAACAATACCCATCCCCAGAAACAATAGCCAAGTGGATGTAAATCGGGGATCTAGCTGGCCACGTCCAAATGTTTCATTTAGAGAAAATACTACAATTCACGAAAAATGTGCAGGTGCTCCATCATGTTGAAAGTGCATTTTCTGTCGTGTATGTAATGGGATATCTTCCAATAACAGGTAATTCTTCGTGTGAAAATTCCAACTAGATTTGCCCAGTGTGATGGCCTTGGAAAAGTGCTGACCAGTCAGACGATTTTTTATTTTCCCGGAATTTGAACCAGGATCTCCGGCTCTCCATGCTGCTGCTCTAACCAACTGAGCTACCATGACAACATTACATTCTCCAACTGATTCAGCAGCACAGAGAGCCAAATCTCCTAATTCAAATCCCGTCTTTGGCATTGAATTTTTCAGTCTCACCTTTCCATCTTAGCCTACACACGGCCAGTGTGAAAGAACTATCGAGAATCAGACATGTGTTCATATGAACTTTTTAAATCAGCTTAACATGACAAAAAGTCCAGGTAAGAAAGGCAAGGCTTGGTTCACATCAATGTCAAATCTTATGGTAGGATCTGATACCAAATATCTTGTGACCATTTGTCAAGATAAATAAACCTTTTAAATATTCCATTTTATCTGCTTCAAAATATGGTAGAACTGTGCTCTTAGTGATGCAGGATCCAAGTACATGTCCTAGAGTTTCTTTCGCTGCACACGACAGCGCCAGGAACAACACGAACTGCGGTGATGTTATATGACATTTTTATGTCATTCCATTCGCTCACCCTTAAGTTAGCTTTAGGAACACTCTTACCTCGAAGAGTAAGTGTGCACCATGTATCACATCCTTGATTGCGAAGCTCTTTTCTTACCCATATTGTTTGGAAGGATGCACAACATACAAAGTAAAAGTTAATGGTTTCATTCTTCAATAACAAAATAGATTACATGAAGATTACAAATTAGCTTACACAAATAATGTGTTATATAAATGGTTTCTGTCGACAAAAAGACACTTTGCCTGAAAGAAAAACACAATTTTTAACAAATGGAGCTTCAAAACTCGAAAGACATTTTGACAAAATATCTTAAATTTAAATGAAACTAATGTTTTAATAACCAAAAGCATGCATCACATTATAAGATACAATTCTTTTTATACTAAACTTCTGAAAAGCAAAGTGTTGAAATTTAAACTGTAGACCTAGAAAAATTTCAAAGGGGGGAAAATTTAGAAAAAGGCAGGAAACATTACAGACAATTAAAGTGCCTTTGGAATCCCAATGAGGCAGGGCAAGACGAAAATAATAGTTAAAATTGCAATAAAACTGAAATAAGTGAAATTTAAGAAATAGAACTTACTGCGACGCAAACATCAGAAAGGAGGAATGAAGGAAGGAAGCGTCCTATTGCCTACAGCATGCTCTACTATTACAAGAAATACTAATAAACATATATATTGTAATTCACTTTATTTACAATGAATACACTTAAGACGTACCTCAGGTGACTCACTGCTAAAATCTGCCTTGTCGTCCATCGGTAACACACCTAAACAAAGTGTTTCTCGAATGTTCCCTTTTCCACCCCTTAGGTACGTCATAGCTGGCATCCTCTAAACATGTTGACCACTCCTTATTCTTTTAATTAGGCCTAACCACTCGTCATCAAGGTCACCATCATATCTGTTAAAGCACTCATGAGTTCTGCTAATGGTCCCCGCTTCCCACCTTCCTTTTGATCCATTTCACCAACATGATGTTTCTTTTCTATTAAATGCTGGCTGAGTCCTGTAGACATGCTGCCTCTTTTTATGTCTCTCTCGTGTTCACACAAAAAACTTCTGCCTGTCTCTCCTACGTATGATGTGTCACAGTTTTTACACTTGATGGAGTAAACTCCTGGAAATTCCATTTAATTTTAATTGTTCTACAAATAACTATCGCCGAGAGACATAAAAAGGTTCCGTAAGCCGAACATAACTTTGTAATGACTCAATATCCTGATGTAAACTTCTCAGATGACATCGCTTTTAAATCTGGTACAACTTGAACCAATCTAGAAGTACTCATTTTGTCGCCTCTTTTGCAGGCCGATCAAAAATTTGTTATAATAAATACCTCAATTTGCTCGAGTCTAATAATATACCAAACAAGATCCCTAACAGATTTATTAATGCCGCTGATATGATTAGAGCGGCTCTGCAGCTTCCTGCTGACACATGCCCATACCAAGTTAAAAGGTTTGGATTTATGTTGTTGAACTGCAACACATTAACTCATGGAAGATTCTATAGAGATCAGAAAAAAAGAAATCTCATACAATCTCATACGGAAGAGGCTAAAGTTAAGATCCTGGGCCTATGTAACTGGAGGAGAAAGAGTTGTAAAGGAAGAGGTGTGAATGGAAAGAAGACGATGTCACACAGAGATAGAAACTCATGGAGAACTCAGCCTTGAAGGAGAACTCCACACTGGCTACATCCGGTTTGAATCCCATGAGGAACAGCTGAGAAGAGGCAGATCTGTGAAAAGTAAAGCCACCAATCTATTACAGTCAAAGCAAGAGGGACGATGCCTTCATGACAGCAGTTGCCATCACTGCACTCAATGGCAATATAGACAATTCATAAGCAAATTAAAGGAATGTTATCTATTTTATGGAACCCAGAGGTTCATTGTTGTGCTTACCTGAGCCCGCCATTCAACCCTATTCTGTGCTAACTCCAACCATCCCTCGCAAATTCTACTTCCCTTAAATCCATCCTAATATTGTCCTCCCACCTACATCTAGGTCTTCCAAGTGGTCTTTTCCCTTTGGGTCTTCCAGTTAATACTTTTGACATGTCTTTCCTCCCCCATACATGCAACATACATGCTACTTCGGTGTGAATGCTCCCTTAAGGGTTCTATTTCTATATTCTGGAACATGTTTATGGATCTTAGTCTCGTGCATCTATTTGTATGATGTTTACATTTATTTATTATTTGTTGTTGCAGCAGGAAGACGTTAAAATAAGGTTGTATGTATTTTGAAATTTGGTGCTCATGAAAACGTTTATTAATTGGTAGAGAGTTCTTTCATTATAATTAGCCATCCATCCATATGACCAGGCAGTTGTGTAATGTTTCGGCTCAGTCTGAGGCGCCAGGACTTTTATAGGGGCATTCAGATCGGAGGAAAGGATGTTGGTTATGCCCATTCTTAAATAAAAGCACCAGCCAGTCCCCGTGCGTCATCCACCTTTACAGCGGAGCTGTAGAACGACACAAAATATTTAATCATGAATTAGAAATTGTTTTTGTATTTACCTCTGTAAAGTTCTGGACAACTACGTGGATAACTGTGTGTTTGTTTTTGTTTTCAGTTGACGATGGAGCGATACTCGACATTGTTCTAGACAATTTTCACCACACTCCTCCAGCTGGTTTTGATAAAATAATGTTGGAACAAAGTCTTCTGTAACATCCACAGCACTTCACCTTTCATTTTTCTTAATTTGTTCCTTCCAAACCTGAAGGACAAGTAATCCATCCAACTTGGCAGTTGACTTAAAGCCTTACTATCACCTATGTTGTCAGTATAAACGTGAATACTATTAAGATGGATTTTTAACAAACTTTTACCTTCTATCAATATCTAAGTTTGTTACTAGAACACTCACTAATTTGAATCAATACAGGTATTATGTTATTTCTGTAGTAATATATTACTAGAGTAAAACCCTTTTTTTAACAAAACTCAACAGCATTGAATCTTTTATTTCCTTAAATTGAGCTCTGAAATACTGAAAAGTGTAAGTAACCTACAGTAACACTATTTAACAAGGGCAAGAAATTATCATCTTAGCTTTCTAAATTTTCCTTTTTTCTACAAATAAAAATATTAACACTTTCCGCACCACACCATCTTTCAGCGTTTTCATCCTGTGAACCAGGCGTTTTCTTCCGATTTTGTGATTTTTTTTTAAAACATACAAAATGTATTACAAAATAATGAATTACTTAGCCATGAAGATTGAAACTTCCTCTTTCTAGAAATGATATTCTTTATTGTATTCACTCTCATATAAATATATCAGAGGCAAATAAATGGGAGGCTCTTTTGAGGATTTACTTTTTTTGGAAATAATTTTTTCAAGGTTTGGAGGGTTAAAAACCTATTTATTGCAAAAGTACTAACTAAAATTACTGAAACAATACATAATATAGAATTCTGACAACATTTTGGTTGCATATTGTCTAGTAATTAACACGTTTGTGATATTCTTGGACATCTTCACGAATTCTAACCTAGCTTCTTGTTGATGTTTTGGTAATCGCAGTAGGCCGATATAAATTCGATAAAAAAGTCGATATAAATTGATACAAGAATCGATAAGTGTATGAAGCACACACTGTTGGGAAGTTCATAAACTAAGCTTTGTGTTTATCTGTTCAAATCCTGTATTACACCAGTATTCTCCCTTTGCTTAGCACGGGATCGCGCGCAACGTCTTGGTTCACGCGGGAGTAAAATGTGGACCGTATCACGTATGGGCATGGTGCGGAAAGTGTTAATAAGCACAAAACACCTTTCAGGAAGTTAATTTACAAAAAGCATTGTTGATAAAAATCTAAAACATTTATTGCTTAGAGCCAATCGATATATTAAAATCATCAATGGTTGGGCGGATTTGACTAGAAAAGTAACAATCGTATACCTCGGTGAAATATTGCCAGCATGAGGAATGAAAACATCCACATTGAGGGAAAAAGCAGTTTCTGTGAAAAATACTTATCGATCAAGGGGAAATTTGTTGCCAATATTTGTGAATTCTGTTTTACCTGCAATTTAAGATTACTAGATGTGGTCTAATTATATTTTGAAATTTGAAGCAACAGTGACAAATTATTTTTTAGTAACAGTAGGTCCTTGTCCCGTGCTGACTTTCAGTACAGTTACACTATCCATCTCCGCTGTTATCATAAAGTATATTGCCATGTTGCAATCTCGAAAGAAGTTGTATAAAATAAAATTGAGTGCAATAAATTCAGCAGGTGGATGGATCGAATTTAAAATGAGTATAAAGATAAATGTAAAAGCATACAATATTGTGCTTAATTGTGGAATGTCATAACTTAAAAATCATTCGAATTCTTAAAAAAACAAGCTTAATTTGAAATGTGCAACGACCTTAAAAGGACAAAGAACGGAACCCTGAGATGAAAACAGCTGCTTGTTTTGGGGAACATAACTTGGCTTTTAGGTTGTAGACCATTTAGTGCCCATTTTGAAGGATGTATTGCCCAATTCAAAAATACTTGAAAATGTGAATTTAGGACATACTGAATGTGCCAATATTATTAGGAATTGTGTGGCAATTTTGGTATTAGATATATTTCTTTTATTTTGTATTGAACATCAGTCAGGGTGCAAAATCTTAAAAAATGGTGGAGGAAAAAAATTCTGAACTAAGTTGAGTTTTGAAACTGAAAATTTGTGGATTGAATAAATAAGCAAATTCAAGATACATGCCTAAAATGTAGGAAATTTCATTTCTTTGAAAAATTGCAAGTAATTGTAAATCATTCAAATTAAAGTGCAGAGCCACATAAAATATATTATGATATAAAATGAATTGCTAAGTTTACCTATGCTTGTTCTTTAGGCTTCATTGGTGTTGTTTTCCTAGGAACACAGAATAAAGGAATAGTGCAGTGTTTCCAATTTATTGTATGTTTTATTTGTTGGTTTATAATGAAAGGGTTATCCCCCATGGAAATTTTGTAGGGGGGGGGGAACTGTTTAGGTAAAATTGTTGGTGAGTGGGTAAACCCCCATCTTCCATGATTTTGCACCCTGACCTCAGTCATATCACAAGTTTGTAGTATATTCCTCAACTTGGTGAAGTGGATGTTTGAAGAACAGTTACTGGATATATTCAGAGAGGAAATTTTAGCCAAATTTGTCTATTTTTCCAGACATATTATCCGAAAAATTTCAGTTTGTGATTGTTTTGGCATTATAACAAAGAAGGAAAAGCTTTGAAATAAATGCAATTTCACAGTGAAACAAAAGGAAAGCAGTGCAGTGGCAATGTGAATAATATAACTGAAGTATAAATTATTTTAAAATAAATGAAAATAAAATTTTACTCATTGACCCCTCAAGCCGGACATTAAAATGCCACAGAGCAAACTCTTGCCTTTTAACATGCGTCTGTATCCCACATTCCGTCTCCTTTCATTCTTCTGAAGCCTCAACTTGTCTTTCTCCCAAATGTATTGAACACCTTATTCCCCATATTCAATTATGGATCCAGAGCACAATAAACGAATTTGCTCTTATAACAAGTCTATTTTTGTTAGATTTTTAAGAATTTCGTTTTGCTGATCGCAGTTTGTTGCATGAAATGTAATATCCTCAAATGGATCCATATGAATTCTTATAGTAGATCAGGAATGTAAGATTTTCTTAACATTTAGATTTACACAGCTTCTCAGTGACTCATCTGCCAACTGAACATTGACTGACGAGTTTTAACAGATGTGTTCATTGTTGAATATTTATATTTATACTTAAAATGTACCACCTTAAACCACAAGCTTATCAATGCCGATAGTTTATATCCTGATACACGGTTGCTAATAACAGTGCTTTCATTTAACTGCAGTATTAAGATTTATGTGTCAAGTGCATATATATAAATTTATTTAGCATTATATATGTGTCGATTTGACACTGGTTGTAAATTAAAACCTTAATTGTTACTGTTTACAAAACAATTAAAATGTTTAATATATATATATATATATATAAAATACAGATAATATAATACAGATAGTATAATGATAGTAACTGGCCCTTAGCTTTCCACTGTAACTTGTTAAAACCGTCAAAGTCAAACATACACGTTAAAACCGTCAAAGTCAAACATACACTATACACAAAGATAAAACATTTGAAAAAATCAGTGGATAAAATATACCTCGGAGCAACGTTTTGACCTTGTCCTTTTTTTTTTACCTTGCCCTTCCCAGGGCCCTATTTCATAAAAGTTACAATTTTACAGGTGACAGGTGACACAAAATTGTCATACAGGTTTACATTTTGACAATTGTGTTTTTCATAAAAGCTGACAACTTTACATAAATGTCATGACAATTTTGTAGATTTGTATGACAATTTTACATATTGTTGTTTCTCAAAACTTTTGAGTTTACAGGTAAAAGTCTGACAAATATGTCAAATCTTAGGATACCTATCATTTATGAAACATTAATTTTTGCTGACATATTTACAAATTTACAAAAAATGTAGAATTGTCATTACAGAAGTGACAGGCAATCTTTCATATGTAGGCCAACAGAGTAGGTTATGTAAATGTGTGGTATAACTTGGCAAACTTTCTTGTGATTTAAACTTTGTTAATAAACTTGCTAAATTGTCTTGTTAATAATGAACACTAGTAGTAGTGATATTGGTAGTAGTGAAAGTGGTGAAGAAATAGACATGAAACCACCCAGTGTTTTTAGGCAATGGATTAACCTAACTTTCAATTTCAGTGACTTTGTATTAAAAGAGAAAATAATTGAATTATATTTTGATTGCTTAGGTATCATATTTGATGTTGAGACACGAGCCATCTACAGTGTACTAAAGTAATCTTTAGGTTTGACATAAAATTGTCGCGTTTATGAAATGGGTTCTTTTAGTCTGACAATTTACATTAATTTACCTGTAATGTAAGGAAAAGTTGTAATATTTATGAAAAATACAATTGTCGTGACATATTGACAAATTTGTCAGACTTGACATAATTGTCGTATTTGTCACACCTGTAGAGTTTTATGAAGTAGGGCCCTGGAGGACAAGGTCGAAACGTTGCACAAAGGTATTTTATCCACTGATTTTTTCAAATGTTTTATCTTTGTGTATGTGTATGTTTGACTTTGACGGTTTTAATAAGACAGATAATACAGATTACAGTACAGTTGCAGTCAATATATAAATATTTCCCTTGTAGTTCTAATAAAGACACCAATGATTGTCAATATTGAAATTAAAACTGTGTCTGTTCTGTTTTATATGTACTGGATGTTTCTAAATTGGCAGTTCAATTGATGGTGGACGATGTTATCACTTAGCACCCGTGTATCAGTCAACAGTCTGGCTATAGTTATCTTGAAGGATATGTGCGTTTTGGCACATAACTGTGCCATCTTCAGTCCTAAAAATGTCTTGATAAGAAAAACTTAGTAATATTAGAATGCAGCCTGAGCTCATAGGAAGACATCGCTTCAGTCGACACTTGAGCAGCCTCTGAGGATGCCTGCCATAGCAGCGGGAAAAACGTCGGGTCCCAGCAATCTTGGAGCACGGCCTAACAGCCCAGAAGTTTTCAAATCTTAATAAAGTAAACAGTTTTGTAGACACCATAACTCACTTTCCATTAACTAAAAGGACAAAATTTAATAAGAATTTTAAGAGCAAGGTTGAGCAAGGGTGTCTTAGTTTTGTGTAAAAATAAAAGATGTCTACATGAAATTAGTAGAACCTCAAATGACCCATCTGTCATTAATTATTAAGTACTTAGCTATTTTGAAAACGTACTCTGCTACTATTTTCATACTTGCATTATTTATTCAGAACCTCCTTGTCACTGCGGTTACAGAGTCCATCTCATCGGGCAGAAGTATGACAGCTCTTAATGGAAACACTGCATTTCAGGTAACTACATAATGCTACATCACTTATAACTAGAGATGTTTGTGGTAATCTTCAACATTAGCGTAAGCGTAAGTTATGATGCAGCGGTCACTGCCTCCCAAATAATGCGTCAGATGGAGTTGGCACTACGGAAGTCAAAATGTGTACTGGCGGCGGCTCTAATGTGTTCATTATAGATCCTGTCCGGTCCCGCGGATTTGCTGTTTTTTAGCAGGTTCACTGTTTTGCAGACTTCTTTTGTTGAGAGGGGAGGGAAGTCTTCGTAGTTTGAGGCTGGTTGTATTTGCTCGTAGGCTGTGGTTCTGTTTTCTTCATTTAGGATGTGTGCGAAGTGATGTTCCCATGAATCCATGTCTATTTTCCCCCCCATTGTCGCCTTTCTTGGTTTTAGTGCTAGGTAGGGGTCTTTTTTGGCTGCCTCTATCAGTTTGGTCGCCTCTGATTCTATGTCCAGATTTCTTTTCTGTTTCAGCAAGTCCTTATACAAGTTTCTTTGAAACTGTTCCGTTTGAGAAGCAGTAACAGATGAAACAGTTTCACAACAAGAACAGTTTTTTCCACCACTATGTGTGTGTATCATTCTGTTCCATTGTGGTACCCAACAGTCTTTTTAACTAACTAACTTTGTCCTAACTTCTACTGCCAACCATATGGATTATATTAGTGCAATGGTTGACAACATTTTTGCGATCAGCCACAAAACTGAAACAAACACAATTTTTTAAAAAATTGTTTCGTTAACCTTTTTGAATAAGTAGTAGGCTAGACATTTTCTTGTTCTGTTGAACACATGCCTTCTTCTTCTTCTTATTATTATTATTATTATATTTATTATATTAATAATATCAATAATAATAGGCCTATAGTGCTTTCACATTCGCCAGAGGTTTCAAGGCCACAACTTCTCACGTCTAATATGCCCCCACTGATAGCAGTCAACAGTATTCCCCTTTGCGCAGAGGAGCTGCGCTGTCGCACACACTCATACGACACCAAGGGGGAACTCCCTACTGGCTTGTCATGTGACTGGCATTGGAGGGGTATGATGTCATATGAGCACGTTAAGTGGGGGTATCATAGGCGTGCTACATTTGGCCTTGAAACCTCTGGCGAATGTGAAAGGACTATAGTAATAATAATACTAACAATAATCATATATGCACGATTCCTACGTGTCTTTAAAAAATAAAAACACAAAACACCACCTTTTGAATTTTAAGACAACAAATCTTACAAAAAATAAAAACATTTTCAAACACCTCTACTTATAACCAGTCTGAGATAGAGCCTATTGTTGTAGCACGGGAGGAGGGGCTTTGATAAGTCTAACGTAATATTATCACACACAGTTATATTATTGAACCTTCATGCATTAAAATAAAATCAGGTAAACTGATGTAACAGAGTGCCAGAATGCTTTTGTTTAATCAGTGATAATTGCAATTATAATAATGGTGAGCTACACGAGGAACCAGAAGAGAATGTTCCGTGGACTACAGTCATAGGAAGAAAAAGCAGAAGGAACGACCCATCCCCAAACTCAGATCAACAACCAAGATCGAGAAGACAGCCAGCCATTCAGAGGGGCACAGCAACAGCCAGCAGTCTAAAAGCAGCAGAGAGAAATACTTGGTTGTATGTTGGACGGCTATGCAGTGATACTACAGCAGAAGACATTGTCCAACATGTATAGAAAAAGTCACCGAGTGTGTAGAATTAAACTCAAAAGGACCCAACAAAGCATTTAAGCTCGTAGTTCCCTTCAGATTCCAGGACCAGGTTCTCAACCCCGACTTCTGGCCAGAGGATGTGGTCTTTCGGCCCTTTCGAATCCGGTAGAGAACTAACTTGTCTCTTATGGAACGTTGAAGGCCTAAAGTCCCTTATGAAAGCACAGGAGATATCTCTGTTGGATCAAGACCTGGTAATTCTCACTGAAACGTTCCTACTAGAACCAGTGAATATCGAGAGTTATTATGCAGTTCATACGCTAGCAGAAGCAGGACAAGAAGGAAGACCTTCAGGAGGGGTATCTTGCTTCTATAAGCCTACACTGGGGCAAGCAATTAAGGAGCACACAGAAGAAAACACAGTAATTTTAACATTCAGACACTTGTACGTCATTGCTATGTATATAAGACCCAATGTGTCGGCAGAATTTATCATAGAAAATGTCCTGCAGGCACTACAGCAAGTGAGCACAGACAAGCCTGTGGTTCTAGCAGGCGACTTCAACTGTCGAGTGGATAAACCTGACAGGAAGGCCCTGGCAGCTTTCGAAACTCTTGAAGAAGAAGGGTTCCACCTGATCAAACGCGAGAAAGTACCGACATACATCGCCCACAACGGCTCAAGTATAATAGATTTAGTGCTCTACAGAGGGAAGGAAATCCACATAAAGAAACTGGAAAATATATGGACACCTATAAGGAAACATATCCCGATCCAGACCACCCTCACTATAGAAAACATCAAAATCGACAGCACAGAACGGAAATGGGCCCCAAGGAAAATCAACACAGCAGCCTTAAGCGAAATGCTGGATGGAGATGCAATCAAGGCATCCATCGAGAATGGAGACATTGACGAGGCTTTAGAAATGCTACAAAATGCTTTAGTAGAAGCAGCCGGAGAGAGGCCCACGCAGAGGAAGAGTATGAGAAATTGACATATACACTTTATTTTCCAAGTTTCCCCATAAATAATATTCACATACTGTTAGAAGAACTTAAAGACAATATCACATAGGCCTATCACAAGAGAAATTAACTCTGCCTCGGAAGCTGAACTTATGCGCGTGAAAGAAAATGTCCTAAAAAGGTGCCAGTATTGTGTGGATGCAAGAGGAGAACATTTCCAACATATCTTGTGATGAGGTACGTGGTTATTAAGTGCCAGTATGGTACTTTATGAGATTGTGTGGGGGACGAAAAATGTCTGTCCGTCCGTGTGTCTGTACGCGCTCTAACTCAAATACGCTTTTTCGGATTTTCATGAAACTTGGAAAACACATTTATAATGTCAATGGGAAGAACCCTATTGATATTGAACCAAATCGGTTCACCGGTACCGGAGTAATGCCCAATTTAGTGCCTATTTTAATAGATTATGGCGCCTTTCTAATAGAAAGGCGCCATAATTCAAATACGCTATATCGGATTTCCATTAAACTTGGTATACGCATTTACGACATCCATGAAAAGTACTCTGTTAAATTTGAACCTAATCTGTTGACCGGTACCGGAGTAAAACCCAATTTAGTGTATATTTTAAAGGCGCAATAGCTCAAATACGCCTTATCGGATATTTATGAAACTTCGTATACGCATTTATACTATCCATGGAAAGACGTCTGTTGATGTTCAACCAAATCGGTTGGCCAGTACCGGAATAATGCCCAATTTATTGCCTTTTATGTTAATATATGAGAAGTCGCGATAACTCAAATATGCTTTATTGGATTTTCCTGAAACTTTGTATACCCATTTATAATGTACATGGGAAGACGTCTACCGATATTGGACCAAATCGGTTGTCCGGTACCGGAGTAAAACCCAATTTAGTGTCTATTTTAAAAACGCGGTAACTCAAATACGCTTTACCGGATTTTTATGGAATTTGGTATACACATTTATAGTGTTCATGGGAAGAGGTCTACTGATACTGGATGAAATCGGTTCACCTGTTTCGGAGTAATGCTCAATTTGGTGCCTATTTTATGATAATATACGTATTCGAAAGAATTTATATAAAAAAAAAAGCAAATCATTTATCATGACAACATAGTCAATTGTTTTACTGTGATATTTTACGGCTTTGGAAATTAAAATAGAGTTAGCTATGACCAAAAACACTATTGTTTTACATGCGCTTATAACTTACAACTAGACCGTTAAACAAACCCAGGTGACCGAGATGGTAACGTTTTGGCCTCACGTTATGGAGTTCCATGGTTCAAATCCCGAAACCAGCCAATTTCACTTTCTTTTTCGTATTTTTATGTGAGTGTGCGATTGTGATGCTGGAAGATTTTAATCTGATTAAAAAGAAAACTAGACCTTTGTTCTTCCCTAAGCCCTGCTTAATGAATAAATCTGGAGCTTAACTTGTAAATCAATTAAAAAAACATATTCTGCATATCATAATTGCAGTCATAACTGATTAAAAAAAAACATACTGGCACTTTTTTACATCAGTTTACCTGATTTTATTTTCATCGTAATTTTAACTGTAAATGTGAGAACCTGAATCATTACACCGACCGCGGCATTATTAGCGTAGATATTTCACCCGATCGCTCGGGAGTTGGAGCTGTGCCAGCCGCGACGCAGCAACCCGCGCCATTGGCCAACTCTTGCGTGGGACTCACTGTACATTACTATGTTCCCGACTTTAAAAATGTGTAGTTCAATTGGCGACTTATAGTGAGCCAAGATGGCGGCATAGCGCAAGGCTGAGTCCGAGTTTGACGGGCTGTGCGCAGAAGCAATTTTCCAGACTGGGAAAAGCAGTAGCGTCTGGAAACAAAAACGAAAGAAGAAGGCGGTGAGGAGGAGACGGCGATGGTGAGAACATTAAAACATGGCAGCTGGCGGAGATGATTTTGAGACATGGCTTACTTCAAAATTACGTGCTTTAAATACCGATGAAGGAGTTTTCGGTACGTATATAATAGGTATACTGGAAGGAGAAGAAACGCTTGAAGATAAAACAGAAGCTTTGGAAGGCATACTATCAGAAATAACAGTAAGTAAATTTTGAAGATTTCAATGAATGAGGTTAGTAAAAGCTCTTTGACTATATTTTGTAAGTCGAATTAACTTGTGAGGGTAAGATTTATCCGGACTTTCGATTCCCTTCACCGACTGTGCAGTGGTTATCATTTCTTGTCTGTAGGAAGATGACATCCCATCACATTGCAAAGAAATCCTAGAAAAATGGAAAAACGTTTCCAAGTTTTTGGACCGTGGAAAAGAAAACAATCTGGGTTCTGGAGAAGATATGGATGTGAAGCTGGTGAAGCTCTTGGAATCGCAGCCCCGTCCAACCACTGTGCAGCGAACATACACAGAGGAAGAAAGGAAGATCCGTGAGGCTATATTAGCACAGTATAGTCAGGTGAGTTTCCCAGTCCCCCCTCTGTTCTGTTACCATGGCTATGGCTGCGACCTCAGCCCCCTTCCCTAGCCATCAGGCTACTCAGCTCACTGTTTTATATGAGGGCATAGTCCAAATATAGAGGACCAGTTCATGTGATACATTTGGGCAAATCGTAATATGGGCCGCGCACACCTCCCCCTTCCAGTCGATACTCGCCTGGCTGCTTCCCTTATCCCGCCGGCTGCTCCTGTCATGTCTCCTAGCCACTTGCTGGCCGTTGCTCAGTGCTGGTAATAATATTTCACAATAAAAAATTACCCTTGCACCAAACATATTTTACAATTATAAAAAATGCCATAGGCCTATAAAAAGCCAACAGAACATTTCACAATTATAAAAAACCAAATAATAAATATTTCATAATAAAAACGACCCTTGCCCCATACATAATATTTTGCAATTATAAAAAATGCCGTATTACAACTTAAAATATGGCTTGATTGATGCAGGAAAATTCCCTTGCACCAACACTGCTCTTTTCATAACTAACTAAATATCTCAAAATTATAAAAACCGATTCTTGCGTTAAAATTCATTAAATCTCCCCTAACATAACTCAAATATACGAAAGCTTCCTTCACTGCTCAACATTCATTCGTGGTGTAATGGTTAAGACTCCTAGCTATAATACTGGGGGTCCTGAGTTCGAATCCTGGTCGATCCAAAATTTACTATTAGGAATAGGTCTCGAATAGATAGGTAGGGTGAAGAGGTGAGAGGAAGAGAGAAAGACGGGAAAGGAAGAGAAGAAGAGAATAAAGGAGAAATAAATTATTTTTTCTCTTTCACCAGTTGCGTAGTAGTAGATAGTACTACCATTGCTGCTAGTAGCTCAAACACCGCCACTAGATGTCTCCCCACGCAAAACCCCTACTTTCCAGGTGGGTTGGAGTGGGGGACTCCTGCATGGCTTTTGCTACCGTTTTCCCCACATTTGCAAGGACGATGTGATGTTTTTTAAGCAAAATGGAAGAACAGGTCACCCACTCCGGCCAAACGTTGCTATGGTGGCCTGCCTTCAGCCCCTTGTACCAAAGTTTATGCACTAATTACTAGTTTAAATTAGTTTAGTTTATTTTCATCCTTCTATCTTAGATAAGATAATGGACACGTCAATACAAATATAAATACAGAAATTCTAAAATACAAAATACAGAATTACAAAGCAAAGCAGTGTAACATAATATATTGTAGTATAGTATCATACTTAGCCTATTCTTGAAATAGAATTACAGTATATGAGAAAATGAAGTGAATTAGGTTTCTAGGAACTCTTCTGTAGAATACGAGGGTGATCAAAAAGTTCCAGGACTTTTGAAATTGCGCAGCAATGGAGCGTTGTAGAGCAGTGTGGTTGGCAGCATTGTTTAGTGTGACTCTTCCTGAGCACAGCTGTTTTTTTCAGATTGTTGATAACCTTCTTTATCGCAAAGTCACAGCTGTATTCGTAAAACAAGTTTCTTGTGTTCGGCGATTTTGTGAAATGAATCAAAAGGAAGAGCAACGCGTTTGCATAAAGTTTTGTGAGAAGTTGGGTAAAACTTTTACTGAAAGATTTCAAATGTTGCAAGTGGCTTTTGGTGATGAGTGTCTGAGTCGATCAAGGTGTCACGAGTGGTACAAGAGGTTTAAAGAAGGCCGGACATCATGTGAAGATGATCCTCGTTCAGGGCGCCCATCAACTTCGACTGATGACAGTCAAGTTGCAAGATTGAACATTCTTGTGCGTTCTGATCGTCAACTAACCATTCGTGAAATGGCTGAAGAATTGAGCATTTCATTTCCTGATCAAACCTGAACTCTGATCACAAAAATATACGCAAACGCATTGCTCTTCCTTTTGATTCATTTCACAGCGATTTAAAAGGAAGAGAGGTAGTGGAATAATATCACAAATAGCACAGCAAGAAACTGCCAATATTGTGTTTTAATGCAATGTAATGTGGTAACTGTGTTGCATATGTTTGGGGAAAATATAGTATCTACATGGTATCCCTGCGTATGCAAGTGATGTGGGCAGGACATGATTAGCAACAATGCCTGAAAACGATGAGTTGGAAGAAGAGCCTAATGAGTTTTCTTGTGCTTGGCCTCCACAGCTAGAGGGTTCATCAAACAAAGTGACCACTGATTGTCTTTGCAAAGCATCTGCTTGGGGGGGGGGGGGGTACCTTTACTTAGGTTATTGTGGCCACATAAAATTCTTGCCTATCGGACTTACGCACAGGATTGAAAACCTAACCGGATCATTTTGCAAATGGGTCATTTCACATGAAATCAACCAACAATAAAATGATTTGTTGCTTACATGTTTTATTTTATTTTTAAGTATACATTTTCTGTATTTATATGTATCTGAGAGTACAAAACAATTTTTTTCACATTCTTATCACCAACACTTTGGCTTCTAGCGACCATTTTGTTTACAAGGATCTATCACTTTTGGCATTTTCAATGGTATCTACAAGAAACAGTCTACAATTCATGTTCTGTCCAAAAATTTGTTAGGCTTTAAGTAGGCCTAAATATCTAAAACTTGATTACAATATTATGTTTCATTTAGAATAAATTAATGACTTTATAAAACTTTTTTTTATAGAAAGGATGAAAACACACATTTCCGTTTCTGTATGTAGCCTATCTGGGAGTTGTTAATTTATTCTAAACCAGCGTTTCTCAACCTATGGTCCACGGACCACTGGTGCAGATGGTCCGCAGACATAATTAAAAAATATCATAAAGCAAGTAAAGAAATAAAAAAATTTCACTTAAAATGGACACTAGATGTCAAAGTTTTTAAAATCTTAGAAAATACAGGTCCTATTGCAAGTTTCCTTACTTTTGCAGTTACGAACCACAGTTTGTAACCCCTGATGCACAGGCGTCTATGGTTCCCTCTTTCATTCAAAACCCTGAAAAATAAGACTTTGTCGGAATTTGTTATTAGAGGCACTCTCTTAACAAGGGTTTTATTGTTGGAGGTGCCCAAGTGTCTGATAACGGTAAACCTGTGTTATAATTCCTAAAATCAAATTGGTAATAAATATTAAATTCTGTTTAAAATATAATTTTACTATCAATAGTTTACTTCCAATTCAATAACTGTGTTTCCGTCAAATTAAAAAAATGTATTTAGAATTATTTCGTTATAATGACCTATAATTAATACCCCAAATATTAAGAATATAGGCCTACATATTGCCTACTTTTAAAAATGGGTTATAAAATTAGGGGTCCTTAAAAAAATTTAGAAATTTTAGAGGTCCTCGGGTTCAAAAAGGTTGAGAAACGCTGTTCTAAACAAAATATGATTTTCTAATAAAGTTTTAGATTATTTCCTTAAAGCCTAACAAATTTTTAATCACGACATGAATTGTAGACTGTTTCTTGGAGATTAGGATGGTTTTTATTTCAAGTTGATATCTTAATAAACAAAATAGTTATGTAACTTACTATTAACCTCTGATAACGCCAAAAATGATGGATCCTTCTAAACAGAATGCCTAGTAGATGCATACAGAAATAGAAAATGTGTACTTAAAAGTAAAATAAAATAGTCAGCAACAGCCATTGGTTGATTTCATATGGATTGACCCTTATAGGATTATTGGTGTGAGTATTCTTTGCTTTTCATACTATAAATGAGGCATTTATTGTTTATGTACTTATTTATCTTTTAACTAGCCTTTGCTATTATCCGCATTAGATCTACTTCAGGTTCTGTTTAGTTCAGACATTTGAATTGTTTCAGATGTCTGACCAGGAGGACAATGATGAAGCAGATGGTCCAACTGAAAGTAAGGAAAATGGATTAGTGCGGAATACGAATGCCTCTGTAGTGCAGCAGGCCGAGAAGGAAAAGCGAGAGAAAGCCAAATTGGAAAGCCAAAAGAAAAAAGAGAAGGATAAAGAGGACAGGTAAGAGTGAACTTTGCACTCATAATATTCATGTTTTCAGTTGTAGTCAGTAGGACCTTGATGAAATGCATTCACTCACCGCTGCCAGTTTCCGATTTAGTTGAGTTATCCAATCCATGCACCACACCTGTTTTTGTAATTGTATTTCTCAATTTGTGGGCTGAGACCAAAATAATGTGAGATCCTCCCGGTTGTTTTATTTGCAATTAATCTATGTCAGAAGATTGAAAGCAAGGAAAGGAAGGATGAGGGAATAAGGTATGTAGCATTCTCGTGATGAAGGAAGATATGCATAATTCCTCACTCACCCATGATTGCTTTGTTTGGGAAAGGGAAACTGCAGACCAATCCCAGCATCTTCATGACATTCTCGAGTATTCAGTGATCCAAGCTCGACTCCTGATGCCGCAAGAAAAACTACTGTAAAAACACACGATTGCTGTCACACTTGTGGTTGGGGACTATGTTGTAGAGTTGTATTGAAGCAATACTAATATTTCTGTGGTGCTAATAGATTACTTTGAAAAATAAGATTCCAACATGTCAATTACTAAGAAAATGTTTGCTCGCAGAAACCAATATGGTAGACATCCTCCTGCAACACTTTAGTGATGAAGATTTCCGACATGTCTGACATATTGGCTTGTGGCACTTTCTCATTCGCTCTGCGGGTCTCGTTCGTCTGTCTTGTCAACTTCAATTTGGCTTTTGAGGTTTTACATCAAATTATCATTAAAATGTATGACAAGAGCCAGAATGTAACTTATGAGTGTAAGGTATAAGATATCAGTGGATTGTAATGTTATGTATCTACATTCATTTTAGGTTTCGTCAATGTTCATATAATAATCTATTTCGCTTTGTTACGCTTGCAGAGAGTTCGACAGCCCTTAACATTGAGCAGCACACAGAATGCCCTGTGCTACTTGATTTCAATGTTAGACAAGGATTTATATCCCATTGCCTCCAACACGAAAGAGAAATAAGAGAGAACCATGCATGCATCCTCCCAAAAAAAGAAAAACCTAACAATATAAGCTATTGCCTGACCATGGGAAGGAAACAATAACTAGGCAGGGCAAAATATTTCCAAAGAAAGAATTCCAGCCTGTTGGTAATTGTTGCCATAAAAGATGCTTCGAAACAATAACCGAGGAACAACAAACAGACATTCACAAACTATTTTATAAGTGCACAAAAGTAGAACAAAATTAAATTTTGGCTTGAGGAGTAATGATCACCAAAAAAACTGGAGTAAGGAAGAGTTGGGGGCATGTGGTCAGCATACCGACACCCACGGCTGTTAATGGTGGTTTCCACGACTGGAGCCGCTACTTCTCTATCAAGTAGCTCCTCAATTTGAATCACGAGGCTGAGTGCACCCCTATCAGACTTCCCTACCTCAGAAAAATCCGAGGAGGTACCGGGGATCGAACCCGGGCCAATGGATCTGTAGTCAGCAACACTAACCACAAGACCACGCCGGCGGTCGCAGAATTATTAGGCATTGAAAAATTAATTAACACTGTAGAAGTTATGATTGTGAAGGTAACGACTGAACTGATTTAAATCGTTGCTAAAGTCGTTGACTTATTTTTTCTGAAGCCATACTGTGTAGATGTTAACATATCATTAACTTCCAGATGTGATATAAGTTGTCTATACATGATATACTCAAAAAGCTTTGATATAATAGGAACCAGTGACACTGGGCGATAATTTTTCAAGTTTGAGGTATCACCTTTCTTGTGTATTGGGCTAACCTTTACTATTTTCAAGACAGCAGGAAAAATTCCTTGTAATAAACACCTGTTGAACAAAACCATCAGTGGTAAGGCAATAACTGGTATGATCCTTTTGATAAAGCGATTAGATAAACCATAAACATCGCAGCTACCAGACAGTGTTAAACTATTCCCTGCCACGATTACATCATCAACAGAGACAGTACTCCAATTAAACTCTGTACTGTATTTTGGTTTTGATTTTGTACAATAGGTCATGGCCACGTCTAAATTATATTGGACGGATGTTACAATATCCTTCACTGACTGTACACAATACTTATTGAATTCATCAGGTATTATCTCAACTTTACTTCTATTACTGATATTACGCTCCTTATCTATTAGTTGCCAAGTGGCTTTACATTTGTTATTGGCGTTATAAATAAAATCATAATAAGCATCACTTTTGGCTGCCTTCAGTTTGTTTTTGTATTCTTTGTTCAACATCATGTATCTATGTTTAATTACATCCTCTCTCGAAATCCTATATAGATCATATAGGCGTTTAACCTGATTTTTTAGTGTCTTAAGTTCGTCAGTGTACCATTTGACTTTCCGTTTATCCACCTTATTCATAAATCTAACAGGAAACGCTGCATTAAAACATTTAGATACAAGATCAGTAAATCTATTAAAAACAGTGTCAATATCATTATAAAAATCATACAAATGCGGCCTCCGCGATCCCACCTTGCACAAACCTTACAGAACATCAATTTGTCACTCAAAGTGGTCTGTATGGAACCTTTAGAAATGTCAGGAAGCAATAAACAAAGTTCATGAGTAGTAACGCTTCGATCTTGTTGCACCAATTCATCGACTTTTGCCACCATCTCATCTGCGACGGCTCTTGTTGGTCTTGTTCTTCATCATGAATATTTGTCCAGCCCTGTTTAAACTCACAACCCATTTACGCACATTTTTATGTCCATACATCCCTCTCCATAAACTTCGCAAAGCAGTCTGTGAATTTCAATCGGCGGAACTTTTTTTGCAGTAAGAAACCGTATGACTGCATATGATTGAAGAATTGAGAAACTCAGTTATCAAGACCTAGTTTTAAATATCCACATATCTCATGCACCCCCATTTTCTGGACACAACAATAGTGTAAAAAACGTGAAAATTATGCGAACAAGTACAGTAGTAATTGTAATAATAGTAATAATAATAATAATCAGTAGTTGTACCATAACTAGTGGGCTGCAAGCCATGCACAAATAGCACAACAGAGTTAAAGTTTAATTAAGGCAAAATGGAGCGTTTGTGTATACAGTAGACCCCCAGTTATCCAGATTAATTGGGACCGGATAATCAAATAGGGTGTGCAGGTGCTCGCTGCTGCAAGCAGTCTCAAAGTGATCCAGATAATTGAAGATGTGTGACAACAGATTTTCTGAAAGATATTACAGAGGGGTTTTTCATCTATATTAATAAAAGGAAGTGTCTGTCCTCCGTCTGTCTGTCCGCAATGCCCAGCGAAATCTACTCAACGCAGAGATCTGAAATTTTATACATAGTTGGACTAAAGGTTCGGAATGTGCACCTCGAAGCAGGAATTTTAATTTTCGCTTTCGTTCGTGAGTTATGAGTGAAAAACGGGCAGAAAACGTGTATTTATTGCGTTTTCGAAGCATGAGTTTTCAGTAATACAAATCAATTACACTAGGCTTTGGCTATTTTTGTCATACCTTCGACATAAAAGCATCGCGATCTCTTGAATGTTGTAGCTCACGCTGGTCGATTCATTTGTTTTTAATGTCAAGGCACGCAAACATAATATGAAATTTTCAACCTACACCGAAGAGGATTATTATTATTATTATTATTATTATTATTATTATTATTATAGGGATAATCAATATTAGCCTAAATATGGTCAAACGTTGTTAGATTTGGACGGAACTCACTATACAGTGGTTGAGTGGAAGATAAGGCCCTATGGCCTTAACTCTGCCAGGCAAAATAAAACATTATTATTATTATTATTATTATACAGGGGTTTTCTGGGCCAAGGAACTCGAATCTGAGGTCGCTTTTACCAGGTGACGCTATCTAATCGTGATATGTAGTCCATATGATTTAAGTGTTAATATAATGATTTAACTATTATGCTCTTAATTTTTAATTCTTTAAATAATTATCGTGGGCGAAGCCGCGGGCACATGCTATCTTAAAATAATAAAAGGACGTGTTTGTCTGTCTGTCCACGATGCCCAGCGAAATCTACTGAACGCAGAGATCTGAAATTTTAAACATAGATGGGCTGAAAGGTGGGCGAATGCGCATCGAAGCCGGATTTTTAATTTTAGCTTTCGTTCGCGAGTTGTGAGTGAAAAACTGGCAGAAAACGTGATTTTAGCGCTGTCGAAGCATCAGATTTCAGTAATACATTTCAATGTCAAATCAATTACAGTTGGCTTTGGCTATTTTTGTCATACCGTGGTAATAAAAGCATCGCGATCGCTAGAATGTTGTAAGCCCATGCTGGTCGATTCATTTGTTTAGAATGTCAATGCCCGTAGACATATGAAATTTTCAACCTACACGGAAGAGGGATAATCAACATAGACCTAAATATGGTTAAACATCGTTCGATTTGGACGAAACTCACTATACAGGGGTTTTCTGGGCCAAGGAACTCGAATCTGAGGTCGCTTTTACCAGGGGACGCTATTTAATTGTGACATGTAGTCCACGTGATTTAGGTGTTAATAAATATAATGATTTAACTATTATGCTCTTAATTTTTAATTTTTGAAATAATTATCGCGGGCGAAGCCGCGGGCACATGCTAGTAGCTAATATTACAGTCAGGTGCATTTCAATATCTATAATAATAATAAGATGCGCGACGCCCAGCGAAATCTACTTCACGCAGAGATTGAATGATTTTTAATTTTCACTTTCATTCACGAGTTAAGATTGAAAAACTGACAGAAAATGTGAATTTTTTGCTATCGAAGCATCAGTTTTCGGTAATACATTTCAATTGTCAGATCAATTACAAGTGGCTTTGCCTTTTTTGTCATAACTTGGAAATAAAAGCATTGAGATTTTCTCAATATATCGCATGGACTTGAAATTTTCAACATAGATGGAAGAGAGACAATGAATGTAGGCCTATATGGGCAAACATTGATCAATTTGGACAGAACTCACTATGCAGGTTTTTCTGGGCCAGGAAACTTGAATGTGAGATCGTTTTTTTCCAAGTGGCACTTTGTAATCATGGAATGTGCTTTAAAGCCGGATTTTTAGCTGTTTCATTATAATTATTAATAATTTAGTTTCTGAATTATTTGCATATAAGTGTTAATAAATAAAATGCTATAATTATTGTGCTCTTAACTTTTAATTTTTGAATTATTGTGGGCAAAGCCACAGGCACCTGCTAGTAAAAATGTAAATAACCAATTTAGAGCCAGATAAATAATGGAACTGGCCTAGGTTGTCTTCTGAAGGTGTACCAGGAGCCAAAATCCATCGAAGACTTTCTGCACAATATGGGGGAAATGTTTTACTATGGCAAAGCATGTACGAATGGATTGAAAAGTTCAAAGTTGGTTGGACAAGTGTGCAAATCAGGATTCAGACAAACTGAAGAGTGGCAAACAATATGCAAAGTAGCCTTGATTCTGCATGTGGCATTATTCATAACCTTGGTTAGCATTACAGATCAGCCATGTTAATTGTGCAACAGCGCAACACCCAGTGGAGTCATAACGGTCAAACATTCCACAAGCAGAGACAAATGAAGGACATGTCGATATGCACGTGCCCAAAGTGGTACAGCCAACCTACAAAAGATTAAACAAAACATGTGGATGCTTATTGCCTTACCCTCATACCTGGTAAGGATATCAGTCTGATCTTTTTTTCACTATTAATTGAGAGGTCTACATTAAAGTCCCCACACAGTATGATATGTTATTACCAGGGCCCGGATTCTAATGATATGTCATCTTTTTATTGATGCTGCATAGGCATTGCCAACTTGTAGATAAATCCTAATCATGGCCTCTAGATTATAGAAATACATTTTTATTAGGTCATTTTTGTCATTATGCAATTTTATATTTTTAGGGCATTTATTTCAATTTTAGGTCATTATTTTGTCATTTTTCGTGTCATTTGCTTCCTTATTTAGTCATTTTCATGTATTTACATTGAGTGTATTAGCTTTTTTCGTCGCTAGCGATGCTGTCTTTGAAGTGGTGTTTGTTTAATGCAAGAAGGAAAAGTGTTGTCATGTCTCAGTCGGAAATGAAAATCAAAGAAACGCCAAAATTTTGTATTATATTAGTATCGTTATTAGATTGACTTGGCACCAGAGCCAGTATAAATTTCCGTGAGAAAAGAACATTCACAACATTACAGTTATTTAGTTTTTAAAATTATGTACAAATTAGTCTATAACTTTATGTGTACAATAATAATTTTTTATAAATAAAATAACAGTTTTTAGGTCATTTTTTATAATTATTAAGCCATTTTCTTTAAAATTTAGGGTCATTGTATAGGTCATTTTTCAAACAATTTTAGGTCATCAGAATCTGGGCCCTGGTTATTACTATACAGAGAAATAAGAGCCCTTTCTATTCTGATTTATAAAGGGTGCGGCAGAGGAAACGAACGTTTTTCAAATAACCATAACTCAGAAGATTTTCAAGTTAAACAAAATTTAATTGCACAGAAATGAAGCTTGTATAATGCAGTTTCTGTTGACTATTTCAGAATTACCTCCGAAAAATAACGTCCGTCAGGTGACGACCTTCTTTCTGTATACACTCTCGTAACCTCACTTCGAAATTCTGCATTGCTCTTCCCAACATTTCTTCCTCCAAATTAGTGATTTCTACACGAATTAACTCTTTTAGTTCTTGGATGTTGCGGGGTTTGTTTAAGTAAACGTTTGATTTGAGGTAACCCCACAAATAATAGTCACATATGGACAAGTCAATGCCGCCAAAACGGGAGATCACATGTTGAGGAAACATGTCGCGAACCACTTGCATTGATGCTCTCGCAGAATGCGCTGTGGCACCATCTTATTGGAACCAAATTTGCTGCATGTTTACTCTTCGTCTGCTTAGTTCCGGAAGAAGGAACCTGCTGAGCATTTCAATGTATCCTGCTGAAGTCACTGTCACTGTGGTATTGTCCTCTTAAAAAAAATGAAGACCGATGATTCCAAATTTAGCAACACCACACCACACTGTTACTGGGTATACCCAGAAGAAGGCTACAACATGAGGGCCGAAATGTCGGTTTTAGACATGATGACACGGCGCCACCCCGACAGTCAAGGTTATTATTAATTAGATTGCATGTTAGAAAATTCCATTGTTGCGTCACTTGACGGCATTTATTTTTCGGAGGTAAATCTGAAATATTCAACAGAAACTGCATTTAGTCCAGTCAATGAATGCTCATAAAGAGGTGTAGAGGGAAATGGAAGGAACACAATTTTTGACTTTAGGACTTTGTTTGGACTAGTTAGGAGGTAAACATACTAAAAGTCCTCACTCCTAGGAGGTGAGCGGGGGGCAGGGGGGCCCTTAGAAGATCCCTTTTTTCGGTTTTTCGCTTATATCTCGGAAACTATGGGTCCTAGCGATAATACCACTCTATACAAAATTAAAGCTAACAAAATGGTCCACAAGATTGATTCTATTAATTTTTTCGCTATCTCTCGTAGTTTCCGAGATATCCGCGCTCAAAGTTAGCTAATTTTGAAAAAAAATAAAATTGCCTCGGGTTTTTTGCCATATTTCATTAGCTAACTCTTCGGCCCTTCGTCCAACGAAAAACTCATAAGAATGAAAGTTGTAGAGAATTAAATTTCCTTCGAGAATATATGATATTTTGAGTTTTATCTTTAACCGTTCATACGTTAAAGCAATTTTAACTTTATGTGTAAATTCCGGGATTTTGCAGAAAAACATAACTTTTGTATTTTCCGTTATTCCACTGCTCTAACTCTATATAAAAGTCAATATATACATACTTATATGTATAAATAGTATGCACTATATATAAGTTGTACATAAAGGAATTAATATGCATACAGTATATGTATTTTACAATACATTTTCAAATAACATATATGCCTATGCATAGTTCAGTCAATGAATGGAGGGAAATGGAACACAATTTTTTACTTTGAGACTTTGTTTGGACTAGTTAGAAGTTAAACATACTAAAAACCCTCCCTCCTATGTGGTGGTCTTTTTTTTCGGTTTTTCTTTTATATCTCAGATACTGTGGTTATTTGGCAAAGAGGTTCCACGATATCTGCCATTTGTGATGGGTATGTCAATTTTGTGAACAGTCACTATCGTGAAAGGAGTATCACTGTAGTGTTTGATGGGTACACAAGCTCATCCTCAAGTACAAAGGTCGCTGAGCAGCAAAGGCGGTACCGTCTCAGCAAGTCAGCCGACATAGACTTCAATCAGGAGACAGTCATAACTGTGAAGCAGGAAGACTTCCTGTCAAATGCTCACAACAAAAGTCGGCTGATTAAGATGCTGGAGGTCACACTACAGGCACATGGAGTCAGAACCCTTCAAGCACAGAATGATGCGGATGTCCTCAATGTAGACAAGGCTGTGGAGTTGTCACGTACCACCGCTGTAGCTGTTGTTGGTGAGGATGTCGACCTAATAGTCCTGGTGACCAGGACATAATTTTCGTCAAGCCTGGACGTGGAAACATAGCCACGAGCTTCAGACCCAGGGGCTGCAAGACATACTATTTCTACATGCCTTCACTGGGTGCGATACCACCTCAGCAGCCTTCCGAAAGAGTAAGCTGGGATTTCTCAAACTGTATTTGAAGTCTCCAGACGTCCAGGGAGCAGCTGCAGTCTTCTCAGACCCTTCCTCAACAAAGGATGATATAGAGGAAGCTGGGAAAAAAGTGTATTCTGAGGTGGTACGGGGCCCCACCTAAAGAGAAATCTCTAAACGCTTACCGTTACCGTTACCAATCCTTCGTAAAATCGGTAGCCAATATCTAACCAGACATCTCATGCCTCCCACCAATTGAGAGGGCAGCGAAACAACATTCTCTGAGGACATATCACCAAGTCCAGATGTGGTTGGGTCATGAGCTGCCTCCTCAGACGTATGGGTGGGAGTTAACCACCAAAGAATTTCTATCCCCGGTGCACAGTGAGCAGCAGGCTGCACCAGATGAAATATTAAAATCTATTTTTTGTCGGTGCACAAAGGATTGTGCCACCACCAAATGTGGATGCAGAAAGGCATTTCTCAAGTGTTCCCCTGCGTGCCAAAACTGCCAGGGGAACTGTCTTAAGGGGGGGCCCCTCTTGGAAAATGAGGATGAAGAACTCGACATTGATCCTCTGCCAGTTATCCAAGAAGATGTATCTACGGATGTATCTTTCTCTACGGATGAAGAAGAAACCGACGCAGAACCCATCCCAGAATCACGTTCCCATGACCAGCCAGAACCACCCCGCTCCAAGAGAGCCAGGAATTTATAATAATTATTGTACTATAAAGTGTAAATATATTATTAAATTAAACGTAACACAGTTTCAAAGAAACATTTACGAGTTAATGTGTTAATAAAAAAGTTATGTACAAATTGTTATTGACTCTGGAATCACCCTACCCCAATGCCTTTGCGGAGCGAATGTACAGTTAATATATTATGTTAACTGTATATTATAATATATTATATACATTGAATACAACTATTATTGCCTATCAAGGGGGTTGTTAAATAACAATAAAGATTCAGCGATCCTCGATAAATTGTCAATTTTGAGTACTATCAGAGATATCCATCATATATGTAGTAATTGTATTTATGTAGGGGTAGGAGATGGAGCTCTCAAAGTGGTTCCATTAGATTCGGGGTATGGAAAATAGTATTAAACTACACCAAACAATATTAATTTCGAAAATATAGTATAAATACTTATATACACATATAATTTATTTATGTGCCACATATATAGTATATAGTATTTATATATATAAATATATACATTTACCTATATATAATACGTGTATATTGGATTTTATATAGAGTTTGAGCAGTGGAACAACGGAAAATACACAAGTTAAGGATTTTCTACAAAATCACGGAATTTATACATTCAGTTAAAATTGCTTTAAGGTTTGAAAGGTTGACGATAAAGCACAAAGTATCATATATTCTTTTAGGAAATTTAATTCTCTACAACTTTCTTCCTTATGACTTTTTTGTAGGATGAAGGGCCGAAGAGTTATCTAATGACATATGGCAAAAAACGCGAGGCAATTTTATTTTTTTTCAAAATTAGCTAACTTTGAGCACGGATATCTCGGAAACTACGAGAGATAGCGAAAACATTAATAGAATCAATCTTGTGGACCATTTTGTCAGCTTTAATTTTATATAGAGTAATATTATCGCTAGGACCCATAGTTTCCGAGATTTAAGCGAAAAACTGAAAAAAGGTATCTTCTGAGGGCCCCCCTGCCCCCCGCTCACCTCCTAGGAGTGAGGACTTTTAGTATTTTTACCTCCTAGCTAGTCCAAACAAAGTCCCAAAGTCAAAAATTGTGTTCCTTCCATTTCCCTCTACAACTTTTCATTGACTGGACTAATTGTAGAAGCTTCATTTCTGTGTAATTAAATTTTGTTTAACTTGAAAATCGTCTGAATTATAGTCATTTGAAAAACGTCCGCTTCCTCTGCCGCACCTTGTATAATTGAAATTGAAATTACCTGATGGTGCCCTGTAAATGGTTAGTATTACAAATGTATCATTGTCAGAATCCACTCGGGCTGAACAATATTCAAAATCCTGTTCTTTACAAAAGGAACTTGTGTCTGTGGGTACATTACTGAAATGTAAGTTTCTTTTCGTAAATATGCTCACATCTCCACATTTTATGGAACGTCTACAAAATTTTGAACATAGTGAAAAGTTATCAGTTTTCAATTGTTCAAGCTCTGTTTCTGCAAAGTGGTGTTCCGTTAAACAAATAACTTGAATTTCCTGTTTATTAGAATTAATTGCATCCAAAATTGCTAAGTTTTATTATTGAATTTTATTTTCAAGTCTCCTTTTATTTTGACTATTCAACTCATACGCCGTATGTTTGATATTGACCAATAACGTTAAGCAATACCTCGGATATAGACCAATCACGGCCGTTTATCTTGCAATATTCTTGTAGGAATTGTGAGGAGGGTATTTTATCGCGGTAAAACCAGCTGGTCGTTACTGGAGACACAAGTATCAGTGTGCAGTGATTGATAGTCACTGTTGCTACTAAGCGGCATGAAATCAGAATATTTTATGCAACACAAGTTATTTGGAAATTGAAATAATAGAAATGTACATTGATTATGAACGCAATTTCGATTCGGTGCAAGCCAGTTCGTGTGCTTTTATTCTGTTCTGCTGTTAGCTTACCTGAATGAAGTTAACTATATCTTATATGCACTGGTGGTAGCACTGATTACACCAAGGTAGCTCGAGTCGATTCATGGATGGTTGATTCACAGTATGCCGTGATCTCGTAACTTTTAGTTTTATTTTTATACAACAAAGCATGAAAGTAATTATTATTTATATAATCCGTTACATTTTATTCATGGAATAGTCCTAATAAATCCAACTCGAGTTGACGAGTTACATCAGATAAATTCGTCAGCTCTCCTGGGATTACCTATGATGAAATAACGCAGTTCTAACTGAAGACCTAGATGTCAGAGGTGTACATATTCTGATTTTAGCTTGCCTGTCCCTTTGAAATTCTGCAACCAGTCACAGCTTTTAACTTGCTTGACTTGAAAGCAAGCCAGATTACAACGATGATAAGAAATGCTGTCGCTATGAGTCACAAGCTCTTCATAACTTGATGGGTTGCACAGGACCTAAGGAAACTGCAAGGCCTGGCGAGAAGAATATGAAACTGGGTATAGCAGTGCACTGGTAAGTCGTGCAGTTACGTAGTTGAGGAACTTCAGATGTGTTTAGAGAATTTTACCCTGAAGGAAGCCGAGGAGAAACTAAAATGTGGACAGTTTGAATTATCAATGAACAAAGGTGCTAGTCCGGCATGGGAAAAATGTTCAAACATTTTCGAGAAAACATCATAAAATCATTAATAACAATAACAAAAATCCCTTTAGGCAAGCCTACAAGCTGAGGTAGATTTCGAAGTGATTTTGTTTTAATTTACTGTCGCTGCGTAGCTGTTTTAATTTCTGTCTTCTTTAGCCTTGGCATGACAAACCCGCAATAATAACTGCAAAAAAGAGGAAAGAGAACTTTTTCAAACATTCAAATCTCGCCTTATATGAGAACTATCAAGAAGCTAGTTATTGATTTGTAGAGTACTCATCAAGATTATTTCAACGATACCCCACAAGACGTAGTTTCGAAAATTTCGAATTTCCATCCCCATACCCCCACCCCCACTCGTACTCCCAAAACCCCCGAATCGTTGGTGTCACTGTGAACTCCATAAGGAGTAATCTAATTTATTCAATCAAAGTTTCCCTCTATACTTCATAGGAGCCGAGATATAAATGTTTTAAAATTTCAACCCCCTCCCCCGACCACCCTCTTGCGCCAATTTTGCTCATTAACGAACTTGTCTGAACTATTGGGCCTAGAAATAACATAATAATATTTGATTCAAATATCTTGAAAATTACCGCCGCTAGCGTGTAAAGATATATATATATATATATATATATATATATATATATATACACATATATATACATATACATATACCGTATATAAATATAAATATCTCAATTTTTTTTAACAGGCGGTGGTTTCGTACTTAGGCAGGCATGAAACGTAAAGATATGAATGAATTTTTTGAAAGTCATTAGGTGGATTTTTCTTCGAAATCTACCTAATAATAAAAATAATAATTGTGTTCAGACGCTAAAACGATTTTTAATACTTTATCCACCTTTTATTTATCTGCATGTGAATTTCTTCTACCAGCATGTAGAAAAGCAAGAAAGTATTACCTACACTCAGCAACTACAGTTGTTTAGCTGATAGGAATGTCGCAAGCTTATTCTGACTTGCCTAGTCTGGGTTTGACCTGACCCATCAAGCTTAAAGAAACCTGCCTGCTTCCTAGCTATGATGCTGGCAACTTGCTTGCCTGGCGTTCAAGCGGGTATGGGCAAGCTAAAATCGAGATATGTACACCTCTACTAGATGTATGACTACTGTTTACTTCAGGTATCGATATAAGTTGTTGGTTTCTTTCATTTAGATTCCCCCTAAAAAACAAGACGAGCCACCATCTATGACAGGAATAGGCCTGTTACAATCAGATAAATTAAACCTCAGTTCCTCAGCAACCAGTTCTGCCAGAGTCTTCTTCCCTTTAGAGTTGAGATGGAGTCGTCTGGTATATTCTTCTCTTCTTAAGCTATTAACAGAGAAGTTCCACAACTTATCACTTGGCTTGTCGTACCAGTGGAAGAATTGAACAAAATCTACATTAGTGTGCATGCTATTTTGAGAAATACTATCAAGGTCCTCCAATAATCACAACCCTGTCATCATTAGAGTATCCTTCTGTCAGTCCTTTGATACCTGCAACAACATCTTTTAACATAGCATTAAGTTGACATTTACATTGAACCTCCTATGGCGTCTTGAAGATCAGGTCCCATGTGTCTGGCATGACTACTACCTAGATTTAAAGTCTTTTTCTTATTAGTCGGCCTACATGTAGTTGCTGGCTATTCTTTATCTTCATCTCCAATATTATCTAAAACAGCAAATGCTGTGTTGAGAGTTCTGCAATGCCGTCACATTCTTCTTCTGCGATTACTCAGTACATCTGAGGAAGGCTAACCTGGGGTGTTTAGTCAGAAGCATTTTAATTTAAAAATCAGACACAAATGCAAGTGAATATTGTTAAGTACATATCGATACAAATTTTGACACTTTCGTATTAAATATATTTATCTCACTTTAAAGAAGTCTAGACTGCTAGTAGCACATAACTTTAACTTGTTTCATGTCTTTTGAGGGGATGCCTTGGCTGTCCTGAAGGCACTAACAACAGAGTCCAAAAAACCTTGGATATTCTCTGCTGGGTTCCTGGGCATGCTGGAATCAGAGGAAACGAACTAGCGGATAAGCTAGCAAGGGAGGGCTCGACCAATGTCTTTATTGGACCGGAACTTGTCCTTGGTATCACTTTAAGAAGGGCCAGACGTGAGGTCTTAGACTGGATAGATATATAAGCATTCATGAACCACAGATTATTGTCTCTGTTGGACATTACATGGGAATATTATAGGAGAAAAATTCCTTTGACACTGGGACTTGAACCCACGACCTTTGGCTATTCACGCCAATGCTCTACCAATTGAGCTAAGTTGGAATGCAATTCATAGCGCCAGATGGAACCTCTCTCCTATGACTGATTGCCCTAAAGGTCCTGGGTTCAAGTCCCAGTGTTGGAGGAATTTTTCTCCTATAATATTCTCTTAGACTGGATGGCACTTTTTGGAGTAATCACACTACTGCTAGGCAGGCTCCTGTTAACAGGACACAACACCCTAAAACGCACATTCAGACTTGCTACACTTGGGCTCAGATAAACTGAGACCAGATGACTTATTCTTGAAGGAAATGGGACTTGAATGAATCTTCCAGTAAGAGGGACACAATGGGCCCAACCCATTCATTTTCATTCATTCATTCTTGTCTTTTGAGAATTTTATTTTCTGTTAATTTCTTGTTTTTAAATGGACACAGTAAGCAGGAGGTTTTGGTATTTCTCTTGAATCTTCACTGGTTCCTTGCACACTGTCATCCTTTCCTCCTAATAGCGCAAGTTTTGAAAGGTTCCTCAGTTTGAATTTCATTCCTCGAAACCAAAATATCAGAAAAATTGATTTTTTCTGTGTCAGTCGTTATTTTGATGGGGCGGGGGGGGGGATAACTTTAAACAATTGTGATGCATGTACACCAGAGGTGTATAACATCTTCTCATTGCCGCCAAGAGTAGTGACTTTCATAACTTGTACATAGGCCATTTCTACTTTTGAACGTCTAAAAGCAGGAGATGTTTTTCTCGTTAAACATTCACTATTATTCCAGTAGAAATTCCTTTTTTTTTCCCCTTTTCTTTCTTTTTTACCATTTGATTCAGAAATCTTGTAGTTTCTCCAAAAATGGCAATAAAATATTTTCCGCTTACTCTGATTGTAGAGTGTTAGAATGACATGTCCTTGAACATAGGGTGGGGTAAGAACTCTTCAGTTGCAACTAAGTTACCCTCTTAGTCCGTGTGACTTATTAATTTCATAAAAACACTGTGTTTGTCTAGTCTATAGTTATGTCAGTTTGCTAATGTATTAAGATAGATTTCTCAAGGCAAGGCATCTGTTTTAAATGAAGGTTGAAAGATAGCTCGATTATACACAAATATATATACTGAATTAATTGATTAAATAAGGGGAATTTGTTTTGGCATTTTTCGTCATTTTCAAGAGGTAGGTCATTTTTTGGACATTTTAGATCGGTTCCCTTGTTACTATTGAAGCCACTAGATGTCAGGCTGTATAGCGTACTTCGTGTTTCAATGTTGTCAGCTCTGCTCACGGAATTGAACAAAACCTATCGAATGAGGACTAGGGAGCCAAGTGCTCAAAAAATTGTTTGCGGATAATACTTTTATTGTAGCTATCAGTTCAGTTCTATTTGTAGTATGTATTGAATGTTTAGCTTTTCTCCATGAGACTACGGAAATGAAGAGATTGTAACCGGGAGTGAAATGATTGAGAAATCAATACCTTAACAATATTAACAGTAATAATGACATTAACACCACTCGTTAGTAATGGTATCATTATTAAAGAAAATAGTAGGCTTGTACATTTATATTATTTTCTTGAACAAGTCTGAATTTATGAAAAGTATTCACATATCTTACGACATAGGTTCATGGAAACATCTCCATATAAAAATAGAAAGAATTAAAGTGGACCTAAGTCATATTATATTGATTTTGTTTAATTTACTTTCTACCAAGGAAATCTAAATCTACTCAGAGCAATTATTTATTCAGTGAACATGTGAGATGCTACAAGGAAAATATTATATGAAAAATTCTGTAAGGTCCTTAAATCCATTTAACGTAGAGGCTATACATTAATTTTAGAATGGTACGTAGTCAGTCTTAACAGGCAAGCGTTTGATAATTCATAAACTGCGTTAACAAGAACATTGAACTGCTCTTGTTTCTGGTATTTCTTGAAGTTGAGAGTGATTTAGGTAACCCTGGGGTACCATGCACCTCACAACACATCTGATTTAACATAGTTTCATTGGATGGTGCAATACATCGTCTGAAATATTTAGCTACAGATGGCAGCAGAGGATAGAGAACAGATGACTCATGCGAAGTGGAACGCTGTTGGATATATAGCAGTCAAAGACATTAAGTAGGAAGTTCCAGCAACTAGAAACCTGAGAATCCCTTATTCTTTATCAGTGATCAGGAAAAAGTTGAATTGACGTTTGAATATTGCATTCAAATATGTGTTACTGTTATGTTGTACATTTCAGAGAGAAGCAGAAACAGCAGCAGCAAGAAAGAAAGGAGAAACGAAAGACCCAGAAGGGAGAGAGGCGAAGATAGCAAGATGAAGCAGCGGTAATTTGCGTGTGTCTGTGTTGTCAAGTCGTCGTGTTAATTTATTACTGTTGGATCATGTGCTCTAGAACTAGTTCAAAGTTAAAATACATTATTGTAGATCTACATTAGTACAGTATTGGGCACAACTTCTTTGTGGCCGCGTAATTATGGTGCTCAGATTTCAATGTCGGTTTCTCATTTTAAGTTGTTGTTATATTTGTAGTGTTATGAACTATGAGCTATAGCATTCTTATAAATACCATACATGGAAGCGATGAAGAGCCACTAACATTGGGTCACTCTTTCGTATCAAAAGTAAAAGTGTGAAATGTCCTTGTCGTCGTGGTGACATCGAGCACATGCATATTTATTATTAGACTCAAACAGTTTGCAATTCCCTTAAAAATTAAAATGTCAGTGTCAAACTTTTTTCTGTGAGTTGTATTGAAACTCCCTCTTGTTTATGTGAAAAGGGTTTGATGCTGCGTTCAGGAGTGACCCCAGGCTCTCGAGCTCTCAGGTGGAAGGAGGCTACATTAATTTTGGTTTGTCCATCATCTTCTTGCACGTTGATGGTATCGTGTAGACCCAGAGGCACAATTCCACGTTTCTTGAAACCTGCCCCTGTTCTAAGATGCTGTGTACAATTTCGTTGAGAAGTCGAGGAATTTTGTCTTTGGGCAAAAAAGTCTCATTTCTTCAGCTTCGTCTAGAGGCTGTGTGAGGTGCATTACATTCATGGGCGTACGGGAGGGGTTCAATGTAAAGTCGTTTCAGCTCTGTGTCCGTGCGCACATTGTAACTTAATCCTTTTTAACAACTAAGCAGTTGTATTGTGATCGTTAATACACTATCATTAATATGCAGCACAATCTTTGAAACTGTTTTTCTTGAGATTTCTATCCATTTCTTGTTTAAACTAGTCTATAAAAAAAAGTATATATATAACTCATATATTTTTACAAATTATCATAATACTGTAAGGTGTATAGGACATGTTTTTGAAGTAATCTAAAAACCACCGGTGGAAAAGTCCCATTAATGCCGAATACATCATGATGATTTTGTGTTGAGCTTTCATTACCGTTGACTTTACAAACAGGTTGATGGATTTCAGCGGGAGTATACAAATTTTATAATAATTATTGTGTCATGGATTGCAAGAAGTGAAAATGGGCAGGGAACTAAAAACTGAGCACTATATTTCATATAAATAATGTTTTGAGCATATTAAAATTTATAAAACTTTTGTATATTTAAATACGAAACCTAACCACAATGGGCAACTATGGATAACCTGTGGTCAGTTTCGAGATTTTTGTGGAAAACAATATTAATGAATAGATTTTTATGTTGATTTTTTTTTTTTTCGTATTGAAAAGAAAATTGACTCATCACTTTCATTTTTACAGGACTCAAACTCTGATGAAGAACAGTTCATAGTTTTCACACGAAAATAAACTCAATTTAATTATGAATTAATAATTAAATTTGCACAAGTGTGCATTTATTTATGCTAGTGGCACTTGTCTCCCATCTAAGAACCATGTACATAAAGTTCGATGAGTCTGACGGCAATCGATGACTTTCATCGCACAAACACCAGTGAGTTTAAAAACAAGCTCATGGAAGTATGATGGCATCGATGGAATTAATAAAACTTACGCTATACAGACTATAGGCTAGAATCCACACAAACTCTTTATTCCGATCACAAGGACCTAAGGTAATATTGATATCCAAGGTGTGAACTAGCAGATTTATAAGTTCTAACCAGATTTGTTGTGAAGTTATGCAAGTACCAGTGTATCTGAATCGACAAGTTGATTGCAGACGTAGTAATTTCGTAAATCCATTCCAGAATAGGTTTATATGTATTCAAAATTTTCAGGAATTAAGTTGAAATCCAATGAAATTCTGAAGTCTAAACGATCGCACCTCATGGATAAACCAGGCCACCAAATCGTCTGACAGATTCTGAAGGGAGTTTTATTTATTAGTAGGGCAAGGCATTTGATGATTTTGGATCTTTTTTATACGAAGGTTAAAAGATAGCTCGAATATATATAAATGTGTATAATTAAATAATTGATCAAATAAAGGCAATTTGTTTTTGCATTTTTCGTCATTTTCAAGAGATAGGTCATTTTTGGCAATTTTTAGGTCATTTTTTGTTTTTATAGCTCTTTTTCTGGCATTTTAGGTCACGTTTCAGTGGAGGTAGAGAGGAGCTTTTCCATGTACAAATTGTTACTTTCAGACAACAGACAGTCGTTTTTATTTGAGAATCTCCACCAAGTGTTCAAAGTTAATTTTAATTCAGGTTTATTGTAAACACCACAGCAGTTTGTCTTGTAGCAATAAAGATTTTTTCTTTCTTTTTAAATTGGACATATTTGCTAGGGGCAATTTGATGGTCATGCCAGTTCAGAAAGATTTTTTTCGCTAAGGTGTCCAAGTAATATAAGTTTACTTACTTCTTTAATAATAAAATTAATGTGTTTTATATAGTAAATTCATATATAATGCACTGTCATCCATGAAATTGCTTTTAGCAATTCATTACTTAAAAAACTAAATATAAGTAATAATAAAAAAATTATTGGTCATTTTTAAAAAATATTAGATCATTTTTTCACTATTTTAGATCATAAATGCATTTATTGTTTTCCATTTTTTCACTAATTTATGGTCTTCAAATGCCTTGCCCTATTTATTAGTAATACATCACCGTTATTAACCTGAAAAACTACCAACACCATACCGTTTTGAAATTTGAATCTTAAATAATGCTTTGGTGTATAGAAAATTGTAAATATATATAACAACTGAGCTAGTGTTTTTTTCCCTTATATGTTATAATCTTAAAACATATTGCAGGTATTTCGGAGGGGGTTTCAACCCCCTGAACCCCCCCCCCCCATACCGAACGCCCATGATTACAATCCAGTCCTCAAAGCAAAAACGCTGGTAATATGCAATAATAAACTATCTATGAGACTAACTCAGAAATCACTGCAAAGGTAAAACAGAATGCATCCAATTGTTGAGTGTTTACTACAATTTTGCTAGCCTGCTGTGTTTGATTCATTTGTTTATAATGCTATAGAAGGATACAATGAGTGTGTACAAATACAAATAATTCTTTATTGTCATAAGCAAATATGTGCATTGACAAAAGTCAATAGTTACATTATCAGTAAAACAGTTTAAAAAAATGAAGATATACAGGGTGTATCATAATTAATAGCGCAAACCAAAACAGTTGAAAGTATACGGTAACAGAAGCAAAAAAAGTTCCAGCTAACATGAGTCCGCACACAAGCCGTTTGCGAGATTTATTATTGCAAATGTGTGGTTATGAGCCACCACTGATGTTCTTAGTTGTGCTTCACTTGTTGCGCAGTTTGCGATGTCCTCTTTTTTACAAAACTGAGTGGAGTTGTAATCAAACCATACATGAGAGACAATGGGTACAGTCAGATCACTCATCTGAACTCTACAGGAAAGAATTGTGCGTGCTTGTCAAGAATTCCGAGATAATCCAGGTTGGTATATTAATGATGATTTGATGTATTTTCAAACACATCTGCAGTGGTAGCTCAGTGAGGTTAGGTGACAGACGACAGGATTTATAAATCTATTGTGGTTGTTTATTAACCAATACACATATGTCATCCAATTGCAACATATCACACACCCATGTAGACTGAGTGTACACAATTTTAAACTCAAATTTCATTATGTACAAACTTAAGTGTTACGCCATATTCTATGCAGTTCTTTCACACATATTCACAATTCATTAGGGATACGCCTAGATTGTGCATCGGTGTTTTTGTTTGGCTAACTGGATCCCCTACCAAAGTATTGTGAGTTTTGTTATTGGTTGAAAAATACCTGGGGTGGTGGGTATTGCATTATATGTAATGCAACTCACACATTTCCTAGATTAGGTCATTTATTATCCTGTTTGCAAGGAGTTGTAAGGTTTATTCACATCAGAGTTTGTAATTGTCTGTTTATGTTGCTATATTTCATAAATAACATCAACAGTATTAATTACATGTAACATTGCATTTCTTGTTAAGTTGATGAGGCAGCTTAGAATAAAGTGACCCTTTGTCCCGATTTGGTCGGAACAGTCCTTTTTTTTTTTTAAACAGCTTTCCCGGAATTTTATCTACTTTTGTCGGGATGAAAAATGACTTTTAAATTAAAAGAGTACCAATTTCGTCCTGACCTGCATTATGGTGATAAGATGTAACTATGGGATATAAAACATTGTGCGCTTTCCTATTTTATTATTTTAACACTTTGAATTCTAGGAAATGAAAGCACAAGTTTATCACTTGGTGAAGAGCCACAGACCTATGATATCATTTTATTCATAGAAATGTGGTCACCTTAACTTAGAATGGCAATTACACGAAAAGTCCACTTTTCAAATTCATTGGATGATGTTTCTTAATCAAGTCATAACGACACATTTGCCGCTATAATAGATCTTGCAGACGGCTTGTTTGCAGACCCATGTTTCCTGGAACTTTCTGCTTCTGCTGTTAGCCATTTGGTTTGTGCTGTTAATTATGATACACCCTGTATATTCCAGACATAATCGTACCACAGTGAGGGTAATAAATGGATGCAAAATTAAAAGTAAACTTTCTGACAATCAAAAATTTCAACTAAACTATAGAATCAACCAAATCTTCAGTTCTTTAAAGAAGGTATTGGAAATACCAGAACAAAAGAACTATTCTCAGAGTGCTGCTGGTAGTTAGATAATTCAAACAGAATAATATTAATTTTTAAAGCAATAAAAAGTGGTGTACATTGTTCTTCAAAATTCGAATAGCCTTTGTTTGTAGTTTGAACACATCTTTAACTTTACTGGCATTTCCCCCCAAAAAAGAAGCTGTATTGTATTATAGACTGAAAAAAGCAAAATACTGTCTTTTTCATGTATCATGCTGGTCTCTGTGTTGTGGTGGCCACAGCTCTAACTCACGAGCGATCGGGTGAAATATCAACGCAAATAAAGCCGCTATTGGTGTAATGATTCAGGTTCTCACAATTACAATGAAAATAACCAGGTACGTCATCACAAGAGATGTTGGAAATGTCCTCCTCTTGCATCCGCACAACACTGGCACCTTTTTAGGAAATTTTCTTTCATGCACGTAAGTTCGGCTTCTGAGATCTCTGTTGTCCGTGAATTGCCACCACCTGATAACAACATGAGTTCATTTGAGGAATTTTGTTAATGGGGTAATTCATCAAAATTTAATAATCTTCTCTGACATGGTTCCATTCACATGGCTGTGTTTTGACGCAGAATAATTGCTATTGGAGCTCTGAGAAACCCGATATAGTGCAGCAAACCCCATTACATGACCAGAAAATCGGGGTCTGGTGCATAGTAAGTGCATACGGGATAAAAGGCCCAATAGTGTCTGCAGATAAAGTGACAGTAAATGCAGAGTGTTATAGGAAGAACATACTAAACCATTCTTTAAAGAACTGACCAATATTGAATGTCAGAGTGCATATTTCCAGCAGAGTAATTAAAGTTCATTCAAGAAATTTTTTAAGAACAATTATTTAGCAGGCGTTCCTGGATCTAACAGTATGTGACTATTATTAATGGGGGAACTTGAAAAATAAAGTGTATAGGTCAACCCCCCCCCCCCATTCATTAGAAGTACTTAAACACAATATCACAAGAGAAATTAACTCTATCTCGGAAACTGAACTTGGAGGAAGTTGGAAGAAAATTTCCTAAAAAGGTGCCAGTGTTGTGTGGATGCAAGAGGAGGATATTTCCAACATCTCTTGTGGTGAGGTATGTGGCTATTTTCATTGAAATTGTGAGAACCTGAATCATTACACTGTTAGCGGCTTTATTTGCCGCAACGCAGAGACCCACATGATTGGCCAACTCTGTAGTTGTAAGGTACACAGATATATGACTCCTGATAAAGGTTTCATAGTAGAAGGTAAGGTTACATAGCCTCATGGAGGCGTTGTGCAAAGAATATTATAATTCATAATGTTAAATGTCCCTATAGCAAAAGAATCTATTAAAATACTCCATTTACTATTCATGTATTACAAACCTTTGTGCCACTTGAGCTACTTGGCTGCATCATAGTACAGCTGATGTCCCACGATCCAGTTTCTCATCCAGATTTCGACAGACATCAAATTGGATTGTGTCATATGGACACACGATTTCATTCTGTATTTTCCATTCTGTTGTATTGCATGCAATGGAATAGAAAATGTGAAATGAACCAATGAGCATCATTCTCTCCCTGCGTGATCGGTAGAGCTAAGACAGACAAAACTAGTGGCAACTAGAACATGTTACCACCATGTTAATTGGACCAAAACAGACTCTTCTGTGGCGTAGTTAAAAATAATTGTATACAAATGCTATTTGATACAACTTTTGAACCAAAAAATTGGATTTGTGGACATCAGCACCTATGGACATCATTCACAAACATAAAATATCAACGTAAGTCTTTAATAATGAAGATGTAATAGGAATATTTTTTTCATACATTAAAATGTTATTTATAATCGATATTGAAGTTTAAATATGTCTGTATTGTCTGACAACTTAGGTCCAATCCTTTTTTTGTAAATAAATATGCATTCTGTACAAGCGGTGTAATAGTTTTAAGTGGTTTGATTTCACCGATTATAAAAAATATTTATTGTTTACACATGCCATTAGGTCTTTATTATTTTAATTTTCAAACTGAGAGAAAAAGCAATTCTTTTAGTATCTCCTGACATATAATGCAAGATTGTGTGACATTTATTCACCGAGAATTCACTATAAATTTATTTGTTGTGCACTGGTGAAATATAACTATACAATATCGTTGTTTTTTTTGGGAGGGTGGATGTTACAACAGACCACTGTTTGTTTTTGTTTGCCCATATAAACAAGTAGCAGGTGTTGATAAATTTCATGGTATTTGTCTCCTACGAGGGATTTGTACGTTGTGTATAAATATTACCACCTATTCCCTCGTATAAAATCTTTTTTGTTGAAAAATCAGCTCATAGCCTTGTCAAAATTAAAATTTATGTTTGTCAATATTATAAAAAAACATAGTTAAAATTTATGTCTGTCAACTTTGTAAAATAATTTTCGTACACGAAAATTATTTTACAAAGTTGACAGACATAAATTTTAACTATGTTTTTTTATAATATTGACAAACATAAATTTTAATTTTGACAAGGCTATGAGCTGATTTTTCAACAAAAAAGATTTTATACGAGGGAATAGGTGGTAATATTTATACACAAGTAGCAGGTGCCTGAGATCATTGATTCAACTGCTTTAGATCATTTATTTAACAGAAAAACAATTAAAACATAATTATTAACACTGACATCATTTTTGCATAAGTTGCAGTAATTACATAATTTTATTCTTAATTAAATTGTGTAATGTTAAAAATATAAATTATTAAACAAATCTTGTGCTGCCACATGGGCATACAAATTCAAAATGAAACGATTAAAATGAACCATAGATTCATGTACCCAAATCGTGCATAAACAATTTTATTATAATGATTGATAATTAAAAAAAACTAAAAACCCGGCTTTGATGTGCATTTCATGAACAAAGTGAACCACCTGGGGGGGAAAAAACTCACATTTGAGTTCCATAGCCCAAAACACCCCGAATAGTGAGTTTTGTCCAAATCACTCAATGTTTATCCATTCGCTTCTGTCCATCTATGTTAAAAAAAATTAGATCTCTGCGAATCGTAAACTGATGAATCGAGATAGCAACCAGGCAAGGCCATCTTGAATTAATTTCACAATTGAACACTGTTTTCTACAATAATCGAATTGCTCATGTGTTTGTTAAGCTACTTCGTCTCCTCAAAAACATTTTATTTTTGGTATTAAAAATTAAAAGTTTTCAAAATCTTTCTTAGTGAGCTCTTACATTATTAAATGAAGGTACCTTCAAAATTCCAAGTCTCTGCCTATTATAGTTTAGGCTCTACGTTGATTCTCTGTCAGGACAAAGCCACTTATATATATACTAGCTTAAAAGGCCCAGCGTCGCCCGGGTTTTTTATTTTGTAATTGGAAATTATCTTATGAAGGACTTTCAATTTTTAAATTATAGGTCCTTATATAGGTATTTAGAATTTGAAATAGGAAGAACGATTTATCACACTCAAACTATTCCCTCAGAAAACGCTTGATATAGCTTTTTATGGCTCATAGAGGATGTAGAATTTTGCATCCCATTGCTTCTACATACCATGCCTAGCAGGGATTTAAATAAGAAGAAAAATAAATTCCAGAAACATAAAATTGTATTGTATTTGTGGAATATTTTATTTCTCACTCTCATGTTACCATCCAACCGTTTCAGGAGTGAAATTAAAAAGATATTCAATATCATTTTCATTCTTCCTCTCCAAAAAAAACCTGTGATATAATAATATAGATATTACCGTACCTCATATGGTATTCTCTGTGTCCAGGGTAGAGAAAGTTATGACTGCATTATTTTAGTGGATTTAATTCTTTAATATTTATTTACAACATGAATTATTTTGATAGCTTTTGTAATTTGTGAAAGTTCCACTTATTTCTTTCCAAACCCATCTGAGACCACTGGAAACAATATGTTGCCATGCCAACTGTGATTTGGATTTGATGATTCTGTGTAAAAAGGGATTAAGTATACTCAAAAACATTTCATTTTTGGCATTTAAAATAAAAAAATTCAAAATTCTTTCTTTGTGTGCACTTACATTATGAAACGAAGGTACTGTCAAAATTCCAAGTCTCTACCTGTTATAGTTTAGGCTCTACGTTGATTCCTGTAAGTCAGGACAAAGCCTCATATATATGAGCCCCTTAAAGCCCAAGTGGTGTAACTCCAGTTTTTGATTTTTTTAGTTATGGTCAGGATCCTATTCAGAAAGTGTTCTTCTATTAAAACTTCTATGGACCAATCATTTTATATCTTATTATGTTCTTCTATTAATAGCGCAAATGGTGTAAGTCATAACTTGCATAGCAACCCTGTAGGCAGGAGCACAATTTTATGCTGTCCATAAAGCCATCTATTTGGTGACAGCTGAAACCATCAATATCTCAGAAAAGCAGTAATGTGAGTTACACCACTTGGGCTTTAAGGGGCTCATATAGAGAAAGAGATATCTGTGTATTTTTTTGAATTTCTAAATATATTTTACTGAAGGACTCTGGCAACTTATGGAGCTAGCTCACTCTTCTATGTGTAAACAGCATCGCTCTATGTTATTTTACTCTCGCGTCATCAGTCAACAAAGTCATCTGTTTCCAAAGAAAAAGACATTTGTTTCATGAGAAATTGCAGCGTTCTAAGAACATTTGTGCGTTTTGTGGTTCAAGCAGAACGTCTTTATAATTGTTGGTACATTATATGAACATGATGTTAAGGTATTGGGGCACTTTATATTGCGCATGCGTGAGATTTGGGAGCTATTTTAAATTCTGTTTATTTTTCATTGAAGCTATTTTAGATTTTGCATATTTTTGCGCATTAGAACATTGAAGTTGGTAAATCTACAATAAACTGGTAACCAACATAACAATATAGGAGTTACAGCTGTAAAAGTTATTGAACCCTGGAACATCTTCCTCGCATATTGCTTCACTCTTCTTTACTGTCACTGTATAGTCTCCACCCACTCGTGTGAAGTAACATTAACTGGCGATCACTACTAACTGCATCAAGTGGAGGTCAATGTTGTCATCCTCATCGAATTCTCTTTTTCAGTCTAGTGCTGTGAACTTGAGAATCAAGATTGCCTCCAAAACTTTCCTATCTCGTAAAATATACAGAGAGATTATTTTTGCAATGTGCCTGGAAGCAAGTCATTGGCCGGTAAAGGCTCATGTACATAACCCCTCAATTCAAGCGTACGGATTTCTGAATTAGGTCTACAGTTAGAATAATCATCTACCTTCATCATAGAAGATGTTGAAAATGATCTAATTAAACTATCCTCATGTCTAACGCTGGGGATGTCTGTGTTGCTCTCCACTCAAGACAATGTTCAGATGATGAATTTGATTAATATTGCCTACTTCCTGTCTATGTCATACTTGTTCACACGTATCCTCTCTTCTTCCCTTTCAGATACTATATTCTTTTGTTGATCTTCAAACTCTTTCTTACTTAATCTCATTCTTAGTTCCTTATTGTCTTCCTTCATTTATGTCGTCTCTTTCTGAATTTCCTTGTATTTTGTACTTCCATCTGTATTTGCAAGTTATCAGCTATGTCTTCCAGTTCTTTTTTCATCTCAATTTAACCTTTCAATATGTCTTTAATTCAGCATTGGGGTCGTGGTTCACTTCTGCCTCACCCACCGTATCCACATGCATTAAATACCACTTGTACTTCACTACCAATTACTTGTTTAGTTGTAGAATTTAAACTGAATTTTGCTAACTGATGATATGTGTGAATGATGGAATGCGCAGTAATTTTTCATAGTATTTTAAGCTTGTAGGCAGAATTGTTTCAGCGATTCACTTGTGAGTCTACATGTCGTGGTGTGGTATCTATGACAAGATTTTCCACATCGGCAACACGTGCAGAAGGAACTGAATGGGATGGAAGCGAATCTGACCGCTGTGTGGTGTAACTCATAGGCTCCACACTTCCATTCATCAGTAGTCACGGCATCTGTCAAATAGAACTCCCTCCAGATGTCTCTTTTCTTTGACTGAAGTTTTGGAGTAGGTCTGCATAAGGAGTTGATGGTAGCAGCATCTGTAATCTCGTTTCTTCTATGAAGAATGGCTCTCTTGCCAGCTCGTACATCAATCTAGAGTGTGTGCATTTTGATAGGCACAGAGCTTTCTTAATGAAGACTGCTTTTACTTTCTCGATATGCTGCAGATGTTTTTTCTTTAGATATGGCCAATTGACCTCTAGTCAGGTGAGACTTTGAGGTTGAACAATTTCAAGGTCCTGGACAAAGATAATTTTTGTACTTATTTTATGTCATTGTTGCTTTCATGCGCTGTGTGGATGTGGTGCCAAGGTACTTGAAACTGGAGACCGCTGCAAGAGGCTTATGACTGTTTTCTCCTCTTTTACTCGGAGTTCGTTTTCATCTGCCCACTTGACAAGGAGGTCTTCCTGTCATCGCATACATAAACATTTTGGTGTTCTCAGAGGCCTTTAGACTGGCGACATTCACTGTCGCTGTTATGAAGAGAAGGGGACTGAGTATGTCCCCCTGGAGGATTCCATCCATTTGCTCAATCAAGTTGATTTCAATGAAGTCGGAAGCCTTTATAAGCTGTGCAAGGTGATTTATCCCTATCAGGTGTTCTAATTTCTTAATTAGCATAATTCTATTGAGAGTAGACATTGGATGGGCTGTATCATGGACCTATCCCTCCTAAATCGGAACTTTATTTCAGGGAGTTGACTGTCTACAAGGTTGCATAATTTTTTTAAACATTGTGCATTAGGATCCCCAGCATTCCCCTTTCCTTTGTACAGCATCTTGTATGGTATACGAGCAGCATGACTTCTAGTTCTTTAATGCCCTCACTGTTGACTCGACTTCTTCCCCAGTTCTGGTTCTGCTACAGCCTTGAATTCCTGGGTATGTTCGGTTTAAGGGTGAGTCTCTCATTCTTGGTTCTCCTACACTTCCAATGGAGCATTCCTCGGAAACTTGGGTTGCATCAGGTTCAGTGCTCTGTATGGGTTCTGCTCTGCTTCCTCTCCCTGGTGTCTGTTTTTGGCATCCCTTACCATTTCCTTTTGATGGCTTATTCCTGTAGGTACTGTGGTTCTTCTTTGCAGTCTTCACTGGTAGTACATTGTCATCGCTGTGAATGATCTTGAGGATATTAGACATGTGACACCCCGTCTCGTTCTGCCTCTTTTACCCTGTGATGCGAGCACATGAACTATGAGTATCATTCCGATAATAAGAATCCTTCTGTAAGCATTACTATATCATGTTCCTCAAATATAATCATAGCCATCATACTTGCCTTCAACATTACGTAGTAAAGATTGTATTTCTTCAATTGACTTCTTAATGTGCCTGTTGAAATCAAAATCTTTTGGCTAGAAAGCTGCATCGTTTAGCCTCTCGTGCAGATCTGAGGTTTTGCCTAAACAGAAACCTTGTTGCAGTTTCTAGTTTGGAGTTCTAGGCAAACTTTTGCTTCATAGCCACTATTGTCTCTGCTGCCGTTATATTTTTGTCCAACCTCCCTAAGTACAGCCATGATAGAATCTCTGCAACTCAAAGTCTGCCCTTGATTGCGGTTGCCACTCCTGTCTGGTCGTTCCATACTTGTTGATCTTGTTCCCCGGCATCTCAGGCTGTGAGTTATCTCTTTTCCTTCTTGTGTCTTGTTGTTGAGATGTGTTTCTGTCCCCTCTTCTCTATGAACTTGTACGTCATCAGATATTTCCTCAACTACCCCACGTAGTAGGGTCTATTGTTTGGGATATCTTATTTCTCAGGCTTTATTCCTGGTCTACTACAATTTGCTTGGATGCTCTCTATATTCATTCCACAGAATCATCTACTCTTATACAATTCAACGGCTCTAAATAGCGTGCTCACTCGCTCCCTCACTTCGTGAGACATCGGGTATACTCGGCGATGTTCATCTCTCGCAATCTAAACTTTCACAAAGAGTTCAAAATTAGGGAAACCGTTTCTTTATTATATAAGGCCTAAGTGAAATGAGCACAATGAACAAATATTCTAATTTTATTTTTACTTACAATATTCATAGCTCTGAACCACAAACATTTTTAATAAACTGCCAGTGTAAATTTCTTAAAAATCCTGGAGTAAATGAATAATGGCGGGCGAAGCCGCAGGCACCAGCTTTAATATATTGAGTTTAACCCTGGAAGTATCGCAGACAGTAAAAATCCAAACAAACCATGCCTTCCCTTGAAAAATTGTATAATTTCTGAAACTTACATTGAATTAAAAAAGAAATCCACATCGTATTCATCTGTCAACAAACAGTTGAGAAACGATACGTATTTTCCACCGCCGTCTAGAGAATTACACATGAGTAATACAGTCTAGAAGGCAGTGGTATTTATCAGTGTTCACAGTTATCTTTGGAACTGCATAATCGAATCTGAGATCGTTTTCTCAGGCGGCGCTTTCTATTCGTGGAATGTACTCTAAAGCTGGAATTTTAGCTGTTTCATTAATTATTAATGGTTTAGTTTATGAATGATTCCCGTGCAAGTGTTAATAAATATAATGCTTTAATAATTGTTATACTCTTAATTTTTAATTTTTCAATTAATTATCTTGGGCGAAGCTGCAGGCACCTGCTAGTGTAGTACAAAGTACAACAGGTATGGGATGCATCAAATCATTAATACTAACACAAACGTAATACTTAAATTAAGTAAAGAATAATCTTAAAATTGTAACAGTTTAATTATGATGATGGTAATGATGATGATAAGGAAGATATGCGGGCATAGAAACAAATTCTTCTGTTGAGTGAAAGCAGTGATCAGCTAAATTTGCTTTAAGTGATGCAATAATTTTTTTTTGCACTCCTTAGCTAGTAAGTGTTACTTACGAAAGTTGTTTACATGGATCGTAAGTTGACATTCCCACACAATCGTGTTGCTAAGGGTGTTGCGATGAGGTTAAATTACTTACGGTCCAAGCGCCACGTCATAATTCATTACGATACACTTCATAATACAAGCCTTTATGGACATGGCCCCCAGGACAAATATTTGGTTCCCATAACAACAAACACATGCGAATCACTTTCTGAAATAAACATCTATTTTCAAGAATGTATTTACATAATATTTTCAGGTAATATCACAATTAATATAATTAAATTGATATAAATAATCATCGTGCAAAAAATAGCATGCAACACACGGGCCGTAAAGGCATTTACGGGTCTCGAAAACTTAAAAACCCTCGGCTGCTCCTCGGGTTTTCAATCTGTTTCCTCGACCCGTAAACGTGCCTTACGGCACTTGTATCGCAATATACTATATAATTTTGAATGGATTACTGGCCATGGGGAGGTTATTATATAATTGAATTCCTGAGTTTAGGATAACTTTTTTTTTTTTACAGAGAGTAGTGTTTACTTGAAAGATATATTAATTTGATTTTTGTCAGTTATCATGGTTTTGCCGAGATCCATTTTTTAGTAATGAGGGAGTTATTTTCATTCAGTTTTCTCTTCAGCAACATTATGGTTTCAAATGTATAAATGCAAGGAAGTGGAAGAAGCCTCATTTTTTAAACAAGGGTCTGCATGCCATTCTTGGAGATAACCTTCCATTGTTCTGATAATCCTTTTGTGTTCTGAAACACTTTATGCTCGAAGGCTGCACCATATTTAAGTAACGAGTGAACATAGGCAAAGTACATGGTCATGCTAGTTAGAACTCTTATTAGTATTTAATTTGTTATTGATGTTTTCTACATGAGGTTATTTTGAATCCAGACTCCTAAATCTTAGTTTCATTTATCTTTCAGAGGCTCTGGTTAAACAGTTTTGTATCCAGAGTTAGTTTTTATGGAAGTCCAGTGATACAGTTTTATTAACCTAACTATTAGGTTGCTGTTGTATTTATGTTATCAATATAACAGTGTCATCTGCGAACAGCAGTGGGGCTATACTAATATAAGAGATGAGTCAATTTTGTGACGCTTACTTCACTTAAGTCCTCTTATTTGGAGACTAGTTTCGGAATGTCAACCATAGAATGAATATGGGAAGGAGCTTCCGAAACTATTCTCCAAACAAGAGGACTTAAGTGAAGTAAGTGTCACAAAATTGACTCATTTCTTATATTATTATATTTTGAGAAAACTTCACTGTTACAGACTTCCTGTAATAATTAATATTTTAAGTAGTGGGGCTATTTACATTTAAGTCATTTATGTGTATCAAAAACATAATTGGGCCCAGAACAGAGCCATAGCAGCTGCAATTTGTGGCTTTCAGGCTATTGAAGGATCCCATTTCATACCACCATCCACATGGCCCATCATCGATCCAATCTTCTTGGAGCGTGTTAGGTAGATAGCCTATACATTTCCTCCTTGTTTGTGGCACTGTTGACTATGTTTTGTGTTGGTAGCACTTTGCTCACTACTTAGTCTTAAGACTTGTGCACCAGTAGATTGCTGGATTGTTGTTGCTAACACTTTCGTCGCTAACTCTCTGTCACCTTGTTTTATTCTTGAAGTTCAGTCATCTCTTAATTTAATTGAGAAAAGCAGCTTATTCTGTCTAAAGGTGGAGTTGTGAAACTGATTTGGATGGTTAGTGGCAGGCCCAGTGCACTCTTGTGGTTCAAAATGAAACTGACCTCTAAAAGAGCATTTTATTCTTTTTCACAGTTGTGTCCCCCCTATAATTTCCTTTGAAATCAAAGTAATAGGATTGCCAATGAATCTTGTCTTTATTCATAATATAACACAATTACTGATCTTTCAAAGACTGCACTGAGTGAAGAACAATTTTATATATGTAGCAAATTCAAACATAAAAGGTTCACACAAATTTCACTTGAGGTGAAAAGGTTTGTGTTATATAGGAAAGACAAATAAGTAGGAACATTGGGAAGCGGAACAAATAGAAAAGTTCATTTTCCGATCGACCCCCCACTCCTCCTAGCATTTATTCGTCTCTCCTCACCTGATTTGAAGCCTGAGAAAACATTACCCTTTTTTTTTTTTTTTTTTTTTTTTTTTTTTTTTTTTTTTTTTTTTTTTGGCTTTGCTTAGAACTTCTCCATCTTCTTCTTGTAGTGGGTAGGATCCTGTGATGTCAAAGTTGAAGAGTTTTTTCTGTTTTTTAACAATTTAATTTCATGGCTAATACTAACTTTGTGTTTAGATTCCTTTTGGTTCATGGCAATTTCTCTGCTAATGGCCTTCTCTTACACATATCGTGTAAGATTGTTTGATTTTTGTAAATAATGCTAATATTATTTTGTAATATATTCCGAAGTTGCAAATTTCAGCTCCATTGTGTAGCTCAGAAAATGCTCAGATATATGAAAATATAACTTATTTTTGTTTTTTATTATATTTTCACTGTTGGAAACTGGAAGAAAGACTTATAATAGTATTTTATGTGAGTTAATATCGAAACTGCCATAGTTAAGTATCTCTTGTACTAATAGTCTTGTCGTGTGGATTTTAAATTGTTGTGGACTTTGTCGCCTGCATCAATTTCTCTAAACGTTTTAATTGGCTTTTGTTAGCAGATGTAAGAATGCTCGTACTCAGTGACAGACAAGTTATTCAAGAGATATATATTGTGTTCTATTTACGTTTGCTATACAGGTACAAAAGGAATAAAATTCCATTACTTATAAGTCGCAAGAATCTTATGGTTGTTGCATTATGGTAAAGCAATTTAATTTTTTATGTATCTAACTTTTATTTGCCTTTAGTTTCCTAATAGTCTCATTTCTATCATCCAAGAAACCGAAATGGAAATCTGAGCAGAGATGTGCAGTGCATGGGTACAACTGTGCATATTGTAGCAAGGTACAAGTTAATCGTGCTTTATTCAATGAATATTATCCATATTGTAAGATTTGAGATTTTCCTGGCGAAGAGTATGAATAAATTTTTCCCGGGTAGACAGCCAGGTTTGAAGATCAAGTGTCTCCGACGTTTCAGAGGCCCAGCCTGCCTCCATCCTCAGGGATACTGAAGTGTCGAGTCTGTCATGCCGAGGTGGTATATATACAAATCGCGAGTTGCGAGGAGTCGACCAATCAGGCGCCAGTTCATTTTTCCATCGTCTTTCTTTCGGCCAATCGGCTTCTACTGTCTTTTAGTTTGAGACAGTGATTCCAGGCAGGGTTGATGCTGAGGCCTCCGGAGGCCTCAGCATCAACCCTGCCTGGAATCACTGTCTCAAACAACTAAAAGACAGTAGAAGCCGATTGGCCGAAAGAAAGACGATGGAAAAATGAACTGGCGCCTGATTGGTCGACTCCTCGCAACTCGCGATTTGTATATATACCACCTCGGCATGACAGACTCGACACTTCAGTATCCCTGAGGATGGAGGCAGCGTGGGCCTCTTTAACGTCGGAGACACTTGATCTTCAAACCTGGCTGTCTACCCGGGAAAAATTTATTCATTATCCATATTGAATAGAAAATCAATTATGACTTTAGTTTTCAATAAAGTTTTCTTGCAAATTAAATATAAAGATTGTTATGAGAACGCGTATTGTCACCTTGTCTATGTTCTGTGCGAGTGACAGCACCGTTGTACCCCACTCAGCTCCAGTGGAGTGGAATTCAGTATTACTACACTGTACCAGTGCCACACGGTTGTGTCCAAGCCTTCCCTGTTAGTCCAACTCTATTGGAAAGGTTGTGCGATGACGAACAATTCCTACCATGTGATAACATGATCAATGTACAGATTAACCGAGGTATTTAAATGCAAATTTCTAAATTTAAACCTTATTAGATTTTTAACCTATGAAGAAAACACTTCACTTTCAAAAATTTTGGAAATGTATAAATGTTCTGTTTTTATGTAAGAATTAAAACGCTACTGCTTATTTCTTCCTGGGTTAACCAAACTTTCGGACTCTAGCTCAAAGTCCATCTTCAGGGATCTGAATGCTAAGTAAAACCAGAATGGTTACTGACTTCATAAAGAGTGAACTTTGATGTTTTCCTTTATTTTGCTTCGTAATTCAGACACTGAACTTGGAGCTTGGAGTTTTTTCCAACACTACAATTCAGTGAAAGAATAATTAATTTTTCATTGTTTTACTTCCATCAGGTCTGATGGTGCTTTCTTAAAGTTCTGATCTGTGGGTTTGCATTTGAATGCTTTGTGTAGCAATAAGGTGATAGTGAACTACGAGGGAGACTCAAATGAAAACCACAATTAATTTCATTCCACTATTTTTCTGCAGGAAGAATGTTTGCTTCTACATTATTTTTCTTCATAGTCCCCTCCCAGTTCAATGAACTTATGCCATCACATAGGAAGTGCTTCGATACCGCATGAGAAAAAATTTTCTGGTTGACACTGTAGGCGGTCATGCACTGCTGATTGGATGTCTTCATCAGACTTGAACTTCTGCCCTCCAAGGAGCTCCTTTAATGGACTAAAGATGTGGAAATCTGATGTTGCCAAACCTGGCAAGGATGGCAGATGTGGGAGGCACTTGAAGCATATGTTATCGATGGTTTTCAAGGTTGCACGAGCAGCATGAGGACGGGCGTTATCATGTTGAAGCAAAACACCTGCTCTCATCAACCCCCTTCACTTTGTCATCATCAGATTTCCAGATCTTTGGTCTGTTAAAGCTTCTCCTTGGAGGGCAGAAGTTCAAATCTGATGAAGACATCCAATCAATGGTGCACTTCCTATCTGATGGCATAAGTGCATTGAACTGGGAGGGGACTATGAAGAAAAATAATGTACAAGCAAGCATTCTTCCTGCAGTAAAATAGTGGAATGAAATTAATTGTGGTTTTCATTTGAGTCTCCCTCGTACATTCATAGAATGTATAGAATGCAGTGTTATGTATCCTTACCTGTATTGTACTTGGCTTCAGTTTGGATAACTTTTCATAATAACCAAACTGTTCCACTGTACCTGGGCATTATTTGCTCATACTGTAATGTTTATTTTTGCCACTTTTCCTCAATCAGTTCAAAATATATTTATCCAATAACAGAGACATAGAGTATATCTACAGAGAGATGCTAGTGGAACCTCAGTATGCCTCATGTATTTATTTCAGCTCTGATCACAAGACAAATTGTAATTAGTTTCCACTAGCACTGCAACTAGATGAAACAGCGTCTTCTTCCTCTTCACTGTCAGATTCGTCAAAGTCAGTGCAAAATCTTCCCACTATCTTGCCTGTCAAACCATCTTTCTTCCAATCAAATTGCTCATGATTACCCGCTTGTCTCCAGGGGACTTCAAAACGTGTATTTATGTTAAAACTCAACTTCCTTTACTTATAGTACCTGTGATACGGGCTGAGGGTGGGTGTAATGTTGCCATTAACATTGTGTTCTCTTTCATAATGTTTGTGACAAGTAAAAGCAGACGGACTTTAGACAGAAGTCACAATAAAAACAGAAGGATAATAGGTCAGTTTCGTTCCGTAGTGTAGGCATGTGCCTGTAAGCGAGACGTATTTCCCATCATTAAAGGCTCCTATTTTTGGTGAAAACTTTGCTAGATTTTGTGTACATTCATTTCAGTGTATTTTTTGCTATTTATGTTCTTGTTAGGATTTTTAAGGAATAAGCATTTATTTTAAGCGATGTGGCTTGGCTTTGAAAAATGTTTTCAGTGTTAGGTTGTGAAATCGATTGAAACGTGAACTCGCCATTTTTATCATCACATTTCCTCTTTGATTTTATCAAATTGCAGTTAACATTAACCCTTTCAGCACCAAGCAGTAGAGCGGTAATCCTTCCTTAAAGTGCTAGATACATGCAGATCGGCCTGGCTTTGGTGCCATCACCGCCTCCATCAGCTCTAAATAATCGCTTGGTTAACATATTTGTGTGGTGGATTGCAAACTCTCGTCATCTTGTAAGCTTTGTGCATTGACAGGCAGGTAGGTCATGGTCAATTTCCACGACAACAAAATACAATGAATGACCAACATACCAGGTAATTCACAACCCAGGTCCAACTCTTTCCACCGGTTATGAATATAAATTGATTAAAACTGTTATTAAAACTTTAGTACAGTGGATAAAATTTTACCTTTGAACAGTCACTACGTTTCAGCCTGACCTCCAGGCCTTCCTCAGGTGAACTAAAGTCTACTCGCATGTTGGTACGTTGTCCATGCTGGAAGGGGTCTCTGCTCGGCTTGGTGGGGTGGTCGACACCTTGTAAACTTCCAGATTTTACGCACATCCTGTTGACGTTCATTAAGGGTGTGTTCCCAGTGTTCTTGGCTGCATTGTTTTGGTGACCCAATCGAGTACTGCTTTAGATATGAGATCTAAAGTTCTTGAACATCTGATTCTAATTTGTTTTTTTATTTCTATTAAATGTTCAATTTTGGAAGTAATGGGGTAATGGGAAGAAGTTATTTTTGTATTAATGGAGTAAGCAGTTTTCATTGATGCTGTTAAATTCAAAATGGCGGAATCAGTGTCATCCTATTATTATTATTGTTATTATTATTATTTTTTTGAAATAGGGTGGGCATCTATTGCCCAGTGCACCGCGACCATCACTGATTTATTGTGCAACCCTTGTTTTTTTTTTGTCCCTTAAAAGACCAGCCTCTTTGATGAAGAGTACCAGCTTCTTAATTGAGACCTTGGACAATTTGTCCACCGGCATGAACCAGTGGTTGAAGTGTTTAGCCCCAAGTATTTTGCAGATTCTTCATCTTTCTGACATCTTCTGCTCATCGGGTCGTCTGCTATGCCAACCTTATAGAGGTGTCCCAGCAGCCGACAGTGTCCAGTCATAAATCCCACAACCCAGCTGAGTAGTTTAAGCTTTTGATGACTTCTTTAATAGTCATCTTAGAGTGTCTGTGACCTGTCACAGTCACCCGATGTTTGGTGTGTTTCCTGTTAGCCCACTTCCGAACTGCTCCTCTGATACAACCGTAGGGCAGTCCCTGGCAGGGCTCAGGTCCCACAAAGGGCAAAGCTGCCCCTTGTCAGCCTTCTCATTGCCTTGGATTCCCCTATGTCCTGGCACCCACATCAGTTTGAATGCATTGTGTTGGGCCAGTGTCATTAGGGACAGTCGTCCTACTAAGATCACCGGGTAGCACTCGATAACCTCCACGCCTCCTTCCCCACTTCTTCTGTGATAAAAGGTGGGCATGGTTGAAGCGTTAATATTGATTTGATAATTTCTTTGCAAGATTCTGTCTGCACAGTTATTAATTAGTCTGTCCCATGAGATCGCCTGTCAGTAAGATATCGTGAGTAGCCAACAACCTTACTGCGACTTACTAGGATATGTGTGTTGAGACTTTTTCCCTAATTTGGCTACCCTGCGCGGTAGTGTCTTTAGTGTTGCATGTTGGTATACTGGACTCGTATAGAAGACAACATGGCGAACAGCTAGTTACCAGCGTAGAATGGTGCGCTGGCTTGTATTGAAGTTAGACTAGTTTCACAGTAATTCACAATCATCTATTTATGTTCACTAATATTGCAAGTATAATATTCACGGTTTGTATAAATAAATCTACTAGAGGACTTGTTTGTTTGACTACTTGTGTTGTGTTTAACTTGTGTGATGAAAGCCAACTCCTTGGATTCTTGGGCCGCCATCACAGCATTATACATACAGTCCACTCAAATTGAAAACTTGCCTCCGAACACAACAATGTGTTTGCCCTCCTGTCAGATGGTTTTGAATTTTAAAGCTGTGAAACAGTTTCATTTAGTAAACACATACATATATATAGTAATAGCCTGAAGACAGATTTTCCTTTTATAAGAGAAACTAAGGAAATAAAAATCAGAAGCTCCTGAAGCAAATTAACAATTCTGATTAATATCCACTTTTGATAATATTATTATTATTCTAATCGTAATAATTTAATGCTTTCTTTGTGAAGTATAATTTGGTGAAATAAAGAACATGGCGGCAAAGTTCAAATATTGTATCGTTCGGTAAGGTCATATCTCGGTTTTTGTTGTGCAATCTGGCCACCTTGACAATGTATCATGTATTTCATTTATATTCTGTACATTGGTATAAAATCAAAGGTTATGATTATTATATATCCAACATATAAGAATACATAACCTTTTTATGACTGTTTGTTCATTATTAACCCTGCAAATGGCCTCTCCACTCCTAGGAGTTAACTTTCATTACTTGATGATTGGAGTCTGAGCAGTTATCGCCATTTTTATCTCACAGGCACACATGAAGGCTGGTAATTCTCGAATTTTCAAAATAATTTTCTTATAATGAGTGTGTATTTTATTAATTTCATGATATTTCATACAACATTTTTTGTAAATTTGTAGATTTTCCATCATAGCCTCCCAGGCTCATGGTGTATGTTGATATATATATATAATATTTGAATTATTTTGTTCTTAATTTTTAATCTTTTGATTAATTATCGTATGCGAAGCTGCGGGGATCTGCTATAAGCTATAAAAAGCTATATCTAGCATTTTCTGAGTGAATTGTTTGAGTGTGATAAGTCGTTCTTCCTCATTTCAAATTTTGAATACCTATATAAAGACCTAGAGTTTGAAAATCGAAAAACTTTTTTCGATTTCACAAAATAGTAAACCCAAGCGATGCCGGGCCTTTTAAGCTAGTATCATATAAAATAAAAACCTATCCAAATTAGCCTTTTCACAGCTAATATTAGTACTAGTAGGGAAGTGTTGATAACTTCTCCAGTGAAGTTAGTGTGTAATCATGGAAACCAGTCACTCAATTTTAATAAGGAATAAGAATCACAAAACTTGGCATCCACCCAACCAGCGACAGAGATCCACACACCCCTCTCACTCTAGTAATTGTTGGTAACATCCGCCCGCTCAGAACATTGATACTTTCAAACAGAAAACTTTTGTCCTTCGAGGATGTCCACCACACACTCCCAGCAGACCAAAAGAAGCTTCTAACCCTAATAATCTTTTGAATGAGTGTTTTAATTCTAATAAATGCTCAAGTTCTCATTAATACAAATGGATGGATATCATAGATTGGATAACATTCTCACACTTAAAGAGACCCACCGTAACAATTTTAAAAAATTAAAAGCTATAGCCAGTGAAAGAAGTGGAGAAAAACCCAGAAGCGGTTTTCTATCTCAGAGTTTTCCCCATCATACCTCAATTTACAAAACGCATACAACGTAATTATTATGAGGTATGCAGGAAATACTGTTCTTAATTAACTTCCTCCATTAATATAAATGATCGGCAAGCAGGAGCACAAAAGTCACCAACATCTTGTACTGTCGACTGACAGAGCTTTATTTCAATAAAGATAATATAAGTATTTAATGTCTATTTAAACAATATCAAAGTTGCAATATATTAGTTAATCTGAGGCTTTCACGGCCGGAATCTTGGAGTTGAAGCATCTTCCGGGCTCTGGGCCGTGGTCCAAAGGCAAAATTACAAGTCTCGCCAGACGTTTCGCTCCCGCTGTGGGGAACTTCTCCAGTGGCTGCTATATTGACGCTGACTGGACTGCTTGGAGAAACGGAGCTGCTTATATACTCGCGGTGGGCGTGGCTTAGCTGGTTGAGGAAAGTAACAAACGATCAGTAACTGAAAATATATCAACTTAGGCTTTCACGGCTTTCGTTGAAATAATTATAGTGGTTTTTGAGGCTTGTAGACTGTGGTCCAGTTTGGTTTGAAGCTTATGGTAACTGAAAATTTTAATACACAGTGTAGAAAACGAAGAGAGAGAGAGAGAGAGTGATATTTTAGCACTGGACATCAAAAATGAAAGTAATGCCAAGGGAATGGCAGAGTTCAAGGTAAACAATATTGTTTTGTTTCATGATTCATATCCACAACACAGTTATGAGGGGTTCTTTATAAACGAAACCCCAATTTATTTATTTAATTTTTTAAAAGGAGATTTACCTGTCATACAGCAGCTTGAGAGCTAATCAAATAATTGGTGGTTTAAAAAAAATCCCTTGTCATTGAAATTATAGCTAATTTTAATTGGTCATTTAGATGAATTCAATCCAATTAGCTCTCAAATACACAACGGGACTTTCAGGAATTGTTCACTACCGGACACTGATAATGGTTTGCGTTTTGATCCACCTATACCAAAAGCACTAAACGTTTACTTGAATTGTCACCCATTTACATCTGCTGATCCCGAAAGGTGCGTCCGCTGCATCAGATTCAAACCCCGGATGCTGAAGAGTCTCCTTTCTCCACACTAGCCGTCAGAGGTGGAAGTAAAGCCAGAAGCCCACCCTAGGTGATACCTAAATTTAACAATCCCATACCAGAGGTGAACAAAAGGAGAACAAACCCAGGGAGGCACGGTAAATCTGAAACTTTCTGATTCATGTCGAGATCAAGCTGCATGGTTCAAGTATAATATAAAAGTGGAAGTAAAGTTTTTTCTATTTATTTAACACAAAACTTAATGAAAGTTATGATTGAGTTAAAATTAAAAATTTGATTATAAATTAAAAATAAAAAAAAAAACATTTTTGATTTATTCATTAAATGATGAAATAATATTTAGGCTTACTTACACAGTTATTAATTTAAAATAATTATAATTTTTTTAATTCATTCAATTTTAAACTTAGAATGAGTCTTCTAAGCCATTTCCTTAAACAATCATACACACACACTCACTTTGGTGCCATACTATTTGTTTTGCCTGTGAGATATTTTCCGGGATTTGATCCTTGGACCTCCAGAATACGAGTCCAAGGCGTTACCATTTGGCCACCTCAGTCCGTTTGACGGTGTCGTTTGATAAGCATAAGTGAAGGAATAGTGTTAACTGTCAAATTATACTGGTAGACAAAAATTTGAAAATATATATGACCTTTAATTCGTCATTACTCTTGTACCGGTCAACCAATTAGGTCCAAAATTAAAAGGCTTCTTGCCACAGACATTATAAATGCGTCTAAGTCTTAAGAAAATCCGATAAAGCTTATTTGAGTTATATCGCTTTTAAATAAAAACACTAAATTCTATTTGATGCCGGTACCGGTGAACCGATTTGGATCAATACCAACAGGGTTCTTCCCATGGACATTATAAATGCGTATACCAAAGTTTCATGAAAATCCGATAAAGCGTATTTGAGTTATGGCGCAGACAGGCACACGGACAGGCAGACAGAGAGACAGACAGACATTTTTTGTCCCCCACACACAATCTCATAAAGTACCACATTGACACTTGATAACACTGGCAGAAGGGAGAATACGTGTCATCAAGCAGAGAGTGATTTAAACCCACCCACTCCATTCTCACTCGGCTGATTACGTGCGTCAAATTAAAAGCTTGTTATTTCTTAGTTATTTGGGGTTGAGAAGTTAAAAAGAAAAGAAGTCCAAGGCTCATAAAAATAGCTCACTTTGTAATAAGTATTATTCAATAATGGTTTGTAACATAAGAGCTTGCGTGATTTCCGCTTGCAGGAAAGAAAAAAGGTGGAGAATAAGCAATGCATTAAAGGTAGGGGGAACACATCAACATTTTGGGAATCATGTGGAAAGAAATACTATTCGTTAGTCGATTGTAGGTATGCAGTAGGTTAACTTTAATGTAATCTGATCATTAAGAAGCATTAATTAATTACTAATTTAAAGCATAATGAAATGAGTCTCCATTTTTTTAATCTGTCATTAGAAGGAAAGTAAGTAGCAGGGGCTAACAATTAAGGTGACATAGATATTGACAACTCATACAACAGATTTGAGGAAGGCAATTAAAACTGGACCGGAAAGTAAGCGGATGTATACAAATTTGCAGTAAATTAGCTTTGTCAACGTTTTCTTCTATAAAAATACATCCCATGAATATAAATTACTGTTGTGCTCTAACATTTTATATTTGGCAATTAAATAATTTTTCAAAATGAATAATATCTTAATTTATATTTCAAAATTTCTTGCTTCTTCACATTAATTTTTTTGACAGTGGATTTTTTAAAATAGCCTTTCAAATCTCTAAGAAGTGATCGTTAATACAAGGTGCGGCAGAGGAAACGGACGTTTTTCAAATAACTATAACTCAGACGATTTTCAAGTTAAACAAAATTTAATTACACAGAAATGAAGCTTGTATAATGCAGTTTCTGTTGACTATTTCAGATTTACCTCCGAAAAATAAATGCCGTCAAGTGACGCAACAATGCAATTTTCTAACATGCAATCTCATTAATAATTACCTTGACTGTCCGGGTGGCGCCGTGTCATCATGTCTAAAACCGACGTTTCGGTCCTCATGTTGTGGCCTTCTTCTGGGTATATCCAGTAACAGTGTGGTGTGGTGTTGCTAAATTTGGAATCATCGGTCCTTATTCTTTTTGAAGAGGACAATACCTCAGTGACAGTGACTTCAACACGATACACAGAAATACTCAACAGGTTCCTGCTTCCGGAACTACGCAGACGAAGAGTAAACATGCAGCAAATTTGGTTCCAATAAGATGGTGCCACAGCGCATACTGCGAGAGCATCAATGCAAGTGGTTCGCGACATGTTTCCTCAAAATGTGTTCTCCCGTTTTGGCGACATTGACTTGTCCATGTGTGACTATTATTTGTGGGGTTACCTCAAATCAAACGTTTACTTAAATAAACCCCGCAACATCCAAGAACTAAAAGAGTTCATTCGTGTAGAAATCACTAATGTGGAGGAAGAAATGTTGCGAAAAGCAATGCAGAATTTCGAAGTGGGGTTACGAGAGTGTATACAGAAAGAAGGTCGTCACCTGACGGACGTTATTTTTCGGAGGTAATTCTGAAATAGTCAACAGAAACTGCATTATACAAGCTACATTTCTGTGCAATTAAATTTTGTTTAACTTGAAAATCTTCTGAGTTATGGTTATTTGAAAAACGTCCGTTTCCTCTGCCGCACCCTTTATATAATAAACACATCCTAATGGCAAAGAAATTACGTTACTCATTTTTTTTAAAGATGTTTTGGGAGCAGAGAAATTTATCGTTATAGGAGAAAATAAAAAGATAATATGCAGCTTTCTTATTGACGTTTAGCTGATTGTTCTTAATTTTGGACATGACAATTATTACAATATTGGTTTGCTACTGTTTGATATCATTATTTAAACTGAAAGACTGTTATGCGGTTTTTTAACTGCGTTTTGTAAGATACCTGTGCTAAATAAAATAACGTTTAACCACAGCAATGAACAAACTAAATTTTACTCTTTTTTATGAAATAGCGTACTAAAGTTAATGCTAGGCCATATTTTCTAAATTGAATTAAATTAGATTTCGAATATTTGGTTCGAAATTATTGTCTTGTTATAAAGCAACATAGATAACATGTGTGTGGTATTATTGTGCTGTCCCTACAGATTTCATATAATTCGGGGAATAATTAAACTGAAGTACTAACCTTCTGCAGTAGAAAGTATAATGTTGGTCCCATCAATCGTAGCAATACTTTCAGGAGATGTTCATCCAGATTAGTGTGGTATTCTTTTTCCCTTGAAAGTCACTACTGCTTCATATCACACATGAACAACCAAAATGTTGTTGATAACCAGTGGTCTCTTCTCTGAATATTCATGGGTTAGTTAAGGTTTTCTCCGGAAGATTCTGTAAAAATATTGCACACATAATATTGTAATTTAATATGGATAGATGACTGCTAAGGAAGAAGTGGTACACGAAGGTGGTGAACAGTAGAATTGTAAACTATTATTTGATGAAAATGGAAATCGAGATATGCATAGAAGAAGACAAGATATATAGAACAGAAAATAGGCCACCAAGCCTGCCTTAATACTAAACTTTTCTTTCCGAAGAGGACCTTAAGTCGGGGAGCCTCGGTAGCAGCTCAAGGCGGCTTATTTGGAAACCAAAATTTGCGTTCCGACGAGCAATTCTATTCGAGGAGAACCGACAAATAGTACAAGTCGACATGTTTGGTACTAATACATGCCTGGTAAAAAAGTGAGAGTGAAATTGAAAGAGAGGAAACAAGATCGATTCTTAGAAACGGAATAAAATACTCAATTTCTATATTCCGTGGTCGCATATGTCCAATGTTTTCAAAGCTGCCTAATACTTGGAGATGCCATTCTTGCTTCTAGTAGTTCTCAAATACTTGGAGATGCCATTCTTGCTTCTAGTAGTTGTCCAATGTCTGGAGGGAAATAATAATTTGGTTTGTTATTAACGATAATTTTGCATGGGTTAAATGACAATACTATTGGGATACATTATACATTACAGCGTATTACAAAACTCATTTCACTGATCTGATAAACCATCCAACTAGACCACCTTCATGTGTAGCCATATTTTAAGCAGTACGGCTTATAAAATCAAGACGGCTGTGTCAGCTCCACTCCCACAAAATGCTACTACAACATACTAAATAAACCTTGAGTGTCTACCTACTCGAAAATTTGATATGTTAGTGGAAAAAGACCTCAACAAAATTCATGAAACGTACGGTAAGAATATAGCAAAACAACATTCGAATAAGAAATATTTACAAATCTATTAAAACTGCATGTGCCACCAACCGTAGGAACATCACTTACTTTCCATTTTACACTTTAAAGCCATTGCTTCGCTATTGCAGAACTCCTGTTAGTACACCAGAGACAGTCACATACATAAGCAGCAAGACGCAACCATCTGTAACCATAGGTCCACCCAATCTAACCGCTGTAATATGTTTACGACCATTTTCATTAACGGTACCTAAAGACATAATTTTATTATAAGAATAGAATTTATAATTTAAGAAAGGATATATAATTTCTAACCCAAACACCTCACACCGTATGTAAGCCGAACATTGAATTTCTAGAGAACATCATGTTTTCATATTTAAATTCCTTTGTAAATCCCTGCGTTAACTGGAAGATAAATGTGCACAAAACATGAGTTTTTTTAACTGCATGCTCTCTATCCTGTTGCTAGGTAATTCCCAATAATAGCAAACCGTTTTCTCGAAATAAACTGGAATCATGGGTTTTCGATTTTTGACCAAAGGGAAATAGGGTTGGGTGACTATTTCCAGACACTTTAAAGTTTATGAAGGTACTGTTAAAACAAGCAGACTAGATAACGTTTGAGGAAAGTAACAAACGATCAGTAACTGAAAATATATCAACTTAGGCTTTCACGGCTTTCGTTTAAATAATTATAGTGGTTTTTAAGGCTTGTAGACTGTGGTCCAGTTTGGTTTGAAGCTTATGGTAACTGAAAATTTTAATACACAGTGTAGAAAACGAAGAGAGAGAGAGAGAGTGTGTGTTTCAGGAATTGTTCACTACCGGACACTGATAATGGTTTGCGTTTCGATCCACCTATACCAAAAGCACTAAAGTTTACTTGAATTGTCACCCATTTACATCTGCTGATCCCGAAAGGTGCGTCCGCTGCATCAGATTCAAACCCCGGATGCTGAAGAGTCTCCTTTCTCCACACTAGCCGTCAGAGGTGGAAGTAAAGCCAGAAGCCCACCCTAGGTGATACCTAAATTTAACGATCCCACACCAGAGGTGAACAAAAGGAGAACAAACCCAGGGAGGCACGGTAAATCTGAAACTTTCTGATTCATGTCGAGATCAAGCTGCATGGTTCAAGTATAATATAAAAGTGGAAGTAAAGTTTTTTCTATTTATTTAACACAAAACTTAATGACAGTTATGATTGAGTTAAAATTAAAAATTTGATTATAAATTAACAATAAAAAAACATTTTTGATTTATTCATTAAATGATGAAATAATATTTAGGCTTACTTACACAGTTATTAATTTTAAATAATTATAATTTTTTTAATTCATTCAATTTTAAACTTAGAATGAGTCTTCTAAGCCATTTCCTTAAACAATCATACACACACACTCACTTTGGTGCCATACTATTTGTTTTGACTGTGAGATATTTTCCGGGATTTGATGCTTGGACCTCCAGAATACGAGTCCAAGGCATTACCATTTGGCCAACTCACTCCGTTTGACGGTGTCGTTTGATAAGCATAAGTGAAGGAATAGTGTTAACTGTCAAATTATACTGGTAGACAAAAATTTGAAAATATATATGACCTTTAATTCGTCATTACTCTTGTACCGGTCAACCAATTAGGTCCAAAATTAAAAGGCTTCTTGCCACAGACATTATAAATGCGTCTAAGTCTTAAGAAAATCCGATAAAGCTTATTTGAGTTATATCGCTTTTAAATAAAAACACTAAATTCTATTTGATGCCGGTACCGGTGAACCGATTTGGATCAATACCAACAGGGTTCTTCCCATGGACATTATAAATGCGTATACCAAAGTTTCATGAAAATCCGATAAAGCGTATTTGAGTTATGGCGCAGACAGGCACACGGACAGGCAGACAGAGAGACAGACAGACATTTTTTGTCCCCCACACACAATCTCATAAAGTACCACATTGACACTTGATAACACTGGCAGAAGGGAGAATACGTGTCATCAAGCAGAGAGTGATTTAAACCCACCCACTCCATTCTCACTCGGCTGATTACGTGCGTCAAATTAAAAGCTTGTTATTTCTTAGTTATTTGGGGTTGAGAAGTTAAAAAGAAAAGAAGTCCAAGGCTCATAAAAATAGCTCACTTTGTAATAAGTATTATTCAATAATGGTTTGTAACATAAGAGCTTGCGTGATTTCCGCTTGCAGGAAAGAAAAAAGGTGGAGAATAAGCAATGCATTAAAGGTAGGGGGAACACATCAACATTTTGGGAATCATGTGGAAAGAAATACTATTCGTTAGTCGATTGTAGGTATGCAGTAGGTTAACTTTAATGTAATCTGATCATTAAGAAGCATTAATTAATTACTAATTTAAAGCATAATGAAATGAGTCTCCATTTTTTTAATCTGTCATTAGAAGGAAAGTAAGTAGCAGGGGCTAACAATTAAGGTGACATAGATATTGACAACTCATACAACAGATTTGAGGAAGGCAATTAAAACTGGACCGGAAAGTAAGCGGATGTATACAAATTTGCAGTAAATTAGCTTTGTCAACGTTTTCTTCTATAAAAATACATCCCATGAATATAAATTACTGTTGTGCTCTAACATTTTATATTTGGCAATTAAATAATTTTTCAAAATGAATAATATCTTAATTTATATTTCAAAATTTCTTGCTTCTTCACATTAATTTTTTTGACAGTGGATTTTTTAAAATAGCCTTTCAAATCTCTAAGAAGTGATCGTTAATACAAGGTGCGGCAGAGGAAACGGACGTTTTTCAAATAACTATAACTCAGACGATTTTCAAGTTAAACAAAATTTAATTACACAGAAATGAAGCTTGTATAATGCAGTTTCTGTTGACTATTTCAGATTTACCTCCGAAAAATAAATGCCGTCAAGTGACGCAACAATGCAATTTTCTAACATGCAATCTCATTAATAATTACCTTGACTGTCCGGGTGGCGCCGTGTCATCATGTCTAAAACCGACGTTTCGGTCCTCATGTTGTGGCCTTCTTCTGGGTATATCCAGTAACAGTGTGGTGTGGTGTTGCTAAATTTGGAATCATCGGTCCTTATTCTTTTTGAAGAGGACAATACCTCAGTGACAGTGACTTCAACACGATACACAGAAATACTCAACAGGTTCCTGCTTCCGGAACTACGCAGACGAAGAGTAAACATGCAGCAAATTTGGTTCCAATAAGATGGTGCCACAGCGCATACTGCGAGAGCATCAATGCAAGTGGTTCGCGACATGTTTCCTCAAAATGTGTTCTCCCGTTTTGGCGACATTGACTTGTCCATGTGTGACTATTATTTGTGGGGTTACCTCAAATCAAACGTTTACTTAAATAAACCCCGCAACATCCAAGAACTAAAAGAGTTCATTCGTGTAGAAATCACTAATGTGGAGGAAGAAATGTTGCGAAAAGCAATGCAGAATTTCGAAGTGGGGTTACGAGAGTGTATACAGAAAGAAGGTCGTCACCTGACGGACGTTATTTTTCGGAGGTAATTCTGAAATAGTCAACAGAAACTGCATTATACAAGCTACATTTCTGTGCAATTAAATTTTGTTTAACTTGAAAATCTTCTGAGTTATGGTTATTTGAAAAACGTCCGTTTCCTCTGCCGCACCCTTTATATAATAAACACATCCTAATGGCAAAGAAATTACGTTACTCATTTTTTTTAAAGATGTTTTGGGAGCAGAGAAATTTATCGTTATAGGAGAAAATAAAAAGATAATATGCAGCTTTCTTATTGACGTTTAGCTGATTGTTCTTAATTTTGGACATGACAATTATTACAATATTGGTTTGCTACTGTTTGATATCATTATTTAAACTGAAAGACTGTTATGCGGTTTTTTAACTGCGTTTTGTAAGATACCTGTGCTAAATAAAATAACGTTTAACCACAGCAATGAACAAACTAAATTTTACTCTTTTTTATGAAATAGCGTACTAAAGTTAATGCTAGGCCATATTTTCTAAATTGAATTAAATTAGATTTCGAATATTTGGTTCGAAATTATTGTCTTGTTATAAAGCAACATAGATAACATGTGTGTGGTATTATTGTGCTGTCCCTACAGATTTCATATAATTCGGGGAATAATTAAACTGAAGTACTAACCTTCTGCAGTAGAAAGTATAATGTTGGTCCCATCAATCGTAGCAATACTTTCAGGAGATGTTCATCCAGATTAGTGTGGTATTCTTTTTCCCTTGAAAGTCACTACTGCTTCATATCACACATGAACAACCAAAATGTTGTTGATAACCAGTGGTCTCTTCTCTGAATATTCATGGGTTAGTTAAGGTTTTCTCCGGAAGATTCTGTAAAAATATTGCACACATAATATTGTAATTTAATATGGATAGATGACTGCTAAGGAAGAAGTGGTACACGAAGGTGGTGAACAGTAGAATTGTAAACTATTATTTGATGAAAATGGAAATCGAGATATGCATAGAAGAAGACAAGATATATAGAACAGAAAATAGGCCACCAAGCCTGCCTTAATACTAAACTTTTCTTTCCGAAGAGGACCTTAAGTCGGGGAGCCTCGGTAGCAGCTCAAGGCGGCTTATTTGGAAACCAAAATTTGCGTTCCGACGAGCAATTCTATTCGAGGAGAACCGACAAATAGTACAAGTCGACATGTTTGGTACTAATACATGCCTGGTAAAAAAGTGAGAGTGAAATTGAAAGAGAGGAAACAAGATCGATTCTTAGAAACGGAATAAAATACTCAATTTCTATATTCCGTGGTCGCATATGTCCAATGTTTTCAAAGCTGCCTAATACTTGGAGATGCCATTCTTGCTTCTAGTAGTTCTCAAATACTTGGAGATGCCATTCTTGCTTCTAGTAGTTGTCCAATGTCTGGAGGGAAATAATAATTTGGTTTGTTATTAACGATAATTTTGCATGGGTTAAATGACAATACTATTGGGATACATTATACATTACAGCGTATTACAAAACTCATTTCACTGATCTGATAAACCATCCAACTAGACCACCTTCATGTGTAGCCATATTTTAAGCAGTACGGCTTATAAAATCAAGACGGCTGTGTCAGCTCCACTCCCACAAAATGCTACTACAACATACTAAATAAACCTTGAGTGTCTACCTACTCGAAAATTTGATATGTTAGTGGAAAAAGACCTCAACAAAATTCATGAAACGTACGGTAAGAATATAGCAAAACAACATTCGAATAAGAAATATTTACAAATCTATTAAAACTGCATGTGCCACCAACCGTAGGAACATCACTTACTTTCCATTTTACACTTTAAAGCCATTGCTTCGCTATTGCAGAACTCCTGTTAGTACACCAGAGACAGTCACATACATAAGCAGCAAGACGCAACCATCTGTAACCATAGGTCCACCCAATCTAACCGCTGTAATATGTTTACGACCATTTTCATTAACGGTACCTAAAGACATAATTTTATTATAAGAATAGAATTTATAATTTAAGAAAGGATATATAATTTCTAACCCAAACACCTCACACCGTATGTAAGCCGAACATTGAATTTCTAGAGAACATCATGTTTTCATATTTAAATTCCTTTGTAAATCCCTGCGTTAACTGGAAGATAAATGTGCACAAAACATGAGTTTTTTTAACTGCATGCTCTCTATCCTGTTGCTAGGTAATTCCCAATAATAGCAAACCGTTTTCTCGAAATAAACTGGAATCATGGGTTTTCGATTTTTGACCAAAGGGAAATAGGGTTGGGTGACTATTTCCAGACACTTTAAAGTTTATGAAGGTACTGTTAAAACAAGCAGACTAGATAACGTTTGAGGAAAGTAACAAACGATCAGTAACTGAAAATATATCAACTTAGGCTTTCACGGCTTTCGTTTAAATAATTATAGTGGTTTTTAAGGCTTGTAGACTGTGGTCCAGTTTGGTTTGAAGCTTATGGTAACTGAAAATTTTAATACACAGTGTAGAAAACGAAGAGAGAGAGAGAGAGAGAGAGAGAGAGTGTGTGTTTCAGGAATTGTTCACTACCGGACACTGATAATGGTTTGCGTTTCGATCCACCTATACCAAAAGCACTAAAGTTTACTTGAATTGTCACCCATTTACATCTGCTGATCCCGAAAGGTGCGTCCGCTGCATCAGATTCAAACCCCGGATGCTGAAGAGTCTCCTTTCTCCACACTAGCCGTCAGAGGTGGAAGTAAAGCCAGAAGCCCACCCTAGGTGATACCTAAATTTAACGATCCCACACCAGAGGTGAACAAAAGGAGAACAAACCCAGGGAGGCACGGTAAATCTGAAACTTTCTGATTCATGTCGAGATCAAGCTGCATGGTTCAAGTATAATATAAAAGTGGAAGTAAAGTTTTTTCTATTTATTTAACACAAAACTTAATGACAGTTATGATTGAGTTAAAATTAAAAATTTGATTATAAATTAACAATAAAAAAACATTTTTGATTTATTCATTAAATGATGAAATAATATTTAGGCTTACTTACACAGTTATTAATTTTAAATAATTATAATTTTTTTAATTCATTCAATTTTAAACTTAGAATGAGTCTTCTAAGCCATTTCCTTAAACAATCATACACACACACTCACTTTGGTGCCATACTATTTGTTTTGACTGTGAGATATTTTCCGGGATTTGATGCTTGGACCTCCAGAATACGAGTCCAAGGCATTACCATTTGGCCAACTCACTCCGTTTGACGGTGTCGTTTGATAAGCATAAGTGAAGGAATAGTGTTAACTGTCAAATTATACTGGTAGACAAAAATTTGAAAATATATATGACCTTTAATTCGTCATTACTCTTGTACCGGTCAACCAATTAGGTCCAAAATTAAAAGGCTTCTTGCCACAGACATTATAAATGCGTCTAAGTCTTAAGAAAATCCGATAAAGCTTATTTGAGTTATATCGCTTTTAAATAAAAACACTAAATTCTATTTGATGCCGGTACCGGTGAACCGATTTGGATCAATACCAACAGGGTTCTTCCCATGGACATTATAAATGCGTATACCAAAGTTTCATGAAAATCCGATAAAGCGTATTTGAGTTATGGCGCAGACAGGCACACGGACAGGCAGACAGAGAGACAGACAGACATTTTTTGTCCCCCACACACAATCTCATAAAGTACCACATTGACACTTGATAACACTGGCAGAAGGGAGAATACGTGTCATCAAGCAGAGAGTGATTTAAACCCACCCACTCCATTCTCACTCGGCTGATTACGTGCGTCAAATTAAAAGCTTGTTATTTCTTAGTTATTTGGGGTTGAGAAGTTAAAAAGAAAAGAAGTCCAAGGCTCATAAAAATAGCTCACTTTGTAATAAGTATTATTCAATAATGGTTTGTAACATAAGAGCTTGCGTGATTTCCGCTTGCAGGAAAGAAAAAAGGTGGAGAATAAGCAATGCATTAAAGGTAGGGGGAACACATCAACATTTTGGGAATCATGTGGAAAGAAATACTATTCGTTAGTCGATTGTAGGTATGCAGTAGGTTAACTTTAATGTAATCTGATCATTAAGAAGCATTAATTAATTACTAATTTAAAGCATAATGAAATGAGTCTCCATTTTTTTAATCTGTCATTAGAAGGAAAGTAAGTAGCAGGGGCTAACAATTAAGGTGACATAGATATTGACAACTCATACAACAGATTTGAGGAAGGCAATTAAAACTGGACCGGAAAGTAAGCGGATGTATACAAATTTGCAGTAAATTAGCTTTGTCAACGTTTTCTTCTATAAAAATACATCCCATGAATATAAATTACTGTTGTGCTCTAACATTTTATATTTGGCAATTAAATAATTTTTCAAAATGAATAATATCTTAATTTATATTTCAAAATTTCTTGCTTCTTCACATTAATTTTTTTGACAGTGGATTTTTTAAAATAGCCTTTCAAATCTCTAAGAAGTGATCGTTAATATATAATAAACACATCCTAATGGCAAAGAAATTACGTTACTCATTTTTTTTAAAGATGTTTTGGGAGCAGAGAAATTTATCGTTATAGGAGAAAATAAAAAGATAATATGCAGCTTTCTTATTGACGTTTAGCTGATTGTTCTTAATTTTGGACATGACAATTATTACAATATTGGTTTGCTACTGTTTGATATCATTATTTAAACTGAAAGACTGTTATGCGGTTTTTTAACTGCGTTTTGTAAGATACCTGTGCTAAATAAAATAACGTTTAACCACAGCAATGAACAAACTAAATTTTACTCTTTTTTATGAAATAGTGTACTAAAGTTAATGCTAGGCCATATTTTCTAAATTGAATTAAATTAGATTTCGAATATTTGGTTCGAAATTATTGTCTTGTTATAAACAACATAGATAACATGTGTGTGGTATTATTGTGCTGTCCCTACAGATTTCATATAATTCGGGGAATAATTAAACTGAAGTACTAACCTTCTGCAGTAGAAAGTATAATGTTGGTCCCATCAATCGTAGCAATACTTTCAGGAGATGTTCATCCAGATTAGTGTGGTATTCCCTTTTCCTTTGAAAGTCACTACTGCTTCATATCACACATGATCAACCATTGGTGCGACGGTAGCAACCGCAACCAGCTAAGCCACGCCCACCGCGAGTATATAAGCAGCTCCGTTTCTCCAAGCAGTCCAGTCAGCGTCAAGATAGCAGCCACTGAAGAAGTTCCCCACAGCGGGAGCGAAACGTCTGGCGAGACTTGTAATTTTGCCTTTGGACCACGGCCCACAGCCCGGAAGATGTTTCAATTGCAATATATTGTTACCTAGAAATACTGGCAATGGCTACTGGTGAAAGTGTGTCAGTGGATGAATAATTACATTATGACTGAAACAGATAATAGTTTCTACTCTTTATCACAAAGGAAAGTTAACATATTTTTTAAGTTCCACTGATTTTCAGTGCTGGTATGCTATGGCTACCTTTGAAACCAGTGCCGGTATCCCATACCAGTGTATACCGCCCATAGCTGTATGTATGGGTCTCCATTCTTGATTGCATTCACAAAAGTTTCATTATAACACTTAAACTTGACGTAAACTAGGATTACCTTTGGTGCTCTGGACAGCCATTTTTCACTATTTTAGTGCATCATCAGCGGTTTTCGAAATGCTATTGGGTACCTGCTTTGTGGGCCTAGGTGGCGTGGGTGTAGTGTTGGTCTTGAAGGAGTCGAGTATTTGGTGGGATGTTGCTTTGAGTGTTTGTATATTTGCAGTTGTTTGATTGTGTTTAGTTTGTGGCGTGTGTGGAGAATTTCCTTGTTAGTGTCAAGTAAATGTTCCGCATAGTTTGATTTTCTTTATGTGCTCTTAGAATCGTGTTTTGAAGGATCTGCCAGGTTGGCCTATGTAGAAGCTGGAACAATTATTGCATTTTAGTTTGTACACGCCAGTTTTGTTGTAGTTGCCTACATGTGCTGTTTTGTGGGTTTTCTTACCATAGTATGTGAGTGTGATGAAGTTCTTGTATTCTGTCTACCGTACCATAGTTCTAATCAACACCCCTTACCTCCCAAGTCTAAACAGGGGCATCTTACACCCTCACGTTCCAAAAGAAGGGGAATTCACTTAAAAGAGAGCTACTGTTCATCTTAAAATTAATTATCAGTCTCTTTCTGTTGGAAGCAAATTTTCATCAACATTGATACTTTCTTCTTTCCTTTTACTGTTTACTGTTTTCTTCTTCTTGTTTTCCATGGGCCTACGTTTTTGTAAAATGGAGGACAAAAGTGTTTCTTGAATGAACGAGGCTTCAAGTTATTATTGTTAATTACTGTAAACATAAGCCTCGAGCATTCTTATGTATTGAATCAAGATTTCTTTATTAAAGCCTAGAACAAAACAAATAGCGGAAAAATTGATAAAAACATTTTGGGGGGGTTAACCTGTTTTTCCAGACATGTCTTCAATTCATTCCCCCTCCTCTGTTTGTGCTTGTGTCATTGAAGTCCAAATTAGATTTCATTAAGCCAGGAGGAAATTTAATAGAACAAGGAAAAGAATATTGTAGATTGTAAACAGAAAGAGCACAAATTGTAATGTTATTGCTGCCCCATTTTTTGCATGTACCGTACTCTGGATTATTAATTAATTAATTAATTACAAATGTATTTCTGTATTTTGAAATGCGCTCCTCGCAGTTGTGTTATGTGCGATCAGGCCGACTAGGTGTAGCATAGCCCTCTGTCCATTTCTTCAACATCTGGGGGCGGAATGAGAATACTTTCACAGTGGCCGTGTGTGGGCTAAGCCAAAAACTGGTTGGTTACTATGACAACCATGAAGTTATCCGCTTCATTTTCTTTATGAACTGGCTCCATCCCCTAGTTCCAGCGTGAGAAGCAGTGAACACGTTACGTTTACTGCCGTGCTATGAATCCTGGTTATAATAGAGGGTGTGTTTTGTTAGAAATGCCGTTTTTGCGTAACAAGGACGAAAATAATAAGGAATGTTTTGAATTGTGGAGGACTTACTGAACTCTAGAAATACATTGTACAAAAGGGTAAAATCGCAATGTAAGGGGCCCACTTTTGAAACCAACTTTGTCTTCATAATGCCACACATATTTTGTCATGTTGTCTCGATGAATGATTTGGTCCAAACCACTCACCCCAATGATATACTTTATTTTATACCATGATGTAGATGAAAGTAGCAAAATTTCCACCATGTTTACGTCTTGAATGGTGAATAAACTTGTGATTGGACGTTAGAGGTGTGACGTTTTACTGCCAGAGCAGCTAGAAATCTGGATAAACAGGTTCACAAACGCAACAAACCTTTTCAGGAGATATAATAATGCGTTTGCGCTCCACCTCCACTTCGTGCGCTTAACTACGTGGATATTATTAGACTACTAGTATCTGTACAAAATTTATCACTGCCTCTAAACTAGAATCTAAGCATAGTTGATCAACCTACTTTGCTGGAAACAAAAAAAACATTGCGTATCCGTGGAAATCAGCATATCACGAGATGGGTCTCCCCCAGAGAATGCTACAATTAGTTTCAAACGGTCATGGTTGTGGTGCTTTGTTGAATATAACACAATCCTACAAATAAGTGCCAGGTAAATTTGAAAACTTTATCTAAATACAATTTCAGATGTCATACAGAAAAATGCTAGATTGTATACTGTGCCGTTCAATGAAGTTTGCAGCCTTGAAGGACTGAAGGATTGATTTGGATACAAGATTTAGGTGAGTTCAATTATTAAGGAAAACATGTGTAAGAATTTTTTCTACTATCTCAGGCTCGGGACACGAGGCACTGGAAGTGCATAGTTACCCTCCCTCTTGTTCAACAGCAGGCACAGGCAACTACACGCATGGAGGGTACAAGAAAAAGGGAGGGGCGAATGTAGGGAGTAGAGTGCTTTGCTGATATGCATGTGTAGTTAAACACTGTTACAATTAAATATGTTCAATGCTAGGAATAACATTTCATAATTGTTACTAAACTGTTTGACGTATAAGTTCATCACTTCCAAAACAATGTTTAAAAACAGAAACTTGAGTTTAGTAGAATAATGCTACATGTAATGTGAGGATTTTTATTGTCTGTTATGTCAGTCAGTTTAGTTTTATTCGTTAACTTAGCATACATGTCGGTATCATTAACTGTTATGGGTGCTGAACCAGCTCTGCATGTGCCACTTCAACAGCCAAGTCAGTAATGTGGCTTGGATAATTAATTTTATTATTTCATGAAATTGATTTCAGAAAGCTGTAATCATGTTGATAATGCTCTGTAGTGATGTTTCCTACATAACCTCAAAATCCAGTCACAGCTACAGGCTGTTACAGATGTCGGCCAACAACAATAATAATAACAGATTTTATTGCCATTAAGTCATTATTACATTACATAAAGTCAACTTATACAGGGCATGTGCCCATGGTAATAAAACACTGTACAGTAACACATTCACAGAAGGTAACAATATTACAATCAATCATACAATGTTTGCACTCCACTCCTACTCACTAAGCTGCGGCATTTAAACTACTAGCAATGCCATCTGTTATGCAATAGGCAAAACTGGGAAAAAATTAAATAATTTATTTCCCCTTCTCTTATTGTCTTCCTATTCCTCGTTCTTCCTCCCTTTCTCTCACCTCTCCTTTACCATATCTACCTATTTGGGACTTATTCCTAACTGTAAATATTATGCATCGACCAGTATATGAACCAGTAGCATCATAGCTGGCAGTGAATGGAAAATTATTCTATTTAAGTTTAGAGAGCTTTAATACATGAGAAATAGCCATTTTGATGCAAGGGTAGTTTTCGCTCCAATAATTAAGTCATCTTGCATGGGGCATACCATTCAAGTCTAAAAATCTACTGTCATGTGGCGGATCCTGAGTAATACCAAAGAGGGTCTGGTGATTGTAATTTTGTTAAGGTACAAGGGTTGTTGTTCCAATTGGTACAATAATTGCTACATTACTGGCCTTGTGCAGCTTAGAGGAGAAAGATTGAAGGTGCAGCTAGGGGAAGGCAGGAGAAGCAAGGGTATAACTGAGGAAGATTATTAAATAAATTATTCTCTTACTTACTTGCTTGCTTGCTTACTTACTGAATGTCAATAGACAATTCCTAAGCAAGCTGAAGGAATATTATCTATTTGATGGAACCCGGAGATTCATTGCCACGCCTACCTGTGCCTGCCGTTCAACCTTCTTCAATGCTACCTCCAATCATCCCTCGCAAATCCTACTTCTCTTAAATCTATTCTTATATTGTCCTCCCACCTATGTCTAGGACCGAGTGGTCATGTAGTTTGCCTGGAGCATTTAATTCTGTAATCTTGATAAGGAGTGTCTGAACTGTGGCACACACTTCATATAGACTATATGAATTAATAACATTGCTTATCTTAATTTATAATTTGTTTACAATCGCTTAAAGAAGAGTAACAGACTGGACAGGGAAAGGACAAGGTTTATGTAGTTATGATATACATAAATTATTTAATGTTCTTCATCAGAACATTAAAATGAAATAAACACGTAATAAGTATTGTGCTTAGGCTTCCTTTCATATTTTTCTTTTGTCTTTAATCCAATAAGGGAGAATGCCACAGTTGATAAAGCCAGGGTAACAGACGGGACATTTTGCATTTTTATTTATATAATGCACATGAGTTATTTCTCAACACTATGTAACTGAATTAAACCACTTTTGAACAATTAAAGTTTCATAAGTAGGCTACACAATTTCTTATTTCAGAATAAGCATGAAAAAGATATAAAAAGGAGAGGAAGGTGCCAGAGAACTTACCAATTGGCAGGAGAAGCTGGTCTTCAATTGGTGCTGGCTCTGGTATCATAGAAACACATAAAAAGAAAGAGCAAGCTCCATTCTCTAAGTGATTGACAAAGGGCAAAGTTTGTCCGAAAATTTTCGTTTTTATTGCTCTTTCTTTTTATGTGTTTCTATGATACCAGAGCCAGCACCAATGGAAGACCAGCTTCTCCTGCCAATTGGTAAGTTCTCTGGCACCTTCCTCTCCCTTTTATATCTTTTTCATGCTTAATGGCCTAGAGCCACCTAACCTAAACCAAATTATTTCAGAATAAAAAGATTTCTGCTACATAGACCTACCCATAATTACAACACGTTTTTCTCTCAAGTAATGAAAATGAAAAATAACAATGATAATAACAATAAATCTTTTTTTAAAAGTCTACTTGCTAATTAAAAATAATTTGAAGCATTTGGTTCAACTGGAATTGTGAAAATGTAGCAATCTCTACTGCTAATTTGCTGATCTCAGTCTTCAGGGTCCACATGGGGAAACACCGGTCAACAGTTAGTAGCTCACATTTTTACAGTTCAAAGGGACTATTTGGAAGATTACGGGTTTGGAGTTTGGTATCTGGAAGAGGATGGCTCTCCTCCAATGACTTCGAGGTTCGCCAAGAGCTACGTTATCACGTTTACGCTCACATTCATATTTCCTTAACTTCAGTCTTTCTTTTGGTGTCATAACTTTCTTCTCCATTGCTCTGCCACTGTTACAACTTTGAATTGTGGAGAGTGGAATTGGTTAATATTTTACATTATTTATATACTACATCTTTTATCAGATTCTTATCACATGATTAACTGCTTTATATTTTTTTAAGAATTTGACTTATACGAAGTAGATGTTGCAATACAATACCAATTAGCCTATTAAGAATGATTACTTCTAGTGCCCGTCCCATAGGTACTATTTGAAGTTAGTTTTCAACCATAAATACATGTTTTGAGGTCCCTGAATTTAAAAATACTATTTTCAGAAACATGTCTGTGTATCTGCACACAGCCTGGCTCCAGAAAGGAAAGTCGTAAGAAAACAAAAAATTGCATTTGGGTCAGGTATCTTCTGAGAATGTGACACGAAGATTGGCGACAACTTCCTCTTATTTTAAGGGGACTTGACATAAATAAACTTTAGTTTATCGCAATTTTCTCAAAAACGCCTCTTATGAGTTTCTTCAAATTTTGTACATGAGGTGCTTATACCAAGAGCTAAAACTTTTATTTGAAACATGTTTTCGAATAAATTCTCCGAAGGGTAATGATAAGCCATCCACTGTTTATAGAAACTCAGTCTTGCCTGTCGAACATCAGGTTTGAAACAACTGAATACGCGCTCTTTCACGGCCTCGTATTCTACAGGGTGATTCACGAAGTTTGGACACTACTCAGGGAATTAATTTGTCACGTTGTAGCGATTAAAAACTTCATACGAAAATACTAGTGAACCCAAGAGAGGAATCGGTACAACGCATTCTAGCCGCCGCCGAGCAAATCCGTCAAGAAAATTGGTAACGCCTCACGAGCGACTGCATGCATTGCTGTCATACGCATTTTATGGTGTGAAAATGTTATTTAAATTATTTCATAAGCCATTAAGTAAACATTTCAATAGAGTCGATATTCAAGTTTTTAATTTCTCCCAAATTAATCTCAACTTTCTGGACATCATAACTTCTTTAATATGAAAAATCGGACCCATGTCCACATGAACTTTCTTAGTTAGCAAAACGTGGCGAATTAATTCCCTGAATATTGTCCATTCTTCGTGAATCACTCTGTATATCAGAATGTGACGTGAGAAAGATGTATTGATGGCCATGATTGGAGTAAAGAAAGTTACGTGAGTGCATTCATCAGATTTCATTTAGGCTATGTATCCTTCGGGGATGCGATGCGGTATGGTAACAACATTCTATTCATTTTTATACCCATCTTACACGAAGAAAATGTCATACTAAGTAAAAAAAAAAAAAAAACGCTGAAAACAACATGTCATGAGTGTATGACTGTATTTATCCTTTATAATGCATCCAAGTGATGCCGAATGACCTTAAACTAACCTTGAATTTATTACCTCCAACTTTCATTTCATGGTATTGTGCATTTACACCTCACATGAGTAAATATTCTTTCTCTTTATACGAGTAATAACATTTTTTAAATCTTTTGACCTGAACCAATGCAAAAGGAACGGAACAAGGCGGTCTTTATTTAGACTTATCCTTATGCAACACATTGTTTATGATTGTGCTATTGCCAGAATTTTATTTTTTCTTCGGACCAATAGACGCACCCAACTGTTTTTGAGGTAAAAAAGTGTTTTTTCGATCGTTCACAAATGTTTAAATTAAGAGATTATGTTATTTCGAGTAGGAAAGGTTATGTCAAGGGGGTTTGTCTGATCAATATTTAGTGTGCCCTTCTTGCAGTGAAATTATATTAGAATATTCGTCATGTTTTATCTGACAAGACAATGACCTGTCAAATTACGAATCTTATGTAAACCCAATGATATTCCTATCAATCTTGTTAATTCAGGAAAAAACTCTAGTGAGTTCCAGAAGTCAGGAAGAAGTTGCAATGGTAAGTTCAACATTTAACTTTGTACAGAGAGAAAGACGTCACATGTTTGCTGACTGAACATGTTAAGTATTTTCTCCCTGGGGCGTTAAATTCAAAATAAAAGCACAAGGGACTCGTTTATATGTTATTTCGTGCAGGTATTCGAACCCAAGGTCCCCTGAATCAAAAAATGCCATTTTCAGAAACATGTCTGTGTGTCTGTGAACAGCCTAGCTCCAGAATGGAAAATCGTAAGAAAACAAAATGTCATATTTGGTTTAGGTGTCTGCTGGGGATGTGGCACTCAGATTGGTGGCGACTTTGTCTTACTTTCAATGCCACACAGACGAAAGTTTCGTTCTTCGCGATTTTCTCGAAAACATCTCTGACGATTTTGTTTAAACTTTGTATTTCAGGTGCTTATGCCAACAAGTAAAACCTTTAATTGAAACATGTTTTCGTAAAATTCTCCAAGGTTTAGTTATAAGCCAGTCAGGTTGAAACAACTGACTACGCACTCCTTGCAATGCGGCCTCTTATTGTATAACAGACTTATTTAAAGTGAGAAGGTGCATTGCCCAGGCTTAGAGTGCGTCAGGTCCGATTTCATTTGGATTGACTTTAACCATGAATAGAATTACGACGAATACAATTTCCAATTTCGTTATTTTCCCGAAAACGATTTTAACGATTTAGTTTAAATTTTCTGCATGAATTATGGTATACTATGCATAATATATTACAATATACAGTATACTAACAGCTAAAACTTTGACTTAAAATTTTTCCCAATTTCATCTCATACACAAATTTGCCTCACGAATAATGCGACTTGAACGAGGCTGTGTGCAAGCATAGAAGAACTTGTGTGGATCACATCAGATTTTTAGTTAGCCTATGTCTTCGTATTACCGCGTGTTCCACCTACGAGTTGGCCAATCGTGCGGGTTTCTGCGTCGCGGCGGCCACAGCTCCAACTCCCGAGCAAATAAAGCCGCTAATGGTGAAATGATTCAGGTTCTCACAATTACAATGAAAATAACCACGTACCTCATCACAACAGATATTGGAAATGTTCTCCTCTTGCAATGACACAACACTGGCATCTTTTCAGGAAATTTTCTTTCACACGCATAAGTTCAGCTTCCGAAATAGATTTAATTTCTCTTGTGATATTGTCTTTAATAATATTCTCATGTAATGTCCAACAGAGACAATATTTTGTGTTCATGAAAGCTTTGGGCTTTGGGCCTAATAATACTGAGCTATAACAAATTCTGATGCTATCGATGTAATACATTGGTGAATATAATTAATGAATAATGAAATATACGAAAGTGAATGTGATACCGTCACATAACTTTCTCTACCCTCTACATGGTAAATATCGTTTTCTCGCTTCACATTTTGATGTAGAATAAGAGGTCGTATTGCAGGGACAACTTAAGTGTGTGAGTATGCTATATCAGAAGTCTGTAAATAATCCTTTCCGCTGATACGTTATCCATAGCTTAGGCTTTGTATTAGTTGAGAAATATGGATGTTTATCATAGGCCCTAAGCATGGGATGAGTCCTATGCTCGCAGTATATTATGTCCCGGGTTTTAGGGGAGAAAAGTATGAAAGTGATACTGCGTTTCTCTTTTATTTCAGCCCCGAAACGGTTGTATGGTAATATGAGAATGAGAAATAAAATTTTCCGTCAAGTCAATACAATCTTATGTAATTTATGTTTCTTCTTATTTCAACCCCTCCCAGGCATGATGTGTAGAAGCAATGGAATGCCGTATTCAGGGACAGCTTAAGTGTGTGCCAATGAGTATGCTCTATCAGATGTCTGTAAAAAAAATCCTATCAACTGATACGTTACTCACAGCTGTAGGCTTTGTGTTATTTGAGAAATAAGGATGCTTATCATAGGCCCTAAACATCTAAAAGAAGACAAAATGGGATGGTACATTTTCAATCCTATGCCCGCAGTATATTATGTCCCAGGTTTTAGGGGAGGAAAGTATGAAAGTGATATTGATTTAATGAGAGTGAGAAATAAAATTTTCCGTCAACACAATACAATCTTATGTAACCGGTATTTCTGTTTCTTCTTATTTCAACCCCAATCAGGAATGGTATATGGAAGCAACGGAATGCAAGATTCGACATCCTCTTTGAGCCATAAAAAGCTATATCTAGCGTTTCCTGAGGGAATAGTTGAAGTGTGATAAGTCGTTCTTCCTCATTTCAAATTTTACATACATATTATATAAGAACCTAGAGTTTCAAAATCGAAAGTTAATTTCAAATTACAAAATACAAAGCCCGGGCGACGCCGGTCCTTTTCAGCTAGTATATATATATATAAATATCACAATTTTTTTTTTTTGAACAGGCGGTGGTTTCGTACTTAGGGAAGCATGAAACGTAAAGATATGAAAGAATTTTTCGAAAATCATGACATGGTATCCATTGCAATAGGGAGATTTTTCTTCGAAATCTACCTAAAAAATATGCCGTTAAAAGAGAGACCTATATTAACATACATTGTAACAAATAGCCTAAATGTTGGCATAAAAATACGTAGATGTTATACAAAGAGTTCGGCTCTTCTGAATTAACTTCCACCCCACTAGCGGGTAGTTTTAAGGTCTAGTGTTATATTGGATAGGTGATACAATTAAGACCTTATGACCACCTGTAAAAAGAGAGTTAGCCTCATCCCTAATAGGCCTAGGAGAAGAAAGGAGGCGCTTCAGTATGGAATTACAGTTTCTATAGCGCCAGTGGGCCCAGGAATGTGCTCAGCCTGAAGTAATGCTTCCCCAGTTGGCAGCCTGAATCAAATTGTAAGAGAGGAATGTGTTTTGAATGCATGAAATGCGGATTTGGAATGTTCAATGTGCAAAAGGTTATTCAAAAGAGTTGTGCTCCTTCCAGGTATAGCTGGCTGACACGTAGAGTAAGAAAACTCTGAGTTGACTAAAATTGACTTCAAAATCCAAAATTTGAAAAGTCAGATATAAACATGATCAAGTCTGCCACACACACAGAATAAGGAGCAGGGCCGTGGAAAGAAAGCATGGGCCCAGGGACAATTTTCCCGGGCCCCCGTCAAATATTAAATTCACTGCCCAACTCGCCCTTTATAATGTATGCAACAAAAAAGATTATGTAATGATATTACATAATTATTAAGTGCCAGAATGGTAGGCCTACCGGTACTTTATGAGATTGTCTGATAGACAAGACTGCCTGATTGTCTGTCTGTCCGTGTGTCTGTAAGCGCGATAACTCAAATACGCTTTATCGGATTTTCATAAAACTTGGTATTTACCAAGCCTATTGATATTGGACCAAATCGGTTAACTGATGCCGGGCACGAAACGGAAAATATATTAAGATGTCCTAATTAGGAACAATTTTATCTGTATGCACCAGTTTAATCTTTTGAAAATAATGATTTTAAAGCCGAACGTTACTGTTGAGTCCAAAAGGATTTGTGCTTCTACTTTTCAAAACTAGCAAGAATAATCCGTTTCAGGTTAACTGATAAATTCCCAGCCACCGTTATACGACAGGACAATGCAGATAAAATAAACACACAAAACATAACTTAAGCTTTTATTATTGATAAATTTCATATTTTTTCTTGGAGGGAATTCACATTGATCAACTGAAATATTTTTTACGCCTTATACTCTCAAATAGCAATAAAAAGGCCTTATAAACTTGTGGACCACCGAAATTATTTGTTTGCACGACTTAACTAAATAGTGGTACTTACGAATGTTGTTGCCGTGGATCGTAAGTTGACATTCCCACAAGCAATCTTGTTGCTATGTGCGGTAAGAATTTACTTACGGCACATCATAATACAAGCCTTTATGGACAAGGCCCCCCAGGACAAATATTTAGTTCCCATAACAACAAACACATGCGAATCACTTTCTGAAATAAACATCTATCTTCAAGAATGTATATACATAATATTTTCAGCTAATATCTCAATTACTATAATTAAATTGATATAAATAATCATCGTGCAAAAAATAGCATACAATACTCGTGCCGTAAGCGCATAACGTATTTCGGAAATTTGAAAAAAAATCTCGGCGCGAGTGCCTCGTTTTTTCAAACTATTTCCTCGACCCATATGCATCGCTTACGGCACTTGTATCGCAATATACTATTTGTTTTTTATCTAGTATTTTATTTTATCATTTGAAGACAGGTCTATATAATATATGCTATTGGTCGTGATGCTAATGCTAATTAAAATTGATAAATATTTTCATAAAAATTAAATTTTGTTTATGCAATTCAGTGGCAATGTAAGTAAGTAACAAATTTTCCAAGTAATTTGTTTGTAAATTCTGCTTTATAATTATAGATGAAACGATAAAATTTATAGTTGCTTAGTTAAAAAATATATGTACAAATAACAAAGCATTTTACATGCTAAATGTCTTTTATAAAATTGAATGTCTTTAATTCACTGAAATGCGTCTATATAATCTTGCACGTCGACAGATGAGCATGTTTGGCATTCGTGAAGTTAATTTTTCCCAAATCTTGCAGAGGAAATGCACTGTTATTTGTCTTGTAAAGAAGCAGAAGATAGGCTAGGAGGTCCACAGTTATATTTATATCTGGCTATGTGCTAGATGTCGAGATGTACATTTCGGTATTAAAAGATTATACCATCTTCAGTCTAGAATTTTGGAAGAGAGGAATAAAGAAAATTAATAAACTATTGCCAAGTCTATATATATTCTATTAGATTGAATAACCATTTATTATAAAAAAAAAATATATATAAATATATGGTGCTCGGCTGCTGATTAGTGTACTGAATTGTTCGCGTATTATCATATGCTTTTAATGTAACAGGATGATCTCAAAAAGAGGGTTGTGTTCAATTGGATTATCGTTGAGTATTCTGTGTTTATTCTTGTTTATTTCAAGGGATTCCAACATGTTCAGTTTATTGTCTTTCTTCTGTTGGGAGGGTGTTTTCTATATTTTCAAATTTGTGACCTTCATTGATTAGATTTTTGCATACGCTGATTTATACTTTTTATGTTTGAAGTCTGACATGTGTTCTTTAAACCTCGTTTTAAATTTTCTTCCCGTGTGTCCCACATATATTTTATCACAATCGTTGCATTTTAATTTATAAACCCCACTGTTATTGTAGATATATTCTTGGTTGTTATTCATGTTATATAGTTTATTCTTTATGTTGTTGTTTGCTTTATATGCAATCCGGAAATTATTTTGTTTAAGAATTTTGGCAATTTTTCCGTCTGTGTAGGTGAATGTGGCATAATTAGATTTGCTGTTGTTGTTCCTAATTGGAGGGACCCTGGGTACGGTGCACGTGGAATGGTACCTGGTCTTAGCTGGATGTAGGGGAGCTCCGTGGGGGCTTGTGATGGAGTCTGTTGACTGGGGGGGCCTTAGAGCATGCACATCATTCGTTTCCTAGGGGGTGTACAATGGGCCCGCCTATGAGGCCCACGTGCAGCCCCTGAGCCGATAAGATAAGATCTATAATAATAAAAGGAAGTGTTTGTCTGTGCGCGATGCCCAGCGAAATCTACTCAACGCAGAGAACTGAAATTCTAAACATAGGTGGACTGAAGGGTCGGAAAATGCACCTCGAAGCAGGATTTTTTACTTTCGCTTTCGTTCCCGAGTTATAAGTAAAAAAAATGTCAGAAAACGTGCATTTTTTTGCTATCCAAGCATCAGTTTTCAGGAATACATTTAATTTGTCAAATAAATACATTTTGACTAGTAGGGATTGTACCTTATGAATATCTGCGGAACTCATACTTCCAAAGTATAGTTCAGTACGGATTGTTATTATATGGCCAGAGCTCAAAGATAGACAAAATATTGTGACAAAGCCCAGAAAAGCCTAGAGCCTGATAGAAGGAGGAGTAAGCCAGAAAGAACTAGAACGACGGAGTCTAGAAGGATCGCGCTCCCCTAGTGGATGGACGGCCCTCTTATTGCTGATTGGAGCCGCGCGCCGACGGGTGCGGCCTACTCCCTGGCACGGCGCGATGAGTGACGGTGCGCGCTCGTGGGAGGGGCCAGAGGTGGAGCCACGCGCTAAGGGCTTGACGGCGCACCGCGCGGACATTCTAGACCATGCGCGGGCGGAGAGCTTTCCAGACCTCAACTCTGGAACTTTCGTTAAGGCTATATAAGGAGTGCGAGCAGCCGAGCCGAGTCAGTCAGTGATGGAGCGGCAGTCAGGGTGAAGAGTTCAGTCAGTCAACGAATGAGAGTAACAGCGACAGTCAGTTCAGTGTGGAGAGTCAGTCAGTGAATCGGAGTTGAGAGAGTCAGTCAACGAAGGAGAGTTCAGTACAGTGTGAAGAGTCAGTACATCAGAGGAGAGGCAGTCCGTGAAGAGCCGGAGGGTCAACGAGGGAACAGTCAGAGAGGCAGTCCGTGAGTAGCGGCGAGCGTCAGCGTCAGAGGGTGAGCTGGACGGAGAGGACTGATCAGCGCGGCCTCAAGTGAGTGTGTCTTGGGAAGCTGAGGAGCCAGTGACCGGAGGGACCCGAGAGCGGAATAGCTAGTCAACGGGGAACTAGTGGCCGGAGGGAAGGGTGAACGGAAGAGCTGGTGAGCTGATCTGGGCTGAGGTAGTGCCGTCCCGGGGAACTCGGCGCGACGGGTGGATCGCACAGCGGCAGCGAGGACTGTGGAGTTGACCAACGCGACGTGGGATGATCTGGATTGGACTGGAACAGTGCTGTAATTAGGACTGAGCACAGTGAGAGTGAGCACTGAACAGGACAGTGAACTGGCGAACAGTCTGGAGTTTTCTGGCTGTATTGACAATTGTTGTAGGAAATAAAGAATCCTCCATCCTTCAATTATAAACTCGGTGTTCTGATTTTGAACCCCGACGAGCCCTTGTTACAATATGATTGATTCAAAAGAAAGCAATCCGAATTATAACAGGATCTCCATATCTTGCCCGTTGCAAACCGCTCTTTGTAAATACAGGTATTCCTACAGTGGTTAATCTCTATGTGTTGGATGTGCTAGTTAATGTTAAGAAAAACTTGAGTTCTTTCGTTCACACTTGTCACACTCGAAATAAGAGCAAAATTGATGCACCTTTCAGTAGATTAGCAAGAAGCCAGTCAAACCGTGTTAACATGGGCATCAGGTTGTTTACCAAATCCCAACCGAAGCACAAGATGTATCAGACAGTACCTTAAATGGTAAAGTTCATGAGTACCTTGTAAATAACCCTTTTTATACCATGGACGAGTGTATGAATTCTGATTTTAGATTAAGCTTCTAGCATTTAAGTCTATACATGCGGCCTGACGAAATCCATTGCATCTGTATGCCTAAGGATGAATAAAGAATCTAAATTGCAGGTGGCTTTGCCTATTTTTTATCAGGTTTTGGAAATAAAAGAATCAATTCATTTTATAAGCCCACTCTAGTCGATTCGACGGAAGAGGGATATTGAATATAGGATCAAATGGACAAACATTGATCAATTTGGACGTAACTCACTATGCAGGGGTTTTCTGGGCCGGAGAACTCGAATATGAGGTCGTTTTTTCCCCGGGGCGCTTTCTAATCGTGGAATGCCGGAATTTTAGCTGTTTCTTAATAATTATTAATCGTTTAGTTTATCAATGATTCACGTGTAGGTAAGTGTTAATGAATACAATGCTTTTACTAAGTTGCTCTAATTTTTAATTTCTGAATTAATTGCCGCGGGCACGTGCTAGTCCTTAATAATAATAATAGGAAGTGTTTATTGTCTGTGCGCGATGCCCAGCCTAATCTACTGCATGGAGAGATCTGAAAATTTAAACATGGGTGGACGAATGCACCTCAAAACCGGATTTTTAATTTTCCCTTTCGTTCGCGAGTTATGAGTGAAAAACTAGCAGAAAACGTGCATTTTTTGCACTATCGAAGCATCGGTTGTCGGCAATACATTTCAATTTTAAATCAATTGCAGGTGGCTTTGCCCTTTTTGTTGTTGTCATAACTTGGAAATAAAAGCATTGCGATTTTTCAATATATTGCATGGAATTGTCGATTTGTTTGTTTATAATGTCAAGGCACGCAGACAACTGAATTTTTCAACATAGACGGAAGAGGGACGATGAATGTAGGCCTAAATGTGCAATGTAGTGGACGCCATCCACTATGCAGGAGTTTTCTGGATCAGGGAACTGGAATCTGAGGTCTTTTTCCCAGGCGATGCTTTCTAATCGTGGAATGCATTCCTAAGCCAGAATTTTAGCTGTTTCTTTATAATTATTAATCGTTTAGTTTATGAATGATTCGTGTCTAAGTGTTAATAAATATAATGTTTTGATTGTTATACGTATAGTTTTTAAAATTTTTAATTAATTATCGTGGGCGGCGAAGTGCGCCCATTGTTTTGAATTAAACAGGTTTATTTTTGTAGACGATTTTTCTATGCCGTCAATTCTTGTGTTCGGAAGATATGGCAAGGCCCGATTTCCTTTCCCTTCATAAGAAAACGTGATAAAACGGACGAGTGGTTTTGAGCGAAAGGCATTCAATCCAAAGAAAGTTCTCAATAAATTACTTACAACGGAAGACTCTCAGGATGTTGAAATTGCAGTTGATTCCCTGACTGATGACAATTTCTTTTGGAGAATAATTGTGGACCAGCTGAGAAGGGAATGTCTTGGAAGACGAAGAGAATAGCTACTGACAGTTAAACTGAGGACATGAAGAAAACAAAGTCTTGTTTTATGGGGCTTAAATCTATAGATAATGAAAAACATATTTCGGAGCTTCTAGACTACCAGCCGTTTTGCCAGAATGTGGTGTCAGGATGAAAATAAGCATTTTCATAAACATTGTGTTTCATGTGTTAAATATGATATTTTTGTTTAGTTTTTGAGCCTTCATAAAATAGTTCAGCTTGTATGAACTGGTTTCTATTCATATAAAGTAGCGAATCAAAGTCACCTCGCAATTTAAAAAAAATTCATACCTGGCAGATGTTAGAGGGGAGACTGATGCAATAGTTACCTTTACCTTTCATTTCTTGCAGTTTTAGACACCCTGTCAAAGTGACCCCAATTTTAAGGAGTTTATGTGAGTTTCCGCTGTCATGCTGTTGAATCTTGCAGACATAATCACTCAATTCTGAATGACATGAACTAGTTTTGGCACCCTCCTGTGAAGTCATCATTAGTAGGAATGTCACTCAGCAAATCAGAACACAATGGGTTCAGCTGAGAACTAATTGACAAGAAAATCAACAAAAACTAACCAGAAGAAAACTTGAATTGCAAGAAAATTACATTCCACCCTTGGAAAGTCTTTAATACAGTTTATTCTTTGAAAAAGTTATTGAAATCTATGAATTTAGAGAACCCCATCACACTAAAAATCTGGCATCTACCAATTTCAAAAAAATGTGTGCGTGGAACGCCACGCGACAGAAGTGAAACTTGTTCTAATTTTGGATTTTTGCAATTTTGGATTGTTGGACTTTTTAATATTTGGTTTTGCACTTTTTTACTTTTGGATTTTTTATTTTTAAATTTTGGATTTTTTAAATTTTAGATCTTTGAATTTTTTATTTTTTGGATTTTTTAATTATCGATTTTTTTACTTTGGATTTTTTGTTTTTTAATGTTTGGATTTCAGATTTTTTATTTTTATTTTTTAAATTTTGGATTCGTGAATTTTGAATTTTAATTTTTTTTAATTTTGGATTTTTGGACTTTTTAATTTTGGATTTTTTAATTTTAATTTTTTTTTAATTTTGTTTTTTTTTTTTTAAATTTGGATTTTTTAATTTTTGGATCTTTGAATGTTTTTATTTTGGGATTTTTTAATTTTCTATTTTGGATTTTTAGATTTTTAAATTTTAAATTTTGGATTTTTAACATTTTGGATAAGCATAATCATTGAGTTGATTGTTTTCTGTGCAGTCCATTCCATCACACCTCACTAATTTCGTGACAATTTTGAGCGTGACACAAGCTCTCGATTTACCCCTACTGTGGCTAAAGAAGTTCACTTCAAAAAATGTAATGACTCTGAAAAAGTCTGTGTAAGAAAAAACAAGCGGAAATTCAAAGTTTGATCTAAGGAGCACATACGAAAAATCACTTTTGGGATGCAGGGCATGAAGTCAATAGGGTGCCTTGAGGAGCTTTCGTTCAGGGAGAGAGAAAGGTTGGAATTGTATTTTCCGCACAAAATTCCAAGCTGGAAACATAAACGAAAGATAGAAGGATTATACCAAACCCCACAACCAAATGTAATATTACTACAACAAATGTTTATAATTAATACTAGATCACCATTACATCCCAGCCTACAAGATGTGGCGATGTAGAACATAACAGCAGTGTTAACTGTTCATGTCAGTAATAATTTTTACACTACAGGAGCGCATGAGAGATAGACAGATAGATTGATTGATATTAGAGGCCTGCCTTGAATGTGTAATTTAATATTTCCCATCTGCCTTTTGCAATCACAGTGTTTTTCAAACAATTGAGTTCTCTCTGTCTGTATGCCTTTTGTTGCGCAATTTGCAGAACGCAGTGTTGTTTTTCTTTTCACACCTGAATCTCTCTGAGTTTCTTCTGAAGAGAACACTTTGTGCTCTCCAGTTTCGGCATTTTCCTCTGTACTGTGAATTTCAAAATAGCAGAATTAACACTAATATGAATCCTGACATAATTAATTAAATTAAATAAATAGGATACAATGGATTCTTTACTTACGGGATTGAAGTATAGTATGTATGGACCGAAGCCAAAAGCAGCAGTGAGGAAGTAATGTACTTTGTTGTGAAACATACTGCACGCTCTCACACCATGAGCCATGACACCATTTATACTCCATGAATTGCAAACTTTAGTCTTTACCAGCCCCTCACCAATGATTCTGACGCTCTGCCATTCTCTTCTTTCAGCCGATACACTTGGAAGTCCTATATGAAGGGGGAGATTTTGCCTCCCTGGAGTATAGCTTGTAGGCTACTCTTATCCCCACTTCTACACACACCGGCCTGCCAGGCCTACAACATGACTGTCTTTACTTGCATCCGATGGAAATGTGTTGCAGGCACAAAATGACCGCCGGTGTGGTCCTGTGGTTAGCATGGCTGACTACAGATCCGTCCGGGTTCGATCCCCGGTTCCTCCTCAGATTTTTCTGAGGTAGGGAGGTCTGGTAGGGGTGCACTCAGCCTTGTGATTCAAATTGAGGAACTACTTGATAGAGAAGTAGCGGCTCCGGTCATGGAAACCACCATTAATGGCCATGGGTGTCGGCATGATGACCACATGCCCCAATCCTACTATCTCCCTTTGGTAGATGATGCAATGGTCGGGTGGTATGCCTTGTCCCTTCAGGGATGTTGCGCCATGGAGTTTAGTTTTAGGCACAAAATAGACTTGCCCATCCTTCTTCATTCATTTAAAAGTTATCCAAGCCAGAATTATGTGATTGGTGGTAGGTTTTGGTGGAAAACTACAATTTTAACCCCTTATATGTAGGCCTGGAAAAGAAATTTGTAGAAAACTGGGAGAGAATTTTTATTTATAAGAAGACATTTTGAAACTGTACACCCTCACAGTGGTGACAGGTTGGTATTCTGTACTAACGTGATGATTAATTATAGGAAAAATTTGGTGAGAAAGAGCGAAAAGCTAAAATTACACTTCTTCAATGGGTGAGACCTGCTTTGGGCTCAGTGCCTGACCTCAAAGAGAAGAGACCCAGAACTTCAGTTCTGAATTACCTGAAAGATTTCTGTGCTGCCACATCGTTCCATGGTCTCAAGTACATCGCTCAGGAAAAGAGGCACTGGCTTGAGAGGTAAGTCATATTTGCATGCCCTAACCTAACCTGATACACAATGGCTAACAACAACAACACAATAAATAATATCTCTTATATAAAGTGCGATGTTCAAAAATCAAAAGTATTTTGATTGGCTCTCAAGCATAGCCAATCAGTGGCTGAGCTGCCACAAACTGGTAAATGAATAACATTTTTCAAAGTGAATGCTGGCTCATTACATATGTGTAAGGTATGAATCAAAAGATTTAAATTGCTCCGGTTTAACCAAGTTTCATACCACTGAGTTTTAATAAGTATTTTGGCAAATGTATTAAAAATAAAACATTATGTTCTAAAGTCGAAATGACTTTTGTTTTGATATCTCAATCCACAGCCCCACAGGTGATTCATTCAATGAACAGTTCATAACAATGAAACTAATGATAAATGTGAAATGTGCCCAACTTTGAAGGTAAAATGATTAATGTTTAATATACCGTACGTAACATTTTCATTTGAGTAGTCCATATTTAAATTTAAATACTTATTAATGTATGAACTGACAGAAAGTTTGTACTTTAATACGCATATTATATTCTATGTTTGAGAAGATTAAAATTAAATATTAGAAATATAAATATTAAATAACAAAGATTAAAATAAAATATTTTTTCAACTTGACTGTGGTAACTTATTCAATGTGTTGCTGACGTTGTTGCAGGCAGAATAAAGCGAAGGCCGCAAAACTTTCAAGAAGACTTCAATTATGAATACAAAGACCAAGTAGCACCTAAACCAATGAGATTGGAGCATAACCTGTATGTTGTATTTCCTTCTAAGTTTATTTTCTAGAAGAAAAAACAAAATTTAATTTCTTTGCAATTTTCAACATAATGTTAGACAAATTTTCAATTGACATATCACCTTGTGCAAAATTGTAAACAATTACGAGAATGCACATTGTAGTGAAATCTTGTATTTTTAAAACATATTCCAGAAAGTAATTGTTTGTTCTGTAATTATTTATTTACTTTGTTTGTTGTTGAATAATTAAAATTAAATATTTAGTTAACAATTCAATTGTACTAAGATAGTTGAAATATAAAAAACACTTTGTGCTCCACTTACATCTGGAATTAGAATCACAGGACTAGTTTCGGGAGTTACCCCATCATCGGCTGTTGGTCTACTGGAGTTGGAGTTTGGCGATCATGGCTGGCAGTCTTGGTATGTTTGGTGCTGCCACAGCTAGTCCTGTGATTCTTATACCAGACGTAAGTGGAGCACAAAGTGTTTTTATATTTCAACTATCTTAGTTTAATTTGCCCCACTGTTTACAATACTTCGTTTTAATTTGTTTTTTAATTCAATTGTATTTCGATCTTTATGTCAAACTCATACATACAGCTAACATCCATCTCCCCTCGATTCACTCTGCTGACCCTTCTAACCATTAAGGAACTTGGAGGTAAATTTTTTTGTCATATTTCTCATAACTGAATACTTAAGTTCAACTTTATTTAAACTACAGATTATTATATATTATTATATTAGTTTGGCGATTCTCTACCCACAGAAAAGATTGAAATAGCAAATTAGGAACACAGAGTTTTCATGTAATGACGCTTGCAAAATCAAGGCTAGTGTGGGTGATTTATTTATTACTACATCTGTGCTATTACCATGTAAAAATACTACTAACAAATTGTTCTGGAGAGAACCTTGGATTCTTTTCTTACCAAATCGTCTGTGTAAACAGCTTTTTGTCTGACCATGATTATTGTGGTCAAGTAATCGAACATCCTAAGCAACACGATATGCTTTGCATGTGTCTATATGCTCGTGTTTTCAGATTGTTGTGGATTCTGGTGTGTGCAATTGGACTGGGAGGAGCTGTTGTTCTGATAAATAAAGTGTGGACGCAGTATTCCACGTCCCCAACAATAACCAGTGTGGAAACCACTCATTATCCCATTTGGAATATACCATTTCCTGCCGTTACTATCTGCCAAGTGAACAAAGTGCATTATTCTGCTGCCCAAAAATTGTACAAAGAAGAGTAAGTACCATTTCCTGTCTGCCAATTCAAATATCTGGGAGCAGTAATTGAAAATACAAATAATATTAAGGCAGAAGTTAAATGTAGACTCAAATCAGGAGATGTTTGTCTTTATGCAGATCAGAAACTCATATCTTCTCGTTTCTGTCCAGAAATCTAAAAGTAAAAATGTATAAGACTATTATCCTGCTGGTTCTATTACATAGATGTGAGACATCATCGCTTACTCTTCGGGAAAAACATAATCTGAGAGTGTTTGAAAACAGGGGGCTTAGGAAAATATTTGAAGACAACCAATTGGCAGTGCACGAGTGGCTATAGCGTCAACAAAAAGAATTTTTCTCACTCACTATCCAAGCACTTCCTATCTGATGGCATAAGTGCATTGAACTGGGAGGGGACTATTCAGAAACATAATGTACAAGCAAAAATTCTTCCTGCAGTAAATTAGTGGAAAAAAAAATTATTGTGGTTTTCATTTGATTCTCTCTTGTATATGTTTAATGGCTGCATAAAATTATATTCTTTCTTTTTCTTTGTGTTTATTAAGAGCCAAAATTATACTTTATGAGATTGTATGTTTGACGAGAAATGTCTGTCAATCCATCTGTGTGTCTGTACCCACGATAACTCGAATATGCTGTAACAGATTTTCATGAAACTTGGTGTACACATTTATAACGTCTGTGGGAAAAAGCCTATTAATTTTGGACCAAACCATTTGACTAGTACTGGAGAAACAACTAATTAATGGCCATGGTTTCCTAGACAACAAATCATCATCACTACATTACAAGCCGCGGCCTCCCAGCTCAGTTAAGACGTCATATACACTTCATTCATAGCTATGTTATGCTACATGAAAATTGTCTTTTTATACAGAAACAGAGAAAATGCCTAATAAGTGTTGTGTTCCTTCCTGTACTATAGCAATAATAATGCCATTTTTTACTATTTCAGTAAGTAAAGTAAAGTAAAGTAAAGTAAAGTGTTAACTGTACAGGTTTTGGAGGCCCTAAGGGTTCCAGGAGGCTGAGGCTCACAGATTTTTAGACATTCGGCACATGACAGTTGTTAGGTTGTCAGCCTTATGCACCGGCTGCCTTTACCTGGTACTCATTTATGTTAGAGGCTGAGTTGGCCCCAGGGCCACAGTGCCATCAGAAGGATCAGGCCAATCCCAATGATCTCACTGGGGATCAAACCCATGACCTTCTGGTTTTAGCACAGCTACACCCTATAAATAAATTAATGAAATAGTCTACAATATTTACGACAGAAATTTGTTTGGCCCAAGGATCCATAGTAAAATAATAATAAATTTGTTTCCTCCTCTTTGTTAGATTTTCGAACCTCTTGGAAGAAAAGGAATACTGGGCATTTGTATCGCAAATGGCAGAAATAATACAGCCAGAGGGAGTGGACTTTCAGATGGATCTGGAGAGAATTCTCGGAGTGCTAAGCAACAGGAGCTACAACATGGAAACACTTATGAAGAAGGTTAAACACATTTCTCAGATTTTTTTAGTCACTCAGTTTTTCCATAGGATCTCATTAAAAAAAAGTGAGCACAAAAAGCATTTTTATCAGCTCCTATAAGATCTAGAGAGTTCAATTTTGTTCTAATTTATAGCTACTGGAAAGGGCTTTCATATAATGTGTCATTTATCAAGGTTTTGTGATGGTAATAGATATCATTTCCAAGATGCATTTTGTGTACTAAGTTGTTGGGGTCACCACTGCATTGCAGGAATTACAGCTAGGCCTTCAAATAACATCGCTCCTGTGCCTCCAAGTCACGCGGATGTGACAACTTCATCTTCACCAGTATCCAAAATATGAGGGTCATCCATAAAGTAATTTCTAATTGCCAATAAAGAAAACAAAAACATGAGTAAGCAAAAAGTATTTATTGCAATATTTACAGAGATTCACTGGCTACTTCTCTACATAGTCGCCACTGTTATTGAAGCATTTATTGTACTGCTGCAACAACGTTTGTATGCCTGTGTCATAGGACTCTGCCATGAAATCATCGCTGTCTGTACCTCAGCATCGTTGTGGAAATGTTTTCCTGCCAGAAAGCGATTCATGAGGCGGAAGAGATGGAAGTCACTTGGCACCAGGTCGGGGCTATAGGGTGGATGGTCAAAAATCTCTCATCCAAACTGAAGCAACTGATTCCGTGTGGTGTTGGCTGTATGGGACCGTGCATTGTCATGCAAAAACATAATACCTTTTGTCAGCAATGACGTCTGTCTCATGAAGCGCTTTCTGGTAGGAAAGCATTGCCACAACTATATTGAGGTACAGACTCCAGACGTTGGTGGCAGAGTCCTATGATATGGGCATACAATTGTTGTTGCAGCAGTACAATAAATGCCTCAATAACAGTGGTGACTATGTAGAGAAGTAGCCAGTGAATCTCTGTAACTATTGCAATAAATATTTCTTACTTGTTGATGATTTTGTTTTCTTTATCGGTGATTGGATGACCCTTGTATCTGCAGATCAAGAACCCGACCATTTCTGTGAATTCAGGATCACACTAAAATTAATATCTATTAGTAATAATGGGAAAATGCTGGATTTCAATCTGATGTTCACTTGCATCCATTCCTGTCGCTCCTCGCTGTTGTGGCATTGGCTCTTAGAATACTTATGTTTTCCCAGTCTCTTCTATTTTCTCATTCAATAAAACACCTTTTACAAATGCTGTGTTCGCAGGCAATGTAACACAAACGTGATATATTATTATCAAACCTCAATTACACTTATCAGAGATAAAAAGGTAGAATCTGAGTGGATGCCAATCTTGTTGTTGTGTGATGCTGAAAGGGTTAAATAAATAAATAAATATAAAATGTGGAATGGGAAAATCAGATGAAGGTATCTCCAGCCTTAGGGAGCTCACTCCATCTTTTAAACCCTATCAACAGCGAACCAGAGTGAACCAAGCCGCTCTGTGAAAGGTTGAGCCAGTCTTAACTGTTGCATGACCCTATTACCTGTCCTAATTGTACATTACATGGGGATTTTAATGAATTCAGTAATTTTTTTTTTTTTTTACAGAGGCCATTTGGTCCATATCATGTTTCACACTGTCACACTAGAATGTCTACTAGCATGAAAAATAAATCTGTGACTGTGAAGTGTTCTAACCTAACCTAACCTAATCGGGATGTTTGACAGCTCACCCAGCCTTGCTCCAGTCTTCTAATCAAGTGCAAATGGCGTGGAAAGGTGACTCCGTGTAATGATCTCTTCACCATGACCAAAACAGACGCTGGGTTTTGTTGTTCGTTCAATTATTTCCCACCAGAAGAGGAAACAAAAAATAAGTAAGTACATCCCTCAGCATGACTTGTGTGTAAAACCGTTGTTCAGTTGCCTGCTCCTCTCTTTTTAAAAACAGCTTACGCACATAATTCATTTAATTCTGTCTTAACCCGGCATCACTCGCGTATATGTTTGTCATGCCATCAGTCGCGTGTTAGATACGAGGGTTGATCAAAAAAAAAGGTTACAAGTCGAATAAAGAAATATTTATCAACAATAGACAGAAAATACAAAAAGGAATTAAGAGGCATACATGCCTATCACTTTTCGATATAATCACCAAGTCTATTTAGGCATTTATCAGAACACACAAGCAACCTGTTTAACCCATCTTGGTAGAAATCAGGTCCCTGTCCATTAAGCCAGATCTCGGCCCTGTCTGAAGAGAACCGACTGACGGATAAGTGCTCCTTCAACTTCGGAAACAGGAAATAGTCACTGGATGCCAAATCTGGCCTGTATGGGGGATGACTCCAGATTTCCCATCCAAACCATCACAAAAATTCCTGCGTTGCTTGAGCAGTATGGGGCGTGGCATTGTCATGCACCTTCACTCAACTGTGAATGTCAGATGCAGACACATTCTTTGCCCATAAAAATCGAATCACGGCTCGCACTTCCAAACGAGACCAATTTTCTAAGCGTCTTGCCATTTCAATCATCCTGAACTGTCTGGGAAATTTCACTACCTACCCGCACACCAGCTGTATGACAAGTAGTGCCCTCTGTCTCCACTCTGGGGAAACATAAGTTCTCCATAATATGTAGTTTTCAAATGTTGCGGCTTGCAACCTTTTTTCTGATCAACCCTCGTAAAATCTAACATACGTTTTTGTTCTTTTATAGCTGTTAAATACAACTCAAATGCATGGATTAAACTTACAATAAGATTCTAACAATTGTAAAAGCAAATACTCTTATATTTTCTTTAAAAAAAAATTAAATTTTAAATAATAATAATAATAATAATAATAATAATAATAATAATAATAATAATAATTGACCTTTCAAAAAAGTTAATTATTTTACATGATTCTAGCATTATGAACAATTCATTTCTATTAGTATTGTGACAAAGCCCAGAAAAGACTCTGCTAGAAACTGCTAGAAGGAGGAGTCACCCAGAAAGAACTAGAACGACGGAGTCTAGAAAGATCGCGCTCCCCTAGTGGACGAGCAGCAGACGAGCGCCAGTGGGCGTGACAGCAGCACGGCTATTGGACCACGCTTCGTGGGGGAAGGCCTGTAGGGAGGAGCTCGCGCTAACGGGTGCGGCGCATTCCAGATTCCTCGCGGGCGGAACTTTCGAGGCATCGGCTCTGGAATATTCGTCGGGCCTTTATAAGGGCCGCGAGCGAGCTGAGTCAGTGCAGTAGAGTCCGTGAAGAGTCAGAGTAACAGTAGCAGTCAGTCAGTAAATCCGAGGAGAGAGAGTTCGTGAGTAGCAACGGTCAGTCAGAGGGAGTCAGTTCGCGAGGAGTGATGAGCCAGCCAATGGGAGAACAGTCAGTCCGTAGCAGTTAGTAGTCAACGGGAGAGAGTCAGCGTCAGAGTGTGAACTGGACGGAGAGCACTGATCAGCGCGACCTCAAGTAAGGGTGACTTGAGGAGCTGAGGACCTGGACGGAGGGAACCGATCAGCGCAGCTGAGGACTTGGGAAGCTGAGGAGCCAGTGACCGGAGGGACTAGTGTGACCGGAGGGACCCGCGAGCGGAAGACCTAGTCAACGGGGAACTAGTGACAGGAGAGAAGGGTGAACGGAGGAACTAGTGAACGGAAGAGCTGGTGAGCTGAAGAGCTGGTGAGCTGATCTGGAGTGGACTGGGACAGTGCTGTGACGTGGCAGTGAGCACCGGACAGAAGAGTGATTTGGAGAACATTCAGGAGTTTCTGACTGTATTGACCATTGTGTAATAGGAAATAAAGAATCCTCCATCCTTCAATTATAAACTCGGTGTTCTGATTTCGAACCCCGACGAGCCCTTGTTACAGTATATTGTTGTTGTTAGCCTATTATTATTATTGTTGTTGTTGTTATACTTTTATTATAATAATTGAAAATGGAAAAGAATCTGGGAATCAAAATGAAATTATTCAAGAGTTTTAGCATAAACTTACCTTCCATATACAGGATGAAATAGTCATAATAAAATATCAATTTCATAAATATATCCGAGTTATTAGTTTAGGCTGAGCTGTATTGGCACCCCTGCGATGTCATGTTACAGTTAAGTTGTACAAATAATAAACCACAGATGTTGTAGAAGGCTACAATTCTCTCTTGTAAGATATAAGTGAGTTATTAAAAGATAAAGACAATTGTTAGTTCCAATCTAACAGCAAGAGCGATTGTGAGAATGTGTAATTAATATATCATCTAAATCCACAGATTTTGTTATACAAGTTCCTTTTTTGTTTGTGTTAATTTGGACAAAGCCTTGCATCTTGTTTCCCTACTGGCCTCAACTGTAAAACTCGCATCTTTTCATCTTGAAATGGAATCAAAACATGAAAATCCTTACACATACATTGCTTTAATCACTTCAAGGAACATTTTTGCAAAATTAGAAGAAAGTCGAACAGTGCATTTGGTCATGATTGTGTAACAAGCCATAAGAGTTATAAGTTATAAAAAATTTATTTGATCAGAGTTGTAGAAAATTTACTCGACATGAAACATTTGGCAAGCATCGTGTAAAAAAGCTGAACATTACACGAAATGGAACCACCATCTTGAAATGGAATGAAAAATTTAAAATCTTACACGTCAGAAGCAGAACACATGATTCATGAATGTAGACAAAGGTTTGTCCATCTTTAGCTAAATTGGTGAAGGGTCATCTGCAAAACCTAATTTGCGTGCCCTAAATTAAATTTTAATAGATATTGTTTCAATGACGGAGCCGCTAGGATTTTTCAAACACTACAAAATATTTTGAAAGAGGTTTATTTTGAATTATAAGTTGAAATTCCAGATTTGTAATTCACCTTTCCCTAAACAGTTCCTTCAGAGTGAACTACTCACATTTTGAAAGGCAGTGGAAGAACAAATGACTATGAATTTATTTGTCTGAAATTAATTTTGTCAGTGTAATTATAATTTAATTTTATCATATTTTACAGTTGAAAAACCAAACTCGCCTTTAAAACTGTTTAATTCCAAATCATGCAAGTAACTTGCATTAACCTGTTTTTTTTTATAACCCATGAAAATCCATAATAATTGCATAAATTTCCACAATCAACTTTCTTCTTTTACTTCACTTCAGACTCCAAATTTCACAAGCTAAGCTCTAATTTTATCAGTAACGGGACATATAATCAAACATTCCCAATGAGAGCTAACAGTCACCAAATTCATTTAAATAGGCCATAACCTAAATTGATTTACTGGTGTATCCAGGACATGGGTGTATGGTATGGGGGGGTTCAAGGGGTTGAAACCCCCACCCCTGAAACATCTTCAATATTTTTAAGTTATAACATCATATAACAAAATAAAAGAACAGTGATTCGGTTGTTATTTTAAAATTTTGTACATATAAAACATTATTCAAGATTTATTGTAATTTATTTAAGATTCAAATTTCAAAATGGGGTAGTGTTGATAGTTCTTCAGCTTAATTACAGTGATGCATTACTAGTAAACAAAACTCCCCTCGGAATCTCTCAAACTTCAGTGGCCTGGTTATCCATGTGGTGTGATCATTTGGATGTCAGAATTTCATTGGATTTCAGCTAATTCCTGCAAAGTTTGAATATATATAGAAACCTATTCTAGAGTAGATTTATGAAATTACGTCTGCAATCAACTTGTCGATACAAATACACTGGTACTTGTGTAACTTCACAACAAATCTGGTTAGAGCTTATAAATCTGCTAGTGTCACCGCTACTCGATATCACCTGATTTCAGTGCTCGACATAAAGAATTTGTGTGGATTCTAGCCCATGGTGTGTATACATCGTACAGTATTATGATTATTTTTGTCAAAAGAAAGTTTTTATTTAGACACTAGGTTAAACGAGAAATGGACAGAAACCTCAAGAAAACAGTTTCAAAGATTGTGCTGCATATTAATTACAGTTTATTTTTTATCACAATACAAATATTACTTGTTTTAAAAAAAAAGTATTGAGTTACAATGTGGAGCTGAGAAGATTTTACATTGCCCCCCTCCCGAACACTATGATCCAGGAACACCTATAAGCTAAGCCCGATCCTAGCCAGATTCTTTCCTCAATTTAATTATCTTTCCGATTATTTCTCAAATCCAATTTATAATTAAAGTCAGTTTGAACTTGCTACAATTTGAATACAGTGTAAGCTAGAACCCCTAAAATACAGATTAAAAACTTGATAAATATACAGCACACAATTAATTTTCTTTCAATTTATCGATCAGTCTGTATTGCACTATTACAATGTAATAAACTCTTTAATCTGTTGAAACTTGAGATGGAGGTTTAACATGCGTAACTTCACTTAATTCAAGCACTAACCTGAACATGTTTCGAGCAATCCATCATGACTCATCATCAGCTATACTCCATCTGTCTGTTGTGCAATACACAACAGACAGATGGAGTATAGCTGATGATGAGTCATGATGGATTGCTCGAAACATGTTCAGGTTAGTGCTTGAATTAAGTGAAGTTACGTATGTTAAACCTCCATCTCAAGTTTCAATTGATTATAACTTCACTATATAAACTTCCTACAAATTCTAGGATCTTTAATCTGTGTGATATGGTGTTCACTCTGAAACAAACTCCCATCCATTAATCGTAATGTAGAAATGTATTGTTTAAACGTTATTTGCCAGAAATAACAATGTTGTATAAGCTATACCAAAATACTAATGTAACTGATTTAAAGGTTAATGAAATACGATAACACATTTAATTTAATTCTAAGCCATACTATTCACATGTTGTAAGGTTGCAGTGTTATTGACTCATTTACATTTTCAGGTCAGTTTCGCCGTTTCATGTGAACGGAGCGGGATATTTGACTGGACTGAGCATGCTCATAGACCCTAGACTGGAGGACTACTACGCTGCCCTCTTCTCTTTGTATGGTGTACAGATCCTGGTGCATTCGTATCGAGATTATCCTGAGATTTCTGCAAGGGGAATACTTCTGGCTCCTCAAAAGGAAGCCTTTTTCCAGGTATACGGTTTATAACAGGAGATGTTTACTTCCCACTCAGGCCGACATTAATAACGTAATCTACTTCTTATACAATTCAATGGCCCTTAATAGCTTGCTCACTCCCTCGCTCACTTCGTGAGAAATCGGGTATACTCGGCGATGTTCCTCTCTCTCAGTCTAATCTTTCACGAAGAGTACAAAATTAGGAAAATCGTTTCTTTATTATATAAGGCCTAAGTGAAATGAACACAATGAACAAATATTCTAATTTTATTTTTACTTACAATTTTCATAGCTCTGAACCACAAAAATCTATCAAATAAAATTCACATCATATTCATCTGTCAACAAACAGTTGAGAAACGATACGTATTATCCACCGCCGTCTCGAGAATTACACGAGTAATACAGTCTAGAAGACAGTGGTTCACAGCTAGCTTTGGAACTGCATAATCAAATCTGAGATCATTTTCCCAGCCAGCGCTTTCTAATTGTGGAATGTACTCTAAAGCCGGAATTTTAGCTGTTTCATTAATTATTAATGGTTTAGTTTATGAATGATTCACATGCAAGTGTTAATAAATATAATGCTTCAATAATAATTATAATCTTAATTTTTAATTTTTCAATTAATTATCGTGGGCGAAGCCACGGGCACCTCCTAGTTTCATACATTTAAATTAAGTAAATTAAGTGGAGATGCACTAGTCAGATACCAGTGTTAATAATACTAATAATAAAACGTAGCAGCCACCTCTAGACCGTATGAACAGATATCAGACGTAATGGAACAAAATCTAAAGACTTCAGAGGAAAAGATTTAGTTGCAAGGTTAATTTGAGTGAAAGTGATTGTCGGGGCAAATTAGCTAAGTTTCAGCCAGCCCTTGAGTGATCCATCACTGATTTTTCAAGGGTAACACTAGCCTGCAAAAAAGACAAACATTTCTACGGTGAAAATGAAAACAGGTGTGTTTTATTAACTTCGCTGTACTGAATTAAAAATGCATTTCATTTTTCTCTATCACATCCCGTTAATTGACAATTGGGAAAAATTTTATTTTGACATTTCATATAATAAAATAACTTTTGATTCTGCATTTTGAAACTTTTTTTTGCGGAAAGTGGTGTGATAGGTGATCTTGACTAATTTTGGGTCGCTGAACACGAATCTGTTGTCCGTTTGTATGTATCATGTCACATTTTCTTGCAATAGGTGTACCAAAATGAGAGATATTAGTTATTGCATTTACTAGCCTGTAGGGTAAAAAATACTGAAAAATGAGGATAATTTTCGTAATATTTACAGAGAGAAATAAAAAATAATATTTTTAATTCTTCTGTTTTGTCCATTTTGTAGTGATGTAATAACTTAATGATTCCCCTAGAGCATATAGCTTTTTTTCACTGACACCCTCTACTGTGGTATGGCAATGTTAATTACCTTGTTGGAGCGGCCATCTTCAGCAACTGACCCCATGATGCCATCGTTGTGGCTAGGAAGACATTTTTGGATGAGTGTGTTGTAGAGTGCATGTGATTTGAACTGTAATTGTTCGTTTAAGATGTTGGTGTTGTCTTGTGAGGTGTGTTTGTATATTTCATATTGTTCGAGTGTGTTGAGCGTATGACCTTTGTGGTTAATGTCTGTATTGATGTCTATGTATTCATGGCCTGTGATTATTATATGGTTTGCGTAGGCAGAGTCTATGTTTTGTTTGAGGGCTCGTTTGTGTTCTGTGTATCGTGTTTTGAAACTTCGGCCTGTTTGTCCTACTAGAATTTTAGACAGTCGTTGCATTTTAGTTTGTAGACTCCTGGATTACTGTATTTATTTCTGTGTTGTTTGTCTGTGGGTTGTATTTTGTTGATTGTTCTGTTCTTAGTTCTGAATGCTATTCTGTACCCTTGTTTTCTGAACTGTTGGGTGATTTTTCTGTGTATGTGTGTTGAAGTATGTGAGTGTGATGTATTTGTCTTTTTTCTTGTCTGTTTTTTAAATAGTCCAAGAAATATGTATTCTACTATTTTTTGTGATCACAGGCCAAATAAATTTATTTTTCTGAAATCAACTGAAGCCGTACAAATATGCAAAAGAAAAAATCAAAGTTTATTTTGGAAGGGAAAATATTAAATTTTGAACTCTTTGGAATTTTTCCATCGGTTATAAGCTAAAAGCTTGTAGGTTTGCCAAATTACACGTTTCTAGCTCATCTAGAAGTGAATAAACATCAATGTTAAAAAGTAGATGATTAGACTGTCGTAGATGTGAATGATGTCACGGCTATCCAACCAGTTTTCTCATATCATAGGGCAGCTAGAAACACCAAATTTTTTTCAGGCTTTTCACAGTTAAATGTATAATATTTCTGCCAAATATTGCGATTCTATCTGTCCTGTGTATGTAAAAAATTACTTAATGTGAGGAAAATAAACAAAATTTACTTGAAATTAAAAAAAAATCTAACTCATTCTAAGTCATAATTGATGGAGATATGACAAAAAGTCATAGGACCAAACTTATAGATCTCTCAAAATCCGTCACTGCTGGTGCAATCGATTATTTGATACCGTTTAGCTACTATAATGTCTACACAGACCTTAAAGTTGAGTCTGCCATGACACATTTTCAGATGGCAAACACGAGAACTAAATGTGATACAAAAAAGGTAGTGACATTTCTGAAATCAGGAGACCTTATTTAGTTAAAATCACTTATTAAATGCTTTACCGCAAAATGATGCAGGGTAATGTAATCTTTAAATTGGAAATGTTGTTGGTTTGGCTATTGATAATGCTGGTAAAATATTTTTATAAATTTATTATGCATTGTTTTTCATGTATTGTGCCATGCAGTCTAATATTTCATACAAAATATAAGGCAGTGAAATTTAAAAATTATCAAATTATTTTAAAATTAGACAGCATATTTAGAGTGTAGAATAATATGAAAGCAAAAAACCGTGATTCGAACTTGGAACACTTCAATACATAGCCCAGCTAAGCTACTGAGCATAACTTAATTGGAGTTTTAGTTGGAATCTGTTTCCTCGCACATTCAAATTTAAATGCTTTGGTATGAGTGAAATATCTGTTATACTGTTCAGTTCGGAATAACAGAATCAAAACAACTTTCCGAATATACATACATTCAACCTATGATTCCGTTCTAAGCGGGAAAATATCTGGGTGCTGTGCGTCCACCCATTGGCAGTGCTAGTGTCGCTGCAAGTACGAGTGTCTGGCATTATAGAGCACTAGCTTAAAAAGCCCGGCGTCGCCCGGGTTTTTTATTTTGTACTTAATTGGAAATTAACTTATGAAGGACTTTAGATTTTTAAATTCTAGGTCCTAATATAGGTATTAATAATTTGAGATAGGAAGAACGACTTGATATAGCTTTTTATGGCTCATAGAGGATGTAGAATTTTGCATCCCATCGCTTGTACAGTACACAGCAAGCCTGGTAGGGGTTCAAATAAGAAGAAACAGAAATTCCGATAACATAAAATTGTATTATCGTTGTAGAGAATTTTTAGTTTTTACTCTCATGTTAACATAAAACCGTTTTGGGGGTGAAATTAAACAGAAATGCAATATCACTTTCTTACTTCTCTCCCCAAAACATATTACCATACCTCGTATTGTTTTCTCTATGTCCAGGGTAGAGAAAGTTATGTGACTGCATTATTTTCGTGGATTTAATTCTTTAATATTTATTTATAACATTATTGTATTGATAGCTTTTCTAAATTGTCAAAGTCACGTTTCATTTATTTCCAAACCCATCTGAGACCAGTGGCATCTGTTTTGATTTGGATTTGATAATTATGTGTAAAAAGGATTAAGTATTCTCAAAAACATTTGATTTTTGGCATTTAAAATCAGAATTTTTCAAAATCCTTTCTTAGCGAGCACCTACATTATGAAATGAAGGTACTTTCAAAATTCCAAGTGTCTACCTGTTATGGTTTAGGCTCTAAGTTGATTCCTGTCAGTCAGTCAGTCAGTCAGTCAGTCAGTCAGTCATTCATTCAGTCAGTCAGGACAAAGCCTTTTATATATATAGAAATTAGAGTTTATTTGCTTACATTGTGTTTTCCCAGATGTCCATGCGCTTGACTGCTGTATTTATAACACACATTCCACAATGATAGATATCTGTCTGGATGTGAAGTTGAATACATGATCTAATAGGTTACGTGACCCCATAATGTGATGCATTTTGTAAAATCCAGAACATTTACATGTCTGAGTCTCTTGTTACTAGGTCTCGGCGTCTACTACATACAGCACTTCCGAGGTGAGAGCTTTGAAGAAGGAACAGCGTCTGTGTCTGTTTGAAGACGAGCATCTCCAAAGCAGCAGCAACAACACGAATGAGACGGAGCACTACCAGGGCTACTATTCGTACAGCAATTGCCTCGTGCAGTGTCGCATGGAGCACATGTACAAGCTCTGCCAGTGCGCTCCGTACTTCTTCCCAACAGGTGAATCTCTTCTTATATTCCATCTCAACATCTAACACTGATATCAAAGCATTTAAGCCCTTAATACCTCACATTAGACTTTGTGATTACTTTCTACAAATTATTCCATTACCTCTTTCTTGATATTTCTTGGAATTCAACTTTCTTTATCTCAAAAATCTCTCATTCCTTCAGAACATTTACGTTCAAGTATTCCTCTACGGTGTCAAAATTAAGTTGTTTAATCAGATATTTAAGTCTGTTTTTTATATTACTTATGTTTGTAATTTGTCTTAGCTAATTTCACTCCAAGATACAAAGAAGAGTCGAGAGATTTTTCTTATTATTTCTTCCCCTTGGTAAAGAAGACCTCATTTGTGTTTTGTTAGCGAACAAAATTCAAACATGCAATTACATACAAAGATGCCAGAGTTAAAATTCATTAAAAATAGGTCTACAATGTTGACGAGAATAACAATTCTTTATTATTACAGCAGCCTTCTTTTAGATTGTCCCAGAGGAGAATGAAACGAACCATAATAAACACTTCTTGTTGTTGCAGGTGCTTCGTCCAAACTCTGTGGCCTCACTGATGTCGCATGTCTCGCTTCCCACACTCGTAAGTAGTCTGGTTTCCTGGTCCTGATATAGCGTAACTGTGATGATGGTTCCATAGACATTTAAATGTTTAAATCCCATTCTGGTACCAAAGCTATTTGCAATGATTTAGCAATAGCTCAATAGCAGGAGTGGCAAATATTAAAATAAAATAATTTATGTTCCCATGGGAACAATTGCAACATTTTTCCTAAATTGAACCATCATCTGCACAAGCATCCTTATTTGTGAGGATCAAATTTGAGAAATTTGTTTTGAAATTGGCAAAGTTCTTCAGGAATTTAACTGTAAATTGAAGAATTTTTAAAAAATGAATGGTATGGTTCAGTGTCTTTGTTTGTAGTCAACTTTTAGTCTTTGCAACTAAGAAGGGGTGAATATTTTTAGTAGAGGTGGGAGATTGCGTTACGAGTTGATGAGCATTATAATGTCTAATTGCATAGCCTTACATGTAGACACTACGCACAGTGACCAACATAGTCCTTTATGACAAACATGCCCCATTACTGATAAAAGACAGACTGCACCTTCATTAACTAATGGCTTATGTAATATGATGGACCGCCGGCGTGGTCTTGTGGTTAGCGTCGCTGACTACAGATCCGTCGGCCCGGGTTCAATCCCCGGTACCTCCTCGGATTTTTCTGAGGTAGGGAGGTCTGGCAGGGGTTCACTTAGCCTCGTGATTCAAATTGAGGAGCTACTTGATAAAACCACCGTTAACGGCCGTGGGTGTCGGCATGCTGACCACATGCCCCCCAATCCTGCCATCTGCTTGTGGTAGATGATGCAGCGGTCGGGTGGTAGGCCAAGTCCCTCCAGGGATGTAGCGCCACGGAGTTTAGTTAGATTTATGTAATATGATGGTCAACGAGACTGTACATGAATAGTTACAAGAAATCAATATTTATACTACTTGGGAGATGGCACAGAGAAGTGTTGTGGCAATAGACCAGCTTAATAACCTCCTCAGAAATAGACAAGTACTTCACAACATGTTGTGTAATCATAAATGCACAAACAACTGCGAATACTTTGTCAGTTTCCTCCACACAGTACATTTTCTTGATTTACGTAACTCTGCTTGTTTGCCAACACAGAGGAGTTCATGTATTTCAGTGGATGGTGCAACACAATGCCTGAAATATTTAGCTACAGATGGCAGCACAAGGCAGGGAACAGGGAACTGATGTGTCAGGATGTAGACAACAGATGACACTATACACAGAGAAACTTTGAATCGTTCTCATGGAAAATTTCTTTCATCTATTAGCATGCAAAGTAATGTGTCATATATATGACCAGCAGTGATGTCCGCTGATGCATATATAAAACTGAAGCAATGATGCCAGCGCTGACTCAGTAGTCAGTTTTAAACCCCCTACCAGTGGGGTTGGATGCAGATTAATTTTTAAAAATCATAAGAAATAAACCAATAAATATTTTTTTAGTACACGCTCTCTAAAACAGTTGCTTGTCAGACTGGTAACACACTGAAAAATTGCATTTTAGCAACCAAGGCCCAGTCCTTTAAAGTCGTCATGGCAATCTATAAACAAAATCCAGGTGGCATTGACCAGTCACACCAACATTAACATGGATTTAAGCATATAATTGGTCATAAAACAACAAATTTAAGCCAACATGTTTCTTTATGATAATCAGAAACTTTACCAGGGTTTTTCACAAAACAGAATAGCGTACTTCATCATATTACAACAGATATAAGCCAACAACTTTTCACATTTTGGTTCACTTGAAAAACATTCCTTACCATGGACGCACCAGCATTTAATTGCAATATTTTTGTTTCATTTCACATAATTTAGAGAGCTGTTCTAAAAAATATTGTATGCACCACATACGCAAAACTTTATCGGACTCAGCTGCTATACTAGATTCGTCTGCTAAAGCGTTATTTTGCATACTTGACACATAAATATTTTTATCTAAAGTAATACTGAATATGAAGAGCAACAAATCTTGTTATTGCTTTTCTCTTTTCGGTACAAGGAATGTGCATTAGAAAGCAGGCCGAGGGTGACTCAGTTGAGTTTGATGTCCCAGTTACATTGGTTTGATTCTCAGTTAAGTCAAGGGATGAATACTAATTATCTAAAAACAATGTCACACCATCACGTATATAAATTTTGAAAGACAGACATAGCCTCAGCTAGATTCGCACGTTTTTAAAACTTTATCTCAAATCTTGAATATTTAGCTTTATTACAATGTACATATGAAAGACGACCTCTAAATTTCATTAGACTTTCGTTTAGAACTTTATCCTGAGAAGGAAGGTACAGTTTGAAATGTTGTATGATACGCCTAATGATTTTCAGTCTATATTGTTGCTTGGATCTCTCCCTTCTTATAGGTGTGTCAATGCATCTGTTTTTGCTGCAGTAGAATTGAATTCATGATTTTCACAATAATTTAAGGAAATAGGCTCATCTGCTGTGGGCTAGTTTCAACTTTTTCTCTCAGGATTGATCAGTTGCTTTGTTGCAAATGCGTTAGTTTCTTCAGAAATTTTATTGAACAAAGGATCTGTACATAAAAAAAAAAAATTGAAAGTTCTGACGGTGGCTATGACACATATTTGTCGACAGTTCTTCACAAACACAACATAATGCGGTTATTGTCAGTTCTAGTAACGCACAAAAACCCAGCAGAGAAATGAGAAAAAAGCCCTTCAAAATGTGACAGGATTTTCCATTTCATGCAAGGAGAAGAAAGAAGCCCACTTCGAGGGTGTATCAATAAATAACCGGACTAATTTTGAATTGTCGGCTGCGGTGGTCTAGAGGTAGCGTGCCCGCATCTAGATCCAAAGGTCGCAGGATCAAACCCAGCCGCAGTCGATGGGTTTTTCAGGACGTAAAAATCCTGGGCATGGAGTCCACCGGGAGGGACTTTAAGCTGGGGGGCCCACGTCGTAAATTTACGGCATGTAAAAGAACTCCAAGCCTAAATTAGAGCCTCTGGACAAAATTTCTCGGCCGTTTCACGTCCAAGTAATACCTTAGTTTCCGGAGGGGGGTTAAGGGGTGATGGGCTTACCACCTGTCCCTCTGCCCTCTCTAGGAAAATAAGCGTAACAAAAAATTCACATCAGTATACAGAAACCTCCACTGGAGGCCCTTCGCCCCAACATGGGGGCATAGGATTCGAGAGAGAGAATTTTGTAATTAACACATAATGGGTTTATTTCATTCAAATTTACTTGTAAACTTTCAAAGTATTCTCCATCTGTTGAAATACAACTATTCCAACGATTTTCCCAATGTTCGAAACACTCACTGAACGCCTTTTTTGACCCATGACAATGTTGTTCAACTCCTTATCACTTTGAAAATGGCGACCATGTAGCTCCTTTTCACTTTAGGGAAGAGGTGAAAATCGCAAGGTGCGAGATCCGGAGAATACAGTGGATGAGGCATGATCTCAATGCCCAATTCTTCGATGACATCTTGAGTTGCACACGCTTGATAAACCGGCGCATTGTCTGGTGCAAGATCCATCCTTCCCTGGCAAGATCTGGTTCCTAAAAGACAATTAATTATATCTGCAACCTTCGCAATTGTTCTGTGATGGTCTTCTTGCACATTTGCATCAATTGTGTTAATGTTAACTTTCGTTTTTGCTATTACGGGTCTTCCAGGGTGAGGAAAATCTTGAAGGTCTTCATAACCCTCTTTGAAACGTTTGTGCCACTCAAAGACTTGTGTTCTGCCTAAAGCATGGTCTTTATATGCTTGCTGCACCATTTCTAAGGTTTCTGTAGGAGTTTTGTCTAGAAGAACATCAAAACCTTATCGATGCGCATTGCTGCAGTTTCAGTTCCATGTTGGGTACAGTAAACACTACCTGCGATATCCAGGTCTAACTCCTAACTGAATCGTTCTGCATGACTGGGATTCACACCACTTCTAGACGAAGGATTCGCCTTTCCGTGGCTAGCAGCCGTTTCGCTCCAGAGAGGTTTGTTTAAATACAATTAAATCAGTCTGGTTATTTATTGATACACCCTCGTACATATGCTGTTCATGTTTTGTATTAATTTAGGTAAATGTACACAGAGTAATGCAGAGGCTCAGCACAGTTGAGAAATTTTATTTATTAACTGTCTAGATACATGAAAATCCAACAATTTAATAAATTAATAATACCACAGAGTTTAATTAGAAGTTTTGTTCAAGTGTTTTTTAATGCATCAGTTGCATTTTATATTCTCATTTATTCTTCATGAAATAATTGTATGTATCGTATGTTTCAGGTGTATTCAACAATCTTCGTTCTCCTAACAAATTGCCAGGTTTGTCTGACAATGAAGATGCGATGACCTGCGACTGCCATCCGACATGCACCGATGTCACCTATTCTACTGAGAAATCCGAATCCAATTTCTTCAAGAGTGAATACGACCAAACAAACTTCTTGTGAGTGCCTGTATTAACTTAACCTTTCCATTTAGGTTCTAATTGATGAAAACAAATATTGACAGAATTATCTGACTTAAATATGATGAAAATTTTAAATTATTAACAGTTTGTATATCAGGGTAGGCCAACTGCCAGCCAGCGACAAAACCAGTTAGTAAAATTGTAAATATTTATAGATTTATTTATCGAATATATAAAATTGAAAGTATATATATGTATGTATGATTGTATGTATGTATGTTAAACTAAACTAAACTCCGTGGTGCTGCATCCCTGGAGGGACTTGGTCTACCACTCGACCGCTGCGTCATTTACCGTAGGCAGATGGCAGGATTGGGGGGCATGTGGTCAGCATGCCGACACCCACGGCCGTTAATGGTGGTTTTCATGACCGGAGCCCTACCTGAGAAATATCCGAGGAGGTACCAGGAATCGAACCCGGGCCGACGGATCTGTAGTCAGCGACGCTAACCACAAGACCACACCGGCGGACATGTATGTATGTATGTTCCCTATACAAATGTACATGCTTTGACCAATTTTCACGAAATTTTGCACACATAACCTCTTTAGCTAAGAAAGAAATGTGGGCAACATTAAAATTCAATCAAACCATCCCTTCTTTTGAGAAATTATATAATTTCTGAAAATATTACACTGAATTCACCAAATCGAATACAATACAGGACAATGTCATGCGTACCGTCTAGTGGCCCAACCTGCTACTACTGAATACACATATGTCAACCTTGGCATGTTTTGTATAAGGGATATGTTTTTTCTATTTATCTATAGTCCACAAAAGCAATTTTGCTGTTTGAAAAAATTAAACAAAGACACATTGAAAGAAAAAAGACAATGGTAAGAGAGAGTTGTTGTTAGCAACCGCTAAGTTGAAATATTTTTGGCATTTTCATTAAGATCTGTGTTTTGTTTGCTTATTTTTATTTTTATGATTACTTAAACATTAGATTAAAGGTTATATATGTTTTGAATATTCGAATTTGGCCCCAAGTTTCCAGGTTGTGCCACCAGGAGTGCTGCAAAATCTGTCCCCCATTTTTTCATTGTCAAAGCATTATGTGTCTGGTATTATCCTCTACTGTATTTGACCAAATACAATTCAGTTCTCATGGCTTGTCAAATAAAAATTCCTTCCTTGCCAGGGATATATTTCCTACATTTCATAAACTTCAGTTTAAAATTCCATCGCAGTTAGTGGAAACATGCGCAATGTGTGGCAATGAGGTTCATATTACTGCTTTGAGTTTGTTTCTTTTTCCCGGCTACAATGCAGTTAAAGAATGTTTGCTATGACAATGAGTGCAGTAGTGATTGGTGTATCTTCAAGATAAGGTCTCTTTCAGCTGTTTGGTGTTACTAAAGAATTCTTATTCTTCAGATTTCAAACTGTAGTAACAATAAAAACGAAACTTGTGTTTATTTGCCAAAAATACGTATTGTGTTGCAGCAAGGAGATTGACCTCGGCAACCATTCCATTCTGCATGTTTACTTCAAGGACCTGTACGTTATCCGATTCAGACGAGATGTGCTGTACAGCTGGAACGATTTGCTGGGTGAGTAACACAAGCTACAACTTCTGCATTGCCTTATGGGATATTGGGTGGTATAAATAAACCAAGCAGTGGCTCAAAACTCACTAATTCCTAGCAGCAGCTGCTTGGTTCGGTATAAATAAAAAGCGGCTTCCTCAGCCACCTGCCTAGCAGTTGCTCTACGACCTTGACAGCTAAACCGCTGCTTAGGATTTGGTATAAATAAAACTAAGCCGCGGCTCTCTGTTGGTAGCAGCGGCTTGCTTTTTTCTGAGGTACCTAATTTGCAGACTCAGCTTGCTCAAGTGAAGTTTTTAATCGTATTGGCGGGGTTCATGGGGGTGATTTTTTAACGAATATGAGTAATTTATAAGGAACGTATGGATTATGATGTGCACAGATGTTAAGAACCGGTTGTACAATAAAATTGTAAAACATGTGTAACTTAACTTTGTTATTTTTCTTTATAATAATAATAATAATAATAATAATAATAATAATAATAATCACAAAATTGATACATAATTATAGGTCTAACACATTCTCATATTTTACTGGTATTAATATTTCAAACGTGATTAATTCTTTTAACACTATTTCAAATTGTAATACTCTAAACTAAATAACTTCAAATCTCTATATGTATAAAAGGCTTTGTCCTGACTGACTGACTGACTGACAGGAATCAACGTAGAGCCTAAACTGTAACAGGTAGAGACTTGGAATTTTGACAGTACCTTCGTTTCATAATGTAGGTGCTTACTAAGAAAGGATTTTGAAAAATGTTGATTTTAAATGCCAAAAATTAAGTGTTTTTGAGAATACTTAATCCCTTTTTACACAGAATTATGAAATCCAAATCACAGAACATATTGTTGCCAATGGTATCAGATGGGTTTGGAAAAAAAAAAATGAAATGCAAGTTTGACAAATAAGAGAAGTTATCAAAATAATTCATGTTATAAATAAATATTACAGAATGAAATCCACGAAAATAATGCAGTTACATAACTTTCTCTACCCTGAACATAGAGAAAACAAAACGAGGTATGGTAATATGTATATTATTATATCGCAGGTTTTTGGAGAGAGAAGTATGAAAGTGATAATGCTTTCTGTTTAATTTCATCCCCAAAACAGTTTTATGGTAACATGAGAGTGGGAAATAAAATTTTCCGCCTCGATATTACAATTTTATCTTACAGGAATTTCTCTACCAGGCTTGCTGTGCACTGTACAAGCAATGGGATGCAAAGTTCTACATCTTCTATGAGCCATAAAAAACTATATCAAGCGTTTTCTTAGGGAATAGTTTGAGTTTAATAAGTCGTTCTTCCTATTTCAAATTATAAATACCTATATAAGGACCTAGAATTTAAAAATAGAAAATCCTTCATAAGTTAATTTCCAATTAGAAAATAAAAAACCCGGGCAATGCCGGGTCTTTTAAGCTAGTCTATTATATAGCAAGCAGTTCAAAACAAACGTATTTTATGAATTAATGATGGAAACTAATGAAATATTAATAAATGAACTACATATATATGTAGACCTACCTTTTTCACTAATAGCAAAAGTTATTGAAACAAAAATGGAAACTCCATCCTCTTACAAAGCTATATCAATGTGGGACAAAATCAGCTGATCTGAACAAATCTCACACCCTTAAAAGCTTATCCGGGTTTGTTACTATCAATTTGACTATCTCCCCCTCTTCATACACACATTAACACTTGGAGGGAATGAAAGAAATTGGGTAGAGCACCAGCTTTTAGACTCTTCAGTGGTACAGTCTGCACAAGAGCAAAATATTAAAAATGCTAAGATCATAAAATATCCTAATTATTTACCTAATAGCTACTAAGTAGACATGTGATTTTAGGGCAATTGCCTACTGTAAATAATAAATGTGCTTATTAGTATAACATGTTAGCTTTTGTTTATTAGAAACTAGCATGTGCCCGCGGCTTCGCACGCGATAATTATTTTAAAAATTAAAAATTAAGAGCATAATAGTTAAATCATTATAATTATTAACACATAAATCACGTGGACTACATACCACGATTAGATAGCATCGCCTGGTAAAAGCGACCTCAGATTCGAGGTCTTTAGCCCAGAAAACCCCTGTATAGTGAGTTTCGTCCAAATCGAACAACGTTTGACCATATATAGGCCTATATTGAATATCCCTCCTCCGTCTATGTTGAAAATTTCATACGTCTGCGGGCCTTGATATTCTAAACAAATGAATCGTCCAGGATGAACTTACAAAATCAAGCGATCGCCCGCGATAATTATTTCAAAAATTAAAAATTAAGAGCATAATAGTTAAATCATTATATTAATTATAGTATAGTATAGTATAGTATAGCCCTTGTTTGTCCCCTCGGGGCACGGGCCTCTTCCTTTGAGGGAAGGTGGCTTGTTTAGGGCAATCCCGGTTAGCCATGCCGAGAAGGATCCCCTATGAGTCTTTATACTCTTCGTTTTAACGAGTTCCTTATTCGCTGATGTTCTGAGCTGCTTCTCTCATACTCCGCTTCCATGCCTCTCTCTCTTTGGCCCCTGTTGTCCAACGATTCCCAAAGGTCTTCTTGATGTCGTCGGCCCATCTCGTCTTTTGGCGTCCTACATCCCTTTTACCAAATCTTGGGTCCCAGACTGTTGCCCTGTACGTCCATCTATTGGGGTTGAGTCGCATGATGTGGCCCGCCCAGCTCCATTTCATAGTTGTGCTGGTGATTACTGCATCCGTAACTTTTGTTTTCCGTCTTATGGTCTCGTTTCTTATTCTGTCTTTCCATGTGACTCCCAACATCTTTCTTTCCATTCTGTTCTGGCACACTTGTAGCATTTTTCTGTCCCTCTTTGTAGTACTCCAGGTTTGCGAGCCATACAGCAGTGTTGGTAGAATACATGTGTTCATGATATGTCTTTTTATCTGTAGGTTGTATGATCTTTCCATTAATATGACCTTCAATGACCAGAATTTTGCCCATGCTGCTTTTACGCGTCTGCTTATTTCCTTGCTTGTGTCCCGCGAGAATGACATGGTTTGTCCCAAGTATACTATTTCTTGAACATAGTCCAATGGGTGGTTGGGTGTAAGCTCTATAATCTCTTCCAGGTGGTTAGTCATGAGTTTTGTTTTTTTGGCATTCATTTTGAGGCCCACTTTTTCACTGTTCTCTTTCACTTCTCTTAAGTATTCTTGCAACTCCTCTTTGTTGTTGGTAAGTAACACGATGTCGTCAGCAAATCTCAAGTTGGATAGTTTGACTCCATCCACACTAATGCCGTAGCTCCCTTTTATATTTCTGAATATTTCTTCCAAGACACATATAAAGAGTTTGGGTGACATTACGTCTCCTTGCCTAACTCCTCTTTGTACTTGGAATTCTCTTCCTTGTTTGTCCAATTGTATGTGGGCCGTGGTGCCACTGTATATTTTCGCTAGTAGTCTGATGTATTTTTCCTCTGCTCCCTGTGATTGTAGCGCTGATAGCAATGGCACATGTTCCACTGTGTCAAATGCCTTTTGAAAGTCAATGAAGGCCAAGTATATCTTTTGGTTGAATTCCTCAAACTTTTCCATTATCTGGGTTAAGGCCTGTAAGTGATCAGTTGTGGTGTACCCCGTTCGGAAGCCCGCCTGTTCTACTGGTTGGTTCTCCTCTATGTTTCGGTTCATTCGTCTCGTAATAATCTTGGAGAAGATTTTGTAGATATTGGACATTAGAGAGATTGGACGGTAGTTGCCTATATCGTCCTTGGGACCCTTTTTGTGTAGGAGAATGATGTTACTGCTGAGCCATTGTTGCGGTATCACGTGGACTACATACCACGATTAGATAGCATCGCCTGGTAAAAGCGACCTCAGATTCGAGGTCCTTGGCCCAGAAAACCCCTGTATAGTGAGTTTCGTCCAAATCGAACAACGTTTGACCATATTTAGGCCTATATTGATTAATATAATGATGATAATAATAATAATAATACTCTTCGGTGTAGGTTGAAAATTTCATATGTCTGCGTGCCTTGACATTAAAAACAAATGAATCGACCAGCGAGAGCTACAACATTCAAGTGATCGCCAAAGTTTCATTTCCAAGGTATGACAAAAATAGCCAAAGCCAACTGTAATTGATTTGACATTGAAATATATTACTGAAAACTGATGCTTCGAAAACGCAAAAAATGCACGTTTTCTGCCCGTTTTTCACTCATAACTCGGGAAGGAAATCTAAAATTAAAATTCCGGCTTCGAGGTGCACTTTCCGACCCTTTAGTCCATCTATGTTTAAAATTTCAGATCTCTGCGTTCAGTAGATTTCGCTGGGCATCGCGGACAGATAGACAGACAGACACTTCCTTTTATTAATATAGATAAGTAAAATTGTATCTGTCTACTGTTCTGGTTAAATGCTTAATTTATTAATTTACAAGCCTAAACAATGTTTAGTGCCCTAAAACCAAGGTTTGCTAATAAAACACGAATACTTGAGAATATTGTAGGAGAAAAAAAAGAAGACACATAGTTGTTCATCTATGTGTCTTCTTTTTCCTACAGTTTTTTTAGTTCCCGTGCGTTCCTTAACTAGTGTATCATCCCTTACCTCACGAGTCGACTTCGCAGCTACAAGAACGGAGGGCATTGGTGTAATCGTTTTGATGTAGATGGTGATTCATCTAAACAAACTTCTATTCCTCCTGGATGATAAAAGAAGTTCATAGTTTACTTCTTTGTATTATAGTACAAATTAATTTAAAATAGGTCTGAATGAGTAAATACGGCATTTTTTAAATATAAATTCTTACTGCCATTCTTACAATAGACGGATTTGATTCTGCTTGTAGCTGGTCCAGGAATTTCTGTTCCCAATCTTTCAAGACTATCAGCTCATTTGCAGTGAGTCTCAGGTCGGATTTTTACTTTATCCTGCTCTTCAAATTACTAACTATTTTTAAAATCTGATTTTCAGTTAACACTACTTTACATTCTCGTTCTAGCTGACTTTTGAAAACTGTTACTGCTAGAGATTTTTTTTCTTTTTGCACTCAGGCAGTTGAGCTTTATCCAGTACTCGTTTGTGCATTTTCAGAATTTGCACGAACTGCTTTTGAAACACACTATTTTCTTCAACCATTCTGATACATTATACTAAACTTGAAATTTTTAATCGGTGCACAGACAGTCAAGTGGCATGTTTGTTTAATCAGCCGCAATGTGTCAGGTGATATGGGATGCAGGTGTCAAGCACTTGCTATGAGTTGCCTGAGCAGCCGGTTGGCAGGAAGAGGCAACTTTCATTTATACGAAACAGAGAGCGAGTGCTTGATTCTCAACCTACTCACGAGCAGTAGCTGCTTTTTATTATTTTATTATCAAAAAGTGGCGGTAAAACTTCGTGAAACACCCTGTATATATATATATATATATATAGAATATTTTGTAAATTTCTGACTGCATTGTAAGAGTTCCACAAAGGAAACATTTTCTCCAACATTTACATCACATTTTAATTCTAAAGAAGTGGGCCGATAGCACGGCAATTCTCGTCAGTACTTACTGCAACTGTAGAATTATTACAAGGAATTTTGTTTTGTACACCTATGACAGCATCATCAATGTCAATGTCACTTGGCAACAAATCATCTTCCTAATCATCATTATATCTAATTTTGAGAGCTTCTTCAACTGTCAGATTTTTTTCACTTGGGTTTCTTGAAGTCAAAGAGAACAATTTTTTTTTTTCTTCAATGAAATAATAAACACATAAAATGTGCGCAAATACTGCTTCAAGAGACCAGAACGAACATTAGACTACAAAGCGGAGCAAATCAACCATGGTTGATGTTGGTAAGCAAGACTTGAATTACGTAGATTGACTAGCAAACATGTTAAAAACTAAGTTTGACTAACTATAAAAAAATGGTCACTTCTTCAGGATGAACCAGTTACATTCCTTGTTTGAAATATATAGTTTTTAAAATAAGACATCCTCTATGTTATAGCTATCCTTCAATTTGTCATAAAGTATTGGCTAATAAATAAATGGTGCAAAAATGTGTTGCACAAACTTTCTCGCATATCCGTGTTAAAAGCTAGCACAGAAAAAAGTAAAATGTAGAGACAATTAAATTTTATTTATTACATTTTCATAAAACTAACAAGTATCTAGAACGCAAAGCATCAGGGTCGATCTTTAAGTTCAATAATAATAATAATAATAATAATATTAATAATAATAATAATAATAATAATGATGATGATAACGAGGACAAGGACGATGATGAGGATGACGACAACAACAACAACAATTTGGGGTTTGCATGGGTTTCTCAATCTCAAAGGCAAAAATGCAGGATACATTGAGATATAGTCAAGCAATAGAAGCAAATGATGCACGAATGCGTTATTACAAGAGCCTACTGATAAATTTGGGTGGCCACAAAATTTATTTGAACCCATTCCCTATTGCCCTATACCACCTCGCTCTAATGGATTTTGGTGTGTTCATTACGACTCTGGTAAACTGACTACATTTCACAACAATATCTAGATTATAGTATTCTTGTTACTATGGTCAACAAAAGAATATTCAAATTTTAATCAAAATATATGTTCTGAAATTCACATTTAAGTCATGTTATTTCATTTTTATCTTGATATCTATTAATTTTATAAAGAAATGTATTTAACAAAAAATGTTCTTTTTAATTTTCTCTGCATCTTTACTGTAGTAGGTTTTCATGTATCGGATGTACTGTAATGGAAATAATCTAGAAAAATTTAAAAAGGATACGAGTAAAGTACCCCTTAAGTCATTTTTGCAGAAATATGGATATAGCCATTTTATTAGTCATAGATTAGAGTTTCCAATTTTAAATTTTTATTAAAATCATTAGAGCCAATTTTTTAAAAAGTTTTCATGAAAAGTCGCCTTAATTTTTCAGCAATAAATATCAAATTCTGGGTGGTTCAACAGAATTTCGAAAAAGTCCTTAATTCAAAAAATGAAATAAATACAATGAACCGTTTACCCTCTGTGCTTGTCCATGGACAGACGGACAAATGGACAGACATCATTCAGACGTCATTTCAGTTTGTAGGCATCATGAAACATGTTTTCTCGGTGTTATCTCAATTTTTATTTTTTGTCACCAATACAATACTTTCTCGATACTACATATATGCGAGAAAGTAAAAATAATTCTTGGAGCCTGAACGATGGTTAGATGGCTCTAGAGTGCTGCAGTTAAGGTGGTGTATTTTACTAATGTAGATCTGTGTTATTTTTGTAGCATCCTTTGGTGGAATTGTTGGACTTTGCTTGGGGAGCAGCCTTTTGAGTCTAGTGGAGTTAATCTACTACTTCACTGTTCGTCCCGCTTGCTCCCTCATTCGACAGGACTCTATACAACCCATCAAAGTAACAGCAAAAAAGAATAACAATGTACCACAACCATTTGACTGGGTGTTCTGAATTGCTGTCTAAAAGGACTTTACAACTTTGAAAGCATTTAGACATTTATTGAGATTACATACAGGAACTTCAAGTTTAACATTAAAGTCTCATTAATGCTTCACGATGCAGGGGATCTGAGGTCCTAGGGGGCCCAAAATAAAAACTGAAGAAAGAATGTATATAGATTGTCATAATAGGGGGAAAGTCATGCAATACAATAATTTTCACTGAACACACATTTTTAGATATTTGGCACATGAAGGAGTTAAGGTTGTCGACCTTATAGACTGGCACCTTCATCCCCAGGACCGATTCTGGTTTGCATTTCTATTAGAGGCAGAGTCGCCCCAAGTCCATAGTGGCACTAGAAGCATTAGGTAAATTGGAAAATCCCAACGACTTCATCGGAAATCGAATCCACTTCAGTTGTAAAGTCCTTTTAGACTCATCCTATATCAGATTGGATTCAGTGTAATTGTGTAACCCCACCTTTTGTTGGTACTCAACATGATTAACGACCACACCAAACACAACACAATTGGTCGATGTAAATTAAAAAGAGTGGAATTGTCTGAATATAATGACAAGATGAAGAATCAGGAACTCGCGTAGATAAGGTAACGCTTTTTATTTTGTGCTTATACATTAAGAATAATTACAAAAAGGCTATGATTCTCACTGTCGTATTGCAATATACTTTCATTGTAATATAGAGATTAAATACAAGTAACAAGTAAGATATAACATTCCTGCTCGTCTGAGATGTTTGCCCTCATCTGATGGCCCCACTCAAGGTCACTACACCCACATTAAGTTCACAATGAAGCTCGTAGTAGGCAATGGCCACATTTGGCTGGGATTGCTCTTAAACAACCCAGGAGGCTGTTGGGTAATTCTTTGTTTAAGGGCGTTAGCGTAGAAATCCATGTGATATTCCTTCTTGTAATATTGATTCCATTCATAGTCATACTTGACTACGACAACTTTTTCCCCCTGAAGTGAAATGGAAATGTTGTTCATTAGAGTGATTTCCTGTAGCGTGTGCTTCTTTAAGAATTCCAACAGTGCGACGGTCAAGTTCAAGATGTCTCTAGGCAGGATGTGGCTCTCGAGTCTGAACTGCTTCAGGTTAACACATCGGGATATTATATACAGTATGTCATCGATGCATGGAGTGTCTAGTCCCAGAATCTCAATGGATTTCATCTCGGGTAAAGGATTTTGCTCAGAGTAATTGAAAGCCAGACTAGTTGGTGACTGTGAACCATATCTTATACTATAAGTACCGTCATAGATCCTGAGAGAACGCAGGTTTGGACAGTGAGTCCAGACGAAAGCCAAATCTACTTTCCAGAAATTAAAAAGTACCAAACCTTGTAATTTCTCACTCACGTGTTGTAACACTTTCTGGACAGAATCAAACGACTGAATATGATCAGTATGCAAAGTCAGATTTTTCAAAGTGTTCAGCGACTTGAGCGAAGAGCAGTCGTATTTATGATAGCGACTACACAGCGAAAGAGTTGTTACTTCTGAGAAACATTTTAAACTGAGTTTTGAAAACAAAATCTCTTTCCTTCCTTCAACTATAGAGAGATTTATGATTTTTGTACCATTCTTGGAAAGTTGACTGCATAATTGATCAAATCCACTGGCAGATATGTGGTCCAGAGCTATATGCAATTCCTCTAATTGCTGGAATGTTAACAATGGCTTTATGCTTTTATCTGTGATGTTATGAGAAGATGTAAGGAAACTCTCTAATGATTTCAGTGTTTTTAATCCAGAACAGGAACTGGCTAGACTTTGAATCATGTCGTCACCACACAAGGGGTAACTAAATATCTGCAAGTCAGGGTTCTGTTCAATGCATTTCTGTAATAATTCCGCATGTGAAGTTTTGACATCGTAACGGCCTTCAATGCGGAGTTCTAGTAATTGTTTCATCTTCGGAAGCATGTCCTCATTAAGAAGGAAGCAAGGTTTTTTCAAAACTAGTCTTGTCACACATGGCTGATATATGGAAGTTGAGATTCTCTCGGCAACGCAGGAGCACCATTTTATATAAGTAGTTTGTTGAGGTGCTCTCCTTGGAGGGAAGGAATATGCAATGCTGTGCCGAGAACAACCCGGACTCCACTTATTCTCCTCGCTCTGGCTGTACCCCAAGTTGAACCAACTCATATCGTCTTGAATCCTGTAGAGGCAGGCATTCACGCTGTTCAAGAGTTCGTTTACCACCTGATTCGCTAGACCTGGAGGCAATGCACTTCCCAAATATTTGTCTAGATGCTCACAGAAAGGATCTACTTGATTTCTCTTAAAATGAGGATAATCATCTTGAGTAGGAGTATCAATGAAGTGGTGTAGCCATGTCGTCACGTATGACTTCAGCTCGGTGCTCGCTAAGTCTTCCAGGCTCGGAGGAATCAGTCTGTAACCAAGTAATATCACTTTGTATGAATAAGGCATGACAAAACATCAAAATTATCCTTCTTGTCTTTCTCTTACTTTAGTCTTGGCACATTCATTATGAGCGTGATGCAACGGTACCGGAAACTTCAAACGTTCTATACCTCTACACTGATATTTTTATTTAGACATGATTTAAATGGTCCATGCTCCCTTTAATCCACGATCACTCACGTTATTAGATCAAAACTAACAATTGTGTATATATTTTAATAAGTCGCATATATCTTGAAAGAGAGAGTTGTTTTTCTAGCAATGTCTCCCTCAACATCTGTGCTTCATAATTTCCGCAAGTCAAGTGTAACATGTTCAGCTCTACTATTAACAAAGCAACGCATTCATCTTATGTATAAGAGGTAAGTTGACTCTAGAATAATCATATTTTGATTCTCCGCTTCCTTTTCACTTTTAAATGTTATAATAGCACTATCATAATAATTAGGGCTCGGACTTTTAGGTGCTTATAAAAACGAAAATATTTATTTTGTATGTGGTTAAAAAGTTGAAAATATGTTTAAAAAATATAAAAATATTTTATTTATTTAACCAATATTTACAGAAGTAGGCCTACTCATCTAGTCATTCTAGTCAGCAAGTGTAGAACTGTTGCAGTGAACGACAGAAGTAGATTTTAAGTTGTGCATCTTAAAGCTGTGACGATTTTGACGGAACAGAGACTTGTATCTTGAAAATGTACGTTCAACATCGCAGGATGTTAATCTTGCATATTTGTAAAACGCAGTATCACTGACACTCAGACGTTCCATCTGCTCCAAGTTCTCTACACTTTTACCCATTAAAATATCTGAAATCTTTGGCAACACTTGTAACCTTTCATTCTTATTTAGGCATGACAGGAATTTTTCTTTAATTTCGTTTGCTTTTGAACCACTGATTTTGTTAAGTTTGTTTTCAATATGTTTGGTTTCTTTTATTGATTCTGTCAAGAATTGTTTTGTTGTTTCCAATTTAGTAATGCAGTGTGAGAGGAAACAGAAATTTGCACTGATGAAGGCCAAATCAGCCCTGATTTATTGTCTGACTCAACATAACAATGCAACATATTCAAAATATGGCACAATTTTTCAAAAACAGCCAAAATATTCATTTCTAAAGGTGATATGTGGTAAAATATGTACAAAAAAAATTAAGTTACCAAAAATATTTATTCAAATAAGAAATATCGAAAATATTTATTTTTATGTGATATGCAACTCAATATTTTGAATCCAAAGGTCCCAACCGGAACTTTGACAAAGTCCAGAAATCATAGGTAATAGCAAAAAAAATATGTATTTACCTAAAAGTCCGAGCCCTAATAATAATAGTAATATCAGAAAATAATAAGTACAAAATAATAATAATAATAATAATAATAATAATAATAATAATAGTCAGTGCTTTTTTTGTGACGGTACGCAACGGTACGCAGTACCGGCACCTTTTTTCCCTTAAAAAAAATTGGATATTACCCGGAATATTCCTTTCACAATTCCTATAAAATTATGGCCTATTACTTAAAATCAAGCTTGTTAGTTGGTTTTGTTATATTTCTACATACATAATAGCCTACACACGAGCACATGATAGTTTCAGTAAATTGCCGTGGCTGCTGGACTGCAAGAGAGTTGGGGTTGGTTTTTCCAGCCCTCGGCAAACTGCTCCTGTGGCCAAGGCCATTCTAACAGTACAAGTATTGCACCAAGTGCAAATGTAGTAACAAACAAGTAGTAAATAGCTAACCACCATAGTTAATCAGGAGTTAGTGCGTGTTTAAATTTAACTGCATTCGTTGGTTACATATAATTTGAAACGAAAACCCTTCATTTGTGTTGCAGAGGCAAGTAAATTCACAGTTGCTTAGTACAATTGTAGGATCAAGGTTTGCACGTGGTTCACAAGTAGAGAAGTGAAATGAGCAAAATATGTAATTATTTTGAACCGGTGCTCAATAAAAGAGTGCATGACGATGTTTTTGAAGTTTGTTATAAACTGCACACAACGAATAAAATTAATCTTTAGAGAACGTCACAAGTACCGGTAATTTTACTGCAATTCAGGGAAGAAACATTTCTGGCCAAGATAGGCCCGACTATTCGACATTAACTAAGAAAAATGACTTCTGGGAGAAGTGTGGGAGCTCCCGTGTGATTAAGTTAAAAAGTTTCGGTGAGTACCGCCACCTTTTTTGTTAGAAAAAAAGCACTGATAATAGTAATAATAATATACTAACAGAAATTAAATGTTTATAATGCCAGAATCATGTAAAAAACTTTTTTGGAAGGTCACTTATTATTAGTATTATGTTTTGAAAAACAAAATAGTTCTTAAAATAAATAGGAAGTTTATATAGCAAAGTTACAAAGTTACATGTAATTAGTGAAATATGTATGTAAAATCTCCATCTCGAGTATTAATAGATAAGAAAATATTTGCTATTACAAAGTCTCTTGTCTATCTAAGAAAAAAGTGATGTACAAGTGCAAAGTGATGTACAAATGCACAAAATGTACATATTTATGACTTTAACTGTTGCTTCTTACTACTCGTTAAGACTTATAGTTAATGATATAAGTTTGGACAAGGAACAAGGGTCACTTTGTTTCCAAATCGAAAGATATCATGGATTTTTTTTTTTCACACTGTTTATACAAAATAATTTCAAAAACATTACTGCTTAAATTTTGCAATCTACAAACTATATTATTCATAAATTAAAATGTTGTTTCTTCAGTTTAGTTAAACAAGTTTCAAAAATAGAAGACTGTATTTTTCTCTAAGAGCACAAACATACCATGAAAATATCGACATAACTAAGTGCAGCACTTAAAATTTCAGTTTTGATTAAATAAAATTGTGAAAACTGTCAACACTAAGATTTAGACTTCACCAGCATCTTACATCATTCCACCGTCAAATTCATCCTCTGATTGGTACTCTTTCATTTCTTTGTGAATGATTTCGTGATAGAACTGAAGATTGCTTTGCCACAATATGATGACATCCTCCTTAAAATTCTTGTAACAATTACAGGCTATTGCGCCTATCTCCAACTTCTTAAAGTTACAATCTATTCTTCACACACTTCGCCAGTGTTGTCAGTACTAATTGTAAGTACTGTAAATTTAGTATTTTTGCAGTTATCACACATAATTGCTTACAAGCCATTGTTCTTTGAGTCAAATCAACACAACTAATTGTTATAATTACTGTTAAATGTATTCAGCACTGATGTCTGCTACTGAAACATTCAGTGAACTTATTAGTTTGTAACATTGACAATAGAAAATCAAGAGCGCAAGCTGGATGCATACCAGCAACAAATTTTATTACATCAGCTGTCTGATACTTAAGACAGCTTCCGGGTAGAATTCACATGTTAGTAGATTTTAGTTTTTTTTATTTGGTCACAAAAAATATTCAGCACTTCATGTTGTGTAATACGAGTTTAGGAATAACGTGATCTTCACAATAGCCCGCTTTCAAGGATTGAATAACAATGGAGCCCACTCATGGACTGTGTTTATCTGAAATAACATTTTCAACCTGCATAAATAAATGTCTATCGATGGGTGTTAGAAAATGAACTGCTGATGTTGGCATTGTCACCATAATATCTAATTAAGTTTGGAGATGCGGCAGGAACTTTTTCTAGATACTTTCCATAAAGCAGATCGACACATTATGACACTTTGTCACTTTAAATGCCTGGTAAATGCCTCTTTTAAAGGCTAGGTACGTTTTTATTCATAGTTAAGAAAAAAATGGAAGCAGCAGTTGGGGATTAAAAATAAATAAACTACATATAATTGAGGAATATAACTTTTGTGTTCATTGTGTATTTGTGAACAGATTGATTTGTTTTAAATGATGCTAACTTAATAGGTCCTTCCTCTGCAAAACAGAGACGTAACAGAGGACATCTTTGATGTATTTGTTGTTTTGATGACAAAATAGATATAAGGAAGTAAGGTGACCCCCTATCAAGCATTCTTTTGCAAGTTAGGGACTTTCAATAGGAAGCAGATTATCTTCCCAATCAGACTTGCCTTACTATTCCCTTGTTCAGGTGTTTTGCAATGATGTTTCATGGGATTCACAATTACTGTCTGCAACTGATGGATGGTAATCACAGCTTAGGGTGTTCTAGAGGGTCTTGACTACATTGTTTTGTGAGGACGTAGGTAAACCCTTTTTGGTCTAAAGATCTGCATAGTGCTCTCAATTGTTACCCTTAGAGATTCTGTCAGAAGCAAATGTTTTCTGACTTCGTCCTCTCAAATCTTTTATAAAGTGCCGCTGCTGAAGTATGTTTATCAAACAATTTACATCTCTTGTAAATGTAGACTCGCTGTCTTAAATACTTTGGATTTTATCTGTGCGAAATTTTAAGGCATTTGTTACTGAATTACGAGAAAGCTGGAAGAGAAGCCTCACATTCATAGATTCTAAATGCATAGATGTTAGTTTGCGACAAATCCATTTCAAACAGTAGCCGTCAAAGTTCATGGTCCACCACTGCATGGTGAAAGTTATTTGTATTGATGATATGAAAGGTCACACTCTTCTATTTTCGTCATAGGGATTAGGTATAAAACAAGGCATTGACTGTCATCTGAAATAAATGCTACAATCTTGGATGTTTGGAAATATGTGAGGCACACCACCAGTTTTTGGTTTTCATCGTTCCCTTGGAAGTTCTATCTGTAAACAAATCTGATTTTACAATACATTCGTCCAATAATGTTCTTTGTCTTTCCTTGGAGTAGCTTTTACTCATTTCAGGAACTAATTTGTCTGTGGGTAACTTAAAAATGTGCTTACCTTTATTATAGACTTTCTGAAATTACTTCTCCCTATAACATCCCCTGCAACACTTCCGTCTCGACGAAGGGTAAAGAAGCGAAGTGATCACACTTTTCCCTCTACTCAAAAGTACTTCTGTTCAAACATATCGCCGTATGCATTAATACTGGTGCATTTCTTAACTATTCATAACTTGATGCTAAATTACGTTATTTGAGTGTACATTACTGCTAGGCTAAGTGAGAGCAGCTCCCACAGTATGAATCCGAGAGTTCTCGCCTTATGATTGTTGATTTTGGGGTCTATATATAATATATTATATTATATAATTTTTTTAAAATATTAAATGTGCATATATGTATATATTTATATTTATTTTTACAGTAATTATAAAATCAATTAATAAGTAATTATAAAAATATAAATTGTTTATACATTCAGTTTATTAAGTACTTTCTAAGATTATATGGTGGACAGGACAATTATCTGTCCGTCTGTCCATCTGTCTGTGGGTCTGTATGTGCGTTAACTCAATAATGCTTTGTCAGATTTTTATACTGTACACTTATATCATCCATATGATGAAGGCTTTTGCTTTTGGATCAAATTGGTTGACCTGTACCAGAGTAATGCCCAATTAATGGTCAAGTGCTTTTTAAATAGCAAGTCATCACTATGAGAATATTAGAATATTATAGGAGAAAAACTCCTCCGACACCGGGACTTGAACCCAGGACACCAGAGACAATAATCTGTGGTTCATGAATGCTTGTATATCTATCAAGTCATCACTATACTACAAAGCCGCGTGGCTAACTCACTCACTGACGTAATTGTTTGCCCACTTCCAGATGAGCCAGAAACTTGAAATTTGGAATACTTATAGCTTATATCCTGTAACCACAGAAATAATCCAGAATGTTCCAATTTTTAATTTGTTATTCATGAAAATAATTCAAAATGGCAGATGCAACTTTAAGGACTCTGCAGACCTTCTTTGGAGGCTTAAAATAGCTAAACAGTAAATCTTATTAAAAACCAATTGCACCAGCAGTAACGGATGTTAAGAGATCTACTAGTTTGGTCCTATGGCTTTTTGTCATATCTTCTTCGGTTATAGCTTATATAGAGTTAGATTTTTTTAATTTTAATTTTAAGTAAATTTTGTATATTTTCCTCACATTATGTATTTTTACACACTTATAGGACAGATAGAATCGTAAAATTTGGCAGGAATATTAGCACATACAACAGCCAATAAGCGTGCAAAGTTTGGTGTTTGTAGCTGCCCTATATGTAAGGAGAAACTGGCTGGATAGTCGTGACATCATTCACATCTTAACATTGATGTGTACACACTTCCAGACGAGCTAGGAACTTGAAGTTTGCAAACTTAAATATTTACCCTCCAAAAAATGTTTGAAAGGTTTTGACAGAGTATTTGTAGACTTTCAGGTGTTTTTGCAAAAATAAAGGAATAATGTTGATGTGAAGAATTTTAATATTTTAGTTATCCCACTTATCCCTTTGCATACGATTATCAAACTTTCTCAAGACACCATGGTCTCAAACTCAATAGTTTCTTAAATATGGCCTATTGACTCCATGTGGTAGTTTGCTGTGATTTTATTTAATTTCCTTTCAATATCTAATTATGGGGTTTGCCGTAGCATAGTGGTTGACGCGCTGCGCTACAAACCGGAAGGTCGCGGGTTCGATCCCCGATGAGGTCGTTGGAGTTTTTCAATTGGTCTAATCCTTCTGGTGGCAATATGGCCCTGGGGTCGACTCAGCTTCTAACAGAAATGAGTACCAGGAGCAATCCTGGGGGTAAAGGCGGCCGGTGCGTAAGGCTGACAACCTTACCACTTTCATGTGCCGATGTCTACAAATCTTGGAGCCTCAACCTCTTGGAACCCTCTGGGCCTCCGTGGCCTGTAATAGGGAACACTTTACTATTACTTTATTATATTTTCTGGTAGCATGAGAATCAGTGGCCATGTTTTATAATATTGTTTAATGTAGGAAATTTGATCATTGAAAAATGTAGTGAGTTTATGAGGGAATAACTGATCAAAAATAATTCAATCAACAATGAAATTAGTATATGACATTCATTTACAAAACATTTACAAAACCTTTCCGGGCTTTGTCAATGAGACCTCTCCGAGGAGACTTCACTTGAGACCACGCCGCTTATGATGCTTGCCGTAGATGCAGGCAAAACGTCCGGTATCTTAACCGATAGACCACGGTCACAAAGCCTGGAAAAGCTTAACCAAATGGACACCGGCTGTGAAAGCCTACATCATTTTATAATGTCCCACTGCCCACTGTGGACTATCATTGAGTCCTCTACGGAATATTCTAAGGTAAAGAAGACTGTAATGAGGAGCACTAAGTTTTGTGAGGATAGGAGTTTCCAATCATGCCTTCTATCATTGAAGTTGAAACATGGAGCGGTTATGTTATGTATGAGTACAAGTAGCACTCAACTGACATACACTAGAGTCATAGTGAGTGGTCGAGGGTTCGGTCTGGCCCAGTTCTATGGCATTTCTGTGTGCTTCGTCTGTAGATTAGACATACACTTGAGTTGCAAAACAACCCTCATTAAATAATCATATTGGATTCCATGTATTCTGTTGCATTGGGAATTTGGTGTTTGTTTTCTGATTGGACTAAGATGACGTGCATGAGACCAATCTGTCCACATAGTTGCACGGAGTTTAATGAGATTGCTGCACTTGATTTTAGATGCTACAAAATAAAAATTTCATGCTAGATGTCACCATTATTTACCTTCAGCAGGAATGTCATATCACATTCCCATGTGATGGACCTATTGAATCTGATTTACCAATACTTCATAATGATCTGAAAATATCTTGCCAATATTAGATTCTTCTAAATGCATAATTGAATGAAAGCTCTCATAATCTATGTTAATATTAATATGTTGTCAGTAAATGTGAGATATAAACTCGTGCGATATTTGTTACTCTCAGCTACTCATCAAGTTGTAAGTACCTGGGTAATGAGGGCATTGTAAACAGCACACAGATTTTCCGAAGAATGTACCTGAAAAAAAAGATAAACATAAATGAGTAGTGTTATGCGTATAAGATACTAAATGTAAAAAACAATGTAATAATCTAACATTTAATTCAGTGGCGCACCAACAGCGATGGGGGCCCAATATTCACACATACGATAGTAAGCTGCCTAGTTCACTATTTTTCTGTGAACCCTGAATAAACTATTTAGTAATAATTTACCTCTTCTGTTTTCCTTATGGCATATTAAGTTAAGTGTCCTGGATTTTAAGGGCTCTATCAAGTTCCAAACTGGATCATGGCCTTTTAATGCTAATTCCATTTACCCTCAAAACGAATGCAGTTTATTATTGTATTTACATTCTGTATTGCATCGGTAAGCAAGTTCTAATTAACACTGCCATGTATATTAGTAGGAGGTGCCGTGGCTTCGCCCACAATAATTCATTTAAAAATTAAGAGTATATTAATTATTAAATCATTATATTTATTAACATTTGCATGCGAATCATTCATAAAATAAGCCATTAATAATATTAATGAAACAGCTAAAATTCTGGCTTCAGAGTACATTCTACGATTAGAAACCACCTCCTGGGAAAACTATATCAGAATCGATTATGCAGTTCCAAAGAACCTGTGAACACATAATACGTATTGTTTCTCAGCTGTTTATTGACATGAATATGATGTGAATTTTATTTTATCAATTCAGTGTAATTTTCAGAAATTATATATTGTTTCAAGGGAAGGAATGGTTTGTTTGGATTATTATTATCAGCGATATTTCAAGAGTTAAACCATCAATATTTTACTGCTGGTGTCCCCGGCTTCGCCCGCCATTATTCATTGACTCCAGGATTTTTAAGAAATTTACAGTGGCAGTTTATTAAAAATGTTTGTGGTTCAGAGCTATGATAATTGTAAGTAAAAATAAAATTAGAATATTTGTTCATTGTGTTCATTTCAATTAGGCCTTATATAATAAAGAAACTGTTTTCCTAATTTTGTACTCTCCATGAAAGTTTAGACTGTGAGAGACGAACATCACCGAGTATACCTGATGTCTCACGAAGCAGGCGAGTGAGCAAGCATGCTATTTAGGGCCGTTGAATTGTATAAGAGTTGATTTAGAGTTTTCATCAAAGATTTCTGTACAACCTCTCCAAATGAAAACAAGTAGTGAATTTTTTCTTGCAGTCCCAAAGTCCATCTGAAATAGTTTAACTTAGGGAAAGGTCCCGACTTCTTTTCAACACTGAATAAGTAACAATATTTAGACAGTAAAGGTTTTCAATTTTAAAATTTCAAGATGACAATTTCACAAAGGCTATCAAATGTTTTTGCAAAAATAAAGGATATTATTGTCGCCAAGAATTTTAATATTCTACTTATCCAACTTATTCCTTGACATATGCTTATCAAACTTTCTCAAGAAATCGTGGTCTAAAACTGAATAGTTTCTGAAATAGGGCATATTAACTCCATCAGGGTTCAGGGTATGACCATAGTGTTGAGGAGCAGTGCTGTCCCCTTCTAACTTATCCACAATTTCCAAAATTCCGTCTGCTTCCCACATTTGCTTAATATGGCACACATAATTTCCTGAGTTACATAGGCTGTTATATTATGTTCATAGAGATTAACCAAACGAAAACAATTAGGCTAACCTGCTAGAAAAATAAAATATATATAACCTGACTGACTTTTTTCTGTAACCCCTATGGTGGGGCATAGGGCCTCCATACTAATTTTGTTACGCTTACTTTCCGAGAGAGAGCAGAGGGACAGGTGGCAAGCTCATCACCTCTCAATCCCCTTCTGGAAATTAAGGTATTACTTGGACGTGAAAGGGCCGAGAAATTTTGTCCAGAGGCTCTAATTTAGGCTTCGAGTTCTTTTACGTGCCGTAAATCTACGATACAGGCCCCCCACCTTAAAGTCCCTGTTGGAGGACTCCGTACCAGGATTTTTACAATCCTGGTACCTTTGGATCTAGACCACCGTGGCCGACATATATATATAACCTACTGCATTGATATACCCTAAATGAACTATTTACAAAAATCATATCCTTCTAATAAAATCTTCTCAGAAATGGTATTCCACATAAAGCAAAATTAGATAGGCCCTAATATTAATCAAGAGGATATTAATGGCTTCCCATACATTTTCTTAATTTTTGTAATTTATTTTATTTAAGAATAACACTGTGGCCTACATCGATTGAGTCCACAGTGTACTACCTCATGACCTGCAGCTCACATGAAATGGTTCCTTTTTAGATAGATTTTGAAGAAACATCTACCTATTGCAATCAATACCATGTCATGACTTTTGAAAAATTCTTTCATATCTTTACGTTTCATGCCTCCCTAAGTACAAAACCACCGCCCGTAATTTTGAAGATATTTGAACCAAATTTTATTATGTTATTTCTAGGCGCAATAGTTCGGACAAGTTCGTTAACGAGCAAAGGTGGCCCAAGGGGGTGGTCGGGGGAGGGGGTTGAATTTATATCACGGCCCCTATGAAGTATAGAGGGAAACTTTGTTTCAATAAATTAGATTACTCCCTATGGAGTTCACAGTGACACCCACGATTCGGGGGTTTTGGGGTACGAGTGGGGGATGGAAATTCGAAATTTTTGAAACCATGTCTTGTGGGGTATCGTTGAAAAGCTCTTGATGACAACTCTACAATTCAATAACTATTTTCTCGATAGCTCTCATATAAGGCGAGATTTGAATGTTTGAAAAAGTGCTCTTTCCTCTTTTTTGCTGTTATTATTGCGGGTTTGTCATGCCAAGCAGGCCCGTATTTCTAAATAGGCTAAGTAGGCTGCAGCCTAGAGCGGCAAATTTTCAGGGGCGGCAATTTGGCAATTTATTGAAAAGTTCAAATGAAGTATTTCAGAAATCTCGTAAGAAAGCTATGTCAATTTGAACATGAAGATTACGTGGGGTGAGTTTTCTTCGAGAAGTTTGTATATTTTTCAACAATTAAAAAATATGTTTAAGATAGTGGTCACTGATCTCCAAGAACAAATTAATTAATTAATTTCGAAAGCCATTTAATTTTTTAATGAATCTTAAAAGAAGTAAGTAAAAACACAAGTAGATAACTAATTTGATTATATAATTTATTACGTAAACCATTAAAATTGTAGTTTTATCTAAACTAAATGAACTTTATGTTTAAAAAAGATGAAAACACCAATGAACTCTATCGTTTTGTTGTATAAAACATACGTATTAAGCAAATATGAACTATAGAGGGGGCGGCAAATGGTCTTTAGCCTATAGGCGGCATGCACTTAAATCCGGCCCTGATGCCAAGGCTAAAGAAGAAGAGTGCTGCGCAGCGACAATAAATTAAACCAAAAGCACTTCGAAATCTACCTCCGCCTGTAGGCCTGCCTAAAGGGATTTTTTGTTAATAAGCTGGATTTATGTAACGAAAGAAGTTTGAAGCATTTTTACTTCTCCATGTACCATAGGCACTGTAGGTGAAGGAAGTATTGTTTTCAATCCCCAAATTCTAAGTTGAGATTTTAACACAAAAACACGTTTTGAGGTCCTCTGAACCCAAAAATACTATTTTCAGAAACATGTCTGTGTCACTGTAACAGCCTAGCTCAAGAACGGAAAATCATATGAAAAAAAAATTGTATTGGGTTAGGTAACTTCTGGGGATGTAACACGAAGTTTGGCGACAATTTTTTCTTATTTTTATGGGGACTGTCCGGACGGTGTGCGTAGAAAATGTGTTCAAGGACCAACAATATGATGGGATCAGGCCTAGGTGGACCCAAAAGGATTTCCAAGGAGGATACAAAATGTGAAGAACAAAGGAATATTAAATCACTGTGGTCACGCCGACAATGATGAGGCTTGATGCTCAGAAAGATATGAAACAACTTACTATTCTACACTTAGCACTGAATACAATTATTATACTCGTAGAAACACTATTGGCACGTTAACTAGAAACTGATAAGATTAATATATATCTTCACTTTTAATACTTCATGAACTGCGGGAAAACCCGGAGATTGTCTGCTACACGACTGTTCGCTGTAGGCTTCCTACACATACTAAAGATGCATGAACTTCCTGCAATGGTCATGTGAGTACGCCACTTAACATTGTGCAATATGATGCAACCCATTGCAAGAGCTAAAATCCCTTTAGGCAAGCCTACAGGCTGAGGTAGATTTCTAAGTGCTTTTGGTTTAATTTACTGTCACTGCGTAGCACTCTTCTTCTTTAGCCTTGGCATAACAAACCCGCAATAATAACTGCAAAAAAGAGGAAAGAGCACTTTTTCAAACATTCAAATCTCACCTTATATGAGAGCTATCGAGAAACTGGTTATTGATTTGTAGAGTACTCATCAAGTGCTTTTCAACGATACCCCACAAGATGTAGTTTCAAAAATTTCTAATTTCCATCCCCCAACCCCACTCGTACCCCCCAAAACCCCCGAATAGTTGGTGTCACTGTGAACTCCATAGGGAGTACTCTAATTTATTCAAACAAAGTTTGTCTCTATACTTCATAGCGGCCGAGATATAAATGTTTTTAAATTTCAACCCCCTCCCCCGACCACCCCCTTGGGCCAATTTTGCTCATTAACGAACTTATCCGAACTATTGGGCCTAGAAATGACATAATAAAATTTGGTTCAAATATCTTCAAAATTACGGCCGCTAGCGTGTAAAGATATAAATATATATAAATATCACAACAAATTTTTTTGAACGGGCGGTGGTTTCGTACTTAGGGAAGCATGAAACGTAAAGATATGAAATAATTTTTCGAAAATCATGACATGGTATCGATCGCAATAGGTAGATTTTTCTTCGAAATTTACCTAAAAATACTACACACTGAATATTGATACACTTAATAGAATTCAATATAAAATGAATGCAAGCTTTAACAGGGACACTACATGAAGAAAATTTCATTTGCTGCGATTTTCTTGATATGAGCTCTAATGATTATGTATAAGTTTTATTCATGGGGTGCTTATACTAAGAGCTAAAACTTTTATTTGAAACATATTTTCCAGAAAAATCTATGAAGGGTAGTTATAAGCCAGAGGTAGGATAGAGGGGGGCTCCCTCTAAATGTTTAGCATTTAAAATGATAAATGTATATTCAAGCAAAGATTTTCTTTTTAAATAGGCGAAGCTTGTGCCTTGTGTAACAAAGACCCTTGATGTGGATCAGAGTAGGAGAAGTCAGCTTTACATATTACGCTTGTAAAAGACAGATCATTTGTTGAAATTTTCAATATCTTAACTTCAGTGTGTAATTTGTGTGGAGTGGACATAAAACGTATTTCAAATTAATTTTGTAAGCTTCAATGTATGCCTGTGAATAAATTAACATAATTCAAATCAGCAACAATAATTAAATGTACTTTAGAAATAATGATATAACCCGTAAAATGCTTGAGCTACGCTGCAGTAGAGTGGACAGTTTGAGATTGCATCACCACCGCAAAGCACTGCTGTTCTATGTAACACTATTTGTCAGTTCTCTATGTGCAGAATAGTAATAATACAGGGTTATTCAAAGTAAAGAGCAGATTTCAAAAATTTATTTCTCGCGAACCACACAATTCCAACGCCATTGGACTCGGCAGTTGTGGGACAAACACACGGTCTTTCACGGACCCCCACAGGTAGAAATCACGGGGTGTAAGGTCCGGTGACCTAGGCGGCCACGGAAGAAGAACATGGTCGGTCGTCCACCTCTGCCAATCCAGCGTCCTGGGAGAGTGTTCAGGTAACGTCGGACCTCAGTGGGGAAGCATTTGGGAAGTAACTTGGTCCTGTAACTGTGCGCTCCATGAAAAAGAATGGTCCATAAACTTTGCGGAGCTTCGGCGAGTCGCGTTCATGTTCAACGGCGAAACCTAGGAGCTTCAGCGCCCCATATGAGGTCTATTCAAAACTTTGAAACGTCCTGAGACCAGTGTGTTGGAATTGTGTGGTTCACGAGAAATAAATTTCTGAAATCTTCTCTTTACTTATAAAACAGGGGTGCCCACAGGGGGGGTTAAACGCAGACTGCGTCATTGAAATTTCTGGAGGGGGACGAAATATTAGCGTTTTATGAATTTTCTGGGGGGGGGGGTTGAAAATTGTTGCAAAATTAGCGTTTTATATGTTAAAATTAAAAACTGTCCAGTTTTATAACTTCAAAAGATCTCTTCTAATTCTTTAGAAGTGAATAGTCAATAAATTAGCAAAACGCATTAGCTTGTAAACAATTGCCGCGCCAACGAAATCGATCACTTTGTGCCGATAGCGGCGACCGAAAACTCAGAGAACGTGTGAATTGAACCATTGTAAAAGCAGTGGTGAAGATAAAAGGAAACCGCATATTGATGTAAATCCCAAGCAGAATCTTCAAGATAAAGATGAAGAATTTCGACAGCCATGGGCGCCCATACCCGGGGCAGGGGGGGGCCCTCCCTAGCTCTCAGGAATAGGAAAAAATGTATATTAATAATTATAGTCAGGTGTTTATCTTTCAAGGCAATTATTTGAAAGTCAGTTGAGACATAAAAAGTTTGCAGAAGTTATACCAAATCGACAACATGAAAGCAGAATCCACAGTGGATTAGGAAAGGGGGGTCCAGGGGGGTTGGACCCCCAAAAGTCAAAACCTAAAATTCTATATTTGTATATTTTAAAAATATGTATTTAATTAAACAAGATTTGTTGGTGTGTCAAATATGATATAGCAGTTATTTTCTTTTCATAACATAATGAGTAGGCCTATTATGTCCACTGTTCCATGTGTTATTCAACTTTTCTTACAAATAGTATTAAGTATAATAACTTAAGTAACAATTTCTTGTTTAAGTTGCCATGTCTTAGACCTTAGAGTATAGTAAACAAATTTGCTAACTAGTTTTTCAGTGCTAAAATAGCGTAAAATGTGATTTTTATTAGTTCAGTTTTCCTTGGGTGGACCCACGACCCCCATTTCTTGGGGGTAATCCATACCCCAAACCCCCCGGCACTTTCAACCCTCCCTGAAATTATTTTCTGGCTACGTCATTGTTGCACTTATTAAATTATTAATATAATGTTACAAAGTGGCCCAAGAAGTTAAAGCGAAAAAAAAAATTAAAAAATTGCCCCCCCCCTAGAAAATATCATATGGGCGCCCTTGTCGACAGTCAATCAGGTTGAGGGGTGAGCAATGAAGTTTGGGGGGCGAGTCTTGAAGTTTTTGGGGGGTGGGCACCCCTGTATAAAAATAACCGTGTATGTAATATGTCCAAATAGTCTATTAGCCTTTAAATCCTACATCTACATGATAATGTACAGAGAAATTGTAATGTAAAAATTATTTCTATTTAGGATATAAAGTCAAGATAATAAAAAGTAAAATCTAGTTATAGCATAAAAAATAAATAATCCCTTTAGGTAGGCCTACTGGCTGAGGTAGATTTCGAAGTGCTTTTGGTTGAATTTATTGTCACTGCGCAGCACTCTTCATCTTTTGCCTTGGCATGACAAACCCGCAATAATAACTGCAAAAAAGAGGAAAGAGCACTTTATGAAACATTCAAATTTCGCCTTATAGGAGAGCTATCGAGAAACTAGTTATTGATTTGTAGAGTACTCATCAAGAGCTTTTCAACGATACCCCAGAAGACGTAGTTTCAAAAATTTCTAATTTCCATCCCCTCGCCCCCACCCCCACTCGTACCCCCGAATTATATTGGTGTCACTGTGAACTCCATAGGGAGTAATCTAATTTATTCAAACAAAGTTTCCCTCTATACTTCATAGGGGCCGAGATATAAATGTTTTAAATTTTCAACCCCCTCCCCCGACCACCCCCTTGGGCCAATTTTGCTTATTAACGAACTTGTCCGAACTATTGGGCCTAGAAATAACATATTAAAAGTTGGTTCAAATATCTTCAAAATTACGGCCGCTAGCGTGTAAAGATGTAATATATATATATATAAATATCACAATTTTTTTGGACGGGCGGTGGTTTCGTATTAGGGAGGCATGAACCGTAAAGATTTGAAAGAATTTTTCGAAAGTCATGACATGGTACCGATCGCAATAACCTAAAAACAGAAAAGTTTGTTGAGTCATAGTCGCCGATCCCCAGAAGTAAATAGGTCTTTAACGGAAATACGTCTCAGAAGGCTTATTCCATCCTTGGTAATGAATAGAGAAAGCCTCCTTTGTTTGGAAAATCCATGCCTTGTCTTTGATGTATAAATTTAACAGGAAATGTATGATAAATATTATAGCAAATATAACACCACAGTAGCTATAACATACGAGAAGTTTTCTATTATAATGCCAACAATTGGAATTTCCACTCGATTTTAATAATCATTTCACTGTCATTAACAATTATTTCTATCAGAAGAATGATAAGCTTCTATAATATCTTCAAATATTTTTATTGCCTAAATTTACCATATTCTTCCCCTAAAACGTCAAATCAATTATTCTAGTTATTTACAATAGAAAAATCCTTAAAATGAATGATTAATACTTATTGACTGTTTAACAATATTAATAAGTAGTTGAAAGTGTTTATGTATGTTCCCTATACAAATCTAGATTTCTTAAAAATTTGCACTAAATTTTGCACACATACCCAGTTAAGCCCGGGAAGTAACACAGTCAACGTTAAAATTAAAAAAAGTCACCCTTTCCCTTGAAAAATGATATAATTTGTGAGAATATTTCACTGAATTCAGTTCGCATGACATAGAACTCGGGTCCCTTATTTAGGTTTCTCTGATCACACAAGTCAATATGGAAACTATGAAAACAAAAAAAAAATAGCTAATTAGGAATCTCTTTAAGTAACTGTGATTTGTTTGCAGTATTTTTACTTCCTCTGCCCGTACCATAGGTACTATAGGTAGAGGAAGTATTGTTTTCGACCCTAAAATTCGAAGTTGAGTTTTTAGCATATATACACGTTTCAAGGCCCCCTGAATCCAAAAATACTATTTTTGGAAACATGTCTGTGTGTCTGTGTGTCTGTGTGTGTGTGTCTGTGTGGAAAATATCTGTGAACAAGCTAGCTCCAAAACGGAAAATCGTATGAAAACAAAATTTCGTATTTGGGTCAGGTACCTTCTGAAGATGTGAGGATAAGATTGGCGACTATTTTCTCTTATTTTTAAGGGGACTTTACATGAAGAAATTTTCGTTTTTCGCGATTTTCTCGAAAACGGCTCTAACGATTTTCTTTAAAATTTGCACATGTGTTTCTTTTACTGAGAGCTAAATCTTTTATTTGAAACTTTTTTTCGAAAAAATTCTCTGAGGGTAGTTACAATCCACCCACTGTTCACCCACTGTTTGTAGATATTTTGTCTTGCGTGATGAACAACTAAATACACGCTCTTTCATGGCCTCTTATTCTATAAAAGAATGTAAAGTGAGAAAGTTGTATTGTTGGCCATGCATAGAGTAAATATATGAGGGAAATATTCGATGAAGTTCGGAAATTATTCTTTACGGCGGAAAGTTCAATAAACGTCTGCAGTCACTTGTTCTTTTTTTTAAGTTTGTTATATAGCCTTGCGCTTTTAGTCGCATCATTGAAAGAAGAGGTATGTATAGGATAATAAGCGTAAAATTGTGTTTTGAGATTCTGTAAAAGGATATGTGAATACTACTTTTATTTGGGCAGAGGAAGTTATGTGACATTCACATCTGATTTTTTAATAAGTTGTTCAGTTTGTTCAATACATTTTTCCCTTTAAGGTAAAAGTATCTCAGATAGGATTAAATGGCGTAGTAATGAACTAATAACTAAGAAGAACACAAACATGCCATAAGACTAAACGCCAATGTAAATTATATTCCAACATCTGAAAATAAGTCGAAAGCTTTGATAAAAAAAGAACTCTGTAAAAACGGGTAGTTAGAGAATTAATAATCAGTATTTCGTGAGTATATTTCAAAAGAAATAAATGACAATGTTTCTCTCCCTGATGTGACCGCGGCCTAACTTACGTTTCAAGTGACGAGAAATATCAGTTGATGAAGTTTTTGAAATTGTTAGTTCATTGGAAAGTTCGATATGTCCACTAAGCTACTGAAAGAAATAATTAGTTTCCTTGACTATATGAATAAAATAATGGAATTATGAGGAATCAAGAGATAATGGAACTTAATACAGTGAAGCAACAAATTATGTAATTAACAAAATTGTTGACTCTTAAACACTTTAGGCTTCACTTTTCCTTACATTTTTGCAGGACGTACATTTCATGGGCTTTGCCAACATTTTCAACTGCTTGTCAACTGTCTATTTTCTGCTTGGAGAACACTGGCGCCTTCTGAAGCAGAAGCAGAAGCAGAAAATAGACAGTTGACAAGCAGTTGAAAATGTTGGCAAAGCCCATGAAATGTACGTCCTGCAAAAATGTAAGGAAAAGTGAAGCCTAAAGTGTTTAAGAGTCAACAATTTTGTTAATTACAAAATAATGGAAGTTTGCATTTGGGCGTTTTCCCTGAGTTGTTGAAAATATCTAAGGTAGTACCTGTGTACAAACTAAATCCAGCTGACTATCGTCCGATCTTCATACTACCTGTTTCTCAAATGTTTTTGAAATGTGCGTGAAGATTCAGGTATATGAATACTTTGAGAGTAATATGCTGTAATCTTTGTATTAGCTGAGAAATACGGGTCTTTATTGTAAGGACGGAACATTTTTAATCCTATGTGCATAGTAAATTACTATGCCTCAAAGTTTTGAAATTATACCAATTTTCCTTTAATTTTAGCTCGTCGCACAAGAAAATGGGAAAGAATATATCCCGTAAAGACGGTAAATTGGTATGTTACCGGAATTTCTGTTTCTTCTTATTTCAACCCCTACCAGGCATGGTGTGTAGAAGGAATGAGTTGTAGAAGGAAGTCGCGTATGACCGATAAAAGCCGTATCTAGTGTTTTCTGAGAGTGGTAAGTCGTTCTTTTTCGCTTCAAACTCTAGATACTATATAAGGACTAATTGCTTGAAAATCAAAAGTCGTCCGTAATTTAATTTTAAATTATTCGCAAAATACAAAACCCGGGCCATTCAAGCTATAAAATATGAAATTAACAAACGTAACATTTCAGCTCGCAGTGTATCCTGTTTCGGAATAACCTTACAGTTTTATTTCCAAACACCTGTGCATAGCTATGCCGATCGTCTCCTGCCAACTCCGCTACGGTAGGTCACGTGATATAGTTTGAAGCTGCGTCTTGTTATACAAAGTTGCGTTCGTGAGTAATTGCAAGTAATTTCGTGTTAAGTATGTAATTAATGTACTAGTGTTTGTTATTAATGTTGTGTGCTTCAAGATAAACTGCAAGGAGACTTCCATACCTGCCATGGAGTGAGGATTGCAGCAGAAAAGGTAGGAATAAGTTGGCTTCGTCAGCCGTGACATCTTCTTTGTACAAGTCCATGCCTGTCTGTATGCGTATAATTCAGGTTATTTAAAAAGTATATAATAGGTTGTACAGCCATGGTTTAGTTTGCCAATTGCAAGATTTTATTTGCAGTGTGTTTAATAGGTTATCGTCCATTTCACTGGAATGTGCGAGGCAGGCGTGTTTATTACTTCAAACAGCGAGATTCATTTACAGCAGTTTTAAGACGTGATTGTTACTGCTCATACTGGTGGCATTGATTAACATAAGATAACTCCTTAAAATTGAGTTTTCAACATTAATTCGTTATTGCATAACTTCAAGAGAGATATTAAATTTCTTTACGAAATATTCACAATTTATTATTTTCGGCAAATATTTTTGCTGTATTCAACTGTTTTCATTCGTGATTTGTTAAAAAAACAATTGTTGCCAACCAGAAGAGCCTGAAATCCACTACATACGAAATTACCAAAAAGTTTTGTGATTACTACTCGAAGCACAAGCGAACTGAAATTACCTTTCTTTGAAAATGTACGATTCAAAATAACATAAAACGTCAATGTTCGACTGTTATAAGAACTTAATAAATTCTCCAGCGCTCGTTTTGTTAACGTTGTGCTTTCCTGTAGATCCATCATAACACGTGCAGAGGTTAAATGTATGGACTTGCTGCTTGTAACCTTATTTTGAATGCGAATAACAGCTTTGGGAAAAAACAATATTAGGTCACGCACTAGGCTCCTCCCACCAACTAAAAGGGCAGTTACTAGGTGTCTCTATATTTGAACTACAAACGCCATCTATTGTGGGAAAAGTGAAACTGGGAAAAAATTAAATACTTTTTCTCCTTTATCCTCTACCTTTTCCATTCTCTTCCTCCCTTTCTCTCACCTCCTCCTCGCCCTACCTACCTATTTGGGACCGATTCCTAACCTAAAATTCAGATCGACCGGTATACGAACTCGAGACTGCTAGCACCATAACCAGCAGCCTTAGTCATTACACCATGATTGATGAGCGGTGAAGGGAAAATTCATCTATTTAAGTTTAGAGAGTATTATAGTAACTTATACATGAAAAATAACGTTTTGGTGGAAGGGTCATTTTCAGAACGTTGTGATTTTGTATATTTTTATGCGTACATGATGAAGGGTACAATTGTGAGGAGCAAGCACAAGGCTCGGAAGCGAGGGGAACTTTTTGTTAGATCTGGCCACTTGTGATGGTCACCACTAGTATTACCAATAGTAGCTACATGATAAAACAATTTGTAATCGCTTTTGACATCCTAAATGGCAGGTCGACATTCCACTTCACTTACAAAATCTTCAGTATTAACCAAATCTAAACTTATGGCTGGATAATTAGTTTTGCTGAGCTCGATTATACAACTTGCTTTGTTGGCAGTCATAAAATGCGATGACCTTCACTTGTGACCCAGTGTGAAGTGTGTGGCTGGCAAGTAACTTATGTGCTGCCATCTCTAATTCACTTTTTGAAATTCATGGACTTACATTTTGATAAAAGAGCTCCTTACATGACAATTCAGGAATATTATAACATGCTAGCTCATTATGGATGAGAAAGTATTTTGCAGGGTTTCTGCATATAACTCCATGTGAACCAGTTAGTTTGCATACATGAAATATTTCATCAAAAGCTATGGTTGTATTGTCTGAGTCTGATCCAGCTTCAAGACACATTGCCCAACGTTCTAGCCGAACACCGCTTACTTCCTTCTGAAGTTTCTCAGGTAAGGCAGAACACTTTCTCACCCTGCGAAGGATGGAATAACCTGCCAGTATTATATAAAATCATAGAATGAGGGGAATAAAAATGGATAACAACAAAACTAATAAAAAGCTGATCTGCTTCAAATACACAGAATATTTACTTGTCTAAATCCCATGCAGCTTCAACCTCCAGTGCACCCCTTAAATTTTACTTTCACCCCCCACGTTGCATATTTTTCTTTTATACAGTTTATAATGCTTCCCGCTTGAAAGTTTTGCAGTCCACAAAGATACTGTATTCTTGTCTGAATTGTGTTGAAGAAATTATTCCTCCATATCAAGGAGCATTTATACATATTTCTTAATGAACCCAAACCTCTCTCTGAGTTCATGGGCATTGTACAATGTAAATGGGTGTCTTCTCTCCTTAACTACTCCCATTCTTGGTATAGGCCTACCACTTCCTCCCTCCATCTCAATATGATCTGCGTAATCCATTTAATGTGATATCTAACTTGCATCACACACAAAATGCGACAACTTAGCAACTTTACTCTACCCCCTGAGGAAGACTCCGTGTTGGTGCTCTAATACTTGTGGAGTAAATTAAATTTTACTTCTGTAGTTTATTACTCTAAGTTGGAAGTCGTCTATAGATTTACTACTTTAGTTTAGTATGCTGATGCACACCACACTTATAGTTATGATTTGACCTCTTTGTTACTGCTATCCTTCAATTTGTCATAAAAGCATTGCCTAATAAAAAGGATCTCATGTGCATAACCTTTGGTGTGAACTTTTTTTTTTTTTTTTACCAAGGTTTCTCAAATAATGTATTGTTAGATCCCTGGGCCCTGTTTCATAGAATTAGTTAACAATATTACAACTCACAATGCCATTTATTAACAGAATCTTATTTCATAGAGATATGTACACTAATATTAATTCAATAGTGAGCTGATTGATGTGGAGGTTATGTCTGGATTATTGTTTGTGTTTTTACTTTCTCGCATATACATAGTAGGCTGTAGAGAAAGTATTGTGATCATGTTAAAAGATTAAAATCGAGATAGCACCGGGAAAACATGTTTCACATTTCTTTATACAATTAATAGCTTTCAAGATAAAAACTAACCAAATAAGGCTTAAATGCGAATTTCAGAACATAGGCCTACATGTTAATTAAAATACGAATGATGTTTTGTTGCCCATCGTAACAAGAAAACTAGAATCTAGATATTGTTATGAAATGCAGTCAGTTTAGTTCAGTCATAACGAACACACCAAAACCAATTACAGCTAACAAGGAAGAGGTCCTGTGTTCAAATCAAATCTCGTGGCTGCCCAAATTGTCTTTCGCAAAGGCAAACACCAGATTTCAAGGACTTGTTTATTTTTCATAACTCATCACTGCTATTATAATCATTTAAGCTGAATGTCAGAAAAGAAGACATCACTGAACAATAGAAACAGATGCATGAAAATGAGTTGTTACCTATAAACATTTTCAAATGTACAGTATATGACTGGCTGATAAATAACCCCTACTATAGTATTGATGAATTTTATACATGTAATATAAATATTGTATGAGCTTCACCGTTGTGTGTACTCATTTTTCTTTTACTTGGGTTTTTATGTATTATTTATAGGGCTCTCTGGGACGTAACTATATATTTGGACAATTTTTTTTATGCTGGTGCTTAACCTGATATATTTATATACTTTGACGTTGTCCATAGCTAAATGTTTTTAGCTCTATGACAATAAAATTGCTTATTATTATTATTATATTATAATAGACTACTGGTTCACGCAAGCATTCTAAACACGTGATATGCAGTTAAAGCACACAATATGAGCTAAGTAATAATAATAATAATCATCATCATCTTAATAATAATCATAATAATATTAATAAAAACAATCATACTGGTACTGTGGTTTTGCAATTGCTGCTTTGTGTGGTTATGCTTTCTGTTGGTTGTCTACGAACGATTGTACGATGCTGTCAACACCATTAACTTATTCGTCTGTCATGCCAGCAATACAACTCACTATTACACTGCACTGTTATATTGACTGCAGCTTGTACCATAATGGGACGTGTTACGTTAATATTAATTCTACAACTCACTTTCATAACATATTTTGAAAAGATATCTAAATAATGCATAAATAGATTAGATTAGATTAGATTTATTTGCCACAGACATTGTACAATGTATTAGCAATAACAATAAACACAAATGAGATAAAATATACAAGTACACATTTCACCAGATAATGTCATTGAAGTCCTTGACACTGTACAGGGTATTTGACAACAGGTTAGATTTAATTGACCTTTTAAATGGAACATATGATAACTCCTTAATTTTGTTTGGTAATGAATTAAATAGTCTGAGGGCAACATATTCAAAACTTTTCTGGGTGGTGCTGAATTTACATTTATTTATATATAAGTTTTCATTGTTTCTGGTAGAGTAGCTATGGATAGTAGAGCATTTATTACACAAGTGTGCATCCTTTTTTATATAGAGAAGACAGCTCAAAACAAACACTGATGGCAATGTAAGTATATTAAGTTCTGTAAAGAGTGGTTTGCAGGATGTTGTAGGCGATGCTCTAGAGATAATTCTTATTGCTCTTTTTTGCAAGATGAATATTTTGTTGGCATAAGGATGTCCTCCCCACAATAGGACTCCATAACTGAGATGGCTGTGTATATGGGCATGATACACTAGTAAGAGTGACTTAGCATCTATGTTATGAGTTAGTACTCTCAACATAAATATACCTCTACTTATTTTCTTGGCAACATAGTCAATGTGAGAATTCCACTCCAAATTAGTTTGGATATATAATCCTAAAAATCTTACAGGATTCCTTAGTAGGTTATTGGAGCGTTGAAGATTAATTGTCAATTCAACAGTCTTACTAGCATTAAGACTTAGGTTATTAGCATCACACCTTTTAGTAATGTCAGAAGAAGCATTGTCAATACAGATAGAGTCATTTCTGTCACATGATACAAGTGCTATATCATCAGCAAAAAGATAGGTAGTGAGACAGTTCTCCCGTACTGTAGAGGGAAGATCGTTAATATATATTATAAAAAGGACAGGACCCATGACAGAGCCTTGAGGTACACCATACTCTACCAGCTTATAATCTGATACATTATCATTAAAGAGAACAGATTGATACCTATTACTCAAATATGAACATATAAGTTCTAAGCTAGATTCGCTGAAACCATAATAAACAAGTTTATGAATTAATATGTCATGGGAAACTGTATCAAAAGCCTTGGATAGATCAAAAAAATGGCTTACAACATGATCACCCTTCTCGATGCCTTCAAAACATTTTTTCATAAATGCAAGTACAGCTTCAATACATAATACTATCCACATAGTTAAGCATGCGGAGCGAAGGCGGCAGCTGTAACGGAGTGTTGTAGAATAACTAGCAGGTGCCCACGGCTTTGCCCACGATAATTAATTTAAAAATTAAAAATTAATAGTATAATAACTATTAAAGCATTATATTTATTAACACTTGCTCGCAAATCATTCATAAACTAAACCATTAATAATTAATGAAACAGCTAAAATTCCGACTTTAGAGTACATTCCACGATTAGAAATCGCCGCCTGGTAAAACGATCTCAGATTCGATTATGCAGTTCCAAAGCTAACTGTGAACACATAACACATATTGTTTCTCAATTGTTTGTTGACAGATAAATATGATGTGAATTTTGTTTGATCAATTCAGTGTAATTTTCAGATATTATATAATGTTAGAAGGGAAGGAATGGTTTGTTTGGATTTTTATTATTATAAGCGATATTTCAAGAGTTAAACCATCAATATTTTTCAGCTGGTCCCCGCGGTTTCGCCTGCCATTATTAATTGACTCCAGGATTTAAAAAAAATTTACACTGGTAGTTTATTAAAAATGTTTGTGGTTCAGAGCTATGAAAATTGTAAGTAAAAATAAAATTAGAATATTTGTTCATTGTCTTCATTTCACTTAGGCTATATGTAATAAAGAAACGGTTTTCCTAATTTTGTACTTTTCATGAAAGTTTAGACTGCGAGAGACGAACATCGCCGAGTATACCTGATGTTTCACGAAGTGGGCGAGCGAGTGAGCACGCTATTTAGGGCCGTTGAATTGTATAAGAGTAGTTGTTGATATCAATAGAACTGTAGTCATATAATATGACCACCTAATTTTATCACAAAATAAAAATATACACAAAATACAAAAAGAAAATATACCAGTAAAACACAAGTTTCTATAGGCCTACTAAAAGAAAAGTTGCTGATCTTGGTCATGTCAGATGATTTCCCAATAGCTTACCTGTTTCAGATATATTTATTGTGGAATATTAAGATTCTGAAAGGGTCATTCTCCAGAACAGGGCAGATTCATGTCACATTTCATTTTATTATCCTTTATGGATTATGAATTATTACAAGTTAGATTGAAATAAGATCTATTTGACCTTTTGTAGTCCACTTTTTAAATAAAAGTTACAATTTTCTGCATTTTAGGGCACAGTATGTGAGATCTCATCTCCGTGTCATGTCCCCTTGCCTGACTTGTCATTTTCATTCTTTCATAATTCAACAAACTTTAATTTGCATCCCATTTTAGTGTTATAACAAGAATATACAGCTCAAAAATGATTCATTATTAACTGAAAAGCAAATATATAATTTTGTAAAGACAACGTTTTGCACTAAAAATGCCTGTCTTCAAGTGAGACCTCACCTCTGTGCAGTGGCGTAGCATGAGGGCAGACTTTGAGACTGAGTCTGCCTAAATAATTTGCTAAGAAAAGTGGAATCATAAAGAAAAATAATAAAAGAATCATCAACCAAGTTATTAATCATTATAAACCCATGAGTACTATCATGAAAAATTTTCGCCGCTGCATACCCCACGTCCTACTGTAATTGTGCATCAACTTGTGTTGCCGCGTGCTTAGGCAGCTTTGAAATCTCATGATGCGGCAGCGGAGGCGAGTTGAGACTGGATAGTGGTCATTCAAGTTACAATCTCATTCAAGTGCGAGTTATATGACTTTTCTCACTAAATGTTAACCTACTTGTTGAGAGAAGACAGTCTAATTCCTTGCGCAAGAGCGATATATGGTACCACCGCAGAGACTAAAGATTTATCGGGGTCGTAGTCTCATCCCTCAAGTACTTGCTCGCTTGAAACCAGGGTAACATAAACAGTACATTCTCATTGCTGACTTAAACTGTGTGTTTGATTATTTTTCAGCTTTGCATGAACAAATCCACCGATATAGTTCATCACTTATTAAAAACCCTGTTTTTGGTTCTGTCTTATGAAAAAAATGTGATATTAAGGTAAATTACCAACTCCTGAGCTTGACATTGTCTTACATGAAAATAACCAAACATTTCAAACACCTTGGTTAACTAGTACGAGTAGTTACAACCATAAATATTGTATTTGCTATTTTGCAGGGAACAGTATGGAGGGTTCAAGGAATATAAAATGTAAATAATAATAATAATAATAATACTGGTAATAATGCTTTACATAGGTATAGGCCTATACGAAATCGAATAGATGTGCAAACACTCCCGTTGTTTCGTTATTTAAAACACTATTAACACTTGGGAATTTGTGTGTCATTTAAACAATCACTATAAATTTAATTTTTAAAACACAGTTTACCCAGAACACAATGTCAAGCTACGCCACTGCCTCTGTGAAAAATACAAAAGTTCAATTATTCTCACAGAGATGGCACTGTAGTCTTTCTAGCTTCCTTGGACTCTAACTTTTGGCTGTTTTCTTATCAATTATATAAAGCCAATTACTGTCAGTGTGCTTTTCTGTGATATTCTGTTTGTGTGAAAGGGTTAAATCCAGATTTGGTAATTGGACTTTCTCACCTCCATTACCTACACCCAACAGTAAAGTTGTATGTTTTTATATTTACTTTTGATATAAATTAGAATAATAAGCAGGGCTCGGATTGTGATGATGTAAAATTGTTTGAAAAATGACCTATAAAATGGCCCTAAATTTTAAAGAAAATGACTTAATAATTAGGCTATAAAAAATGACCTAAAAACTTATATTTTATTTATAAAAAATTATTATTGTACACACAAAGTTATAGACTAGTTTGTACACTCTAATGTTGTGAATGTTCTTTTCTCAGGGAAATTTATACTGGCACTAAGGCACTGGTGAGTCAAAATTCGACGCATCCTTTTGTGGTCTGCCGGATTATATTGTTGTTTATTGAGGGTAAACAGTAGTTTGCACTCTCAAATCCAAGCAGGTGTCAAGTCAATCTGATAACAATAGTAATATAATACAAAATTTTGGCATTTCTTTGATACTCATTTCCGACTGAGACATGATAACACTTTACCTTCTTGCATTAAACAAACAACACTTCAAAGACAGCACCGCTAGCGACGAAAAAAAGTTAATACACTCAATGTAAATACATGAAAATGACTAAATAATGACCTAGAATTGAAATAAATGCCATAAAAATATAAAATTGCATAAAATGACAAAAAATGACCTAACAAAAATGTATTTCTACAATCTAAAGGCCATGATTAGGATTTATCCACAAGTTGGCAATGTCTATGCAGGATCAATAAAAAGATGACATGTCATTAGAATCCGGGCCCTGATAATAAGGAATGCAGAGTTAAACTCTAAAACTGAGATTTTCTAACCTCAATGTTCTCAAGCTGTTTAACAAATCAGAGAAAAATCTCACCTCTGATACTGTTACTCTTGAGTCCTATCTATGGAGGTGTTGTAATTGATGGGATATTTAACTGTCTGCATTTATTATTTTTGTTTATAGAAGATGCTGGTATTGTAATAAATATTGTTCTTCTTCATGATAACATTTAACTCGGTAAATTTAATCTAATTCTCCTAGAACTTTCATCTCCCTTATTATTTTCTCACCTCCGTGAATGCGTCATTTTCTAACCTTGTTAATTTAATGCAAAATACCACTCGGTAAGTAGGACCAGTACCGCAGTAGTACTCTGCAGAATGAAATATTACATAAAAGAAATTACATGGTCCAAAATAAAAGATAATTTAAAAAAAAATTCTAACATTGAAATCTGCCCTTCTTTGGAGAATGACCTGAAAATATTTAAGCTATCTTGTGTACATTCTTTGCTCAAATAGAGTTCTTTCATTATGGGCAGGTGATCAATTTTGTCAAATGCATGATTTACTTAGGCAAAGAAAATTTATTGACTGATATGTACATCCACTCAAAATATCAACCCTCCACCGTTGATGATGATGATGATGATTATTATTATTATTATTATTATTATTATTATTATTATTATTATTATTATTTCTTGAAAAAATCATTGCACATAAAGATCGGCTCTGATACTTTCCATTCTAGATACCTGTAAGTGTTATACAAGTGTATTTAAAAAAAATGAATTCTCTATAATTTACCTTTTTCCCAAGCTAGCTTTCAACATGTATATATGTGACAAAGTTTGTTCAGCATATTTTGTACCATTCATTTTCCTTTTTTATTCTTTTTGTTAGTTTTATATCAAAGCAGCATGGCCTACATAAGTTGTTAAATGTAACAAATAATTTAGTTCTAAGAAGTCACTTAAGCGTATATACTAAAATCTAACTTCCAATCCTCAAGTTATGACAAAAATTTCTTTGATAGCATATGTAAGCTTTTTCTTAAGTGATAATTAAATCAGAGTGAGTCAATTTTCACATTTTTAAGATCACGAAATCTGAATTACATGGGTTTGAGAATAACTTATTGGTCCAAATACACTTAGGCCTAATATTACAGTAAATTTTATTACCTCTGCAGCCTATGATACAGTTTACTAGTAATATTGGCAATATTTACTAATAATTTAGAGCCATGAACTCACAATTAATGTTATTATGTATTTGCTAATAATATGAAACAATCCCAAACAGTTCGTCTGGTTTGGACATTAGATGCAGCAACAATTTTTCAATGTTAGTGATAAAACCATTAAAATGTTTTGTGTTCATAATGTCCATAATGTTCAGTGTTATGGGCTTACAATGTCGCTGTGACAGAGATGACAATAGTACTGTTGGCACCTCTCTTTTTAACAAAATATACCAGTTGAAAGGTAATAACTAACTATAATAATCACACCCTCATTTTTATGGGCGTACTGTGAATTGTTCAGGAGGGGTTCAAAGGGTAAAATAGCTGGCGCGGTGGTTCATGCTTAGCGCGTGGGCCTGGGTTCAAGTTCCAGGCAGGTAGGTGTATCATTTGTGGTGGACGAAGGAGGTTTTTCTCCCTCTCATTCCACCTCATCTTTCACTTTCCCCGTCATCATCATCCCATTTTATTTATTTATTTTTTCCAGTATGCCCTCGCTGCTGCATTGCTGTGGGCCTCTCCCGTTCTCCCCATGGCTTATAGTCATGAAGTTGCTGGATAGTGTGCCGCCAACCTAGGGGGTTCTATTTCCCAAGAGGTACCAAAGCAGCAGCACATGTGGCATGGAAAAGGTTCTGATGGATGTAGGGAAGTTCTGTGGGGCTCGCGATGAGGTCTGTTGATGGGGGGCCATTGGCCATGCATATTGTTCCATTTCCAGAGGTTAGCACGATGGGCCGAATACCAGAAGTGTTAGGGTCATTCTCAACTCGCCTCCCCCTTCACGGATCTTATCCTATCCTAAAGGGTAAAGTCGATGCAGTTTCATGTCCTTGCGCACATTGTTACTTAATACTTTTTTAAAAATAACAAAACATTTGTATTGTGATCAATAATACACTATAATTAATATGTAGCACAGTCTTTGGAACTTTTTCTTCAGTTTTCTGTCCATTTTTCGTTTAAGCTAGAGCCTAAATAAATACTTTCTTTTGACAAAAATTAAAATAATACTGTATGATGTATAGGGCACGTTTTTAAAGCAATCTGTAAGTACACCGGTGACTTTGCAAACAGGTTGATGGATTTTAGGGCAGTATTCGAGTTGTGTAATAATTATTATTGTAATATGGATTTGCAAGAAGTGCCAATTATAATATACGATGGGCAGGGAACTAATAATTGATTGCTAGAATTCTTAAAAATCATGTTTTGAATATATTAAAATCCATAAAACCTTTTTTTAAATATGGTACCTAACCTAAATGGGCAACTATGAATAACCTGAAGTACTATCAGTTTTGACATATTTGAAATCCAACAATAATGGAATACTATAAATTAGAAATGCCAAAATAAGCAAATTTAAGTTATATGGTTTAAAGAGGTCTATATACCATGCGGAAAACTTTTATAAAGGGTTTATAGCTTCAAACATTTTCTTGTAGTTTTAATGTCTCTGGAAGATGACAGGAGCTGTATCTCCAGCTGTGTTGAAATAAAACATGTTTATCAACTTTTCTCCGTTCTTCATTTTTGGCACATAGACCCTTTCTAATTGATAGTATTCAATTGATTTTTATGTGGACTTTTTTATTTTCTGGTCTTGAAACAAAATCGCTTTCATAATCTGATGAAGAGCAGTTTCGTAGTTTTCACACAAAAATAAACTTATAGGTTAATAATTTACAAATAACGAGCACTCTTAATAAAATCCATGTATCTCATATTTCTTATGCCGGCAGGCATTAATGTGAACTTTGCTGTAAAATTTCATCAAAATCTGTCTAAATTCACAACAATAAATAATAAGATTATGGTATTCTTGTTACTACGGGCAAGAGAAGAATATCATTAATATTTTAATCAAAACTAGCTTAAAATGCCCGGCGTTAGCTGGGTTTTTATTTTGTAATTAGAATTTAACTTATGAAGGACTTCCGATTTTCAAACTCTAGGGCCTTGTATAATGTGTACATAGAACTTGAAATGCGAAGAACGACTCATCACACTCAAACTATTCCCTCAGAAAACGCTAGATATAGCTTTTTATGGCTCTAAGAGGATGTCGAATGTTGCATTCCGTTGCTTCTACACACCATGCCTGGGAGGGGTTGAAATAGGATGAAACATAAATTCCGATTACATAAGATTGTATTGTCTTTATGGAAATTTATATTTCTCACTCTCATGTTACCACACAACCGTTTGGGAGATGAAATAAAAAAATAAAAAAAATAATAATATAACTTTCATACTTTCCTCCCCCAAAACCTGGGACATAATATACTGCGGGAATAGGACTGAAAATGTTCCACCCTATTTTATCTTCTTGTAGATGTTTAGGGCCTATGATAACCATCTTATTGCTATGAGTGACGTATCAGTGGATAGGATTGTTTACCGACTACTGATATAGCATACTCACTGGTATACACTTAAGCTGTCCCTGCATTACGACCGCTTATTCTACATCCAAATGTGAAGTGAGAAAATATTTTCCATGTCGAGGGTAGAGAAAGTTATGTGACTGCTTCACATTGTGCTTTAATTTCTTGGATTTCATTCTTCAAGAATTATTTTCACAAATGTATTAATTATTTCGATAGCATCAGAATTCGTTAAAGCCCAGTATTATGTAGTTCCCAAAGCCCTATGTGAACACTGTAAACAATACACTGTTGTCATGATAACTGAATTGCATTTCATTTTTCAGTATAATATTTTTAGAAATTATATAAATGTTCAAGGGAAGGAGTAGTTTGTTTGAATTTTAGTGTTCACCGCGTTACTTCCCGGGCTTAACTGGGTATGTGTGCAAAATTTCGTGTAAATTGGTCAAGAAATGTAGATTTGTATAGGGAACATACATAACCACATACATACATAGGCTACACACTTTCGATTTGGCTTGGTTGCAAGACTCGCACTTTTTTTTTAGTTTGTTTGTTTTGTTATGAAGACATTTGACAGCGGAACTCTCAAACTGTGAATGTGCCACACTTCTTTTGTCACACTTCAATTTTTTGAAATATTTTTTTTTATGTACACAATTGACAGCAGAACTCTCTAACTTTGCCTCATTTCACATTTCCGACTTTTCCCGTGGATTTTCCAAAAATTTTCTCTCATACAAACCTTGTCCTGACAATTACGAACACGACAAAAAAAGAATCAGACAAATCGGTCGAGCCGTTCTCAAGTGATGCGGCAACATACATTTTGGAAATTCATTTTTATTAATATAGATGTATGTTCTGAAATTCGCAAAAAGTTATATTATGTCGTTTTTATCTTGAAATCTATTAATTTTATAAAGAAATGTGTTAAACAAAAATGTTCCTTTTAATTTTTTCTACGACTTTACTGTAGTAGGTTTTCGTGTATCGCCTACTGTAATGGAGATAATTTAGACATATTGAAAATGGATACGAGTAAAGTACCCCTTAAGTCATTTTTGCAGAAATACGGGTATAGACTTTTATTAGTCATAGATAAATGTTTATAATTTTAAATTTTTATTATAATCTTTTGAGCCAATTTAAAAGAAAATCAAATTAAAAAAGTTTTCATGAAAAGTCCCCTTAATATTTCAGTTATAAAACTCAATTTCTGGGAGGTTCGATAAAATTCCGAAAAAGTCCTTAATTAAAAAAATTAAGTAAATACAATGAACCGTTTATCCGCTGTGCTTGTCCACAGACAGACGGACAGACGTCATTCCAAAAACACTTTTTTCGGTTTTTAGGCATCGTGAAACATTTATTTTCGGTGTTATCTAGATTTTGATTTTTTGTCACGATCACAATACTTTCTCTATACTACGTATATGCGAGGAAGTAAAAGGGAATTATTGTACTATAAACACTATATCCGGACAAAAAATTGAAGTTGTAAGTTTTATTTGTAACATTTTTAATTTTAAAAGAGATGGTTTAACATTTACATATTTTTTGTTGTTGTTTATTTCATCTTAATATTCCTATATGTATGCTCTTTAACATGGTTTTTGTTTTTTGAAAAACAAAGGAGCTATAGAGGTCATTGCAAACCTCTGTAAAATGCAAAATAGGCTGATGCATCAATACAAGATGGTCTTTCAAAAAGAAACTGAACATCTAAAACATTAATGCATGCCTATTTTCGGCTGTCTGGAAATAGTACAAACATAGGTAAAAAAAAAAAAAAAAAAAAAAAAAAAAAAAAAAAAAAAAAAAATTGTCAGCGACCTTTTTAATTTAAATTCGTTGATTTGATATGGATTGACCCGGATGTATTAATGGGTGGATTGTTGGATGGATAAAGAGCATCAGAGACATGGCAGAAGAAGAAAGCAAAGGAAGGCGGAAAAGTGACCATTGGACTCCTTCCATGGTGAACATAAGGACTCTTATTTGTGAATCGATTCTTACAATTAATGAGGAAAGTAATTTTCGCGACAGAATACCACGATTACTAATAGAATTATCAGTAAAACTATTTTGATGGTAGGTTATCATAGACCTATTTAGAAAAAGCATACTAACGTTGAAGAAAGGTAATAATAAAAGAAAAATTAATTGAAATGAAAAAGTTGGTTAAATGAAGAAAAGCATAAGTGGGTACAGTCGACTTCTTGGCGCCTTACCTAAGCAAGAATAGAGGAGACTGAGTGAGGAAGCGTCACACTCCCAATTGTTGAAGATCAAGGTATACGTCATCGGACGTGTGGATGAATTCATGGATGGTGAATGGATGAATGAACGGATGGATTGATGAATGGACGAATGGATTGATAAATGGATGGATGGGTGAATAGATGGATTGATGGCATCAGTTTTTTCTTCTTTCAAAATACCTTAACTTTATATAATATCTCTACATAATCGTGTATATAATAAGATAATAAAGTCATGCGAGTTCCCAGGTATAAAACATAATAATTTCAATGTTTAAGTTAGGAAAAGTTGTGTGACGATTGAGACAGGGAAAAAATGTAATTAGAGTGGAGAACGTCGCGTAAGATTCTTAGAGATGGAACGAGAAAATTGTAATTTCAATGCTTAAGATAGAGAAGTTGTGCTGGAATCTGACGAGAGAAAATGGGGAAAAAATTAAGGAAGAGAAAGTCGCATAAGTATTGCAAGAGCGGCAGAATACTTGCTTGGGGTTGTGAATTTGGTGGCTCTCCAGTGTTTAGCGCTAGACACGACTCAAACGGTCCGCTTAAAACACAATCCGTTACTTTCTTGTAACAGTTACGTTACATTAAAATAACTGTTATTTATAACCGTTACTTGATCCGTCCTTGGTTGAGACGAAAAATAAGATATCCTGGGGGGGGGGGCGATGTTTGTAGACCTTGATCCTGGAGAGGAGCTTTGGTAACTGTTACTTTTGATTATTTGTGACAGGTCGTTACCGTTACATAAAAAAACAGTTACAAGAAATATTCGCCACAATATAGTGCATCTTTATTTCCTAAACTTCTTAGCTGATTGAGTTATCAGCAAATTTTATTTTTTATATACAACTGGACATGCCTAGTGAATATTTTAATATACTAAAAAATACATCAATCGAAACACCAATTTCGCGTGTTGTTGATGTAACCGCCCACTTGTTGATGGACCATGACGTGGACAGGTTGATCCAACCTCATTGTCGATTTCATTCACTTAGATCTAGGCATTCTATCAAAAGTAATTTGTACTACACTAGACACAAACTGAAAACTCATTAATCACCGAAAAATGTCATATACACAAAGAAAATGAACAAACCAAAGAGATCTACATACCGCAAGGTTCCACAAAACACGGAAAACATGCTACAAATTGCCGACGTAACTCACATAACTGGAGGTACCACTCTTAGGTGAGAAGTGTGACCGGCCGTAGCGACTAGTTTCGCCAGGGCTTCACGGGTCGTCTACAACAGCTCATTTGGTAATAAACAACCAGAGCTTATCTCGTTCTGTAGATCCTGTGTTGAGTGGGACTCAAGGATATAGAACACGTCAGATTGCAATATACTGTACAAGCAAGTAATAAATAGAGACCGGATTTTAAAGGGAATTCTTTTTTTTTATATTTCATCACAAAACGTGATAAAATTGAACAGGACATTACTGAGTAAGTTTCAACTGCAAATAACCTGGTTTTAACGTCCCTTTTTCCCCTTTTTTAGGCTCGTTTCCCTTTTTTTAGGAACTTTCCCTTTCCAGCACCTTTTTTGCTAATTTATTTTGAAAAATTCGTAAATTACCCAGTATTTGGTAATGTGAAAACATTAAAAATTGTTTTCACTGATTCACCAATGAAAAAATAATTCCTCCCAGCAGAAGAATAGGGAAATCACAGGCTTGCCATTGCCTAAGTTTCCCATTATAAGAAGGTGGGGAACATGGATTTCGTGTGCTATTTTCCTCTGTGAGAATTTCAACACTATCAAAAAATTTCTTCAGTCATTAGATGTTACAGAATCAGCAGCTGTAGAGTAAGCAAAGGCTTTAAATAAAACAAACATGTATCTCTCTGTTGAATTTTTACACTCTCTTACTTTTATATCCCTTTTTTCACCTTTTTTTGGCAATAATTTTCCCTTTTTTCCCACCTTTTTTTGGCAATAATTTTCCCTTTTTTCGTCCTTTTTTGGGAGAAAATTTTCCCTTTAAAATCCGGTCTCTAGTAATAAATAATGATATATGATATACTACACTATAAACTTATTCAAACTGGAAATACTCATCCATATTGTAGAAGGTGTGAGTCATTAACAATTTCTTGAGAGATCCTTTGAAGGATTTGCTTTTTCTTTGAATACATAATAATTTAATGTTGTTTGGAAGCTTATTGTATATCTGTATTGCGGAGTAATAAGCGCCATTCTGAAAAAGTTTTAATGCATTAACCGGTCTATGTAAATCATTCCTGTTTCTAGTAATATGTCCATGAACACTGCTATTAGTTTGGAATCTCTCAATATTATCTACCATATAACACATAACAGAGTATATATACTCCCCTGTGAGAGTGAGGACTTTTAATAGAGCGGTTTGCATGATTCTCTCTTTTTCTTTCCACACATTATTCTAATTGCTTGCTTTTGTAGCTTAAATATTTTATCCCTATGGGTCGAGTTACCCCAGAATATGATTCCATACTTCATTATCGAGTGGAAATTTGCAAAATACACCATGCGTAAGGCATCCTGTTTTAATACCTGATTCAGGACTCTTAAGGTAAAGCATGCTGAACTTAGTTTTGGAATTATCATTTCAATATGTGACTTCCAGTCGAGATGTTGATCAATTTGTAATCCTAAAAATTTGATATTACTAATTTCTTCTATGCTTTGTGTTTGGTAATTAATTACAAGGTTTTGGGTACATCTTTGTTTTGTTCTGAATTGAATAAAGTGGGTTTTTTTCGATATTAAGCGTCATTTTATTGGCTTGGAACCATATATTTAATTCGTGAAAAGCCTTTGTAGCCACTCTTGCCAGTTGTTCCTGGGATTTTCCTGTTACAAATACACTAGTGTCATCCGCAAAAAGCTAATACCTTTGTTTCGTCACTTAAGTTATGTGGCAAGTCATTGATGAAAATTAAAAATAGCAAAGGTCCTAGTATTGATCCCTGTGGTACTCCACTTCTAACTACTCCTAGATTAGATTTGTTTCCATTTATTACGACATTTTGAGTTCTATCAGACAGGTATGATTTGAACCAATTCAGTGTTAAATTATCTATTCCATAATGTTCCAATTTTTCAATTAATAGTTCATGATTTATACAGTCGAATGCTTTAGCTAAGTCACAGAAAATTCCCAACGTATATTTCTTTTTATCTAGCGCTTCCAGTATTTCTGTGGTGAGTTCAAATGTAGCATTTTCAGTAGACATGCCACTTCTAAAACCAAATTGTGATGGTGTAAGAATATTATTCAAATTAAGATAGTAAACTAGTAAACTAGTTATATACAACTTTTTCGAATACTTTTGAAAATGAAGTTAAGAGCGATATAGGCCTGTAATTTGATGGTAAATTTTTTCTCCTTTTTTAAACAGGGGCTTGACAATTGCATGTTTCATTCTTTCAGGAAATATTCCAGTTTCTAGTGAACAGTTAAATATATGGCTAAGGGGTTTACTAAGTTCTGAACAGCAACTTTTTAATAGCTTATTACTTATGTCATCCCATCCAGATGAGCTTTTACTTTTAAGCAATTTTATTATATTTTCAATTTCTATAGAGGAAGTCAGTGTGATTTCAAATTTATGGTTACAAATTGTAGATTTTGTCAGAAGGTCTATTGCCTTGACACTGGTATTGTTAGTGGGAACACAATTCTCTGCAATATTTATGAAGTGGTTATTAAATGCATTTGTAATATCTGATAGTTTGTCTAGTTTCTTATTTTTGTATATTAATGACGTACAATCACTTTTTTCCTTTGCTTTTGCTTTTCATTTTTTACTATATTCCATATAGTCTTATTAATTACTAGCATGTGCCCGCGGCTTCGCCTGCGATAATTATTTCAAAAATTAAAAATTAAGAGCATAATAGTTAAATCATTATATTTATTAACACCTAAATCACGTGGACTACATACCACGATTAGATAGCGTCGCCTGGTAAAAGCGACCTCAGATTCGAGTTCCTTGGCCCAGAAAACCCCTGTACAGTGAGTTTCGTCCAAATCGAACAATGTTTGACCATATTTAGGCCTATATTGATTATCCCTCTTCCGTGTAGGTTGAAAATTTCATATGTCTTCGGGCCTTGATATTCTAAACAAATGAATCGTCCAGGATGGACTTACAAAATCAAGCGATCGCCCGCGATAATTATTTCAAGAATTAAAAATTAAGAGCATAATAGTTAAATCATTATTTTATTAACACCTAAATCACGTGAATTACATACCACGATTAGATATCGTTGCCTGGTAAAAGCTATCTCAGATTCGAGTTCCTTGGCCCAGAAAATCCGTGTATAGTGAGTTTCGTCCAAATCGAACGATGTTTAACCATATTTAGGTCTATGTTGATTATCCCTCTTCCATGTAGGTTGAAAATTTCATATGTCTACGGGCCTTGACATTCTAAACAAATGAATCGACCAGCGTGGGCTTACAACATTCAAGCGATCGCGATGCTTTTATTTCCACGGTATGACAAAAATAGCCAAAGCCAACTGCAATTGATTTGACATTGAAATGTATTACTGAAATCTGATGCTTCGACAGCGCTAAAATCACGTTTTCTGCCAGTTTTTTACTCATAACTCGCGAACGAAAGCTAAAATTAAAAATTCGGCTTCGAGGTGCATTCGCCCACCTTTCAGTCCATCTATCTTTAAATTTTCAGATCTTTGCGTTCAGTAGATTTCGATGGGCATCGTGGACAGACAGACAAACAGCATGTGCCCGCATGTGCCCGCGGCTTCCCCCGCGATAATTATTTCAAATTATAATTATTAACACCTAAATCACGTGGAGTGCATTCCACGATTAGGTAGCGTCCCCTGGTAAAAGCGACCTCAGATTCGAGTTCCTTGGCCCAGAAAACCCCTGTATAGTGAGTTTCGTTCAAATCGAACAATGTTTGACCATATTTAGGGTTGATTATCCTTCTTCCGTGTAGGTTGAAAATGTCATATGTCTGTGGGCCTTGACACTCTAAACAAATGAATCGTCTAGGATGGACTAACAAAATCAAGCGATCGCGTTGCTTTTATTTTCAAGGTAGGCTATGAGGTATGTTGACAAAAATAGCCAAAGCCATCTGTAAGTTATTTGATATTGAAATTTATTACTGAAACTGATGCTTCTAAAACGCAAAAAAATGCACGTTTTCTGCCAGTTTTTCACTCATAACTCACGAACGGAGGCGAATATTAAAATTCCGGCTTCGAGGTGCACATTCCGACCCTTTAGTCCGCCTACTTATAAAATTTCAGATCTCTGCGTTGAGTAGATTTCGCTGGGCATCGCGGACAGACAGAAGGACAGACGGAGGACAGACAGACAGACAGACGGAGGACAGACACTTCCTTTTATTAATATAGATTTGTGAAAAATACCTGCTCTTTGCTTCTTTAATAACCTTTTTAAGCACATTGCAATATCTTTTATAATACACTTTCTGAGTTTGATTGTTACTGGTTCTGTATTGTAAATAGAGCTCTCTTTTTTTAGCACATGATATTTTAATAACCTTATGTCACAATCACCGCCGTCTCGAGAATTACACTGCCTGTCCTATGCTTTATTTTAACATGGAGTTTAGAGTATTGCTCAATTGCATAATTTCTCCAGTAGAGGCGACACAATTCACACCCAGATGGCAGCAATAGCCGCCACCTATACAACCCCCGTCTCGAGAATACACGAGTAACAGAGTCTAGAAGGCATTGCCCTATACATTACCGTACATTGCTTCTATGCGTTTGCTGCGTCAAAATAAGCATTAAACAGACACAGATACTTGTGTTATTTGTTTAGAGCATAATATTATTCCAGTATATGACACTTACCTTGAAATGGAATTTTGGAGCAATAATTAAAATAAATGTAAATTAATTAGACGCATTGATAGACTATATTATGAGCACCGCCGTCTCGAGGAGTCGCGAGGAGTAATACAGTTTAGAAGGCAGTGATTATGAGACGGCGGTGACAGCACTACATAATCAACAATGTCGTAGCAAAAAACAAGAAGCAATCTGGGTGTGAATGGTGCTGCTATCTGTAATGTCGCCGAGTACGCAAAATTAGCCGTATTGGACAGGCAGTGTATACACGAGTAAACACGAGTGATACAGTCTAGAAGGCAGTGGTCACAATACAAAGGAAACTAATACTTAATTGTGGTTCTTATTGGGTGAACGTGGAAATATAACCTGTAAAATACAGCTGGTCCACAGAATATCATTTGCAGTAAATGCAGGGTTTAAACATGTAATAACTTAGGAGTAATACAAAATAATTGCAGGGCTATTTGTGTACAAAGCATATGACATAGGCCTAAGATTAGGATTTATTTACATACCGCTAATTTATGTAGTAGGCATGTAAGTAAAGTCTTGCTTTTCTGTAAAATAAATATACTTCATACAAAAGTCCTGGTATGTCTCTAGGAAATAATTGTCCCCATTCAACTGTCAGACAAAATACAAGGTATATAGAGTTTTTTCCAGAAGCCATTTAATAATAATAATAATAATAATAATAATTTCATTTGTTTATAGATGGCAGGATTGGGGTATGTGGTCAGCTTGCCAACACCCACGGCCGTTAAATTTCAGGCAATTTTTAAATATTTTAAACAGTTGACATAGTAATAATCAGGGCCCGGATTCTGATGGCCTAAAATTGTTTGAAAAATGACCTATAAAATGACCCTAAATTTAAAAAAGACTTAATAATTATAAAAAATCTAAAAACTGATATTTTATTTATAAAAAATTATTGTTGTACACACAAAGTTATAGACTAGTTTGTACATAACTAGGAGGTGCCCGTGGCTTCGCCCACGATAATTCTTTTAAAAATTAAAAATTAAGTGCATAATAATAATTATTAAAGCATTATATTTATTAACACTTGCACGCGAATCATTCATAAACTAAGCCATTAATAATTAATGAAACAGCTAAAATTCCGGCTTTAAAGCGCCCCCTGGGAAAACTATATCAGAATCGATCATGCAGTTCCAAAGAACCTATAAAGGAGGCCATGGGTGAACACATAATACATATTGTTTCTCAACTGTTTATTGACATGAATATGATGTGAATTTTAATTTATCAATTCAGTGTAATTTTCAGAAATTATATAATGTTTCAAGGGAAGGAATGGTTTGTTTGGATTATTATTATCAGCGATATTTCAAGAAATAAAACCATCAATATTTTCCAGCTGTTGCCCCCGGCTTCGCCCGCCATTATTCATTGACTCCAGGATTTTTAAGAAAATTCCACTGGTAGATTATTAAAAATGTTTGTGGTTCAGAGCTATGAAAATTGTAAGTAAAAATAAATTAGAATATTTGTTCATTGTGTTCATTTCACTTAGGCCTTATATAATAAAGAAACAGTTTTCCTTCCTAATTTTGTAGTCGCCATGAAAGTTTAGACTGCGAGAGACGAACATCGCCGAGTATACCCGATGTCTCACGAAGCGGGCGAGCAAGCATGCTATTTAGGGCCGTTGAATTGTATAAGAGTAGATTGTAAATAACTGTAATGTTGTGAATGTTCTTTTCTCACGGAAATTTTTACTGGCACTGAGGCACTGGCGAGTCAAACTTCGGCGTTTCCTTTTGTGGTCTGCCGGATTATATTGTTGTTTATTGAGGGTAAACAGTAGTTTGTACTCTCAAATCCAAGCAGGTGGCAGACTCTGGTGCCAAGTCAATCTAACAACAACAGTAATACGATACAAAATTTTGGAGTTTCTTTGATTCTCATTTCCGAGTGAGACATTACAACACTTTAACGCCGAATTTTTCCTTCTTGCATTAAACAAACAACACTTCAAAGACAGCACCGCTAGCGACGAAAAAAAGTTAATACACTCAATGTAAATACATGAAAATGACTAAATAAGGAAGCAAATGACACGAAAATTACAAAATAATGACCTTAAATTGAAATAAATGCCCTAAAAATATAAAATCGCATAAAATGACAAAAAATGACGTAATAAAAATGCAATTCTATAATCTAAAGGCCATGATTAGGATTTATCCACAAGTTGGCAATGTCTATGCAGCATCAATAAAAAGATGACATGTCATTAGAATCCGGGCCCTGGTAATAATAATAATAATAATAATAATAATAATAATAATAATAATAATAATAATAATAATAATAATAATTATTATTATTATTATTTCATTTGTTTATAGATGCTACAAACAATTTGTACACATTTTAAATAGTAGGCATAGTAAAAATAGCCTAATAGTAATAATAACTATAATTGTTGCATGTTATTGACGCAGTGACCCATTTAAATACCGTTTGGGATTCAGCAGATGTATGTATGAGGGGACTTATGCTTTTTAAGATTAGTTGTTAAGTGTTGAGGATCATTGAATAGCCTATTTCAGGCTATAGTGGCACTTCATATCTTCTTTCAGTAAAATGCACAGTTCAAAAGCAATTGGATGTTGTTGGTGTCCATTTTCTCTATGTACAGCTAATATCGTTTGGCCGATTTAATGAAAGGAAACCTAAGATAAGTGGTTTATAAAGCGGCCCTCTTTTCACATATTCTACCTTTCAGTTTTTTTCCTACAAAGAAACATCACCCCTGAAAAAGTCTTGCCTGTAAAAACGACTTTCTGGAGTTTCTTTATTCCAACGATTTGAACACTCATGGGCTGCACAAGAAACTACATTTTAATGAAAGAATTTAGATTGACTATCCCATTCGTACGCCGCGTGTTTGATATTGACCAATAACGTTTAGCAATTCCTCGGATATAGACCAATCACGGCCGTTTATCTTACAATATTCTTGTAGAAATCGCGAGGATGGCATTTTATCGCGGTAAAATCAGCTGCTCGTTACTGGAGACGCGAGTATCAGTGTGCAGTGATTAATAGTCAGATTATTTTATACAATATAACTTGTTTGGAAATTGAAATAATAGAAATGTTCATTGATCAAGAACACAATTTTGATTCTGTGCAAGCCAGTTGGTGTGCTTTTATTCTGTTCTGCTTTTAGCTTATCTGAATTAAGTTACCTATGTCTTATATGCGCCGTTGGTAGTACTGATTACAACATGGTAACTCGAATATATTCATGGATGGTTGATTCACAATATGCCGTGATCTCACAACTGTTAGTTTTGTTTTTATACAACAAAGCAGGAAAGTAATTATTATTTATATAATCCGTTACATTTTATTCATGGAATAGTCTTAATATGTCCAACTCGAGTTGACGAGTTGCATCAGATTAATTCTATCTATCGATAAACTCGTCAACTCTCGTTGGGTAAAATAAAATTATCCGTCAAGACAATAATTTGTTATGTAAACAGAATTTCTGGTTTTTCTTATTTCAACCCCAATTAGGCATGGTATGTAGAAGCAACATAATGCAAGATTCGACATCCTCTATGAGCCATAAAAGCTGTATCTAGCGTTTTCTGAGGGACTAGTTTTTCCTCATTTAAAATCCTACATACATATTATATAATGACCTAAAGTTTCAAAATCGAAAGTCCTCCATAAGTTAATTTCAAATTACCATATACAAAACCCGGGTGACGCCGGGTCTTTTCAGCTAGTATTCTATACACTTCACAATATTTTCCTCATTGAAACGAGTTTTTATAACAGTTTTAAATGTAATACTTCGTTCACAGCTTTAGGATTTATTTACCTTTATGACTAAAGCATTGTGGTCAGACAACAGGTTTCATTCGTGATGACGGTGTTCAGGCAGGCTTTTCCTCTAGTTGAGACAACATACATACATAGCCTACAAATAAAGATGAAATGATAGAGGTTAAAAAATATAAGGGTGGTTTCTACCAAAATTATTTTTGCCTAAAGTTTTCTCCTGGTTCTATAGGATCTATTTGTGTAAATTTTGATAAAAATGTACTAAAGAATGCAGATTTAAATAGAGGTTGACAAATTTATTGGGTGGTTTGATCCTACATTTATTTTGCTTAAATTTTCTCCTAATTTTATAGTCTGATAAAAATTAGTCAAAGAATGCAGACATAAATAGGCGTCACAATATGATAGGGGTGGTTTCAACCAAAATTAGGGTGGCTCCTTTTTCTATAGGGTCTGTGAGTAATATCCAGTGAAGTTGATGGAAGAATGTAGTTTTTGATAAAGTTAATATATTAAGGGTTGAAAATTTGAAGGGAGTGTTTTCCCTCTATAGGATTTTTGTTGTTAAATTTAATAAAAATTATTCAAACAATGAATATTTATCTAGAGATCACATAATAGGGGGCTGAAATTATAATAAGGGGTGGTCTTTAGAATATTATAGTCTCATAAAACTTTTGGCCGATCCTACAGGGAGAATGTGTAAAATTTTGTACATATTTGTAAAAGAATATAGATTTGTACAGACAAATATTATTGGGTAGAAAGGATCGACCATCAGACAGGGTGGATTACAGGTGTGTTAGAAGTGATAAACAGAACTTATAACACTACAGTGTTAAAATGGTTCGTAGGAATTGTCGCTATATATATGTTAAAGTCGCCTGTCACGCTTATAAATGTTAAAGTCGCCTGTCACGCTTATAATAATTTTTTCGTCAAAATGAAACTCGAATTTCTATGTTTTAGTGACTTTTCGCTAGCGTTGGCAATTTTGGCGCCCAAGCTGGTGTATTTGCACGAGTCATTACCTCACGGATAATACTTCCAGCGAGATGAAAGATGAAACTATGATTAATAACACCGTGTGGTGAATGTAAGTTGTATACGATACAGAATGGAGCCTGAATTTAATTCGGAGTTTATCAAGATTGAAATTAAAGAAGAGATTCAAGAAACAGAATCAATAACATTCCAGACAATACAGACACAAGAAATCAAACGTGAGGATACAGACTCCACTGATTCTACAGCATGCAGCGTCATTCACAACTTAGAGCAGATTTCAGGAGTTTCGCAAGGAAATAATGAAGAAGAGGATCAACTAATGCAATCACACACACGTACTGTGTGTAAAAGCACATCCCCTGCTGGAAACACTCGTACTGCAGACAAACGTTTCTCGTGTGATATATGTACCAAGAAATTTACCCAAAGAGGTTATATCAAAAGACATATGCTCACTCATAGTGGGCATAAACCATTCACGTGTGCTGTGTGTGCCAAGAAATTTACCGAAAGAGGGAATCTCAAAAGACATTTGACTACGCACACTGGACATAAACCACTTACGTGTCATACATGCAGCAAGCAATTTTCCCATACAGGGAATCTCAAACAACATTTGCTCACTCACACAGGACGTAAGCCGTTTACGTGTGATGTATGTAGCAAGAAATTTACCGAAATGGGGAGTCTCAAAAGCCATCTGCTCACTCACACTGGACATAAACCATTCACGTGCGATGTATGTGCCAAGAAATTTACCGAAAGGGGGGGTCTCAGAAGGCATCTGCTTACGCACACTGGACATAAGCCATTTATGTGTGATATATGTAACAAGACATTTTCCCAAAAAGGGAATCTCAATCAACATTTGCTCACTCACACTGGACATAAGCCGTTTACGTGTGATATATGTGCAATGAATTTTACAGAAAGAGGGAGTCTCAGAAGGCATTTGCTCACTCATACTGGACAGAAACCATTCATGTGTGATGTATGTGCCAAGAAATTTTCCCAAAAAGGGCATCTCAAAAGACATCTGGTTACACACAAGAGGAACAACCTTTCCTAATGTAGGCAAAACGGTAATTTATGCCAAGACCCTTGTCACAACTATAAACAACAAAATAATATTTCATAATAAAAAAAAAAATGCCCTTGAACCAAAAATCATATTTCACAATTATATGAGTGGGAGTGAAAACTCGTGCACGGCATAAAATACCTTTTTCCCCTAATGTAATGTGTGTATAGAGTCTTTGTCTTGTGTGAGGCTGTTACAACTGAATGAACACACCGGCATTGTAGTCTAGTAGAATAACAGGCATAAATAAAATTTATGCTCCGCTCACTGCATTGCTATGGTGACCACCTCGGAACTCCCGACCGTACCAAATACTAGCTACTAACCCTTGTGCCAAAATGACAACCCGCTAGCTCACTCGGCACTCCCGACTGTACCACAATCACCTCTGCATATAGTCTAAATAATGCATAACACTAACCACATAGTTAAGTGTGCGAAGCGGAGGCAGCAGCCATAGCGAAGTGCCCTTGCATTTTTTAATAATGTATGGTACACTGTTTGTAGGTTTTGAAAATGTGCCATATTATATCTCCCATGAGGTTTGCCAGCCTGTCACTGCTCGTCTAGCTGTATGACGTCACACCTCCAACGTCCAATCACGAGTTTCTTCATAATATGAGGACAGAAGAATTCACTAGTTCATGGTATAAAAGAAAGTGCATCGTGAGGGAGTGGTGGGTGGGAACATTCATCTCAAGGTGCGACTTACATTAATTTTTTTCCCGAATAACAAGTGAGAGAATATGAATATCTATGTGTAGAAATTCCTCTCTGTGTCTTTTAATTTGGTCCTGAACTCTGTAACTCTGCCATAAAAATTACAATATGACATTATTACACACAGTATATATACTTGGTAATTTTTAATTCAGGAAGTAATTGATAGCTACTCTCACCAATGATTACAAGTGAATAAGTAATTCATATATGTTGTAATGTGGTATAAGATTTCATTTACAAATTAAAGGCAAATACTTTTACTGAACATCGAAAATACTACAGAGCAAAGGAGAGGTAATTACAAAAAGGCAACAAACGAATGTTGTTTTCGGAATATTGAAGGAAGCACGGAATGTTTTATTACCTCAGTAATTATTCTGTTGTAGGAAGCGTTAGTATAAACCCTTTATTTAATTAATTTTTTAGTACACCCTCTGCAAAGTGGCTGGTTTCTCGGACTGCTGGAAAGTAGCATACTTGACCGTACTAGGGCAGTAAAGTTACCATGGTAACCCCTAGTGGACTTAGTTCCAACTGTGGCTCCTGGATGTCTCTACAGTGTCTCCCAATATAAGGTCAATTTTACATGTTTATTGTTCATTGTCTATTAACACATTAACAAGATTTAAGAAATAAATTTGATAATATATATATATTTTTTAGGAGTGAGGGTGGATGCAAACGCTTGAACTTTGCATTACTAAGCCATACCTTAGTCCCCTACACCATGGGTGCTAGTTGAAAGAAACGGCTTCAGATGAGCCACTTGAATGATTGCTTCTTTTAACAAGACATAATAAGTTTCACTGCAGAAAATATGATAGAAATGACGCATAATTTCAAAGGGATTTGGCCTTGGTCCTTTTTTGAAGAAAGCACATATTTTGTTTGTTCTTCTGAGATTAGGGAAAAGGAAATTAGTAATGCTCTGTCATGTGTGACCAAAATGGAATTGGCTTACAACCGTAGTTATCAAGGTTCACTAGGCTGTTATTTGCCAAGTTATCAAGGTACACTTGATACGTTTGAATAGTGTGGGACATGTCTTTATAAATTTTTGTCTACATTAGCTGAGCCTTGATTACTAAGCAGCTTGTGCACTTTCTTCACAAATTACAGGAATAATCAGCAAATCATACTTCTGTGCAAATTCAAATCATTATTGCGATAATTGCGCACATTGACCACGGCAAACTACTTCACTCAATAACATGTTAAAACAAAGTTGATGTAAACATATTTAGGTTAATCAATGAACATTATTATCTAAACAATGTCTTTGAAAGTTTTCTAAGGAAAAGAAACAATCCACAGCAAGCGAACTTTGTAAACATGCACTACTGTTACAATCGCCATTATCTTTGCTTTCTTTACGCAGAATCATAAAATGAGTGAAAAACTGAGCTCATTAGAAGTAAAATTACCGAACTTTTACTAAAAACTATTGTAAGCAAAAACTTGAGTGGACTCATCCAGTATTCTAGCCTGGGGTTACGGCTTGGCTGCAATACTAGATTTGTCTGCTAATGTCTTATTTTGCATACTTGATTCATAAATAGCTATTAACACTGTTCCGAAATAAAGATTACTGTTTCTGAAATTGAATTTACTTTCTCTGAAATTGACCTGACTTTTACTGAATTAAAAATTACTTTTTCCGAAATTGTGGTTGAAAAGATGTTGAAAAAGCCAACTTCAAAAGAGGGGGGGGGGGTTCATGAACCAGGCCTAAACAAATGCATCCAGGGTCCTATTTCATAGAACTTTACACTCATATCATTAGTTATTATTATTTGTCTTCTGTTTCATAAGAATATTTTCTAATATGAATTCTTGGCTCTAAATTATTAGTAAATATTACTAATATTATTAGTAAACTGTTTCATAGCCTGCAGAACTAATAAAATATACTGATAATATTAAGTGTTTTTGGACCAATAAGTTATTCTCAGACCCATGTAATTCAGATTTTGTGGTCTTAAATTTGTTGAAAATGAATCACTCTGATTTAATTATCAATTTAGAAAAGGCTTATATACAATGTCAAAGGTTTGTCATAGCACGTTTTTAGGATTTGAGGTTAGATTGTAGTACGTAAGCATACTGCTATCTTGAATAAGATTTATTCATTTCTTAGAGCTAGTTATTATTTGCTACATTTATGAAGATATATGTAAGTTATTCTGCTTTGAGATAGTATTGACAAAAAAACTAAGAAGGGAAAAACACAAACAACAATCCAGACATAACCTCCAAATCAATCAGCTGACTAATGACAATAGACAAGTTTATTCGCCATTAAGCACTTCACAAGAAATGCAATAGACTTTGTTAGGCAACAGTAATTGGTAGGCTACCAGCCTTCTACATTGATACAATATGGCTTATTTTAAAAGGCTACATAACATATTTATCTCCTAACAATTCTTACAACTAGCTTCTTATTTAAAAATTGCTCTTAAAGCTAGTTATTTAAAAACTGTGTTTTTAAAAAGTCATTAAACTATAGGCCTAACAGATTTATGCATAAACAATTCTGAAGACAAGCCTATTATTTAAAAATTGTCATTTATAAAGTAATTAATACTATAATAGGCTTTTTTAAAAAAATTTAAAATCTAGTTTATCATTTAAAAACTGTACATTAAAAAAGTCATTAACTTAATACTATAAAAAGGATTAGTTTTACACCAGCCAAGCAAATTCTTTGAAAAAACTTCAACAGGCAAACTGCAAAAATCCACTGTAAAGTTGTTAAATATTTTTAAGCCTAAATGAGTGTGGTACTCCTGTGTTCTCGTTAACCTACCTCAATTTACATCTAAGTCTCCACAATTTCTTGTGGGGTAGTTATGTATTTTCTCTTTTCACATGATTATCAGAATTTAACTTTACTAACACACAGACTTCATAAATGTATATACTAACTACAGACAAGATTCAAGATTTGACAAACAATGGTTTACAATGTTCTAATTTCTTTGCTCCAGTTACTATTCTTACTGCTTTTTTCTGTATCTTCAAGACGTTATTAATTCCTACTCCGTTACCCCAAATTACAATACCAGATCTTACTATGCTCTCAAAAAAGGCAAAATAAGCTAACCTTAAATAATTTTCTGTAACTTGTTTTTTAAACTGCTTAAAAGATAAATTACTCTTGATAATCTAACACAGAGGGTTTCTATATGTTTCTGCCAAGAAAGCCTACTATCAATATTTGTACCTAAAAGTTTTACAGAACTATATGAAATGTCATGGGTTGAAATTATTAAATTGTCGTTTTTTTCTGTGTTCAACAATAACTCATTTGTGGCTTCATTTAGGGTCTGTTCCTTCAAATAAGACAACTGAAACAAGTCACTATGGCTATTGAACAATGTGATGTCGTCAGCATATACAGTTAAACTACATGAAACATTACATGGTAGATCATTCATTAGAACTAAGAACAAAACAAGGCCCATTACCGAACCCTGAGGGACACCGAATTTAAGACTAGTGACTTGAGAGCTGTGTCCATTAACCTCTACGACCTGCTTATGATCTTCTAAATCGCAGCCTTGAAAACCATAATTTCACTGTACACAATCAAAAGCCTTGCTTAGATCGCACAAAGTGATCTGTCCTCTAAGGCTCTCAGTATTTCATTAACTACTGCTAAAGTTGTGGAGAGACCTTTCCTATATGCAAATTGACTCTAAGGCCCGTTCTTACGAACTCCAGTAAAATATTTACGGCTACTTTTACGGTGACAGTTCGATTTTACAATATCCGGTTAGGCGTTAACTGTTGGTAAAAATCTCTTAACTGGCAGTAATCTTTACTGTAGGAAAATGTACAAGTAAACTCCTAACCGGAGGATTTTTTGAGGTTATACTTCTCGCGAACTGAATTAAAATGGAGAGATGAAGTTATTTAGCTGCTTTCGTAATGTCACTGGTGATGAAGAACAATGCCAATATATGTAAAAATAAATAAAAACGATATTGAAAACTAGATCAAATTATTATGAAAGTTTGGACAAACAATTACGTTACTATTTTCTTCCTCTACCCGTACATCAGATCATATTTGGGTTTTTCATCCTTCGGGGATGGGGTTTCGAGACATGGTACCTTTCTTTTCATTTTTACAACCACTTTACTTGATGAGGATTTTATTCTTATAACAGGAATTGTATAATAAGCGTAATATATAAACTATATAGGCCTATACATAATGTATTTTAATATGTTATGCTAAGAGCTAATAATTTCATTTGAAAACATCTCGTAATAATTATATCCTGTAGTTATTAGCTACACATTTCATACACAAACTTATTAGGTTTTAGGTCTTGCCTCACAAATTATGCGACCTTTTTAGGCTAAGACAACTGATTGCACACTACTGCCCGTACTGTGTACTGCAAACTATAATTAAATTCAGAGGAAGTTATATATTTCACAATAGGTTTTTCTGATACGTCTTTTTGAGCTTTGCCCTTATGGCCACACCATACTGTGTGTTTATTTAGTTTGAATTATATGACGCTTTTCGTTGATATCATTCAGAAGCAATTATTCTTCACTTGAAAAGAAACTGCTGTGTCTCTTTATTTTTTTTTATATCAGCCATAACCTCATTATCCATATCAAAATCACACGAAATAATGAAAACAGTTGAAAAACTGCTGCAAACAACTGAGAAACGCTCGTACCAACTGCTGTGACTTTTGTCTGATTGCGTTAACCGGGAGTAAACTTTAACTAGGAGATGATAAGAACAAAGAAGCGTTTACTGGAACCTTACTCCGACCGTAAAATAAACTACCAGTTATCATTTACTCATACTTAACTGGACTTCGTAAGAACGGGCCTTACTGAACAAATTATAACATTCAAAGTAGGAACATACCTGGTTCTTGAATATCTTTTCAACAATCTTGGCCAAAGTAGGAATACAAGAAATAGGTGAATAGCTGCTAGGCGAATTTATGTCACCTTTTTTAAAAATAGGAACGACCCTTGACAATTTCATAAAGGCTGGGAATACTCCCTCGTTTAGACAACGATTTACACAATAGGTAAATGGACTTAAAATTTTATGAAATTACTTGTTAAGCCGTAGACATCTCTTGTGTCTGAATTTTTCAACGACAGAACAACTTTCATAACTTCACTTTCTGACACATTAGAAAATTTAAAATTTACTTGGGGCTGAGCACTATTTTTCACAAATTGATTGGCTTTACTCTTGGAAGCTTCAACTCTTTCACAGATATCTTCCACCACAGCAGAGAAATAGGTACTGTAGTCGTCCGGAGATATTGTTCCTGCGTTTCTTTGCATTGATTTTCCTGCAGCTGAGTTGATCACCGACCAAGCTGTTTTACATTTGTTACTGGACATCTCAATGTATTCTTCATTCTTCTTTTTCTTCGCCTCTTGAATAGCTTTGCGGTGTCTTTAGTAGATTTCGAATATTTCTGTCTTTGTTTCTTGTTAATAGATCATGATAAAAAACAATTAATTTCTTCATGTTTTTCAGCTCGGGTGTATACCAGTTAATTTTCTTCTTCTTTTGTTTATCACTCCACACCTTTCTTTTTTCCAGGGGAAAACAATCGTTAAAACTAGATAAAAAGCAGTCCCAGAAAAAAATTGAAACTTTCTTCAGCAGAAATATCTGACCTAAAAATAAAATCCAAACTAACATTACTAAGGTCATTAAAAATGTTATCAGTTTTGGCAGGTGTTATTCTTCTAACGAAACCTTGTCTTCGGGCCGGAATCTATAGGGTTCACCTTGACGAATTTCAAAAATTATGGCATCATGGTCTCCTAATACAGGCTTAACAACCTTAATATTATAGTCAGAGGAGGATAAGTTGGTTAAAACATTGTCTAGACAGGCACTGCCTCTTGTAGGTTTATCATTGGCACAGAAAACATTGAACTGTCTTAGAATATTCAAAAAATTAGTTACACTAGGCTTCACAGTAGTGATATCAAATTCAGCGATAACGTCACCGCATATTATTAGTTTATAAATATTTCCCCTGCTGACTAGAAATGACAACATGTCCTCCAGTAACTGTAAAAACTTAATGATTTATATATAGCGTAGAGCTTTATCACTGGTACTCACTACTAAATTGCGGTATTTTGTTACCTGTTGGAGCGCTTTCAACCGCATGGAGCGGCCATCTTCAGCAACTGACTTCCGTGGTGTTGTTGTTGTTGTTGTTGGGAAGACATTTCTGGATAACTGTATCGTACAGCGCGTGCGATTTGAATTGTAACTGTTCGTTTAGGATGTTGGTGTTGTCTTGTGTGGTGTGTCTGTATATTTCATATTGTTCGAGTGTGTTGAGTGTGTGACCTTTGTGGTTAATGTGTAGGATTTCCATGTCTGTATTGATGTCTGCGTATTCGTGTCCTGTGGTTATTATATGGTTTGCATAGGCAGAGTCTGTGTTTTGTTTGAGAGCTCGTATGTGTTCTGTGTATCGTGTTTTGAAACTTCGGCCTGTTTGTCCTATGTAGAATTTTGGGCAGTCGTTGCATTTTAGTTTGTAGACTCCTGGGTTGTTGTATTTGTTTGTGTGTTGTTTGTTGTCTGTGGGTTGTATTTTGTTGATTGTTTTGTTCTTTGTTCTGAATGCTATTTTGTATCCTTGTTTTCTGAACTGTTGGGCGATTTTCTGTGTATCCTAAACGAACAGTTACAATTCAAATCGCACGCGCTGTACGATACAGTTATCCAGAAATGTCTTCCCAACAACAACAACACCACGGAAGTCAGTTGCTGAAGATGGCCGCTCCATGCGGTTGAAAGCGCTCCAACAGGTAACAAAATACCGCAATTTAGTAGTGAGTACCAGTGATAAAGCTCTACGCTATATATAAATCATTAAGATTATCGCTACAGAATGGACAAAACTCAAGAATGTAAAAACTTGTCCACTTTACCATTTGGTGATCTATATAATGACACTACAATGATGATAAAATGAATGAGTTCAGCTGCAGTGACTTCAAAATCCATTTCATGGCAGAATAATATTTCTTGCGATATGATAACACTCACACCCCCTCTGATGCAATTCGTCTGGGAGAAACCATTTCCCATAGAAAAACCACTAGGCACATTAACCTCAGCCTCTCCTTCTCTTAACCAGTGTTCACAAAAACATGCAATATCAACTTCCTCTACTTTATTGCTAAAACCCTGTATGTTAACAGAGAAAATTCTGAGGCATTGATTTATTTTAGGCACAAGCCCTGGTGTATCCATTTGGCCTACATAAGAATGTCTGCTCTTAGTAGCATCAGTAGGCCTAGTATCAGCTTTACAATTTGACCAATCAATATTGGTCACTTTCCTCAGTTTTTTGAACTAGGTTCATCAGCTGAATCAACCTCCTCATTAGATTCTTCTTCTATACTTGTTCTAGGATTCCTTAGAGGAATTGGTTCTAGGTTAGTTGTATTTTTGATTTCCAATGTACTATTAACTATCTCTACTATTTTGTTCGTTATGTACATTTTTCCTAATCTATTTAGATGTAGTCCATGTGGTGTATGAAATCTGTTTCCAATATTACTAATGTCAACAAAGTATGCTTTTTAAAAATATTTACAGAGTTTTCCCATGTCTTCATTTGCTCTCTTGGCTTCTTCATTGACGCAGGACCATCTTTCCAAGTCGTGGCGATGTGGAAGTGAAAAGACAATTACATTGTTGTTACGAAGTATACTAAGTCTCTGTCGCAGCGAAACAAGTAACTCCTTTCTCTCATTCCCCCCCACGTCGTTTGTTCCAGCTAGAAAAATCGTGAAGTCATCCTCACCTCTTGTGGAGTTCTCACACCCTGAAGTTACTTCATGAAATTTTGCAGAGGGGTTCACAATACTACACACCTCATCAGATCCCATTTTTGTTAGATTTTTGGATAAATTTCTTCCATGGCTGTCAGCATAGATATTTATTTTTATTGGCTTTCTTCTTTTTGATCCCTGTTGTTTTCTTTTACTTTCTCGCTTATACGGAGTATAGAGAAAGTATTGTGATCGTGACAAAAAATCGAAGTCGAGATAACACCGGGAGAGCATGTTTCATGAAGCCTAGAAACTGAAAAAAGTATTTTTGGAATGATGTCTGTCCGTCTGTCTGTGGACAAGCACAACGGGTAAACGGCTCGTTGTATTTACTTCATTTTTTGAAATAAGGACTTTTTCGAAATTTTGTCGAACCGCCCAGAAATTTAGCTTTACAACTGAAATATAAAGGGGACTTTTCATGAAAACTTTTTTTAAATTTTCGATTTTTGAAAAAATGGCTCTAACGATTTTAATAAAAATTTAAAATTGGAAACTCTTATTTATGATTAATAAAATGGCTATATCCGTATTTCTGCAAAAATGACTTAAGGGGCACTTTACTCGTATCCATTTTTCTATTTTTCTAGATTATATCCATTACAGTAGGCGATACATGAAAACCTACCACAGTAAAGTTGTAGAAAAATTTAAAATGAACATTTTTTGTTTAACACATTTCTTTGTACATTTAATAGATATCAAGATAAAAACGAAATAAGGACAGCTTAAATGCGAATTTCAGAACATACGTGTCAATTAAAATATGAATGACATTTTGTTGCCCCTAGTAACAAGAAAACTATAGGCCTAATGTACTTATTGTTGTGAAATGCAATCAGTTTAGCTCAGTCGCAATGAACACACCAAAACCAATTACAGCGAGGTGGTATAGGCTAACAGGGAAAAGGTCCCGAGTTCAAATCAAACCTCGTGGCCGCCCAAATTGACTTGGGTTTTTTCATGGTTTCCGGGTTTGTAGGACTTGCTTATTTTTAATAACTCATCGCCGCTATGTCACTGGATATTATAATTGTTTAAACTGAAACTATTATTGAAGCGTCGGTGCCTCAAAAAGTTATAAATAACAATTCAAAATATCCTATTTGGTTTACCAAGGAGATAATTCGAACTCTGAAACAAAAGGAATATTTTAGGAAAAGAAAAAACTATTCCTCATATTGTATGGAGAAATTTAAAGAACTTCGGAAACTAGCTAAAACGCTTGTAAAAAAGACGTACAATGAATACATGTTTACTTGTGAACAAAATATTAAACTTAATCCGAAATATTTTTGGAATTTTGTGAAAAATAAAAGAACTGAAAATAATAGTTCTAGCATCTTTCTGTCTTCAGATGGTGCAATAATGAATAATTCAAAGTCCATATCTGATGAGTTTGCTACTTATTTTCAAAGTGTATATCTTCAAACGCAGTCATCTTATAAAATAGTAGATACGGTTAATATGCGCACATCACATTCCTTATCTCTATACCCAGTAGACAGTGTGGAATATCGGAATGCTATTAACAAGCTTAAGCCAAAGAAATCAGCAGGTTATGATGGAATTCCTCCTTACGTATTAAAAGGTTGCACAACGACATTAGAATCCCCTTTTCTATTAATCTTTAACCGAATACTTAGTTCTCAAATATTTCCAGATGGATGGAAAATCACTCAAATAACTCCTGTATTCAAAAGTGGTGAGAAAATAAAAGTAACGAATTACAGACCTATTGCTCTAATAAGTGCGCCAGCAAAAATTTTAGAACGGATTCTGTATGATAGAATATTTTATCATGTCAAACAATATATATCTGTTTTTCAACATGGTTTTTTTCCTCAAAGGTCGACTTTGACAAACTTAATGAACTTTATTCAAGACATATCAGAATCTCTAGATAAGAAGTGTAGGGTTGATGTTATCTACACTGATTTTGCAAAGGCATTTGATAAGTTAGATCATGATATTCTGTTGGCTAAAATGTCTATGTTAGGTATTAATACGATGTTTTTGAAGCTGATAGCTTCTTACTTAAAAGACCGTAAACAATATGTTGTTTTTAATCATTGTCCTTCCTTTGTTTATGATGTAAATTCTGGTGTACCGCAGGGCTCTAATTTAGGGCCACTTCTTTTCCTAATCTTTATAAATGATTTACCAGATATTGTTAAAAATTCTAAATGCTTATTGTTTGCAGATGACTTAAAAATATATAAAGAGATACGTTTATTATCAGATGAATTGGAATTACAATTAACAATAGGCAAGCTTTTTGAATGGAGTATCCAAAACAATTTGGCGTTTAATGTTAGAAAATGCTATTTCATGAGTTTTCACAGATTTTCACTTCACCCGATTATTCAATACAGTATGAATTCGGAAACGTTAACAAGAATATTTACCATTAAAGATTTAGGATTAATTATTACGCATAATTTAAATTTTAGAAAGCATATTGATAAAATAATAGATGAAGCTTATGGACAGTTAGGATTTATTTTCGTAATTCCAAAAATATTAAAGACGAACGTGTCTTACAATTACTTTATAATAGTTTTGTACGCAGTAAGTTAGAATATGCATCAGTTATATGGTCACCATTGTATAAAACTCATATTAATGACATAGAAAAAATTCAGAAGAGTTTTCTTCGATATATGTATTTTAAAAAATATGATAGATCTGCTTTAATTGATAGAATTTCTTATAATACTTTATTAAATGAATTTAAATTTGTTACTTTAATTGGTAGAAGGTTGGTAGCGCAACAGTTATTCTTATATAAAATTATCAATGGTAAAATTGATAGTAATGAACTTTTAAAATGTATTAAATTTAATGTAGTGCAATTAAATTTAAGGAATAGGGAATTGTTATATATTCCTGTCATTAAATCAAAAATATTAGAATGTTCATCTTTCATCCAAATGTGTAAACGATATAATTCTCTATCACTTCAAAATGCTCTTCTGGATTTTGACTTGTCATTGAATCAGTACATAGGACTTCTTCATAAACTGTTATATGTTCCATATGATTTGGCTTAATTTTTAGATTGTCTTGTTAAATTAATTGTAGTTATTGTAAATCATTTATGTATTTTTTTTCTTTATCCTCGCACATTCGTTCATTTATTGTATTGTATTTTTTATAGTGTGAAACATGTATTGGCGAAACTACGCCAACTGTAATTGGGATTTATTCCTGTAGTTGGCACAATAAAATAAATAAATAAATAAATAAGAAGACATCACTAAGCAATAGAAACATGACGCGAATGAGTTGTTAATATAGACCAGCGGTTCTCAACCTATGGTCCGCGAACACGGTGCAGATGGTCCGCAGACATAATTAATTTAAAAATATCATAACGCAAGTGGGAAGTAAAGAAGTAGAAATTTTTCACATAAAATGGAAACTAGATGTCAACGTTTTTAAAATCTTCGAAAATACAGGTCATATTGCAAGTTTCCTTACTTTTGCAGTTACGGACCACAGTTTCAAACCACTGATGCACTGACGTCTATGGTTCCCTCTTTCATTCAAAACCCTAAAAAATAAGACTTTTTTCGGAATTTGTTATTAGAGGCGCCATGCAGTATTCAACAACCTATCTTTGTGAGAAGGGATTTTCATCGCTCGTTTAACTAAAAACATAATACAGAAACCGACTTAATGTATCTGCTGATCTTCGAATAAATTTGACTAATATTGAGCCAAATATCCAGGAACTCTGCAAGAGGCGACAAGCTCAACCATCTCATTAAAAGTGAGTAATAACATAATTCCTAATTACAGTATATTATCAAAATGGTAATACATATTAAAGTCTGTTCAAAATATAATTTTACTGTCAATAGTTTCATTCCAATTCAATAACTGTGTTTCCGTCGGATTAAAAATAATGTATTTCGTTATAACGACCTATAATTTAATACCCCAAATATTAAAAATATAGGCCTACATATAGCCTACTTTTAAAAATGGGATGTAAAATTAGGGGTCCGTAAAGTTTTTTTTAGACATTTTGAGGTCCTCGGGTTCAAAAATGTTAAGAAACGCTGATATAAATTAATGGTTCATGCAAACATACTAAACACGTGATATGACCTACATGCAGTTAAAGCGTGCAAAATAACCTAAGTAGTAGTAGTAGTGGCGAAATTCAAATATAAGTCGCCCCTTAAGCTCCCCCATTCGATATTCACATTTGCACGGACTGTGTGATGTATTTTGTTTCTGAGCGAAGCAGAATGACCAACTGCCCTTGTATATTGTCGCAAGTACCTTGTATCCACCTCTACATATAGCTAAATAATGCATAACACTATCCACATAGTTAAGTGCGTGAAGCAGAGGCGGCAGCCATAGCGAAGCGCCCTTGCATTTTCGAATAATGTACGATACACTGTTTGTAGATTTCGAAAATGTGGCATATTATATCTCCCGCAAGGTTTGTCAGCCTGCCACCTCTCGTCTAGCGGTAAGACGTCACACCTCCAACGTCCAATCACGAGTTTCTTCATAATACTAGGACAGAAGAAATTGCTAGATCGTGGTAAAAAAGAAACTGCATCGATGAGGGTGGGTTGGGTGGGTTGGGTGGGACCGATTCATCCCAAGGTGCGACTTATATTTGAATTTTCCCGTAGTAGTAGTAGTACTAATAATATGCAGTTTTACCGCCATTGATTATTATTATTATTGTTGTTATTATTATTATTATTATTTCACGGTAAAAGCATGAACATAAAGATCGACCCTGATGCGTTCCGTTCCAGACACTTGTTAGTTTTATGAAAATGTAATAAGTAAAATTTAATTGTATCTTTAATTTAATTTTTTCTGTGCTAGCCTTTAACACGTATATGCAAGAAAGTTTGTGCAACGTATTTTTGCACCATTTATTTAGGTTAGGATTATTTTCTTCTTCCAGGTTTAGCCTAGAAATGGGAACTTCGACATCATTGTTGTTTGTTTCAGTTGTTGCTAGAAGCTTAAACCTATTTTCTGCTAGGGGCGGAAAATCCTTGCTGCTTTTTGTGTGAAGACTTGTGCTTTTCCTTCTACTGTAGGTTACTGATGTCCAGTTACTTTTTACTTTATGTCTACAGTCTTCAGTTTGTAGGTTCTCACTAGAACTTTGTTCCCTTAGACTTATGTTTTCTAATCTTAAAGTGTCTATGTCACTTTCCATAACTTCAATTATCTTCCTTAAAGAGGCTATTTCATTATTTAAATTGTCTGACAGGGTTAGGGTTGACGCCATGCAACAACTTACGTCTGCCACTAAGCATCTCGGGCAGTTCCAGGAGACGTTTTCATCTGGCAAAGAGTTTTCTTTTACTTCGGCACATCGAAAATGGTTCCACCTGTCACACATATCACATAGGATTCTATTCCTGACTATTTTATTACACTTATTACACTTAATATCCGAAATTATTCTACACTTATTACACTTAATATCCGAAATTATTCTACTTTTCACTGGAGATGTTCTACGCACAACAGTACCACTCGACGCCATACATCACGAGGAAATAATGATTTTAGTGCACCTGACATTCTTCCACAGTTTGAGAATGTTTTTAACAGTGTCTTGCTTACATTGGGCAAAATGCCTTCCAGTATTTACTGTTAATCTGGTGGCGACTTGTGTTTTCTCACATTGCTCTGGCTTTCGTTCAGATGTTTAATATGTGTACACACAAATAAATAAACTGGTTCGCAAGGAGTTAGATGCCCACTCAAATGTTAGGTGCAATACAGTTACTACCTCGTTATGTTCAAAACACCTCATTAAATACTTTTCACTCATACGAAGGAGTGTGAGTGGAAACATGTGAGGAAGTTCTATCGGGTTCTTGTAAGGGGATTTATTTTTGGGGTGCAACACAGACACCCAGGAAAGGCATTTCTCAGTAGTGAAACCTGACTGGGAATTGAACCCAAACCACTGGGATGGAATGCAAGCAAAGTGTGAGGATACTAAACTTAATCATTTATTCACTTCCTCTTATAAGCATGACTAGTCATCCTCAGAAATTATATTCCTCTTCAGAATTAGCATTACTCAAAAATATATGTGGGTTATTCATAGCATTGGCCGTAGAGTATATAGTCATACAAATATAATAATATTAAATAAATTAACTTCCAGTCTCATTCCTATGCTAATAGAATCGTACGCCTATATTTATTTATTTATTTATTTGATAAAAGAGATCCCAAAGAGCCAATGGCTCGTAGCAGGGACAATTATACATAATGACATTTTTACAAAGAATGGCTACAAAAGCTTAGGTAAGATACATAATAAGTATAAGTAAACACAAAAGTAAATACGGACACACTGTTAACACCAATAGGTAGTATAGAATGTAACACACATAAAAAGCAATTTAAATATAATTATAGCTAATATTAAAGCAATATATATATGTGATGTAGCACAAATTAACTCATAATTGACTATAGATATCACAATTGTCATGTACTGTAATTAATTCTTAAATAAGTTTTTTTGTTTGTTTCCGTTCATGACACTTAATTTTTAAACTATGAAGACATGTTCATTTCAGTATTTTAACTGTTAATAAATTACCGTTTGAAATTCTAACTATTCATAATTTGAGGTACTTTTAATTGAAGTTGAAAAATTATCTATGTCACAAGTCTTCTTTACAACTTCAAGGAATTTTTGCTATAATCTATTGTAAATTACGTGATTACGTTTAATCGTGCTATGTATGCTATGACTACAGACGTGAATAAATATCAATGTCGGTCATAAAATCTTAATTGACAATAGAAAGGGTGTGCTAACATGTAGGAAAAACCTGAGAAGAAGTCGGCTAAAAGAAAACATACCAGTCTTCCAACTCATCCGGTTGGAAATCCGAGCAACAATAATATATAATTAAATGGGTTTACGATACAAGAAATAACTTCAAGACTGTTAATTTTTGTTTTTCAGTTTATTTATTATGACGTTGTTGATGAAAATGATTATGAAGATAAGAATGCCATTGAGATTTTTAAAATTATTTTATACAAGCTTGCAAAGAAAATATTTTTACTTTACAGCATTCAACTTAGATCTGACTTACTTGATTCATGAATTATTATCAAACGCACGTATGGTGACCCAATGATAAAAGTACTAGTTATGAAATGTGAAAATTTCCGTAATAAAATAATAATAATAATAATAATAATAATAATAATAACTTTATTGTCATATAAACATTCAATGATGCATTGACATCGTCTGACTACAAAAATTACAATCTATTTAAAATTAATAAACCTTAAAAGTGTACCAGAATATGAAATAAAATAGATAACTACAATAATAAATGATCATGTGTGTTTATCCCAATCAATTTCATAAAATTCCTGAATATTATATAAACATTCAGACACAAGTATGGCTTTAATATTATTCTTGAATGCTGAGATTGGCAATTTTTTTATTCTAGGTGGTATAGCATTATAGAGCTTAATCGACATATATAAAAAGCTTTTCTGAGAGCTACTGTAGTGTACATGCTGAGTTCTTAGATTATTACTATTTCTTGTATTATATTGGTGTATGTCACTGTTTAATGTAAAGTGATTAACATTCGTATGTACATAATTAATACTAAAGAACACACACAAAGAAGGTAAGGTCAGAACACCAAGCTTGATAACTAGGGGTTTACAATGAGTTCTATTATTGACATTACAAATAATCCTAATAGCCTTTTTCTGCAATGCAAAAATTCTTTGAGAGTGCGAACTAAAGCCCCATAGTAATATTCCATAACTTAATAGACTCTGAATTTGAGAGTAATATACTTTTACTAGTACTGTGGAGTCTACAGAGTATTTTAGTCTTCTCAGCATGAACATGCCTTTAGCCAGTTTTTTGCTAAGGCAATCTATATGTGCATACCATGTCAAATTTCTATCAAGAATTATACCTAGGAATTTTATAGGTTCTGACAAAGCCCTATTTACAGATACCCTATCAAAGGTAAATGTTATATCACAAATTTTTTCTAGATTCAATGAAAGATTGTTACTTGCACACCAGTCATTTATTCGCAAGGAACTAATATTTAGGCTGTCATCAACTACATATCTATTATTGCAGCTTACTTTCAAACCAAAATCATCCGCAAATAAAAACCCTTCATTTGATACATTTTCTACATTAAAAATTAAATCATTTATATAAATATTAAAAAGTATAGGCCCGAGTATAGAGCCTTGAGGGACACCATACTTAATTTGCCTTCCAGCGGAATAATGTCCATCTTTGTATACAAACTGAGTACGACTACTAAGATAAGATAGAATGAGATCAGTCGAGTCAGAATTAAAACCATAGTAAAGGAGCTTATTTATAAGAATGTGGTGCTTCACGGTATCAAAAGCCTTGGACATGTCAAATGATCTAAAACTAACAGATAAACCTTTTTCTAAGTCAGCAATAACATTACTTATTAACCTAACTACTGCATTACTAGTGTTTCTCTTGGGTCTGAAACCATATTGTAGAACCACATCTTATACTTGACTGTTCGATGAAGTAGATATATTTATTAAAAATTCTCTTGTATAATATACACACGATTTCCGTTTATGTTTCAATGAAGATAACTTACTGAAATTTTAAAAATCTAGCTCTTTAGCGCCTATGCATGCCTATATATATAATCGTGTTTTAGCCTCGCTCAAGGATGTAAGACTTAAAAGCCTGAGTTTGTACAAACGATAGCTGGCTTATAACTACCCTTCAAAGTATAAAAGTAAGAAAAAGTCGTGAATCTCCCCAGAAGATATCTAATCCAAATACGTTTTATTTATATACGATGTTTAGTTCTCAGACACGTTCCTGAAAATATTATTGGATAAAGATATTTAAGTTAAAAACTTTGATTTCGAACCTTTATTGATTTTGGTACAAGTGGAGGAAGTGAAATTGGTGTTTGTTAGCAGAGGAGTAGGTATGAAACCCGCCAAACACTGCCATTTACAATCGTAGCAGTTAAGTGTCACGGCCAGCTGGAAATTGTGGACGTGATAGGTCTTTGCTGCCAGCGTCCAACTGAACATGCGAATAAAAGGAAACTAAGGTATCAAAGGCACAATATTTCAGACGGTGCCACGTATTTCTTGTAGATTGGTGAATTCGGTTAGTTATTATTGAAGTCACTAGGTACAAGGTTATGCATAATATGGTATAAGTGCACTATACGTGTATAAACGAATAAAATCCGAACCAATTTTTTTATTGTTTTTTAAAACCACTCAAATTGTTCAGGAATTTACGCTGAATTTTTTGAGACGTCACACAGCTCTGTATTTGCTACGAAGGCTTAAAAAAACAGTAATTAAAGTCGTGATTTTCCCCATTTAAAATCATAGTATTCTCTTCCACGGCTATTTGATGATTAAACCAACATCTGACTTTGGAGCAGTACCAACATGACAGCTAGTAACACACTGCAGTTACACAATTTAGAATGAAAGCTTTCGTTTTGTGTAATTTACGGTCTGAAAAACAATAGGAACTTCCTCAATTATAAGTTACATTAAGCTAAGAGCGCTGGGGTTACACAAATACGAACGGAAGCTTAATTTTATGTAATACATGGAGAAAAACCTTGTTGTAGTATTGTATGTAATAACTCACATTTCCTTCGTGTTTTAATGAAGTAGAATAAGGAAACTTTTCAAATATTAATTCGTGATCAATTAACATTAAACTGTCCCCTGCCTTGGGTTAGTTGGTAGCACGCTTGCCTTCCACTCCGGCGGCCCGGGTTCGATCCAGCAGTGAAAACCCTCTTTTCCGGGTTCGTGACTGGGTGCTTGTGTTGTCCTTAGGTTTAAATGTGAGGTAGGGGACTGGCTCACCCTGGAAATAAATTCCCCGAAAATATCCCCTTAAAGGATCTCCAGGAGACGTTTGCGCAATCCGGAAGGGCTACTACTACCACTATTAAACTAAGAGAAATTAGAATTGAAGCTTGATTTCATATAATAGTAGAAAAAGCATTGTTTAATTGCTGTTTTGCTTCATGTTTGATGAAGAGCTAACAGAGAAACATTTTTAATATTACTCAATTTCTTTCTTCACATTGTTGTTATTATTATTACTATTATTATTATTATTGTTGTTGTTGTTTTCTAAAATACTTGTCTTCAACATTGTCCTTTGATAAAAAAATAATAATAATCGTAATTTGGTATGAAACATTCTTCCATCCATTCATTTATCCATCCATCCATCAAACCATTTATCCATCCGTACATTCATTTATCCATTCAACCATAAATAAATATTTAAATCCATCCATCCAGTTACTAGTTAATAAATTATTTAATTCATTCAACCAGCCATCCACACAGTAATTAATTAATTCATACATCCTTTCATTAATTAACTTATCCATCCATTAATTATTTCCTTCAATCACCCATCAGTCCACTCGTCCATCCATTATTAAATCATTCATTCATCCATAAATATATCCAACAATCCATCTATCTATTCATCCATTCAATAAATAATTAATTACTTCATCCAGCTATTCATCCATCTAACCCACCATCCATCCATAGAATGATGGATGGATGAATCTATGGGTGTATTGTTGAATTAATTAATGAAACGGATGAGGGGATGGATAAATGAATGCATTAATTAATTAATCAATCAATTAATTAATGGGTGGATACATTTATCATTAGACTAATTAATTAGTTAATGGATAGATGAATGTTTGGATCGATGGGTGGATGAATTTGACATGAATTATTTATATAATGAATTAATTAATGGATGGATGAATGTTTGGTTATATGGATGGTTGGCTAGATTGATGGATGAATGGCTGGTTGGATGGTTCATTCATTCATCCATCAAATCCGTCTATTAATTAAATTTTGCATTAATCTATTCATCTATCCATTGATTAGTTCATTGATTAACCAATCCATCCATTAATTGAACAATTAATTCATCCAACCCATCTATCCACTCATGCATCCATCAATAAATTCATTCATTGATCCAACCAACCATTAATCATTCCATTCATTCATTAATTTATTTATTAATTAGCCCAACTACCCATTCATCCATCCATTATTAATTCATTCATTCATCCATAAGTATATCCAACCATCTATTCATCCATTCATCCGAATTTAATTATTTATTTCAACCACCTAACCCACCATTCATCAAATTCTTTATGGATATATAAAAAAATGGATGGACGGTTGAATTAATTAACTAATTGGATGAATGGATGGATAAATGTATGCATTAATTGATTCATCAATGGATGGGTGGATGAATTAATTAATTATGTATCTAATTAATTAATTAACGGATGGATGAAGGGTGGATCGCTTGTGAAAGAATTAGCTAAGTAATGGATCGATGAATGTTTTCTGTAATTAGTGGACAGATCAATTAATAATTAATGGATGGTTGGTTGGTTAGATAACTGGATTGACTGATGGACGAATGGATGGTAGGATGAATGAAAAATGAATGGATGTATAAATGGATGGATTGATACATGGATGAATGAATTAATGGGTGGGCGGATAATAGTTTTCATTAACTTCATAATTATAATTGTTATAAATAAATATTAAACGTATAAATAATATAACAGTAAAAATCTGGTTGGACATGTAATACAGTCATGTTTTCTATATTAGTCGATCGTCCTGAACGCGAATTTGACAATAAAAATATTCCGATTAAAATTAATGTTAAGGATTTTTCTGAGTAAGAATATTAACAATATAAGAAATATAAATTATATGGCAATAAAAATTTTATTGTACATGATATACATGTTTTTGCATATATTTCACCACTTCAGAACGCATATATGACAATAATAATAATATGTTCCTTCCGCACTTCGAGAAAATTCCGATTTTCCATTAATACCACACATTTTTCGCAGAAAAAGTAGGAATGTTTCGAACAAAAATCAATTACATGGAGGCAAAATTTTTTCCCCATATGAGTTATATGTTTTATCGATAAATCGACCCTTCTAAACACGAATATAACAATAATAACCAGTTCCATCCGCACATCGAGAAAATTCCGATTTTCCCTTACCGTCACACAGTTTACGCAAGGAAAGTAAGAATGTTTCAAACAAAAATTAATTACATGGTGGCAAAATTTTTTTCCGACCTAAATTACATGTGTTATCTATAATTCGACCCTTCTGAACACGAATATAACAATAATAATAACCACTTCCTTCCGCCCTTTGAGAAAATACCGATTTTCCAATACCGTCACACAGTTTACGCAAGAAACGTATGAATGTCTGAAACAAAAATTAATTACATTGAGGGAAAATTTTTTTCCCACTTGATTTACATGTGTTATCTATAATTCGACCCTCCAGAACACGAATATAACAATAATAATAACCTGTTCCTTCCGTCCTTTGAGAAAAAACCGATTTTCCATTACCGTCACACAGTTTACACAAGAAAAGTAGGACCGTTTCAAAACAAAAATTCATTACATGGAGGGGAAATTTTTTTCCGACCTAAATTACATGTGTTATCTATAATTCGACCCTTCTGAACACGAATATAACAATAATAATAACCAGTTCCTTCCGCACTTTGAGAAAATAAAGATTTTCCATTAGTGTCACACGGTTTACGCAGAAGAAGTATGACCATTTCAAAACAAAAATTTATTACATGGAGGAATTTTTTTTCCGTCATGGGTTATGTGTTATCTATAAATCGACCCTTCTGAACACGAATATAACAATAATAATAACCAGTTCCTACCGCACTCCGAGAAAATTCCCATTTTCCATTAGTGTGACAGAGTTTACGCGTAAACTCTGTCACACTAATGGAAAATGGGAATTTTCTCGGAGTGCGGTAGGAACTGGTTATTATTATTGTTATATTCGTGTTCAGAAGGGTCGATTTATAGATAACACATATAACCCATGACGGAAAAAAAATCCTCCATGTAACGAATTTTTGTTTTGAAATGGTCCTACTTCTTCTGCGTAAACTGTGTGACACTAACGGAAAATCGGTATTTTCTCGAAGTGCGGAAGGAACTGGTTATTATTATTGTTATATTCGTGTTCAGAAGGGTCGAATTATAGATAACACATGTAACTTAGGTCGGAAAATAATTTTCCCTCCATGTAATGAATTTTTATTTAAATCGTCCATACTCTTTCTGCGTTAACTATGTGACACTAATGGAAAATCGGTATTTTCTCGAAGTGCGGATGGAACTGGTTATTATTATTGTTATATTCGTGTTCAGAAGGGTCGAATTATAGATAACACATGTAACTTAGGTCGGAAAACAATTTTCCCTCCATGTAATGAAATTTTATTTAAATCGTCCATACTCTTTCTGCGTTAACTATGTGACACTAATGGAAAATCGGTATTTTCTCGAAGTGCGGATGGAACTGGTTATTATTATTGTTATATTCGTGTTCAGAAGGGTCGAATTATAGATAACACATGTAATTTAGGTCGGAAAAAAATTTCCCCTCCATGTAATGAATTTTTGTTTTGAAACGGTCCTACTTTTCTTGTGTAAACTGTGTGACGGTAATGGAAAATCGGTTTTTTCTCAAAGGGCGGAAGGAACTGGTTATTATTATTGTTATATTCGTGTTCTGGAGGGTCGAGTTATAGATATCACATGTAAATCAAGTGGGAAAAAAATTTTCCCTCAATGTAATTAATTTTTGTTTCAAACATTCATACGTTTCTTGCGTATACTGGGTGACGGTATTGGAAAATCGGTATTTTCTCAAAGGGCGGAAGGAAGTGGCTATTATTATTGTTATATTCGTGTTCAGAAGGGTCGAGTTATTAGTATCACATGTATCATAGGTCAGAAAAAAGTTGCCTCCATGTAAGTTAAAACATTTTTGTTGGAATCGTCCGTACTCTAACTGCGAAAAATGTGTGACATTAATGGAAAATGGAATTTTCCCCTTAAAGGTCTTAAAATAGTTGGCCTTTAATGTATACGATGTTAAATTGCAGACTACATACTTATATGTCCGCAGAAATTATTCATGCCGTTGATATTAATGCAGGAGGTGGAGAAAAGACATTCAAGTGTGATATCTGTCAGAGATCATTCACCGGATTTATTCCTTTCCTTTTGATTTCCCATTACGCTCGTACGAGCGTCACGGTATTCAGCTCTAGTTAATTTTAATATTCATATAAGTAAGGTAAATGTAATACAACATTAATTTGGTATGTGTACAAAAAAGAAAGTACGTAGGCCTAGCTATAAAAATGTTGAAAATACAAGTCTCACTCATATTGAAGAGTGCACGTTTTTAATATCCTGTATGTAACGAAGGGAATCCTACAGGAAACGTGACATGTACTAATAAATCCACTAAATACAACTCAACAGAACAAGTGTCCGAGTTTTATTTGGAGAGTTCTACTACAGTTTAATGAAACAGGCCCCTGGAGAGAAGACATTCAAGTGTGGTATGTGTTAGAAATCATTCACCGGATTTATTGCTTTCCTTTTGATTTGTAATTACGCTCGTATGAGTGTCACAGCATTCAGCTCTATTTACTTTTAATATGCACGTGTGTAAGGTAAATGTAATACAACATTAATAGGGTATGTTTACAAAAAAAAGTACGTAGGTATAAAAATGTTGAAAATACAAGTTTCACTCATACTTAAGACATCACATTTTTAATATTCTGTATGTAACGAAGGGAATCCTACAGGAAACGTGACATGTACTAATAAATCCACTAAATACAACTCAACAATTACAAGTAAATACAATACAAAAATTACATGTACTAGTAAATCCACTAAATACAACTCAAAGGAACAAGTGTCAGAGATTTATTTGGAGGGTTGGTATTTGTCGTATCAACTGGGCCGTTACAGAAAGCATCATGGCTGACAAAACACATTTTATTGTAAAAATCTTGCAGTAATTACTCTTTATTTTCATCTAAGAAGCAATTATAATGCCATGTGACATGTGAAAAAATTCAGCGTAAATTCCTGAACAATTTGAGTGGTTTAAAAAAATTAAAAAAAGATTGGTTCGGATTTTATTCGTTTATACACGTATAGTGCACTTATTCATCCCATTCCAGTGAATGAACACCGCGTTGTGAAAAACGGTTGGGGTGTGGTGCAGAATGGAACGTTTACTGAAGTCTGAGGATATTAAGATTGAAATTAAGGAAGAGATTTCTCCAACACAACCAAAATGTGAACCTGTGCCTATTGTATTTGACACGATACAGTCAAACGAAATCAAAAGAGAGAATACAGATTTCATAACATGCAGCTCCATTCACAAGTTAACGCAAGTTTCAGGAATTTCTGGAAGGAATAATGAAAAAGAGGATCAGCTAATCCGATCACACTCACCTGCTGCATGTACAAGCATATCCACTGCTAGAAACATTAAATACCGTACTCAGACTCCAGACAAACATTTCACATGTGATATTTGTAAAAATAAGTTTGCCCGAAGAGACCGTCTCAAATTACATCAGCTCATTCACACTGGACAGGAACCATTTTCCTGTGATGTCTGTAGCAAGAAATTTACACAAAGACAGCATCTCAAATCACATATGCTCACTCACACTGGTGAAAAACCATTTTCATGTGATGTGTGTAGCAAGAAATTTTCCCTTAGAGGGAATCTCAATCAACATATGCTCACTCACACTGGACAGAAAGAATTTTCGTGTGATATCTGTAACAATAAATTTACCCGGAGAGGGAGTCTCAAATTACATTTATTCTCTCACACTGGACAGAAAGAATTTTCCTGTGAAGTCTGTAACAAATTTTTCCATAGAGGGAATCTCAACAAACATCTGCTCATTCACACTGGACAGAAACCATTTTCATGTGATGTCTGTAGCAAGAAATTTTTCCATAAAGGGAGTCTCAGTGGACATATGCTCACTCACACTGGACAGAAAGAATTTTTGTGTGATGTCTGTAGCAAGAAATTTTCCCATAGAGGGAGTCTCTATCAACATATGCTCACTCACACGGGACAGAAAGAATTTTCGTGTGATGTCTGTAGCAAGAAATTTTCCCATAGTTGGAGTCTCAATCAACATATGCTCACTCACACTGGACAGAAAGCATTTTCGTGTGATGTCTGTAACAAGAAATTTGCCCGGAAATGGGATCTCAACACACATGTACTCACTCACACTGGACAGAAAGCATTTTCATGTGATGTCTGTAACAAGAAATTTACCCGGAGAGCGGGTCTCACATTACATCTGCTCACTCACACTGGACAGAAAGAATTTTCGTGTGATGTCTGTAACAAGAAATTTTTCCATAGAAAGAATCTCAACGGACATCTGCTCACTCACACTGGACAGAAACCATTTTCATGTGATGTCTGTAGCAAGAAATTTACCTGGAGAGGGCATCTCAACACACATCTGCTCACCCACAGTGGACAGAAACCATTTTCCTGTGATATCTGTACAACCAAGTTTGCTCGAAAGGGAGATCTCAAAAGACATCTTCTTGCTCATGAGAGGAAGAACTTTCCTTAATCTACACTGACCCTTTGTTTTGCATGCAGCTGTTACAACTGAATGCTCACACTGGCAAAGTGCCCTCATGTAGATGTAGATGTAGATGTAGATATCTCGTCCTGTAGATCCTGTGTTAAGCGGGACTCATAGAATACATCAGATCAAAATTTACATGCATGTTATAACTTAACAATAATTTACATAAACTGAAGCTGCTAAATTTATCCAAATTGGAAATATTCCTCCAAATTGTAGAAGGTGTGAGTTATTAAACATTTATTTAAGACATGTTTTGAAAGGTTTGCTATTTCTTTGAATACATAATAATTTAATGTTTGGAAGCTAACAAGCTTCTGTATTGCAGAATAATAAGCACCCTTCTGAAAGAGTTTTAACTAATTAGATGGTCTGTGTAGATCTTTCTAATAAAACGGAAATTCGAGTTATTTGTCTAACAGAACACCACTGTGCAGAAACAGATCTGGAACAATTAAAAGTTGATAACTTTTCACTATGTTCAAAATTTTGTAGACGTTCCATAAAATGTGGAGGTGTGAGTATATTTATCTGTCAGAACTTGAATATTTATTAGAAAAATGTTACGACTGAACTGAAGAACGGCAGACTGTTAACTGAAAGACACATACATAGATACTAACGGTCTGCCGCTAACTACCGCCATTACAAAAGCTTGGCATGTGACTACACCTAGTCCTTAAAAACAGTGTTGCCAATAGCAACAACAAAATACATACATACATACATAGAGAAAGCAAAATTGAAGTTCATAATATTAACACTTCCCCTTGAACTTGCAATTGGGTCACTCTCTCCATGCCAAGAAAGGTTCTCAACAGTTCAAAGCGTTTTTTAGGTAAAGCTTTGGTGAAAATGTCTGCTAGCTGTTCTGCAATACATCATTCAATAAAACGTTCAGGTGCTTTTAATTCTTTTCTATTCCTCAACTGTCGATCATTTTGAATTTCTTCAGGAATTTCATCTGGATCAAACTCAGTTCCAGTACAGTCAGGATGAATATCATGAATGTTAGGCTGTTCTGGCTCAATTGCAACAATGGCCTTGTTGATGCAGATTCAGGAGAGAATACTACCTCTCTGGTACGTTCTATCTTTCTTGTACCCTTGAACCATACCCGATAGCCATCAACTTCATCTAAATATCCAACGAGGACTCCTTTCCGACCTCTCGGATCTCATTTTTTCTGCTTCTGTTTAGGAGTATGAACAAAACAGTCTGTGCCAATGATTCGAAGATGGTCAAATCTTGGAGTTTTACCACAAAAATCTTCATAGGGCGATTTTCCTTCAACTGTTGATGTTCCAGTATGGTTCAGAATGTGTACTACAGCATTGACTATTTCAGCCCACAAAGATTTCGGTAAATCTTTTGCAATCATGGTTGATCGAGCTAAATCAGCAAGAGTCCTATTATTTCGTTCAGCAGATCCATTTTGTTGGGGTGTATAGGGTGTACTTAGGGTTGCCACCTTTTGGTAAGGCTAAGGAGGGACACTTATCGAATATATGCATATCACCGATCTTCATACCTAAATTTGTACATGGAACAATTTATTAATAAATCGTTAATAATTCGTATTAATTATTTATTCGTTACAAAGCCAAAACTGAATAGGCCTAGGCTATGTAACAGTAACACTAACATTAGAAAAGAAAAGGCTAGCAAAATAATAATAAAAATATATAATGCGTCCCTCTTATGCATAATTTGGGACACTGAAAATGTTCTTAAAATACTGGATGTCCCGCCAAATTCGGGACAGGTGGCAACGCTAGGTGTACTGTATCGAAATTCTGCTCCCATTTTCTGCAACAAACCTTTGAAAACTTTATCATATTCTAATCCACCATCACTGAGAACCGCCTTGATTGGCTTCTGCATTTGATTTTGGAAAAAGGCACAAAATTCTTCAAATTTAGTTACGGCTTCTGATTAATGCTTAATAAAGTACACTTTCCTATACTTAGAATAATCATCAGTAAAACATACAAAATAATTAGAACCACCCATTGATTGTTCTTCCATAGGCCCACAGAGATCAGTGTGTATAAGATCACCAAGAGCCTTTGCACGTTGTTGACAACTTTTAAATGGTAATCTATGCTGCTTACCAAGCACACATGCTTCACAAAACTCGTTATCATTATTCACTTCTATGCCTTGAGAATGAAGAAACTTTTTCACATGTTGCTTGTTTAAATGACTAAGTCTTTCATGCCAGAGTTGAAGAGAGTTTACTTCATTCAGTTGAGCTTCAGAAGAGGACACCGTAACAATGTTTCCTGCATTGTTTACCTCAGGAACTATTACCTTGCATAGTAATCTGAACAAGTTACCTTGTCGTATTCCCACAGCAACAACACCTTTTGGCTTTACAAATTCACATTTGTCATTGGACATGTTGAATCTTGACCCATGGTCTAGAGCTTGACTTACAGAGAATAAATTTCTTGAAGCACCTGGCACATACAGTACATTTTCCATTATACTGTCTTTCCAGCTACCATGAACCAGCATTTTTACACATATCTTGCCATGACCATACGCTTTCATTGTTGAGCAGTTTCCCACTCTCACTTCTAAAGGACACCTGTATTTTGTGAATCTTTGAAAGTAGTCACTTCTATTGGTCATATGTTGTGTGGCTCCTGTGTCAATGACCCATGTGTCATCACTATCAGCTACAAGGCACTCACTAATAAAAACTTCTTCTTCTTTAGTCTTTTTCTCCTGCACAGTATTTTTCTTTGCTGTACAATCCCTTTTTAATGTGGCCCCTTTTGCCACATCTGAAGCATTTATACTGCTTCCCTGCTTGTTTATAGGCTTGTCAAGTTTTGCTGCACCATTCTGAGCTTTTCCCAGACCACCTTTAGCTAGTAAAGCAGATAGTTCAGTTTCTCTAGAAGATTCTGACGATCTTCTCTGCTCTTCTGCAACCAACAGTTTTTTCAACTCCACTAGTGTCTGTTGCTCTTCAGATCTTGCACACAAAGCCATTTTCAGTGGCTCAAAATCACTAGACAAAGTTTCCAAAAGCTTACTCATTACGACAAAGTCGTTTGGTTTTATGTCTAAATCGGACATCCGTGATACTATATGTTCCAATTTCGCTATATGCATAGCCATTGTAGGTGTTGGATCTCGCATAAACGACGAAAATTGCAACTGGCATGCATATTGAGCTTGTTTATTTTTCTGTTCAAAGAGTTCATGCAGTTTCACCCATATTTCTCTAGAAGTTTTACACATAAATACGAGGTCACACATTCTGGGATCCAAAGTCCTTGAGAATATTCCTCGAGCCGCTCTATTACCTTTATTAAAACTAGCTAGTTCACTTTCGTACTTTTCACGAACATTCGCCGTCGCATCTGTAGGAACCGGTTCCGGTTTTACGATCTCACCAGAACACACCTCGTATGCATTTTCTTTCTCCATTAACAAACCTTCTGCCATCCATTTCCACCTTGCCCAGTTTTCTGAACCGAGGAGTTTATCTGTCGTAAATAATTTGGTGTAAACGGAGTCATCTCCATTACTTATCAACTGATATAAAATTAATATAAATAAATTGATATTAAGTAAATGTGGAAGATCATAACATCTGAACTAGTTACTCAATATTATTATAATTTATATGACAAGAATCAGAATAAATTAACAAATAATATTATATTAATATGAAATTAGTATCATCAATACATTAATAAATATTAATCATTTTATAGTAAGAAATAAAATATATCAGAACTCAATAGAAGCTAGCAGACGGAATACTAAGAAAGACACAATACTGCCCTAGTGAAATCTATAGCGACTCTGTTGGAGATTGGTGCCAGTCTTTGTTAAAATTTACTCTTCTATTCAGTCAGAAAGTGAAAGAAAGGAAGAAGTACTAGCTGAATAGGGACTTCACGAGAATGTGAACTGGGAATTGCAAGTTGTATAGAGGGTCCGAGAATGAGACAGTAATACGAAGAATCGCCTGAGGGGAGACGCAGAAAAGTATTACTCCCGAACGAAAGTGAACGCTGAAATGAGGAACCAATAGAATTTAAGTTTAGTATAAGAAACACAGAAATTAGCTATAAGAGTGTATATGATTGGTTTTATGAGATGATGGTAAAGAAATGGCAGTTGAAGGGAAGCTAGTATCACGGCTTTTACAAAAACTTACTTGTGTGTCGACGAGTGGAGAAGCAGGTCACGTTCCCTGCGGAGCTTCCACTAATAATACACACTTTGTCGTATTGGCATTGAGGCCAATCCGACAGTTTAGTTTTATATAACTTCATAAATTAGGTGAAGTATCTAATCTGTGCAAACATCATTTTGGAGTAAGAGCTTTATTATAGCGACTTACAGTAAAGCCAGTGACTTTATTAAGTAAGTACGACTGTGACGACTACGTCATATAAATAGAGGATTACGTAAACGTATCTCGTCATCACAAGGTAACATTTACGTCAGAGCTGTGATTGCCAGAACTAAACTCCCTTCAACATACATTAAGTAAAATTAATTATTTCATTTAATTAACATTCAACATTAATTAAATTTCATTGAATAATTTAATAAACTTGACAAGTACTTTAAGAACAGTTTATTATTTAAAATTATAAATATTAGAACCTCAATCACCCAATCATCCCCCGTAGAACTGAGAGAGCAACTTGTAGTATACGACTGAGCTAACCGAGGTATCCATCAGGCTGCAGAAGAAGAGTTTCGCAGTAAGTACAATATCGTGGAGGTGGACCACAACACCAGATTGCATCATACTTAATGGCGCCCAAATTCGTGAGGCCATTGATACGAGGAACCGTATCAAATTCCATAACTTCTTAGTTCATTAACCAAAAAACAGTTCATCAGTAGAACACGTTTCCTTTGGTTTAACACTCGTTACTTATCCAGCGCGTAGTAGGACACGATACTGGGCCCATAACCTGTTAGAACTTGAATATTTATTAGAAAAATGTTACGACTGAACTGAAGAAAGGCAAACTGTTAACTGAAAGATACATACATACAGTGGCGTATTCTCCATGAATGCAATGAATGCACTGCATGCGTTGTAGAATAAAGAAATTACTAACAGTCATTGATAATATAAAAATAGCACCGTTTAAATGGCAGAGGAATCAACAATAACGCATGAAAACCATCAATTCTGTTCCAAAGAAGTGTTTTCTAGGCCGAATAACAGATGGCGACGGCGCGCGAGTTTCTGCGCAAGATTGTGCGTGATGGCTTATTAGTTCTCCTAAATGCCTAGGCGAGGTGCTGAGGTATTCTCACCACTATTCTGCTACCATGACGTCATAACTCCAATCCGTGAAATACAGACACTTTGCATGCAACACGAGTCAGTGCATCTAAGGTACGAAGATTCTTTGTTGAGTGTACTTCAGTGAATTTTGCCGCTGAATATTCAAAGCAAGGGTGATTCTGCAAGTGATATTATATTAAGTGTATTTCATAAACCTTTCCACTCACGTTCATCCAGTGATAAGTTAAGAGTTAGTTAAGAAAGGGAGACCTACTCCCGATTTGAAAAAAAACTTATCGAGAACAAAGTGAAGAACTTCGTGCGTACCTATAACTCGGAATTTTATACTAAGGTAGTTTGGTTATGCGGCTCTGTAACTTTGTGTAAGCTGTTCTGCTGGCTGTGTTTGTTGCTCGGGGAGGATAAATCTCCTTGTATCAGTAAGGATCGGAGTTATTAGGATCTTAACAATTTGCCCACTACAATTCCAAGCCACGAAAATCAGAGTCTCACATCCATGCATGGATATCCTTCGGATTGTTTGGTAAAAGCAGGATTTTTTTTTTAATTCATATATTTAAAGTCGCTTTTTAACTGCCAGGGTCACAAGCGACCACAATAATTAATACATTTATATTGAACAAGTACTACAAGAAGTGAAGTATGAAGAAAAACATATATGAAACTTCAAATTTAGTAAGAAGAACAACATATTAAACATAAAACGACTGGAAGTAATTGAGCACCTATTGACAAACTATGAACTGATTTGGCATTATATGAATGATAAAAGCAGGATTGATTTACTCTTAAACGAACAAACCTGGGCAAGTGTTTTAAAACACAATAAAACTCTGAAACAGAACCGAAAAGTGTTAAAGAGACTGACAGCAGCCACATGCTTTTTAGGGTAACAAGAATTCGCATTTCGAGGGCATAATGAAAGTTCCGATTCCAACAATCGAGGGAATTATGTAGAGTTAATTCATTTGTTGGCTGAGTTTGATGACAAACTGCAAGCACACTTGACTACTGCCACTGTATTTACTGGATTATCTCCTCTGATACAAAATGATTTAATACAGAGTGTTCATGGTGTTATCTTAGCAGAGATAAAAAGTCAGATTAAAGCAGCAACATTTCTTGCTATTTTCCTAGATGAAACTTCCGACATCAACTGTTCACAGATGTCAACTATATTTAGATATGTTTATAAGGGACAAATCTTTGAAAGATTTGTAGGATTTAGCGACGTTAGTGCCGATAGATCAGCTGACTCCCTTGCTAAACTTGCAATAGAGCAACTTACACAGTTTGATTGCAAAGGAAAAGTGGTAGCACAGACCTATGATGGAGCAGCCGTCATGGCGGGACATTTAAATGGAGTACAGGCAAAGGTGAGGGAAGTAATTCCTCAGGCCATATCTGTACATTGTTACGCCCACAAACTGAATCTGTTGTTATCATAGGCAGTGTCGTGTATAAAATCTTGTACGGTGGTTTTTGCTAACCTTATTGGTTTTGTAACATTTTTTGGACATTCCTCGAGAAGAACGAACCTATTAGACAGGATAGTAAAGAAGAGATTTCCAAAACTTGCACCAACACGATGGAGTTTCTCAAGTCGCTTAGTACAGAAAGTTGCAGATCATAGAACCGAACTTGAAGAGCTTCATGGCCACATTTTGGAAAATCAAGACGATTGGGATACATTCGCCATAAATAAAGGACGTGGATTTCTAATGATGTTAAAGAGATTTCAAATTCAACTTTCTCTTGTGCCTATTTCAAGAAGTAAAGAACGAACCTATGACAGATGTTACATACAACAGTGATATATATGTATAGGCCTATATATATATATATATATATATATATATATATTTCATGTTGCATGCCTTACCAAAATTTTCAGGATACGCCACTGGCCTATATATATATATATATATATATATATATTTTTTTTTTTCATGTGGCATGCCTTACCAAAATTTTCAGGATACGCCACTGCATACATAGATACTAACGGTCTGCCGCTAACTACCGCCATTACAAAAGCTTGGCATGTGACTACACCAGTGATCTCAACATATAAACAGGATACACAACAGCTGTGCTTTGGAATTGCATTAATCGTGACGTTCACTTGTTGTTAAGTTGGCTACACCGTGCGTATTGGTGAAGTGTGCTTCGTATGGTAAACATATATTTATGAATGTGTTTTTGATATTTTTCATGACAAAATGGTCGAATATTGCGTGGTATATGGCTACACAGAGCTCCAGAGAAATAGAAGTGGACTTAAGTTTCACAAGTAGGTTATTTTTGTTTGGAACATTTGAGGATACTGGCCTAATCTGACTTAACCTCAATCGTAGATTAGCCACGAACGCTTGTCTTTTTCTTGCCTATTTGTACAGGTTTCCATTTTCTTGGCCTGATATTCCGAAGAAGTGGGTTCAAGCAATGCGCAGAGAATATTGGTCACCCACGCAGTTATTTTTTTCAGCATAGGTTTTGCCATTTTAGGTTAAGTTAGGTTAAGTTAGGTTAGGTTAGATTAGATTAGATGCAATCTTGTGACGATTTTTTTGAATATGGCAAAACCTGTGCTGAAAAAAAAATACTGCGTCACCCACAGCGTACAGTAAATTAAGCAGCAGACACTTTACACCTGATTGCTATCAGTCAAGGTCTGGTGCACTTGTAAAATTACTAAAAGATGCTGTACCATCAGTCTTAAATTTTCCTGGACACCTTCAAAAAATTATTGTTCCAAAAAGACAACTGGTTCGTAACAAAGCGTAAACAGGCCGACCATATGGGGGGTTACAACATCTGTGGGGTATAGAATACCCCCTAGGGAGAGGGGGGTTCGGGGGTCCTCCCCCGGAAAATTTAAAAAATTAAGATGCACAATAACGAGTTTTAAGCTTCCCACGCTTTATACTCGTATTAAGCAATTTATAAGCAGAATTAAAAAAATTGTACAATTTTCCTTTTTTTAATCAATGGGTGGGGTTCAAACCCCCCTCGGTACGCCTCTGGTTCGTCATGTGGTTAGTAGTAGGCCTACTTTAGGTACCAAGTAGGAATATAAATTATGCAATATGTCAGTCATGTAAACGTAGTATTCTTATGCATGTAGGCCTAAATTTTTCATGCTAGTTTTTAATTGCAGAAATAAGAGGAAGCAGATGTTTTTGTATAAGACCTCGCTGAAAATTATACGAAAATAGATAAACAGACGCAAACAGATGATCTCCCACCATCTCCTATCCAAACAGAATTGAGAAAGAACAAAAGGCTACAGACGATTGTCTGTCGCAAGAATAAGAAGATAAATAGCATGGCTAATTAAATTTCAGATTCGAAGAAAAGGAACTTCTAAGTAGGCCTACTGACTTAAAGTATTTTGAAATTTCATTTCAGTGGCTTCCCTTTACACTAATCTACAGGAATTATTAACAAAATAAATAAATAATGTGAATTGTATCCAGTACAGTAACGGTACAGTTGAAGGTCACGGTTTATGCATTTCCAAAGCACTTAGAACAGATTTTGTCTATTCTCTTTATGTATCGAAATCAAGCATAATATCGCAAAATGAAGGCCTATTGTGAAGTTATTTTAATATTTAAAATGCGAGTGTTTACAACTGTTTACCAATGTACATTCACGCCTGATCGAGATTAAAGAAATACTTTTACCAAACCATTACGATATGAAATTAGTTTTGTTATGTACTTAAAAAGCATCAAGTAGTTTATATTGGAGCGTTTCATTCATAAAAGTGTTTTAAAAACGCCAATACATCTTCATAATTCCCTTAATACACATGAGTTTGTTAGGAGGAGATACGGGATAGGAGTAGAGGTGTACATATTCTGATTTTAGCTTGCCTGCCCCTTTGAAATTCTGCAACCAGTCACAGCTTTTAACTTGCTTGACTTGAAAGCAAGCCAGATTACAACGATGATAAGAAATACTGTAGCCCAGTCAAATGTTACAAAAAAAAATGCGTGAACTTACATTAAATGGGGTATTAATGATTTTTGGAGGGGAGTTTAGGACTATTACTGGGATCACAAATCCCGATTTGCAACCCTCATAAACCTGTGCTAGCTGAATGGTGGTCGAATTAAACCGGTTTTTTCGGACTTTTTCCGGTTTTTCGACAGTATCTCCTAAACTATGCGTTTGTTGGAAAGAATCTTTCTTAGCTTTTTTAAAGTAAATTAAATTTTCTAAAATATGAGATCAAAATCGTTTTTTTAAGTTATATAGTTACCGAGATACGGCTTTTCAAAGATTAGCCTTTTTTTCCAAAAAGTTAAAATTTTAAGTTTTCTTCGTGTTTCGAACTGAATACTGGCAAAATGACATGTCCAACAGAGAAGTCAAGATGATAGAAGTTGTAGGCAATTTAATAAGCTTCAATTTGAGCTATAGCTGGCTCTTGTACCTCAGATAGTCTTGTCATAAATGACAAAAACCGAAAATATGAAAAAATGCATTTTTGGGTGAAAGTTTAATAACATCGTTTCCTCCACCTACACCTTAATTTTTTTGGTAACATGTTGGCGGATAATGTCTTATAACTGTGTATAGGAACTATTTGTGTGTATATGTGTCTATGGGAGATGAATTTTGCCAGAAAAAATATTTAAGCAGAATATTTCATAAAAATGTATTTATTTTTAAACCAACAGGCATATTTAAACCATGTGTGAGGTTCCTGGTATGGGATGGTATGGGACCTGGGAAGTCGAGGGTGGGGTGATGTCTTCATCCTCACTTGAAGAACTGTCATTCTGGGGTGTGGGCACATTGCATTTCAGCCCAGTTTTGCAGCAGCTGCAGCCCCCAGCGCAGCCCATCTCGCACTTGCACGAGATCAGTTGCAGAAGGGTTTGAGGGGCTGGTTCAACTTCCATTGCAATTGGAGTAAGCGCAACTCGTCCAACTTCCACCCCAATCCGTGAGTTTTTTCCACCCCAATCCGTGAGTTTTTTCCACCCCAACCACTTTTGTACCTGCGAAAAAGTAGAATGAAAATTAGTTATTCTATAATACTTCAAAGCATACACATGGTGTACAATGAGAGTGTATAAGTGAACAACGAAATGTAAGAACATAATGATAGGAAAATGTACATAGACATACCTGGTGATACATACAATAAGCATGATATTTTGCAGCATCTGTGGTTGGTGACAAACGGGTGAGGGTGACAAACGGGTGAGGTTGACTTTGGCTGTCAGGTCGTTGAGGGTGGTGTCAGTCGCTCCTTCATAAACTGCAACGAGATACTTCTCCCCAGCTGCAGCTATTTCATCGTGACTCACATCTGGGTGGAGGAAGACTTCTGCTTGCCTGAATAGTGCTGGGTTCTTGAGGAAGGTTTGACAAATTTGGTTTTCCCCCGCCAGAAAGGGGCAGGGGTCGTGTCGCACCCGCTAAATGCGTGAAAAATCATAATTACCCCAGGAGACTAATCAGAGGTTCCGGTGGTGAACGATGTAGATGAATATTGGACGTCTGGTTCCCCTCTTCTGGAAGTACATGTATTTTTTGGAACTCAAACCAACTAATAACACAAGCAGGTCCACATCTTCCACAATGATTACAACCTTCTCAGAAGAGTCAGCTTTGGTGATGGCAGCTCTAACAATGCCAGCGTCAGCGTCCTCTTCTGTCACCTCAACACCGTGCTGCTCAAATCCAGTTTTCAGTAGCTCTATCAGCCTATGCTTATTAGTGTCGTCGATAAGAACTTCTCTTGTGTGATGTTAATGGTAGTTGAAGCTTATAGGACAATGCTACTGCAGTTGAGGGCGGAGTTTCGTTTGAGACGTTCGGCGCTTTTGGTACTTTTTTGAGAGGCGTCCTCCGGGTATCCATCGAAGACAATGGGTTACATCTGTCCCAAAATTGTTTTTCACAAAATGAATGTAGCCGTCAATGATGGTATTCACTGATGCGTTTTGATGCCACACACATTTGTGGAGAAAGTAGCCACCATCGAGCACGATGTGGGTATTGGCGTCTCGGGAGATGTTGGTAGTGAGGGATGTGAAACACGAATATAGAGCTGCCTTAGTTCGCTTCCTCACTCCAGCATAGTTGTAAAGAGACATTGGGTAAGGGGCAATTCATACTTGCAGTGGGCTTTTAACTCTGTTTCGGATTTTTATGGTAATGCTAACTCGCTGAAATATTGTGAGAGGGTCATTAGTGACTTGTATGGAATTATTGACGCTTGCCAAGGTAACAACTTGCATCGAAGGTAACAATTTTGTCTTTACGTTTGAATCCAACTTTCCCAAATGTCTGGTTTTCTATGTTAACCACGCCTTCTGTTCCCAGTTCCTTGACAATTTGACAATTGACTTCATAGCCTCCAACAATCCCACTGCTAATAAAAACTATTTTGTCAGTAACGGGGAACTGAATTCGTGCAAGTGCAAGATGGGCTGCGCTGGGAGCTGCAGCTGCCGCAAAACTGGGCTGATATTCTCAGTTTTGTGCACTTTCTGCAAAGGAAAAATTCTCCCGCAATGTGCCCACACCCCAGAATGACAATTCTTCAAGTGAGGATGAAAACATCACCCACCCTCGACTTCCCAGGTCCCATACCATCCCATACCAGGAACCTCACACATGGTTTAAATATGCTTGTTGGTTTAAAAGTAAATACATTTTTATGAAATATTCTGCTTAAATTTTTTTCTGGCAAAATCCATCTCCCATAGACACATATACACACAAATAGTTTCTATATACAGTTATAAGACATTATCTGCCGACATGTTACCAAAAAATTAAGGTGTTGGTGGAGGAAACGATGTTATTCAACTTTCACCCAAAAAAGCATTTTTTCATATTTTCTGTTTTTGTCATTTATGACAAGACTATCTGAGCTACAAGAACCTGTTATAGCTCAAATTAAAGCTCATTAAATTGCCTACAACTTATATTCTCTTAACCTTTCTGTGGGACGTGTTATTTTGCCGGTATTCAGTTCGAAACACGAAGAAAACTTAAAATATTAACTTTTTGGAAAAAAAGGCCAATCTTTGAAAAGCCGTATCTCGGTAACTATATAACTTACAAAAACGATTTTGATCTCATATTTTAGAAAATTTAATTTACTTTAAAAATGCCAAGAAAGATTCTTTCCAACAAACGCATAGTTTAGGAGATACTGTCGAAAAACCGGAAAAAGTCCGAAAAAACCGGTTTATTTCGACCGCCATTCAGCGAGCACAGGTTTCTGAGGGTTGCAAATCTGGATTTGTGATCCCAGTAATGGTCCTAAACTCCCTTCCAAAAATCATTAATACTCCATTTAATGTAAGTTCCGATGTAACATTTGACTGGGCTACTGTCGCTATGAGTCATAAGCTCTTCATAACTTGGTGGGTTGCTCAGGACCTAAGGAAACTGCAAGGCCTGGCGGAAAGAATTTGAAACTGGGTATAGCAGTGCACTGGTAAGTCGTGCAGTTACGTAGTTGAGGAACTTCAGATGTATTTAGAGAATTTTACCCTGAAGGAAGCCGAGGAGAAACTAAAATGTGGACAGTTTTAATTAATTATCAATGAACAAAAGTACTAGTCCGGCATGGGAAAAATTTTCAAACATTTTCGAGAAAACATCATAAAATCATTAATAACAATAACAAAAATCCCTTTAGGCAAGCCTACAAGCTGAGGTAGATGTCGAAGTGCTTTTGTTTTAATTTACTGTCGCTGCGTAGCACTCTTCTTCTTTAGCCTTGGCATGACAAACCCGCAATAATAACTGCAAAATAGAGGAAAGAGAACTTTTTAAAACATTCAAATCTCGCCTTATATGAAAACTATCAAGAAACTAGTTATTGGTTTGTAGAGTACTCATCAAGAGCTTTTCAACGATACCCCACAAGACGTAGTTTCGAAAATTTCGAATTTCCATCCCCATACCCCCACCCCCACTCGTACTCCCAAAACCCCCGAATCGTTGGTGTCACTGTGAACTCCATAAGGAGTACTCTAATTTATTCAATCAAAGTTTCCCTCTATACTTCATAGGGGCCGAGATATTAATTTTTTTAAAATTTCAACCCCCTCCCCCGACCACCCCCTTAGGCCAATTTTGCACATTAACGAACTTGTCTGAAGTATTGGGCCTAGAAATAAGATAATAAAATTTGATTCAAATATCTTGAAAATTACGGCCGCTAGCGTGTAAAGATATATATGCATATATATAAATATATATATATATATATATATATACATATACATATACTGTATATAAATATAAATATCACAATTTTTTTAACAGGCGGTGGTTTCGTACTTAGGGAGGCATGAAACGTAACGATATGAACGAATTTTTTGAAAGTCATTAGGTAGATTTTTCTTCGAAATCTACCTAATAATAAAAATAAAAATTGTGTTAAGACGCTAAAACGATTTTTAATACTTTATCCACCTTTTATTTATCTGCATGGTGAATTTCTTCTACCAGCATGTAGAAAAGCAAGAAAGTATTACCTACACTCAGCAACTACAGTTGTTTTGCTGATAGGAATGTCGCAAGCTTATTCTGACTTGCCTAGGCTGGGTTTGACCTGACCCATCGGGCTTAAAGAAACCTGCCTGCTTCCTAGCGATGACGCTGGCAACTTGCTTGCCTGGCGTTCAAGCGGGTTTGGGCAAGCTAAAATCGAGATTTGTACACCTCTGGATAGGAGCTAAATTATACGCTCACTTTCATGGCGGACCGCGAACTCTGCAGTAACGATTTTTCATCATGCAGTGCTACCTCCAGTATGTAATAGAGCTCAATGGACTACACCTAGTCCTTAAAAACAGTGTTGCCAATAGCAACAACAAAATACATACATACATAGAGAAAGCAAAATTGAAGTTCATAATATTAACATTATCAAAATAAACTTACAATTCAGTGATATAGACACAAGTTCCTTCTGTAAAGAACAGGTTTTTGAATGTTGTTCAGCCATATTGGATTTTGACAATGATACATTTGTAATACTAACCATTTACAGGGCACCATCAGGTAATTTTAATTATTTTGTAAATCAGTTAGAAAAGGTTCTTGATTCACTGTATAGTACTAACGTAAATATTATACTGTGTGGGGACTTTAATGTAGATTTCTCAACTGATAGTGAGAAGATGATCAGACTGATATCTTTATTGGGTAGATATAATCTACACTTCATAGTAAACTTTCCAACTAGAATTCAGAACAACTCCCATACAACAATAGATAATATATTCATAGATATAGAAAAACTTCTTAATTTTGAAATACTTCCAAAATTAAATGGATTATCAGATCATGATGCAAAAATGTTAGGGCTGAACAATAATAAAGTAAATTCGAACAGTAAACATGCTCATAGTAATATGACTGGAGTAATGAATGACGATTCAATTTTAAATTTCAAACAGGATCTTGCGAATGAAAACTGGGAATCTAAGTGAATTCGTTAACATAGTGTCACCAAATTTTCCAAGAAAGAAAACTACTATATTACCTAACTAGCTTAAAAGACCCGGCATCCCCCGGGTTTTTTATGTTGTAATTGGAAATTAACTTATGAAGGATTTTCGATTTTTAAATCCTAGGTCCTTGTAGGTAATTATAATTTGAAATAGGAAGAACGACTTATTACACTCAAACTATTCCCTCAGAAAACGCTTGATATAGTTTTTTTTGACTGATAGAAGATGTAAAATTTTGCATCCCATCGCTTGTACAGTGCACAGCGAGCCTGGTAGAGGTTCAAATAAGAAGAAACAGAAATTCCTGTAACATAAAATTGTAATATCGACCCCCTGAAACACCATCGCGGACCCTACTTTGGGAATCACTGGTCTATAGTAACAACTCATTCGCGTCATCTGTTTCTATTGTTTAGTGATATCTTCTTATGTGGCATTGAGTGTAAACAATTATAATATCCAGTGACATAGCGGCGATGAGTTATGGAAAATAAGCAAGTCCTACAAACCCGCCGTTTGCCTTTGCGAACGAGGAAACCATGAAAAACCCAAGTCAATTTGGGCGGCCACAAGGTTTGATTTGAACTCAGGACCTCTTCCCTGTTAGCCCATATCACCTCGCTGTAATTGGTTTTGGTGTGTTCATTACGACTGAGCTAAATTGACTGCATTTCATAACAATACCTAGATTACTATTTTCTTGTTACTATGGACAACAAAATGTCATTCATATTTTAATTGACATGGCGTATGTTCTGAAATTCGCATTTAAGCCGTACTTATTTCTTTTTATCTTGATATCTATTAAATGTATAAAGAAATGTGTTAAACAAAAAATGTTCATTTTAATTTTCTCTACAACTTAACTGTGGTAGGTTTTCGTGTATCGCCTACTGTAATGGATATAATCTAGAAAAATTGAAAATGGATACGAGAAAAGTACCCCTTAAGTCATTTTTGCAGAAATACAGATATAGCCATTTTATTAGTTAGGCTATATATAAGAGTTTCCACATTTAAATTTTTATTAAAATCGTTAAAACCATTTTTTCAAAAATCAAAATTTAAAAAAAAGTTTTCATGAAAAGTCCCCTTAATATTTCAGTTGTAAAACTAAATTTCTGGGCGGTTCGACAAAATTTCGAAAAAGTCATTAATTCAAAAAATGAAGTAAATACAATGAACCGTTTACCCGCTGTGCTTGTCCACAGACAGATGGACAGACGGACAGACGTCATTCCAAAAATATTTTTTTCGGTTTCTAGGCTTCATGAAACGTGCTCTCCCGGTGTTATCTCGACTTCGATTTTTTGTCACGATCACAATACTTTCTCTATACTACATATATGCGAGAAAGTAAAAGTAGGCATTTTTCACAAGTAATTAATAAATCAAATAATAAAGTTACGACTCTATGGAATATAATAAAAAACGATACTGGGAAAACAAAGGGAAATAATGATTGTACATCATTAATATACCAAGACATAAAACTAGATAATTTATCAGATATTACAAATGCTTTTAATAGTCACTTTATAAATATTGCAGAGAAATGTATTCCTTTAAATAATATTAACATTAAGGCAGTAGACCTACTAACAAAATCTACAGTTTGGAACCATAGATTTCAATTGAACCTGACTTCCCACATAGAAATTGAAAATATAATCAAGTCTCTCAAAAGTAAAAGCTTGTCTGGATGGGATGAGATAAGTAATAAGTTATTAAAAAGCTGCTCATCGGAACTCAGTAAACCTCTTAGTCACATATGCAATTGTTCATTAGAAAATGGAATATTTCCAGAAAGACTGAAGCATGCTATTGTTAAGCCCCTCTTTTAAAAAGGTGACAAAAATCTACCATCAAATTATAGACCTATATCGCTCTTAACCTCATTTTCAAAAGTTTTTGAAAAGTCATGTCAGTCGGTCAAATAAAAAACGTCGGGACTCGTATGCAGTTAAAATTAAAGTTTTAACGCATTAGTTCACAAGTTTCCTATAAAAACATAAAATACAGGCCATTCTCGGAACATATGAGGCCATGCGACAGGAGGGAAAAAATGAAGAACTAGGGGAAAAAATTGAACAACGCCAAAAGCGCAACACACGATATTCAACTTAATGTATTGTCATAATTCATTTTGCTTTGTGTCATCGCCACATACAAATGCTAAAGTGAGAGAAAGTGTAGTTAGGGCTGTAATTGGCCTGCATTTTTCGGCCTCTGAAGCAGCGAGAACGTTCCATATTTATGAAAGAGCAGCTCAGTGGTGCGAACTTTACTATAATGCGACCGGAAGTTTTCACAGGGATCTGGCCGGCCGCGTATTTCGATGCTAGATGGTTGCAAAAGTTGAACGTAAGTTATTGATTTTGCACTACAAATACCGGTGTTATAAAATAACATCTTTAAAAAATGCTCCTTGAATAATCATATTCCTTGCGAATTTATCAATTATTAATATTATAAGAATTTGCAACCAAGAATATGGCGGGTTTGAGGCATATAGCCACAGCCTTCTATACATGTTTGTTTTGGAACAAAACTGACTAAATAATCAAGAAAATACATGGATAGACAAGAGGCATCTGTGAACCTAACCTTAAGTCTTCCTGTACATGCGCATATGCTCGTTCGTGATACTTTATAAAATAACGCCCGACGTTTTTTATTTGACCGACTGTACAAACGCATAATACACTATCTTAATTTGAATGACATTCTTACTTCATCTCAGTTTGGATTTAGAAGTGGCATGTCCACTGAGAATGCTACATTTAAACTTACTACAGAAATACTGGAAGCGTTAGATAAAAAGAAATATGCTCTGGGAATTTTCTGCGACTTAGCTAAAGCGTTTGACTGTATAAATAATGAAATATTACTTCAAAAATTGGATCATTATGGGTTCGATAATTTAACACTTAAGTGGTTCAAATCATATCTTTCTGATAGAACTCAAAAGGTAATAATAAATGGAAATGAATCTAACTTAGGGGTTGTTAAGAATGGGGTACCTCAGGGATCAATACTAGGACCTTTGCTCTTTTTAATTTTCATTAATGACTTGCCCTATAACTTAAGTGACGATGATACTAGTGTACTTGTAACAGGAACGTCACAAGAACATTTATCAAGAATAGCTACAAAGGCTTTTCACGAGTTAAACACATGGTTTCTAGCTAATAAAATGACACTTAATATTGATAAGACCCATTTAATACAATTTAGGACAAAAAACAGATGTATCTCAAATCTTGAAATTAATTATGGAACACAAATCGTACAAGAAATTAGCAATGTAAAATTTTTAGGACTGCAAATTGACCAAAATCTTGACTGGAAATCACATATAGAAATGATAAGTCCAAAACTGAGTTCAGCGTGCTTTGCTTTAAGAATTTTGATTAATTTATTAAAATAGGATGCATTACTTATGGTATATTTTGCATATTTTCACTCGGTAATGAGGTACGGGATCATATTCTGGGGCAACTCGTCCCATAGGGAGAAAATATTTAGATTACAAAAGCGGGCAATAAGAATAATATGTGGAAAGAAAAAATGGAATCTTGTAAACCGCTATTTGAAAAATTAAAAGTCCTCACTCTTACAGGGGAGTATATATACTCTGTTATGTGTTATGTAGTGAAGAATATTGATAAATTTCAAACTAATTTTAGTGTACACGGACGTACTACCAGAAACATGAATGATCTACACAGACCAAATAACTCGTTGAAACTCTTTCAGAAGGGCGCTTATTATTCTGCAGTACATATACAGTAGTATTATTTCTGTCTGACACTGCTCAGAAAGATGCGCCGTAGACAGACGAGTCCACTATAGAAAAATTGTCATGTTAAGGGGTGGTTGTTTATTAGTACACAGGTCTCGGAAGAAGGAACATCTCTTGTTGCGGTGCCTAACAGACAGTGCTTCAGGTGAGTGCAGTTGTGCGCAAGACTTTTGCAACATGCCTCCGATTCATAGTAAACTGGGAGGGAGTAAAGTTATTCATTCGCAGACAAGAGAAGTAGTATATAATGTATATAAATATTTTCGGGATGTGAGGGGTCAGCGTGCATCTGTATATAAAAGGGTTTCAACAGCTACAGGTGTATCCATTAGTACTGTGAAGCGAATCGTGAAAGAGGCCAAAAGTATTGAAGAAGGAGCTTCTAATTCTTTTTCTACCCCTGATAAAGAAAGAATACGTACCTCGAAGAAATCATCTCCTGACAATTTTAACGAAGAAGTAGTCCGACGAACAATTAATAATTTCGATATTGAAGAAAAGCAGAGACCGACTTTAAAAAAAATACACTCAAGACTAAAAGAAAAAATTGACTTTCAGGGTAGCATCTCTACACTCAGGAAAATTATTTTACATATTGGTTTTCGGTGGAGGAAAACAAGAAATAATAGAAAAATTCTTGTGGAACAACAGAGAATAAAGTCCCTCAGATGTGCCTATTTAAGGTCTATTCATCAGTATAGGACTGAAGGGCGTTCAATAGTGTACATGGATGAAACCTACCTTCACACAACACATACTACACCATGTGCCTGGAGTGACGAATCGCTGAGTGGACTCTTCTCGCCAGTTTCGAAAGGACAACGGCTTATTATAATTCACGCTGGAGGAGAGCATGGCTTTGTGCCCAATGCTTATTTGAGATTCATTTCACACAGAAAAACAGGGGGCTATCATGGGGACATGGATTTCAATAACTACGAGCAGTGGCTAAAGGAAAGACTAATTCCAAATCTTTCTCCTCACTCAGTCTTGGTTATTGATAATGCCCCTTACCATAACGTGCAGCTGAATAAGCCTCCCACATCGAATTCTCGAAAAGACGTGATGATATCTTGGTTGCAGTCCCACCTTGAAAACGATAATTTTGAGAAACAAAACTTTCATAGTAAGACAAAAGCTGACATTTATGAACTAATACTGACACTTAAGCCACAACACCGAAGCTACAAAATCGATCATCTTCTCCAGCAACATGGCCACGATGTTTTAAGGCTCCCCCCTTATCACCCTGAGCTCAATCCGATAGAACTCATATGGGCTACTGTAAAAAATTGGGTAGCCGAAAACAATGTGTCATTTAAAATGGAAGATGTCATGAAGATTACGGATGAGAAGTTTTCCTCAATATCTGCAGAGGAGTGGAAACGGAGATGCCAGCACGTGAAGAATATTGAACAGGAATATCTGGAAAGGGAGGGACTCCTGGATGCGGCTCAAGAATTGGTCATTCATTTGGGTGGTGATAGTGATGCTTCTAGTGAGAGTGATTCGGATGCTAATAATGTTGGTGGTGATGGTGATGATGATGCTGATAGTAATGGTAAAGGGGAAAGACTCTCAGTCTCTGGTGTCACTCCTATGGAATAATATCCAGTCCTGTAATTGAGCACAGCGGTAACACCACACTTGGTATGTAGAGTAAATATATGAAAGTTCCATACTGTATGTTAGAGTTAAAACATTTAATGTTAGTGTTATAACATTTAATGAATGAGGTAAAAATATCTGCCAGAGCTGTACTTGGATAGGGATTTGTTTGTAAACACAAACGCTGACTAAAGATATATAAGCTACTACTGTCATGATCGGCGGGATGGGAAGGTCTCTGAATTAACCCACACCGCTGGATTCTCTTCTCCTCACTCGCGTTTCGTCGGGGTCAGACAGAAATAATACTACTTTGTATATAACAAGCTTCCAAACAACATTAAATTATTATGTATTCAAAGAAAAAGCAAACCTTTCAAAACATCTGTCTCAAAGAAATGTTTAATAACTCACACCTTCTACAATTTGGAGGAATATTTCCAGCTTGGATAAATTTGGCAGCTTGCAGTTTCTGTAGGCCTATATTATTGATATAACATGCATGTATTTTTTGATCTGACGTGTTCTATATCCTTGAGCCCCGCTCATCACAGGATCTACAGGACGAGATATCTACATCTACATGTACATACATCGTTCTTGCGCTTAACTTTCACTTTCCTGATTAATTGTAAACTCAGAGTGGGAACAGTTCTTAATTCATTTCATTACTATTGTCGTGGAAGTTTTTCTTTAATTTTAACTGCACTAGTACAACCAGTTTATTATTGTCTCCCAAAGTGGGGTCCACGATGGAACAGTTCCAACTGTTATTTTTTGGCTAGTCAAAGGTAATCCCACGAGAGTTTTAAGAGTTTATCGATGGATGCAGCTGCAACTAATTTATCTGATGTAACTCGTAAACTCAACGGATTATACAAAATTAGTAATAATTATTTTGTTACATAAAAACAAAACTAAGCTCCGAAATCATGGTTTACTATGAATCAACCATCTATGAATCGATTCGAGTTACCATATTGTGACCAGTGCTACCAATGGTGCATATAAAACATAGTTAACCTAATTCAGCCAATTTTGTTAGAAGGAAAGACATACATATCAAGCATATTATGCAGTACATTGGACATTGTACTGTTAAACGACAGTAAATGCTATTATTATTATTATTATTATTAATCTAAAGTACGAAATAGACAGACAGATATATATTGTTTTCGTGAGCGACAGACCATAGGTGTAACCAGGCCGACCATATGGGGGATGTATGGAATACCCCCCAGTGAGAGAGGGCTCGGGGATCCTCCCCCAGAAAATTTTAAAAATTAAGATGCACAGTAACGAGTTTTAAGCTTCCTACGCTTTATACTCGTATTAAGTAATTTATAAACCCACTTTAAAAAATTATACAATTTTTCTTTTTTTAATCAATGGGGGGGGCGTTTTAAACCCCCCCTCGTTACGCCTCTGCAACAGACTGTAGGTGTTACCGTTAATAAAGCGAACATCTAGGTCAAAATACACTCCCGAAATTGTATAAACTTTTATTTTTGAGTGATTTTTTAATATTTTGTTTTCCAAGCGAAATCTCGAATTTTGGAAAGATGTATTTTGTTAAAAGGAAAAAAAAAATATATTTGTGTCAGATACCTTTCAAGATGTGAACCGAAGATTGGAGACAAGCTTTCCTTATTTTCACATGAAGAAAGTTTTCTCGGAAACGGCTCTAACGATTTTCTTTAAATTTTGCACGTGTGTTGCTTATAGAGCAAAAACTTTTATTTGAAACACTTTTTCGAAATAATTCTCTGAAGGGTAGTTATAAGCCACCCACTCTGAATAAGGGCTCTTTGCAATACGGCCCCTTCCAACGTAAAATCGTAGGAAAACAAAATTTTGTATTTGGGTTAGGTACCTTTTGGGGATGTGACACGAAGATTGGCGACAACTTTCTCTTATTTTTAAGGGGAGGCTAACTTTTATTTGGGCAGAGGAAGTTATGTGAATTATACATCATTTTTTATAGGTTGATCCTAATAAATTTCATAAACAAGTAACGCAACTATTTTATGGAACTGTATTATTAATAATCTATTCTTACATATGCGCACATCCCAGTTCAAAATTTAGATTGAAGGAGACTTCAGAGTCAACTCACATTGGAAGTTTATTTTCGTCAAAGTCATGACTGCCGCAGGGGGTAGAATTGGTTGCGACTTGAGTGATATAAAATATCACCGATTGTAGAAGTCTCATTTAAATTAATAAAACTGCAAAGACAAGCATCGGCAGAAATAAACACCCCTCCCCCAACCATAATATTATTCTTCGTATCTACACAGCGGCCAGTTCAGCCGCGTTTTATTACCTTTGTTGACAGAATTTGAACTAAAAGAAGTTTCAATACGCATGTTGATTCGTAGAAAGTTGTTAAGCTTATTTAATTGTTTAAATAATATTATTTCCTTTAAATTGTCTCAAGCGATTTTTTACTTACAAAAACACATTTTTATTTTGTCACCCCCCGGGGTGATGCCACTGCTTTGAAGATCTACAGATTTTTGAAAGTGTTTCACAATGTATTAAGTTAAATACAGAAAACAAATATTTGTGCCTCTAGTTATGAAGATGTTACTATAACACTTGTGTAGGCCTAAAAGAGAACAGAAGTATACACTCGCTCTTCGAGAATGATGTAGTGTATGGACAAATCCCTACATACAACATCAGAATTTCACAATTAACAATTTGATACTGGAGATGTACAGGTCAGATTTCAGGTAGGCTTATTTTATTGCTGGTTATTTCTTTTTCATTTTTTTTTACTGTACCTTCTACTTCAAATTGTACATTATAACATAGTGTTTACAATAATCATAAGTGTGTTATTTTAATTAGAAATAATTCCCACTAGACTATAGAGCATTGAGAAAAGAAGGATTGATAATTATTCATCAACATTGAATGAAAGGAAAGACGGATGTGGAAATGATAATATAACTCATCCTCAGAAGCTGAGGAAAACCAACTAGGTAGACTTTTTGTGCTAATATTTAGAGCGATTTTTATCCACTCATAATTTTAGGAAATGAAATTCTCCCACTTCTTTTTTTGTATTAACCATAAAATAAAATATAAATATATGTCTTACTGATCGTTTGACTTCAGGTAGAACATAGCAGACTACCTACGGTTTTACCCCAGGACAGAGATATGAAATGTCTTACTGTGATTTTTATTAATAGCTTAGACCATAGCTTCCCAAACTTTTCAGTCCGCGGACCCCTTGAAAAAAATTAAAATTTCACGGACCCCCTCTGGGTTTTGAAAAAGAAAACTAAATAGGCCTAAATACTTTGATTCAAATGTATTAAATTCAATAGACAAAATAACAATATCAATGGTAACAAACAGAGTTCACTCCTTAATGTGAACAGTGAAGCTGCTTTAGAAGATATGTAATTTGGAAAATTACGAGATATCCTATTTCTTCTTAAACCGCTTGCGGACCCCCTGAAACACCATCGTGGACCCCACTTTGGGAATCACTGGTTTAGACTATACCAAGCGATTTCGGTGCTGCAGTTTCTTTGTCGCCGCTGAGTCACAAATTCTTTCGTGATAAACTAAACTAGGTGTTACGTTTATACGAATGTAGCAAAAAAACAGGTTATTTATGTTCATGCACGAATGCTACTGAACACAAAAACCGGAATGTCTAAAATCATCTTCCAGATTACTACAACCAGCATCAATTATATAAGGGCTAAACATAATTATCCATGAACAAAGCAGAATCAACAAAAAATCTACACTGTTTAGATCACCTTGGAGACCCAGCATAGATCTCTTTATATATGAAAGGCTTTGTCACTTGGAATTCTGACATAATGTAAGGGCTCACTAAGAAACGATTTTGAATTTTTTTATTTTAAATGCCAAAAATCAAATGTTTTTGAGAATACTTAATACCTATTTACACAGAATTATCAAATCCAAATCATAGTTCACATGACAACATATTGCTGCCAGTGGTCTCAGATGGGTTTGGAAATAATTGAAGTGGGATTTTGGCAAATTAGAGAAGCTAATCTAATTATGTTATAAATAAATATTCAAGAATGAAATCCACGAAAATAAAGAAGTCACATAACTTTCTCTACCCTGGACATAGAGAAAACAATACGAGGTATGGTAATATGTTTTGGGGAGAGAAGTATGAAAGTGATATTGCATTCCTGTTTAATTTCATATCCAAAACGGTTTTATGGTAACATGAGAGTGAGAAATAAATATTCCTCAAAGACAATATAATTTTATGTTACCGTAATTTATGTTTCTTCTTATTTGAACCCCTTCCAGCTTGCTGTGTACAGGACAAGCTATGGGATGCAAAATTCTGCATCCTCTATGAGCCATAAAAAGCTATACCAAGCGTTTTCTCAGGGAATAGTTTGAGTGTGATAAATCGTTCTTCGTACTTCAAATTCTAAATACCTATATAAGGACCTATAATTTAAACATTGAAGGCCTTCGTAAGTTAATTTCCAATTACAAAATAGAAAACCCGGGCGACGCCGGGCCTTTTAAACTACTAGCTAATAATATTGTTTTAGACGATTCCATACAGTTTCACTTAGCTAGGAACGAAAATTTGGTTATGTTGTTTGCAACACGTCAACTGTTATGCGCGGTGCTCCCTGGGACATGCGCACTGAGTGATGATCAGGGCCCGGATTATGATGACCTAAAATTGTTTGAAAAATGACCTATAAAATGACCCTAAATTTCAAAGAAAATGACTTAATAATTATTAAAAAAGACCTAAAACTGATATTTTATTTATAAAAAAATTATTATTGTACATAATTTTAAAAACTGTACATAACTGTAATGTTCTGAATGTTCTTTTCTCATGGAAATTTATACTGGCACTGAGGCACTGGCGAGTCAAAATTCAGCATTTCCTTTTGTGGTCTGCCTGATTATATTGTTGTTTAATTGAAGGTAAACAGTAGTTTGAACTCTCAGATCGAAGCAGGTGGCAGACTCTAGTGCCAAGTCAATCTAATAACAAAATAATGTAATACAAAATTTTTGCGTTTCCTTGATTCTAATTTCCGACAGAGACATGACAATACTTAACGCCGAATTTTTCCTTCTTGCATTAAACAAACAACACTTCAAAGACAGCGACGAAAAAAAAGTTAATACACTCAATGTAAATACATGAAAATGACTAAAAAAGGAAGCAAATGACAAAATAATGACCTAAAATTGAAATAATTGCCATAAAAACTATAAAATTGCACAAAATGACAAAAAATGACCTAATAAAAATGTATTTCTATAATCTAGAGGCCATGATTAGGATTTATCTACAAGTTGGCAATGTCTATGCAGCATCAATAAAAAGATGACTTCTCATTAGAATCCGGGCCCTGATTATTACTATTATTGTTGTTATTATTATTATTATTATTATTATTATTATTATTATTATTATTATTATTATTATTATTATAAGAACGAAGGTCCACATTCTGGTGTGTAGAGGAAAAGCTAACATTTATACAGCTTGGAGAAATAAAACTGATTTACCCTGTTTTACCCTGGAACAACAAACAGAAAACCACCTACCTTTCTTAGATATTAAGATCATAAAGCAAGGTAAGAAGTTAGGATTCGGAATTCACAGAAAAGAAACACTCAAACAATTACATCAAGGCCAATAGCTTTAACCCTATCAAACACAAGCATGCAGTATTGGATAGTCTGACTCATAGATTAGTAAATGTACCACTTAACCAAGATGAATCTAAGAGGGAATACAAGACAATCATCAGCACAGCACAACAAAATGGTTTTCAAAAAGAACTGGTGGATAAAAAAGTGAGAAAATATCAAATACAAAAACAGATCAAGGCTACAACTACACTGAAACCAGAAAAAGAACAAAAATGTATATAAGAGAGTCACTTACCCCCCAATAGCAAATAAAAAGTTCCAGAGGATATTAAAAAACCATAACATCACCATAGCACCAATTAATAGATTTAGTTTGGGAAATATGTTAATGTCCACTAATATTGACAAATCACAACCCCTCAAAAAATCAGCCATTTATCAGTTTAATTGTAAAGATTGTCCCCAGAAGTACATAGGCAAAACTAAAAGAAAAATAGAAACTAGGATGAAAGAACACCATCGACACATCAAATATGCCCAACTAGAACATGGACCACGAAATTGAGCATGAACCTAAATTGGTTAAGTCTGTCAGTGGACATATAAGAAATTGAGGAATGCAGACCAACTAATGACCTGATCAAGAAGTTCGTAAGAAGTCCACTTTGTTGACAATGGGATAAAGACAGAATCCCGATACCTCCACGCATGTGTTCTAATTATTAACTTCACTGTGTAAATTTCCTACAATACTTAGATCTTTAGGGATACTTGCTGCGCTGGTTTTAGTTCTTTTTCTACTCGCCATGAAGGACTCTCTTCGGTTTCTTTCCGTGCTTCGGCCTCAATGTAGTTTGTTTTCTTGCTTTTATTCTTTCCTTTTTTGTGCGTACTTTTCCAGATCTCTTTGAGCATTTGATTTCTTCGCTCTATGGAGGTGATAAAGGGCTTCCTTCCTGGAGTGAAAACCACGGTTTTGCCGTCCTTGTTTTCTTCCTTATTTGTGCTTTCTGTATGTAAGATAGACTCTTCTTATCTGTGTCAAGGATGTTTCCGTCCAGCTTCCTTGTAACATATTGGATGGGTGGTTCTTTCGTCCTGTATTTGTTCCTGATATAGTGAAGTCTTGTTTCGGTGCGGACTGCACAGAAAACAATCAACTCAATGATTAGCAGTAATCAAAGGAAATTTTTCAGACCTTACTTCCTCAATGGCAATAGACAATTCCTAAGCAATCTAAAGGTATATTATCTATTTTATGGAACCCGGGGGTTCATTACTGCGCAAATCCGAAATTAAAAAATACAAATTTCCAAAATTAAAAAAAAAACAAAATTAAAAATTAAAACATACAAAAATCCAAAATTTAATAAATAATAAATTCCAAAATTTAAAAATTAAAAAATCAAAAATACCAAAATTTAAAAAATCTAAAAATTCAAAATTAAAAAAAACTAAAATACATAATTAAAAAATTCCAAAAATAAAAAATTTAAAGAATCAAAATTTAAAAATCCATAATTTAAAAATTCAAAGATCCAAAATTAAAAAATCCAAAAATAAAAATTAAAAAATTAAAAATCCAAAATTAAAAAATACAAATTTCCAAAATTTAAAAAAACAAAATTAAAAATTATAACATCCAAAAATAAAAAAAATTAAAAGTCCAAAAATAAAAAATTTAAAAATAAAACAATAAACAATTCAAAGATCGAAAATTTAAAAAATTAAAAATTCAAAGATCCAAAATTAAAAAGTCCAAAATCCATATTAAATAAGTCCAAAAACCCAATATTAAAAAGTCCAATAATGCAAAATTGAAAAAAATCCAATAGTCAAAAATTGAAAAAATAAAATAAAGTTTTACTTCTGTCGCCTGACGTTCCACGCACTCTTTTTTTCCTTTGTAGAAGACTAGATCTATTGTACTTGATCCGTTTGGTGCTATGTATGTCTTTTCCTCTCTTCTGTTGACTAGTCTTGTAGAATTTCCAGAAGCAATTCAGTTTTATGGTCTGGTTTGTCTAGACGACAGTTGAGGTCTCCTCCCAGGATCACGCTTTCTTCTTCTCTTGGCTTGTTCAACCGCGTCTGCTGCTTTGGGAGTGGGACTTATGCACAATCCTATAATGGTAATTTTGTCTGTGTTTAAAATCTATATTTTCTTCTGTGTACTTTGCTTTGATTTTTCCTATAGTGGTTGTGTATGGGCTTGAAACGGTCTTCCGCATTCTTTTGGTGTTGCCAGTGCATTGGGAGTGCAGGTTTGCTCCAAAAGAAAGGTTTCTGTGGCTTTTCTTTTAGGTTTTTAAAACCTTCCACATTCCAGAGTAGTGTGTCCAAATTGGGTGTCATGCTTTCTCTTGGTTCTTCTGTCTGATGTGTCGGAAGTTTAGTTGTCGAGTCTAGCGGACCGCCGAAAAGTCGGCCAGGAGTTTGCGTTTGTTATAGCTGATGCAACAATTCTGTGACCAAACAGAATTTAAAACCCTCTCTTCCGCGTAGAAGCAGGATAATGTAACCTTTATTTCGGAACATGAATTAAGTTAATAATTGATAAAATTAATTCTGCCACCACGTATAATACATAACGTAATAACTGTTCACTGAATTCTTTTTTTCCATACTTCAGGAATCATTTTATTGTAGTAGAACATTAATTAATCATTTATTTACTCGTAGCTCTCAGATGTTTTCTGCCATAAAAATTACAAGATGACATTATTACATAGAGGGCTTTGGTAATCTTCAAGTCGGGAATTAACTGAAAGCCACAGAACAGCAATATTATTATTAGTATTATTATTGTTATTATTATTGGGACTCAAGTCGATGCATGGACTTTTCATTCATTTAGTATATCACAGATATTATTTAATAAATCCATTGTCTTATTCATGGAATATCCTGTACGACATTATACCTATGATAAACAGTTGTTTACATTACATTTTGCTAGTGTAGTAATCTTACCGTGTGTGTGGTACACTATTATTAGACAGCATAGGTTTTTAAAATAGGTATTCTTTTAATTCAGCCTTTTTATACTCGTTTGAACATTGAGGTCATATCGTGAGTCAGGTATTGTCTTTATACCAGTAGGCCATATAATTTTGATGTGCGTCTATTTTCTATTCTGGAGGTGTTATTTAATTCTTTGCACCCAGCAGGATTTAAATATATCTTCCACTGTGTTTTGGCAGGTTTTAGGAGATTTTTTGAAAATCTGTGTCAAATACAATTTGAAACTTTGTCATGTATTGCTATCATTTGTTTATCTGTGTCAGGGGTATCGAGATATTTATGTGACGCATTTTCTTATGAAACATTGTAATTGAGCCCATGTTTATCACACAATGAGGTTAGTGCAGTGAATTCTTGCAGATGGCACCACGCTTCAGTATGATTTAGTGTTTATCAGCCATGTCAATAATGCAGATAATTTTCTTGCAATAAAATGTTACTCAGGTGAGCGCCGCAGTGGTATTTAGGTGCATGACTAGATTCAGAGACTTAATTTCACCTCTTGAGTCATAGTTAGGGAATATTTATTTCTGCATATCAAAGATTTATATAGAGATCACATAATTGGGAGTTGAAATTGTAATATGGGGTGGTTTTTCCAATATTATTGTCTCATAAAGTCCTCGCCGATTCTACAGGGTAAATGTTTAAAATTTTGTAGACATTAGTAAAAGAATGTAGACTTGTACAGAATGTCAGCGAATGTCCTAAAGCCCGAGTAGAATTTATACAAGTTTATGACAATGCATTTACACTACGCACGGGAAAATGAATCTCACATAACTGCTTGAAGCGTAAGGCATCAGCACATGACAATTGCAATTCTATAAATAATACACCTCTGATGCCATCGATTGGAATCTAATAGAGAAATCTATTTATCGGTACATCAATTCGAAGTTGAGTTATTAGCATAAATACACGTTTTGAGGCACCTGAATAAAAAGTACTACTTTCGGAAGCATGTCAGTGTGTCCAGAACGGAAAATCGTATGAAAACAACATTTTGTTTTTGAGTCAGGCACTCACTCACAATGTGATACAAAGATTGGCGACGACATGCTATTATTTTAAGGGGACTTTACATGAAGAAAATCTAGTTTTTCGCGATTTTCTTAAATACTGATGTAACGATTTTGTTTAAATTTTGTAGATGGGATGCTTATGCGATGAACTAAAACTTTTGTTTCAAACTTTTTTTTTTTTCGAAAAATCTCTGAGGGTTAGTTATAAGCCACTCACTGTTTGTTTCGCCTGATGAACAATAAAGCTTTGCACAAATGCGTTTCATTAAGTGGTTCAGATTTAGATTTCTAACTCTTGTCCCAGGGATCTTAGTTCAAGTGAAGAATTTTTAATTCCTTTTTCGACCATACTGCAGTGCAAACCATTTAACAAATGTTATTTAAATTAAGTTATTTATCAGACAAATTTGATGACAAATAAATACACCCATGGTCCTCCTTGACATTTTTATGACCCATCTGGACAATAATTTAGAAAAACAAACTTGAAAACTAGCAAATTTGTTACTTTTTTTTTTTTTTTTTTTTTTTTTTTTTTTTTAACTTTACCACAAACTAACTGTACTGCTTAAGGAACGTTTGCGAGAGTCCAGAATATTAAGTGATAGGCCCTCAGTTGAACTCATTATATTTAATGTGCATTGAAAATATATAAGTTATTATATTTTTGAAAACTAAGTTCTCAGAAATTGTAGACCAGAACAAGACATTAATTAATTTTTAACGAGTTCCCACTGTAGAATCTAAAATCGGACCGTGGGCTGAGGAGCTAGAGACGATTTAGTGCAGCCGTAATTTTGAATCCCTCCCACCCCCTCCCCAGCCAAAAATAGTCCACAGGAGTCAAAGAAGGTGTGTTTAAAGTAAAAATGCATGTAGATATATAAGCTTTCATGAACCACAGATATTGTCTCTGTTGGGCATTACATGAGAATATTATAGGAGTATTGGCGCGAATAGGTTCGAGTCCCAGTGTCGGAGGAATTTTTCTCTTATAATATTCTCTTAAAAATGCATAGTTCGGATCCTTAACTCTAAACACGTCCACCGCTGTGGCTCAGGGGATGCGTCCAATCCTCTCACGCAGCGGGCCCGGGTTCGATTCCTGGTCGGGACAAGTTATCTAGGTGAGGTTTTTTCCGGGGTTTTCCCTCACCTGTGAGACAAATGTCGGGAAACTTTAGCTTGTGGTCCCCGGATATCATCTGGCCGCCATTATGATCTTCATCCCATCCTCGCCTTGTTCGGAGTGAGACTGTATGTGAATGGTGTGTCTCGTCCTATGTGTTCGTGTTGACTCGGAGGTGACCCCGACATTGGGCTGATCACTCATCCGGGGAGGCCCTCCATGTCCTTTTTTGGTCAAAAAAGTATGTCTGTCTGTGTTGTGATCCATAGTTCATTTTTCTCCCTTCAGGTTGCGGCCCGGTAAGGCGCGGGCCGCATAAAGGTCCTTACAAGAGAGGTAAAACTAGGAAAGAGAAAAAAAATCTAAACATGTCATATGACCATGATATGGAGGTGGTACATTAATTTTCAATGGTACATAACTATTTCTAAAATCCCCGTGCATTTGTGAGAGAGTTTGTGCAACAGATGTTGTGACGGTTGCCATGGTTACAGGCGCATGGCACTGGAATTCTCATTGAACTGTGATGCCCATGTGGCGGTGTTTATGCGCAAGGGAATGGATTAATCGAATTTCTCTATGGTAACGAATGTCACAACAAACAACGCCGATGAGATACGACAGTTGCGTGACAATCATGGCAAGTTACACACCTCTTCTGTTCCACCGAAGACACCATCATCTTATGGGTCCTTCCTCCTGCGACGTCGAAGACGATTCGGTGTCCTTGTATTCAGTGGCGGATGTGACTTTGCCCAGAATCGCCGCCCGGGGGCGGGAAGTCCAGCTCAGGAAGATCGACTGCATTCCGGTAACAAATCTATCTGAATGCAATTTTGATTTTCTTTGAATCAATTTTGATTCATTTCCTCGAGAAATATTGGTTTAAGTTTTGTAGGTGCATGAAAAATATCATAACACGCAATGTGGCCGATTGGAATATGAAGTTAAGTGAGTGTTTCAAATAAGATATTCACAATTCGTTTATAAAAGGTCAATCTGGCATTTTAGTAACGTGAAATGTGACTAAATAATTCGTAAATTATTTTAAGAAGCAAAGCATTTCATAAGATGTGTATTTATTTACATTAATGACTAGCCTGTGCCCGCGGCTTCGCTCGTGATAAATATTTCAAAATTAAAAATTAAGAGCATTATAGTTAAATCATTAGGCTATATTTATTAACACCTAAATCACGTGGACTACATACCACGATTAGATAGCGTCGCCTGGTAAAAGCGACCTCAGATTCGAGGTCCTTTGCCCAGAATACCCCTGTACAGTGAGTTTCGTCCAAATCGAACAATGTTTGACCATATTTAGGCCTATATTGATTATCCCTCTTATTATAATAATAATAATAATAATAATAATAATAATAATAATAATAATAATAATAATAATAATAATAATAATAATAATCCTCTTCGGTGTAGGTTGAAGATTTCATATGTCTGCGTGCCTTGACATTATAAACAAACTAGCATGTGCCCGCGGCTTCGCCCGCGATAATTATTTCAAAAATTAAATATTAAGAGCACAATAGTTAAATCATTACTTATATTTATTAACTCCTAAATCACGTGGACTACATACCACGATTAGATGCGTCGCCTGGTAAAAGCGACCTCAGATTCGAGTTCCTTGGTCCAGAAAACCCCTGTATAGTGAGTGAGTTTCGTCCAAATAAAACAATGTTTGACCATATTAGGGCTTACAACATTCAAGCGATCGCGAAAGTTTTATTTTCAAGTTATGACAAAATCAGCCAAAGCCAACTGTAATTGATTTTACATTGAAATGTATAGAACTGAAAACTTATGTTTTGAAAACGCAAAAAATGCATGTTTTTTGCCCGTTTTTCACTCATAACTCACGAACGGAAACTGAAATTAAAATTCCGTCTTCGAGGTGCATTTACCGACCCTTCAGCTCACCTATGTTTAAAATTTCAGATCTCTGCGTTCAGTAGATTTCGCTGGACATCGAGGACAATTCCTTTTATTAATATAGATAATATGAATTATAATGATACCTTCTCTAATTTGTCAAACATCCATTTCATTTAATCCAAACCCACCTATACCATTGGCAACAATATGTTCTGTGAATTTGTTTCGATAATTCTATGTAAAAAGGGCTTAAGTATTTTAAAAACATTTAATTTTTGGCATTTAGAATCAGAATTTTTCAAAATCCCTTCTTAGTGATCATCTACATTATGAAACGAAGGTACTATCAAAATTCCAAGTCTCTACCTGTTATAGTTTAGGCTGTACGTTGATTCCTGTCAGTCAGGACAAAGCCTTTTATATATATAGAGATGAATCGACCAGCGTGAGCTACAACATTCAAGCGATCGCGATGGTTTTATGTCCAAGGTATGACAACAATAGCCAAAGCCAACTGTAATTGATTTGACATTGAAAACTGATGCTTCGAAAACGCAAAAAATACACGTTTTATACCAGTTTTTCACTCATAGCTCGCGAAGGAAAGCTAAAATTAAAATTCCGGCTTCGAGGTGCATTTTCCGACCCTTCAGTCTACCTATGTTTAAAATTTCAGATCTCTGCGTTGAGAAGATTTCGCTGGGCATCGCGGACAGACAGACAGGGGGAAGGAAGACAGACACTTCCTTTTATTAATATAGATAGATAGATAGATAGAAGATAGATATATTATTATCGACCTATTTCATATTCCTTGAGGATTTGGTTTATTTTTACATTTTTCCGTCTTACACCCTCAAAATAAGGCACGTTACAGTAAATGCGTTATCATATGTTTATGTCCATAAGTTAAATTAAAATTAGAATCTTTGTGATGCAGTGTCTAATCATGAATTTAAAACATTGAAATCTACAAAAGACTTCAAAATGAAAATCTGTCATACCAATACTTCCTCTACCTACAGTACCTAAGGTTAGGGTCAGAGGAAGTAATGACTTCATGAGAAATTTACTTTGTCCATAAATATTTTAAAATCGCCTTTCGGAGATCACAAATGTCTCGGAGATTATAATTATCTGAAGAAACAACCCGTTACGATAAGCCATGTAATGTTCATGTTGAACACCTCCACCGATTGATCGCGTAGAATGTACACAAACCGACAAATTCTAGGATTTTAATGGCTGCATTATTTGGTTGCCTAGACCAGGGGCTCTCACAGTGTGGTCCGCGGACCCCTGGGGGTCCGCAGGCATGGTTTGAGGGGTTCGCGGAAGGTTTTTTAATATTGAATATTGAAGTACGTTTAAGGCTGAAACTTTCAAAAATAAAACCCAATATTTCAGAGGTTGTCAAAAGCAAAAAACAACACCATCCTTCTGACTGAAATTAGTGGTATTTTACTATATAACTGCCCCATTGGTAATTTTTTATAATTAATACTAAGAGTCCTGTCATTTTGCAATTGAATTCAATGTTAGAAATGTATCAAAACAAACATTCTGATTTCTTTTTCTATCCTTTAGCTTTTCGTTTTGAATTAAATATATTTCAAATGGTTATTACTACAAAATTAGTAAAAATAATAAAGGGTCATTTTTTAGGAGTCCGCAATGACAACATTAGTGATAATTAAAGGGCTCCTCGACTAAAGGAAGTTTGAAAACCCTTGGCCTAGACCATAATTCCTCACACTTTGCTCTGTTTTAGGTTCAAACCTGATTACATGTCATTTTCTTATTCCTGATTGCACTTTAGCTTCATTTTTGTTGTGGTTCAAGACCAGTGTCTATTTTACTATCTTCATACCACACACGTGATCATCACTGCTGGACGGGCACAGTTTGTGCTGAAAGATACGCAAAACAAAAGACTTCTTTCGCCAACTGGCCGAAAATTGTAGTTTTTCGTGTGCAACATTCCTTGTAGAGTTGGTCACTTACTGACAGAATTATAAGTTATTACAGTATTACACGAAGTCACGTTTCAGTCAAGCCGGGTTTGGATAATTCAAGTCTTTAAAATTTATATTTCACATCTTGAAAGTACAATGAAGGGATTAGAAACCACAGTCTTCATTTGTTTGTTAGATTGCCTTTACTTTAGTTGAGTTCCTGTGAAGAAGCCGTAAAAGTCCGGGCTCAGAACAGCGTTCACTTAATCCTATTAACTTATAACGAGTTACGGAGTTCGTCAAACGTGTTATGTGACCCGTAATTCATGTGTAAAATAAGTTATATTGCACTTTTCAAGCTAATAGTTTCTGAAAGTGGCATTTTGTGTACAGAAAGTAAAATTCCTCGTAAAGGCCACAGATTACGTCTTTATGCCTGAGTTTGATTGGACAACCCTTGTACAGCTTTTATTCATCCTATGCTACCTATTAGTTCGCGTGTTAAAAGATATTCAAAGAAATAACAATTTTCTCTTATGTAACGCAATTCAGTACAACAGAATTACGATACCTTTTCTTGTAAGTTACAAGTTAGGTTGAACACAAGTTAACTACTTGTATTATTCTATTTTAGCTTCTGTTATTCAAATTAATTATTTACACATTGTGCCAGCAACTTGTGGATTGTATGCTGGAAGGTGCGGCAAATGATCAATACGTGTTATTCCAGCTGATGAATATAGTTTGTAAAACTTCTCATCTTCTGCAGTTCAGAATGTAGGTCACACATTCCTGAGTTCCCTCGAATCTGAACTAGTAATAAATCAGTAATTGTGCAACTTTGACACATTTTAAATCTTATGGGCATTCACAATACCATGGACAGAAATAATTTGTTACGTTTGCCTCAAATTCAATATCACTTTCATACTTTCCTCCCCCGAAACCTGGGACATAATAATAATCTGCGTGCATCGGACTAAAAATGTTCCATCCTATTTCGTCTCCTTTTACATGCTTAGGGCCTATGATACACATCCATATTTCTCAACTAAAAATACAAAGCCTACAACTAAGAATAACGTAGGCTGTCAAAACCTACACCTAGGCTATTTGGATATACTTTTTTCCCGACTTCTGATAGGGCATGCTCGTTGGGCTACACACTGGCTGAGACAACTGAAAATGCTGTCCCTGCAATACGACCTCTTATTCTACATCGAAATGTGAAGTGAGAAAATGGTATTCTCCATGCTTAGGGTAGAGAAAGTTGTATGACTGCATCACATTGTGCATTATTTTCGTGGATTTCATTGTTCATTATCTATTTACACCAGTGAAATCTATCGATAGCTTCTCTAATTTGTCAAAGTCCCCTACCAAGCACTTCCAAAGCCTTTATGTGAACACTGCCAGCAATGCACTGTTGCCATGAGAACCATACATGCAATGTGATTTGTATTTGATTAATTCTTTGTAATAAGGTATTTCGTCTCCTCGAAAACATTTGATTTTTGACATTTAAAATAAAAAAAATTCAAAATCCTTTCTCCCATTATGAAACAAAGGTACTGTCAGAATTCCAAGCCTCTACCTGTTATAGTTTAGGCTCTAAGTTGATTCTCTGTCAGTCAGGGAAAAGCCTTTTATATATATGAGCTATAGAGATAAGATATTCTATTAAAAGTGCAAACCCTCTTGCGACCACTGACTTGGTGCCAGACTTATTTGTAAAAGCTTTCTCATTGTTACTAGCAGGTGCCCGCGATAATTCGAAAATGAATACTTAAGAGCAGAATAATTAAAGCATTATATTTATTAGTCATTCATAAAGTAAACGATTAATATTTGCAATGAAACAGCTTTGGAAATTACAATATTGAAGCGATCGATTGAAAAAATCGGTATGCTCTTCTTTTAAAGTTCTTACAAAAAAAGTAAAGCCACCTGCAATTGATTTGACAATTGAACTGTTTTACCGAAAACTGATGCTTCGATAGCGGAAAAAAAAATCTTTTTTCTGCCAGTTTTTTTACTTATACCTCGCGAACTAAAGCAAAAATTAAAAATTCGGGTTCGAAGTGCATTCGGCCACCCTTCAGTCCATCTATGATTAAAATTTCAGGTCTCTGCGTGCAGCAGATTTCGCTGGGCACAGACAGACAGACACTTCCTCTAAATCTGCCAGGAATATTGAATATAGGGTTACCATGGTAATACATTTTAATTAAGAGGAGGCCGTGTTTCGAGTTTATAGCCCCACATGTACATATACACACACAATAACAATAATCAATATTAACTTTTCCGTCACATCTAGGTCATCATCAGGAAGTATGGGGGATTCTGCTGATGCGATTTGCTGGAAAACCCACAACGCTCAACCAGGAAATACTTTTGTCATCCATAACAGTAGGCCTAATAATAAGTCAGCCATTTTCATAACTATTTACTTCATCTTACTTTCTTCCTGTCAAATCGATACAGATTAACTTATAAACTAACAAAGGTACGATATACAAATTATATTTTTGTTTATTGTAGTTTGCACTCTCAAATACAAGCAGGTGGCAGCCTCTGTTCAATGACAATACAATATTTTGGCGTTTCTTTGATTATCGTTTCTGACTGAGACATGACAACACTTCAACACGTGACTATTAACGTCCCGAGGGTTAGGTTATTTATATTGGCACAACATAAGTTATAATTATAATAGGCCTATTAGTTCTTATATATCTACACTGTTGACAAATATATAGCTATGTTATCCCTTTTTTACATAGTGTTACAACAGTGTGACAATTTTCATTGTATTGATAAAATATTAGCAAAACATCTTAAGTTGGTTGCCTCCTCAAGTAAAATTCCCTGGCCAGGAAGACACAATGTCCACGATCTGTGTACAAAGCTTGGTGAAAGCTACAGATAGATACGAATGTGTCATGTAACCTAATGTAATTGCGCATAATGTTATCAGTCGGGTAATGTTATCACTTTTATGAAGTCCCGTACATTGAAAAAATGCTACTTATTGTGATCAAAGATTCAGTTTATCTTATCACATTTTTATTCTTTGCTGCTTTATTTCCAAGTACTAACTTATAAGTAGCTGAAAGTTTCGTTTTCAAAATCAACTGTAATTGTGTTATATTGGAAATTAAAATACAGTTAGCTATGACAAATAACACTATTATTTCTTGCTTATATACTCGTTCGTTAAACTGAGCGAGGTGGACTCGCATTCTAGTATTCTTATGTGAGTGCGAGTGTCAAGATACCAGAAATCTGTATAGCCTAGTTCTGCTGATGCTGGACGATTTTAATCTGATTAAAAAAAAACTAGACCTTTTGTCTTCCGTAAGTTCTGTTAAATTAATTAATCTGGAGGTTAACTCAGAAATCGATTAATAAAACTTAATATTCTGCATATCAGAATTGCAATTATAACTGATTAAACAAAAGTATTCTGGCTGATTTTATTCATTTATTGACTTTGTGACGATTTCATACTGTGAACATTGGATTCTTCCCCAACTCCAAGTTGTAAGGGAGAATGTAAAACAATTATTGTTTTTATTGTTTTGTCCTGATCCCCTTCATTCTCAGTCTGAAGAAGCTTGGAACCGACTGTTGAGGCTAAATGTAGATGTAGATGTAGATGTCTCGTTCTGTAGATCCTATGTATATCTGTATTGCAGAATACCTTCTGAAAGGTTATAGATGGACAATAACCATAGACGCCGACTATTGTGGGAGAAATAGCAAATAAGCCTATAGCACTTAAATTGAGCTATAGACATGAACTACACCCTGTATTATTATTATTGTTATTATTATTACACATTTTTGCCATTAAGACAGTGTTTGAACTTGAATGTTACATGATTATACACTTCCTTCTTGTTTCTTCTTCCTTTTCTCTTCCCAAAATTTCTTCATTCTTTGACTGTGTTCCTCTTTCCTTCGTTCGGTCCATATTTTACCTGTTTTCTTGCTTTCTTTTACTTCAAATTTTGCGTTCATAATTTTGTTTCTGAATTTGTTTCTTTCATTTATAATTTCCCTATTGATTCCTGCTTGTTTTAAGTCTTCTTCTATTTCTTGCAGCCAATTGGTTTTTTTGACTGAACTGTTAACTACATCAAAAATCCTCTTTGTGAGTCTGTTGTCCATAGAATGTTTTCTGATCATGTCTGTGAGTCTGTCTGTGTGTTCGTATAATTCTTTTGTTGGTCTCTTCATCCTTATGCCATCTCTGTGTATTGCTCCCAAAAAATTTCTGAGGATTTTACGTTCTATTTTTTCTGTCTCTTCGATACCTGATGCTCCAATTGTGGTTGTTTCTGATGCGTAGAGGGCTTCTGGTAGTACCACTGTATTGTAGTGCCTGAGTTTGGCCTGTCTTGAAATGTTTCTTTTAGTGTAGTGCGTCCATGTGAGTTTGTACGCTTTCTGAAGTTTTTCTGTTCTTTCTATGTTGGATGTCTTGTTGGATGTTGGATGTCCTATCTGTATATACTCCCCTAAATACTGTATTATTATTATTATTATTATTATTATTATTATTATTAATGAAATTACTGTGCATCGAGTGCTATTGATTCCTCTCAAGTCCACATCTCACCACGGTACAAAACAGTTGACAGGTTTGATACAGTATTAATAATCTCTATGAAAGAGTAAAAGTAAGATAAAATGATCACACTTGGCCAGGGAACACTTAGGCAAATATGAAATTTCCTTTTCCCTCCCCACACACACACACACCACACACACACAATACAAGCACAAACATGGGATTAGGAAAACGTACACTAGAGCTGTACCCGTGACGTGGCAGAAACGTGCAGGAGGAGTTTTGTAATTGGCTTTGCTTGCGGCAGAAGCCTTACAGCGTCGCACCATTGGCCACTGTGCTTTCACGCGCTGAGGGAGGCAGAGGGACACCCATGGGCTTAGCGTCGCTTTACCAGATCCGGTACAGAGTGTGTGGCTACAATTACAAGCTCTGTGTCAACTGCGTCAAATACCTCAAGAATCTTTACCTGGAAGAAATCGTCTGGGCGTTGATCGTGAAGTCGTTCTGGAGTTTGCATTTGAGCTGTCGCAATGCTGCTGATTCAGGTGAAATTGAAGGAAATCAATTATTATTAGTGTTTGCTTTATTTGAAAAAGACGAGGGACTGTCATAAGTATGTTTGCTATATTTTATGTTTCAAGCTCGCAAAGTAAGGCTTTACCAGACGAATCCAGTTTTTTGGACGAATAGGTGGTGCATAGTGTTTAGTAAAAGTTCTCTAATTTTACTGCTATTGGGCTCACGTTTTCACTCCTTTTCAATGTTGTTTATAAACTTGGCTTGCTCAGAATTTGTTTCTTTTTCTTAAAAATATCGTAAAGATAATCATTTGCATTAATTAAACTAAATGTATTTTCTTCAATTCAAATTCCCGTCGTCTACCGCGTTCGCTCATGCAGTGGGCCCGGATTCGATTCCTGGTCGCGACAGGTTACCTAGGTGGGATTTTTTCTGGAGTTTTTCCTCGCCTGTGAGACAAATGTCGGGTAACTTTAGGCCCTTGTGGTCCCCAGATATTATCTGGCCGTCATTATCATCTTCATCCTATATGTTCGTGTTGTCTCGGAGGTGGCCCCGGCATTGGGCTGATCACTCATCCGGGAGGCCCTCCATGTCCTTGTATGGTCAAAAAAGTATGTATGTGATCCAAAGACAATCCCTCTCCATGTAAGGCCCGGGAGGCTTGGGTCGCTTAAATCCTAAAAGGGAGAGGTAAAACTAAGGTAAAGAAAGAAAGAAAAAGAAATTCCCTTCATTTTAAACAACAAAACTTATTATAGGAAGCAATTAATATAAGAGGTGAGTGGTCCAGTGAAGTTCAAAATGAAATATTATTATTATCATCAAACTGTTTCTTGTCCGAATGACATGATTTACGATATCAACCTATACACTTAACAAATGGAAAAATAAACATCACTAGAGGACACCATAGTGATATCTAGGTGCCATAGTAGGAACTAGGTGAAAGAAGGGTTACCTAGGCCGAAAAAGTACTACTTTACGGCGTGTTAACAGTCTGAGAAGCAGTTGTTTACAGCTTCCTTCCTGTGTACTGTAGAGTAGACACAGCACTCGCCTGAAGTGATACTGTAGTTCTCATGAAGGTCCTATCCTTTGTAATATCTGAAACACTATCACTTACGTAGACGTTCTAAGGATATTCAGAGCCAGAAGACTTCTTAGTTTCACGAATATAATGAAAAGTTCCGCCCAATCTTACGTAAAACATGTTTTGACCAAATCCCTCCCATACCCAGTATCTTCATCCAGTAGCGGCTCGTACTTGTAAACGTAGGTGAAGCTCAAATCAAGGTTTGCAAAGTTCATGTCGGTGCATTAACAGTAGGAAATACACTGGTGGTCCGCGAAGATGGTGCAGATGCTCCACAGGCATAATTTAAAAATATCATTCACTTTTAATCTCATCGAACGCAGAATTTATTCCTCTATTACTTTTGTATGAACCACTTTATTGATAGATGGGTTAAGTTAGATGATATTACCAAAAAGCAGAACTTAAAACGAAAATTTGTCATAAATATGTAAAATTTGTCCAACTTTGATGAGCAGTATTATGGGAACGGGTTGTCCAAAAAATATGCGTTTAGTCTCATTCAATGCAGAATGTAATGCCCTACAACTTTTAATACCACCATGTTTTCGATATTGTGAGTCCTTTACGAGATATAACCGTAAAACCGCAAAACTACCCCTTTGGGGGCCACATTTTTACCCACCACCACTTATGCACAACTCCGCCGAGGGGGAAAACCTAGGATAGTCATATTGGGCAACAAATGAATTCATTAAAACAATAAAACCTTTTGTAGCAATTATTTCCGATTTGTATTTTAATTCTACTGGACTATAACGCTTACACACAATTCAAAGACAATTAAATAGAAAAATAATTAAACATCTAAAAATGAAGCTTCGAGGTGCATTTCACGATTAGAGCGTACCGCCCGACAAAAACGACCTCGGATTCGAATTCCTTGGCCCAAAAATCCCCCGCTATGTGAGTTTCGTCCAAATCGTTAGGCCTATTAACAAATGAATCAAGGAGACCGGGATAACATATTGCAAGCGTTATGTTCATAAAAATATAATTCCGCAATGCTCTTCTTTCCCAGATGTTATGGCAAAATATCAAGGCCACCTATTATTATTATTGTCACTCTTGAAAGATATTACAAAATCTGATGCTTCGATTGCGCAAAACATCACGTTTTCTACCAGTTTTTCACTCATAACTCGCGAAGGGAAACGAAAATTAATAATCCTCCTTCTAGTTGCCTCCGAACTTCACTTCATCTATGATTTTTAATTAATAATTTGATTCAAAATTTGAAAAAGACAGCATTTTGCAGCTGTTGTAATTATGAGTGTTGTCCTGCTTACTTTGTGGCAACTTGAAATTATGAAAAATAGACGAATTTGTCCTTTAACAATAATAAAATTAATTGTAGTTTTAAAATATATTAGTTTCCCGTTTACATCAGCGTGGTCTCAATTAGACTTAATGGAAACGCTTTTGTTCGGTATCTACTAAATATTACTGTAAACTTTTACTACTGTTTTCTTTCTTTTGCAGGTAAGTGTGGTCTGCTTGTTGCTGAGGAGGTGAGTGCGTTTATTAAGTACCAGATTGAGATTGTGTGTGGGGGATGGAAAATGTCTGTCCGTCTGTCTATCTGTCTGTACGCGCCATAACTCAAATACGCTTTATCGGATTTTCATGAAACTTGGTATACGCATTTATAATGTCCATTGGAAGAACCCTATTGATATTGAACCAAATAGGTTCACCGGTACCGGCGTCAAACCCAATTTAGTGTTTTTATTTAAAAGCGACATAACTCGAATACGCTTTGTCGGATTTTTTTGAAACTTGGAGTACACATTTATAATGTCCATGGAAGACATCTGTTGATATTGGACCTAATCGGTTGACCGGCACCAGAGTAACGACTAATTAAAGGTCACGTGTGGTTGCGTTTATTTATTTATTGTGCCATTCAAACATTGACTTTGGAGGTAAATTGTTTTAAAGCATTTAAACAATTCACCAGATGATTAGTTTAAGCCTCAGAAATTCATGAAAACGTGGTTTAAAATAGAATTATTTGGAATAGATTTTAAATGTTGTCCAAGTGGCAGTTTGTGCGAGTCCCTGAATAATATTTATCGTGGAATCTTCCGAACAAAAGTCTACTATCAGCTTTTTCAAATGTTAAAATGCCTTCCTTATAGCTAGAAGTTCTCATCTACTTGAAATTAATGAAGCATTTCTAAACTTTAATTTGCAGAAGTTAAATTATTTGATTTATAAAGTCATGAATTAAATAAAACACCTAAAAGTTATCTGAAACTTCACCTAAGAGCCGAACATAGATCCCCACAACTCGCAATGAATTACAACCACTAAAATAAGTAAATTACCCGTGAAACATTAGCAAAATGTGAACTTTTCGTTCTTTCGGAGTTTGAATCAGTTTGTTTGTTTATTTTTTACGTATGGGTATTTGACCCATATGTGTGTATTGTTTTATCATATTTTTGATCAAAAGCCAGAGCAATGTCGTCTGTGCTAGAAAATGGGGTATGATTTAGGTATGGCGAAGTTACTTTGCTCTAGCGAGTGGGAATCCGTACTTTAGTGAAGTAGCCTACCACTTATAAGTTGGTACATTTTCTTTTTTGCCATTACCCAATGCTGTAATCCAATTAAGAACAACTTTCACCCAGAGGCCTATTAGAGCAGTACACGCCGAAAGCAACAAATACAGTTTAAATACAACAATTTTATTTTCCCCAATAACAATAGGTAAAACTGGTATAACATTAATCATAATACTGTACACATCTAAATCACACCTGTAGTAAAAAAATCTGATGTGAAGGTCATAACTTCCTCTGCCCAAATAAAAGTTAGCAGTATTCACATATCCTTGTACAGAATCGCAAGACACAATTTTACGCTGATTATCCTATAAATACCTCTTCTTTCAATGATGCGACTAAAAGCGCAAGGCTATATAACAAACTTAAAAAAAAAGAACAAATGACTGCAGACGTTTATTGAACTTTCTGCCGTAAAATATAATTTCCCAAATTTATCGAATATTTCCCTCAGATACATCTTTACTCTATGCATGGCCAACAATACATCTTTCTCACTTCACATTCTTATATAAAATAAGAGGCCGTGAAAGAGCGCGTATTCAGTTGTTCATCACGTAAGACAAACTTTCTACAAACAGTGGGTGAACAGTGGGTGGCTTGTAACTACCCTCAGAGAATTTTCTCGAAAAAATGTTTCAAATAAAAGTTTTAGCTCTTAGTATAAGCAACCCATGTGCAAAATTTAAAGAAAATCGTTAGAGCCGTTTTCGAGAAAATCGCGAAAAACGAAAATTTATTCATGTAAAGTCCCCTTAAAAATAAGAGAAACTTATCGCCAATCCTCCGCTCACATCTTTAGAAGGTACCTGACCCAAATACGAAATTTCGTTTTCATACGATTTTCCGTTTTGGAGCTAGAGTGTTCACAGACAGACAGACACACAGACATGTTTCCAAAAATAGTATTTTTGGATTCAGGGGGCCTTGAAACGTGTAATTATGCTAAAAACTCAATTTCGAATTTTGGGGTCGAAAACAATACTTCCTCTATCTATAGTATCTATGGTACAGGCAGAGGAAGTAATAACTGTCATAAAAAAATATGTCGGCTTTCTCCCTTCACTTTCGGTGGTGCATTAAATAATGAAATAGGGACACTAGCAGAATTTCAGAAATGAACAAATAAATTACAACGGAAAGAAGAAAATAAACGAAATCAACACTCGACGCGGCGCTACCCGGGCATCCTAGACTGTGATAACTCCGGCCGCGGAAGCCTACAGACCTAGTATTTTCCTTAACACTGTAAATGACATTAGCCTATATAGGCTACAATTATAGCGTCATGCGTCCGTTTTGGATTAGTACTGTCTACCTCACAGACAGACAAGTTATGTCATATAGCCAAAGGTTCTGGTTTCAAGTCCCAGTGTCGGAGGAATTCTTCTCCTGTAATATTCTCCTGTAATGTCCGACAGAGACAATAATCCGTGGTCCATGAATGCTTATATATCTATCATCATATCCTACTCGATATCGGGGGTAAATAACTCAATAGCCCCAGACGACCCGTTGTTAAATGAGATTTGCACTGCCCCGCCACCTGTGAGAGATCGTCACAATTTCTTCGTGCTTTTCAGCTCTTAGCGACACCGTGTCCAACTCAGAAATCAATGGCAACGTCTGTCTACAGTGTTTTGCAGATGACAAGCCGTTTGTTCATTCTCCTGCTTAGTTACGCGGTCCAATCAGAGATGGCGAGACGGAGGGAAGACTCTTCCTGCTAGCGGCGCTTTTTAGCTCGTACACGTGATTGGCTATGAAGGAAATGGCTTCTCATTTGAAAAATACTTTAGGCCTTTCGGGAAGAAAACAATTAGGGAAACAAGTTCATCTCGTTTATCTTGTATCCATAGGCATCGGAAAACTTAACTTCCTGTAGGAGTCATTACTCTTCTGCTCTGCCAGCCCGGGTTCGTTTCCCCCAGTATGGTTCAGAATTTTCTATAGTGTCCTGTCCATTGTCCTGTTGTTGTTTTCGAATTTTTCTTTGAGTTCCCGTTTCCCGAACGCATTGCACAAACGGAAAACATTATGAATGGTATTTCCATTTATTGAACTTTATTGAACCATAAAACGAGCTTAACAAACTAAAGCGTGTTGATCCTAGAACTCTAACCGATTTTTAATTTTTACGTCATTTACTTGTTATTATAGTGATTCAACCCTAGTTACTAGGGTAGTTTCTAAGATCACTTGGTGGACGGGAAAAGTCTGTCAATCTGTCTGTATGTCTGTACGCGCGATAACTCGAATACATTCAACCAGACTTTTATGAAAGTCAGTATACACACTTATGAAGTCCATAGAAAGAGTCCTTTAGGTTTTCGACCAAGTCGGTTGACCATTACTGGAGTAACGGCCGCGTGCTTTATAATAATAGCAAATTTGTACCAATCATTAGACAGCCATTTCATAAAATATGGGAATCTTCCCCTCAAAGAGAGATGTTATAAAATTATTGTAATTGGGTGGTCAAATATAAGTTTAAACCTCAAATTCAATGAACATTAAAGAATTATATGCATTTGAAGTTGTTTCATGTTTAAAATCTGTCGGTTTACTTATTTATTGCGTTGAGTTATTTTTTTTTTTTTTTTTGCCATTTTTAGCATGATTTTAACACTCTTTAATACGAGATAGTCGAGAGTAATCAGCTATGTCATTTTGATTTGAGAAAATATACATCTTAAGGTACAATTTGGAAGATTAACTTCAAAACAATATGTGTGGTTAATTACTATGTAAAATAACAAACAAGTGACTTTTTTGTCCCACCCGTAACGGTGATAGTTTTGTTAAATTATTATTGATGAGTTAAATAAATGTTCTGACAACCTGGAAACAGTTTATAATTTGTATTTAATCCCTCATATCTTCATTACTAACAACATTATGACCCTAACAGTAATAGCAGAACAGAAAATGAGCTTTTGTTTTGCATCATTAAAATCAGTGTCCAAATTATGTCCCACCCGTAACAGATTTTGAAAAACAAATATAAAATATTTAAAAAGGCATTGTAAATTTTACAGAATGTGAAGAACAAATTCTAGTTTATTATTTATGATAAGTAATAAACAAAAAAGTTTTGATAATACGCTAGAATGTCCCACCCGTAATTATGAAATGGCTGTAGAACTGAAGACTTGTGACTTCGTATTTGTACGCCTTCAGAAGTTTTGGCAAAACTAAAGGAATACTGTTGAGGAACCCCACTTATTCCTTCCCTTATGCTGACCAAACTTTCTCAAGAAAGCTGATTTTATTGTTTCAAGAATGTTTACTATAATAGGAACAAGTTGACACGGCTGTGTGGGTTTATTGATCTGCGCGCATTAATTCAGAGCGTGACTATGCAAGTCACGCGAGCTCTCTAACTAACGGTCCTCAGTTCGATTACATGAAAATCTAAATTAAAATCTGCAATGGATTCATAAATCATGAAATTTTCGTGCATTCTGGGGAAGCCTATTAATCTTTCTGCATAGTAAAACATGCGATATAATTGCATTGCCACTCGAACGAGAGAGCCACTGTACATAACTACGAGTATCCGCACTTTTTGTTTAATCGTTTTTAGGTTGGCTGTACCGCTTCGTTTCGCGCACCTCAACATGTTGTTCATTTTTTCTGCTTTTGGTATGTTTTGACCGTTATGACTCCACTAAGTGTTGCGCTGTTGTACATTAAACAAACCAAAGAAGAACAGCGTGCCGTGATGCGTATTTTGTCGTCTGAAGGAGTACCAGGAGCCGAAATCCATCGAAGACTTTCCACACAGTGTGAGGGCAATGTTTTACCACGACGAAGTGTGTACGAATGGATTGAAAAGTTGAAAAATGGTCGGACAAGACGTGTGAAGGATTCCCATCCACATCCACTAGTGCGTATCATGATTCAGACAAACTATTTGGAAATTAGCCATTGTTCTGCATATGACATTATTCATAACAGGCTTGGCTACGCAAGGTGTGTCCCAGACCATAGGAGTAGTTAGGGATCTCATATTATGTCCTGCCTGACTGGAGAAAATGAAATTCATTTTATTAAGTAATCACTAGACTTCGGATTCTAGGTAAAAACCTATTTTAATCCTTAAGTGATATATGGACGAAAACTTGTATATGCATGTTCCATAAGGGTCATTCCATATTAAATCAACAAATGGACGTTGCCGCACCATTTTTGATTTTGATGAAATTTGGTAGGTGATGTGTACCAGTCTTCTGAACCCCAAAACAAATCTCGTTATACCTCTAAAAAATTTTACTCCTGAGATATAGGCATTTGTTTGGAACACGAACAAGCAAAAAATGTAATTTCAGACCTATTTTCTGAAAGCCATAGAATTTCTATATGAATCAGTAGGATGATCAAATAGGGCTCATTGGAAAGCTTAAAGAATGGACTTTCATTTGTGCATACTAAATTAGATTTAAGTTAAGTCTAAACAGACGTTTTTAGGGCTCTAATCTTCGTTTGTGAACTGTCGTTTTGCGTAACTTTAGGCATTAAAAAAACAATGAAGGACTTGGAGTAACAGGCCAATTTTTTTTCCTGTTACACTTATGTATGAGGAGTATGTGTAGGAAAAAAACTGAGCTGTTACTGGTGGTCCTTCACCCTGAAAAATTTGCTTAAACTTCGGAAAAAATGTAAATCGGGCTTTTTCTCGGTCCCAAAAAGTAATGTGGGACAGGTGATAAAAATCTGAAAATGCCAAGATGAGAAGCCCTTATAGTGTACTTTAAAATAAAAACAAAATCATTTTGTGACTGGAAGGGATAGAGGAGCTACAAGCCTTTGAAGTATCAAGAAAACAACACTTGACCGCTACTGAAAATAGGCTAAGCAGACAGGATAATTACCACAAAATTTAATTTAAATTTACATAAAATATAAAACATTTATTTACAAATGAGAATTTTCCTCAGTCATACAAATTTCTGATTTTTTGTAATTTTTCTAGCAATTTTTCACATTTAACTTCTTTTTAAGATACATTGATGGCAATTTCAAGTAGCCTACTGTATTTTCAACTATTGTATTTAGAAACCATTCTTATCCTGGTTTTTTGGATGTAGGTAATGCATTAAACACTAAAAGCTGCATAAAGCTATTTAAGGTTACATCAAATTAACCTTTTCTGTATGTTAACCTTTTTCTCCATTAGGTCATCTATCAGATACACAGTCCCTTTTCCTTGGCATCTATCTGCTGTACTCATCATTTTCGTAGAAGTCTTGTACAGTTTTGACTGAAACTTCATCAAGTTTATTCCTAGTCCTGTTCTCCTTATTCTGTGGCAAAATCCCGTTATTTTTCACTAAATTTCTTGACTGGCGGGCTAAGTATTGGCTGACATTAAACTCACTCTGAACTATACTAATACTCCAACTACTAGGAGCTAAACTTACAATGTTCTTTAGTAGTTGATGCAACTCTCATTTTTTTCTTTAAGCTTGTGAATTAGTTGCTTGTACTCATTCGCTAAACTGGCAGGCTGCATGTTCATTGAAAATTCCTCATTATCAGTTGAAATGTTCAAATCAAAAGACTTACTTTACTTTCCTGTTATAGATTTGACTATCTTACTAACTTTATTTGTTAACACTGAGGGTCTAGCTTCAACTGACTGCTTCTGCACCTTAACAGGAGAAATACCAAGGACTGACCAAGCATCATTAACTGTTTCAACAAAATGGTTTCAGGTTTATAAATGTCTGGGCATTCATCTTCACTGTCATTGCCGGTCTCTGTTCCTTGTTTTGGATTTTTAATTTTTTTTAAACATTTGTGCACAATACCTTCCCTGGGATTAATTTCAGCTCAGGATTGCACATGGAGAGTGTCATTGATATTTATCTGAAAGAGATTTTTAATAGGTTTTGAGTGAACACTGTAGGGGTCAGAGCAAGAGCGTACATAAAATTTGGAAGTATCTGTCCAAAAATTCAGCCTTGTGAAACATTTTATATCATCGCAACCAGATCTAATTGAAAATAATGTTTTTTGTTCTTCAGTGAACTCGGAAATAGTATTGAGTACTGAAGACCTAGAGTAAGATAATTTATGACATACCTCTCCTTTGAAGATGCCAACAGAACAAGAACACTCAATCATAGTAATATACTGGTAACAATTTCAATAGCATGTATTCAGCACAAAATAACAATAGTAATAATTTAAAAAAATAAATAAACTAATCAAAAGATAATGAAGCACAAACACAACCTACTTGCTGTGAGTCAGCTCAGTAAGTGGATAGTGGACAGCATTGAACAGATGGGCTGGATCATATGAAGCTATGCGTGTTCAAACGTGACTTGGTCAGCAACCAGACTCCAATGAACAGTGCGTGTCCAGAACTTATCCTATTATAACAGTTAACATATAATTCAATATACTGTATAGAAGAGTAGAGTTTAATGCAGTACCTACACCTAATAAACCAGGATAAGAATGGTTTCTAAATACAGTACTTGAAATTGTCATCAATGTAGCTTAAAAAGAAGTTAAATGTGAAAAATTGCTAGAAAAATTACAAAAAATCAGAAATTTGTATGGCTGAGGAAAATTCTCATTTGTAAATAAATGTTTTATATTTTATGTAAATTTAAATTAAATTTTGTGGTAATTATCCTATCTCCTTAGCCTATTTTCAGTAGCGGTCAAGTGTTGTTTTCTTGATACTTCAAAGGCTTGTAGCTCCTCTATCCCTTCCAGTCACAAAATGATTTTGTTTTTATTTTAAAGTACACTATAAGGGCTTCTCACCTTGGCATTCTCAAATTTTTATCACCTGTCCCACATTACTTTTTGGGACCGAGAAAAAGCCCGATTTACATTTTTTGCGACGTTTAAGCAAATTTTTCAGGATGAAGGACCACCAGTAACAGCTCAGTTTTTTTCCTACACGTACTCCTCATATATAAGTGTAACAGGAAAAAAAATTGGCCTGTTACTCCAAGTCCTTCATTATTTTTTTAATGCCTAAAGTTACGCAAAACGACAGTTCACGAACGAAGATTAGAGCCCTAGAAACGTCTGTTTAGACTTAACTTAAATCCAATTTAGTATGCACAAATGAAAGTCCATTCTTTAAGCTTTCCAATGAGCCCTATTTGATCATCCTACTGATTCAAATAGAAATTCTACGGCTTTCAGAAAATAGGTCTGGAATTACATTTTTTGCTTGTTCGTGTTCCAAACAAATGCCTATATCTCAGGAGTAAAATTTTTTAGAGGTATAACAAGATTTGTTTTGGGGTTCAGAAGACTGGTACACATCACCTACCAAATTTCATCAAAATAAAAAATGGTGCGGCAAGAAATTTTCTTAAAATTTGTTGATTTAATATGGAATGACCCATAAGTGACTATGCCTAAAACTGATACTTTTATAGGACCTAAAACAGCCTATTTTTACGTTAGAGCCTAATATTGCCTTTTTGCTTGTTTGTTCTCTAAAGTTCAAAATAAATTATTTTGTTACAAATTCTAGCATTTATTTTCAGTTCGTACTAAATTTTTAGCTCGGAATGTGCAGTACATGACATATTTGTGACATGGTTAAATAGTAAGGAATGTTTCGTCTTCAGGAGAAAAATTCCTTGGAATTCCCAAGAAAATCTAGTGTTTTTCTCCCGACTCCCACATCGAATAACAATAATAAAAAAAAAAGTAGTTCTCTGAATCACTGAGGGATACAAGGGGTTGAATATGCTAGTATGATATGCGTATCTTCTGGGTGCAGAGATTAGGTTTTCACTGTTATGGTAGTAATAGGCTACAGGTCCTAGTAATAGGTCTATATAATTATGTGTATCATAGGCCTTATATGTGTTTTATCATGATTATTGATTAATGGTGAATTCAATAAATATATTCTGCATTGCAATTGAGATATTTCAGAAAATTGGCAACTTAACGATTTTATAAGAGAGTATTTTACGGTCTTTAGAGCCTATTTTAGGTACCTAAAACAGCATTTTTAGCGACCTAAAAGTCCGAAGTCTAGTAATCATAACCACACCTGTGACGTGTGAGGTCAATGATATGGCTTGTGTTATATCCACACGTGAGATTGGCTTATGTGAACTACTGAGGATATTGCAACTACATGTGTCTCAACATATTTCGCAACCCTGATTGATGTGCTTGAAACTGCAAGTTCCGTATACAGGCCATTGAGGCCCAGAGGGTTCCAGGAGGTTCAGGCTCCTAGATTTTAAACATTCGGCACTTGAAGGTGGTAAGGTTGTCAGCCTTACGCACCGCCGCCTTTACCCCCAGGATTGCTCCTGGTACTCTTTGCTGTTAGAGGCTGAGTTGACCCCAGGGACATACTGCCACCGGGAGGATTAAGCCAATTGAAAAACTCCAACGACCTCACCGGAAATTGAATTGAACCCGCGACCTTCCGCTTTGAGTGCACTAGGCTACGGCGTACCCCGCTTAAAACTGCAAGTATCTCTTATTTGGCACAGCTGTTACGTATTCATTGCTATGGACGCATAGTTTGTTTCATAGCAATAAAAAAAACCGGCATTTGAAATTATAATTCTTATTTACGATGTAGGCCTAAGACCGTTAGAGAGAACTTGACAGGCAACCACGAAAATAACGACCGTTAGCAAAAATTCGACAACGTTTTATGTTATTTTGCACCGTGAATTATAAAAGGAAAATAATTTCAGTTTGCATGTGCATAGAATAGTAATCAAAATAGTTTTTTAGTACCCGTTCTCTAAAACAGCTGTTTGTCGGACTGATAACACGCCGAAAAATTGCATTTTAGCAACCAAGGCCGCTAAAATTGCATAAAACTGCAATCAAACTGCATTCATATTGCAGTTTTATCGACCTATTGGCAATCTATAAACAAAATCCAGATGGCATTGACCAGTCACACCAACATTAACATGGATTTAAGCATATAATTGGCCATAAAACAACAAATTGAAGCCAACACGTTTCTTTATGATAACCAGAAACTTTACCAGGGTTTTTCGCAAAACAGAGTAGCGTACTTCATCATATTACAACAAATATAAACCAACAACTCTTCACATCTTGGTTCACTCATATATTATGCATCTACACAGCATTTCGTATTGGTACATACGGTTCATTGTTGTTGGCGATTCAGATGGCTTTGAGTACATGTCTTTAACAAATGGCTGACCATCTTCCATTATAATTAATTATGCGGTATTTTTGTTTTATTTCATATAATTTAGAGAGCTTTTACTAAAAAAATATTGTATGCACCACGTACGCAAATACTTTAGCGGACTCATGCAGTATTTCAGCCTCGGCCGCTAGAGCGTTATTTTCGTACTTGATTCATAAATAGCTATTTGATAATTTCGTATATAGCGGAATTCATGTTCCTTTGGTTGGCAACGATTTGTTTGTAACGTGATGTATGAAGACAAATGTACATAGCTTCTACATTTGCTGAGATAGAAATTTGTTTATAATATCTCTCTTAAGTTATGTCGTTATAGAACAGGCAAATAAAGAACTAATCTTCGCTTTGATACGGAATTGCAGACTTTGAATTGTCGTGAGTAATATTTTGAGCCATACTATTATCATTATATTGTGCTTTGTAAAAAAAAAAAATCTAATTTATGGATGAAACTTTTATTGCCGAAACAGTTATTTGTTATTTTGATCAATAGATACACTATGATAATAGTAGTAGTAGGAATAATAGCATTTGTAGTGGTTAAAATGAAAGAAATGGATAATTATTAATTTGTACAACAAGGAAGAGACATCTGGTGATATCCTGTATAAACTCTATTACGTGTTAGCGCCTAATTTTTTACCATAACCCGCTTAGCCCGTAAAATGAAACTTTAAATATACGCTTCTATGAACACTGTATGTCTAAAAAAACTACATTTATCTGTACTATATTAAAAGCGCCTGAAATGTGCGTTTGAAACAGATCTCTTCCGAAATCCTTTGACCTAGAGGTCATGCTGATAGCACAGATTTTGTTGTGCTGCTGTCGTGTATCCATGGATAGTGTTTTGTCAATGTTTTTTATAATTTTCTGTCTGTAGTCTTTACGCAGCCTCCTGTCATCCGGGCCTTGTTTCAAGGCACCGTTAAAAAGTTATGTCGGATGTTCGGAGCAAACAACCAATCAGAACCCTTCTTACAGAGACAACGTGAGCCATGCTGTTTACGTGTTACAGTCTGATCGGTCAAAATTTAATTGTTAACTTCAGTTTCGGTTATTTGTTGTGCTTTATGCAGGGCTGTACAGGTTGCACACAACGTACTCTAGCGGCATTGTTGCTAAGTTGTAGCGTCGATCATTTCTGTTTCGGAACCTCAGTGTTGTCATTATTTACAATTAGGTTTTTTTAAAATTCCAATGCTATAATAATCGTCCCCTGTATGGCAAACTAGCGAAAGTGCATTAAATATGTATTGCACTTTCGCTAGTTTGCCATACAGGGGACGAATATAATAAGTAAAATTGACTTAATTGTAAAATTAATATTTTCCCAGGCTTAATTACCTAGTTGTATACAGTAACTATCTCGTAGCTAATGTGGAACGTTTCCACAAAACAGTTTAATTGGTTGAGTAACACTTTGGAGAAATGAGGAAGAGGTTGAAAGAGGAGCATTGGCTACAATATAGACCAGGGGAAGTCAACTACGTCTTGTGATGACGTTTGTGGAGCAAGAGCATGCGGATCCCTTGTGTGTGACGTCAGCAAGAGCGCACGGTAGTAGGGGTGTTTAGAGTACGCTAGAGCTAGGTACTAGAGGACCTATTCACTTTAGCTCTGTGGGTAGAACAACTTCTGGTTGGAAATACGGAGCATTTTTCAAAGTTATTGCAAGTACGCGATCCTGATAGTGTTCTCTCTGCAGAACATGTGTTAGTTCTGCAAAACATTCTTCTTCAGTTCGAATCGAGGTTTCAGGATGTGGAAAACCTTTCTCCAATGTTTAAACTTTTTGCTACCCCATATTCAGTTAATGTCAAAGACGTTCCTTGCCGGTATCAGTTGGAACTGCTAAACTTACAATGCGACGATCTGTTAAAGGACAAATACGAACGTCAAGTGGTCTTGGGTAACTTTTACAGAAATTTCTCTGAAACCAGATTCCCGAAACTTGCCGCACGAATATTATGTAATTTTGGATCGACATATGTGGCCGAACAATTTTTTTCACTAATGAAACGTGCAAAGCTCAAATCAAGAAGTACATTGTTAAATCACAACCTAAATGTAGTCTTCGATTAAATATTGCTCAAACATTACGTCCCAACATTGATAAACTTGTTAAAGAAAAAAGAGACAGGAAAGTCAGAAAATTGTTACTGTAATCTTGTATCATCTAAGGTGCAGACGAGCTTGTATGGTAATTAATTCAGTTCATTTTTTTAATCATTTTTACTGTAGTGAATTATGTTAATTCAAATGATAGTAGCCTATTGTCTATTTTTGTCAAAGAACATAGATTTTGTGGAAAGGGAATTGTCCTCACAGAATAGAAAAGTAGAATTATTTATAATATGTTAAACTGCTGCGCTGTAATTAACCGATAAACTATCAAAAAAATCGATGGATGTTTCATTAACTCGGAAACACGTATTACGTAAGTTCTAACCCCCTAAATTCCCGCTGCCCGCAACACTAATGCCCCTCTCTTCCCCCCTCTTCACTGATGCCTACATTTCACATGCTCCTCGCAGAGATATAACGCGAGCAGTGAGTGCAGAAAGCAGTGACGTCACAGAGCAACCTTCTGTCTTCCCCTGATATAGACCAATAACAATATTGAGTTGCTAACATTAAAAACGAATGTATGTTTTAATCTTGGTGCCGATCGATACGAGCAACTAGTTGAATCTTGGATCAATATTAAGACATTGAAAAGAAGAAAAGGTACAGGTGTGAAAGTAATGGTAAAATACGATTCTATTCAATGTTGGCTATGTTAGACATATAGCAAATGTTATAGAGTTTCATACAATGACGCACTTCTACTATACAGCATGAACCGGAAATGAATGAAAAATCACTTTCTGATCCCAAACTTGCAGTTGCATTATCAATTGTAAAGTTTCAATGTTCTCTTCAACATTATTGACTCTGCAGCTCTGGAAATGTTAAAAGTTCCCCCTTGTATTGTTCTATACATCAAATAAACTAAATCTTGTGCTTGCGTTTCTCAAGTATCCGTCATTACAAGATTTTGTCCCTCTTGCATTTTAATGGAAGGCTTACAGTAGCCACAAAATCTTGAATAATTGAAATTGATGAAATTGATGTTCGTTCTACACTGAGGTGCTTTAAAGAACCTGATATCTCCTAAAGTGACACTATTAATTCAGAGATTGCATTCCTCAGTTATTTGACTCTTCATGTACGATTTCGTATTCTGCATTACGATCTTACATTTTATTTTCTAGCAGAGTTACACCTTCAACTTAATGAATTGTTAACAACAACAACAATATATTTAACATAAAAGGGTATTTCGACAACATTTTGCAATTTTATATAAAAATAAAACAATGAACATTTTATAATAATATTTCTTGTCGTTTCTGGGCTGCAATTAATGATAATTGAACACAATATTTTTTTTTTTATTTATTCCGTAAACTGCAAACGTGCAAAATTTGGAAATTGAAATAAAGTCCGTATAGGCCTTCAGAGGTACTGAAGCATCTCGTGATAGGTGAGCTTGTCTGCGTCACAACTTGGCCTGGGGCGGGTGTGGAAGTTGTAATTTGATTTGTGACAGCAGAAACTACACAAGTCATTAATTCCACCGAAATTGAGTTAGCAGCTAGAATGTCTCCACTTCTCTGCAAGCGAAACCTTCCAAACGTCAACCAACTTATTTCTAAGTTTCGTCGGATAACAGTTTTGAAAACATTTTCGCCGCTGGGATATGTTTCCGTTTGTCCTTGGGTTTAGGCTCTTGTCTAATGAAATGCAGGCTCTTTTCCCAAAGAAATAAAATCAGGTAAACTGATGTAACTAAGTGCCAGAAGCTTTTTTTGATCAGTGAAAAGTTAATTGGAATTATGATTTGCAGAGAATAAGTTACTTTTGTTATCGATTTCAGAGTTAAGCTGCAGATCGATTCATCAATAAGGGCTTACGGAAGAACAAAGGTCTAAAGTTTGATACTTAACCTTAATTCAAACTTGCATACACTGATATAAGACATTCTTAAAATAATTACGTCAACAATTCACAAAATACACTGGCGAAGAACTCCACTTAATGTACGTAGGCCTAATTATTTCAGAGTTTATATCTTCTGTATATAACAGTATTCAACTTGATTAACGAAATAAACACTGAATAGTTTGATAATTAAATCTTCCAATTTACTTCGTTATTATCACCGTACGTCTCAGCTTAAATGCGAATGTGTCATGGCTAATTATTCCAAAGCCCTATATGAACAGTGTAAAACGATAGCCTATGTTGTCAGGATAACAGATTTGCATTAGTTAAATTCTTAATAATATATTGCCATAAAATAGGCACTAAATTGGGCATTACTCCAACCGGTACCGGTCAACCGATTTTATCCAATATCAATAGACGTCTTCCCATGGACATTAAAATGCGTATACAAAGTTTCATGAAAATCCGATAAAGCGTATTTGAGTTACCGCGCCTTTAAAATAGACAATAAATTGGGTTTTACTCCGCTACCGGTCAACCGATTAGATCCAAATTCAATAGGTTATATCTCATGGACGTCACAAATGCGTATATCAAGTTTCATGAAAATCCGATAAAACATGTTTGAGTTAGGCCGCCTTTTTAATATAATCTATTAAAATAGACAATAAATTGTGCATTGCTCTGGTAACGGTGAACAGATTTGGTTCAATATCAATAGGGTTCTTCCCATGAACGTTGTAAATGTGTTTTCCAAGTTTCATGAAAATCCGAAAAAGTGTATTTGAGTTATCGTGCGTATACACACACAGACAGGCAGACAGACAGACAGATAGATACACGGCCATACTGGCACTTAATAAACAAACTATAAATAACTAGAACAATGACAATAACTTAGAACATTCTGTCAATTAGTTTTGAGTTTTGATAGATACAAATAAATAACAATTATTTTAAATCGAAATTACCTTTGGATTACATACATGCTGTTTTGACCAGAGAAGGCCTCCCCGGATGGGCCATCAGCCCAATTTCGGGGTCACCTCCGGGAGTCACCAGTCGCTCATGCCGAACAAGGAGCAAAGGGATGAAGCAGATGGTGAGAGTTTTTGTCTTTGGGAAAACTCGCAAGATACAAGTTTCAAGACCAGTGATGAATTCCAGTGGCGAATGTTAGAACGGCTGCCAACATAAGGAATGGAGTCGAACAAGTATAACAATGTCTTATTATCATAATTATGTAAGTTATGGTACCCTGTCAAAATTTTTTCACAACATAGGGACTGGATGTGGTTATCAGGAAACTTTCCTTTGCATTTTATTTTGTGTGCTGGTTGTTTGACCAACTATTTGGTCTCGTGGTTAACGCCGTTGAATACGGTTCCACAGGCCGGTATCTAAGATTTTTCTGAGGTGGGGAGGTCTGGAACGGAGTTCAGTCAGCCTCGTGATTGAGAAGTAAGGGCTCGTGTCTCGGAAATCATCATTAATTACGAAGGGTGTCGGCATGCTGACCACATGTCCCGCAGTCCTTCCCCGGTCTGCCTATAGTCAATGACGCAGCGGTCGGGTGGTAGGCTTAGTCCCTTCAGGAATGCATCGCCAAAGAGTTTAGTTTTGAGTGCTGGATTTTTGCAACTTTCACTTATTTTATTGCGCAGTTATTTCTTTCAGACCTAGCATTGCTCACAATGCTGATAAGCAGAAACGTGTCTCTTCCCGGAATATTATCACTTGAATGTGTGACTGCCCTTGAAGACTTTCGTACAGTACAAATAAGGGAACACCCCTTGAAATGAGAATATTTAGATAGACTCGTCCAACATCCCTTGAAACGACGAAATTGCTTTGATAGACTCGTCCATACTACTATCCACTTTGAGCCGTGTAACATCTGAAAAGTTTTACAGTATAATTATGTACTTATTTATTTTATTTATAAGTTTAATGCATATTTATTATGTTGCTCGCTTAACAACTAATATCATAAGCGAATCCCCATCAATCAGCTGTGTGTAGCAGATCATGTTTGATTAATGCGTCGCCGTACCAATAGAGGCGCTGCTGTATACCAGTTCTGAGAAGGAAGATAGAAACAAACGAAAAGTGGGTCATGGGGGGAGGATTCATGATTTGTGCGGGAGTGACTGTTAAATAATATTTGTGTTTACCGTGTGGACTTAAAAGACAATGCTATATGAAGCTTGTAAGACAGTGGTGGCAAAAGATTTGGTGGGACGCAAAGCCAGGTGGGTGACTGATAGCATTAAGGACTGAAATGGCTTCGCTCTGACCTTGAAACGACCTCTTGAAAGCGCCTACCCTGTTAGCAATGCATTCAATCTACTCGTTCTAGACGCCATTAAGTTCGTTGTCTTAAAGTTGGTTCTCGACCAAGAGCTAAGCTAACTTAGCATAGCTATACAGTGAGGGATTTCATATGTAGGTTTGTCGACACAACTACATGAAATCCCGCACTGTATATGAGCTAAGCTAAACTAATTGCAAATGTTAAGAACAAGTGTATGGCTGGGTTTTGCTGAATAATTTTAAAACTATAATTTTACCGACACCATTTGGACGTACGTCATGCAAACGTTTGTAGACGTTTGGGAGTTGTAGCCATGTTACTCTACATGTTTGTTGTGTCACATGTGAAATGCTTGCGTGGGTCTCAACGTACATCGCGTGATTTGTGACGTTGATGGTTCAATTAATTGCAGGGTAAGGGGTTTCTAATGATGTTATTTCTTGTCAGTTATTAAGTGCCATTATCGTACATTATGAGATTGTGTGTGGGGGACGAAAAATGTTTGTTCGTCCGTCTGTCTGTACGCGCCATAACTCAAATACGCTTTATCGGATTTTCATGAAACTTGGTATATGCATTTATAACGTCCATGGGAAGACGTCTGTTGATATTGGACCTAATCGGTTGACCGGTACCAGAGTAATAACTAATTAAAGGTCACATGATTTTTTATTTTCGTCTACCGGTATAATTAGACAGTTAACACTATTCCTTCACATATGCTTATCAAACGACACCGTCAAACTGACTGAGTTGGCCAAATGGTAACGCCTTGGACTCGTATTCTGGAGGTCCCCGGATCAAATCCCGGAGCCGTCCGATTTGACATGGATTTTGTTTATTTTATTTTTTATTTTTATGTGAGTGCGCGATTGTCAAGGTATCACAAATCTGTAGTTCTGCTGACGCTGGTCGGTTTTAATCTGATTAGAAAAACTTATTTTGTGCACATCATAATTGCAATTATAACTGATTCGACAAAAACATACTGGCACTTTGTTATATCAGTTTACCTGATTTTATTATTATTTGCTTATCTGCAGGCTTTAAAACTTAGTGCCCGAACCCACAGAGGGAGTTGATTCCGGTTACCAACAACCTGAGTATAGGGGTTGGGGGTTGATTGCATAGGCTGATAAGATAGTAGTACTGAGAAGTGAATGCGCTTGTGGTACGGTGCCTTTCAAATTGGTCAACAGTGTACCTTGTCATTGTGCGTGTTTAAATTTATAATACGTGTTCGGCATGCCGAAAGTAAAGTGTTCTAAAACGCAAACATATATTGAAACATTTGGGAGGGACAAACAGGAGAAAGTATCGTTTTGCGTGCTTGTAATGTGAGTTTAGATAATGAGAAGTTATTTTGTGGTCTTCCTATATCTGTATTTCGGTTTGTTTACTATCACGTGAACTAGCATATGGTAGCTATGGCATACGCCGAGCAAAGTCTGTACAGTACAGTTGCTGTTAACATATTCGATCGGGCACTAAGTTTTAAGGCCTGCTTATCTGTGTTCTCAGAATACTACATTACAACATTTAAGCTTACAGTTGCCAAGGGTGGAGGCATTACGGATGTATGAATACAGGGTGTCATGAACTAAACTTCTTAACAATATACATTTGGTTAGTTTGAAATGAATTGCAATTTATCAAAATTCTGTCTAACCCTTAAATAGAGGTGAAGTGAGTAAAAGCCTATCAGCATTAGTACAGATCTGATCTAAGTTTGTAGTTGATGCTATTGGAATTATTACATATTAAACTCCTTGTTTGGATGCATAACGAATTGGAATAATTGCATAGTTAGAAAGCTTGTTATCCCGCCTATAAACATACAGACTTATAAGATAGCGTGTACTTTGATTTTGGTCTCGAAATGCGTAATTGTCTGGAGTAAGGACAGACCCTTTGTTTTATGTCTGAGCTTTACATTCACAATCACGCAGCTTAACATTGTAGAATGGATTTCTAGTGTGTGTTTGAAAATCTAGTTGTAGTTGTTTTATTTTATTAGGTAGGCTGATATTATTGTTTTTAAATTGAAGAACCAAAATATAAATATGAATATTCTGTTTTAATTAATGTTTGAACTAATGCGGTCATTTTGAATTATTCTAAGAATTCTCTTTCGCAAAAACAGGATATCTCCAATATTCTACTTCAACTCCCTCAAAATAACAATGAAATCACGTCAAGTACCAGATGGAGTTAATAGGTCATATTTCACAGGCTTTCTGACATACATGGAATAGACTTTGTGCTATTAATATTGTCATGTAGGCCTGTTTAAAACATAAATGTTTATTATTAATAGACTAAAGTAAAGTCCTATTACAGGCCGTGGAGGCCCAGAAGGTTCCAGGAGGTTGAGGCTCCCCCATTTTAGACATTCGGAATGAAGGTGGTAAGGTTGACAGCCTTTACTCCGAGGATTGCTCATGGTACTCATTTCTGTTAGAGACTGAGTCGACCCCAGGGCCATGGTGCCACCAGAAGGATTCGGCCAACTGAAAAACTCCAACGACCTCATCGGGGATCGAACCTTCTGGTTTGTAGCGCAGCGCCTCAACCACTACGCTACGGCGTACCCCCCATTAATAGAACATCCTATTTAAATATTATAATAATACGTTAGCAAGCAATTCATTAGCAGTAATGTAAATAAATACCCTTCACAAACTATAATCACAATTACTACGACCGTGTGGGGAAAACAACACACTGACAAATATGAGTTATTTGAAGGTATAACATTTGCAGATATCCATTTAAGCCATCTGGATTCATTTTTCAGAAATTTAAACACTTGGACAAACTTTCCATTAGCATTATTGTCGCTATAGTACACTTAGTAGGGATTTTCTCTATTTCTGTGTAAGAGGCAATTTTTATCCTGCATAACGTAATGGCTTCTTGCATTCGGCCTGCTATAGATGAAGTGTATATGACGTCTTAACTAACTTTGGAGGCCATGGTTATTGCTAGCAACGCGGCTTTGTTGTAGTATAGTGATGATTTCCCATTTAAAATGCATGTGGTCGTTAATTAGTCGTTACTCAGCTACCGATCAACCATTTTATCCAAAATCAGTAGGATTCTTTCCATGGACTTTATAAGTTTCATGAAAAACCGATAAAGCGTATTTGAGTTATCGCGCGTACAAACAGACGGACAGACATTTTCCCGTCCACCACACAATCTCGTAAAGTACCATACTGGCACTTAATAATATCATCATTGACTGTCTGTCAAGGTGGTTGTGGAGGTAGATCCTAGGGTCTTTGGTTCAAACCCGGCCAGGGTCGATGGATTTTTTAGGGGGTAAAAATCCTGGGCACGAAGTTCTGCTGGGGGCCGTTTTAAGATTTCCGGAACCCTGAAGAACTCCAAGCTTCTGTACAGAATTATTCCTCGCCCATTTCACTTCCAAATAATAATTTAGCTTGCCACGTGTCCCTCTGTCCTCTCTCGGAAAATAAGCGTAACCAAATTAATCTAGACACCGAAACCTCCTCTTGAAGCCTATGCCCCTGGCTGCCTCCTATATGAAGTTGCTTTTTCCCTGGATAACTTCACTATCGTAAAATAAAAATGTGAATCCAATTTCAGTTGACAATCCTGTCTAATGCCAAGAAGTTTAACTTGTGTAGCATTTTGAGATGCATTATCTAACATAGGCGTTACAGTTACAGCAAACTGGAAGATGCAGTGTTATTAGACACACATCCAAGTCCAGACAATCATGATAGGCCTATATGGTAAGTAAAAACAATACTGGTCCCAAAATAGACCCTGAGTCACTCCCATATTAACCTCAACATGCCATTTGGAACTTGGGAAGTAACAACTCGTTGCCATGTAAACTGTAAAAATCGAAAATTATAATTTGTCTGGTAATAATGGCTGAGGTCACAGAAAGTTCCACAAGGTGTTGTTTATATTAGGCTATTTTCTAACAGCGTTCGGATGTGAGTCATCGACTTGAATGAAATAAATATTTTAACTTACACTATTGATTTAACTTATTTTTACATTTGAATGCTTGATCGCAATTCAAACAGTTTCTACCTTGTAAAAGCACCGAAAGCAATTCTGGAATATCTAAACGTCGTCTGTAATTAGAAGCCACTTATGTTATGTTGAGAGGAACACTTTATACTATTTTTGGAAACGTCTGTCTGTCTGTGTGGATGTCTGTGAACAGGCTAGATCTGAATCGGAAAAATCGTATGAAAACAAAATTTCGTATTTGGGTCTGAGGCTGTGACACGACAACCTTCTTTTAAATTTAAGGGGACTTTAGGCTATATGAAGAAAAGTTTGTTTCTATAGCATAATTATCGTAAAATTGTGTCTTGCGATTCTGTACAAGGATATGTGAACACTGCTAACTTTTATTTGGGCAGAGGAAGTTATGTGACTTTCACTTCAGATTATTTTTCTCTTATATCAACTTGAGACCTCCTAGTGACTGTATGTTGCACATCCAAGGAATAAGATGTACTTTGGTATTGTGAGAGCTTTTTATGACTCAAAGAGAATATTTAGAATTTTGTAGCCCATTGCTTCTACACACCATGTGACGATCTTTTCAAATAATAAGAGTTCCACGTTACTTATGATTTATGAAGATCACTTGATAACGTAACCACTGTAACGGTACAACGACCTTGCTCAAACTTCTCTCTTTATTCACTAAACTAAAAGAATATCATAGGCCTCATATCCCCATTTAATTAAATAGTGTTGCATAATAGCTTACAATTTTTATTATATTGTTATCTGCTCGAGAAGTCACTCCACGAGCTCATATTGCTACCTCGCATATTTAAACCAAGCTTTTGTTTCCCCTTTCCAATTATAACTGAGGGCGCTGTATAAATCTTGTGTTCTACAATCCTGCAGTGCTAATACAATAAAATCAGGCAAACTGATACAACAAAGTTGTAGATAGAGTTAGTGGATTATTAACAGAACGAAAGTTCAGTCACTTCCGCACTAATGTAAAGCTAATGTCGCTCTTCTAATAATTTAATCGCCTTAAATCCCATAAACTCGAACAAATACACATTTCAGAACTGACCAGAAACTATATCGATCCCAAATTACACTACCAGAACTGAAATTATCTTTTTGCACGACTTAATTAATTAGTGGTACTTACGAATGTTGTTGCCGTGGATCGTAAGTTACCATTCCCGCACGCAATCTTGTTGCTATGGAAACAAAACAAATTTCCGTGCGGTATGAATTTACTTACGCCACACATCATAATAGAAGTCTTTATGAACAAGGCCCCACAGGACAAATATTCGGTTCCCATAACAACAAACACATGCAAATCACTTTCTGAAATAAACATCTATCTTCAATAATGTATATACATAATATTTTCAGGTAATATCTCAATTAATATAATTAAATTGATATAAATAATCATCGTGCAAAAAATAGCATGCAATAGCCTACTCGTGCCGTAAGCGCATAACGGAAAATTGAAAAAACTCGGCGCGAGCGCCTCGTTTTTTCAAACTCTTTCCTCGATCCGTATGCACCGCTTACTGTGTTCACTCGAAATTATCTTAACAATAAGCTGTAGCAAATGTTTCAAGTAGACAACCTTGAACAATGCTCACATCAAAGAGTAGGTACGTCAGAAAATGATCTCTATCCCTATAAATAAGAGGCTTTCTCCTGACTGACAGGGAATCAACGTAGAGCCTAAACTATAACAGATGGAGACTTGGAATTTTGACAGTACCTTCGTTTCATAATGTAAGTGCTCACTAAGAAAGAATTTTGCAAAATTTTGATTTTAACTGCCAAAAATTAAATGTTTTTGAAAATACTTAACCCCTTTTTACACAGAATTATCAAATCCAAATCACACTTGACATGGCAACATATTGTTGCCAGTGTTCTCAGATGGGTTTGGAAATAAATGAAATGTGACTTTCACAAATTAGAAAAGGTATCAATATAATTCATGTTGTATATAAATATTAAAAAATGAAATCCACGAAAATAACGCAGTCACATAACTTTCTCTACCCTGGACATAGAGAAAACAATTCGAGGTATGGTAATATGTATATTATTATATCCCAGGTTTTTGGGGAGGGAACTATGAAAGTGATAATGAATTACTTTTTAATTTGAGCCCCGAAACGGTTTTATGGTAACATGAGAGTGAGAAATACAATATCCGTACAGACAATACAATTTTATGTTCCGGAATTGCTGTTTCTTCTTATTTCAACTCCTACCAGGCTTGAAGCAATGGAGTGCAAAATTGTACATCCTCTATAAGCCATAAAAAGCTATATCAAGCGTTTTTTGAGGGAATAGTTTGAGTGTCATAAGTCGTTCTTCATTTTAAATGTTTAATACCAATATAAGGACCTAGAATTTAAAAATCGAAAGTTCTTCATAAGTTAATTTCCAATTACAAAATACAAAACCTGGGCTACGCCGGGCAGTTTTAAGCTAGTTAATTTATGTAGCACACAATTCAGAAAATAAAACTTGTCCTGCCTGATGTAAATATATCACAAAGTTTATATAAAGTGCACTTGGTTAAGATTGTCAAACTATTATCCATCTCCCCTGATAACGTGTGGAACACAATATTATAACAAAGGGCGGAATGCGCACGATGTTACAAAACTCAAGCCGTCTTGTAAAATTATATTTGAAGGAAAAGGTCTGAGTTGACATCTGTATTTTACGAAACTTTCATGTTGGCCGTTCTCTGAATGCGAAGGAAGAAAACTTTTGTGATGCATATAAATGGAATATGTAAGCAGAAAAGAATTTGAAAACTTTAGGAAATGTTATAAATTCTAGATAGTCAAGTAACCTACATAGTATCGGTGAGTAAAGCTTGAGAAAATTTTAATGTATACTGATTCTGACACGTTAAATTCGACGCATGTCTGAAACTTGTAGAAAATTTTCTGTTCTTTTTCCTCTGTTATGTTTAGTTCCTTAATATTTATAGAATTTAAATGCCCTCCCTAGTTATTGACAAACTAAGAAAGCAATGAACGTCAGAGGCTTTTCATTCTATTCTGTATGTCAAGCTCTTTTCAAAATGTTTGATTTATGCCAATCGAAAATTGAAATAACTTAACCGTGTGTTTTTACAGCAATACCGATTTAGAACAGTTTTTCCTAGTTTTATTATTATTTTATACTAGCATGTGCCCGCGGCTTCGCCCGCGATAATTATTTCAAAAATTAAAAATTAAGAGTGTAATAGTTAAATCATTATATTTATTAACACCTAAATCACGTGGACTACATACCACGATTAGATAGCGTCGCCTGGTAAAAGCGATCTCAGATTCGAGTTCCTTGGCCCAGAAAATCCCTGTATAGTGAGTTTCGTCTAAACCGATCAATGTCTGTCCATTTAGGCCTATAGGCTATTCATTATCCCTGTTCCGTCTATGTTGAAAATGTTGTTAAATAGCCTTGACATTATAAACAAATGAATCGACCAGCGTGGGCTTACAACTCAAGCCATCGTGAAGCATTTATTTCCTAGGTATGATGAAAATAGCCAAAGCTAACTGTAATTGATTTTACATTGAAAAGTATTACTCAAAACTGATGCTTCGAAAACGCAAAAAATGCACGTTTACTGCCCTTTTTCACTCATAACTCACGAACGAAAGGTAAAATTAAAATTCCGGCTTCGAGGTGCATTTTCCGACCCTTCAGTCCACCTATGTTTAAATTTTCAGATCTCTGCTTTCAGTAGATTTCGCTGGGCATCGCGGACAGACAGACAGACAGACAGACAGACAAACACTTCCTTTTACTAATATAGACAGCCAATGTTTTAGTCGATGCTTAGGTTTCTTCCATTTGATTGCGAATGCTTCTGTGTGGTAATGTTTTATTTAGGCCTATTTTATGAATTTAATATTTATTTGGTGTTGGCTTTAGAGGGTCATTTCTTTTGTGGGATTCAGTAGCTATAGTTATAGTGAATTCATTTCTGTGTTTAAAGCCAATTGAAATTAAACCCAGCACTTCATTAAAAAATCTTAGTTTAAACATTACCTATTGGCTATCGTGATTTCAGTTTTCGAGTGCTGATAGAATTGAGGATCTCCTTCAGGAATTACTGCTGTACATATTTCTATTCCTCATATATATGTTTGGTATGTGTAGAGGTAATTATGGCATGGCGCGTCCTCTGGTTGCGGCCTCCAGATGTAGAGGAATATGCGAATATGTTGGGGGTTTGGCCTGAGGTTAACAACCTCTCACAGTAAAAAAAAATAGTGTTAAGAAACGCTTACTTCATTTATGTATTCTGTGAGTGTAAAAATCTTCGGAGGTAAAATAGTCCCTCGTTCGGATCTCCGGGTAGGAACTACACTGAGGGAGTCTAAAAATCATACGAACGTGGAATATTATGACATTGTATAGGTCTGGGGGGCTTCAATCGGTAACTAGAGAATTAGACAAGTACAGGTTAGATGTACTAGCAGTACAGAACATTAGATGGGAGGGTGAAGGTTCAATTCGGACAGATGCGTTTACCTTTTTCTAAGGGAAAGGGAATGACAAAAACCAATTAGGGACAGGATTCTTCGTACATAGAAGAATTAATTCAGCCATTAACAAAGTAGAGTTCATTAACGATAGGCTTTCTTATGTTGTTCTAATTGGACGGTGCTGTGACATCGTTTTATGAATGTACATGCACTGGAGAAAACTGCGTGACGTCGAGCTTCATAATATGACAGGGGTAACTGAACCATGGAGGATGAAATGGGCTGGACATGGGGAGGGAGCACATATCTAAAAAATATTGACTGGAAGACCTGGACGCAGGTGGGAGGACAATATTAGGATAGATTTAAGGGAAGTAGGATTTGGAAGGGATGATTGGAGGAATTAGCAAGGAATAGGGTTAAATGGCGGGCTCAGCCAAGCGCGGAAATGAACCTACAGGTTGCATAAAATAGATAATATACTATTAGCTTTAGAAATTGTCAGTTGCCATTGAATAAGTAAGTAGTTAATACTGTATATGTTTACTAAGACAAATAACTCCTTAAAAATAAGTTTTTTTCTGTTTGGTTCGTTTGCAAACTATGTTTTCATAATGTTCTGTATTTTTAGATAAATCTTCATTATTTTAGAATAATTCTACAAATAGTCTACATGAAATGCAACGCTGAACGTTACACACTTCCTACATGAAGAACTACTTTCTAGTATTTGAGTAATGGAAGTCAGGATTTTCGAAATCTTGTTGAATTAAAAGCAGATCGAATTACTTCATGTCGCATTTTGCTGTGTAGCGATCCATCATATAAAACAGAAAAGTAAACTGATTGCTAAGTTCTCTTCAAAATATTGAATTAGAGAATATTACAGGATAAAAATTCCTCCGACACTGGGACTTGAACCCAGGACCTTTGGCTATTCGCGCCAATGCTCTACCAACTGAGCTAAGCCGGAGTTCAATTCGCAGCGCCAGATGGAGATCATAGGATCATATGATCATAGGAGAGAGGTTCCATCTGGCGCTGTGAATTGAACTCCGGCTTAGCTCAGTTGGTAGAGCATTGGCGCGAAAAGCCAAAGGTCCTGGGTTCAAGTCCCAGTGTCGGAAGAATTTTTCTCCTGTAATATTCTCATGTAATGTCCAACAGAGACAATAATCTGTGGTTCATGAATGCTTATATATCTACTAGCATGTGCCCGCGGCTTCGCCCGCGATAATTATTTCAAAAATTAAAAATTAAGAGCATAATAGTAAAATCATAATATTTATTAACTCCTAAATCACGTGGACTACATACCACGATTAGATAGCATCGTCTGGTAAAAGCGACTTCAGATTCGAGTTTCTTGGCCCAGAAAACCTCTGTATAGTGAGATTCGTCCAATTAAAACAACGTTTGACCATATTTAGGGCTTACAACATTCAAGCGATCGCGAAAGTTTTATTTTCAAGGTATGACAAAATCAGCCAAAGCCAACTGTAATTGATTTGACATTGAAATGTATAACTGAAAACTTATGTTTTGAAAACGCAAAAAATGCACATTTTTTGCCTGTTTTTCACTCATAACTCATGAACGAAAACTTAAATTAAAATTCCGGCTTCGCGGTGAATTTTCCGACCCTTCAGCCCACCTATGTTTAAAATTTCAGATCTCTGCGTTCAGTAGATTTCCCTGGACATCAAGGACAGTTACTTTTATTTATATAGATAATATGAATTATAATGATACCTTCTCTAATTTGTCAAACATCCATTTCATTTAATCCAAACCCACCTATACCATTGGCAACAATATGTTCTGTGAATTTGTTTCGATAATTCTATGCAAAAAGGGATTAAGTATTTTCAAAAACATTTAATTTTTGGCATTTAGAATCAGAATTTTTCAAAATCCTTTCTTAGTGAGCACCTACATTATGAAACGAAGGTACTGTCAAAATTCCAAGTCTCTACCTGTTATAGTTTAGGCTCTACGTTGATTCCTGTCATTCAGTCAGTCATTCATTCAGTCAGTCAGGACAAAGCCTTTTATATATATAGAGATATTGAATTAGAGGTTGTCTACAAAAGGAACGCACATTTAAATTCCTGAAACCTCTGTCATATGCAAGATGAAATAGAAACGCATACATTGTTCCTTCTTATTCCTACTTGCCTGAATAAATGTCTCCTACAGGTGAGTGTAAGGTCTATGTATTAATGAAGAGGAGTCCCTTAGCGTTAACGAAGACCAGACCTCATTAAGAAATTTGTTTGAATCCTCACCGTATAATTATCTCTTGCTATTTTCACGCTCACACAATGTAACTCTTTGTTTTGGAAATAATAGTTATTTTAATTCGATACGTCTTAGCGCCCTTTCCCATTGGCTACCTAGTTACTGTGCATATGAGCTACTGGTTTGCTCCTGAAAAGTATGACAACGCTATAACTTTATTTGAGAAAAGCTATTCAAAGTCCAATAACTCTAGTAATCACTAGGTTAGGGTTGGACAAGAACAGAGTGTCCTATTCTGGAACGTATTTCAAAAAGTATTTCTTTTTTCATTAGAAATTTACTTACGGTAACTCTTCTTACTGATTTTGGGAAGACTTGGGTTAAACTTGATAGTAGAGTATGTAAGGGTTGATTCAGTCGCAATCAACATGGCTTTAGAATGGGTTATTCCTGCGAGAGTCAGATTATTTCAATCAAAAGACTTTCGTGACTTGCTGATTCGAAAATTAAGTAAGATAGGACTAGATAAACACGTCATACGCTGGATGGCTGAATTATTAGAAAACAGGATTCAAAGAGTAAGGATTGGTAATGAAATTTCTGATGTGGGTTATGCGACATCGGTGTCCCTCAGGGTTCAGTTTTTGGCCCAGTTCTCTTTCTTATATGCATGAATAATTTGCCCTCGGTCGTTAAAAGTTAATGAAGTTGTTTGCTGACGATTGCGAGATAATTCACATGTCGTTACACTCATAGGCGTACCGAGGGGGGGGGTTTGGGGGTTTGAACCCCCCCCCCCCCCCCATTGATTAAAAAAAGGAAAATTGTATATTTTTTTTAAGTCTGCCCATAAATTACTTAATACAAGTATAAAGCGTGGGAAGCTTAAAACTCGTTATTTGGCGTCTTAATTTTTTAAATTTTCCGGGGGAGGGCCCCCGGACCCCCCTTTTCCAGGCCCCGCGGATGTTATAACCCCCCCCCTTATGGTCGGCCTGGTTACGCCTATGGTTACACTTACAATTATCTTCGGGAAATCAGTTGGTGGGCTTCAATGAATAAAATGAAAATTGACGGCAATAAATGTAAATCCTTAGTATTTAAAGGAAGAAGCTGATGAAGGGCATTGCAATATCGCTTGAAAAGAATTAGCACATGCGTCAGATAATGGATTGTTCTGGTCCGAACAGGGTGAGTTAAGTAGATTGAGATTCGGGCAGCAAATTTGTCAAGTATTAATTTCTTAATGAATGGAATCACAGCAGAGATTTCTTCTTTCTTTCTTTCTTTTTCGTAGTTTTACCTCTCCCTTTTAGGATTTAAGCGACCTTACAGGGCCGCGACCTGTCGGGAGAGGGATTACCTTTGGATCACATACATACTTTTTTGACCAGACAAGGACATGGAGGGCCTCCCCGGATGAGTGATCAGCCCAATGCCGGTGCCACCTCCGAGACAACACGAACACATAGGATGATACACACCATTCACACACACACTCACTCAGAACAAGGCGAGGATGAGGATGAAGATGATAATGACGGCCAGATGATATCCGGGGACCACAAGGGCCTAAAGTTACCTGACATTTGTCTCATAGGTGAGGGAAAACCCCGGAAAAAACCTCACCTAGGTAACTTGTCCCGACCAGGAATCGAACCCGGGCCCGCTGCGTGAGAGGATTGGACGCATCCCCTGAGCCACAGCGGTGGACACAGCAGAGATTTATAGAAAATATTAACAAATGTACTTGAATTGAGTTTCTGTTTATGCACTTTTACTTTTGTTCATTGCATTTCTGCATTTATAATTTATGTATTATCGTATATAATTGCTTTTATGTTCTACAGTCAGGCTACGTCATAATTTACATACATGGATACATAAACCAGAGAGAATTTAAAGAATCTCAGATGTCTGAAAGCGGCTATGACAAATGAACAAAGTGACCACATTTGTGGCCATGTGACCAAACTGATAGCATTTTAAACATTAAAATGTACATAACAATTGTTACGTTACTTTTTATATACTTAAAAAAACAAAGTTTTAAAATAAAAAGATAAATTCAAAATAGGCCTATTATAAACGAAAATGAACATTTTTCCAAGTTTCAAGCAATATATTGATGGAATTATAATATTATAGAAGAAAAATTCCTCTGACACTGGGATTTGAACCCAGGACCTTTGATTATCCGTGCCAATGCTCTTACCAACTGAGCTACGCCAGAGTTCAATTCATAGCGCCAGTTCACATACAAGTTATGTCAAATGCAGTATTGTGAAGCACACTAATTAGTGATTTTGTGACCGGACTTCTATCTGGCGTTGGTAAGAACATTGGCAACGGATAACCAAAGGTCCTGGGTTCAAGTCCCAGTGTCAGAGGAATTTTTCTCCTGTAATATTATCTTGTAATGTCCAACCGAGACAATGATCTGTGGTTCATGAATACATATGCATGTAACTATATGAAACAACTTAAACTGATATAACAAAGTGCCAGAAGCTTTTATTTAATCAGTGATAAGTTAATTGCAATTATGATGTGAACAAAATAAGTTATTTTTGTTTAGATTTCTAGATAGAAGACGAGAGGATAAGAGTTTTTGAACTACATAAAAACAAGCATTTCCTTATTTTAGTGGCCACTTCTGCTTTATTATTATTTGTGTCTGTAATTACTGTTCCCAGATATTTGAATTTCTCCACTTGTTCGAACGATTTTCCGGCTATGCTAATATTTTGTAGCGCATTATTTTGACGTTTCACGACTATATACACCACTTAGTTTTTTTTTTTTTTTTTTTTTTTTGGGTATAAATTCTGATCCAACATTTCTGGACTTTCTGAATTTCTCTCGATTGTGTTTACGTCATCCCCCAACAAGCAAACATCACCTGCATAAGCTAAAATCGGGTGACCGCCATTTAATTCTAGGCCTACCTACTTTCCTAATGGCATATTCCAAAAGTAAATTAAAAATGTAAAGGCGATAGTGCATCTCCTTGCTTCAAGCCGCTTTAAATGGCAAACCTATCTGATATAAATTCCCTTACCCTAACTCTGCTATAGGTTTCATTTTAGACACATTTTGATCAGCCTAACTAACTCCTTTGATATCCCAAACTCAATGAGGATTTTGTACGATCTGTCTCTCCTAACTGAATCATATGCTTTTTTAAAAATCTATGTATAGCTGGTGAACAGACTTACTATACTTCTTCTCTTTGTCCAAGAATTGGCGAATAGAAAATATTTGATCAATGGTTGATCTATTTCGCCTACATCTACATAGGTCATCTCCAATGAATATTTCTGTACATGGAGCCAGCCATTTCATGATATACAGGGTGTTAATGAATAACACCGAAATATTTTACCTGTGTATAGATGGGACATAGACAAGCAACTTTTATTAGGAGATTTTTGCTCTGAAGATTCAATTTTTCCTGTTACAGCATAAAATCTCCCAGGGCATGGCCGCCACTGACTTCTAACATTAGAAAAAAATGCAAAACAAAGGAACTTCGCGGGTAACACTGTAGGCAGTAGTTATGAATAAAAAGAAGACTAATGCAGTGGCGACCAGTCATGTTAATAGTCTGTAAATTTTGCAGATTATGAAAACTCTAAATTATGATATAGCTGTGGATGAATGATTAAGAATCAGGTTTTTATCTATCACTAGGAAGGCATGAAGTCAATTTAATGATCATTTTAACCCTATTTCGCGTAATCATTGATTTATGAGCACCAAATTATAATGACTTTAATGTCCTGTACCACACACATTTTACGTGATAGAGCAAAAATCTCCTAATAAAAATTGTTTGTCTAAGTCCCCTCTATATACAGGTAAAATATTTCGGTGTTATTTATTAACACCCTGTATAGATGGTTTATATTTGACACGAGATTTGCCAATTCGATATATAGTCCATGTGCCAGACCCCCAAAATTGACCATGTCATTATAATTTGGGGGGACTGAATGAAACTTATACCACACGTTCCTGGGATCATGTGGAGCAAAAAAGTCGGGGGGGGCCATCATGAGGAGGTAGCTTTCAAACATGGCGGTCATTCAAAATGGCGGACGCTTTTGACTCTTTAAATTCAAATATCTCGAGACTGGGTTCATCAATCTTGAATTTTGTTTTTTCAAAATGTAGGTTATTCTTCTGGCTACATGTTTGTTTTAAATGTCTGTTGCCAAAAAACCAGTATTTATTGGTCAAAACTCTAAAAATCGGAAAAATAGATTTTTTGACATTTACGTTTTGCGGTTTATTACTCTAACCGTTGGCTATATCGAAAAAGTGTCTGAAACAAAAGTTGTAGAGACACATCTCACCTTTAAAACGCAAAAATGAAATCGAAGATCGGATCAATAGAATCCGAGATATCCAGATTCAAAGCGGGCGGAGCGGGGTTGAGCGTGTTGACCGAGCGCTCGGTGCAGCCTAGCGAGAGGCGAGACTTAGCGTAAAATCCTGCACTTTATTTATTTTTAACCTCAGTAATTGCTTTATTACTAGATAAATTTACATTACCTACTATTTTTAACATGATTATTAAACACTTACTCATAAATACAATTAACAATTATATCATTTATCTGGGAAATGGACATCAACAGTTACCAACTCATATAATATACTGTCAAGGCTTTTATCTTCGATTTTTAAGATGAAATCGTTAAAGGAACTTCAAATAGTCGAAGTAATTAAAAAAAGGAAATAAGTATTACAATTTAGGTATGTATCGGAGACTTTTAACAATACTTTCAGAAATGAACACAGGACGTAAGCAACTAAGAAATAAACATTCCTATAAAATGCCTTATAGCCTATAATATTATGAACAATCTTGAAATAAGTCTTCTTCACAAGAATCACTGTAATCAGTTATTATAATTACACTCTTCCTCATCTGCTGTTGCTTTGGTACACCCCTTGCACCCACAGCTCTCGGTGCATCGGATTTGAGTAATAAATACAATTAACAATTATACAATTTACCTGGGAAATGAACATCACTAATTATGAACTATACATCCCTTAACTCTGTACTTCAAGATGAACATGTTCAAGCCACTCTACTTGATACATCTTCTTACAAGTAATGAATAATGCTGTCCTTTCGGATGAAATATATCGCCCTAGTGGAGCTACTTTCCGTTTTTCTTCGGACTAATCGAGAAGGCATTTTTTTTCTGTTTTTAGCTGCTGTTGAAAAAATTGTGCATTGAATTTTTGCGCTGGATAGAGTGAACTACTCACATTATCTATCATAACACTTTCTTGAATTATCTAAACTAGAAGGAGAGCCCATATGTTCACCAATATTATGTAGAAGGATGTTTTCAGTAAAAATAAGAAGCAACAACCCATTTTCTACAATTCCAGTGGACCAAGCCATCAAAGAGACTGTAAACAAAGACACCCAAACTCCTGAAGGTACTAAGGATTTCAGTCTGAAAAAGTAGGCTGTAGTACGGTAATATGTTAATGCTGAGTACAGAGCTAAAGAACCTCCTCAGCATTCTATCATCCAGCGAAACAGATCAGTGCCACCCTGACCTCCAAAGCCCAAGGACACTTAGAGATGAGAAAGACGTGACAACTCTCACTGATCTTCTAGCCGAGTGGACGAACCCCTTCGATCCCAACCCTTAAGATATTGTATATTTGCCTACTGGAATATATGTTCTTCTGGTCAGATTGATTCGGAAAACAAGGGAAAAATAGCTTATTAAGAGTTCACGTTTCGGCTAGCTAAAGGAGAAGGGTTTCATAAACGTATTAAGAAAGTGGGTCTTAAGATTAGTAGACTAAAGAAGAGCAAAAAAAGCAAGGTTGGAAACAAAGAAGTAATCCTCCAGTGCAATCGAAATTTATTCAGCAAAATGACCTTTATTGCAGAAAACCAACAACTTGACATGATGGAAGGATTCAGATATCCTCTGGCGCCGGCGAATGTTAATGGGCCTTTGAAGAAAACCTAAAAATCAGTGTTATCTAATTTTTTGGAAGTATACACCACCCCTGCCAGTCTGCCGGAAAAAGATTCGGCCTGCATCATTGATTCAATGGCCGTGCTTCAGTCCATCAAAGGATAACAAAAAACGTTTTACGAATTCTCAACGAATTTTCTCAAGCAGGTTTTTAATATAGGTCGGAGGGTTGACATATATTATTCAGAGGTTTCGATCAAATCTTTGGAGCGGGAAAAAAGCGGAACAGCTGAAGGTATCAAATTTAGTGAAATCAAGGGTGGCCACAGAGTGGTTTGTTAGAGGACGCTTCTAAGGAACAGTTACGGCAAAAATATAATGATAAAATTATTTTTTTGCAGTTTGTAAGAGGAGAAATTTGAAAACATAATTGGAAACCTAGAAATCTTCGTAGCAGTTGGTGAGATCTGCTTCATGATCATTTATATTAGGAGCAAAAATGTTCCTGAGCTGTTCTGCACTCAAGAATAAGCTGATTCCAGAATGATGCTGCATGCAAGGAACGCCGCTACGTCATCTGAATCAGTTCTTTGCTTTTCAATCAATACAGATGTACGGTATTAGTTTTGGCTGTAGGTTTTTGCGAAACCATAAAAAGCAAAAACTTCTGAATCGGGAAACAAACAAAACAGTTTTAACAGATATGCAAGTTTCCCAGATAGTATCTGCCTTAGGCGAACAGCTTTTTACAGCTCTTATTGGGTATTACTGCTGGTCTGGCTGCGACACAATCAGTGCTTTAGCTGGCCAGGGGAAAGTTAAAAGCTTTTGTGCAAAAAGGAACAAATATTTATTGAAGCATTCAGGAAGTTAGGCAAACATTGGATGATGTATAATGATGTTGATGACAGCAAAGAAGAATTTGTCTTCCAGTCGTATGCCCCCAAACGCAAGGTGAAATGAGCATCGCTACCAGATGTTCAGAGGGCCAGACTGAGAGCATCCAAATGTCTCTTTGTAAAGACACCTTGAGAAAACACAATAAACGTGCCAACTACAAGGCCGGAATTTTGATCAACTGTGCACCAGAAAGTTACTCGTGCTTAGCAACTCAAATCTGAATCATCGAGAGCTGTTGGTGCAAGGGGTTTGCCGAAGCAACGGCAGTTGAGGACGAGAGCAATAATTATAATACCTGACTTCAGTGATTCTAGTGAAGAAGACTTAATTCAACATTGTTAATAATATTGTATAAGGCATTTTATGGGAAATTTTATTTCTTAGTTGCTTACATCCTGTGTTGATTTCTGAAAGTATTGTTAAAAGTCTCCGATACATACCTAAACTGTAATACTTTTTTCCTCTTTTAATTATTTCAACTATTTGAAGTTCCTTTAACGATTTCATCTTAAAAATCGGATATAAAAGCCTTGACAGTATATTATATGAGTTGGTAATTATTGACGTCCATTTCCCAGATAAACAATATAGTTGTTAATTGTATTTATGAGAAAGTGTTTAATAATCATGTTAAAAATAGTGCACATTAGTAGATAATGTAAATTTATCTAGTAATAAAGCAATTACTGAGGCTGAAAATAAATAAAGCGCAGGATTTTACGCCAAGTCTCGCCTCTCACTAGGCTGCACCGAGCGCTCGGTCAACATGCTCAACCCCGCTCCGCCCGCTTTGAATCTGGATATCTCGGATTCTATTGATCCGATCTTCGATTTCATTTTTGCGTTTTAAAGGTGAGATGTGTCTCTACAACTTTTGTTTCAGACACTTTTTCGATATAGCCAACGGTTAGAGTAATAAACCGCAAAACGTAAATGTCAAAAAATCTATTTTTCCGATTTTTAGAATTTTGACCAATAAATATTGATTTTTTGGCAACATACATGTTAAACAAACATGTAGCCAGAAGAATAACCTACATTTTGAAAAAACAAAATTCAAGATTGATGAACCCAGTCCCGAGATATTTGAATTTAAAAATTCACAGTCGTCCGCCATTTTGAATGGCCGCCATGTTTGAAAGCTACCTCCTCATGATGGCCCCCCCCGACTTTTTTGCTCCACATGACCCCAGGAACGTGTGGTATAAGTTTCATTCAGTCCCCCCAAATTATAATGACCGATGGGTCTGGCACATGGACTAATAAGCTACTACATTGAACATACGAGTGACCTCTGTTAATCCATCAATCAAATGCACAACAGCTGTTGACAACGCAAATAGGGCATGTGAGGATAAACTAAGATTTCCTCATATTCAAAATGCTGTCATCCATTTGATAACATGTCCCAGACTTAGGATTTCAGCATGGAATAGGTGAAGAAATAGGAGTTTGTTTCAAAGGCAGTCGCATTTGTAACGGGGAAAAGTATCTTTCCATGAACGAAGGCTTGTAGACTTTTCTTTTTCGGATATTCATAAACGCAGCCATCTTTTGCATTGCTAGTCAATGCATACCACCCAATCGGTCGTATAAATAAAACCAAGCCACTGCTACCAAGCCGTTGCTTATGAGAAGGTTGAGAATCAAGCACCCGCTGTCTCTTTCATATAAATAAAAACTTCCCCTCCTTGCCAAGCCGCGGCTCAGGCAACTGGTAGCAAGTGCTTGGACACCTGCATCCCATACCGCCCGGCACATGGCAGCTGAGTAAACAAACATGCCACTTGACTGTTTGTGTACCGATTTAAAATTTAAAGTTCAGTATATAATGTATAAAAGTATTGAATTTAAAGAAAGAAAAGCTACTTTGGGAGAAAGGAAAGAGACAAGAGAGTGAGAACATGTCCTCGTAGTTGTTACATCTCTAGGCCTAGTATTAAAAGGTCCTGGGTTCAAGCCCCAGTGTCAGAGGAATTTTTATCCTACAGTATTCTCTAGTATTCATGTTTTATTAGAAAAACCTTGATTTTAGGGCACTAAAAATTATGTTTAGGCTTGTAAATTAATGAATTAAGCATTTAACTAAAACAGTAGACAGATATAATTTTACTTAATTTTAATAAACAAAAGTTAACATTTTATACGAATTTGGATATTTTGCTTACTTGTACCGTCATAGAAACGTATTATAGTTTAAAATTTTAAATAATACTTAACAGAGTAGGCAATTGCCCTAAAATTACAAGTCTACTTAGTACCTATTAGGTAAATAATTAGGATATTTTATAATCTTAGCAATTTTAATAGTTTGCTCTTGTGCACACTGTACCACTGAAGAGTCTAAAAGCTGGCCCCGTTTCTTTCATTCCCTCCAAGTATTTATGTTTGTTTGAAGAGGGGGCATAGTCAAATTGATAGCAAGACAAACAAACCCGGATAAGCTTTTAAGGGTGTGAGATTTGTTCAGATCAGCTTATTTTGTCCCACATTAAATAGCTTTGTAAGAGGATGGAGTTTCCATTTTTATTTCAATATGTTTTGCTATTAGTAAAGAAGGTAGGTCTACATATATATGTAGTTCTTTTATTAATATTTAATTATTTTCCATAATTAATTCATAAAATACGTTCGTTTTGAATCTACTTGCTACATAATAGATTTGAAGTTATTTAGTTTACAGTATTACAATTAGAAATAGTGTTAAAAGAATTAATCACGTTTGAAATATTTTAGTTCATATTGATAACAGTAAAATATGAGAATGTGTTAGACCTATAATGATGTATTATTTCGTGATTATTATTATTATAATAAAGAAAAGTAACAAAGTTAAGTTACACATGTTTTACAATTTTATTGTACAACCGGTTCTTTACATCTGTGCACATCATAATCCATACGTTCCTTATAAATTACTCATATTGGTTAAAAAATCACCCCCATGAACCCCGCCAATACGATTAAAAACTTCACTTGAGCAAGCTGAGTCCGCAAATGAGGTGCCTCAGAAAAAAGCAAGCCGCTGCTACCAACAGAGAGCCGCGGCTTAGTTTTATTTATACCAAATCCTAAGCAGCGGCTGAGCTGTCAAGGTCGTTGAGCAACGGCTAGGCAGGTGGTTGAGGAAGCCGCGTTTTATTTATACCAAACCAAGCAGCTGCTATGAATTAGTGAGTTTTGAGCCGCGGCCTGGTCTTATTTATACCACCAATTGTGTTGTTTTACACATGACATAGTGTTCCAACATAATCAATATCCCCCCCCCATGTTACAGCATCCAACCATCGCCACAAAGGTTTCTTCGACTGTGATCCCTGTTTGAGCCGTAGGGTTTCGGGAGGTTGAGGCTCCCACATGGAGATATTCGGCACATGAAGGTGGTAAGGTTGTCAGCCCTACGCACCAACCGCCTTTTTACCCCCAGGAATACTGCTAGTATTCATTTCTGTTAAAGGCTCAGTCGATCCAGGGCCTTAGTGCCACCAGAAGGATTAGGCCAATGAAAAAATTCCACCACCTCCTAAATATGTGGATAGGTTGAGCCTCGCGCCCCATGCTCAACAGTTGTTACACTTTTGGAATTTTACTTCCTCCACCCGTACCATAGGTACTATAGGTAGAGGAAGTATTATTTTCGACCCCAAAATTCGAAGTTGAGATTTCAGCGTATATACACGTTTCAAGGCCCCCTGAACCCAAAAATACAATTTTAGGAAACATGTCTGTGTGGATGTCTGTGAACAGGCTAGCTCGAAAACGGAAAATCATGTGAAAACAAAATTTCGTATTTGGGTCAAATACCTTCTGAAGATGTGTGCCCAAGAGTGGCGACAAGTTTCTCTCATTTTTTAAGGGGACTTGACATGAAGAAATTTTCGCTTTTCGCGATTTTCTCGAAGACGAAAATCAACCTAACGATGATTAACGATAACCTAACGATTTTCTTTAAATTTTGCACATTGGTTGCTTAAACCGAGATATAAAACTTTTATTTGAAACTTTTTTCGAAAAAATTCTCTGAAGGGTAGTTATAAGTCACCCACTGTGAATACACGCTCTTTGCAATACGGCCTCTTGTAACGGAAAATCGTACGAAAACAAAATTTTGTATTTGGGTTAGGTACCTTCTGAAGCTGTGACACGAAGATTGGCGACAACCTCTTATATTTAAGAGAGTTTTTTTTTTTTTTTGCGATTTTTAAATAACGGCTCTAACGATTTCCTCTAAATTTTGTACATGTAGTGCTTATACCAAGAGCTAAAACTTTTATTTGAAATTTAAAAAAAAATCTCTGAAGGGTGGTTGTAAGCTACCCACTGTTTGTAGAAACTCTGTCTTGCCTGAACAACTCAATACGCGAACATTCACGGCCTCTTATTCTATATAAGTACGTGAAGCGAGGAAGATTTATTGTTGGCCATGCTTACAGTAAAGAAATATCTGAGGGGAATATTCTATAAATGTCGGATATTATTCTTTACAGCGGAAAGTTCAATAAACGTTTGCAGTCACTTTTTTCCTCCTTTTTCCATAGTCTGCGTTTTTAGTCGCAACATTCGAAGAAGGGGCTATAAGGTATTTGTAGCATAATTAGCGTAAAATTGTTCTTGTGATTCTGTACAAGGATATGTGAATATTGGTAACTTTTATTTGGGCAGAGGAAGTTATGTGACTTTCACATCAGATTTTTTGATTGAGGTTTATTAAATCCAAGGTGTACGGTATGGAGCTAAAGTTAATGACCTTCAGGATAAGAAATGCCGCTGTGTTTGAAACTATAATGTAATGCGTTTGTTTAACCTGGTGTATAATTTTTTTTCACATTTCATATTTATTTTTGAAAATGGATCGGGACTTTATAAACACACTGTATATTAGAAAAAATCGCGGAAGTCAAATTATGCTCTCGTGTGATGTTGGTTAGTTAGTTAAGTATTTATATAAACAATTCAGAGTTTTACGATATTTTACAAATAAGATAACACAGACAATTCAGAATTCTTACAATTAATATTTTTATAGCGTACACAACTTAACGATTGGATAGTGACTTGAAAAGACGTGCTTCGTGCCACATCCCATAAAATTATTTAACAAAATATAAAAGTTGCTTTTCATTTGATTTTTCGTTTTCGATCTACGTTCCTAGATAGAAAGACACACTGGCATACAAAGACTTATAGACATGTTTGGAATAATTCTATGTTTGAACGCAAGAGATTACAAACGTGTGTTAACTTAAAGAGATAATTTGCACCACAATAAAGAACTGGACCCTTGACACTGAGGATTGTAATTGACACATAAGAAGCTGCGAGCGAAGACGCTTCTTCAGATTCACGTCACGATCTGCCTTGAAATATTTCTGGTTTCTTCCTTACATTAAGTGCTACTTTGTACATCGCCATATCCCCTTTGACTCCCGTGAGACCAGCCCGTATTCAAGTCCGCTAAATGTGTTGCCTACATCAAGGGGTTTTCACAGCTCCACTCTATGAAACTTTCAAACGGCAGCCAATGTCACTTGTTTACCCACTTCAAATAAATAATTTACCAACTCTAGCTGCGTCATTGCCCGCTAAAGCAGTCGATGTGTCAGGAATTGAAGAATGGACATCTGGATGGCAGTCAGTTCTGGATGAAATGTGAAATAGTAACAGCTTCTGGCATTAAGACGTGACTAACTGAAATTTGGCTAAAAAGTTTAAAATGGGATATTTCTCCCAAGTATTCAATACCATAATAATCTGGAAAAATGGGTAATGATCACTGATTAGAAATTGCATTAGAATCCGCATCCCCTCTATTTCTAACGCGAGTTTGAAACTTACTGTAAATCTCTAAGTATATAAGAGGCTTTGTCCTGACAGAGAATCTACGTAGAGCCTAAACTATAACTGGTAGAGACTTGGAATTTTGACAGTACCTTCGTTTCATAATGTAGGTGCTCACTAAGAAAGGATTTTGCAATATTTTGATTTTAAATGCCAAAAATCAAATGTTTTTGAGAATACTTAATCCCTTTTTACACAGAATTATCAAACCCAAAACACAGTTCACTTGACAACAGTATTGTTAAAAGTCTTCACATAAGGCTTTGGAAATAAATGAAACGAGACTTGACAAATTAGAGAACTATCAATATAATCCATGTTATAAATAAATATAAAAGAATGAAATCCACGAAAATAATGCAGTCACATAACTTTCTCTGCCCTGGACAATACGAGGTATGGTAATATGGTATATTATTATATCGCAGGTTTTTGGAGAGAGAAGTATGAAAGTGATATTGCATTTCTGTTTAATTTCATCCCCAAAACGGTTTTATGGTAACATGAAAGTGAGAAATAAAATATTTTGCCTCGATATTACAATTTTATGTTACAGGAATTTCTGTTTCTTCTTATTTCAACTCCTACCAGGTTTGGTGTGTTGAAGCGATGGAATGCAAAATTCTACATCCTCTATGAGTCATAAAAAGCTATATCAAGTTTTTTCTGACGGAATAGTTTGAGTATGATAAGCCGTTCTTCCTCATTGCAAATTCTAAATACCTATGTAAGAACCTAGAATTTGAAAATCGAAAGTCCTTCATAAGTTAATTTTGAATTACAAAATACAAAACCCGGGCGACGCCGGCCTTTTAAGCTAGTAGGTTTATAAACAAATCTACTTAACCCATTTCTTGTATATGTGTATGAGTTCAAAATTATGATATACTGTATTTCATACCTTAAGTTATACAATGGCATTGTGAAAACGAAAGAACATCTGAATAATTATCAATTATTATGTGTTAGGGGAACTTTGTTCACATTGGGTGTGTGTTCTACATTCTAATCTCCAAACACAGAGATGTAGAGCGTGGTACGAAGTGCAAGTGAATCAAAAGAAGGTGCATTAGTTTCACTGCCCCCTCGAGGCTCATGAACATCTGGCGTTGCTGCAAATGCTCCATTTAGCCTGTATTATGCCTAACACGGCACATGGCCTCTTAATATTAAATTTCAGTCTGGATTACATCCTCTACCTGTACCTTAGGTGCTGTATACAAACAACAAATCCAAAAAAATGCTATTTCCGGAAACCGGTGATTAGCACAGTTCGAGAATTTGATATTTAAGTTAGATATGATTAAAAAAAACATTTTGTTATTTTCTCGAAAATTACGTTCAAAGATTTTTTTACAGTTTTTTTACAGCTTTTGTTTGAAACAAGAATTCTCTGAACGATAACCACGTCACAAGAAAAGAATTTAATTTTTAGCAAATTTCTCCAAAACAATTACGGTTACAGTTTCGAAATTAACTGTATGAGATCTGTAATATGTTATAGTACATATGCAGAGCCTAGTTCCATAAGGGCGTAAGGCAGAAATCTTTAATTTTGAATTGTTAACTTTTATGCCTTCTCATATCCCTTATATACTAAGTGAACTATTTGTACTTGTGCCTTAAACCTCTGCTCAGTTGTAGACCTGGGATTTTAGGCTCTAAAGAAATTAGTTTTTTTAGGCACCTAAAATAGGCTTTTAAAACAAGTAAATAGGCTTGTAAAACAAGTAAATAGGCTTTTAAAAGAAAATATAGGCACTTTAAATAAGCTTTAAAAATGTGTAAATAGACAGAAAATAGACTTTAAAATACTATAATATGCTCTTCAACTGTAATGTGATTTTTTTTACTATAAAAGACGCAGTATACCTATTCTTAACAGAAATAATTGCAAAATTAAGACAGAATTAAAAACACATTTATCAAAAACAGTTTTGGATTATATGAAAAATTGACTTAGTATGTCCCTTCTTACTATATACCTGCTACTTGTTGTTTTGAGCTAATCCTCCCCCGTCAGTCAGCATTCCTTTGGCCACAATTGTTTGGGAAAATCAAGTTTCTGTGAAAAACCCGCCCTCTGCTGTTCTGCTCTTCATTCAGAGATGTCCATTAAATTATTGTAAAAGTTACAGAAGTTGAATTTTATTTTATATGTGCAAACTAGGCACTTTAGGCACTAAAATAGTAAAAATAGGCTCCAAAGGTCCAAATAGGCATTTTAGAGCACTATAAAACTCTATAAGTATAAGTGATATATCATGAAATGTCAACATATTAAAAAAATTTCACGTTATTTCATAAGGAACAAAATAGGCATTTGCCTTAAAATCCCAGGTCTAGTTATAAGAAAAGACCTGTGAGACTGCACATTCATTCTACTTCATAACAGTTCCATACACACTTCCTATCTGTTGTCGATGTGTGTTTACCAACTGTTTTTATTTTCCGCAGTGCTACCATCCAAGCAAATGTTTATAAAATCTGAACTTGCATTTCTAAAGTATAACTTTACTGGTATTCATTGGCAAACATGCAATTGTCACTGTATAATACAGGTTTTTACTGAAATAAAGTAAAAACAAATAACATGATATAAAGTAAAAAGATTGTGCTACTGTAAAATTACTTTAGTTTTTGTTTAATATGTTTATGTGCCTCTAGTTGTAAAAAATCCCAATACACTCTACCTTGTAAATTTTCAGAAAACTAATTTAGTCTGTCCTTCCAAAATATAAGTTATAAAATTAAACTTCAAACCACCTACTTGTGAGTGGTAACATTGTTTAAAAACATCAAGATTTCTCGAAACTATGTCCTTGTGCCTTACGCCCTTATGGAACTAGTCCCTTCATGTGCAGTGTTCGTTATTAGAACTATCTTCAAACGGTTTTACCCATTTATTAATTTATTAATTTTCATGTTGCGTTGTAGACCTATCAAGTTTCAAGGACATCGGACAGAAAGTTAGCAAGTTTCCACTAGTCTATGGGAATACACAAAGAACTTCTAAAAACAAAGTTAAAGAAGAAACAGAAATAAAATTGTATAAAGTAATGACTTTACCCACAATGCTCTGTGACAGTGAAGCCTGGGTTCAATTGAGCAAAATCAATTCGGCAGAAAAGAGTGCGAAGGGATGTACTAGAATGGACAAGATGAACTAAATATTGAATCTGTATATAAGAAAATAGTCTATCAGACAATGTACAAATTACAAATTTTTCCTGAGCCATTAAACACCCAAACGTGTAATAGGCCGAGTCAAATAAATTAAAAATCCACAAGGGAAATACTACAATTAACAAATTCATCCACATTACAAAATGGATTATTGAGCAACCAGGTTTCCAATTTCATTCTAAAAACATTTGTGTGTAGCTCTTTTAAATCTTTCGGTAGCTTGTTGTATAACAACAGTCCATATACATAAAAATTTCTATTTCTCTTTGACAGTCTACGAAATGGAACCTCTAGGTTGTCCTTACATCTGGTATTATGATTGTCAGTATTACTTCTACATTTGTAGCATTCTACGTGTTTTTTTATGTAGGCCTACATTATCAATTCCAATATATACAGATTAATCACATAGAGCGTGGGCTACTGTATACCCCCCATCCCCCCCCCCCGTGGGATTTTCCGACTCATATATTTTTTTGTTGGTATTGACATGTAGTTTCATATTTTAGTTGTTTGCCCCTTATCAATTACAGCATTTACCCGGAAACCCCGGAAAACTACGGAAATCCGGAGAAAACTAGTTTGTTTTAATTTTTCTTTGTTCTTTGCTCCTAATATGCCCAGGGAATTTCTGAATCACATATTTATTGTTGGTATTGACATCTAGATTAAGTTTTTAGCTGTTTGCCCCTTATCAATTACAGCATATCCCCGGAAAACAACGGAAATCCGGAGAAATTACTTTGTTTTAATTTGTCTTTGTTTTTTGCATCAAATATGCCCAGAGAATTTTTGACTCACATATTTTTGTTGGTATTGTCATCTAATTTAAGGTTTCAGTTGTTTGCCTCTGACCAATTACAACATATCCCCGGAAAACCCGGAATACCACGTATATACGGAGAAAATGACAATGTTTTATTTTTTCAATCTTTGGTTTTCCTTCTAATATTCAAAGGGAATTTCTTACTCATATGTTTTTTTTGTTGGTATTGCCATCTAGATTAAGGTCTCAGTTGTTTGCCCATTATCAATTACAGTATATCCCCGGAAAACTCCGAAAACCACGGAAACCCTGAAAAAATGACTTTGTTTAAATTTTTTAAAATCTTAGTTCTTTGCCCTAGTATTCAAAGGGCATTGGTGACTCATATGGTTTTGTGTTGGTATTGCCATCTAAATTAAGGTTTCAGTTGTTTGCCCCCTATCAATTACAGCATATCCCCGGAAAACTCCGAAAACCACGAAAATCCGTCATTTTCTCCGTATATACGTGGTTTTCCGGGTTTTCCCGGGATATGCTGTAATTGATAAGGGGCAAACACCTGAAATCTTAATCTAGAGGGTAATGGCAACAAAAAAACATATGAGTTAGAAATTCCCTTTGAATATTAGGAGCAAAGAACAAAGATTTAAAGACTAAAACATAGTAATTTTCTCCGTATATACGTTGTTTTCCGGGTTTTCCGGGGATATGTTGTAATTTGTAAGGGGAAAACAACTGAAACCTTAAACTAGATGGCAATACGTACAAAAATATGTGAGTCAGAAATTCCCTGGGAATATTAGGGGCAAAGAACAATAAAAAAATTTAAACAAACCCATTTTCTCCGGATTTCCGTTGCTTTCCGGGGTTTCCGGGTAAATGCTGTAATTGATAAGGGGCAAACAACTATAATCTTAAACTAGACGACAATACCAACAAAAAAATATGTGTCCCAGAAAATCCCACGGGGGGGGGGGGAGGGTTTGCTATTGGTAGCCCATGGTCTAACAGTCAATATTCTGTATTTCATGAACAAAGGTTTCGCATTTTCTCTCGCTTTGGATTTGTTCATTAACCTTAGTACGTACTTCTGTTGTTTAGGAACGGAATTTATTTTACTACAGTTTCCACACAATATTATACCATACTTTAAATTTGATTCGAAAAATGCAAAATACATTGTTCTGATATATGTCATAGGCAGAACTCTCATTAAACTTCTTAATAGGTAAGTTACTCTCGATAACTTTGTCGTTACATAGTTGACATCACATTCCCAAGTCAGATTAGAATCAATAAATATGCCAAGGAGTTTAGCATTATCATTGTGCTTATTATTTGTAGAAAAGGTTATTTGCTGTGTCTTAGTTTCATTTTAAAACAATTCATTAGCACAAAACCACAATTTGCATTGATTATTTACAAGAATATAAAACACCCGATTTCCCGAGGCCGAGAGGAAGAAGAGATCAAGGACGACCCAGGACACGCTGGAGACAATTGTGATACCTGAAGGGTCAAAGTGCCTAAACCATGAAATTAAGAAGAAGTCTTTTGACAAAATCGCGAAAACAAACTTCTTTTCTTTACATTATAAAGTAGCACAATCAACATAAATAGAAAATTTCATTTCAATAGCATTTCTCGTTTTGGAGCCTATGCACTGACGCTAACGTAACTGTACAATGTAACCCTATTCCACCACATAATCCAACTAGGACTCTAGAATAAATTCCTTCAATTTAGTTTGATGCAAGTCCAAGAACTTCAACACGTGTTCTAACTTCCAAAGCAATGAGCACGGAGCGTGAAGAGGGTTGCATGCCTTCAGGCGCCATTTCGTATGCATGAGTTATGAAATATACAGGGCGTTTCCAATACAGTTGTGTTATCAGCCCAAACAATAGCACTACCGTGTTCTGTCTTCTTAAAATAAACAAAAACAAACGGATTGGTTCTCTTTATTATTCTACACTAGCTTAAAAGGCCGGCGTCGCCCGGGTTTTGTATTTTGCATGTAATTCAAAATTAAATTGTTCAGGACTTCTGATTTTCAATCTGAAATTCCTTATACAGGTATCTAGAGTTTGAAGCGAGGAAGAACGATTTATCACACTCAAACTATTCCCTTAAGAAAACGCTAGATATAGCTTTTATCGCTCATACAGGGTTTAGAATTTCGCAACTCATTGCTTTTACACACCATGCCAGGTAGGGGTTCATATTAGAAGAAACAAATTCCGGGCACATAACATTTTACTGTCTTTACGGGATATTTTATTTCCCACGTTCATGTTGGCATAGACTACAACCATTTCGGGCCTAAAATCAAAAGAAAATCAATATCAATTCCACACATTCCTTCCGAGAAATCTGGGACATAATAATTTACTGCGCACATAGGACTAAAATTGTTCCATGTATTTTGTATTTTCTTACATGTTTAGGGCTTAAAATAAAATACGTATTTCTGAACTAATACAAAGCATACAGCAATGAATAACATATAGGTAGGTGGGTAGGATGTATAGCGATTTCTGACAAAGCTACCCATCGTTTGCAAAAACTCACGCTGAAACAACTGAAAATGCTGTCCCCGCAATACGACCTCTTATCCTGCATAAAAAATTGAGGAAACGATATTCTCTATGCCCAGGGTAGAGAAAGTTATGTGATGCAACACACACGATATTTGTTTACGTTGATTTCATTCTCCGTAATCCATTTACAGAATGAACTATATGGATAACCTCTTTAATCATTTGTCAAAGCCCACTCCATGGCCCAGTTACTTGCAATTTCCAAAGCCTTATGTGAACACTGCAATCATTTTTGTTGATCGTGAGAACTGAATTGCATACTGTGATTAATTCAGTGTAATATTTTTCAGAAATTATATAGTTTTTCAAGGGAAGGGATGTTGACTGCGTTACTTTCCTGGTTGAAGTGGGCATGTGTGCGAAATTTCGTACAAATTGATCAGATCATGTATATTTGAATAAGGAACATACATACACTTTCAATTTTGTGTATTAGATTATTGTTATTTATTTCCACTTGAGCTATTTTTCTCCTCAAGTTATGGAATAGTTAAATAAAGAACTAATCCAGAAAATCTGATATGAATTTGCAGACTTTAAATGAATGAGGGGGAAGTATAGGCAGTAAGTAATGTTTTGGGCGAAACTAAACATTGTGTTATTTTACGTTTGTGCCTTGTCAAAAAACTATCAGTTTATGGCCCATATTTTATTGCCGAAAGAGTTATGTTATTTTCAATTGCAAATTATTAATAGGTATACGATAATAGTAGTAGTCGGAATAATAGTATTTGCAGTGGTTAAAATGAAGTAAAATGATAATAAATTATTAATTTGTACGTAAGGGAAATGAACGACAGAATAGAATAGTAATAACAAAATTTTTGGTAATTTTGTATGTAGCGGAATTTAAGCTCTTTTGGTTGGCAACAATTTGTTTGAAAACAAATGAACATAGACTCTAAAGTTGCTGAAAATGCTAAATTGTGATCTGTTCGTACAGAATATTTATTTTAAATATTTCTCTTCAAGTTATAGAATAGGTAAATAAAGAACTACAGTCAACTCCCGATTATCCGGGATAATGGGTGGTAGCCACCTCACGGATAAACGAAAACACGGTTAAAACAAAATTATACCTAAACATACTGTAATTGAAAAAATAATTAAAACTTACATAGGCCTATGTGGAAACGTCTTGCAGTGCTAGAATCATTCACCATAAGAGGTCACAAACTGTTTCAGCACAACAATAAAACACTCTACTGTATTAAGGCACTTTGAAGGAATTTTTACACTTTGCTAAAATAGTCTGTTAACACTTTTTGTTTTTGACCGCATTTTCCTTCTTGCGAATATCGGATCGGAGGCTGCGTAACATCAACTTAACACCAAGTGAACTAAGTGAATGTTATTTTAAAGATATTTTAAAGGAATATCTCAACGGTTAATCCGCACCCGGATAATCGGGAGTTGACTGTATATGGAACTGGAAAATCCTTCTCTACGATACGGAATTGCAGACTTTGAATGAATGGGGGAGAAATGCAGGTCTTAAGGAATGTTTTCAGCGAAACTAAATATTGTGTTGGCTTAGGATTGTGCATTGTCAAAAACCATCTAGTTTATGGGCGAAATTTTTATTACCGAAATATTTATTTACGTTATTTTGAATTTTAAAGTTAATAGGTACACGATAATAACAGGAATAATAGTATTTGTAGTGGTTAAAATGAAGGAAATAGATAATAAATTATTAATTTGTACAACAAGGAAGAAACATCTGGTGATATCCTGTATAATCTCTATAACGTGCTAGCACCTAATTTTTTACCATAACCGACTCAGCCCCTAAAATGAAACTTTAAATACACGGAGAGAATTCTGTTAAACAGCCACAGCCCCCTGGTACACTTTAACATTAGCTACAATTCTTACCAACCTCTAGGAATAAATTTTCCCCATAACACAAAGGTTTTAAATAGCCAGGCTGTGTATGGCGTAATCCCGGGGTGGTGGAATGTTTACATGCGAACGTGAGTGCAAGAAGGGCATTTCGGAAAAGGTGACGGCGCATGCGCTGTGGGTGTTGCCTGCCAACCAGGGGCAGACGGGCCGCTCCGTTGTGTCGCACACACGTGAATGGATGGCTATCATCATAGTGACGAACCCGACACCCAGGAACTGTGACAACGAACCCGAGACTCGCCAGTATTCTCTAGGATCCGTGATCGTGACCAGAGCCTCCGTCTCAGCGTCTCCGAGAGCCCCCAAGGTCTGCCCCTTCCTCTGGAGGTGCGGGTCTGCGTCCACCGTCAGCAGCCTGGTGAGTAAAGTGGCTTATAACTACCCTTCAGGAAAATTTTTCGGAAACAAATTAAATAGAAGTAGTATAAGCAAAATCGTTAGAGCCGTTTTCGATAAATTTTCTAAAGAAGAAATATTCTTCATGTAAATAAACTAAGCTCGATGGCGCTACATCCCTCAAGGGACTAGGCCTACCACCCTACCGCTGCATAGATAGATGACAGAATTGGGGGCATGTGGTCAGCATGCCGTCTCCCATGGCCGTTAGTGATTGTTTCCGTGACCCGAGCCGCTACTTATTTATCAATCAGCTCCTCGGTTTGTGTCACGAGGCTGAGTGCACCCCGTTCCAAACCTCCCTTCCTCAGAAAAGTCAAAGGAAGTACCGGGGTTCGAACCCGGGCCCACGAATCTGTAGCTACGGCGCTAACCACGAGACCATGCAGGTGGCCATTATTGATGTAAAGGCCCCTTAAAAATAAGAGAACGTCGTGTCACATCTTCAGAAGGTGCCTAACCCAAATACAAAATTTTTGTTTTCCGTTCTGGAGCTAGACGTGTTTGTTTACGTTAAAGACTCAGTTTCGAATGTGAGGGTCGAACACAAATACTTCCCAAGGTTCGGGCAGAGGAAGTAAAAATAGAGTATTTGATACTGATAGTAGCTTTAATTATGTAGCAATATAAAATAAATTAGTCATTTTGGGGTGTATAATGATGACGTAAACAAGGAGCCCTTCACTGTTGATATGGTTGTTTCTATCAAGAAGTTCGAAGTGGCAAATAAATTTGGAATGGTGTCCAGTCACTAATATGTTTAAGTTATTATCTCTATACTGTATATATGAAAGGCTTTGTCCTGACTGACAGGAATCAACGTAGAGCCTAAACTATAACAGGTAGAGACTTGGAATTTTGACAGTACCTTCGTTTCATTATGTAGGTGCTCACTAAGAAAGGATTTTGAAAAATTATGATTTTAAATGCCAAAAATCAAATGTTTTTGAGAATACTTAATCCCTTCTTACACAGAATTATCGAATCCGAATCACATTTGACATTAAAACATATTGTTGCCAGTGGGTTTCAGATGGGTTTGGAATTAAATTAAATGGAAGTTTGACAATTACAATTGGCTTTGTCTATTTTTGTCATACCTTGGAAATATTCTTTCGCGATCGCTTGAATGTTGTAAGTCCTAATATGGTCAAACATTATTTTATTTGGACGAAACTCACTTTACAGGGGTTTTCTGGGCCAAGGAACTCGAATCTGAGGTCGCTTTTACCAGGCGACGCTATATCTAATCGTGGTATGTAGTCCACGTGATTTAGGTGTTAATAGATTTAATGATTTAACTATTATGCTCTTAATTTTTAATTTTTGAAATAATTATCGCGGGCGAAGTCGCGGGCACATGCTAGTTATGTATAAAACCATCAATAATATAAATCAGCTTCATACATGATATCAAAGTGACTTAACTAGGCAACAGGATGTTATTGGTATCATTCTCACTTAGAAATGTTTGTTACTGGTACTGGTACAGAATGGTACTGTATGAGATTATGTGAGGGAGGGGGAAATGTCTGTCCGTCTGTCTGTCTATCTGTACGCGCGATAATTCAAATACGCTTTACCGGATTTTCATTATACTTGGTGTTCGCATTTATAACGTCCATTACCGGAGTAATGCCTAATTTAGTGCCTACCTTATGGTAATATATGTATCAAATGCAAATCAGTTCTTAAGACAACATATTATTTTACAGTGTTGATATACGGATTTGGAAGTAGCAATACGGTTAGCTTTGACAAATAACACTACCCATATATTCCTTCACATATACTTTTCAAACTAGACCTTTCTTCTTGTGCAAGCCCTGCTTAATGAATCGATCTGTAGCTTAACTCGGAAATCTATTACAAAAATAACTAATTTTCTGCACATCATAACTGCAATTATAACTGACTAGCTGAAAAGGCCCGGCGTCGCCCGGGCTTTGTATTTTGTAATTTGAAATTAACTTATGGAGGACTTTCGATTTTGAAACTCTAGGTCCTTATATAATAGCCTATGTATGTAGAACTTGAAATGAAGAAAAAGATTTATCACATTCAAACTATTCCATCAGAAAACGCTAGATATAGCTTTTTACGGCTCATAGAGGATGTCGAATGCTGCATTCCGTTGCTTCTACACACCAAGCCTGGCAGGGGTTGAAATAAGAAGAAACATAAATTACATAAGATTGTACTGACTTGAAGGAAAATTTTATTTCACATTTTCATGTTACCATACAACCGTTCCGGGCCTGAAATAAAAGAGAAATGCAGTATCACTTTCATACTTTCCTCCCCAAAAACCCGGGATATAATATACTGCGAGCATAGGACTCAAAATTTGGGCCTATGATAAACATCCCTATTTCTCAACTAATATAAAGCCTACGTATCATCGGAAAGGATTATTTACCTACTTCTGATATAGCATACTCACACACTTAGTTGTCCCTGCAATACGACCTCTTATTCTTCATCAAAATGTGAAGTGAGAGAATATTTCTTATGTCGAGGGTAGAGAAAGTTATGTGACTGCATCACACTGTGCTGTATTTTCGTGGATTTCATTTTTCAGAAATTATTTTCGCCAATGTATACGTCGATGGAATCATAATTCGTTAGAGTCCAGCATTATATAGTTGACAAAGCCCTATATGATCAGAGTAAACAATACACTGTTGTCATGTGAACTGAACAGCATTTCATTTTTTTCAGTATAATATTCTCAGAAATTATATAATTTTCAAGGGAAGGAGTATTTTGTTTGAATTTTAATGTTGACTGCTTTACTTCCCGGGCTTAACTGTGTATGTGTGCAAAATTTCGTGTAAATTGGTAAAGAAATGTAGATTTGTATAGGGAACAAACATACATACATACATACATACACACTTTCGATTTTATATATTAGATTAAACAAAAGGATTCTCGCACTTTGTTATATCAGTATACCTAATTTTTTATTAATTGTCTAGATACGAGAAAGGTTAAGCACGTTTGTCATTCCTTCTTGCCCGTGCATTATTCATATCATATCCATGTGTTACTTATATAAATGTTTAATGGTTTTCGTCTCTCTGTTCTGCATGAACATAGTTTTTACAGCAGGAAAGGATATATCCGTAAATTTTATGACAAAGGAAATCTGTTACCAGAGCCTAATACATTCTAATTAAAATGTCCAAATATTGGGATTTCTAAGATCCTTTTTGACCACTAGAAAATCGCTCAGTATTAAGCAAAACTGGCTTCTAGACTCACCCGTCTTGTTTACTGTCGCAGAATTGAATAGAAAGCTAACTCTTCATAGGCATATATGGAAAAGCGTAGAAATGGCTATTCACCCTAACGTAAAGTACAGTAATCTAACTGCTTGTCATCTGCCATAACTTATGTTTTATTGATACATTTTATATTGATACTATCTTAAAAAGCTCGGCGTCGTCCAGGTTTTGTATTTTGCGTCTAATTAGATTATGCCGGACTTTTTATTTCCAAGCTGTAAGTCCTTATATATAGGGATCTAGAGTTTGAAGCGAAGAAGAACGACTTTTCACACTCAAACTATTCCCTTAGAAAATGCTGGATATGGCTTTATCGCTCATCAGGACCTAGAATTTTGCAACCCATTGCTTTTACACACCAAGCCTGGTAGGAGTTGAAATAAGAAGAAACAGAAATTCCGGTATCATTATATTTTATTGTCTCTATTTCATGTTGCCATACAGTCATCTAAAGACTAAAATTAATATCACTTTCATATATTCTTTCCCAAAAATCTGAAACGTAATAATTTACTGCGCACATAGGACTAAAAATGTCCCATCCCATTTTGTCTTCTTTTTAGATGCTTAGGGCCTATGATAAACATCCCTATTTCTCAACTAATACAAAGCCTACAGCGATGAATAACGTATCAGTGGACAGAATTGTTTACAGACTTCTGATATAGCAGACTCACTGGCACACACTTAAGCTGAAAACTGAAAACGATGTCCCGACAAAACTCTTTTATTCCAAGTCAAAATGTGATGATATTGTTCATGTCTGGGGTAGAGAAAGCTATCTGATGCATCACAGCCGATATTTTGGCTATTTAGTCCATTACTGGCTTACAATAATTATAATTGTTTGTTAAAGCCCAGTAAAGTGCAGCTGGCAAAGTCCTGTGTGAACACTGCAAACAATATTGTTGCCATGAGAACTGAATTTCGGTTGATGTGTTATATATTTAAATAAAATATTTAGGGTCCTAACTTTCTTTCTACTGGTCACATCGACTATTTCAATAGGTCCGGACAACGCCGATAATTTTGAAAAAATCCGGACGTAAATCGGTCCAGTAGTTTTCATCTCTATAAAGACCAGTGGAGCTGAAATTCAAATAGTAAAGTTTTGTTCACGATTCATTTCGTTGACAAAGCATTAAGTCATGTGCAGACAACTTAGTGCTAGTGGAAATATTCCGAAGTTTGGAGGATTCAGGAAGGAATTCGACGTACCAGCTTCCTTGAGAGGCAACATCCTACAAATCATGTCAATTCCTCCACAACCATGCTTTGCATTCATGGACTACGGAGTTTTTGTACTTTTGTTCTTTTTGCCTTGTCATTTTTTTTCAGGTGTAATTTTGTGAGTAATCAGAGTCCAATGAGAGGCAGTTTGTTTGCTTTATAGGCTACAATGCAATTAGTGAGAATAAGATGAAATTAATATTACATACTTTTTACACTTTCAAAGTTTGTACAGTCACATATAGCTACATAAATATATTTATAATAATTATTATTAATGTTACAGAAAATAATTCATATCAACTGTATTGCTTATATCAATAAGATTGCAGGTTATGTTACATGTTATTCGACAATTATGCACCAATATAAGAAAAGCTATTATATTCAGTCTGTTGGAAATACTAATACTAATACTGTCTATTACAGACAACAAACGTTTAGAGGTTACTAACAGTAACTATGAGTCGTGTTGTTTGTCGTTGTGGGCAAACGGATGTTGACGTGTTTCCATTCAGAGCTTGTAAGACATCGAGAATTAGCTTGTGTGGAATTGTGAGGAAAAAATTAATGATACATGGCTGTGATAACTATATCAAACTCAAGGTATCAACATAACCGAACAGTAGTCCCAATGTTCTTTGAGGACAACACTTTCATATTAAACTCCTTTTTACTGAAAATTATTTTATCACAGCAATTTCAAAGTGAACAATGCACCATATGAAATATGAAATATAAATAAATCCTTTTTATAAAAAGATAGTTTTTTATTGTGTTTTAAATTGATATTATATTAAATAATTTATTTTTGATTTGCTATGCATTATGGTTCTAAAGGTGTGTAAATATTATTTTTAATATTTCAAACTCTATTACATTGTTAATTTTATCCTTAGTAGGTCCTCACTCATTCCTTTCGGCAGGCCTTCAGGCTGAGGTATATTTTTAAGTGTTATTGTTTTTCAAACATTCAAATCTCGCCTATCGAGAGCTATCGAGAAACTAGTTATTGATTTGTAGAGTACTCATCAAGAGTTTTTCAGCGATACCCCACAAGACGTGGTTTCAAAAACTTCGAATTTCCATTCCCCCACCCCCGCTCGTACCCCCAAAACCCCCGAATCGTTGGTGACACTGTGAACACCATTGGGAGTACTCTAATTTATTCAAACAAAGTTTCTCTCTATACTTCATAGGGGCCGAGATATAAATTTTTGAAATTTCAACCCCCTCCCCCGACCCCCCCCCCTTGGGCCAATTTTGCTCATTAACGAACTTGTCCGAACTACTGGGTCTATAAATAACATAATAAAATTTTGTTCAAACATCTTCAAAATTACGGCCGCTAGCGTGTGTGTGTATATATATATATATCACAAAAAATCGAACGGGTGGTGGATTCGTACTTAGGGAGGCATGAAACGTAAAGATATGAAAGCATTTTTCAAAAGTCATGACATGGTATCGATTGCAATAGGTAGATTTAAAAAAGAGGGTGCGGATGCTTATTGACTTACCGATCTGAATTCACCTTGAGACGACAAAAAACGATTCATTGCAGGCTGTACTTCTTTGGTGCAAACAATCACCTTTACTTTTTAATTTCGCTTTGGAAAAGCAAAGTAGGCCTAGAATTAAGCGGCAGTCACCCGATTTTATCTTATGCAGATGACTTCTGCCTGCTGGCCAATGACATAAACACAATCGAGAGAAATGCAGAAAGTCTTTTCGATGCCTGGAGAAATGTTGGATTGGAAATTAATACAGAAAAACTAAATATATGACAATAAAACGTCAAAATAGTGCGCTAGAAAATGTAAGAATAGATGGTAAATCGTTCGAACAAGTGGAGGAATTCAAATATCTGGAAGCAATAATTACAGATACAAATAATATTCAGGCAGAAGTTAAGTGTCGACTAGAACTACTAAATGCTTCTTTTATGCAGTTCAGAAACTTTTATCTTCTCATCTTCTGTCCAGAAATCTAAAAATAAAGATTTATAATATAGTTGTATTATGTGGATTTGAGACATGGCCCCTTAGGAAAATATTCGGACCTAAGAGAGATGGAACTGGGGATTGGAGAAAACTACATAACGACGAGATTCATAACCTGTAAGCCTGCTCTTCACCGGTAATTAAATTACGGAGGATGAAATGGGCTGGACATGGGGGAGGAAAGATATATCTTAAAAATATTGACTGGGAGACCCGAAGGGAAACGACCACTTGGAAAACCTAGACGTAGGTGGGAGGACAATATTAGGATAGATTTAAGGGAAGTAGGATTTGCGAGGGATGGTTGGATAGAGTTAGCACAGAATAGGGTTGAATGGCGGGCTCAGGTAAGCGCGGCAATGAACCTCCGGGTGCCATAAAATTGATATTCCTTTAGCTTGCCATTGCCATTGAGTACGCCTATGTAAGTAAGTAATGTATTGTATTTTATGCTATATATTAACTAATGGAATTACTTCATCATGTTAATGTCATACTGTATAACGATAATTAGGGGTGGCATTATCTCTTAATAAATGCAAATTACAACAGTAAAATACTTTTCATCCGCATTAGATATGTGTTAATTAATTTAATAAAGGTTATTATTTTATAAAATCAGTCCTAAGATCTGCTTTCGTTCAGGTTAGAGAATTCTGAACATTGTACTGATATAGCGTGCCTATCTAAGAATGCTAAGAAACTAAACTAAGAAAACTCCGTGGCGCTTCATCCCTGTAGGGACTAGGCCTACCTTCATACCGCAGCGTCAGCTACAATAAACAATCGTATCCACTACTTCTCAACCAAGTAGTTCTTAGTGCACCCCGTCTCAATTCCGTAGCCTTAGGCGGTCTTAGGTTTCTTATACATTTCTAGTTTCTATAAATATCAGTAAAATGTTGTTAACACTTTTAGCCAAATTATAGTTTAGACTATTTTCGAGTTCTTCAAAGAATTAGGCCTACTATTTTCTTTGCATTGTAAACTAATTCTCCTAATTTATTTTGTCTGTTTCCTCTCTTTTCCCCTTTTACCTTGATTAGTCTATCTGTTTGCCTCACTCGGACCCTCAGCCTCCTTCTCCATGGCTGCACAACAAAGACATTTATTAAGCGTTCATTAAAACGAATATAACTTCTGTAGATAACAATGGGCAATACACCTTTCTTTCTTCATATTCTCATTTAGAATAATAGGCCGCGTTGCAAGGAGTGCGTATTCAGTTGTTTGAGCTTGATGTAAGGCAGAATGGGTGTTAGGCGTATAAGCTAGGCCTACCATAATAGAATTATTTTCTTAAAAAAATATTTCAAATAAATGTTTTAGCTCTTAGTCAACTTCTCATGTACAAAATTGCTGTAAAATCGTGAATAGACACATTCTTTAAGTCAAGTGGCAAGTAGTCCCCATACATACATACACACACACACAGACAGTCAGACGTGTTTTTAAAAATTGTGACGTAACGGTACCATAATGATATTCATTTCGAAACTGTTTTTCATTTCTACATCGATTATTACACAGGCCAACAGCCATTTTAGTGCCTTAGAATTTATACCTATTCTTGAGTATAGTTAGGTCGGTCATGTCAAATGTGTCATTTGTTTTGCCCTTTTAGCTTTAGTTTAGTGAGATATGGTATTACCATTATGCATATTTTCCCATTTTACATTTGATATAGATTAAAAAACAGTGCCTATTTTTAGCTTCTAAATCACGTGAAGAAAAAAGCAACACATTAACATTACATTAACAATATAACATGGTGTCTTTAAACAAATTGATATTATCACATATTGTACGGTCGTTTATGACTTATGAGCTGTCAATTTGAGGGGCAAAAAATAATCCAGCTTTCAGTTTTCTGTACTTTGTACAGTTTTCGTCCTACGTGTCCAAAGTATGGTCAAGAACCTTCACTAGCTATTTTCAAGCAAGATTTTGTTTCGTTAGACTAAGATTTCACGAATAAAATCTATATAAAAGTAAAGCTGGCAGAGAAAAACTGTTTACATATTTGGAATAAGCACACAAAATATAGTCAAAATCCGGTAAAACATCTGAGACACCAAAGAAAAGTTATTTTTTGCTGGGCTGTGTTATCGAACGCGGAACCATCTTGAGACTAGCAACTGAAAACTGCTTAATAAAAACCCTGTATTTAAAATAAAATCAGTTCTGGTTGTGTTAATTTTGCTATCCTACTAAAATGATTTTCAACATAAATGCAAGTAATGAGGATTTCCTGAATTCAAATAGTACATTGTGCAATGGCATTTATTTAGACATTATGTTTGAGTGAATTTAAAATCTCAAAATTTAAACATAATGGTTGCTCATTTCATAAACAAGCTCGTGTCTAAATAATGCCATTATAGGCTCGTTGAATTCAGGAAATCCTCATTACTTGCATTTATGTTGAAAATCCGACGGGATAGAACACAACACTTCCTCTATTATTGGTACCTAAAGTACTTACAGAGATCACAATTCATGTTTGAAGTTTTTTACATATGTCCCACGAGGGAAAAACATGAATTCCTATTTATATTTTAACACTAACAGGTGCCCGCGATTATTAAATCAATAGAAAGTAATTAAAACGTTATATTTAACACAAAGTGCGAATCATTCATAAAATAAACGATTGAATTAAGCAGCTAAAAATCCTGGCTTTGTTGTGCGTTTCACGATTAGAAAGCTCCGCTTGGGGAAAAACGACTTCGGATTGGAATTCTCTCTCCCAAAAACCCCTGCATTACGTCCAATGCTTTCCCATTTATGCCTACATTCGGTATCCCTTTTCCGTTTACCTATGTAAGGAATCAGATCTCTTCGTGCCGAGAACTTATAAATAAAAGAATCCATCGGAGTTACAATTTGATGCCTTATGGTGAAAAAATCTGTTTGACTTCTGCTCTTGTTTTTCGGTTGTTATGGCAACAGAACAAGTCCATCTGCAATTAATTTTACGATTGAAATATTTCTGCCGTTTTTCGCTCGTAACATGTCAACTATAACGAAAATTAAAAATCCGGCTTAGATGTGCATTCGGATATTCTTGAGATGTGCTAAGCGTGTCTTCTCGCCCTCCCTGCATCCAGGATCTGCTCTATGAGGATTTAGCACTGTACATCATGATCATGAATTATATGAACATCCTTAATCTTGCAATTTGAAATTTTCTTTGTTACGCAACTTGGGGCGCAGAAGGATTTGGAATTATAGTAAAATGTTTGTGCACAGGTAGGGGAAAAAAAACAGACCTACTCTTGTAGCTGATGTCACAGCCTAGTGATACGTAAATAAATGTAAGAGATGTAATGGAAACGTTTGTTTTCACAAGCAATGCAAATTACGTGAAATTATTTCTCAATTCAAGCAATTTATCGTCACTAGAACAAATTTCAATATATTCCCTGCTATCCTGTGAATGCCGCAAGGCATGCGCAGTGGCTCATATCAGCAATTTAGATATTTTAGTCGGTCCGCTTTCCTGTACAAGCTCGAGAAAACTGTACATTCGTTTTAAAATCTTAAATCGTTGACCGCCTGTCTGGAGGACTCATCTTGCTTTTGAGTCAGGACTGCAACGAAAATCAAACATAAGACAAGACAGTGGATCATAAGCAATGTGACTCAACTGATCATTTCCTTCGCTAGTTGATTTTTTGGCCGAGTGCACCAACTTTTCGTATTCAGAATACCGGGGTAAAGTCATACTTTCGTTGCACCGTGCTCGGTTTCGACTTATACCGCGGTTAAGGTGCAAACCGGCCGTGAAGGAGCTGTAAAGTGAGAAAACCGCTGTTTTCTTTCCAAGATGGAGATCAGCGTAGGCCCTAATGTATCATATTTTCGATATCTAGGCCTAAAGCTAAACGTTTGGAAACCACGGTATTGTAGCAATGGTGCACAGGTTTTCTTAGAATATCCCGATATTACTTTTACCCCGGTTACGAAAGAGCATAGAAAACCGGAGAATGGTGCATTCTTCTTCTGTGCCGTAATTCTCGCAAAAGACACAGGTGGTCCATGCAAATCTATGCTATGAGGTCAGTGGCATTTGCCATATTAATTATTTCGTTTTTAATTTTCCTACAGTTTCGATTTGCCTATGTGATTCAACAGCATTCAGCACAAATTTAATATCTTACCTACTTCGGCGAAATCTCAAACTACATTCCAGCTATGGATGCGTTTTCGGGTAGCTGGGCCTAGCGCTTCAAAAGAATGTTTTCATTACCGACAGAAAAGTAAGAGTGAGGAACCACTTGGTTGCCATGACAACCGAACCTCAGAAATGCTTTAAGTGACAATTCTTCTTTCCGCCCCAAGCAGACACTGGCTTCTGTTGTTAAGTGCCAGTATGGTACTTTATGAGATTGTGTGGTGGAAGAAAAAATGTCTGTCCGTGTGTCTGTACGCACCATAACTCAAATACGCTTTTTCGGATTTTCATGAAACTTGGGAAACACATTTATAATGTCCATGGAAAGAACCCTATTGATATTGAACCAAATCGGTTCACCGGTACCGGAGTAAAACCCAATTTAGTGTTTATTTTAAAGGCGCAATAACTCAAATACGCTTTATCGGATATTTATGAAACTTCGTATACGCATTTATAATGTCCATGGGAAGACGTTTATTGATATTGGACCAAATCGGTTGGCCAGTACCGGAATAATGCCCAATTTAGTGCCTTTTATGTTAATATATGAGAAGTCGCGATAACTCAAATATGCTTTATTGGATTTTCCTGAAACTTTGTATACCCATTTATAATGTAAATGGGAAGACGTCTACTTATATTGGACCAAATCGGTAGACCGGTACCGGAGTAAAACCCAATTTAGTGTCTATTTTAAAGACGCGGTAACTCAAATACGCTTTACCGGATTTTTATGGAACTTGGTAGGCTATACACATTTATAATGTTCATGGGAAGACATCTATTCATATTGGATAATATCGGTTGACCTGTTTCGGAGTAATGCTCAATTTAGTGCCTATTTTATGATAATATACGTAATCGAAAGAATTTATAAAAAAAAGCAAATCAGTTATCTTGACAACATAGTCAATTGTTTTACTGTGATTTTATAAGGCTTTGGAAATTAAAATACAGTTAGCTATGACCAAAAACACTATTGTTTTACATGCGCTTAACCAACTAGTCTGTTAAACTGACCCAGGTGGCCGATATGGTAACGTCTTGGACTCACATTCTGAAGTTCCATTGTTCAAATCCCGAACCCAGCCAATTTGACTTTCTTTTTCGTATTTTTATGTGAGTGTGCGATTGTCAAGATATCACAAATCTGTACAGTTCAGCTGATGCTGGAAGATTTTAATCTGATTAAAAAAAAACTAGACTTTGTTCTTCCGTAAGCCCTGCTTAATGAATAAATCTGGAGCTTAACTTGGAAATCAATTTTAAAAAAACAACATATTCTGCATATCATAATTGCAGTCAAAACTGATTTAACAAAAACATACTGGCACTTTTTTACATCAGTTTACCTGATTTTATTTTAGTATAAATGTTGTCACTTTTCGGGAACTTCCAATTTAACAACGCAGTTAGTTTTTCTTATGAGATACAGGCCCTAGGTTCTGATATGAACTAGTTCCCTTAATTCTTTCATGAATTAATCTCATGTTATTTCTGTTATGAACTAGTTCCCTTATTTGTTTTTTCAGAGAGAATATTCATGAATAGCTTCACAAAAGCCCGCTCATTTGTCTCTGTCAGCTTTAACAACGAATGCCATTAGCATGAATGTTTCATCATCATCAGACATTCAGTTTTCAAAATCTCTCAACAAAGATCGATAAAATATTTATCTTCATGAACATGCAAGAATTTGAAAACTTCTTTAAAAAATTTAGCTGGTGGTGAAAAACACACACGTTGGGAATCAAGGCTGATCACAGATTAACACTTGTAAATCAGTACCCTTCAGTTATTAAGAAAGAATTAAAAAGTGTCGTCATTGGTAGAACCACATTTATCCCGCACAGCTTCCCAAAAACTAACGGCATTTTCAGTTGAGAAATAAGGATATTTATCATAGGCATGTAAAATGAGATAATAATAGTCCTATGGGCGCAGGAATTTCTTTTCGATTTGAGCCACCAACCGGTTGTATGGTAACATGAGAATAAGAAATAAAATATTCCGTAAGGACAATATAATTTTATGTTTCTTCTTATTTCAACTCCTACCAGGGTTGGTGTGTAGAAGCGATGGGATGCAAAATTGTACATCCTCTATGAGCCATAAAAAGCTATACGAAGCGTTTCCTGAGTATGATAAGTCACTCTTCCTTATTTAAAACTAGCATGTGCCCGCGGCTTCGCCCGCGATACTTATTTCATTATTTCAAAAATTAAAAATTAATAGCATAATAGTTAAATCATTATATTTATTAACACCTAAATCACGTCAATTACATTCCACGATTAGGTAGCGTCGCCTGGTAAAAGCTACTCCAGATTCGAGTTCCTTGGCCCAAAAAACCCCTGTATAGTGAGTTTCGTTCAAATCGAACTATGTTTGACCATATTTAGGCCTACATTGATTATCCCTCTTCCGTGTAGGTTGAAAATTTCAGATATCTGCGTGCCTTGACATTATAAACAAATTAATCGACGAAAATAGCCAATGCCAACTGTAATTGATTTGACATTGAAATGTGTTACTGAAAACTGATGCTTCGAAAACACAAAAAATGCACGTTTTTTGCCGGTTTTTCACTCATAACACACGAACGAAAGCGAAAGTTAAAATTCCGGCTTCGAGGTGCATTTTCCGACCCTTCAGTCCACCTATGTTTAAAATTTCAGATCTCTGCGTTGAGTAGATTTCGCTGGGCATCGCGGACGGACAGACAGACAGAACGTCAGACACTTCCTTTTATTAATGTTAGGGCTGTACCGAATAATTGATTAATCGACCCGATTAATCGATTAAATATTTAATCGTTGATCAATTACATTTTCCGATTAATCGGTTTAGTCGAATTCTGAAAAAGTTTTTTCGAGAAATGGGTCAAATGACCAACTCCTGTCGAGCGAGAGAGTTTTTAGTGCTGCCGGTATTAAGAATTAAGAATTAAGAATTACTGCCGGTATTAGGCTATTGTAAAGAAGCTACAATCGTCTCTTAAACATTCAAATATTCATTTATTCAGGATTTCTTCTGATTATCTGTAGTGTAGTAGTTATTAAACGTGTAAAACAATATTAAATGTACACTTTGGTTTCGTTTAAAATACCGACCTGTTTGTCGATTAATCGATTAAAGTCAAGCGTTAACTCGATTAAAAATGTTAATCGATTTTCAGTCCTAATTAATATAGATTGTACATACATATTTAAGGACCTAGAGTTTGAAAATCGAAAGTCCTTCATAACTTAATTTCGAATGTCAAAATACAAAATCCGAGCGACGCCGGGCCTTTCAAGCTAGTGCCATACTATATGGATTGTGTAATATGCCAGGAGGACCAGAGCTATGGCAGCCCTTGTTTCAATGACGTCATCACAGGCCCTTCATCAACGTAAATAATGCCTGTGAAATACCCAGCATGACGTGTGATGCTCAAACTGGAACAACATGGGTGGATAACATTGACTGCAATAGCACTTGACTTTATTCAGAACTTCAGAAAAAGCAGTAGTTCTTAAATCGAGGGAAATGATCCTCACACCAGAGCACTTCTATCTATATCACATAAAACATTCGGTAAAATTTACAAGGCAGTGGCCTGGCTTTATTTTCGTATTTGCAGTCACTTGTCCAATGCATTAAGTAGTTAATGCTAATGAATTATTTATTTAGTACAGACTTATTTTGACCAACTGTGTCCTATCCTTTCATTGGTTAATTGCACCAGCGCATAATTCACGATAGTGCGACAAGTTCAGTCAGATGTTTACTTCCATTCCGCACACATTTGTACCTTATGTGAGATCATAAGTTCTGTCAGGTACGTTGCTTGCTGTCCTAGTTATATCAAGGCTTATATGTTATAGGCCTACATCATATCTCTAGCAAAAAAAAAAAGAAGAAGTCATTTGTTTTTATCGTTGCCGTGGCAACTTTGTTGATTCTGAAGAAAAACAAATAACGGGAGATACTTTATAACATAATTAATCATTTTGTACTTTTCATTTATATAATGTGAGTTGAAGTTCACCACAATATCTTGTAAGCAAAAGTGATGGGCTTTGTTTCCAGTAATTCTGTATTATGGAAGAAAATTGCTGACCCATCAACACCTCAACACCAATTCCGATATATAATATGCACCACCTCAAACCTTTAACCAGACACCATAGTAGGCCTAATACCAATAGTAAAATATATTCTTCCTCTTCTTCAGGTCATAGTAATACCACTAGTACAAAAGCTATTTTCACCAATAGTAAAATAGCGTCTTCTTCATTTTCTCAGATATTTTACAAAGTACCAAAAACACTTTCACCAGTACTAAAATGTCTTCTTCTTCCTCTTCTTCTCAGATGTTTATCACCCAATCAATTTAGGATTTTTTTGCTGCATTAAATCATATAGTTCCAAAAGTTTCAGGAATGTGAAGGGGGAGGTCCCCTGAACAACGCCTAATAAAGTCCCACCGCGGGGAGACTCAAAAGTCTCTTTCTTCAGTTCTTGGCGTACATCTAGAAAACGTACGTCAGACAAAAAAAATGTATAGTTTTAAACTTAAGCGTATTATATTTCCGACAAAATGGCGTATTCACATATATCTGTATTTGTTACCGTCCCCGATAAATGAGCCGGTGAAAATTTAAAAAATTGCAGAAAAAATTGTAGCGCATCACGTTTTTCGTCAAATTTGCCCTTCCAACTGTTTTGACTTCCACATTACAGGATACTCGTAAGAAAGGAAGTTATAGAGCATTAAATTTACTTAAAGAATATATATATATATCTCAGCTAATTTATCTTCAAGAAACTTTTGGAACTACATGTTTTAATGCAGCAAAACTAATTTTTTTGTCTAATTTGACTGGGCTATTGTCCAGCGGCGAGAAGATACAGATTGTATATGTTTTCCAAAGTAACTGTGTGTGATGTAGGCTTCAAGTACGGGTTTCAAAGTCCTTAAAGAACACAGATCTACAGGAGATGTCAAGCCACAGGCCAACATTAAACCAAAATAAAAGGCAATACCGAATGACACAGAAGACTGGATTTAATGTGCTATCAGAAGAGAGGTGAAATACCAACTGTAAATCAATTCTGGCGAGTGTTAATGATGACTCTGATCAACATATTGGGGTGTATCTAGGAATACTAACCACTAAATCACAAGATTTAAATTAAAAAAAGTTTGACACAAATTGACTTTACTTGTATGTAATTCATGCCCGGTTTCTACAAACTAGTGAATTACCTATGGGTAAATTACCCATGGACAAATTAGTTCCATTTAACCTACAATGATATAATGAGCAAGGCCTTGGAGTTGTACAGTTAATTTAATTCAGAAGGCTTTGATTCTCATTGTTTAAATATTACTATTGATCCTATGAAAGGTTAAATTTTATCCAGCCATCCATGAAAGGATAAATTAACCCGAAGATTTACCCTTGGAAAGATCTAGCCCAAGTTTGTAGGAACATTTTTTCTGTCATTTTCACATTTTTTCTGTCATTTTCATATTTATCCAGAGGACATTGATTTAGAATCTCGCTACAAGTGTATGTGATTGCTATCTTTAAATTATTTGTGTTTGTGTGGAGCTATTTTTGTGAAAATTCTGTCCATTGGATAATTTACCTATAGGTAATTCGCGAGTTTATAGAAACCGGCCATAAGTTGTTTACTTTTGCTCCGTACATATCTTGGATCAAGTATAGAAGATAGCAATGAATGAACATATAAATCTACCTTGGGCATTACTTAGAACTATTTATTTCTGTTTTATTATGACCAGGGCCCGGATTATGATGACTAGGGTTCGGATGTTCATGACATATCATATTTTTATCCTGACCTCTAATCTTGCCGCAACCTGAAATTAAACACGAATTGCACTTGTGCTATCCTAATTGGACCCTTTTTATTTTGCATATAAAGTCATATTTTGGACATTTTTATAGTTTAGGTCATATTTCGGTCATTTTTTAATTTAACGTCATATTTAAGTCATACATTCGGTAAAAGAGCACAATTGCACAGGTCATATTTTGGATATTTTTATAGTTTTGGTCATATTTCGGTCATTTTTTAATTTAACGTCATATTTCAGTAATAAATTCGGTAAAAGACCACAATTGCACAGTATACTGTAGGCACTAAATCGTAGAGTTAAATTTTTTTGAGAAAGAGTTACTAATATTTTGGTTTGACTGTAACTGGAATGTGAAGGGACAATAACAAGTGCAGGTAGTTGGAGCACAATGCACGGGATTTTACCTCCTTCCTCCTTGTTAACAACTTTCAATAGAGACAGTTTTAAAAGATTTTCAGTTCACACTTGCAGTGGTATCGGGAAACATCAAAATGCCGACTAATAAGTGTTCTGAAAGTGTAAAACTAAAAAGTTTTGTTAAAGAGTTTGGAGAAAACCACTTCGGCACCGACGGGAAAATTTTTTATTGCAAAGTGTGTGAAATTAAAGTGACGGCTGCAAAACGATTTAATGACGTTCTTCAAATATGCACCTGTGACATCCTGTAACGTCGAAAGGAGCTTCTCGCGGTTTAAGACGATATTAAGTGACAACAGGAGAAGATTTCTATTCGATAATCTTAAAATGCACGTGGTTGTATAGTGTAAAGCAGACAAAAATAGAGACTGAAATCTGGTACGTAATAGCCTACTTTGAAATTTATTTCATTAATTTAATGTTTATGCCCAATTAATAGGTAATTTAATTTTTAAATTAATGCAATTTTTCATGTTTTATAGGGACACGCAAGGACTACAAAATATTATATTGAAGTGGCGAAGCAATCACACAGAAGCAAATGCTTTAAAATTAGATGTCCATTACAAGCAAAACTGTGAATAATATGTAAAATTCTTAAAAACACGATCCTGATTGCATTCATGCGATGTAGTAATTTAGTTTCATTAAACGTTTAAAAGTGGAACATTTATTATTAGAAAATACTTTCTTTTATTAGGTCATATTTATGATTTTTTGGGTCATATTTAGTCATTTTTAAGGGCATATTTAAGGTCATATTTTCCAGTTTTTTAGGTCATAAACATCCGAACCCTAATGATGACCTAAAATTGTTTGAAAAATGACCTATAAAATGACCCTAAATTTCAAAGAAAATGACTTAATAATTATTAAAAATAGACCTAAAACTGATATTTTATTTATAAAAAATTATTATTGTACATAATTTTAAAAACTGTACATAACTGTAATGTTCTGAATGTTCTTTTCTCATGGAAATTTATACTAGTAGGCCTACTGGCACTGAGGCACTGGCGAGTCAAAATTCAGCATTTCCTTTTGTGGTCTGCTGGATTATATTGTTGTTTAATTGAGGGTAAACAGTAGTTTACACTCTCAAATCCAAGCAGGTGTCAAGTCAATCTGATAACAATAGTAATATAATACAAAATTTTGGCATTTCTTTGATACTCATTTCCGACTGAGACATGACAACACTTTACCTTCTTGCATTAAACAAACAACACTTCAAAGGCAGCACCGCTAGCGACGAAAAAAAAGTTAATACATTCAATGTAAATACATGAAAATGACTAAATAAGGAAGCAAATGACACGAAAATGACAAAATAATGACCTCAAATTGAAATAAACGCCCTAAATTATAAAATTGCATAAAATGACAAAAAATGATCTAATAATTATGCATTTCTATAATCTAGAGGCCACGATTAGGATTTACCCACAAGTTGGCAGTGCCTATGTAGCATCAATAAAAAGATGACATGTCATTAGAATCCGGGCCTTGATAATGACTATAGCTATTTGTTGCGACAGGAAATGAAGCTGATATCGGTACATTATGAGATTACCTCTGGACCAATCGTTATAATGAAGAGACATGCACCTTATTAAGCCTATAATAGATACGAGTGTGTTTTTGAAACGGCCGATTCGATTTTCATATCTCATTAAGTCATTAGGCAAATTGCATACGACTGTTTTTGATCGACCATTATTAGTCTAAATGTTTAATTTGTGAACTGACTACCTTTGCACCAGCTGCTTGATGTAGTTCATGTCTTCTATACCCTTAGCAACCAGGGAAGGCGGTTGAGGCCAGGTAGGTTCCTTCACTCGCATGCACCCTCACATTTACAAGGGCAGGAGATTTAGGGCCAACCGTAATTTCCTCCCCATGAGTTACATAGTCTACTTCAATCAATCAATCTTAGATTTTTTTAATATGTCATTTTATCTTAAATGCTTGTTATATATCAATTCTACACATAATTACAAGAAAAATGACACCAAATAATGTATAATTTACTTTAATATGAACATTTCTAACAAATACATAAATAAAAGTTACGAGAAAACTGCTTTCAAGTCCTATATTGCTATTAAATTAAATTATACATTGTTTGGTGTCATTTTTCTTGTAATTATGTGTAGAATTGATATATAACAAACATTTTAAGATAAAATGACATTAAAAAATATATAAGATTGATTGATTGAAGTAGACTAGGTGACTCATGGGGAGAAAATTACGGTTGGTCCTAAATCTCCTGCCCTTGTAAATGTGAGGGTCCATGCGGGTGAAGGAACCTACCTGGCCTCAACCGCCTTTCCTGGTTGCTAAGGGTATAGGAGTCAAACCGAAGTTCCTTTTGCTGTTTTCTTCAAACCAACGGATTTTTACAGTACGATATGAGTTCAGTTTAATATGATTTTCAAGTTAACACGAACAGCATTGATTTTATTTTAAATACAGGCTATTTGTTACAAAATCTAATTTTTTGGTCGACCGTACTGTACGAGGTGTGATAATAAATAATACGGTGAATACAAAGTAATAAGCTTACATAGAATTTGAATTAATCTCCTTAATATCCTTGGCTAGCGATAGACTTGTCCCATGAATGGAAGGCTTCTTTCGGAAGGGCTTTCAGCTGCTGTATCGTGGCCATCTCCGTGTCGGGAATGGTGCCAAAACGTTTTCCTTTTAGCACGCTGTTTATTTTTTGGGAAGAGCCAGAAGTCGCAGGGTGCCAAATCTGGTGAGTAAGGCGGATGTGGGCAGACGCGTTGTCGTGATGAAGAAGGAAGCCACTGGTCCATTTTCTGGTCTCTTTCTTAGATGTTCATTTCTTCGGTAAGCTCTAGAATAGTCACTCGCCTGTTTGAAGGAACAAAAGCTGCCACTTTTTGCACGTTTACGTCTGTTTTTGAGGTCGATGGACCGTTGTCTTCAACCGACTCATTTCAGCTTTAATCGCTCATACCACTTGTAAACAGTCTTCAGAGTTACACTGATTCCAACATTTCATGAGCTTCTTTGTTATTTTTTGTAAGTTAAAACAAAAGTTAATGTTGACGCAGTGTTCGAAATCCAGGAGGCTCTGGAAGCTGATAAACAAGTCACAATGTGTCAGAGTTGCCAGATCAGAAACGTAAAACAGTCGTGTGCTAGTTAAAACTGTCGTACATACTGTGTGATTTTTCATTGTAATGAACGTATTGCGTTAATAATAATAATAATAATAATAATAATAATAATAGTAGCAATAATAATAATTAATCAGTATTATGCACCTTATATATGTCATGTAATTGTTAATAAATCATCTTATTTGTAAATGATTAGGCGTGTTTCATTATCTTCCGATGTGCTAAATTTGATTAAATACAAAAATTAAATAAACAGTAGTTGCCACAGTGTTGTAATTATTGCAAAAAGGCACAGGACTGCTTTCCAATCATATTGATTTTAGCAACATTCTTACAACAAAAACCATGAGAAATCGAAAAGCTGGATACATATCAACATTTAAAATTCGTCAGTAGCTTGATTAAAAAAATATAAAACACTATGTTAAAAATAGTCGTACAAATAGCCGTATGTCTCACGATTGCGTCGTAAATAAATAGTCTATTAAATAGTCGTACGTATGGCAACCCTGGAATGTGTTCAAACTTGACACTTGATCAGGCTATTGGACATATTAGATCAAATGGATGTAGCGTCAGCACTTGCTGCTATAAAAAGTCATTCACCGTATTTTTTGATCGACCACACTACCTATAGTGCGCTAATTACGATTGTGAATGTCATTACAACACTGGTGTTGTATCGATTAATATCGAACATTGAACTTATTCAAGCCTTGAAAGCAGCAATTCAAACTGCACAATAAACAACCTCAATTCCACGCAAAGCCATCACCGCGATATATCGATTGTTTCGCCAAAGGTTATCCCAGGCGGCATTGTCTATCTCGCTTACTTAGCCGTCGTAATAGCATCTGACATCTGAAACATTCAGTGAGTTCAGCAACAAAAGGATAAGACAAAGCACAGGACTCCGTATATTAACAATGCTAACAATAATTACAATAACTATGCCAGTATTGACTGTCCGGCTGGAAGTGTACAATACAGACACAAACACTTGCAGCCCCGAACATTTTGCTATGAACAACTAAAATTAATTTTATTAATAATTTGTTACTATTTGTTTCTTCGTAGGGCTGTAGCTTCAGGTAAATATTCAACATCCCAATTTTACTTGTAGATACTTTTAATTTCTTGACTACATATTTTCTATTTCCGTAGAAAACTGAATGACAAGTTTGTTCCCGATGCAAAAAGGCGATGATATTTATGCGACAGTTCCATGTCCATGAAAATTCCCTCTGACACCGGGATTCGATTCCGTGATCTTCGACTTTCCGTGCCGAAACTGGGCTAATCGGTTGGATTACTCTTAATTTTCAACTTCCCTGGAAGTGTAAATATACAGTATAGGAGAGATATTCCGTCTGATGCCTAAGTCCAACTTTTAGTTGGTACAATATTGGCATGGAAACCGAAGGTCATGGGTTCGAATAGGTGTCAGAGAACAATACTGAGTAGATTCATGAATACATAATATGTACAACCCATATTTTAGGTTTACAAGTATGTAAAATTCTTGGAGGACAAAATTCCAGCCACAGTTACAGCAGTTCACAACCGTCGTTCAATACCCATCTTTTCCCTAGGGACCACCATGACACTTGATACTCATAATATTACGAATCTTGCTTGGGTTTTGACTAGCTTTCTGAAAGTAGCTAACTCAATTTGCTGTGGACAAATGATTTGCAGTGAGAGCCCAGGCTGAATGCGTCGGCCATGGGACTTGAATCGATCCACCTAGACCGATGTAAACCAGGGCAGTGGGCCCCATAAAAATGAATAGACTTTCTTTTTCGTTTAGTATGAAACAGGTGAATGGATCACAGTAGGACATAACATAATCATTGTAGTATTATTGTTACTATTATTATGAGTAAGCGTACAAAGATTCTTTCTTCTTCATAAATCCGTGTATTTATTTATTTATTTTGCTTCATGCCAAAATGTCCGGTCTTTCCCTTGATTACTGCTGTGTCCATACAGGGTGTTATTCAATAACACCGAAATATTTTACCTAAGTTTAGAGGAGACATATACAAGCAACTTTTATTAAGAGATTTTTGCTCTATGACGTAAAATGTGTAGACTATGCTACAGGGCGTTAAAATCATTACAACTTGGTGCTAATAAGTCAATAATGAAGCGAAGCAGGGTTAAAATTTTCATTAAATTGACTTCATGCCTTCCTAGTGATCTATTTCTTAATCATTCATCAACAGCTGTAACATAATTTAGAGTTTTCATGATCGGCAAAATTTACAGATTAGGCTAATCACGTGACTGGCCGCCATTGCATAGTTTATTTTATTCAAAACTCCAGTGTTAACAACGAAGTTCCTTTGCTTTGCATGTTTTCAAATGTTAGAAGTCAGTGGCGGCCATGTCCTGGGAGATTTTATTATGTAACAGGAAAAATTGAACCAAATTAAGAGTCTGCCGAAATTCTGTGTTGTCTGATGTCGTGACTTTTAAATCATAGATGGTTTCAATACAACTGATATTGTGATAATTCCACAAGACGTCAGAGTAATGTTATCAAACATCTGTTCTCAGAAATGCCAACTTAGGCATATTAACCGATTTAACTATCGTACCAACTTTCTTTTCTTTCTTTCTTTCTTTCTTTCTTTCTTTCTCTTTCGTAATTTAACCCCTCCCTTGTAGGGACCTTTATGCGGGCCGCGACCTGTCGGGAGAGGAATGAACTATGGATCACAACACAGACACACATACTTTTTTGACCAGACAAATTCATGGAGGGCCTCCCCGGATGAGTGATCAGCCCAATGCCGGGGCCACCTCCGAGACAACACGAACACATAGGACGGTACACACCATTCACACACACACTCACTCAGAACAAGGCGAGGATGGGGATGAAGATGATAATGACGGCCAAATGATATCTGGGGACCACAAGGGCCTAAAGTTACCCGACATTTGTCTCACGGGTGAGGGAAAACCCCGGGAAAACCTCACCTAGGGAACTTGTCCCGACCAGGAATCGAACCCGGGCCCGCGTACCAACTTAAGAGTGTTATCTTTTTTCCCGTTTGTATGGTACATGCAAATTGTTACTTTGTTTTCGGAAGGGAAATGAAGAGTAGTCTTATATTCTACGAGAAAAGTTAATTTATAATTAACTCACGTAAAATGAGGTAAAGCAATTCTTAACTTGGAAAATATCTTATTTAGATCTAAGACTACACAACACATTATACTCTCTATACTAAGCAATGAGGTTTTCTCGCTTCACATTCCCAAACGGCTGCTTGCGAGCCTTCAGAGAATTTTTACGATTTTTTTAAAGTTTCAGGCCCTTGCATATAAAGTAAGTGTAATTTTTAAAAAGTCGTGAAAACAAAATTTTCTTCGTTTAATCACAGTCCCCGGAAGATACTTCATCCAAATATAAAATTTTGTTTTGATTTAACTTTTCGTATTCAAGAACTGAAAATAGTCCTTTTCGGAATTACTGAAATCTTGATATTTCAGGTAGAGGAATACAAATCGATAGAAAGTTGTAAGCCAAGAAGGGAATGAAGATGACTCAATCTGTCCAATTAAAGGATGAGATGGAAAACCTCTTCACAAGTCCGCGCTTTAAGAATTAGTTTTGTACTTAATCTCAGATTAAAACGCAATCTCGCAAATTGTAATCCGAGTTTAATGAGTTCAGGATGTATTGTTAAAACTTTCCGGGCTCTGTTGCCGTGGTCCGTCGGATGACTTTCCGGACGTTTCGCCCACAACTGCGGCAGGCATCTTCAGCGGTGAGTTCTGCTTCGGAGTTTCCTCGGCGAGGTCTTGCTGTCAGCAACTCCGAAGCAGAACTCACCGCTGAAGATGCCTGCCGCAGTTGTGGGCGAAACGTACGGAAAGTCATCCGACGGACCACGGCAACAGAGCCCGGAAAGTTTTAACAATATGGACACCGGCCGTGAAAGCCTACATCATGTTATATTAGTTCAGGATGTGTTTACGAATTTCACTAATCGGCTTTTCTCATAACTTATGCAAGTGTCCCTGACAAACATAGCCTAATTTCTGTTTGAATTCGCCTATTTTCATGTTACAGTGCCTCGTGGCGGGTGACACAAGGAGGCCGTGTCTCATTATTCCTCATGCTGTGTAATTCCGTAATTTTTTAAGTAAAACTTATTTTCTCGCGGTTGGGGTAAATCTGGAAAATCAGTCACACTAAAACGAAATCAGTCACAAAATCAGTCACACTCAAAACTACGTGTTTCGGAGCGGACTGCACAGAAAACAATCAACTCAATGATTAGGAGTAATCAAAGGAAATTTTTCAGACATTACTTCCTCCATGGCAATAGACAATTCCTAAGCAATCTAAAGGTATATTATCTATTTTATGGAACCCGGAGGTTCATTACCGCGCAAATCCAAAATTTAAAAAAAATACAAATTTCCAAAATTAAAAAAAAAAAAAATTAAAACATCCATAAATCCAAAATTTAATAAATAACAAAATTAAAAATTAAAAAATCCAAAAATAAAAAAATAAACAACTCAAAGATCGAAAATTTAAAAAATCCAAAATTAAAAATTGAAAGAACCAAAATGAAAAGTCCAAAATCCATAATTTAAAAAGTCCAAAAACCCAATATTAAAAAGTCCAATAATGCAAAATTGAAAAATCCAAGAATAAAAAATTGAAAAAATAAAAAAATAAAATAAAGTTTTACTTCTGTCGCGTGGCCTTCCACGCACTCTTTTTTTTTTTTTCTAAGGGACAATAATCGTTGGCTAAAATACCAAGGGCAAGAGTTTTGAATTTTCAATATTTCTGTCCGGAAATACAGCATTAGACATATAACCTATTTCCAGATAGATTCTTGGCATGACAGTGGTTTGTTAAAGTAGATGACAGGCATTAAGAAATATGAATGTTAAATTTGGCATCATTTTGCACACCCTATATACAGTACAATCAACATGGACACATTCCACTTGCTACAGTAACTGTGTTACAGTAATTAAAATGGCTGTTCAGAATGAGGACTCACTAACCAAGCAAGAAAGCTCTTCGTCATTCAAATATAATTACTATTTTCTGCGTATGCCTTTTCAGATAATAGGTGCCGGTTGAACCTCTGTCTTTGTAATAACTTGGACCACAAACTTGCTGTTTGTCTGTTGTTGTTGTTATGAAGCCCCTCAGCACACTTAGCATCTCTGTTGAACTTAAAATGTCACCAGTTTCCAGCTTATTGTTCTTAATTCAACATTCTACATCAACCAATCGAAAGAATGTAAACATTCGCCATAGTGTTGTAGCGTCACCGGTAGATATCTGTGCAATTCAGTGACGGAGGGAAACTTGAATCCCCGCAGCGAAGGACTTGGAACTTGACTCATCTTACACACGCGATTAAGGAGACAAGTGACATACTAGCATCACTATCACTTGTTTTGGTCACGTGCTCCCTCTGGCCTTCTCGTTACTTGTTGCTTTTTCCGCTCAGATTGAAAAATGCAGAACATCAGCTTACACTGAATTTTAATTTTTGAAACCTTTTTTACTTAAATGGTACTTACTGCATATTTAAGCAATATAAAAAGTATTCGAGTACAACATGCAAAGCAAGTCAAAAGTACGATGGATTGCCGAGGAGTCCAACACCAAATCAACTGAGAGCTCATTGAGTCAGCCTGAAAGAAATATGGTTTAAGTTTGTTTCTTCTTAATGGATCTGAATATCGCGGAAACATACTTTTTAATTTCAGTTCTATTGAAGACAATAGATTATGATCACAACGAACATCATCTGCGATGCATGCACATAGGTTCAAATGTAATGTTTATCTTATGCTTCTAATAGCTTCGAATAATGTTAAGAGGGAATGTTAATACAGCTCAGCAATAACAAGAACGGGTCAGAGTTAAGTTTATAATGATTATTTAACATATAATTAATAAAATACATTTATTAAGTGCCACTATGGTACTTTATGAGATTGTGTGGGGGACGAAAAATGTCCGTCCGTCCTTCCGTGTGTCTGTACGCGCGATAACTCAAATAAGCTTTGTCGAATTTTAATGAAACTTGGTATACACGTTTATAATGTCCATGGGAAGAACCCTATTGATATTGGACCAAATCGGTTCACCGGTACCGGAGTAAAACCCAATTTAGTGTATATTTTAAAGGCGCAATAACTCAAATACGCTTTATCGGATTTTCATGAAACTTGGTATACGAATTTATAATGTCCCTTGGAAGAAGTCTATTGATATTGGACCAGATCGGTTGGGCGGTACCGGAATAATGCCCAATTTAGTGCCTTTTTATGGTAATATATTACTAAGGCGTGGATAACTCAAATACGCTTTATCGGATTTTCTTGAAACTTGGTATACGAATTTATGACGTTCTTGGGTACAAGCCTATTGAATTAGGGCCAAATAGGTTGACCGGTACCGAAGTAACGAGTATATCAATATTAATTTTGTAATCAATATTCTTTCAAGGCCCACAATGTATCAATCGTTTATTCATATTGTTAGCAACCTTGATTGATTTGTTTCTTCATAATGATGTCAGTGTGGCTAAATATTAATTTAAATAAACGATTTATAACAACTAGCCGTTGAATATTGATATTATAATGTGTATTCTATGGTTATGTAGACTACCGATATTTAGATTAGGCTATATTTTACTGTGAGTATTTTTCTTATCGTTCCTGTGCAGCAATATACCTAATGTAATTCCTGACAGATAGATTTCATATGCTTATTATTCATTCATAACCTTTAAGGCTGCTTTAAATTGAAACAGAGATATCAGCGAATCGTAGGTCTATTGCATCATTATTATTATTGCCGGCACATTTTGTTTTTGGAGTTAACTCGGACATCTATTACAAAAATAACTTTTATGCATGGGGCTATCATAATTGCGTGTATCACTGATTTAAAAAAAATACTGGCACTTGGTTTTATCAGTTTATCTGATTTTATTAGTGTATATATTATTATAATTGCACCATTTAACTACCATATCAAACTGAGACAATCCTATGCATACAATGTGTAATCAACTCGAATTTGGTAAGTATTGTTTGTTGAAGTATAGAAGACGTTTGCGCAAAGCATTACTTAATTTACTTATCAGGGCCCGGATTCTGATGACCTAAAATTGTTTGAAAAATGACCCTACATTTTAAAGAAAATGACTTAATAATTTTAAAAATGACCTAAAAACTAATATTTTATTTATAAAAAATTATTATTGTGCACACAAAATTATACATAATTGTAAAAACTGTAAAGAACTGTAATGTTGTAAATGTTCTTTTCTCTCGGAAATTTATACAGGCACTGAGGCACTGGTGTTGTGTATTGAGGGTAAACAGGCATTGAGGGTAAGCAAGTGGCAGACTCTGATGCTAAGTCAATCTAATAACAATAGTAATATAATACTTTTTCGCATTTCTTTGATTCTCGTTTCCGATTCTGTAATATGACTTATAATACATTTTATACAGGGTGTTAATAAATAACACCGACATATTTTACCTGTATATAGAGGGGACTTAGACAAGCAACGTTTATTGGAAGATTTTTGCTTTATGACGTAAAATGTGTATGCTACAGGGCATTAAAGTCATTGCAATTTGGTGCTCATAACTCAATAATGTAGGGAAATAGGGTTAAAATGTTCATTAAATTAACTTCAAGCCTTCTTAGTCATCGATAAAAACCTAATTCTTAATCATTCATCAACAGCTATATTAGTCCAGGCAACGAATGAAAAATAGAAAAAAAAATCGTGTAGTTTTGAAATTTTGCAGAGTTGTCGGAGGGAGTATCCTCAACAACATACTAAAAGTCCCCGAAGGTGGGGGTGAGCGGGGGGCAGGGGGGCCCGCAGAAGGTCCCAGTTTTAGGGTTTTCGCTTATATCTAATCAATGGTGCAACGTAGAGGAAAAATTGCTATTTACAAAATTAAAGCTGATAAAATTTCCTACAAGTTTGATTCTACACATTTCTTCCTATTTCCAATAGTTTTCGAGATATCCGCCAACGAAAATAACAAATTTTCGAAAAAAGCTAAAACTGGGACCTTCTGCGGGCCCCCCTGCCCCCCGCTCACCCCCCACCTTCGGGGACTTTTAGTGTGTTATTCAGGAGACTCCCTCAGACATCTCTGCAAAATTTAGAAACTACACGATTTTTTTTTCTATTCGGTGTTTTTCGACGTTTATTGACTGGACTATATCATAATTTAGTGTTTACATAATCTGCAAAATTTACAGACTAATCACATGACTGCCCGCCATTGCATTAGTATTTTATTCATAACTACAGCGTTACAACGAAGTTCCTTTGTTTTGCATTTTTCTAATGTTAGAAGTCAGTGGCGGCCAAGCCCTGGGAGATTTTATGCTGTAACAGGAAAAATTGATTCCATAGAGCAAAAATCTGCTAATAAAAGTTGCTTGTCTATGTCCCCTCTATACACAGGTAAAATATTTCGGTGTTATTCATTAACACCCAATATACTAAATCTCTATCTATGTGTATGCCTATCTGCAAAATATCATGTTAAAGGATCGTTGCTTCCAGGAATCCGTTATTTAGTTATTAAGCTCCATTTCGTCAAATATTTAATTATTTTATTTAATAATAAAATACTGAACTTGTAAGTGTAGGACTATTATTTCCATTGTTCCTTGTGTTATTTAACTTCTATTATAAATTGTAATAAGTATTATAACTTAGGTAACGATGTCTTGTTTTAGCTGGCATGTCTTAGAGCGGGGGGGGGGGGAAGCTGAACTTAATGCGTGTAAAAGAAAATTTCCTAAAAAGGTGCCAGTATTGTGCGGATGCAAGAGGAGAACATATTCAACATCTTTTTTGATGAGGTACGTGGTTATTTTCATTGCAATTTTAACTGTATATGTGAGAACCTGAATCATTACACCGATCGCGGCTTTATTTGCGTAGTTATTTCACCCGATCGCTCGCGAGTTGGAGCTGTGCCCGCCGCGTCATTGGGCAACTCTTGCGTGGGACTCACTGTACAAGGAATTTGCTTTCTACGCTGCCGTTTGATGTATGTTATAGATATAGAAAGTTACGTCCAGAGCGAAATAATTCCAGTTTGTTTTGATATTTTCCACCGCCTCAAGTGATGTTAACATTGTCCTTCTCTGTCTGTTCCAGGTAAGTTCTGGAGTTCACACTGAGACCACCAGGGCACTCATATCATGACAACTAGGGCCTACAGGTAGGCCTATTTTACTTTTCCCTTTGGCTTTTTCTAGTTATAATAAATGCTAGCTTTTGCTATTGTTACTCGAGCGTCTATTATTATTATTATTATTATTATTATTATTATTATTATTATTATTATTATTATTATTATTAGGGTCGATTAGTTATACTCACACAGATGATCGAAAAAATCACCTTTGTTAAATATTTCGTGGCATTTCCTCGTATTCTGGATTCTATCTATTCCCCGAAATGGAAACAGCCAGTTTCCTTGTTTAGTATCCAGCCAGATTAGGCGGTAGGCTTCTCTATTATTTATTCATTAATATCACGTGGTACGGATTAATGGCTAAGGTATTTTACTGATTGCTATGGTTTAACTATCGTATATTTACTGCAAAAAAAAGATTAAAATTAATTAAATTTTTATCAAACATTATTTCACCTTTCTTTCTTTCTTTGTCTTAGTCTTAGTTCTCCCTTTTAGGACTTAAGCAACCGAAGCCGCCCGGGCCTTACAGGGCATATTGTTTCAATTTACATTTTAATCTACTTGACTTAAAGAAAAGGAAATATCTACTCTTATACAATTCAACGGCCCTAAATAGCGTGCTTGCTCGCTCGCCCGCTTCGTGAGACATCGGGTATACTCGGCGATGTTCGTCTCTCGCAGTGTAAACTTTCATGACTACTACAAAATTAGGAAAACTGTTTCTTTATTATATAAGGCCTAAGTGAAATTAACACAATGAACAAATATTCTAATTTTATTTTTACTTACAATTTTCATAGCTCTGAACCACAAACATTTTTAATAATCTACCAGTGTAAATTTCTTTAAAATCCTGGAGTCAATGAATAATGGAGGGCGAAGCCGGGGGTACCAGCTGTAAAATATTGATGGTTTAACTCTTGAAATATCACTGATAATAAAAATCCAAACAAACCATTCCTTCCCTTGAAACATTATTTAATTTCTGAAAATTACACTGAATTGATCAAATAAAATACACATCACATTCATGTCAACAAACAGTTGAGAAACAATAGGGCCTACGTATTATGTGTTCACAGGTTCCTTTGGAACTGCATATATCGATTCTGATATAGTTTTCCCAGGGGGCGCTTTCATATCGTGGGATGTACTCTAAAGCAGGAATTTTAGCTGTTTCATTAATTATTAATGGCTTAGTTTATGAATGATTCGGTGCAAGTGTTAATAAATATAACTTAATGCTTTAATAGTTATTATAGGCCTACTCTTAATTTTTAATTTTTTAATTTATTATCGTGGGCGAAGCCACGGGCACCTGCTAGTATATATACAACCCATGTTTTCTGGTCTTCCACCACTTTTCTAATCTGATTCAATGATCTTAAATAAGGAATTTTTCTTACGGTCGATTTCCGAGAAACTTTTTTAGCTATATGACCATGTGTGATGTTGGTATGTACCAGCATTATGCGTGTATGTTCCTAACATTCGGTTTGTCCGATTTTGTTATTGAATGTGTAATGTAATATTTCCTACGTGCCTTTTGCAATCACAGTGTTCTACCTGTCCGTATATATTTTGTGTGCAATTCACAAAATGTAATGTTGTTTCCTTTCCCATCTGAATTTCTCTCAGTTCCTTCTGAAGAGAACGCTTGATGTAGATGTAGATGTAGATGTAGATGTAGATCTCGTCCTGTAGATCCTCAAGGATATAGAACACGTCAGATCAAAAAATACATGCATGTCATAACAATAATATACACTAACTGCAAGCTGCCAAATTTATCCAAGCTGGAAATATTCCTCCAAATTGTAGAAGGTGTGAGTTATTAAAAATTCCTTGACATGTTTTGAAAGGTTTGCTCTTTCTTTGAACAGGCCTACATAATAATTTAATGTTGTTTGGAAGCTTGTTATATATCTGTATTGCAGAATAATAAGCACCCTTCTGAAAGAGTTTTAACGAGTTAGTTGGTCTGTGTACATCATTCATGTTTCTGGTAGTGCGTCCATGTACACTGAAATTAGTTTGGAATTTATCAATATTATGTACTATATAACACATAACGGAATATATATACTCCCCTGTAAGAGTGAGGACTTTTAATTTTTCAAATAGCGGTTTACAAGATTCCCTTTTTTTCTTTCCACATATTATTCTTATTGCCCGTTTTTGTAATCTAAATATTTTCTCCCTATGGGAAGAGTTGCCCCAGAATATGATTCCGTACCTCATTACAGAGTGAAAATATGCAAAATATACCATACTAGCTTAAAAGACCCGGCGTCGCCCGGGTTTTGTATTTTGTAATTCGAAATTAACTTATGAAGGATTTTCGATTTTTAAATTCTAGGTCCTTATATAGGCATTTATAATTTGAAATAGGAAGAACGACTTATTACACTCAAACTATTCCCTCAGAAAACGCTTGAAAATTTTATTTCCCACTCTCATGTTACCATAAAACTGTTTTGGGGATGAAATTAAACAGAAAGCATTATCACTTTCATACTTCTCTCTCCAAAAACCTGCGATATAATAATATACACATTACCATACCTCGTTTTGTTTTCTCTATGTCCAGGGGAGAGAAAGTTATGTAACTGCATTATTTTTGTGGATTTAATTCTGTAATATTTATTTATAACATGAATTATTTTGATAACTTCTCTTATTTGTCAAACTTGCATTTCATTTTTTTTTTTTCCAAACCCATCTGATACCGTTGGCAACAATATGTTCAGTGATTTGGAATTGATAATTCTGGGTAAAAAGGGATTAAGTATTCTCAAAAACATTTAATTTTTGGCATTTAAAATCAGATTTTGTCAAAATCCTTTCTTAGTGAGCACTTACATTATGAAACGAAGGTACTGTCAAAATTCCAAGTCTCTACCTGTTATAGTTTAGGCTGTACGTTGATTCCTGTCAGTCAGTCAGGACAAAGCCTTTTATATATAGAGAGAAGTAATGCATCCTGTTGTAATATATTATTCAAAATTCGTAAAGCAATACACGCTGAACTTCGCACTCACTTTCAGCATGTTCCTCCGTACTGTGAATTTCAAAATAGCAGGATTAACGCTAATATGTATCCTGAAATAATTAATTAAATTCAATGAATAGGATACAATGGATTCTTTACTTACAGGATTGAAGTATAGTATTTGTTCACCCAAGCCAAGCAGCAACGAGGAGGTACCGAACTTTGTTATGAAACATGAAACATGAAACATGAAACATGCACGCTCTCTCGCCACATCATTTATACTTCTTTCTTTCCAAACTTTAGTTTCGTAACTTTTAACCCTACGCCGAGCCCTGATTATATTATTTTAGTTTGATTTTTAAAAATTAATTTGTCCTCATTGTTATTATGTGAAAGCAAGAGGTTGTTTAATGTGAAACATTATTCAATAAGCTTCGTTGACATTTCAATTTGATGATATTAAGTCATTTGTCTCAAACAAGTTGGGAATGAACAACTCTAGCCTCCTCTCCCATTCTCTACTATAGAATTCATATGCTTCTATACTTATTTCACATTGAGATTGCATCAGTGCTTCACTGCCATCGTTAATCAAACTGTTTGTTTCCATCAAAGCTGAAAAAACCTAATTACATCGATTTCCTCCGAAACGTTGACACATAATCCATAAAGAAGACTCATGCAACGTTTCCAAGGCCGCTTTCGGGTTCAAGGCTACATTAGCACACTTTTAATAATATTAACTTCTATGTGCACAACATAGAATGGAGTGAATGGATTTCCTTGGAATTGTGACGATTCAAGTACTGAACATTGTTCAGAACGTACGAAAAAATAAGTTTTATAATCTGAATGTTTTGATTCTTTTATTTGCTGACGACCAAGTACTTACTGCGAACTCAGAATCTCTGCATTAATTAAATAATATAACTCAGAAATATAACTTAATAATGTTCAAAACAAAACAAAATTCATGACTTTTCTGGGGGGGGGGAACAGTCAAAATACTGACATAAACAAATGTGAAAACAAAACTAAAACCACATTATGTTGTTCTTATCATCTTACATCCATGCTGACCACTTAACACCTCAGTCCTGCCATCTGCCTGTGATAGATGATGCAGCTGTCTGATCGTCCCTACATTTCAGTTGTCAGATCAATTGCAGGTGGCTTTGCCTTTTTTTTCAATACTCGGAAATAAAAGCATCGCGATTTTTTGCAATACATCGCGTGGAATTATCGATCGCTTCGTTTCTATAAGTCCACCCTGGTCGATTTGTTTGTTTATAATGTCAAGGCACCGCAGAGATCTGAAATGTTTAACATAGACGGAAGAGGGATAATGAATATAGGCCTAAATGGGCAAACATTGATCAATTTGGACGGCACTCACTATGTAAGAGTTTTCTGGGCCAGGGATCTCGAATCTTAGATCGTTTTTCCCAGGCGGAGCTTTCTAATCGTGGAATGCACTCCAAAGCCGGATTTTTAGCTTTTCATTATAATTATTATCGGGTGACTCATTTAATTCTAGGCCTACCTTGTTTTCCTGAACTTTATTAATGGCATATTCCGCATCGTAGCTATAGAAAGAAAATATATTAATTATAATTATAAGACATTCCTACCCCAGAACATTTCACCCTAACCTGCAAGCAGAAAGATGCAATTATTCTGTAGCATAAAATTTGTCTCGGGCGGGAATCGAACTTGGGTTCTGTCTTTCAATAATTAAGAAGTAAGTTATTAAATATTATCACATTAATGATCTGAAGGAAACCGTAATTGCCTGTTCTCGTAACTCAGTGGCCTGAAACAGACTTTAATGAATTCTTGACCACGAAACAGATGAGTAACGACACACGCAGGAGTGTTTTTTTGTGGTAACTTACCATGCAGGATTTTCATTCTTATGATTTAATATAAGTTAGTTTTAATGTACATTTATATGTCTCGCTTATTTATTCTTAGTATCGTTTGAGTTCATCCACTCTGGTGGAAGAGATGGCCGTAACTATACCAGAGCTGACTAACATTCACAATAAAAATAAAGTCTGAACAACGATAACGCATTTAATTTAATACTCGCCTGCAGACTGACAGACTTGAACCCCTGTAATAACCAGTGGCGGCTCGTGGCCGGAAAATTTGGTGAAGAGAAAAAATCCCTTTAGGCAGGCCTACAGGCGGAGGTAGATTTCGAAGTGCTTTTGGTTTAATTTATTGTCGCTGCATAGCACTCTTCTTCTTTAGCCTTGGCATGGCAAACCTGCAGTAAAGAGGAAGAGCCTAAAATCAATTGTTTTGACAACAATAATAGGATATAATATTCTGGGAGGCCGTGCGCAAGATCAGCAATGAATAAAATTAGCAAAGCCGCTAAACAAGACAAAATTATGATATTATAATAATTCTTTCAAGTGTTATATTTTCAAACATTAAAATCTCGCGTCATATGAGAGCTATCAAGAAACTATTTATTGATTTGTAGAGTACTCATCAAGAGCTTTTCAACGATACCCCACAAGACGTGGTTTCAAAAGTTTCGAATTTGCATCCCCCACCCCCACCCTCACTCGAACCCCCGAATCGTTGGTGTCACTGTGAACTCCATAGGGAGTACTCTAATTTATTCAAACAAAGTTTCCCTCTATACTTCATAGGGGCCGAGATATACATTTTAAAAAATTTCAACCCCCTCCCCCGACCACCCCCTTGGGCCAATTTTGCTCATTAACGAACTTGTCCGAACTATTGGGCCTAGAAATAACATATTAAAATTTGGTTCAAATATCTTCAAAATTACGGCCGCTATCGTGTAAAGATATATATATAAATATCACAAATTTTTTTTTTGAACGGGCGGTGGTTTCGTACTTAGGGGAGCATGAAACGTAAAGATATGAAAGAATTTTTCGAAAATCATAAAGTGGTATCCATTGCAATAGGTAGATTTTTCTTCGAAAATCTACCTAAAAATGCCACATGCTTATGTTAATAACGGAATTCACCCAATAGCGGCTCGTGGCTCAAAACGAGGGTGTGCTGCAAATATCATTTCATACAGCAAACTTAAAATATTTTTAAAAATTATTAGTAGGCCTATCTAAACTGCTCGTCTCTTATTCCATCTCTGGGAACTCTCACCCGAATATTTTTTGCTAATTTCTCTCGTCTCGTCGAACGTTGTGTGAGTTGTGTGACGAGAGAAAAAGCACAATAATAATAATAATAATAACAATAATAATTATAATGATAGTAATAATGATGATAATAATAACAGTAATAATAACAACAATAATAATAATAATTAGGGCAGGGCAAATCGCGGGAGAGTTCCCTGGAAATTGAATATGAGACGAGAAAATAGTATTTTTATTGATCGAGGTAGAGGAAGTCGCTTAGTGTTCCCAGTGCGACAGAATACTTAATCGGGGTTGTGGAATCCGGGTTTTTCTGAATTTAACACATTCTAATTTGGCGGCGTTAGACGGTGGAAGATCTAACGTGCCCACCTCTTTCTCCGAGCTGACAGTGTGAGGTGCTGGCGCGGCGAAGAAAATGCCTGAACAAGGGGGACTGCTTCATGGGTAGTCTGTTCTCGTCACCTAGCAGACGTGGGATAAGCGAGAAAACTGCTGCTTGCCATCCTCATTTTTTATTTGAACAGACTACCCATGCAACGGAGGGCGTGGTTTCCAGTTCACCTTCACACGGCCGACTTGAAGCACGCTGCCCTCTCAGGATCTCAGTGTCTCCTAGCTTTGCCACCAGGTGGTGGCGTGGCGGGCAATTCAAAAATACAGATACATTTATAGTAAAAACCAATTCGTGATATGGAAAATAAACTTTAAAAATACGTATTGTAAAGGGAAAATACTGGTGAAGTGCTACTTCACCTACTTCCCCTGAATAGCCGCCACTGGTAATAACATAAAATATAGCTGTGCAACAAGTATAATACAAACGCATACAAAAACGCTGCAGCTCTAAATAGTTAGTTACACCAAGTACCTCCACTATTCACAGAATTGTATTTACATTCTGATTAGCTCTATTTCCACACAAGTGGTACATTTTGCAGACTTTAAATTATTATTGAAAATGTCAAACAATCTCAATGTGATAAAAACTACTGATAAGGTACAGGTAAGGGAAAGAAACTACTAAACTAAACTCTAGCACTACATCCCTGGAGCGACTTAGCCTACCACCCGACCGCTGCGTCATCTACCACAGGCAGATGGCAGGATTGGGGGGCATGTGGTTAGCAAGCCGACACCCACGGCCGTTAAGTAAGGGAAAAAAGCGGACCTACTAAAATATCTTAAGTTGCCGATATGAGCCACTGCGATTGCCTAGTGGGTTCTAGGCAAGCGCAGTGGCTCATATCAGCAACTTAGATATTTTAGTAGGTCCGCTTTTTCCCCCTACCTGTACTCATCTAGTTTAAGCATTAGGGTAACCCATATCGTACCAATCGCAGTGTTAAGTGATCATTTTGCCAGTTTGGGCTGTTGGATGTGACGATACATACTTATCGATGAATCAAATTCTCCATGTTCGTGTTGTAGATTATGAGCTAAACCAACATAATTCCTAGTGACGTCACTTTATGGGGTGGTCTTGCCGAAGAACGAGAAACAGTTGAATGAGGGCAACGTGAGTTGGTGTAGTTCAGCAAGGCTATGTCATTGGGAAGTCCACTTGAGATATCTTATCTTTATCCGTGGAATTAAAAGTAATAAAGAACAAAGACGCCTGTTCTTCGTTAAGCAGTCAACGATAGACAGGTATATTATGAAACACATTAACTACAACAGGATAATCAACCGTCAAATGGACGGATCAGAATCGTTATTTATTTCGTGACATTACAACGGTACAAACACGTGTTGGACTTGATCTACAGATTTGTCATTCTATGCAAATATTAGCCACTGGCTATTAGTGGTAGTTTTGTGACAACTGTTGTTGTCGAAGTTGATTAGCTATCACGAGTACCTAATTCATAAAACAAGGAAACGTACAAGATTTCTGCTTGATAGATGTGAAACCCGGGTAATACAGGCTACGAAATCAACTTTCTCAGATAGAATACGTAATAAAGATACAAGGACAAAATTAAATATGTATTCAGTAAATGATAAAGAAAAATGGAAGCAACAACATTGCCCAAAGCAACAATACCTAATGCATGAAGTGGATGATTATGATGATGATGATAATAATAATAATAGTAATAATAGGTAATATTAAGACTGTCATGTCGTAAATTTTAGGTGATTAACACTTGCTGAATCATGGATAAGTTACATGGAAATAGTCGTGGATAGAGAAAAGTTACTAGCTACAACCTGAACAATGTCACAGATGAAGACAGCTTAGTAGGAATGTACATGACATAATTATATATTCTAAACACGAGGGACATCTTGCATTTAAATGTGATTTGGTTTAAACATATAATTTTAACTGACTCGCGCATGCAACTTCTCTTACTTTTACATGCACCTGGTTGCCTATACCACGGTCGGTAGGCGTTAACATTCAACATTATTTTCTAACGTGAGAGAGAACCTTTGCCAGTGTGAAATATATCGCATATTACGTGAAGTGACTTTAATATGATTAATATAAATTCTTAAGTACGTGTTATTAAGTGCCAGTATGGTACTTTATGAGATTGTGTGGGGGACGAAAAATGTCTGTCCGTCTGTCTGTCTGTCCGTCCGTCCGTCCGTCCGTGTGTCTGTACGCGCTCTAACTCAAATACGCTTTTTCGGATTTTCATGAAACTTGGAAAACACATTTATAATGTCAATGGGAAGAACCCTATTGATATTGAACCAAATCGGTTCACCGGTACCGGAGTAATGCCCAATTTAGTGCCTATTTTAATAGATTATGGCGCCTATCTAATAGAAAGGCGCCATAATTCAAATACGCTGTATCGGATTTCCATTAAACTTGGTATACGCATTTATGACATCCATGAAAAGTACTCTGTTAAATTTGAACCTAATCTGTTTGTTGACCGGTACCGGAGTAAAACCCAATTTAGTGTATATTTTAAAGGCGCAATAGCTCAAATACGCCTTATCGGATATTTATGAAACTTCGTATACGCATTTATACTATCCATGGAAAGACGTCTGTTGATGTTCAACCAAATCGGTTGGCCAGTACCGGAATAATGCCCAATTTATTGCCTTTTATGTTAATATATGAGAAGTCGCGATAACTCAAATATGCTTTATTGGATTTTCCTGAAACTTTGTATACCCATTTATAATGTACATGGGAAGACGTCTACCGATATTGGACCAAATCGGTTGTCCGGTACCGGAGTAAAACCCAATTTAGTGTCTATTTTAAAAACGCGGTAACTCAAATACGCTTTACCGGATTTTTATGGAATTTGGTATACACATTTATAGTGTTCATGGGAAGAGGTCTACTGATACTGGATGAAATCGGTTCACCTGTTTCGGAGTAATGCTCAATTTGGTGCCTATTTTATGATAATATACGTATTCGAAAGAATTTATATAAAAAAAAGCAAATCATTTATCATGACAACATAGTCAATTGTTTTACTGTGATATTTTACGGCTTTGGAAATTAAAATAGAGATAGCTATGACCAAAAACACTATTGTTTTACATGCGCTTATAACTTACAACTAGACCGTTAAACTGACCCAGGTGACCGAGATGGTAACGTTTTGGCCTCACGTTATGGAGTTCCATGGTTCAAATCCCGAAACCAGCCAATTTCACTTTCTTTTTCGTATTTTTATGTGAGTGTGCGATTGTCAAGATATCAAAAATCTGTACAGTTCAGCTGATGCTGGAAGATTTTAATCTGATTAAAAAGAAAACTAGACCTTTGTACTTCCCTAAGCCCTGCTTAATGAATAAATCTGGAGCTTAACTTGTAAATCAATTAAAAAAACATATTCTGCATATCATAATTGCAGTCATAACTGATTAAAAAAAACATACTGGCACTTTTTTACATCAGTTTACCTGATTTTATTTTTTCTTTACAACGTATGAATTATTATTAACTGACTCATGAGTTTTGTGAAGCAGAATGCTAGAATTCTTCTTATCCATATCTCTACCCAAACTAAACTAAATTAAACTCCGTGGCGCGACATCCCCGAAGGGACAAGGTCTACCAACCGACCGCTGCGTCATCTACCACAGGCAGATGGCAGGATTGGGGGCATGTGGTCAGCATGCCGACTCCCACGGCCGTTAATGGTGGTTTCCATGGCCGGAGCCGCTGTTTCTCTATCAAGTAGCTCCTCAATTTGAATCACGAGGCTGAATCCACCCCTACCAGACCTCCCTACCTCAGAAAAATCCGAGGAGGAATCGAACCCGGACCGACAGATCTGTAGTCAGCGACGCTAACCACAAGACCACGCCGGCGGAGCCATATTTCTACCTTTACTAGGAATTTTGTAACAAATCTCAAATAAATTTTTCTTTCTAAATTTTAAAATAAGGAAGTAAATGTCTAAAATCTATGAGTCTAAATTGTTTTGACAAACAAAATGCACGGGGGCTACAAGACAGACCCCAGTAAAGGCCAGGAGTAGCTGTAAGTCCTCAACACAGATCGTCGCTGTCTGTTTTTGGAAATAAAGGTTTGGTTTTACTTTAAAAATTGACAATACCATTCTATATTCCTCTTTATTAAGTGCCAGATTACATGGTGGAAGGAAAAATGTCCGTCCGTCTGAGTGTCTGTACGCGAGATAACTCGAATACACTTGATCAGATTTCCATGAAACTTAGTGAAGAGTGCTTTTGATTTTGGACAAAATCGGTTGACCTTGATGGCCACATGCTTTTTAAATAGCAAATCATCACAATACTACAAAGCCGCGTGGCTAACTCACTCACCGACATAATCCTTTTCCCACTTCCAGAAGAGCCAGAAACTTCAAATTTGGCATAGTTATAACTTATAGCTTGTAACCGATGGAAATATTTTTAAAATCCCTATTTTTAATTTTTTTTACCTCCGAAAATCATTCAAAATGGTGGACGCAACTTTAAGGTCTTCGCACATCTACTTTGGATGTAAACGGTAAGTCCTATCAAAAACCGATTGCACCACAAGTAACGGATTTTCAGAGATCTGCAAGTTTAGTACCATGGCTTTTTGTCGTATCTTCATCGCTTATACCTTATATAAAATCATTTTTTATTTTTTTACTTTGGGTAAATATTTTTAAATATGTGTTTATATTTGGAATATTTTGAGAACGAGTTAATGAGATCCATTGCCACCAGTGCATGTAGATTTTGCTAACTATAATAACAGTAGGCCTAAATGTGTTTTTTCCCTTCTTTGTGTAAAATCTTGTAATACCCCCAAAAGCTTCGCCAGAAACAGCTAGATTTAAAAAAATCCCTTTAAACAAGCCTACAGGCTGAGATAGATTTTGAAGTGCTTTTGGTTTAATTTACTGTCGCTGCGTAGCACTCTTCTCCTTTAGCCTTGGCATGAAAATCCCGCAATAATAACTGCAAAAAAAGAGGAAAGAGCACTTTTTCAAACATTCAAATCTCGCCTTACATGAGAACTATCAAGAAACTAGTTATTGGTTTGTAGAGTACTCATCAAGACCTTTACAACGATACCCCACAAGACGTAGTTTCAAAAATTTCTAATTTCCATCCCCCACCCCCACTCCTACCCCCCAAACCCCCGAATCGTTGGTGTCACTGTGAACTCCATAGGGATTGCTGCAATTGAAGGGGCTAGTTCCATAAGGGCATAAGGCACACGAGCATAGTTTTGAGAAATCTTAATGTTTTTAAACAATGTTACCACTGACAAGCACAGGTCTTTTCTTATGACTGAGCAGAGGTTTAAGGCACAAGTATAAATTGTTCACTGAGTATTTAAGAGATATGAGGAGAAGGCATAAATGTTAAAAGCTCAAAATTCAAGATGTGCCTTACGCCCTTATGGAACTAGCCCCTTCAATTTATTCAAACAAAGTTTCCCTCTATACTTCATAGGGGCCGAAATATAAATGTTTTAAAATTTCAACCCCCCTTCCCCGACCACCCCCTTGGGCCAATTTTGCTCATTAACGAACTTGTCCGAACTATTGGGCCTAGAAATAACATAATAAAATTTGGTTCAAATATCTTCAAAATTACGGCCGCTAGGATGTAACGATATATATACATATATGTATAGAAATAGAAATACACAATTTCTAAGCATGCTAAAGGAATATTATCAAATTTTAGATATCTATTAGATTGCATTAATTCATCGATAAGTGTTTCTGAAACGTCAGATGACGGCTATCCATTCGATGAAACACTCGACAAATTATCGGTAGACAGATCGGCAGATATCTCATATTCAATATGGCGGGTGTGCGATACATTCATGTTTCGTTGTTTTGTAAGCATTTTATGCTACACGATGTAACTAGCGTGTTATGATATTAAAATGGAAAATTGCTGTTATTGGTTATTAATTTGTGTGTGAAATAATTCGTAGTAACTGTATTCTCGATTTAGTAGCTGTTGTAACACTTTTATGAACCACATATTACCTTTATACAGCGCGAATATTAACTCGTCAGGCGTAGATATACAGAGTGTGAATGAATAACGCCGAAATATTTTACCTGTTTATAGTGGAGATATAGACAAGCAACTTTTATTAAGAGATTTTTGCTCTACGACGTAAATTGTGTATGCTACAGGGCATTAAAGTCATTACAATTTGGTGCTCATAAGTCAATAATAAAGCGAAGAAGGGCTAAAATTTTCATTAAATTGATTTCATTCTTTCTTAGTGATCGATAAAAACCTGATAAAATTATTCATCAACAACAATATCACAATTTAGAGTTTACTAATCACATGAGTGTCCGCCACTGCATTAGCTTTTCTACTCGTAAGTTTAGTGTTGGTAACGAAGTTCTTTTGTTTTGTATTTTTCCAAATGTTAGAAGTCAGTGGCGGCCATGCACTGGGAGATTTTATGCTATTACAGGAAAAATTGATTCCTCAGAGCAAAAATCTCCTAATAAAAGTTGCTTGTCTATGTCCCCTCTATACACAGGTAAAATATTTCGGTGTTATTCATTCACACCCTGTAAACAGCACAAATATTCTGTGAAAGGAATAATCCTAAACGTAGGCATAGAACGATACCGAGTTTCGGAAGAGGTTCAGGCTGTTATGGATAAATAGGCCATCTTTGGCAATTAAGAACAGCTGAAAGTCTGCCTTTCTCAATAGGCCTTCTTATGGAATTGGGTACAAATGGCAACATTCCTTTCCCAGTGGTAAATCAGTTATTAATGTGTTACCTTGTAGACTATGCATCAGATTTTGATGGGTGAATTTTCTCGAACTCATTTTACTGGAGAGAAAAGGAGCAGACAGTCACTTTGAATACAACAGCGAGAAGCGCTCCCATTGGTTGTTTAGCTCTCTACTCTATCACGGCCCATTTGATATTACAGTACTATTGGCGACACGCTAACATATTGTATGTTATTTATAAAGATATCATTTTCTTTTCGGAAACGGGTGATTTTTTGTCCAACAGATAAGATAACAGAACCGACAAATATCTAATAGATAACTGAAGATTTATGCAACTGGGCCTTAAAGGTGCACTGAGGGGCAATCGACTCACGTCTTTATTTCTCTTTCTGCAAGCATCCAGAAACTGTGTAATAAGTATATCCGGACACTTACTGCCAGCAGTGTTCGGATGTTTATGACCTAAAAAGTGGAAAATATGACTTAAATATGACCTTAAAAATGACTAAATATCACCTTAAGATGACAAAATATGACCAAAAAATCCTAAATATCCCTTCATAAAAGAACGTATTATCTAAAAATAAATGTTCCAATTTACAATTTTTATGGCACTAAATTATTATATCACAATTTTTTAAGATAACCACTTTTTAACAATTTTACAAGTGATTTACATATTTATTTGTAAAGAATTTATAATCTGTTAATGTTTCCAGTTACCACTGGAAATCTGGTCCGCGAAGATGGTGCAGATGGTCCGCACACGTAATTAAAAAACATCATAAAACAAGTGGAAAGTAAAGAAGTAAAATTTTTTCACATATTTCATTATAATGACCTATAATTAATACCCCAAATATTAAGAATATAGGCCTTCTTTTAAAAGTGGGATGTAAAATTAGGGATCCTTAAAAATTTTTTAGACATTTTAGAGGTCCTCGGGTTCAAAAAGGTTGAAAAACGCTGAGTTACAGTAAACGCAAAATATTCGTGACTATTTTTCGGAAAAAAATGAAGTCGACAATTTAGTGCACATACTGTGCTCTTTTACCGAATTTATAATTGAAATATAAATTACGAATATGATCGAAATATGACCAAGACTATGAAAATGACCAAAATATGACTTTATATGCAAAATAAAAACGGTCCGATTAGGATAAAATGTGCAATTCATGTTTAATTTGTGTTTTCGGCGAGAATGGAGGTCAGGATAAAAAAAATCCCTTTAGGCAAGCCTACAGGCTGAGGTAGTTTTCGAAGTGTTTTTGGTTTAATTTATTGTCGCTGCGTAGCACTCTTCTTCTTTAGCCTTGGCATGACAAACCCGCAATAATAACTGCAAAAAAGAGGAAAGAGCGCTTTTTCAAACATTCAAATCTCGCCTTATATGAGAACTATCAAGAAACTAGTTATTGATTTGTAGAGTACTCATCAAGAGCTTTTCAACGATACCCCACAAGACGTAGTTTCAAAAATTTCGAATTTCCATCCCCCCCCACCGCCACTCGTACCCCCAAAACCCCCGAATCGTTGGTGTCACTGTGAACTCCATAAGGAGTACTGTAATTTATTCAAACAAAGTTTCCCTCTATGCTTCATAGGGGCCGAAATATAAATGTTTTAAAACTTCAACCCCCTCCCCCGACCACCCCCTTGGGCCAATTTTGCTCATTAACGAACTTGTCCGAACTATTAGGCCTAGAAATAACATAATAAAATTTTGTTCAAATATCTTCACAATTACGGGCGGTGGTTTCGTACTTAGGGAGGCATGATACGTAATGATATGAAACAATTTTTCGAAAATCATGACATGGTATCCATTGCAATAGGTAGATTTTTCTTCGAAAACTACCTAATAGGCCTATGTCATTTCATAATCATCCGAACCCTAGACATAAGAAAGGGTATTGCGTGTTAGTGGCACATCTTGTGTGGAATATGACAGCGATAATATATGATCTAAAACCATTTCTAGGCATTTGCTCAGTTCAAGGGCGTTGTCCTTTTATGCCACGTCATCACTGTAGATTATAAAGAGTCGCACAATTTCCATCCAGCGAAATATTGATTTTCCTTCGTTCCTGTTGTTTCTGTGAATCTGATCATGCTTACCTGGAAAAGTGCGACATTTCCGGTACAGGTTTCGAAAACCGGTGAACCCGAGAAAAGAAAAGACGAATGCGAACGGTTCATCTTCCACTGAGCATGGGGACGATTTTCTCTTACAATTATTTCAACTTTAAATCAATATGAAAATAAAAACACTTAAGTACGCAAGTGTACTTTACTATTCGATTAAATTAGAAAGCAAAGGTAGAGGATTGACAGGGCTATTTGCTATGTATTTCTAAAAAAGGGCAAAATATGCTACATAAATGTTCTCGTATGTGTTCAGATTTGTATTACTGAGGCTTTTAGATTGAGGAAAGAAACCGGTACGTACCATTAAAAAATTATAAACAAAATCATTATGTTCTTTAATTATTGCTACGTAATACAGTATCTGAATACTTTTCATTTAGATTTTTTCAACAAAGTAGTAACCTACAGTAAAGCCTGCTTTATTAACATTATTATTATTATTACTGTTATTATTATTTCGCTTATTTTGCATGATTAAACTGCATATAAGTCATAAGCAGTTTCTTCTGTTCGGTGATGTCTAGCTGACATAGACATGGAAAACAAACAAGTCCTTGCCTTTGCGAATGACGAAATCATGAAAACACTAGTTCAATTGCCTGGACTAGATTTGAACCCAGGAACTCTAACTTCTGCCACCTCTCTTACACAGATATTCTGAATTTCAAAACTCGTTGCTGTGGGAAACAAAAGAATAACATCATTCATATTTTAGGTATTGTATGTAGTGACATTTTGCATTTCGTTTTTATTTTGATACCTATCAAGTATTTCAGTTACTGTATTGGAGTTGGCCTAGAATAATGGAAAATGGACACAAGTAATCTACACCCTAAGTAATATTTTACAGAAAAACAAATATAGCCATTCAATTACCCACAGATAAGCCTAGTAGTTAAGAAATAAACATTTGTATTGAAGTCATTTGAGCCGATTTAAAAAAAATCTAAATTTCGAAAAAAAAGTTTTTTTTTTTTTTTTTTTTTTTTTTTTTTTTTTTTTTTTTTTTTTTTTTTTTAGTTTCCTTAATATTTAAGTCATAGACATCAAACTATATGCTGAGCCGTGACGTTGTCAAACTGCATGAAATTTGTTTTCCACGTAATGATCTTTGTATTTAATTTGTAATGAAACTGAACACCTTATTGAAAAACTGCAAAGGGGAAATTCTATCCATAGTACTAGTAGTAGGCCTAAGCTGCTGGGAAGCTGTCCCTGTACTAGTTTTAGGAAGGATCTGGTTTGTGACCAGGATTTATCAATGAAAGTGATTTGAATAGAGTCGCCAGTCACATGTTTTCCTGGTACCACTGAACTGTTTATGAGGACAACGCTCTTAGGGACCCGTCACGCGGATTCTGTGTTTCCGGAAGTCAATTAAACAAACTAAAGTTGAAAACGTTGACTCTTTGGATTCATGTTTGGGGATAATAACATCAGCATAGACAGTTATATTTATTCTCCTTCTTCTTTGGTATTGTAACTCCCAGTTCTCTTGTGCCATCGCAGTTTGTATTTTCCATTTAAATAGCTTAATTAAGTTCTATTGATACATTCTTCCCTGTAGTACTATTTGAGCGGCTATCAGAAAATTACATTTGCGTTAGTCTATAATGGCACTGCCGTCACTGAAAATGGAGGTTTGGCCCACAGAAAAGTCATTAACCCTGAAATCGCTAGAAAAACTAATTTTGTTACATTCAGTTAAGATATGGATATGGCAAAGGATTAAGAATTGGTACACAAAACAACTTGAAGTGTTCAAGTTAGATAATACCGTTTCGTGCACAGTGGGCTTTGGCGTGAGTGTTTGTGAAATGTTTGAAGCACGCGGTTGAGGGACATGAAACGCCATAGAACTCAAGCGCTTTTCAGAAAGTACCCGCACGAGATACTTCTGTGCAAATTTATTGTCGCTACATCAAGAAAACGCCGTAGCGTAGTGGTTGAGGCGCTGCTCTACAAACCGGAAGGTCGATGGTTCAATTCCCGATGAGGTCGTTGGAGTTTTTCAATTGGCCTAATCCTTCTGGTGGCACTATGGCCCTGGGGTCGACTCAGCCTATAACAGAAATGCGTACCAGGAGCAATCCTGGGGGTAAAGGCGGCCGGTGCATAAGGCTGAAGACCTTACCACTTTCACAATTCACATGCCGAATGTATAAAATCTGGGAGCCTCAACCTCCATGGCCTGTATAGGGATCACAATGTGCCCCCGCAATAGCGGAAACCAAACAGTAGATCACATCCTTTATGAGTGTCCAATGGTATCCAATGAAAGAAATAAACTTGTGAACAGTGTTCTAAAACGGGAAAACTGGCCAGTCTCGAAAAACAGTTTGATAAAGAACCATAGAAACTCTTTCCTTTTATTTGTAAATTCAATAGACTTTGAGAAACTGAATGGTTGAAAGCGATAGGATATGTTAGTTTAGGCTGACTAATAACGAAGCTAGTGTTAATGGACAGTATGGTGTATATTAATACCCAAAATAGGTCAAGGACAATAGACTAAGGAAAATAGGCTAAGGAAACAGGAAACAGGCTAAAATACCAATGTATAGTATATAAGTACTACTATTCAATGCAAAGCTTATAGGCATGTGGTGCTACCATTGTGTAACGGAGCATGCTGTTGATGAATTTAGAAAAAAAAAATGGGATCACCTTACTTTAGGTCTATATCAAGAAAACAGAAAAGTGTATGCACTAATAAAGTGCCCTTGACAAAACAAAGCTAGGTCACCTGTGAGTGTGGCTCTGATTGATTTCAAGTGTTAGCTTGAATGACTGTCATCACACAAACAATCGATGAGTTTAAAAACAGCCTGATGGTGACAAGGTGATGAAAGAACGATGGCATCGATGGAATCAATCATTGACTTAAAAACGTACCCTGTATACTCTATAGGCTAGAATCCACACGATCACTAGGACCTTTATTGAGACCAGGCAACATCAAGACCCAAGGTGTGAACTGTGACTAATGGTGACAATAGCAGATTTGTTGTGAAGTTTTCTTTGTATCGACAAGTTGATAATTCCGTAAATCTACTTGAGAATAGGTTTTTATTGAAACTTTGCAGGAATGAAGCTGAAATCCAATGGAATTCTGATATCCAAAGGATAATCAGGCCACTGAATCGTTTGAGAGATTCTGAAGAGAGTTTTATTTACTAGTAAGTCATCACGTATTAAACTGAAGAACTAGCTATCAACACCCTGGGGTTTTCAAATTTGAATCTTATATAAATTACAATAAATCTTAAATAATCTTTTGATACGTTCGAAATTGTAAAATATGTAACAAACGACCCAGTTTTTATTTTGGGGTTTCAACCCCCTGAACCCCCCCCCCCCTTACCGTACTCCCATCTGGCTCAATTGTTCAATGATGTCTTATTTTCTGAAATTCAGTTTAAACTATTATAATATCGGCGATGAGTTATGGAAAATAAACAAGTCCTACAAAGCCGGCGTTTGCCTTTGCGAATGAGGAATCCATGAAAAACACAAGTCAATTTGGGTGGTCATGAGGTTTGATTTGAACTCAGGACCTCTTCCCTGTTAGCCTATACCACCTCGCTGTAATTGCTTTTGGCGTGTTCATTACGACTGAGCTAAACTGACTGCATTTCACAACAATAAGTACATTAGGCTTATAATTTTCTTGTTACAAAAGTCATTCATATTTCAATTAACATGTAATTTGCATTTAAGCCTTATTTAATTTGTTTTTATCTTTATACGTATTAAATGTATAAAGAAATGTGTTAAACAAAAAATATTCATTTTAATTTTGTCTACAAGTTTACCGTGGTAGGTTTTCGTGTATCGCCTACTGTAATGGATATAATCTAGAAAAATTGAAAATGGATACGAGTAAAGTACCCCCTAAGTAATTTAGCCATTTTATTAGTCACAGATAAGAGTTTCCAATTTCACATGTTTATTTAAAATCATAAGAGGCATTTTTTTAAAATTTGAAATTAAAATAAAATCATGAAAATTCCCCTTAATATTTAAGTTATAAAAACCAAATTCTGGGCGGTACGATGAAATTCCGAAAAAGTCCTTCATTCCAAAAATTAAGTATATAGAACGAACCCTTTAGCCGTTGTGCTTGTCCACAGACAGGCGGACGAACGTCGTTCCAAAAACATTTTTTTCGGTTTCTAGGCATCGTGAAACATCTTTTTCCGGTGTTATCTCGATTTCGATTTTTTTGTCATTATACTACGTATATGCGAGAAAGTAAAAATGATACCGCAATGATAAATTTAGCACTGTTTGTAAGAGACATGACGTATCAAACCAACGCCTGCTATGAAAAGGCCACCACACGCTATGACGTCACTAATCCGAGTCCCAATGTTGCTTTCTGTTGTGTGGTTAAGCGCTTTTAACTGCAAGAGTGGCACATAAGGCAATTGGCATACATAATGGAGGAAAATATTCTAAAGATTGTGTATTATGGGACAGTTTTTCCACAGATTAGTTATGGCATAGAACTATGGGGATGTGCAGCAAACATACACATGAATAGACTACAGAATTCACAAAACAAAATGCATTAGAATAATGTTCAAATTAAATAGGATGCAGTCGTGTAGGGAAAGTTTCAGAAATAATAACATACTAACACTTACCTCACTGTATGTATATAAAACAATATTACTTGTAACAGAAAACAGAAACCATCATGAGAAAAATAACACTGTACACTCACACAATACTCGAACAAACCAGGACTACCATCAACTAGCATACCAACACAAATCAATGAACAAAGACCCATATGTAAGAGGCATCACATTTTATAACAAACTTCCAACGCACATAAAAAAATCTCCAAAAAATAAATTCAAATCTGCCCTTAAAAACTACCTAATAGGAAAGGTGCTGTACAGATTAGATGAATATTAGATGATAACTAGACTAGTTAACAAATTAGATGATAACATTGAATACATAATATAGCTAAATTTAAAATTATTCTAAGTCTTGTATTGTAATTACATTATTGTAATTATTGTAAGTACCTAGCAAAGATTTCATGTACATACCTAGTTAATAAGTAAATAGTTTTAAAGATATTGTAAGTTTGGTACCTAGAAATGCCTGCATGTGCTATATCTAGGTTTATCATTGTAAATATTTCAATTATTATAACATGCATTGTATCTAGGCTTAACATTGTAAATATTCCAATTATCATGTAACCTATACTAGACTTAAGTTTATTGTAACTCACTGATTTAGTATCTATCTACTCTTATACAATTCAACGGCCCTAAATAGCGTGCTTGCTCGCTCGCCCGCTGCGTGAGACATCGGGTATACTCGGCGATGTTCGTCTCTCGCAGTCTAAACTTTCATGACGACTACAAAATTAGGAAGGAAAACTGTTTCTTTATTATATAAGGCCTAAGTGAAATGAACACAATGAACAAATATTCTAATTTTATTTTTACTTACAATTTTCATAGCTCTGAACCACAAACATTTTTAATAATCTACCAGTGTAAATTTCTTAAAAATCCTGGATTCTAGATACTTGTTAGTTTTATGAAAATGTAATAAGTAAAATTTAATTGTCTCTTTAATTTAATTTTTTCTGTGCTAGCCTTTAACACGTATATGCGAGAAAGTTTGTGCAACGTAGTTTTGCACCATTTATTTAAATTAAATATGGCTTCCTTTAAATTATAAACTCTCTTAAAATGTTAAACCTATAAACTGGACATTCTGTGTTTTTCTTTGCTATGAAATGCACTGTTGTGTAGAATGTTGATGTTAGATCTGAACTTTGATCTTGATTATGTAAACAAAGAAATACAAGACTTTCCTGCGCTAATTAAAACCAGGGTTAGTATCCTTCACATTAATATTGACACATGCTTTGCTACTCGCAATAAACATGAGGATTCAATAAATGCACAGAAAAACTTAGTATCTCTACTTTTTAAACATTCTGTATTTTATTCTTCCATTTCATATTCAGAATTTATATAAAACTAAAATTAACTATTACTTATCCAAACCTTGGGTTTAATGATGGTTGAAGTTGAAGTTGAATTATGTTCGGTTATAAAATACTACATTACAATTAAACACAAGAGAATGCATTGATCCAGTGGGAGAAACAAAATAACGAGGAATTCACAGGAACTCGTAAATTCATTTCCGTCTTGTTAAAGGAAATAAATAGCGTAGGAAGACAGAGACTTGATTTTTATGGTCGGTGGAAGGTAACGGGCTGGTACCCGGGAATTGTCATGTGATTTACATCAACACGCACTTGCAGCCAAGAATTATGTCCTCCTTCATTATAATTACCTGCAGGCAAAGGGTGTACAGACTTTAAAGAGTAAACGGACTCGTCGAGTTTTGTTCCCGAGTTTCGACAAGATATCACTGGAAAGAGAAGTTGTGGTCTCTATGGCTCAGTGGCTGAATACTAGATATCTTAACAAAAGGCCTTGAGATCAATCCTCACTTGAAACATTTGCTTTCTATCATCTAAGTTGTCATAAGGATTGGAATATTTACTTGCGGGAGTTAAAAGGGCCTTCGTTATCGATATTTAACTCACTTTTTTTTACAATTAATTTACAATTTATTGTTTCAAATTACACGAAAAATATACATAAAAAGTTGATACACCACCCGAAGAAGCAGGGTGGTTATATATTTTCATTCCTACTTGGATAATTGAACTGTACTCATATTCCCAGTCATATATAAAACACAGCTTTGACACAGGTATGCTGTTTAGAGATACACATTTCTTGCTACATAAAATCAAATCGTATATTTATGTTGATATTTGATATATGAATATAATGTCCATGTGCTACATTAAAGTTGCCTAATTCATATTGAATTCATAAATTCTTTACAATATTAGCAGGGCTCTCTGGTTATTGTTATGACACAAGGCATTCAGGTAGTTCCTGTTCACTTTCACAGTTACCACTTCTACGCCACGCTACCCCTTTGAAATCTTATGGTGATGTATATCGGAAACTGTTGTGACCTCGCTCTTCCATTCCATTTTCCTTCTCAGCTCTTCGTCCACTTTATTACCCACGGAGCTGAAATGGACCGTTTTAGTGCTTGGAGGTAACAAACGCAAACTGTAGGTCGCATCCATTGATCTTTCTTCTCCACGTTAAGTAGAAGGCAATCTCGTTCACATTGTTATCAGTATTTAGCCAATTGCCTATAAGAGAAAATGAATACATTGCAATAATACAATAAGAAACAAGTCTGCAATGTAGGGATGTCCGAATTAAAAATAAACACTAACCTGGTTGTTCGCAAAAATTGTCATTTATAATTCTAACTCGCTTCGCTGAGATTCCCGGGAAAGGTTTTTTAAAATATCTATGGGAGATGGAGTGCGTTTATTTAATTGTCTATTACATTTCAGAGCCCTATGTGAACACTGTTTGATAATGCCAAAATTCATGTTTCTAGCTCATCTGGAAGTGGGCAAACATTATTGTCAGTGAGTGAATGAGTGACTCAGTCAGCCTTGTGCCTTTATATTATAGGGATTGTTGATTCAAGGGCAGAGGCGTCAGTTGTCTATAAATAATGTTTTTAGTAGGAAAAACTCTTGTGTCATGCTCGTGTGCTTCTAATAAAAAATACCAATTGTACTTATTTGTAAAATGCATACACCAGCATAAGAAAATAGAAACTTACTCATTCAGTTTAATAGAGGATCGAACCCAGACCAAATAAACTAGGAAGCTATATTGTGACGGCAAGATGGCATAATTACTTTAGCCCTGACAGGAATTGAACATTGGGGAAAGTGAGAGCCTACATGTGCACATTGGGTAAGACCCCAATTCCTTGCTCTGATTCAAACGAGGGGACAAAGACAAGACGACTTTTGTTATATAATCTCTCCCACTTTCAGTATTATGGGTATGAAGACAACTGAACAGTACTAAATATTACCTGTTATTATCATCTCAACTTCATTAAGCGGTACAACATTTGTTATACAGAGTGTTAATGAATAACACCGAAATATTTTACCTGTGTATAGAGGGGACATAGACAAGCAACTTTTATTAGGAGATTTTTGCTCAATGGATACAAATTTTCCTGTTACAGCATAAAATCTCCCAGGTCATGGCCGCCACTGACTTCTAACATTTGAAAAAAAAAATGCAAAACAAAGGAACTTCGTTGTTAAGACTGTAGTTATGAATAAAAGAACTAATGCACTGGAGGCTAGTCATGTGATTAGTCTGTAGGTTTTGCAGATTATGAAAACTCTAAATTATGATATAGCTGATGACGAATGATTAAGGATCAGGTTTTTATCGATTAATAAGAGGGCTTGAAGTCAATTTAATGAAAAGTTTAACCCTTTTTCGCTTGATTATTGACTTGTGAACACCAAACTGTAATGACTCTAATGCCCTGTAGCATACACATTTTACGTCATAGAGCAAAAATCACTTAAGAGAAGTTGCTTGTCTAAGACCCCTCTATACACAGCTAATATTTCGGTGTTATTTGTTAACACCCTGTACATTTAAGAAAGATTTGAACTGATGATTATACTGAGCGAATATATCCTTTCCAGATTCCTAGGGTTAATAAAATACATTAAATTAAGTAAACTTACATTACCTATAGATCTAGTTGTCTAATGAACAACTTCCAATACAGGCCTACCAATCTACTCTGAGCAATGAAACTACTGTTGTTATGGCCTTTTGCATTTCGCAATAATTTTAAAACTATGAGAATATTATCTATCAAATCTTCTTGAAGGTCTTCTTACTGATTTAAGTATTGAATATTTACTTATTTAATTTACATCTTCATAGCTGACAATTTAATAAAGAAATAGGCTATGTTTAGTTATATTGTATCTACAATATCCTCTATGTAGAATGGTCGAGTAATCCAGTGTTTGTTTCACTACTTATGGTTTAAGACTTAGAAAATAAATAATTTCAAATGAAAATTGTTTTTTTCAATATCTTTTTTCCATTAACGGCCAAGTGTTTTTCTTTTGGGAAATTGATTGAAAATTAAAAATAAAGGTAAATCAATGTTTGACTTTTCTGGTTACACAAAGGGTAAGGACTTCTGTCTTCAAACGAGGACACTCTCTTACAGAAAAGTGGAACATTGCAACTGATCTCATTAGAACAAATAAATTTAACAGATGCAATTTTACGCTGTATTGTAAGGTAACTTATAAAGGAAATAACACACGCCTACAAATGATAAAACTGAGTTTTCTGCTTATCAGTGACCTAGACCTAGAATAATCACATTTCAGATTTTTAAAAAAAGGCAAATTTGCCTCCTAAACTCCGGGTTTCTCTTCAACTTTTGCCACCTTGTTATGCCATCATGATTGGTTGCGATAGCATTTCTTATCTTTGAATTCGTTTAAACATCTCAACTCGTGAAAGCTGGATACAACAGTAATTTGCTTATATAAGAATGGGATTGATATCAGAAACAACAGAGTAACACAAAAACATACGTATATTCAATAAAATATAATGTTTCAACAGTGAAAATGAAATAAATATATTACCAGAAATAGATTCGTTTGCTGGCAATATATTAAAAATGAATAATGTGTAAATTGTATATAGGCCCTACGAGGGGTATTCCGAAAGTAAGTTTCGTCAGTTTGTCACACGGACACTTTATTGACCCAAAAGCAATACAGCATGGCAGCATGAACTATACACCGTGCACTATTTTTCGACATAGTCGCCAGCGACATTGAGACATTTGTCGTAGCGTGCGATCAGTTTGAAGAACCCACTGTGGTAAAACTCGGTGCCCTGCGATGCAAGGAATTGGCGCACAGCCTGCTCCACCTCAGCTTCCTGACATTACTAAAGGTTCCATACAGACAATTTTGAGTGACAAATTGATGTTCCATAAGGTTTGTGCGAGATGGGTTCGTGGAGGCCGCACTTTGCGGGGACGGAAATCGGGAGATCAATTTCAAACAGCTCTATCTCGGACAATAAAAGCTTCAGCGGCTGCAGCAATGGCTCGTTTGAAAGAGGGGATATAGCGGTACATGGCAGTGGCGCCAAATCTCTCGTGCCATCGTGAACGGTACACTAATACCCGCGGGCACGCCAGTCTGCTGCGACTCGCTCTTCTACGGCGCAGTGCGCCTGCGTCATGCCTCCTCCGCTGACGCCACTTCCGTCGTGGAACCAGCCACGGGTGGGGATTCGTCTGGCGTTTGTTTGGTTCCCCTGGTGAACACGCCGCTCCTGCCATACATTGACGAAATCTACTTTCGGAATACCCCTCGTACAACCGGCCAGTGCCACTTCACTGGAACTGTATCCACATTGTTAATAATGACGCAGCCAACACATCAATAAGATAAACCATGACAAACATTTTAACGAACATAGATAGGCCCAATATCTTTCAAATAAACATTCATAAATTCACTGTCGTCATATGAGGACGCTGGCCGTTAATGAAGAAAATAAACAGAGACAAATGCTAGGAGTTGCAATAAGAGTCAAACAAAATAAAAATCACAGCTTGAAAATGCTATAGGCCTGCACCAGATATCACAGGCGTCATTAATAATATCTCATAGCGTACCAAAATTATTCCTCAGAAATACAGTCCTACTTGTTTATTATGTAGGAGATATCTAATATTTTAGAATTCCCTTTAAGTTGAACCTCCTCCCTAATACAACATAATACTAATTAAGGAATCGCGCACAATGTGCATTGTCTTAACCTACTGACAAACACCCAGTCCTGAACCCGGGAATCAAACCCGGGCCGCCGGAGTGGAAGGCAGGCGCGCTACCGACTCACCCACGGCGACGGATAATAAAGTCTAATGAAATCACAGAGGCCTCACAGTAAATGCCTATTTACAGTTTTGAACTTGGTTTCAACATTTCATTAAATAAATTGAATTGCATTGCCCTCCACAACCTGCAATCATGTGAAACAACTAGCCTATATGTTTATTGGTAAATGTGTTATTTAAATGGTTTAAATCATCTGAAATAAAGCACAGAGCCCGCACTAATAAATTAACTAGTTCATGAGAATACATTTGGCTGTAATTCCGGCTTGTCGGATACTGGAAAATCAAACTGATTACAGCCAAATAGAATTAACGTCTCACTACTTCGTTTCATTTTCTTCTTCTTCTTCCTCTCCTCTTGTAGGGACGTTTATGCGGTCCACACCGCCCGGGCCTAACAGGAGTTCTTAATTTTATCCCAGTTGCATGACATTTTATATAGGCCTGTCTATTAGATTACTATTTTAAGTGAAACTTCTTTAGGCGCGCTGGGAGTAAATCGAGAGCTAACCCAAACTTGCGTTACGAACAAAATCGTCGCGAAAGTAGTGGGGGTAAGTAGCAAGCATAGAGTTGTTATCGAAAGAGTGGGGCCACGGGAGCGCGCGGGGGAAAGGTATCAGGCTATTACTGTTTCGATCTAGTGGCGTGGTGAGTCTACTCGTTGCGTGAGATTCGTTTACACGTCACTAACGTTCTCGGAAACTTAACCAAAGCATCTCGTTCATGTAAACAAACACAGTGGCTACGATCAGTGACAGTTTGGGCATTAGTTCATCACAACTGTGTTATTGTTTTATCTTGTATTCGTTTTAAAATGACGAAAAAGCGAATTTCTTATTTTATTCAGATGATTTCCTTCTTCCGTTCGATATAATTATACGTATTCCTCTATTTCACTCTCAGCGTTGCCAAACAAGTTTCACTTCTGTCGCGTGGCGTTCCACGCACCCGATTTTTGTTCTGTAAACCTACGAGCTTCCGAACAAGATATCCACTGGATTAGAGGATGGAGTTGAGTTGCAATGGGAAGCGTTTCTCGCTGCTGTATTTTTGAAAATTGGCTGCAAAATCTGTCTCCTGTATTTCTGTTAAAATGACAAGGAAACGCGAGACTTGCATAACTAACGCATCGAGTTGGTATTAGATTCCAAGCGATGTCCTATTTTATCCATTAGGCTGATACTTTGAGCTTGAATTGGCTATTTTCCGAAACTCATCGTTGTACCTCCTCCTCCGTGGCGCTACATCCCTGGAGGGACTTGGCCTACCACCCGACCGCTGCGTCATCTCCCGTAGGCAGACGGCAGGATTGGGGGACATGTGGTCAGCATGCCAACACCCACGGCCGTTAATGGTGGTTTTCTTGACCGGAGCCGCTACTTCTCTATCAAGTAGCTCCTCAATTTGAATCACGAGGTTGAGTGCACCCCTGCCAGTCCTCCCTACCTCAGAAAAATCCGAGGAGGTACCGGGGATCGAACCCGGGCCAACGGATCTGTAGTTGTACGTTTCGGATTATTTCTTTCTGTATACATCCAGGCGTAGTTATGATCTTATGAAGACGAAAACGAAGAATACGTGTTGATGTAATAACATTCGCGCCAAGACAAAACGCTGCTAGACTACATTAACCAAATTCATCTGCTAACCCAGTGATAAAAGTTATCTCTATGTCGCACGCACATCAACGTTTTCGTCTCAAACTGTATAACATAATGTAGGCCTAATATAGGGTTATCTTATTATAAACTTACACCCGCTTAAATGCAATTCAATTCCCCCATATTCAATGCTTATCTACAAGCACGTGTTTAGAAATCAGTTTCCCGGGGGGCCATAAATTACTGACATCTTCCCTTGTTAAGTGACACAAAACATTGACTGTTTCTAACTAATGCTTAAATCTCACAGGACACCCCCTTAAATACGTCTTTGTCTGTCTACATACAGTTTGTCGAGTGTTTCATCGAACGGATTATCACTAACGAAAAACCCGGCCTAAAAGTACTCCAGGTTTGTTAGCGCAGAGTGAAATAGTATATAATATTGCGATACAAGTGCCGTAAGGCACGTTTACGGGTCGAGGAAACAGATTTTAAGTTTTCGAGACCCGTAAATGCCTTTACGGCCCGTGTGTTGCATGCTAGTTTTTGCACGATGATTATTTATATCAATTTAATTATATTAATTGTGATATTACCTGAAAATATTATGTAAATACATTATTGAAGATAGATGTTTATTTCAGAAAGTGATTCGCATTTGTTGTTGTTTATGGGAACCGAATATTTGTCCTGGGGGCCATGTCCATAAAAGCTTGTATTATGAAGTGTATCGTAATGAATTATGGCGTGGCGCTTGGACCGTAAGTAATTTAACCTCATCGCAACGCCCTTAGCAACACGATTGTGTGGGAATGTCAACTTACGATCCATGGCAACAACTTTCGTAAGTAACACTTACTAGCTAAGGAGTGCAAAAATTAATTTATCCAACACTGATTCTATTTTGCTTCAATTCGAGAGGGGAACCAGTTTGGATACACATTTACCTCAGAGTGAAGAATTCATTGCAGTAGCCCACAGTTTTCATCCATTTTGTAAGCATCTGGCATTTTCCAGAATTCTATTTTTATCACTGAAGTACTAAAAGCTGACTATCATACACATATTTTCAGAATCAGGAAAACTGATATAACAAAGGGCCAGTTGCTTCTCATATACATGGCACACACTTGGTGCTATTAATATTGTTATCTGAAACATAAATGTTTATTATCAATAGAGACCCTACTTAAATATTATAACTAAGCAATTCATTAGCAGTAATGTAAATAAATACCTTCACAAATTATAATCACAATTACCATCACCGTATGGGTTTAACAAAATACTCACAAATAATATTTATCATTAATGTGTGTTTACGTACTATGAGTTATCTGAAGGTATAACGTATTCTCTGTAAATTGCAGATATCCATTTAAGCTGTCTGGATTCATTTGTGAGAAATTTAAACACTTGGACAGACACCCCGTTAGCATTATTATTGCTATAGTACAGGAAGGAACACAACACTTATTAGGCATTTTCTCTGTTTCTGTGTAAAAAGACAATTTTCATCCAGCATAACGTATTTTCGCTAGGAAACCCGTCCTGCTATACATGACGTTTTATATGCAACATGACCATCATGTATTGTGTTTAGGGCTCAGGGATGACGTCGTGACCGGTCCCTATTTATTAGAAAGTTATGTTTCTGCAAATTATTTTTCCCGTTATAATTTAAAAAATCCCTTTAGGCAGGCCTACAGGCTGAGGTAGATTTCGAAGCGCTTTTGGTTTAATTTATCGTTGCTGCGCAGCACTCTTCTTCTTTAGCCTTGGTATGACAAACCCGCAATAATAACTGCAAAAAAAAAAAAAAAAAGGAAAGAGCACTTTTTCAAACATTCAAATCTCTCCTTATAGGAGAGCTATCGAGAAACTAGTTATTGATATGTAGAGTACTCATCAAGAGGTTTTCAACGATAACCCACAAGACGTGGTGTCAAAAATTTCGAATTTACATCCCCCCACCCCCTTTCGTACCCCCAAAACCCCCGAATCATTGGTGTCACTGTGAACTCCATAGGGAGTACTGCAATTTATTCAAACAAAGTTTCCCTCTATACTTCATAGGGGCCGAGATATAAAGTTTTCAAAATTTCAACCCCCTCCCCCGACCACCCCCTTCGGCCAATTTTGCTCATTAACGAACTTGTCCGAACTATTGGGCCTAGAAATAACATAACAAAATTTTGTTCAAATATCTTCAAAATTTCGGCCGCTAGCGTGTTGTGCTTATATATGTGTGTGTATATATATATATGAATACAAAAACATTTTTGAATGGGCGGTGGTTTCGTACTTAGGGAGGCATGAAACGTAAAGATATGAAAGAATTTTTCGAAAGTCTTGACATGGTATCGATCTAAGTGTTTAAGTCTTCGAGCGGTGCGGACGTGTTTATTACTTGAGTTACCGCGCCTTTGTGATATATTACCATAAAAAGGCACTAAATTGGGCATTATTCAGTACAGGCCAGCTGATTTGGTCCAATATCAATAGACTTTTTCCATGAACATTATAAATGCGTATCGTATACCCAGTTTCATGAAAATCAGAGTTATCGCGCGCACAGACACATGGACGGACGGACGGACATTTTTTCGTCCTCCACAGTATCTTATAAAGTACCATTCTGGCACTTAAGAAACGCAGTTGTGGAGAAGTAACATATTAAGTTACATCACTTTGTGAGACGAATGTCGTGAAACTTCTACTCCTTTATCCCATCCGCGCCTAGTTCGGAATGACTATAGGGCCTACTGTTCCGTCCTATGAGGTGGCCCCAGCATTGGGCTGGTCACTCATCCGAGGAGGCTCTTCGTGGCGTAAATAGGTGAAGCTGACAGAAAGGAATGTCCTGTGTCCTATACAAATAAGGCGGTAGATGTAAATGTGTTATAACGAGGAGATGTATGTGGAAATGTGGGAATAACCGTCAGCTTCCAGCGCTTCCACAGAGTGAATCGATCCTGTGCCACTGCCCCAAAATATAGGCCATTGCTTACAGTCCGTTCCAAAACACTCTGCTATTGTATCACTGCATTGCAATTTTGCATGACATCAGAGAATTGTAGCAGTGCACTAAGGTTAGGGCCATTTTCGAGACTCAGTTATTTTAGTAAAAGTAAGATATGCTTACGTCACATGACAGACAGTAACACAGACAGGTCTCAAACCGTTCATCAGTGATGGTGTATTCAACATTACATTCCAGGTTCGAACCCGTAGTAACAAGACACACCTGGTGTGCATTGTGCAATAAGAATTCCACTAAACTACTTAATATACCATCAATATAGTTATTAAGTGCCAGAATGGTACTTGATCAGATTGTGTGGAGGACGGAAAATGTATGTCCGTCCGTGTGTCTGTACGCGCCATAACTCAAATAAGCTTTATCGGATTTTCATGAAACTTGGAAAACACATTTATAACGTCCATGGGAAGAAACCTATTGATATTGGACCAAATCGGTTGAACGGTATCGGAGTAATACCCAATTTAGTGCCTATTTTAATGGAAATATATTTTTAAAAAAGTGGGATAACTCAAATACGCTTTATTGGAGTTAGATGAAACTTGGTATATACATTTATGACGTACATGGAAAGAAGCCTACTGAATTTGGACCAAATCGGTTGACCGGTACCGAAATAACGAGTAATTGACAGTCACATCTATTATAATGCAATCTCCGTTCTCCGACAATTCGAACCATTTTGATTGGCCCGAGGCCAACCAGTCAGCGAATCTTTCACGAATAGTACAAAATTAGGAAAACAGTTTCTTTACTGTATAAGGCCTAAGTGAAATGAACACATTTAACAAATATTCTAATTTTATTTTTACTTACAATTTTCATAGCTCTGAACCACAAACATTTTTAATAAACTGCCAGTGTAAATTTCTTTAAAATCCTGGAGTCAATTAATAATGGCGGGCGAAACCGCAGGCACCAGCTCTAAAATATTGATAGTTTAACTCTTGAAATATCGCGGATAATAAAAATTCAAACAAACCATTCCTTCCCTTGGAAAATTATATAATTTCTGAAAATTACTTGAATTTATCAAATCAAATCAAATTCATATCATATGTATCTATGAACAAACAGTTGAGATACAATGCCGCATGTTTAATAATTGAGGGCTTTGTATGCAATGCAGTCAAATAACACTATTCCTTCATATAGGCTTATGCTTATCAAACTAGACCGTCATAATGACTTGAGTTGGCTGAATGGTAACTTATTGGACTCGTATTCTGTAGGTCACTGGATCAAATCGCGGAGCCGGCCGATTTAACATGGATTTTTTATTTTTATATGAGTGCGCGATTATCAAGATATCAGAAATCTGTAGTTGTGCTGACACTGGTCGATTTTAATCTGTTTAAGAAACTTATTTTCTGCATATCATAATTGCAATTATAATCGATTCAACAAAAGCATTCTGGCACTTTGTTATATCAGTTTACCTGATTTTATTTAGACTATACTATGGCATGCTTTACATCTGAGAACTAAGCAGTGGCAATACAACTTTCTCGCTTCACACTCTGATCTATAGCCTACGACGAAGCGTTTATCTCTCTCTGTAGGTTCGTTTCTGCGCGATGTCCAGCCAGATCTACTGCACGCAGAGGTTTGAAATTTTAAACATAGATGGACTGAAGCCGGGTTTTCACTTGGGCTTTCGTTCGCGAGTTATGGGCGAATAGGTAGGCCTAATTATATAAAGTTTCTAATTTTAGACTTAAATTGCTTGTTGTTTAAGCCAGTTAATTCAGGGTGGTTGCTAATAAATGATTTGAATAGTCTTGGGTGGAAACCTGAACAGTGCTTAACTCCAGCAGTTGTCTTTTTTTTGTTCAGTTAATAAATTTAATTGATTCCTTCACGTGTGTTATTCATGACCCTGTGACCTATAAATGTCACGATATTTATGAAAACAGCCTAATAGGACGTACTTGTAAGATGGGCCTGTGCTGAGTGCGTTAAATTCAGAAAACAGTCGGGAAGCTTTGATAAACAAATTTTTTTAGACGCGTTTTTGAAGACAAAGGAATGTGCTGAGGATCGTTTTTGCAACTCCTCCCCCCATCCAATTAGGCCATTTTGAATAATAGAACGAATTAGGGCTAAATACACGAGCTGATAAACATGAACGGAGAATAACAAATTTATAAATGACTCTACGCAACCTATTGTATAAATATACGATGTACATGTCACATCTTAAATGTCGATCAATTATGATTAGACCTGGGATTTTAAGGCAAATGCCTATTTTGTTCCTTATGAAATATCATGAAAATTTTTAAATATGTGGATGTTTCATGATAAATCACTTACAATTATAAAGTTTTGTAGTTCCCTAAAATGCCTATTTGGACCTTTAGAGCCTATTTTACTATTTTAGTGCCTAAAATGCCAATTTTGTGCATTTAAAATAATTTCAACTTCTGTAATTTTTACAATATTATAATAGACATCCCTCAATGAGAAGCAGAACAGCAGAGGTGGGTTTTTCACAGAAACTTGATTATTCCAAACAATTGTTGCTAAAGGAATGCTGACTGACGGGGGAGGGGGGGATTAAGGGGGAAGGACTACTGTGTCAAGTCACCAGTGAATATAGTTCGTGATGGCTAATTTTGCAGTTAATTCTGTTAAGAATAGGTATACAACGTTTCTTGCAGTAAAAAAAAAACCATGTTGCAGTTTAAGTGTATATTGTAATATTTTAAAGTCTATTTTCTATTTATTTACACATCTCTAAAGCATATTTTAAGTGCCTATTTTCTCATTTAAAAGCCTATTTACTTGTTTTAAAAGCCTATTTTAGGTGCCTAAAACTAATTTTTTAGAGCCTAAAATCCCAGGTCTAGTTATGATGTAGAGAAGGACAGAGGGAGTAGAAATGATCCATAGCAGCTGATTCACAGTATGAAGCCAGACACAAAGAATGTTAAGGAAGAGATAAAGACAGAAGAGGGAGGATGTTGTGACATATGCAGCTCTTACAACTGACTTAGAACAAAGCCTGAAGATTTACATTATGGAAAGACTCAAAGTTTTACAGAAACCCAATAATTAGAAAAAAACATTGAAAACCATGATGTGAAGGACAAGAAGACTGGCTCTCTAAAGTCCCCTTTAATTTGTTTGTTTCACCTCAACTCAAGATCATATTTTAATTATGAACGAACAAAAACAGTGGAATGCAACGATAAGAAAAAATGAAACTTGGCTCGTGGCATATTATACTGTTTTAGCAGATGTGTAATGAAACCACAGTTTGCAGACCAATCCCCATGGCAGGAGATTACATCACAACGAAGTTTCATGCCCATGGGCATAAACTTTATCTAAATGCACAATCCCTGGACAGTGCATTGTGAGCATGGAATGTTATTTCTTGCGTATTATTTTCTTCCTGGCTGTTGACAGCATTTCTAAACTTTCTATCTTTGACATGCGTTCTTGTGCTAACTCACTATCTTGGTTCGTATCCCACCAGCGGTTAATTCGCCCACAGCAATAAAATAGGATTTATTGAGTTTTATTTTATTAGAACTAAGTTTTAAAGTATATTATAAGAACCCTAGTGTTTCTCGATAACCAATGAACTCTACAACTGGACGCCTGATGTTATATGTGATATGTCACTACTGATGATCCCCAATGCCATTAAGACGAGTGATCAATTCATTCCCAATTGAGCAAATAGGCTGATCACGAAATATCTCCAACATTTTCAACATTTTTTAAGAATCGGCAGTCCTAACTGAACTGCCTGTGCTCATGGTACCTGTGCCTTCCTTCCCTGCAAAACTTATACCGACTGTCGAGTACTCGTCCCCACTTCTGGCTCAGTGGCGGTTTCTCCTGTGTGCTGCAGTGCTGCAGCACACAGTTTGTTTTCTGCTCGTCGTATAATGTTATTTTCAAACGCAATATTGTATTTTCTTTTGCGTAGATTTTGAACTTGGCGCGTCCACGCGAGAATTTCTTAGCTGTTAGCTTGGGAGTCAAGAGTCGGTAATGTGAATACTACCTTTCCGGCACCATGATGCTATTCTGTGAACAGCACACTCTTCGTAGGGCTTTGACGTCATGTTCAACCTTGACTGCATGGCGTATATGGGAGTTTTAACCTGCAGAATGTGCTGCGGCAGCGAGCAGCCCAGAGTGAGATACTTCACGTCTCACCGGCGGGCGCGCTGTTAGTTATGTGAGAAGATCTTCCACCATCTGACGGTAGGGGGCCGTGATGTAGCGAGTAAGCAATGCTTTTCATCTTCACCGCCAAATTCGAATGTGTTAAATTCAGAAAAACCCGGATTCCACAACCCCGATTAAGAATTCTGTCGCACTGGGAACACTAAGCGACTTCCTCTACCTCGATCATTAAAAATACTATTTTCTCGTCTCTTATTCCATTTCCGGGGAACTCTCGCGTGGTTTTCCCTGCCCTAATTTTTATTATTATTATTATTATTATTATTATTATTATTATTATTATCATCATTATCATTATTATTATTATTATTATCATTATCATTATTATTATTATTGTTATTTTTTATTTTTATTTATTTTTTATTTTTTTTTGTGCTATTTTCTCTCGTCACACAACTCACACAACGTTCGACGAGACGAGAGAATTAGCAAAAAAATAATCGCGTGAGAGTTCCCAGAGATGGATTAAGAGACGAGCGGTTTAGATAGGCCTACTAATAATTTTTAAAAATATTTTAAGTTTGCTGTATGAAATGATATTTGCAGCTCACCCTCGTTTTGAGCCACGAACCGCTGGCTTCTCCTAGTATTAAATCATTCGAATTACCTACCGAATATTTTTTTTTTGCGATTTTGTATGTCTCGAATCGATAATTACGGTTTTTTTAATTCGAGAACTCCCATCAGTAATGTAAAGCCCACTACCCGATAAACCCCGGATACGAATAATGCAATATAACATAATATATAAAAGGCTTTGTCCTGACTGACTGACTGAATGAATGACTAACTGATTGACTGAATGATAGGAATCATCGTACAGCCTAAACTATAACAGGTAGAGACTTGGAATTTTGACAGTACCTTCGTTTCATAATGTAGGTGCTCACTAAGAAAGGATTTTGAAAAATTCTGATTCTAAATGCCAAAAATTAAATGTTTTTGAAAATACTTAATCCCTTTTTACATAGAATTATCCATTCCAAATCACAGAATATATTGTTGCCAAATGGTATCAGGTGGGCTTGGAAAAACAAATGAAATGCACTTTTGACAAATAAGAGAAGTTATCAAAATAATTCATGTTATAAATAAATATTACAGAATGAAATCCACTAAAATAATGGAATCACATAACTTTCTCTACCCTGGACATAGAGAAAACAAAACGAGGTATGGTAATGTGTATAATAATATATTATATCGCAGGTTTTTGGAGAGAAAAGTATGAAAGTGATAATGCTTTATGGTAACATAAGAGTGGGAAATTTCCCGCCTCGATATTACAATTTTATGTTACAGGAATTTCTGTTTCTTCTTATTTAAACCTCTACCAGGCTTGCTGTGCACTGTACAAGCAATGGGATGCAACATTCTAGATCCTCTATGAGCCATAAAAAGCTATATCAAGCGTTTTCTGAGGGAATAGTTTGAGTGTAATAAGTCGTTCTTCCTATTTCAAATTATAAATGCCTATATAAGGACCTAGAATTTAAAATTGAAAATCCTTCATAAGCTAATTTCCAATTACAAAATACAAAACCCGGGCGACGCCGGGTCTTTTAAGCTAGTATAACATAACTCTCAAAGCATATTAGGTAATAAGTTAAAACAATGACAAATTTAGGAATTGTGTGAGGCTACTATTTTTTATGAAACAAAAGAAGGGAAATATGTATCATAACGTGAAAACTGCTCCTCCTAGTAGGCTATGTCAACAAAAAATCACAAAGAATTGTTAGTTTTGGGGCAGAATGTTCTTGAAATGTGTTACTAGAAAACTCCCAAGGAGTCAAAAGTATGCAATAACAAACAGGAAAAAATAATATTCCAGTTCGTATAATTAAGGAATTTGCTCAGATTCCACTAAATATGCACTCAGAATTCTGGACCTCGTGCCCCGTAAGTTTATTTTTTGCTACAGGTAGGGGGAAAAAAAGCAGACCGACTAAAATATCTAAGTTGCTGATATGAGCCACTGCGCATGCCTAGCGGCATTCACAGGTTAGCAGGGAATATTTTGAAATTTGTTTTAGTGACGATAAATTGCTTGAACTGAGAAATAATTTCACGTAATTTGCATTGCTTGTGAAAACAAACGTTTCCATTACATCTCTTACATTTATTTACGTATCACAAGGCTCTGAAATCAGCTACAAGAGTCGGTCCGGTTTTTTTCCCCTACCTGTACCTAAAGTAGGCCTACATTTTCTTGTGAGAACTCCTTTATAATACCAAGCGATATCCTTCCTCTCATATCTCATTAACTAATGAGTTTTGGTTGCACCAATACAGTGAAGAAATTGTAAAATGTTCTTCAGCCACAAAAAAGAATGTTATTAAATATGTTAAGCTAATCAAAACGCACTCAAAATCCCTGTAAGTAAAGTAAAGTAAAGTAAAGTAAAGTGTTCCCTATTACAGGCCAAAGAGGCCCAGAGGGTTCCAGGAGGTTGAGGCTCCCAGATTTTTAAAGAATCGGCACGTGAAGGTGGTAAGGTCGCCTTTACCCCCAGGATTTCTCCTGGTACTCATTTCTGTTGGAGGCTGAGTCGACCCCAGGACCATAATTCCACCTTTACGCCAATTGAAAAACTCCGACTTTATCGGGGATCGAACCCGCGACCTTCCGGTTTGTAGCGCAGCGCCTCAATCACTACGCCACGGCTTACCCCCAAAATCCCTGTATATAATGTGTTAGGAACAAGCAATAACACACATAATAGTATAACATTGCATTGGAGGACATTAAACCTCTTGTGGTATTACCAAACAATCTTGCCATCATTTCATTCGCACTGGACACAGATTAAGAGAATGAGACACTTTTCAGTATATTTAAACGTAGTTACTCGTATGAAAGCCAGATTGAAATGATCTGGCAAGTTGAAGACATCGAACTGGCCCCAGCTTTTATTGATAACGAGTGAATATGTTTGTAAAATCAAGAGCTCTTCAATTATGGAAAGAATACTTTGCGTGGGAGAATGTACACAGCGTTTCCAGTTTCTCTCATGAGGACCACTTTCCGGAAAGCAGGTCTGCACGGGCGATGCACACAGGTACTCCAGCACGCGAACCAGTCACTGGATATTCCAGTTGTACCACACCGGAACATGTTAATTGCATTACACTGCCCACTTATTAAGTGCCAGTATGGTACTTTCTAAGATCCTGTGGTGTGTCTGTACACGCTATATCAGATTTTCATAAAATTTGGTGCGCGCATTTATAACGTTCATAGAAAGAAGTCTATTGATATTGGACCAAATCGGTTGACCGGTACCGAAGTAATGCCTAATTGTAAGTTTAATTTGTGATAATATTACACTGTATTTATAAAATGTAAATCAGTTCTCATGACAACAATATTCTTTACACTGTTTTTATACGAATTTGAAAGCGGCAATACAGGTAGAGAAATAACACTACCCACATATTCCTTCGCATACTTCCTTGCCTAATGAATCGATCTGGAGCTTAACTCGGAGGTCGATTACAAAATTAACTGTCTTATTTTCTCCATATCATAATCAATTGCAAGTGTCACTGATTAAACAAAAGCTTGATATATAAAGTAAAGGATACTAGACTTAACCTAGAAGTTAAGAATATAAAATACAAGTTTTAAGATATTGGCCTATTAACTCCCTCTTGCACTTTGTTAGGCCTACATCAGTTTGCCTGATTTTATTACATTCTGCCTTATGAAGTATTGTGTTCGACATCCATTTTTCAGTAATACCACAACTTGAATCCAAAATATAACGAACGCAAATATATATGTGTGTGTGTGTGTGTGTGTTCTAACTCGAAACGGAAAAATCATGTTAAAACTTTTTTGTTTAATTATTGATTCCCAAGGCATGGCAATGACTTTCTCTTATTTAGCACAAAGTTGCATGATTATCTTTTCTTTTATATTTTCTCGAAAATTACATTAATGATTTTCTTAAAAATCTGTACACAAATCGCACATACTAAAAAATATGTTTTATATAAAGCATATTTTTGAAACTATTCATCTCCTCTGCGATGAGGCCAAAGCTTATCTGTCTGCTCTACTGCCAATATTTTTCACTTAACTATCCTAAAATTTGTTTACTGGTAATGTCCTTATGTAAAAATAATATTAAAGTAACCGCGAAAGAAAACTTAGGTTCGCTTGAACTGGAACCAAATAAACCGTGGTTCGATTATGAGTGCGTGAAATTAGTAAATGCAAGAAAGCAGTGGTTGCAGAATCCGAATGAAACTACAGTCGGAAATTTCAACAATGTTAAACGAGAAAACTCTAAAACCATTAGAACAAAAAAAACGAAACTGTCTCAAAGACAAAGTAAATGAATTATGGCCGGTTTCTATAAACTCGCGAATTACCTATGGGTAAATTACCCAATGGACAGAATTTACACAAGAATAACACCACACAAACACATAATTTAAAGATAGCAATCACTTACACTTGTGGCGAGTTTCTAGATAAATGTCCTCTGAGTAAATATGAAAATGACAGAAGAAATGTTCCTACAAACTTGGGCTAGATCTTTCCAAGGGTAAATCGTCGGGTTAATTTATCCTTTCATGGATGGCTGGATAAAATTTAACCTCTCATAGGATCAATAACAATTTAAACAATGAGAATCAAAGCCTTCTGAATTAAATTAACTGTACAACTCCAAGGCATTGCTCATTATATCATTGTGGTTGAAATGGGACTAATTTATCCATGGATAATTTACCCATAGGTAATTCACAAGTTTGTAGAAACCGGGCATTAGAGGAAAATAGTAAAGACAAAAATGTTTGGGATTTCTACAATGGAAGAAAAGAGTTCAAGAAAGGTTGAAAGGTTTTCAACCTACAACAAACATAATTCAGGACAATGATGCCACTATGCTCGCAGTTTCGAACAATATTTTCAATAGGTAGAAAAATTTCTTTCATCGGTTATTAAATGTTCGACGGTTGCAGGACCAACTGTTAACGGAAGTGGAAACAGCTATAGGTAAACTAAAAACACACAAAGCTCCAGGCCTTGACCAAATTCCAGCAGAATTAATTAAGAAAGGTGGGACAGATTATATATATAAACAAATCATCTGTCCTCAATTGAATGTGACCTTGAAGATCCAGAATTGAAAAGGGAAAATACCACTTGGAAGTCCTAAACGTAGGTGGAGGATTATATTAGAATAGATTTAAATAAAATAGCATTTGCGAGGGATGGTTGGATGGAGTTAGCACAGAATAGGGTTGAATGGCGGGCTCAGGTAAGCACAGCAATGAACCTCTGGGTTCCATAAAATAGATAACATTTCTTTAGCTTGCTTAGGAATTGTCTATTGCCATTGAGTAAGTAAGGTCTTAAGACTTTAAGTAATAAATGTCTTGTTTTGTGTTTTCAGGTAAGTGTCCAATTCCTGAACAAAGACCTCGATATAGAGAGAAAGGTATGTACAATGTGAATATTATTACATCTCAGCCTTTACCGATAGTTAGATCATGTTAAGTTTCCAGATATTTAAAATATGTCTAAGACCATACCAATGCAGGGAATTAATCTGAAATTATAGGCCATGATGGAGTTATGCTTATTTGCTTCATGACGTAACAGGGTAAACGAGTTGGACCATGGGTGCCTGCTGGCCTCATGTGTAGGCGAATCTTACCTCTTATTAACAAATGTTGTTAATACTGGATTGAGTCTGAGCTCAATTTCAGGTGCGTTTTCTTTATAGTTGCACGGTTTGAGCCAGTGGGTTATGTTTAATAATAATAATAATAATAATAATAATAAGGTTCGTACTTTAACCATTAGTCTTAGAAAGAATGTAGATACAGAAGTAGCTGTGAACTGACTCTGAAACAAGAATTGTGTAAAAAGTTTTTATTGATCCTGTACTGGACTATTTTCCATTCACATTTGAACTGTGGTATTTTACTTTGCACAAGATGTATTTCAATTGCAGAAGAAAACTGAAAGAATTTAGAATTCGCGTGAGAAGTTTTAAGTAATTGAGTATTTTAACTGCGGCTTCACTGAAGGTCATATCGATTATTTTATTCGTACGTGAAAATTATTTTAATCCAGTATGTTTAGTGAAGAAAATAATCTTGTAGAGCACAAGGCGATAAGATTCGTCACACAAAATAAGTAGGCCTAAGTAATTTATTGTCACAAACATTTACAAAATAGCTTAATAGCTGGTAAACTGGTGACTCGTCAAAAAAGAAGAAGAAGAAGAAAATACAATAAAATAATACAGGCACTATATATACAGGGGTACGCCGTAGCGTAGTAGTTGAGGCGCTGCGCTACAAACCGGAAGGTCGCGGGTTCGATCCCCGATGAGGTCGTTGGAATTTTTCAATTGGCCTAATCCTTCTGGTGGCTCTATGGCCCTGGGGTCGACTCAGCCTCTAACAGAAATGAGTACCAGGAGCAATCCTGGGGGTAAAGGCGGCCGGTGCGTAAGGCTGACAACCTTACCACCTTCATGTGCCGATGTCTAAAAATCTGGGAGCCTCAACCTCCTGGAGCCCTCTGGGCCTCCATGGCCTGTAACAGGGAACACTTTACTTTACTTTTACTATATATACAAATAATCACACATAATTATACAGTTTTTAGACCAAGTACCATAAATGGATGATTTATTAAATTTACTTTTTCGATGAGAAGGTATGTTCAAGGTGTCTCTATTCAGAGTGTTGTAAGTATGAAAGTCTCCATTGGTATTAAAATAATTTGTTTAGATAAAAACACTCTAACATTTAAAAAAAATATAAACCATAGATCGTTAAAATACAATATTTCTTAAAATGATTTCTGCAGGAATGTCAACTTTAAATACGTTTCTGAACAACACAGAACAAGATCCCCAGAAACAGATTCCATAAGCAAGTCTTTATTATAAAACAAAAGTAAAACTTCAATATTAAGTTTGTTTCTAAGAACCCTTAACTGATGGCATATAATACCAAGTTTATTTGCAATGGCTGTTCCAAGAAATAACAGTCATAACGCTGTAACTTATAGCAAATTAGAATTGCCAGGAATTTTAGATTTAACATTTTACCTCTGCAAATCAAGTTTCTGTAATGACTACTTCATATATAGTCTGTCACTAATTATGTTTGACTATCTCTATTGCATTTATTTACTCAATGTTGTAAATAAGCTGACGCATGTTATGTTAATGACGGAGTTAAACTAGCTTCCGTACAGTGCGTTGTATTTAATTTTTCACACCTAATAACTGAAAAGCTATGGAGATGCAATGCAAACATTGATTATTGACTAATAAGTAGAGACCGGATTTTAAAGGGAATTCCTTTTTTTATATTTCATCACAAAACGTGATAAAATTGAACAGGACATTACTGAGTAAGTTTCAACTGCAAATGACCTGGTTTTAACGTCCCTTTTTTCCCTTTTTTAGGCCCGTTTCCCTTTTTTTAGGAAATTTCCCTTTCCAGTACCTTTTTTGCTAATTTATTTTGAAAAATTCGTAAATTACCCAGTATTTGGCAATATGAAAACATTAAAAATGGTTTTCACTGATTCACCATTGAAAAAATAATTCCTCCCAGCAGAATGGAGCGTTTCAGGGAAATCACAGGCTTGCCATTGCCTAAGTTTCCCATTATAAGAAGGTGGGGAACATGGATTTCGTGTGCTATTTTCCTCTGTGAGAATTTCAACAAGATCAAAAAATGTATTCAGTCATTAGATGTTACAGAATCAGCAGCTGTAGAGCAAGCAAAGGCTTTACATAAAACAAACATGTATTTCTCTGTTGAATTTTTACACTCTCTTACTTTTATATTCCTTTTTTCCCACCTTTTTTGGCAATAATTTTCCTTTTTTCCCACCTTTTCTTGGCAATAATTTTCCCTTTTTTCGTCCTTTTTTGGGTGAAAATTTTCCCTTTAAAATCCGGTCTCTACTAATAAGCATAGAATCTTTTCAATGAAGCATTCATTATTCCATGGTTTAAAGACAACGGTCAAGGAAAACTTGAAAACCCCATAAAAGGAGTAATTGAGGAAGGAATAACTTAATGGTAAAGTCGCAACTAAGAAGAAGGGGTGACGTCACATAGCGGGAATGCTGGGTAACAGAGTCAACAAAAGAAAACACAGGGAGATGAAACATGGCACAAAACAATTGAGTTTGTCCGTGCTAAACTAAGTTAGTATCACTGTTCCTAACCCAGACGTGCATTTCGTTCAGATTCCATTAAAGATGTCTCTATTTCTTGAGTAGCATGTGCCCGCGGATTCGCCCGCGATAATTATTTGAAAAATTAAAAATTAAGAGCATAATAGTAAAATCATTATATTTATTAACACACCACGTTTAGATAGCATCGACTGGTAAAAGCGACCTGAGATTCGAGTTCCTTGGCCCAGAAAACCCCTGTAGCCTAAAACCCCTAAGTTTCGTCCGAATCGAACAACGTTTGGCCATATTTAGGCCTATATTGATTATCCCTCTTCCGTCTATGTTGAAATTTTCAGGTATCTGCGTGCCTTGACATTACAAACAAATGAATCGACCTGCGTGGGTTTTTATTTCCAAGGTATGACAAAAATACCCAAAGCCTACTGTAATTGTTTTGATTTACTAATAGCAAAGGCCACCTTGTTTGTGACTCACTCGTTTCTAAGTCGAACACAGGACCATTACCTAGCGATGCATGGGAAACGTTTACAAGGGAGTTTAACACCATAGGATTTCCTTTCCATTGCATATTCCCAAGTTCAGATTTGCATGCATCCGATATCATGTTCTTGTCAGTTACAGGCCTAAAGAGTCAATTAAATTAACAGTTATTAAGTGTCAGTATGGTACTTTATGAGATTGTGTGGTGGACGAAAAAATGTCTGTCCGTCTGTCTGTCCGTGTGTCTGTACGCACCATAACTCAAATACGCTTTTTCGGATTTTCATGAAACTTGGAAAACACATTTATAATGTCCATGGGAAGAACCCTATTGATATTGAACCAAATCGGTTAACCGGTACCGGAGTAATGCCCAATTTAGTGCCTATTTTAATAGATTATGGCGCCTTTCTAATAGAAAGTCGCCATCACTCAAATACGCTGTATCGGATATTTATGAAACTTCGTATACGCATTTATAATGTCCATGGGAAGACGTTTATTGATATTGGACCAAATCGGTTGGCCAGTACCGGAATAATGCCCAATTTAGTGTTTTTATGTTAATATATAAGAAGTCGCGATAACTCAAATATGCTTTATTGGATTTTCCTGAAATTTTGTATACCCATTTATAATGTACGTGGAAAGACGTCTACTGATATTGGACCAAATCGGTAGACCGGTACCGGAGTAAAACCCAATTTAGTGTATATTTTAAAGACGCGGTAACTCAAATACGCTTTACCGGATTTTTATGAAACTTGGTTGTCCACATTTATAATGTCCATGGGAAGACGTCTAATCATAATGGATAAAATCGGTTTGACCTGTTTCGGAGTAATGCTCAATTTAGTGCCTATTTTATGGTAATATACGTATTCGAAAGAATTTATATAAAAAAAATTAAAATCAGTTATCTTGACAACATAGCCTATTGTTTTACTGTGATGTTATAAGGCCTTGGAATTTAAAATACAGGTAGCTATGACAAAAAACATATTCATTTACATGCGCTTATCCAACTAGACCGTTAAAATGACCCAGATGGCCGAGATGGTAGACCTTTCTTCTTCCGTAAGCCCTGCTTAATGAATAAATCTGGAGCATAATTTGAAAATCAATTAAAAAAACATATTCTGCATATCATAATTGCAGTCATAACTGATTAAACAAAAACATACTGGCACTTTGTTACATCAGTTTACCTGATTTTATTGTATGTGAATGCGTTTGGTGTTTTAACTTTCCTTGTTTTGTCATAGATAATTATTACATTTTAGGGTTTGGGATTCAAAAATGTGTATATAACAGTTACAGTATGGATACTTATATGACAGGGAAGTATTAGCACTTTGCTACCTAACATCAAGGTCACTTTAAAAAATCCCTTTAGGCAGGCCTCCAGGCTAAGGTAGATTTCGAAGTGCTTTTTGTTTAATTCATTGTCGCTGCGCAGGATTCTTCTTCTTTAGCCTTGGCATGACAAACTCGCAATAATAATTGCAAAAAAGTGGAAAGAGCACTTTTTCAAACATTCAAATCTCGCCTTAAATGAGAGTTGTCGAGAAACTAGTTATTAATTTGCAGAGTACTCATCAAGAGTTTTTCAACGATACCCCACAAGACGTGATTTCAAAAATTTCTAATTTCCATCCCCCACTCCCTCGTACCCCCAAAACCCCCGAATCGTTGGTGTCACTGTGAATTCTATAGGGAGTACTCTAATTTATTCAAACAAAGTTTCCCTCTATACTTCATAGGGACCGAGATATAAATGTTTTAAAATTTCAACCCCCTCCCCCGACCACCCCCTTGGGCAAAATTTGCTCATTAACGAACTTGTCCGGACTATTGTGCCTAGAAATAACATAATGAAATTTGGTTCAAATATCTTGGAAATTACGGCCGCTAGCGTGTAAATATAAATGCTGTATCACAAAAAAATTGAACGGGTGGTGGTTTCATACTTAGGGAGGCATGAGACTTAAAGATGGCATGGTATTGATCCCAATTTAAGTAGATTTTTCTTCAAAATCTACCTAAATCCTGTGACAATCGGCCTTAACAGCTGAAGCCTCATTGTATTAATCATCGATTAAATTTAAGTATAAAGCATTCAGTTTTGTGCGATTAAAATTCCTTTTTATGAAAATGAAATTACACTTTTTGACATTTTCTTTAATGTTTCCCGAATTATGTTGACTTTTCTGAATATATTCGATTCCGTTCGATTTCGAGGTCATTTAGGTAACATGCATTGTTCCCAGCATTAGAGAGAAAAGTGTGCCAGTAGTAAAGATGACAGAGAATTAGAGCAATTTGAAAATCAATGAGAGGGAGAAGGGAAGCGTCTTATAAGTTGCAAAGAGAATAGAAATAGGCCTACTTGGATAGAACACCCGCACTGAGCAACTTGCGGAGGAATAAAGCACGACTGGGTACTTTCACATAATATAAATTGTATACAAAATGTCAGTGTTTTGTGTAATAACTAGCACATGATATAGCAGTATTACCGGTTTCCGTTTTATTTATCTTCTTGCCAGAAAATCAAATGTTATACGAAAAAATCCATCGCATAATTGTCAGGAACGCTATCTTCGTTCCAACTTCTCCAAGGAACTCGTACATGTTAAATTGCTTATGGAATAAACCTCCCTCATTAATTAATTTTAGCAGAGTTATACACTGCTACATACGGATTGTTAGCGTAGTGGTTGAGGCGCTGCGCTACAAACCGGAAGGTCGCGGGTTCGATTCGCGATGAGGTCGTTGAGATTTTTCAATTGGCCTAATCCTTCTGGTGGCACTATGGCCCTGGGGTCGACTCAGCCTCTAACAGAAATGAGTACCAGGAGCAATCCTGGGGGTGAAGGCGGCCGGTGCGTAAGGCTGACAACCTTACCACCTTCATGTGCCGAATGTCCAAAATCTGGGAGCCTCAACCTCCTGGAACCCTCTGGGCCTCCATGGCCTGTATAGGGATGACTTTACCTTACATACGGATTGTAATGCTTCTTTAAAACTGCTGAGCCGTATTTGTGGTGAAGGAGTTTTTCTCGAGGTCCTGCCCTCTCACTCCATACCCCTGCCCTCCCTCATGACAAACCTGAGTATAGAATTAAAATAGAAAACATTTTATCATTTGAATTCGTAAAAAATCATGTCCTGCACAATTAATCAAATTCAACCAATTATAAAAAATAAGTCAATCATAAAATTTCTAATATATAATTTTTTGAATTTAATTATTAAGTGAGAAAGCTTAAGTTTTTTTATGGGACGAGAAGACCTGCATTAGCAGAGAAGCCAAGAACGTGAACGCAAATTTCTCTCACCACCTGATCCATGCGCCATCTCTTATCGCAACAATAAGTGTTCAATCAGTTGTACTGTTGCGTTACTTACAGTTAATCAAGCTTAAGCGAAAAGTTAAACGACTTTTCACACGTGTGAGCGTTGAGAATTACCGTTGTATTGTGCATGTTGACAGCAAAGCTTCTAAAAACGTGTCTGGTTGTTGTCTTTTTTCCAAAATTGAAGCCACAAATGAAGCTTTAATTACATGAAAGTTCCTTTGATCAAGAAAAGCAAGAGACACCAGTGGCTGTCTAGTTTTTGCTAAAATAGGCTATGCAATTAAAACTAAACTCCGTGGCGCTACATCCCCGGAAGGACTTGGCCTACCACCCGACCGCTGCATCATCTCCCGTAGGCAGATGGCAGGATTGGGGGGCATGTGGTCAGCATGCCGACACCCACGGCCGTTAATGGTGGTTTTCTGGACCGGAGCCGCTACTTCTCTATCAAGTAGGCTATGCAATTACGAATTATAATTTTAGTATGGCCTTTCACACCAGATCTTGTGTTGAGAGCAGATTTCACTAATTTTTTTCTTGCATCGTAATAGAGTACTTGCGAGACTCCCTAATATATTGTATCATTTCGGCTACTGTGTCTAAAGTATGTCTAACACTGGGAATCTCATATGATAATTGAGCTTGGGTTTCCGTGTACTATTAACAAGCCGTATTCAAAAGAGCCAGAGCTACCCGAGTCAAGAAAATTACGCATATGGACCATTGCTTTGTGTATGTCTTATAGAGTGATCTGTACGTCAAGGATTCCCTCTTTCCATGATCCTTTTCGTTCTTTGCTTGGATCCCAGAGAAGTTTCTGCACTTTCCAGTCCAATGAAATTAAGCACAATTGCAGTGGTCTTAAGCAAATCAAAGTTTAAAATCCTGGGGTTTACAGTAGAACGTTGAGTCAATGAAATGGCTGAAGACAACTGGACAAAAATATCTACTAATATAACAATCAAGTCCCAACCTCAACATTATCCGGAAGGCGTGGTTCATCAACTTCTTTGCCCGGTCCAAAATGTGGTAATTGCGCAAATTCTGCCATTAGCAGTAAAATATGCCCAGAAGATAGAATTAGTTATCGGTTACTAAATTTGGAGAGGATATAATATGTTTAGAGTCAAAAGACAGCAAATAAGATGGCCTTTAGGCAGAGGAGGTCTAAACCTGATTAAAGTGGAATTGCAATATAGTGCACTGTTATTAAAGAACATCTTTTTTGCACTGAATGGATATCATATCACTTTAAATAAAACCTTTTAAAACATCCTGACACTCCTAGGCGAACACTATTGTTTATAATTGATTATTTTGAGATATATTGTTTAAATTATAGTGAATATAGACAAGAGTATCAACACACCTGCAAGTAATGTTTCGATGTTCTAATTGCTTTACTTCGTTAAATTAAAAAAATAATCATTCTACAAATTTGGACTCTTTTTTTACTGAATTAGTTTAGAAGATCTTGTCACATCGATTCTGCACGGCGGCGTTTCACAACTTGTTTCTTCTCCCTTAACAGTTTTTAATATTACATTTCACAACAGGATGCCTTACGCAAGGTATATTTTCCTTAAACTCTGCTGTGTGTTAAACAGTGCAGTGATATTAGAGAGAATTAGATAATTAGAATGGTTTTATCTTACCTTGTGGAATTAAGGCCATTAGACACATAAGTGATTATATAGTCCAGGGTGCTCATTATTCTGCAATGCAGATTTACAATAAGCTTCCAAGAAACATTAAATTATTATACAGTAAAAACAACATCAAAACATCTCTCAAAAAATTTTACTAACTACAATATGAATGAGTTTAGCAGTTTACAGTACAATATATAATATATTATAACATACATAATATATGCTTAGATGTGACGTGTTCTATATCCTTTAGCTCCGCTCAACACAGGATCTACAGGACGAGATATCTACGAGTACATCTACATCTACGTAAGGAATTTGCTGGGTAGATTGTGTTGAACAGGTTAGAATGCAGTGGATGTCACGACCTTAGGACATAAGGTAGAAAAGCAAACAGGCCTTAATTATTTAATGTCAGTTGGCCAGTTTATCCCATTCCTTAGTTGTAAATTATTATAACAGTAATAATATTTTAGATGACTCTTTAAAATGGGTAATGAATGTTTTCATCGCTAGAAAGTGAAGCTTAATTTAGAACTAGATCAAAATAGTTCTCAAACGAATTGAAACTGAACTCAACCCAATGTTGAAAACCAGCAGGGGCCCGCGATAATTAATTCGAAAATTAAAAATTAAGAGCAAAATTATTAAAGAATTATATTTATTAACACTTAGACACGAATCATTCATAAACTAAATATTTAATAATTATACTGAAACAGCTAAAAATCCGGCTTTGGAGTGCATTCCACAATTAGAAAGCGCCTCTGTTGTATTTGATACTAACATGTGCCCGCGGCTTCGCCCGCGATAATTATTTCATAAATTAAAAATTAAGAGCATAATAGTTAAATCATTATATTTATTAACATGTAGATCACGTGGACTACATACCACGATTAGATAGCGTCGCCTGGTAAAAGCAACCTCAGATTCGAGTTCTTTGGCCCAGAAAATCCCTGTATAGTGAGTTTCGTCCAAATCGAACAATGTTTGACCTTATTTAGGTCTATGTTGATTATTATCCCACTTCCGTGTAGGTTGAAAATTTCATATGTCTACGGGCCTTGACATTCTAAACAAATGAATCGACCAGCGTGGGCTTACAACATTCAAGCGATCGCGATGCTTTTATTTCCACGGTATGACAAAAATAGCCAAAGCCAACTGCAATTGATTTTACATTGAAATGTATTACTGAAATCTGATGCTTCGACAGCGCTAAAATCACGTTTTCTGCCAGTTTTTCACTCATAACTCGCGAACGAAAGCTAAAATTAAAAATTCGGCTACGAGGTGCATCCGCCCACCTTTCAGTCCATCTATCTTTAAAATTTCAGATCTCTGCGTTCAGTAGATTTCGATGGGCATCGTGGACAGACAGACAAACAGCATGTGCCCGCATGTGCCCGCGGCTTCCCCCGCGATAATTATTTCAAATTATAATTATTAACACCTAAATCACGTGGAGTGCATTCCACGATTAGGTAGCGTCCCCTGGTAAAAGCGACCTCAGATTCGAGTTCCTTGGCCCAGGAAACCCCTGTGTAATGAGTTTCGTTCAAATCGAACAATGTTTGACCATATTTAGGGTTGATTATCCTTCTTCCGTGTAGGTTGAAAATGTCAAATGTCTGTGGGCCTTGACAATCTAAACAAATGAATCGTCTAGGATGGACTAACAAAATCAAGCGATCGCGTTGCTTTTATTTCCAAGGTTTGAGGTATGATGACAAAAATAGCCAAAGCCTAGTGTAATTGATTTGTTTTATTGAAAACTCATGCTTCGAAAACGAAATAAATACACGTTTTCTGCCCGTTTTTCACTCATAACTCGCGAATGAAAGCGAAAATTAAAAATCATTTTCGAGGTGCATTAGGCCACCCTTCAGTCCATTTATGCTTGAAATTTCAGACGTCTGCGTGCAGTAGATTTTGCTGGGCATCGCGCACAGACAAACACTTTCCCTGTGGTCACTGACTCTGTCCAGGTTTCTTACTATTCATTCTCTTGACTTGGAGGGCCAATGCCCTTGCTGGAGCGCTGATGCCCTTCAGAGGTCACGTGCATACATTGTACCTGTATAGCACACATTCCCCGGCATTGCAATTCATATCTTTCTATAGTTTTAATGTCAACTAAAATAGACCATAGAAAGTAAGACTCCGATTGAAATTATCTCTCATAGGGACCCCAATGCTTACCTCAACCTTCTCCCCGACCACTTGATTTCAACTCTTATTAAAATAGGCTTTAGAATTGAATGTGATAAATAAAATGAAATATTGTCCTCTCACCTGCGTCTAGGTCTTCCAAGTGGTCTCTTCCTTTCGGGTCTCCCCGTCAATATTTTTGAGATATGTCTTTCCTCCCCCATGCGCGCAACATGTCCAGCCCATTTCATCCTCCGTGATTTAATTACCCGGTGAAGAGTAGGCTACAGGTTATGAAGCTCGTTGTTATGCAGTTTTCATCTATGTTTTCCTAAGTCCCCTGTTTTGGAACACTCTCGGATTATGTAAGGGGCCATGTCCCACATCCATGTAATACAAACGGCAGGATAGTTGTTTTATAAATCTTTATTTTTAGATTGCTGGACAGAAGACGAGAAGATAAGAGTTTCTGAACTGCATAAAAACAAGCATTTCCTTATTTTAGTGGCCACTTAACTTCCGCTTTATTATTATTTGAATCTGTAATTATTGCTCCCAGATATTTGAATTCTCCACTTGTTGGAAAGATGAGCAATTACCACTTTAAATTCTCATAGAATTGTAATGGGTTTTTAAACCCAATTGAATGAAGTGTTGACCAATGCTTACGCAAGGAGATAACTGTCAATCGGATTAGCACTTGTGCTTAGAGACAAAACCTGCCATTACTTTCATTGGTTAATAATATCCGGGGGTTTGCCTTTAACATTATGTAGGCCTAATCAGTGCAGAACGATGGAAATACCAGAGCGTGTCCACGAATGTGGAAGGTGAGTTCTCTTAGCTGAGATATTTACTGAGGATCATATAGATATCGTATTTAGATCAGGCTTGCCGTATAATCGTCCTACAGTAAAGTTTTGTCGGATGCAGCTCCTGTTTGTGCAGATATTCCTCCAACGAGGGCAGGTTAGTTCAAGAAGGGTCCCGTCCCCTCCACAACCACAGGGGTGCACAAATTCTAAACACTTAAAAGGACCTCAAAATTTTTATCGTAGAAAAAATGTTTGCATAATTTACGAATTGACTCAAATTAGTCTAGCAATCGTGTTGTTTGTGTACTTGTTGCAATATTTTATTCATTTAATTTGATTCCACTAAAAGTACAGGACACTCATTCTAGACTCAAAATGGAACACAAGCTACACACAGTAACTAACAGTTAAAGTAAAAGCTCAAATCCGAGCATGCACACAGGAAATAGCTCACCCCGTGTGTACAAACTGAGCTAGCCCTACCGAGAGTAGGAGGCCCTTGCCTGAAAAGGATTCAGTGGCTTTTTCTAATTCTAATTTTCTAATCACATGTGGCTTGCGGAAGAACAAAGGTCTAGTTTGATAAGCATATGTGAAGAAATATGTGGGTAGTATTATTTGCCAAAGCTACCTGTATTGCAACTTCCAAAGCCGTATGTGTACACTGTAAAACAATATGATGTCATGAGGACTGATTTGCATTTGATAAATGCTTTCTAATATGTTACCATGAAATAGGAACTAAATTCGGCTTTACTCCGGTACCGATAAACCGATTTGGTCCAATATCAATAAACTTCATCCCATGGACGTTATAAATGCGTATACCAAGTATCATGAAAATCCAATAAAGCGTATTTGAGTTATCGCACGTACGGACACACGGACAGACAGACATTTCTCTTCCACCACACAATCCCATAAAGTACTTACGGCACTTAATACAGCACTTTAGGATAATAATAACTAAGCATTTGAATGCCATCTATGCAGAAACCAAGTTGTGAATCAGCCGCCATGCAGAATGGATGCCACAAGATGTGAACAGCGTTCTTGCGTTAGAGTAATTTTTTCTTAGAGCGAAAATGCCAGAGAATGTCACATTGAGCTGGTACAAGCTTTGGGAATAAGGATCTTTTGTACCGAGCTTCTAGGGCTTTATAGGTTTTGCTTCCAGCTACTGTGTAGTGCAATACATTAGAGTGGCACGATGCCGTCTGCTCCCTTCTCTATCTCACATCTAGTACCCATAATCTGCATCGTACACACATTCCACACACTACCTTTTAATTTTTATGTTTCAAAACTTCAAAATGATCCCACATTTTTAATCAATTTAAAAGTTGCCATATCTTTTGCCCCATCCCCGTAAATATATTTTCTCTTTTGCATCATCACAATTTATACTAGAGTTTAACTATTCCAAATATATTTTATAAACAGAGCCCGGAATATTAGCTTTTTATATACCCTGTAGTAGTAGTAGTAAGTATTCTGCCTTCCGGCGGTTGTATTAGTTTTAAATCATAATAAAATAGCTTTTCTTTAGTTTTTACCATCAATTTCACGCAAGTGTTTTTTATTCTAATTTTTTTAATTTTCACTTTAACAAGTATAACTCGGTCGGTAAGACATGAGCCAAACAAACGGCTACGATGACGTAATCTAGTCCTGCCTGACCTTCATAGCACGTGATGTTCTTTGCTAGTTCATACTGTACAGACCGTGTTAAAACATCTTAGTTAGCCTCACAACATTCAATAGTGAAGACCCAACAGCCATATTCTGTGAGTTACATATTATTACTTAAATAATATTTCACAACTAAAAAAACAAATACTTTATTCACTTTTTTTGTTTTCAATAGTTACGGGCTATTATGAACCACATAGTTTGGAATATGCATTCTCTTCCGCCCTTACTCCATTGCTACCGACGGACGAAAAGCTGTCTGCGCGTGTTTGGCTCAGGTCTTACCGATCGAGTTATACAATAAACAATTTAAAACAAATGTATTAATTTATTTTATTTTTACTTACAGTTTCCATTTTGAATCACAAAACTATACGAACATTCTTTGCTTAGTTTTTCACCGCTTATAAAAAAATAATTAATTTTAGAATTACTCCGGTCATTGCCAACTCCACCACATCAACTCAAGAAAAACGTTTTTCAATTAATCAGGCAGCTATTAGAATACTTTAGCTTTCGTCATCTTGCGTGAGCAAACACTGTGAACAAACTGCGAGTGAGAGCTTCTTAAGAATGCCTTTAATTTGCTTCTAAATAATCCAGGGATTTTGGTTATGGGGTTACAAAATGCAATGCTATATTTTATCCTACAGATATTTAAAAAGACTTGTTTAGTTTGCTAAGTATTTTATGTTTTTTATTTAGTTTTTTTAGGGCATCGTGTCTAAAACAGTCCATTTTCGGACTGGTAACACGCCGAAAAATTACATTTTATCTACCGAGGCCGCTAAAATTGCATAAAACTGCATGCAAAGTGCAGTTTTATCGGCCGAAATGTCAATCTACAAACAAAATCTAGATGGCATTTAGGCTACCAGTCGCACCAACTTGAACATTTACCAGGGTTTTTCGCAAAACAGGGTAGCCTAATACATAACAAATATAAGCCAACAACTTTTCACAAGAGAAACATTGCTTACCATGGATGCACCAGCATATTCCTTCTCATAGTCTGCTGCTGCCGAGATTTTACTGACAGCCACTCCAATTCAGTGTTTCTGGCTTGGAAAGAAGCTACTCTTAATGCATCTATACCGCATTTCGTATAGATACGTACGGTTCATTGTTGTTCTGCGATTCAGGTGGCTGTGAGAATATGACGTTAACAAATGGCTGACTATACCTTTCATTATAATTAATTCGTAAAATTTAGAGAGGTTTTACTAAAAATTATTTTATGCACCACATATGCAAAAGCCTTATTTTCCGTACTTTATACATATATAGCTATTAACGTCTTATTTATCCACTTTTAGGTTTCACTGCAATAACAATGAAACTGACAATTATGTCCAAACTATCACAGTAACTAACAAGAAACAATCTGGTCCTAATTCATGAGTTTAGCCTCCTAATCCAATTGCATTCTTCATGCACACAGAAGAACAATGCGAACTATAATTGTTCTTGTTATATGTGCGTATATGAGGAGTGTCGGTTCAAAACGCGTTAAGTCCACCTCCGATCGTAATGTAGTTTTTTTGCTGATTCGCATTCTCTGAGGTGTTCTGCATGATATTACATAACGTTTTTGTTTCAAATCGCAACCTTTCCCCGTTAAAATTGAGCCTGAAATATGGGGTTCGATTCAAAACGCGTTCAGTCCAGAACTTGGCTCGGTGCAAATTACGTTGAGTCCACATTTTAGAAAAAGGTGGTACGTTGAACTTTACGACGTCTATTTTTTGCAGGTGTTCTTCTAATGAAAGCAGCATTTACCAGACGCCGAAACAGATGAAATTAGCGATCAATAATAAAAGAAGAGAAGCATGGATTTTCCATGATTTAAAATGCTTAAAAAACAGAAATTGTTTAAATTTTGACAATTTGGTACTTCGGCAATAGTTCACTTTGTATTAGTGCGATCAGATGTGATTGCAATTCTTATATAAAATACTAACTTTCATCTTTTTAAATGATTATTATTACAGTGTTGGGTCAAAACGCGTTAAGTCCATTACTTTCGAAACTTTACTATCAATAAAAGATGTAAATGAAAAGAATGATTTGACACACCCAATACATTTAACTATATATTAATTACTGATTCTGATCAGAAAAAAATATTGCAAATTAGTTTGATACTTTGGCCAGAAACAGTTTTTCGTCATTCCTGAAAAATCATTATTTGTGGACTAAACGCGTTTTGAATCGACGCTCCTTATACGCCACGAGTTTGAAATTGACCATTAACGTTTGGAAAATTCCTCGGATATAGACCAATCAGGGCCGTTTATCTTATAAAACGGTTGGTATTAATACGTGGAAGGGATTTTATCTGATAAAATCGCCAGCTAGTTACTGGACACGTAAGCATCAATGTGCCGTGATTAATACGTCACATGCTGTCATTAAGCAGCATTATTTTATACAACATAACTTATTTGGAAATTGAAATGATAAAAATGTACATTGATTAAGAAGCCGTGATCTCGCAGCTGTTGGTTTTGTTTTTATATAACAAAGCAAGAAAGTAATTATTATTTGTGTAATCCATTACATTTTTATTCATCGAATAGTATTAATAAAGCCAGCTCGAGTTGACGAGTTTCATCAGATAATTTTGCTCCTGCTGCGCAGTCGCGAATCTAGCGATAAACTCGTCAACTATCATTGGATTGTCTACGATAAAATTATAAAATTTCAGCAACATTCATAAAGAAAATGTTTTCATTTGGTACTGAAATAAATTTAGATTATATTGTTAAGATAATTTAAGGTTCACGGGAGCTGATTTTTATTTGTTTATACGAAGGGCTCCTTAGAGCTCACAGGACTTTTAATGTATTTGAGATTTCATTCAGGGACCTAACATACCCTACCACTACATTTAATAGCTTTAGGTGTAACAAAACTGTTCAAATGTGAATTTCAAGAAATATTATAAAAATTCTGTTAGAATAGCTTTGACGGTGCTTCAGTAAAATGGACACGGGGAATTCCCTACGTTTCCGAGCGTACTGACTTTGTTTTATAACTAGACCTGGGATTTTAAGGCAAATGCCTATTTTGTTCCTTGTGAAATAACATGAAAATTTTTAAATATGTTGACATTTCATGATAAATCACTTATATTTATAGAGTTTTATAGTGCTCTAAAATGCCTATTTGGACCTTTGGAGCCTATTTTTACTATTTTAGGGCCTAAAATGCCTATTTTGTACATTTAAAATAAAATTCAACTTATGTAACTTTTACAATAATTTAATGGACATCTCTGAATGAAGAGCAGAACAGCAGAGGGTGGGTTTTTCACAGAAACTTGATTTTCCCAAACAATTGTCGCCAAAGGAATGCTGACTGACGGGGGAGGATTACCTCAAAAGAACAAATAGCAGGTATATTAGTAAGAAGGGACATACTGTGTCAGTTTTTCATATAATCCAACACTGTCTTTGATAAATGTATGTTTAATTCTGTCTTAATTTTGCAATTATTTCTGTTGAGAATAGGATACTACGTGTTTTACAGTAAAAAAAGATCACCTTACAGTTTTAGAGCATATTGTAGTAATTTAAAGTCTATTTTTTCCGTATTTACATATTTTTAAAGCATATTTTCAGTGCCTGTTTTCTCTTTTAAAAGCCTATTTACTTGTTTTAAAAGCCTATTTTAGGTGCCCTAAAACTAATTTTTTTAGAGCCTAAAATCCCAGGTCTATTTATAACACGCATGAACGATGTCAGTGTTATGTTGGCCACCCCTGAGGAAACTTGGTCATTGTGCAGGTAACAATGCTCTTGTCTCCCCCTCGCCTCGTCGTCGTCTCGGCTTTGTCCGGCGACGTTCGGGGTGAGGAGCCGAAGCGAGCGGCTTTGCCAGTGTTGTTGTGTCGGTCTCAAGAACTGGAGGTGCGCGCGCACTGCGGAGATCTTCTTTGTTGTCGTGGTGTGGGTGGTTGTCTAGGCACACGTGTGGTGATTAGTGTACCGTCATGGTGACATGTGAGTGTTCAGTGCCAAGTGGTGAATTAACCAGAGCCTCAACACATCAGACTGCATGGTAAGGGCCTGCCAGAGTCACTTTCATTCCGAACGCCAAAAGTTCTCACTCAATGTGTGTGGGTTCCCTTCTATTACGTGCTTAAGGAAATGTTCTTTACTTGGTCGACTTGGCCAAAGCTAGCAAATGGTGTTTGGGATATGCTTTCAGTGGTGTAGCAGACATACGCCATTTTTATATCCTCTCCTATAGCTTCATAAGGCGTAGCTACAGGGTGTGCCAGCAGTCTTATGATTTTACTTACAATAGTCCTTAAAATAGGCACACGACTTGGAAGAGAACAATAACTACAAGGGCCCGGATTTTCGTGACCTAAAATATTTTTTTGCACTCCTTAACTAATAAGTGTTGTTGCCGTGGATCGTAAGTTGACATTCCCGCATGCAATCTTGTTACCCCCCCCCCCCCAAAAAAAGACCCACAAATTTGTATGAAAATGCTAATTTATTCATGATATTTGTGTCTATTTAGATTTGCTGTTATTCAATTATAGGCTTGTAATTATTTAATTGGTTGTATCCTACATGCTTATTTAGAGTTCCAGTAATATTGAATCTAAATAAACGCACTAACCAACTTAATAATGTGAGAAACAACACAAAATAAGAAAATTATAACATTTTTTAAAATTTGCTTAAAAATATCAAATGTGGACTAACGACCGTAAAAATGGCCAAAAATTGATCAAATAATGACATAAAATTCTACAAAAAAGACCTCGAAATAAAAAATGACAAAAAAACGCTAAAAATTATCATTTTTATCTAGGAGTCATTATGAGAATATCTGCACTAGTGGGCAACATCCATGATGTTGCACATAAAAGATGACATTTCATAGAAAGCCGGGCCCTGATTATTAGCCAATCACTCCACTGTTTGTTAAAATAAATTAAAACTAATTACCAAATAGTCAGACAATACAGGTTTTGTGGAAGAACCTGAACTACCCATTGTAGTGTTTTACATTAAATAATGTTGTAATTGTGTTCTTGAATACTGGTTTCCTTTATATTTCTCACTTCTTTCATTATTTTTATTAGAGTGCATATTTTTAATTATAGGCAATATAGCCTACTCCTACAAAGTTGGAAAACGTTCATTTTCCTTTGTAATATGGGGATATTTATCTTTTTAATATTGGCACGCCCTAGTTACGCCTATGGTGATGGTCTTTACCCCAGATCCATTTTCTGTTTGCTTTTACAACTTTCGTGAACGAGTTGAATGAACGAATCATGATTCAGTTGTACAAATGAATTGTATATTCTAAAGCAGACTAGGATTTTAAGTTAGATCACGTTGTACTGTTATGTACATTTGTACAAAGTGTGGAGTTTGGAAATGATTGCTGTTGTACACAGAGTTGAACAACATCTCCGCAATAGTGCAGTTGAGATGCAGATAAGGATGTACCGTTACTCGAACCTGAGACAAAGCCAGCGAGGGAACAAAGCTTAGGAACACAATTACAGGATACTCGAATATCTTTCAGGAGCAATCCTGGGCATAAAAGCGGCCGGTGCGTACTCGTAATTCTGCCTGTAATAGTAATCAGTCTGGAGGCTATGGTCAAATTCCCAGACTGATAAAAACATTTGCAACTTCTGCCATAACTTCTAGTTTCACTTGTCTCTGGTGGGTTATTGTTTAGGCCTATTTTTCTTCTTTTCTTTCTTTATACAGGAGTAGGCAATAACTTTTTATGTCAGAAGAAGGGAGGAGGGCCAGGGACGAATTGAGGATAAAGATTGTTCCAGGATTATTTTAAAAAACGGGGTTTTGCATGACGTAACTAATTAGTGGTACTTACGAATATTGTTGCCGTGGATCGTAACTTGACATTCCCGCACGCAATCTGGTTGCTATGAAAACAAAAGAAATCTCAGTGCTGTAAAAAATTACAAAAAGCACAAGTGCCGTAAGTAAAACCATCATAATACAAGCCTTTATGGAAGACCGGAACCAAGGCCCCCCAGTTTGTGGCGACTTTAACAGGACAAATATTCGGTTCCCATAACAACAAACACATGCGAATCACTTTCTGAAATATGAAATCTATCTTCAATAATGTATCTTCTATCTTCAATATTAATATAATTAATTGATATAAATAATCATCGTGCAAAAAATAGCATGCAATACTCGTTCCGTAAGCGCATAACGGAAATTGAAAATTGAAAAAACTCTTTCCTCGATCCGTATGCACCGCAACATCAGTTGTAATAATAATTTATAGGAGCAGGCTGTGAGGTTGTTCACTTGATCGGCCTCATGTACCACCATGGTCCATAGTAAATAATAACTGTGTAAGCTTTATCACCATTTTTCTCATTTTTAGATTTGTTTTTTAATCTGGTATAGTTTTTGTAAACTATTCATCCAAAATGTGTCTGCATTATTAAAATATGAAGGATTTTGCGGCGAGATCCATAAAACTTAAAGAATACACAATCATTTTGGAGGCCTTCCTAGATTGAGGCCATATAATGATGACGCGACTTCTGTATCGATCGGCAGCAAATCTACTTTCGCATGTGACAATTCTCTCTGAATGGCGTAATGATGCGTTAAGTTGGAAGTTAGGTTAGGACATTGTGTTGTGCACGTGGGAAGCTGTCCTACGTTTCCCTTGCTTTATAAGGGCACTGGAGTAACTTTGAATTGGCTATACGCCTAGGAAATCCGTGGAAATAGGCTTTCATTAATTACAACTCAACGGAATACGAATCCCGTACCTTTTGTGGAGATGGTGATAGAGGCCCACAGAGCTTTAATGAATTGTAGTTTGTAGATTTAGCAAACATACCTCGCACATGACATTATAACTTATTTAGGCGTGAACTTACTTATCAGCAGGGCCCGGATTTTGATGACATGTCATCTTTTAACTGGTACATCGTTGTTCACTAGTGCAGATATTCTGATAAGCACTCCTAGATTAGAAACGACAATTTTTGGATCATTTTCCCTATTTGTTATTTTTACGTCGTTTTTACAATGTAATGTCTTTATTTGGTCAATTTTTTGTTATTGTACGGTCTTTTCGTGTACATTTCACATTACAGTATTAAGTTTTTTAATTTAAAGTATTTATTTTCTTATTTTGTGTTGTTTCTCACATTCTATAGAGTTTTTACATCGAATATTATGGAAAGTCTAAATAAGCATAAATAAATAAATATTTTTATAGTTTTAATTTGGATACAGAAAGAAGGTGTTTGCTGTTTGCATTTAACTAATTACAAGCCTACAATTGGCTCAACAACATAAATGTAGAATAGACAGAAATCTGACGAATGAATTGAAGAGCGTGTTTTCAAAAGCCGATATCTACATAAAGTATAGTTTTCAGATATTCAATTCTTTTTCGGTACACTTGAAACTTCTAAGAATTTTTATCTATGTTTTTGTTATAAGAAAGTACATGCTAACACCTTTATGGTATCTATACCTTTATTATGATACTTTATGAGATTGTGTGTGGGGCCGAAAAATGTCTGTCCATCCGACCGTCCGTGTTGTCTGTACGCGCCATAAGTCAAATACGCTTTTTCGGATTTTCATGAATCTTGGAAAACACATTTATAATGTCTATTGTAAGAACCCTATTGATATTGAACTAAATCGGTTCACCGGTACTGGAGTAATGCCCAATTTAGTGCCTACTTTAATAGATTATGGCGCCTTTCTAATAGAAAGGCGCCATAACTCATATACGCTGTATCGGATTTCCATGAAACTTGGTATACCCATTTATGACGTCCATGAGAAGTTCCCTATTGAATTTGAACCTAATGTGATGACTGGTACCGGAGTAAAACCCAATTTAGTGTCTATTTTAAAGGCGCAATAACTCAAATACGCTTTATCGGATATTTATGAAACTTCGTATACGCATTTATAATGTCCTTGGGAAGAAATCTAATGATATTCAACCAAATCGGTTGGCCAGTACCGGAATAATGCCCAATTTAGTGCCTTTTATGTTAATATATGAGAATTCGCGATAACTCAAATATGCTTTATTGGATTTTTCTGAAACTTTGTATACCCATTTATAATGTACATGGGAAGACGTCTACTGATATTGGACCAAATCGGTAGACCGGTACCGGAGTAAAACCCAATTTAGTGTATATTTTAAAGACGCGGTAACTCAAATACGCTTTATCGGATATTTATCTATTGTTTTACTGTGATCTTATAAGGATTTGGAAATTAAAATACAGTTAGCTATGTCACTATTGTTTTACATGCGCTTATCCAACTAGACAGTTTAACTGACCCAGGTGGCCGAGATGGTAACGTTTTGACCTCACATTCTGGAGTTCCATGGTTCAAATCCCGAAACCGGCCAATTTGGGTTTTTTAATTTTTTAATTTTTGTGTGAGTGCGATTGTCAAGATATCACAAATCTGTACAGTTCAGCTGATGCTGTAAGATTTTAATCTCAATAAAAAAACTAGACCTTTGTTCTTCCGTAAGCCCTACTTAATGAATAAATCTGGAGCTTAACTTGGAAATAAATTTAAAAAACATATTCTGCATATCATAATTACAGTCATAAATAGACTTCGGACTTTTAGGTCGCTAAAACTGCTGTTTTAGGTACCTAATATAGGCTCTAAAAATCGTAAAATAGTCTCTTATAAAATCGTTAAGTTGCCAATTTTCTGAAATATCTCAATTGCAATGCAGAATATTATATTTATTGAAGTCACCAATAAACCATAATCATGATAAAACAAAGATATAGGCCTATGGTACATAGAATGATATAGACCTATTAGGGCACTAGAGCCTGTATTACTACCATAACAGTGGAAACCTAATCCCTGCGCCCAGAAGCTACGCACGCTAGCATATTCAACCCCTTGTATCCCTCAGTGATTCAGAGAACTACTTTTTTTTTATGTGGGAGTCGGGAGAAAAACACTACATTTTCTTGGGAATTCCAAGGAATTTTTCTACTGAAGACGAAACATTCCTTACTATTTAACCACGTCACAAATCTGTTACCTACTGTACATTCCGAGCTAAAAATTTAGTACGAACCGAAAATAAATGCTAGAATTTATAACAAAAATAGTCTTATTTTGAACTTTAGAGGAAAAACAGGCAAAAAGGCAATATTAGGCTCTAACGTAAAAATAGGTTTTTAGGTCCTATAAAAGTATCAGTTTTAGGCATAGTCACTTATGAAACATGCATATACATGTTTTCGTCTATATATCACTTAAGGATTAAAATAGGTTTTTACCTAAAATCCGAAGTCTAGTCCTAACTGATTAAACAAAAACATACTGGCACTTTGTTACATCAGTTTACCTGATTTTATTAAGTGCCAGTATGGTACTTTATGAGATTGTGTGTGGGGACGAAAAATGTCTGTCCGTCCGTCCGTGTGTCTGTACGCGCCATAACTCAAATACGCTTTATTGGATTTTAATGAAACTTGGTATATGCGTTTATAATGTCCATGGGAAGAACCCTATTGATATTGAACCAAATCGGTTCACCGGTACCGGAGTAATGTCCAATTTAGTGCCTATTTTAATAGTTTATGCCGCCTTTCTAAGAGAAAGGCACCATAATTCAAATACGCTGTATCGGATTTCCATGAAACTTGGTATACGCATTTATGACGTCCATGAGAAGTACCCTGTTGAATTTGAACCTAATCTGTTGACTGGTGCCCCAATTTAGTGTATATTTTAAAGACGCGGTAACTCAAATACGCTTTAACGGATTTTTATGAAACTTCGTATACGTATTTATAATGTCCATGGGAAGACGTCTGTTGATATTGGATAAAATCGGTTGACCTGTTTCGGAGTAATTCTCAATTTAGTGCCTATTTTACGGTAATATACGTATTCGAAAGAATTTATGAAATGCAAATCAGTTATCATGACAACATAGTCAATTGTTTTACTGTGATCTTATAAGGCTTTGGCAATTAAAATACAGTTAGCTATGACAAGTAACACTATTGCCTTACCTGCGCTTATCCAATTAGACCGTTAAACTGACCCAGGTGGCCGAGGTGGTAACGTCTTGGCCTCACATTCTGGAGTTCCATGGTTCAAAACCTGAAACCGGCCAGTTTGACTTTTTTTTGTATTTCGCATATAATTGCAATCAAAAATGATTAAACAAAAACATACTGGCACTTTGTTACATCAGTTTACCGGATTTTATTATGACTACAATCAGTAATTCAAACATGTTTTCTCCAAAGTATTTATTGACAAATATTAGTGCAGAAGTAAAATTTTGTATCCTTAAACCTTAAGAACAGCATTGTCAGTAACGAGAGATTGAGCAGAATTTATGCTGACTTCCATGCAAAACAACTGTCTCAAAGAAAGTATGGCCTTGGTCGTGCACAATGAGTACTTCGGGATATTTTGAACGTAACTGTTCCAGAACACTCCTATAAGTCCTCGTTGATGTAAACCAGTGAATTGTTCTCGAGTCCTCAAGCGAAGTGCGGTCCGCCAACATGCTAACCACGTCGTGTAGGCTCACCTGTAACACCACTCGCAGTTCCTTGACGTTTGGGCATTTACTGACTAACTCTGTCGTGGAATAAGGATCCTCAATCAAACCAACGTCTAGAGATTCGAGATATTTGAATTCTGGAAACGATTGTCCGAATGGTTGGAACGGTTGTCCGAACGGTTGGAATGGTTGTCTACCATCTAGCTTGCACTTACCATGAAGACTTAAACTTCTGAGGCTAGTGCATGTTTTAGCAATGAATTCCAAGTCTAAAGAATATTCTCTTAAGCTCAGACAAGTAAGCTGTTTCCCCAAAGCTGAGAGGATGGGTTTATATCCTTCTGACTGTGAGAAATCACGGGCTGGAGGCAGACTCAGAGATCGAAGATTTGTAAGCCTCCACAGACTTGAAAAGCTAACATCGGTACTTACCGTAGTATCCAAAATAAGTTTTTTGATGTTCGGTAACTTATCAACAATCCTGCGTAAAGTTTCTTCGTGTCGCAGTGTCAAACCTAAGGACCTTAGTGCTGGTAACGTGTCTATTCCGTTGATAAGGAGCGTCATGTCTTCGTCCTTAAGTTCTGTACCCAGGAGATGCAATGTTTCCAGATGTTTACATTTGAGGATACTTTCAGGAGATATGGTGCAAGCATTGAGTTTTAAGCTTTTGAGCTCAGAGCACGCATCAACAACCACAATGTAGTTATGAGACAGGCGAACTGATCTGCTGAGTGTGAACTCTGTGACTTTAGATGGAAGAACGATAACCTTATCTGCCTCTCTGTCATTATCACTGTGGTCAACTTCCAAGCTTATTTTCTCTAAATTATCACTGTGGTCATCAACTTCCAAGCTCATTCTTTCTAAATTCTGTAGATTCCCAATTTTGACGAGAACTGCTTTAACAATCTTCGGATGAGGGATATTGCGCAACTCAAATCCACACAAAGATCTTGAATCCAATAGTATTTCTGTAGCATCCGGATGTATCAAAATTTCAACGAGACTCATCACAATGATTGAATTCTCACACTGGACGTCGTCAAGAATCTCCTTGAACATTAACAGAAGGCTTAGAGTCAGTTCATTGGCTAGAGCTGAAGGAAGTCTCGTGCCGTGCAAGAAATGCTTAAGATCAGTACAGATTCTTGCGAATGTGACCATTGATTCTACAAATGGGCAATCATTCTCCATCGCTTCTTTAAAGGTCTTGATGAACTCACGAACTTTCACCTCCAAGTGTGACCCAAAGCTCGAGATGGCGAGCTTCCTCAATCCTTGCGGCTGATGTTGGCCTGACATCTGGAGAAGAAACATTAAAACATAATATTGAATGTTCGCTCTTTCAATTCGGGCAGGCTTGGAATAATCTTCAAGGCAGAGGGATTTTTTACTAGGGGTAGGTGAAACCAAATATATCATCTCAATCTACAGACCTTTCTTTCACTTTTCCATATAATATCTTTTTTTTTGCACATGTTTCCCATCGTTCTGCAAGTTTGAAAATACTCTTGTGATAGAATTCCGTTCCAGCTGCAAAACTTGCAGTTGGACATAGTGCAGTGCAAGAAATGATTCACAGCTTAGGTTATGGGAAGGTTTGTGCCCTTTGGGTCCCACGTTTATTGACCGAGGACCACAAAGTCAGAGACGAACCATTGGCCATAACCTTGTTCAGGGATTTCGAAATGAAGATGGCGAATTTTTTACGAGTATTGTGGCTAGAGATGACAGCTGGGCCTATCCTATAAAAGTATGGATTTTTATTACAAGTGCTATTTACTAGCGATTCGGAAGTATAGTATTTTATAAAGTTTTACAACTGCAAGCTTAATACAAGTCACAAGAGAACTGAAGACAAATGAATACGTCACTGTTGTATTGGATAGCTTCCTATATAGCTACTACTCCGTGGGTGAGTCGGTAGCGCGCCTGCCTTCCACTCAGGTGGCCCGGGTTCGATTCCCGGCCGGGTCGGGGATTTTTCAGTAGTGAAAAATCCCTTTCCCGGGTTCAGGATTGGGTGTTTGTCAGTAGGTTAAGATAATGCACATTGTGCGCGATTCCTTAATATTTATATATAGCTACTACTGTAAGCCGGCAGCATTTTTACTAATGGATGAAGACTCGTAGAAGGAAATACCAGTGCCCAAGCAGACGTCAGCCATTGGCTGTTTCCCTCTTTTCCGACAATTGGGTCCCGGTAATAATGCTATCAGTATCGTGATACTGTTTTTCCGAAATGAACAGTGCAATAAATTTTACAGAAACACGTCTCATAGGTCTACAAAGATGATTTCAAGTCTTGAGGTGAGAAATAGGCGAAGACTTACCGATTTACGTTAACAGTATTCAAGCTTCATTCACAGTTTCGTTCGTGGCTTAGTGGTTATAGAACTAAGCTATAGTGCAAGAGGTCGCAGGTTCAAACCCTGGTCGTGGCTTTTTGTTTTAATAATATTTTTAAAGCCTAATTGCAGTGAAATGTATAATTCACTGCCATATGCTTATATTTTTTTGTTTTCATAATATTTTAAAAACGTAAATACAATGTTCCGTACTTGGCGACTATTTTCTCTTATTACTTCCTCTGCCAGTACCATAGGTACTATAGGTAGAGGAAGTATTGTTTTCGACCCCAAAATTCGAAGTTGAGTCTTTAGCATATATACACGTTTCAAGGCCCCCTGAATCCAAAAAATACTATTTTGGAAACATGTCTGTGTGTGTGTCTGTGTGTCTGTCTGTCTGTGTGGAAGTTTGTGAACAGACTAGCTCCGAAACGGAGAATCTTATGAAAACAAAATTTCGTATTTGGGTCAGGTACCTTCTGAAGATGTGATTCGAAGATTGGCGACAAATTTCCCTTATTTTTAAGGGGACTTTACATGAAGAAATTTTCGTTTTTCGCGATTTTATCGAAAACGGCTCTAACGATTTTCTTTAAATTTTGCGCATGGATTGCTTGTACAAGAGCTAAAACTTTTATTTCAGACATTTTGTCGAACAAATTCTCTGAAGGGTAGTTATAAGCAACCCACTGTGAATACGTGCTTTTTGCAATACGGCTTCTTGTAAATCGTACGAAAACAAAATTTTGTATTTGGGTTGGGTACCTTCTGAGGCTGTGAAGATTGACTACAACCTTTTCTTATATTTAAGGGGACTTTACATGAAGAATATTTTGTTTTTTGCTATTTTCTCATAAACGGCTCTAAAAATTTCCTTTAAATTTTGTACATGGATTGCTTATACCATTTCAAAAACATTCTCTGAAGGGTGGTTGTAACCTACCAACTTGCCTGGTGAACAACTCAATACGCGGACATTCAAGGCATTTTATTCTATATAAGCACGTGAAGTGAGAAAAATGTACTGTTGCCCCTGTTTACAGTAAAGAAATATCTTAGGGGAATATTTGATAAATTTCGGAAATTATTCTTAAAGCGGAAAAGTTCAATAAACGTTTGCAGTCACTTGTTTTTTTCCCATAGCCTGCGTTTTTAGTCGCAACATTCAAAGAAGGGGCTATAAGATATTTATAGCATAATTAGCGTAAATGCTGCAAACTTTTATTTGGGCAGAGGAAGTTATGTGACTTTCACATCAGATTTTTTCTTTTGTAATACTTTAAAAACGTAAATACAGTTTACCGCATAACATTTTAAAAATTCACGCCCACTGTCTTTATGTAATTTAATAAATTATCACAATGATTCAGACTGCAGTCTACAGATAAAACTTTATGAATTCTGTCATTACCTCATATAATTCTTCACCCAGAATTATACAGGGCAGTGGCAGTGAATTCTTAAAATTTCATACAGTACCGGTACACTAATTAAAATTATAAATATTATGGAAAAAAATAGTCGGAACCGGGGTTTGAACCTGCAACTCAGTACTCGAACCACACAGCCACGAACGACATTAAGAACAACGCACTTATGTTGGCAATGTGGCTTCTTCATGTCGCTCCTCGAGAATTTAAATTGTCTTTTTAGGTCTATGAGATGTGTTTATATAATATTTATTGTAGTTTTCAGTTCGGAAAAATGGTATTGTGATTTTGATAACATTAATATCGAGACCTAATTCGTTTAAAAAGACTATTCCACTCATATGCCGCGTGTTTGATATTGACCAATAACGTTTAGCAATTCCTCGGATATAGACCAATGACGGCCGTTTATTTTACAATATTCTTGTAGGAATCGCGAGGAGGCTGTTTTATCGGGGTAAAATTGTGTCCTCGTTACTGGGCATGTAAGTATCAGTGTGCAGTGATTGCTGCCACTAAGCGGCACGAAAACAGATTATTGTATACGACATAACTTGTTTGGAAATTGAAATAATAGAAATGTACATTGATTAAAACACAATTTCGATTCGGTGTAAGCCAGTTCGTGTGCTTTCTGTTCTGCTACCTGAATGAAGTTAACTATGTGTTATATGCGCCGTTGGTAGCACTGATTATACCAGGGTAGCTTGAATTGATTCTTGGATGGTTGATTCACAGTAGGCCTATGCCGTGATAGTTTTGTTTTTATACATCAAAGCACGAAAGTAGTTATTATTTATATAATCCGTTACATTTTATTCATGGAATAGTCTTAATAAATTCAACTCTCGTGGGATTACCTTTGATGCATATGATAATGCATGCAAGACCGGTCATGACGACACTAGCGCTCCATGCGGAGATTGAGTAAAGCTACATTCTCATCATATGAAATGGCTTGGGAAAATACATAAACACATCGCAAAATATGTTATGTTAAAAGAGAAAAATACATAATATTTTTATTTAATGCAAATCTAATTTTAAATTTAAGAAATAATAAAACAGATAATGTACAGTGTGTCCCACGCAAGAGTTGGCCAATGACGCGGGTTCCTGCGGCGCGGCGGGCACAGCTCCAACTCCCGAGCGATCGGGTGAAATATCTACGCTAATAATGCCGCGGTCGGTGTAATGATTCAGGTTCTCACATTTACAGTTAAGATTACAATGAAAATAACCACGTACCTCATCACAAAAGATGTTGGAAATGTTCCCCTCTTGCATCCACACAATACCGACATCTTTTTAGGAAATTTTCTTTCACGCGCATAAGTTCAGCTTCCGAGACAGAGTTCATTTCTCTTGTGATAGGCCTATGTGATATTGTCTATTGTCTTTGCCAGATAAATCACATGTGGTTTTCTTTGTGAGAACCTGAATCATTACCATCAGCGGGCTTTATTAGCGTCGATATTTCACCCGTTTCCTTTGTAATGTACGGGAAGTTGGACCTATACACTTTATTTTTCAAGTTTCCCCATAAATAATATTCACATACTGTTAGAAGAACTTAAAGACAATATCACATAGACCTATTACAAGAGAAATTAATTCTATCTCGGAAGCTGAACTTATGCGCGTGAAAGAAAATTTCTTAAAAAGGTTCCAGTGTTTTGTGGATGCAAGAGGAGGACATTTCCAACATCTCTTATGGTGAGGTACGTGGTTATTTTCATTGTAATTCCAACTGTAAATGTGAGAACCTGAATCATAACGCCATTAGCAGCTTTATTAGCGTAGATATTTCACCCGCTCGCTCGGGAGTTAGAGCTGTAGTCGGCGCGACGCAGAAACCCGCATGATTGGCCAACTCTTGCGTGGGACACACTGTATTATATTCTAGTTAAGAAGAGGTAAACAATACCTAAATAGGCTACTGTTAAGGACTGTACCTAGGCCTAGTATTTTTCCTTTAACATCATTGCCCTTTAATATAATTTATAATTCAAATTATGATAATAAATAGCCTACATATTAATTACGTAAATTATATTATAGGTCTGTCACGTTGTTCATCCTGCACGTCATTGTTGACAGTGTATTTTGATTCTTTGCCTTATAGGGCAATATACGACTTCAATTTATCGTAGGTCTATGTAGCGTCAATTACTTCAGGATGGACTTCATTAAACAAAACAAAAAATTCTGGAGCATTTGGAATTGAAGACACCGTCGGTACAGCAGTTTTAATTAACGAGTTTTTATAGGAATTCATAAACTGTCAAGCATAGACGGTAATTTTCACTCAAATATTAAATACTGTTACACTGAATTTAAGTTTTAAAATATTATAAAAGCAAAAAACGTACGAGATAGTGGCAATGAATTCTATAAAATGTTAAATTCATGAAGGTTTCTCGGATTGTCAGCCAGGTTTGTAGGTCAATTAGGCCATCGAAGAAGAAAGCGAAGACAGCTTTAACGAATTCTATCGCAAGGGTATTTTCAAACTTATAATGATATAACTTACTTGGTTTCATTTAGAAATAAATATTAAAATTGCTCACGACTTTCTAATCTATTTATTGGCGGTTTCTCTTCTTTTATTATATCTTCTACTGCGATTAGTTGGGTGCATCTAATATCCTGTCCTTAACTTATCTGTTGTTGCCTACCTTTAGTAACTCCGACTTCCCGCAGGTGATAACTGTCGGGGACACTCTCAAGAATCTGAACGTGTTCTTAAATTTACAGCGGGTCAGGAACTCAGTAGCGTTACCACGGTAACCACCCCCAACAATAGCCCTTTGGGTCTGGGAGAATTCATGTTTTATTGAACAATAACTTTAGAAATGCCTTGGATATGGACCAATCACGGTGCTGCCAGGAACAAAAGATGAGATTTTATCTGATAGAAATTCAGAATGTTTCTGGAAACGTAAGGTATCAATATGCAGCGATTAAAGGTCTATTTACACACAACAGTGACGTCAGTGTTTTTTATGATAACAAATTAATTTAGCTTTGAAAAGCCAGTGGCAAGGCCGTGAAATGAGAAAAATATCAGTGGGGACTAATCTGACTGTCACTGTAGCACTCAATTTTCATTTTGGAAAAAAAAAAAAAAAAAAAAAAAAACACACACACACATCCACACGTGAAATAATTTTAATTCAGCCATTGGGCCACTTGGGATGCGTTAAACACGATTTCCTTTAGCTATTGCAAGGGTCAATAGTCCAGTTTACATTATGACCAGGGCCCGGATTCTGATGACATGTCATCTTTTTATTGACGATGCATAGACATTGCCAACTTGTGGATAAATCCTAATCGTGGCCTCTAGATTATAGAAATGCATTTGTCTCCAAGGTTTAGTTATAAGCCAGTCAGGTTGAAACAACTGACTACGCACTCCTTGCAATGCGGCCTCTTATTGTATAACAGACTTATTTAAAGTGAGAAGGTGCATTGCCCAGGCTTAGAGTGCGTCAGGTCCGAATTCATTTGGATTGACTTTAACCATGAATAGAATTACGACGAATACAATTTCGAATTTCGTTATTTTTTTTCTGAAAACGATTTTAACGATTTAGTTTAAATTTTCTGCATGAATTATGGTATACTATGCATAATATATTACAATATACAGTATACTAACAGCTAAAACTTTCACTTCAAATTTTTCCCAATTTCATTTCATACACAGATTTGCCTCACGAATAATGCGACTTTGAACGAGGTTGAGGCAACAGCAATAATTAGGCCTGTGCGTAAGGGTAGAAGAAGTTGCGTTAAGCGTTCCCTGAGTAGGTTTATTAACTTTGTCAAGTTCACTGACGGGTAATTATGAAACACTTGCAGATTGTTAGATTTTTGCGATCTAAAAAAATTAGGTAAATTGATGTAACAGAGTGCCAGAATGCTTTTATATAATCAGTTATAGCCTAATTGCAATTATAATATGCAGAAAATAAGTTATTTTTAATCGATTTCCGAGTTAAGCTCCAGATCGATTCATTAAGCAGAGTTTACGGAAGAACAAAGGTCTAGTTTGATAAGCATATGTGAAGAAATATGTAGGTAGTGTTATTTGTCAAAGCTAACTGCATTGCAACTTCTAAAGCCGTATATGAACACTGTGAAACATTATGTTGCCATGAGAACTGATTTGCATGTGATAAATTCTTTCTTAAGTTTTACCGCAAAATTTCTTTTCTGAAGCACTAAATTGGGCATTACTCCGGTACCGGTCAACCGAAATGGTCTTCCCATGGACGTTATAAATGCGTATACCAAGTTTCATGAAAATCCGATAAAGCGTATTTGAGTTATCGCACAGACGGACAGACATTTTCCTGCCCCCTACACAATCTCGTAAAGTACCATTCTTGCACTTAATAAAGCACATTAAAGATACTGGGTGCGGGATGTGCAGTGGCGGATTCGTGCAGCGCGCAATTATGCTTAACAGCTGATGCTTAAATGTCTGCAGAATCATGAAATTATAATCGGACATTGCCATTTAATATATTTAGCGTTGTTTTAGTGATAGGCGCGTCTTCGGTGTTCGCCCTTGACCTGGTTTCAATTCTTTTTAGCTCTTGGAAATTATTTATAAGTTAACAGCTATCGATTGGCGACCGACTTAGACCTCCACTTGCCTATGTCTATTTATTTTTCAAGACGGCTTTTTTGCACTGAAAGGGTCGTTTCTAAAGTCGGTTACAACACTATATATCTGTGTTTTGTTTCTAAAAGGGCCAATGTCAATTTCTTGCAAAAATGAGATCTATGCTTTGTTGAGCTCAGCTAGCCTTTATCTTTCGTATACTAAAAGTGCCAATATATATGTTGCTATTAATAGACATAACACAGAAACCTTAGAGGCCAATGTCGGAAGTTCTCAGCAGAAAAAGTTACTTCTACAACGGCTACAAAGTCAGTTATCTCAAACGCAAGTCTTATGACTAGGGATTTTAGGTAAAAACCTATTTTAATCCTCAAGTGATGGATGGACGAAAACTTGTATATGCATGTTTCATAAGTGACTATGCCTAAAACTGATACTTTTATACGACCTAAAACAGCCTATTTTTACGTTAGAGCCTGATATTGCCTTTTTGCTTGTTTTTTCCTCTAAAGTTCAAAATAAGTCGTTATAAATTCTAGCATTTATTTTCAGTTTGTACTAAATTTTTAGCTCGGAATGTGCAGTATACGACACATTTGTGACATGGTTAAATAGTAAGGAATGTTTCGTCTTCAATAGAAAAATTCCTTGGAATTTCCAAGAAAATGTAGAGTTTTTCTCCCGACTCCCACATCCAGTTAAAAAAAAAAAGGTTCTCTGAATCACTGAGGGATACAAGGGGTTGAATATGCTGTAGCTTCTGGGCGCAGGAATTAGGTTTTCACTGTTACGGTAGGAATACAGGCCCTAGTAATAGGCCTATATACTTCTGTGTACCATAGGCCTATATCTGTGTTTTATCAAGATTGTTGATTAATGGTGACTTCAATAAATAATATATTATGCATTACAACTGAGGTATTTCAGAAAATTGGCAACTTAACGATTTTATAAGAGACTATTTTACGATTTTTAGAACCTATTTTCCAATTTTTAGAGCCTATTTTAGGTGCCTAAAACAGCATTTTTAGCGACCTAAAAGTCCGAAGTCTACTGATGACATTGGCCCTTTTAGAACCAAGCCACAGACTATAGGCCTACATCCAACTAAAGACTGAAGTAGATGTAAACAAATGACGATGTCGAATTTACGCGGAAACAGTTGAAAGATGTGTTGATATCAGATTAAAATAGATAATAACAAAAGATAAAAATGTTAATACATAAGAAGTTGTGCAAAGAGGTCTGTCTTTTTCCTTCCTATGCTTAATGTAGATTTTAGTATGGTAGCAACAAATCGAATATTTTTACTGCAATGGTTACTAAATTAATAATTCATGTTTGACATTGCAAATGGAGTTGGCATTCTCGTGATGTCCATTACAAATACTGAGTTTTGGTCTATGTTCGGAAGAACCAGTTTTTAACGTCGATTCCTTTCATTTCTGGGCGGCAATTTTTTGTTGTCTTCGATTTGAGTAACAACCCATTTGGGACAAATCCGCACTCCAATCCAGCATGCAAACTGTCCATCAGAATCTTCACACATCTAAATGGTTAACATTGATCCAATAGATAGCTGGACGCAGGGAATTAACAAGTCTGTAATTTCTCTCCAGCAAATTGAATCGTTTTACAATAATGTCGCTCCTTTCATCATCATTTTCCTTCTTTATAATATTTCACGCCTTACTTAGTGCCTCCTCCATATAAGTTAATCTAGGCTTGCAAATATCGTGAGTCATCTAATTGATAAATTGTATGACGAATAGCAGACTATTGTTCTTTTCTTTGGTGTCCTATTGGGTCTCTTTCTTACAGGAGTTCCCAAACCTCACTGTTTTGCCAACATCAGCAAGTCTTATTATAACTAAGAGCTTAAATAATATACAGAGCTTGCATATTTTCAATTATCTACAAAAAAGAACTTTAAAGGAAATAAATTATAAACTTGAAATAAGACACCACTTTAAATCCTAAGGAACGAACTAACAAGTTTTAAACCCTTGAAATTGGCAAAGCCCTTTACAGAAGCAGGTAACCGTTGGATAGAGACAAGACAACTCAGACGGGGCATAGTTTGGGGAAATATAATTATGACTTTTATCCTTACTTGTTTCTTCATAAGACCGCCGGTGTGGTCTTGTGGTTAGCGTCGCTGACTACCCGGGTTCGATCCCCGGCACCTCCTAGGATTTTTCTGAGGTAGGGATGTCTGGAACGGGGTGCACTCAGCCTCGTGATTCTAATGAAGGAGCTACTTGATAGATTAGTAGCGGCTGCGGTCATGGAAACAACTATTAACGGTCGTGGGTGTCGGTATGCTGGCCACATGCTCCCAATCCTACCATCTGCCTATAGTAGCCTAGATGACGCAGCGGTCGGGTGGTAGGCCAAGTCCCTTCAGGGATGTAGCGCCACGGAGTTTAGTTTAGTTGTTTGCTTCTTCATAAAAATAGATCACACTCGAATATTGAGATTTATAATTTATTTTCACCTTGAGGCTTAACCTATTCTGCAAACTGCTTCATAGTTACCTACCCTTGTAGGACTGTGAGAATCCTACAGTCACCTCAACATCGCGACTGTTGACATATTGAGCATGGACTCAGCATTAGGCAACATAGATGATATTAGTATAGGCTATTTGGTATTGCTGGTGCTGTTACCCCGGAAGTCTGCCAACTTTCTCTCTCGGGCGGGGTAACCTGTTCACAATAGCAGTCATCTGCGCCTTTCTTATAGCTTAATCAAGTGTCCAGAGGGTGCATTTCTTTGGGGTTTTCCAGCATCCCGATTGTTTTTATTGGTTTCCCGTTATTATGTACATACAAGAAACCCAACTACGTATTCACTTCCAGCTTTATGTGACTCGCATCGAACCCCAAACCCCCGGGAAAAGTTTTTCTTCTCGTCTGAAAGCTATAAATCTGACAAATTCCAAGTTTCTAGCTCATATAGACGTGGGTAAACATGAAAACCTTTTAATGAACTTTTTGGGATTTTTCCATCAGCTGCAGGCTAAAAGCTGTAAATAAACATTGCCAGTAGATGTTATTGACGTCACTGCTGTCCACACTTTAATGGCAGATAGAACCACCAAATTTAAAATGTTTATGACAGTTGAGCGTGCCAATATTCCTGCCAAATTTTATGATTCCAGCTGTTTTATAAATGTGTGAAAAATTAAGGTAACATGCAAAAGGCATAAGCAATAGAGGTTATAATTATCGTCTAAAAGGCTTCATAGTTGCCTCCGACATTTTGAATGTTTTTCGAATGTAAGAAATAAACAAATGATCTTTTAGGAATTTTAGGCGAAAAGTTATAACTGTGCGTAATCTCGAGCTCATCCGGAAGTGGTAAATATTAATGTCAGTGACCTCCTGCCCTCCATTTGTTAAATGTATTTCTATTGTATAATATATATATATATATAGTATAATATATATATATATATATATATATATATATAGTATAATATATATAATATATATATATAGTATAATATATATAATATATACATATTATATATATAATATATTTCAGTGTAACTCTGTAGCCTACAACAATCCAAACTGCAAAAGAAACACCCTGTATGTGAAATAAAATTAATGATAATGATGTTAAATTTTAATAGTAGACTAAACTGAGTTGATTTCATGTGTTTTAATATGCGGTTGTTTGATTTTAAAACGTCAAGAGAAGCCGGACGGAATACATGCCTGCCACTGCCATCTATCGTAAAATCCGAGAACTACTACTAACAGCTGATGCCGAGTGTAGTTTACTTTATCAGTTACGAGATACAGTAATACAACAACCAAAAAGTTTGCCATTTAGTTATGGTCGAAGAAAATCAGTTTTATGCAACCTGCCTATAATGGTAATTAAGAAAATTATGAAACTGGCTACGCTCGTGTTTTGAAACACCCTGTATAGAGGAGGCCGTGTGCCACCCACGCCATCTCGTGACAAAGTCCTGTTACAAAAGTAATTAGTGTAACATGCCTGAGGAATGCAATTACTCTTGTGACGCACGGAACCAGATTTGTGACAGTTATGCTAACATAGCCCATAGGCCTATGTATTAATTCATTGAAAGGCAATATTTACATCGCTAAGGAAAGGAAGCATTTAGGCCTATTTCCCTTCTGTTTTCATGTCAACTAAAATGAGGTCAACTCATAAAATGCCCGTAGCAGAATCCAGGCCACAGGCAAAAAGCTTTGCATGTGGTTCAATATTGAGCATAAACAAGAAGACAATCCTCACACACAGTATTCACAAGTGAAATATGAAATGTACATGTTATAGCAAACTTATTGGAGGGCAGAACATTTATTAAGTGCCCGAATGGTACTTTATGAGATTGTGTGGGGGACGGAAAATGTCTGTCCGTGGGTCTGTACGCCCCATAACTCAAATACGCTTTATCGGATTTTCATGAAACTTGATACACGCATTTATAACGTCCATGGGAAGACCCCTATTGTTATTGAACCAAATCGGTTCACCGGTACTGGAGTAATGCCCAATTTAGTGCCTATTTTAATGGAAATATATCAGAAAGGTGCGATAACTCAAACACGCTTTATCGGAGTAGCATGAGATTTGGTATACGCATTTATATGTACCTGGAAATAGAACTTACTGGCACTTTGTTACATCAGGTTACCTGATTTTACTCACTAATGAAATCTACATTGTAAATCTGTTTTTAATGATGCGGGTAAATTATTTCAATATCCGATGTGGGCCTACTTGTCTATTGAGAAACATTTATCAGCTTCTGATTTAATAATAAGTGAGTGAAGATAATAAATAACAGCAAAACAGTATTTTACCTAAACTTTGAAAGTTTGAATGAAAACCATTACTGTCCCGTTCTGGCCTTACTGTTGACACCGCTATCCTTAATTATTCATGTGTGTCGACTTGGATAAGTTTTATATTGACTATTCCAGTCATACGCCGCGTGTTTGATATTGACCAATAACGTTTAGGAATTCCTCGGATATAGACCAATCACGATCCTTTATCTTCTAAAATGCTTGCTATTAGTATGAGATAGGCATTTTACCTCATAAGATGGTCACCTCGTTACTGGACACGAAAGCATCAGTGTGCAATTATTAATACGTCACATGTTGCCATTAAGCAGCACGAAAACAATTATTTTATACAACATAAGATGTTTGGAAATTGAAATAATAGAAATGTTCCTACTGTGTATTGATTAAAAACACAATTTTAATTCGATCCAAGCCAGTTCGTGTGCTTTTATTCTGTTCTGCTGTTAGTTTAACTGTATGAAGTTAACTATGTCTTATGTGCACAATTGGTAGCACTGGTCACAACATGGTAACTGGAATCGATTCATGGATGGTTGATTCATAGTATGCCGTGATCTCGCAGCTGTTAGTTTTGTTTTTATACAACAAATCTCGAAAGTAATTATTATTTGTATTATCCGTTACATTTTATTCATGCAAATCGAACTCGAGTTGACGAGTTTCATCAAATAAAACCGTAAACTCTCGTGGGATCACCTGGAAGCAGTCGTGTAGTGATGTTTCTTTCTGTAGTAATTAAACAGATATAGTTACTAATACCTGTGACAATACATTAAACAAGTTGTATCTAATTCGACGAGATTGCAAAGTCAGGTGTGACCTCTGCTGTTTCGATTGCTCTCGAGCGAAAAGCCTTTCCTTTGGTGCTTGAAAGGTTTCCTAGTCTACACATCTACTCTCCTCTCAATTTAAAATTCTACACGACTTTTTTATTCCCTTAGCGTCGATAGGGGCGCTGACATCGCACACTCGGAGGTCAAGAGTTCAAATCCCATGACTAACCAATGTGAGCGTGGGTATTCCTGAGTCTCAAAGCTGAATGCCTGATTGGACTTAACATACCGTATCCATTATGTCTGCAATATATTAGTGCAGAGTAAGACGCTTGAAATTGGATTTGTATTTGCTATGTGGCCAGGGTGCAATGTCGTGCTCAATATTTTAAAGAGCCTTATCTCAATCTTTGTGCTATTTTCCTTGTGCGTGTTGACGTTCTGCATACAGTGCTTTAAAATTCTTACAACGTCAGACGCATTCTATAATCAATATCAACTTGGTTTTGTCGTGCTGACTTTCTGCGCCCAGAAGGCTCTGGTGCAAAAATAATAGTCTACATCTCTTACCGTAATTATCAAAACCAATAATAATAATAATAATCACTGCCCCAAGCGTTCTTTTACTTAGAAAAGTACATAATTTTGTAAAGTATATTCCAACTTGCTGAGGCTAGAAGTAACCTTAGATAATAATAATTGGTACAGTCAATCCGGTGTATCCCAGGGGCAAAACTGGATTAACTTCAGAGTCTCAAGTGAAATACTAGACCTGGGATTTTAAGGCAAATGCCTATTTTGTTCCTTATGAAATAACATGATAATATTTAAATACGTTGACATTTCATGATATAGGCTATCACTTATAGTTATAGAGTTTTACAGTGCCCTAAAATGCCTATTTGGACCTCTGGCGCCTATTTTTACTATTTTAGTGCCTAAAATGCCTATTTTGTACATTTAAAATAACATTCAACTTCACAATCTTATAATGGACATCCCTGAATGAAGAGCAGAACAGCAGAGGGTGGGTTTTTCACAGAAACTGGATTTTTCCAAACAATTGTCGCCAAGGGGGAGGATTAGCTCAAAACAACAAGTAGCAGGTATATAAGTAAGAAGGGACATACTGTGTCAATTTTTTATATAAGCCAATTTAACTGTTTTTGATAAATGTATTTTTAATTCTGTATTAATTTTGCAATTATTTCTGTTGTGAATAGGTATACCAGGTTTTTACAGTAAAAAAATAACATTACAGTTTTAGAGCATATTGTAGTACTTTAAAGTCTATTTTCTGTCTATTTCCCCTTTTTAAAGCTTATTTTAAGTGCCTATTTTCTCTTTTAAAAGCCTATTTACTTGTTTTAAAAGCCTATTTTAGTTGCCTAAAACTAATTTTCTAGAGCCTAAAATCCCAGGTCTAGTTATTACACGCATGGGGGAGGAAAGACATCTCAAAAGCATTGACTGGGAGATCCGAAGACAAGAGACCACGTGGAAGACCTGGACGTTAGGTGTGAGGACAATATTAGGATAGGTTTAAGAGAAGTAGGGGCCCGGTTCGATTCCTGGGCAAGACAAGTTTCCTAGTGGAGACGGATGTCGGATATGAGTGAGCTTGTGTCCTTGGCGGCGTGGGCCGCGTAGTTGTAACTACAAGAAGAAGAATCAGAGTAAAAGTTTTATGAATATCGTTACAGCTATTCAAAATATTGAAAACTAACCTTAAAATCTGATAAATAGAAAGGTGCATTACAGACGTCATAAGGCATATTCACCAGATGTTGCCTGGATTTAGATTTTTGTCACGGTCTGTATAGAAAAGAAGTAACTTAACATAGCTTTACACTGAATTGGTACTGAAACATATTTACAGTTGCATCCGAAGTATTTCTTGAAACTTGCTTTACTTTGTAGTTAAATGCGCACTCGAGCAGTGCAGCCACTTACCCTTAGTAGGTTAGTGCAAGTGTTGCACAACCGATTACCGCAGCGTTACATCAAGTGTTCAGGGTCGAGCTACTTTCACGTGGCAACCAGAACAAAGAACAGCCGAGGCCACCTCTCCCTCCCTCCCTCTGTGACAATGCCTCTCACGTCTGCGGTCCTCAACCCGGGAATGGAACCCGGATTACTGGGGTGGAAGGCAGGATTTGTATGACTAAGCACGTTTTTCTGCTGAGACAGATAAGTTACCAAAACATGTAGACATATATTAGGTGAAAAAACCCAATTCAATAAAAGCCCTTTGAACTTATAACATACTATTGGTTCTTGTTATTTTCAAAATGTAGTAGTCCTAGGGAAAGGACTCTTGAAAACGGTAGACCCGCAGTTCATACTTCAGTTCTCATGGTTTCATCTTGAAGTCACAAATAAATCTAGTTTAATTAACGTGAAAAGAAGAAAAATGCTTTGTCAGGAGATAATACAGAGCTAGAGTCAAGTTAGAACAAGTGGAGAAATTCAAATATCTGGGAGCAATAATTACAGATACAAATAATATTAAGGTAGAAGTTAAGTGTCGACTCAAATCAGAAAATGCCTGTTTTTATGCAGTTCAGAAACTTTTATCTTCTCATCTTCTGTCCAGAAATCTAAAAATAAAAATTTATAAGGCAATTATCCTGCCGGTTATGGATGTGGGACATGGGCCCTTACATAATCCGAGGGTATTCGAAAACAGGGGGCTTAGGAAAATATTAGGGCCTAAGAGAGATGAAAATGGGGACTGGAGAAAACTGAATAACGACGAGCTTCATAACCTGTACTCTTCACCAGTAATTAAATCACGGAGGATGAAATGGGCTGGAAAGTCATATCCCAAACATATTGACTGGGAGACCAGAAGGGGAAAGTACCAGTAGGAAGACCTAGACGTTGGAGGACAATATTAGAATAGATTTAAGGGAAGTAGGATTAGCGAAGAATAAGCACATAATAGCACATAATAATCATTTAGTTTGCTTAGGAATTGTCTATTGCCATTGAGTAAGTAAGTGTCAAGCGATACTGTTTAGTCATTGCTTCACTGTATAAATTTAAATGTTTTCTGTGTACGAAAATTTTGTTAGCTGATAGTAGATAGCCTTTTTCATTTGAAATTTAAAGAAGTTAGCGAAAACTCTGTATTTTCAATCAGATTTACACGTCTTAAAATTCAATAAATTTTACTTTGCGTTCTGGTCTTCACTTTGTTAGTTCACATAAACAAGAAAATTATTTTGAAAGTATTTTATAAGGCTTATTTTTATATATTTTGTAAGAACATAGTCTACTGCTATAATGTTTAGGTGATAAATGCATAGTGTATTTTATTATGCTACTTGCTGAAAAGGCCCGGCGTTGCCCGTTGTAATTTGAAATTAACTTATGGATTACATTCGATTTTGAAACTCTAGGTCCTTATATAATACTAGCTTAAAAGACCCGGCGTCGCCCGGGTTTTGTATTTTGTAATTGGAAATTAACTTATGAAGGATTTTCAATTTCAAATTCTAGGTCCTTATATAGGCATTTATAATTTGAAATAGGAAGAACGACTTATTACACTCAAACTATTCCCTCAGAAAACGCTTGATATAGTTTTTTATGGCTCATAGAGGATCTAGAATTTTGCATCCCATCGCTTGTACAGTGCACAGCAAGCCTGGTAGAGGTTTAAATAAGAAGAAACAGAAATTCCTGGAACATAAAATTGTAATATCGAGGCGGGAAATTTCCCACTCTTAGGTTACCATAAAGCCGTTTTCGGGATAAAATTAAACAGAAAGCATTATCACTTTCATACTTTTCTCTCAAAAAACCTGCGATATAATATAATAATATACACATTACCATACCTCGTTTTGTTTTCTCTATGTCCAGGGTAGAGAAAATTATGTGATTACATTATTTTAGTGGATTTCATTCTGTAATATTTATTTATAACATGAATTATTTTGATAACTTTTCTTATTTGTCAAAAGTGCATTTCATTTGTTTTTTCCAAGCCCATCTGATACCATTTGGCAACAATATATTCTGTGATTTGGAATTCATAATTCTATGTAAAAAGGGATTAATATTTCCAAAAACATTTAATTTTTGTCATTTAGAATCAGAATTTTTCAAAATCCTTTCTTAGTGAGCACTTACATTATGAAACGAAGGTACTGTCAAAATTCCAAGTCTCTACCTGTTATGGTTTAGGCTGTACGTTGATTCCTGTCATTCAGTCAATCAGTCAGTCAGTCATTCATTCAGTCAGTCAGGACAAAACCTTTTATATATATAGAGATGTATGTAGAACTTGAAATGAAGAAAAAGATTTATCACACTCAAACTATTCCATCAGAAAACGCTAGATATAGCTTTTTATGGCTCATAGAGGATGTGGAATGCTGCATTCCGTTGCTTCTACTCATCATGCCTGGGAGGGGTTGAAATAAGAAGAAACATAAATTACATAAGATTGTATTGACTTGACGGTAATGTTATTTCTCATTCTCATGTTACCATACAACCGTTTCCGTGCTGTTCAGTAGGCCTAATTATTTTCGTCAATGTATACGTCGATGGAATCATAATTCGTTAAAGTCCAGCATTATATAGTTTCAAAGCCCTATATGAACTGTGTAAACAATACACTGTTGTCTTGACAACTGAATTAGATTTCATTTTTCAGTATAATATTCTTTTTTTTTTTTTAAATATAAGAAAATTTTATTATACAAATGCATATTTCAATTGTGCTCATAAATATAGTGATTTGTTAACATTAGTGGAACATGAGGAGAGGTCGCAATCCAATGATTGTCCTCAAGTAAAGTAGGTATAGGCTGGAATTAACATAAACAATCGCTGTGACGTTTCCTCTTAAGTCGACGTAAGTGGCGGTCAGGTGGTAGATGGTGAGGGATCTCATTAATTAGTTCATTTGGATGATTAGTAAATGTTTTGTAAAGTCTTTTGTAGCAGGACTGGACTGTAGCTTCCACTGTGGATAAATGCAGATCGGCATGAAGGTTAGCATTGCGGACATACCAAGGTGCATCCGCGACGAGTCGTAAAACCCGGTTCTGTAGAGTCTGAATTCTGTTGATTTGTGTTTTGGAGGCAGATCCCCATAGAGCACACCCAAAGGACCATACAGGACGGATTAAAGATATATAAATAAGTCTTTTGTATTGAAGTTGCAATGAAGAAGATCCTTTGATGAGATGTTTAACCCGATGAATTCTGTATCTGAGTTTCTGCATTAGTTGAGTAATGTGGGAATTCCATGTAAGTTTTTTGTCTAAAATTAAACCAAGGTATCTTACTTTATCAGCCTGGGGTATTTCTTCATTTTGTAAGTAAATTGGGTGATGACGTACATTCCGTTTATAAGTGAAGAGAACAGTTTTGGATTTTCTTGGGTTCATTTTAGTTTTCCATTTAACACACTAATCATCAATCCGATTTACAAATTCCTGAATTTGATTAGCAGTTGTCTCACAGGACCCTTTACTTAAGACAGCAACATCATCTGCGAACTGGGCTATTGTCTGCTGGGAAGTCATATACATAAATAAGATATAACAGCGGGCCAAGAACGCTCCCTTGTGGCACACCCGCAGTTATGGTTTTGACGGAAGATTGAGAATTTTCGAGTTTCACAGAAAATGTTCTACAAGATAGATACGATTGCAGTATTTGCAGACAGTCGAGATTTAACCTTGTACAGCAGACCATCATGCCATACTTTATCAAACGCCTTCTCTGTGTCTAAGAATAATCCAAGACACACAGACTTCTCTTCATAAGTGTCTAATAATGTGTCCACTACCCGGTGTAATTGCTGACTACAAGAATGTGCAGACCTGAATCCAAACTGCGTATTCGGAATAACTGAATCCAGAGAGTTCAGAAGATGAGGTAAAAGAAGGCGTTCAAATAGTTTGGAAAATAGAGGAAGTAGACTGATAGGCCGATAACTGTGAGGATCACTCTTCTCTTTGTCAGGCTTAGGAATCATAACAACAATGGCGTATTTCCATTTTTTAGGAAAATAAGTTAGTCTAAGAATTGCATCAAATATCTGTGTTAAATGCACGAGAGTTTTTCTGGGGAAAGCTTTAAGAAGTGGTAGAGTAATCAAGTCGTTTCCAGGAGTCTTCTTAGGGGAGGTTCTTTTAATTGCATTCAGAACTTGACCAGGAGTGATGTGGATCGATAATGGTGACAACTGCAGGGGGATATCTACTTCATTTTTAATCATGCTGTCGAAAACTGTATCTAAAGTGGAATTTGTTTTAAATTGACTTTCCAGTATTTGTGAAAACAAGTCAGCTTTATCTTGCGATGTACTGTGCCACTCATTACCCACTTTTAGTGGTGGAATTCGCTCATACGTTTTGGTGATAAATTTAGTTTTCTTCCATAGCGAACCATCTTGAACGTTAAGGCTACGTAGTTGATTCATTGTAGCATTATCCCTTTCTTCCTTAATTGCTTGATGCCCGATTAAAGTTTGTCTTGTAAGGAGGGTATCTAGTGCGTTCCCATAATCGTCGACAGCTTATCTTTTCTTGTAGGAGTTGTCTAATTCTTGGTGACGCAATGTATTTCATGTTTCTTGGGCGATATACTTTAGCACTAGCCAGATTTGCTGCATGATGGATATATCTGTTTAGCATACTGACGGCTTTGTCAATATCTTGAGGTGATTTTAAGGGAACTTTTAAATCAGTAATTTCATCAAGAGTATTTTTATAGTAATCCCAATCAAAAGGATATTTAATTAACGAATTGCATTTGTTTTGGTAGACAGTATCAGAAGATATAGTGATAGATACTGGATAATGGTCTGAACTGAGTTCATGAGTATATACGTATGGGACTGAGCAAATATCATTGATATGTTTACCAATAAAAAAGTCCAGTACATCAGGTGTCTGACTTGCAGGCGGGTAGAATGTAGGTTCTACGGGGTAGGAGAATTCCAGAAATAGTTGAGTGGCTGCATAAATAAGTACTTGGCCTCTTGGATTAATTATATTTGAACCCCATCGAGGGTGTTTTGCATTAAAATCTCCTCCAAGAAGAAAATGATGACCCATAATGTGAGCAATGTCCCAAAAATTTACTACAGACATCTTATTAGCAGGTGCTGAATAAAATGAGCCTATTTGATAGTTTACACCTTTTAAAGTAACCAACACTCTAGAAATCTGAAATTCCTCTTCAATTATTGGTGGAAGTTCATTATGATTTATATGGTTTTTAACGAGAACAGCTGAGCCACCTTTCCTCTCATCACTAGGATGATCTGCTCTATATATAACATATCCAGGCATTGCAAAATGTATGTTAGAGGCCAATTTTGTTTCAGTAAGAAGTAAAATGTTGACACTGTGTGAATCAAGAAACAATTTCAATTCATGATACTTGTTATTAATACTCCTGCAATTCCATGTGCAAACTTGAAAAGACTTATTGTGATTCATTTTTTGTTTATGAGAATTGGAAGCACTTGCTGCAGGGAATTGATGAGTGGAAAGAGAAGAGACATGAGAGAATCAATTCTGTCCAGCAGTTTTGTAATCAAATTATTAGTTGGATCATTCGCCGATGAAACGTTTTTGCTAGTAATGCCCGCATAAGAAATGTTTTCCTTAGGCTGACTGTAGTTATCAAAAGAATGTTCCACTGTGTTAGGTTCAGCAATATTTTTTTGCTTATTTGTGTGATCATCCTTGCTTTTGAATGTTGTGTTTGTATTAGTAGACTGCCCATTCATCTGAAGTTCTTTATGTACAGGACAACCTTTGTAGTTTGCCGTATGCTGTCCCTTACAGTTAACACAGATTGGAGGACTTTTGGGGTTTTTTGTGCATTTATCAGTGGGATGTGACCCTTCACATTTCACACGACGTGGGTTTCGATGACAATAGTTCTTACTGTGACCATATGCTTGGCATCTTGTACACTGAATAACTGTTCGTTTAGGCCTAGGAGGTTCCACTTTAATGACAGCATTATAGAGCCTGTTTAGTTCATAAATCTGGTCATTAATTTCATTTGGCTTGAGATCTAGGAAGAACAGAGGCAGTGCAATTTTAGAAACGGGATGAAAAACTGGCAACATCTGAACTGGTTGATATCCCAGATCAGATAGTTCTTGCATCATTAAGTTTGTGTCGCATGAGGGATGAAGTCCCCTGATCACAACCCTGAAATTCCTTTCACTTTTAATCTGATAAGTGTAAAATTCAGCATTTTGTGATTGTAAATATAAAGTGGCATTCCTGTAGCCTTCGATTGTTTCACAGTTCAGTTTAACTTTATTGTTAGCGATAGTCATATGTTTAAATGTGCCTATATGTTCAATTTCTTTAAGATCCATTAAAAATTTATTCATGTTGACAACATTACATATATAAATAGGTGGAGTTTTATCAACCTTGCTAGACTGGTTGGTGCTAGTATTATTCTGATTTGCAACATTTACCTCTGTAATGTCTTCGTGCACCTCCTCTAAAACTGCGAATTTATTGGGACTAGCAAAAGTCATACCAAGATCCAACTTCTGTCTTTTTGCATTGGCCATGGCCTTGTCTTCATTCTGGCTATCATTCATTTTGCTAACGCTGCGATTGTGAACTGAGTCTTTGACAAATAATACAACACAAGATTCAACAAACCACCAACACCAAGAACAAATAACAATCCAGCAATTATACACTCAATTACCTTCAAAATAACACATTATTTAAGAGCTGCAAAATTCACAGACCAGCATGGCCTACTCTCACAACAATGACTTTAGTATAATATTCTGACAAATTATATAAATTTTCAAGGGAAGGAGTATTTTGTTTGAATTTTAATGTTGACCGCGTTACTTCCCGAGTTTAACAGGGTATGTGTGCAAAATTTCGTGTAAATTGGTGAAGAAATGTAGATTTGTACAGTATAGGGAACAAACAAACATACATACATACACACTTTTATATATTTTATATATTAGAAGATAGATATAGGCGATTTTAGGAAGAAAAAAAAAATCCTTACCGTACTCATTAAACGTGATGTAAATATGAAACTAGTATTGGATATCTTGTGGTTTCCATTTAATCGCCTCACTAAACCTGTTTCTTGCTAAGCTGACATCGGACTCTGAAACACAACTGAAATGGCCTGTTTATGTTTTGTTTTGTACACAAAACAATTGCCAAACAACTCTAGTCTCGTCAAATGTTGCAGTTGTGTTGGGAAAGGCTTTAAGTACATAGACCTTATTAGAATGAAAATATATTAAAATGAAGAAATCATGACCAAGAGGGTTTTTGACCTACTGCTTTGCATGGAATGAACCAGGGCTATTGTACAGGTAGGGGAAAAAAAATAAGCGGACCGACTAAAAGATCTAAGTTGCCAATATGAGCCACTGCGCAAGACTAGCGGTATTCACAGGATAGCAGGGAATGTATTGAAATTTGTTCTACTGTCGATTATTGACTTAGCCCATTTCGAAACCAATTACAGTGTACAAATTCGTGGGATATTCTCTCTGATTGAATTTTCAACACATTTTTACGTTCCCATGTCATTGAGCTATTACTTTCAAGATGTGCTTGGCACTTGATGTAGTATTGGAGGTTATTGCCTAGCTTTGATTATTGCCAATTTTTTTTCTCTGCTTCTGGTTTCTAGACATCCCGCATTTCCTATACCAAGGTGTTCAGAAACAATAGTATTTATTAAGTGCCAGTATGGTACTTTATGAGATTGTGTGGGGGACGAAAAATGTCTGTCCGTCTGTCCGTCCGTCCGTGTGTCTGTACGCGCTCTAACTCAAATATGCTTTATCGAATTTTAATGAAACTTGGTATACGCGTTTATAATGTCCATGGGAAGAACCCTATTGAAATTGGACCAAATCGGTTCACCGGTACCGGAGTAAAACCCAATTTAGTGTATATTTTAAAGGCGCCATAACTCACATACGCTTTATCGGATTTTCATGAAACTTGGAATACCTATTTATAATGTCCATGGGAAGATGTCTATTGATATTGGACCAGATCGGTTGGGCGGTACCGGAATAATGCCCAATTTAGTGCCTTTTTATGGTAATATATCACAAAGGCGTGGATAACTCAAATACGCTTTATCGGATTTTCTTGAAACTTGGTATACGAATTTATGACGTTTTTGGGTACAAGCCTATCGAATTAGGGCCAAATCGGTTGATCGGTACCGAAGTAACGCGTATATCAATATTAATTTTGTAATCAATATTCTTTCAAGGCCCACAATGTAAGCTTATTAAAAAAACTTAACAAATTGCCAATCGTTTATTCATATTGTTAGCAGCCTTCATTGATTTGTTTCTTCATAACGATGTCAGTGTGGCTAAATAATAACTTAAATAAACGATTTATAACAACTAGCCGTTGAATATTGATATTATAATGTGTATTCTATGGTTATGTAGACTACCGATATTTACATTAGGCTATATTTTACTGTGAGTATTTTTCTTATCGTTCCTGTGCAGCAATATACCTAATGTAATTCCTGACAGATAGATTTCATATGCTTATTATTCATTCATAACCTTTAAGGCTGCTTTAAATTGAAACAGAGATATCAGCGAATCGTAGGTCTATTGCATCATTATTATTATTGCCGGCACATTTTGTTTTTGGAGTTATCTCGGACATCTATTACAAAAATAACTTTTATGCAAGGGCCTATCATAATTGCGTTTATCACTGATTAAAAAAAACTTACTGGCACTTGGTTATATCAGTTTACCTGATTTTATTATTAATGAATTTCATCGTCAGACAGGGTTAAAATAGTTTTAAAATAGAGAGATTGTTCACCTTAGAACCCTTGTCGTTGCACTTATCTGGGGCCTTTTATAAAATATAAAATAACATAAAAGGTACAAGCACACGTTAAAAACACTGTTGTCATATTATTAAAACTTCTTCTTGGTCCCAGATGCGTCTAGACGCAATAATATGACAACAGTGTTTTTAACGTGTGCTTGTACGTTCTATGTTATTTTATATTTTATAAAAGGCCCCAGATAAGTGCAACGAAAAGGGTTCTAAGGTGGACAATCTCTCTATTTTAAAACTAGTAGCATTTATATTTTATTATAGTTCTGCACTGTGATTGGTCTTGCCATAGATACCTATTCATTGGGGAGTAAAGCGGTTCTATTATGAGTAGATGGTTCTTCTTCTTTCTCATTTACTGCCGTTACGTAACTCGCTGTAGCCTGGTTATCTCATTATGAGCCTAGACCAGAGCCTGGGGCAAGAAGCCATTTTCTTCCATTCACGAAATTGGCGTGTTTTGCCTCGTTCAGCTGAGAGGAGACAGAACTGGTTTGTGTGAATCCCCAGGTTCAGTGATATCAGCAATTTCACAATTAAGGAGACATAAGGGTATTCCTAAATCATTCATGAATTCTTACAAGATATTGTGAAATTAAAGCCTTTTGATAAAACTTTCTAAACTGATAACCAGGTAACATTGCGGATGTTGCTAGACCCCAGTGTCTGAGGCACTACACCTGCATCGTGACGTGTTATTCCTGCCCACTAGGGGTAACAAAACAGCAGTGGAGCCGCTTCAATTACTTTATCCGGTGAAAAAGACCGGAGAAATAATTTGATCACTCATATTCATAAATTTTAACTCCTGTGTTATAATCTAATGAATCATGTGCAAGAAAAATGTCTGCATTTCACCAGCGATGATCATTTAGCATATTGACATCGAGATTCGTTTAAACGAAATATTTCATGTAAATAACTTTTTTTATAAATAATTTCTGATATGAGTCTTTTTACGGTTTCAGACTGTGATAAAATAACTTTGGCCTTATGTGTACATCTAGGGGAAAAAAGCGGACCGACTAAAATATCTGAGATGCCAATATGAGCCACTGCGCATGCCTAGCGGCATTCACAGGATAGCAGGGAATGTATTGAAATTTGTTCTACAGCCGATAAATTGCTTGAATTGAGAAACAATTTCACGTAATTTGCATTGCTTGTGAAAACAAACGTTTCCGTTACATCTCTTACATTTATTTACGTATCACAAGGCTCTGAAATCGGCTTCCCCCCTCCTGCACATTGAAATGACGCTATGATTGTAAACTTCATCTCAGTTGTGTTGTCCACCCTAAAGTAAACTCATATTTACTTAAGGGTAAGACAGACATACTTGTTTAGTATAGAGCATCGTTTCTCAACCTATGGTCCGCGGACCACTGGTGGTCTGGTGCGGATAGTCCGCAGACATAATTAAACAATATAAAGCAAGTGGAAAGTAAAAAAGTGATTTTTTTTTACATATTTCGTTATAATGACCTATAATTAATACCCCAAATACTAAGAATATAGGACTTCTTTTAAAAATGGGATGTAAAATTAAGGGTCCGTAATATTCTTTCGGCATTTTAGAGGTCCTCTGGTTCAAAAAGGATGAGAAACGCTGGTATAGAGCAATACCTTTTAATTCCACTGTCTAAAACATTTACTTATTCTCTTGTAACTTAGGTTACTAGGCATGGTCGTAGTGCTGAACTTACTACCACTAATCTAGCTAAAATTCAAGAATTTCAATGCTTTGACTAGCCCTATCTCTCGATACGTTTGAATAGTTGTGTGGGACATATTTATGCACCCTTAACTAACTCTGTATTCTCTTTCTTTCTTTATCGTAGTTTAACCTCTCCTTTTTAGGATTTAAGCGACCCAAGCCTCCCGGGCCTTACAGGGCCACGACCTGTCGGGAGAAGGATTATCTTTGAATCACATACATACTTTTTTGATCAGACAAGAACATGGAGGGCCTCCCCCGGAGGAGTGATCAGCCACATGCCGGGGCCACCTCCGTGACAACACGAACATATACGACGACACTCATACACTCACTCCAAACAAGGCGAGGATGGGATGAAGATGATAATTACGGCCAGATGATATCTGGGGACCACAAGAGCCTAAAGTTACCTGACATTTGTCTCACAGGCGAGGAAAACCCCCAGAAAAAACCCTACCTAGGTAACTTGTCCCGACCAGGAAACGAACCGGGCCCGCTGCGTGAGAGGATTGAACGCATCCCTTGAGCCACAGCGGTGGACACTCTTTGAGCAATAATGTCAGCAATATTATGGTTAAAGTTATTGTTGGTAATTGTTTATAAACACGAATCCACATTGGAGAGTTCCTTGTGCATTATATCAGCTCGTTGTCCGTCCTTTGTAGGGTAAGATAGTACAGTATGCAACCAACCTATGGTGGGATTTATTGAGCTACGAATATGATTTATGAAACGACCAAAGCCCTATCGTATTGTTTTTGTCTTGTTTAACTGTTTCCCTATGCACCAGGTAGTAAAACTAAAGAAAATTCTTGTAGTCTATGTTTAAAAAGGAATTCTAGTATAGTAGGCCTATGTGTTTTGAAAGTGATTAAATTTTCCATTGAATGCGCAATCTGGAGATTAGGTTTCTTTCTTTGTAGATTCCACCTGTATGTTTATAGGTAAAATAATCCTTTTGCATGGTAAACAGTATAATTAATCCATATGTAAATTCTCTTAAGCCGATGTCCCACGATCCAATTTGTTGGTTGAAAATTTTGTATCAAGTAGAATTTCTATACAATTATTTCTGACTGTGCACACGAGAGTGCGTATTGGTCCAATATCCAGCGCCAGCTGTTCTCCCGAAACGAAAATCGATGTCTACTACAATCGACATGGCGGTCGATATGTACGCACGACCATCTATGTAGATGGTCTTGACACAAGTAACATTTTTTACGGAATTTTTATCATAATTTCCAGAGCACCTCAGCTTTTATGCCGGTTGTAATAATAATTGTTGTTAATATTGTTAAATTCAAAGTCTTAGCATCCGTTAATCTTCTTGACTTTAATGTTATAATATTTTATCTTTTTGGTTATGTTCGCTGGCCGAGCGAGCGCTGGCAACGGAGAGAATCAGCTGTACGGAGGAAGAAGCCATGTTTCTACGTCATGCACGTCACGCGGGGATAGAATGACGCTCATTGGTTGATTTCATACTTTTGGATGGAAAAATAGAAACGTTTCTATTCCGTTGCATGCAAAATAATTGTATGAAAAATATAGGATGAAATTGTCTGCAATGACAGTCGGCCATGTCACACGATCCAATCTGACGGTTTGCAGACATTTGGACCAAAAATTGGATCGTGGGACATCGGCTTTAGGAATGTCAGCAGTAATAATTTCATGGTTCTGAAATAAATATATAGTCGGCCATGGTGGCCCGTTTCTAGATCCGTAGGTCGCGATCGATGGATTTTTCACGACGTGAAAATCCTGGGCATGAAGTACTCCGGGGTAGACTTAAAGCTGGGGGCAGATTTACGGCAGGTAAAAGAACTCCAAGCCTAAATTAAAGACAAAATACCTCGGCCCTTTCATGTCCAAGTAATACCTTACTTTCCTCCGCTTGGAGGCCCTACAGAACAGAAATATATAAAATTAAAGGACTTGTGGTAAGCCGTTTGAATTTAGCGGGCCCTGGTTCGATTCCTGGTTGAAACAAGTTATGTCAAAGAAAGAAGAGAAAAAAATAAATTCCCATAAAAAAACTGGTGAAAATGCTAATGAGAAAGAATTCCAGATTCTCAGTAACTCATGTCATGTGTCGATTTGTCGCAAAACTTGTAACTTCATGGAGCATTCGAACGTAGTTTCTGCTAAAGGTTTGCAGGACTATGGTCCTTCACTCGCCTTCCATATTTCGTAAAATATTAGCCTACAGGAGGTCAGATCAGGGATAAGAAGGAAACCTGAAGTAAACAAAAACCAGTATGTGGTGTCTCATTCTTAAGCCATTCGAGTAATGTGCTAGAGCGAGACAAATGTACTGGTTTTTGTTTACGTCAGGTTCCCTTCTTAGCAGTGGCGGCTATTCAGGGGAAGTAGGTGAAGTAGCACTTCACCAGTATTTTCCCTTTACAATACGTATTTTTAAAGTTTATTTTCCATATCACGAATTGGTTTTTACTATAAATGTATCTGTATTTTTGAATTGCCCGCCACGCCACCACCTGGTGGCAAAGCTAGGAGACACTGAGATCCTGAGCGCGCAGCGTGCTTCAAGTCGGCCGTGTGAAGGTGAACTGGAAACCACGCCCTCCGTTGCATGGGTAGTCTGTTCAAATAAAAAATGAGGATGGCAAGCAGCAGTTTTCTCGCTTATCCCACGTCTGCTAGGTGACGAGAACAGACTACCCATGAAGCAGTCCCCCTTGTTCAGGCATTTTCTTCGCCGCTAGATCTTCCACCGTCTGACGGTCTAACGCCGCCAAATTCGAATGTGTTAAATTCAGAAAAACCCGGATTCCACAACCCCGATTAAGTATTCTGTCGCACTGGGAACACTAAGCGACTTCCTCTACCTCGATCATTAAAAATACTATTTTCTCGTCTCTTATTCCATTTCCGGGGAACTCTCACGCGGTTTTCCCTGCCCTAATTTTTATTATTATTATTATTATTATTATTATTATTATTATCATCATTATCATTATTATTATTGTTATTTTTTATTTTTATTTATTTATTTTTTTGCTATTTTCTCTCGTCACACAACTCACACAACGTTCGACGAGACGAGAGAATTAGAAAAAAAATAATCGCGTGAGAGTTCCCAGAGATGGATTAAGAGACGAGCAGTTTAGATAGGCCTACTAATAATTTTTAAAAATATTTTAAGTTTGCTGTATGAAATGCTATTTGCAGCTCACCCTCGTTTTGAGCCAAGAGCCGCTATTGGGTGAATTCCGTTATTAACATAAGCATGTGGCATTTTTTTCTCTTCGCCTAATTTTCCGGCCACGAGCCGCCACTGCTTCTTAGAACAGTCAGACTTCAGTGTTAAATCATGAAATGAGCATAAACATAGGGGAACTGCAAGCATCTTCAAAATTAAGTGGAGGAAAATATCCCTTCTGTGTCTGTTTTTAATGAACCCATTACTTTCATTTACCTTTGTACGATATTACGTCATTACGGTGGCACTTAATTAATAACAATAAAAGACAGCTACGTTAACATTGTTTCTCTCTTGACTCCACAATTTTGTAATTTTGAAATATAATTGACAGTCAGAAAATTCAACGTGTATAAGTTGTTTATAATCGAGAGGGTCGGGGGAGACAGTGGTTTAGATTGTTGCACTATTTATGTGTCTTCTCAGTTACCTGGACTCAAACCGATGAAGTGTCAGAGAGTGGGGAAAACATGAGAACAGCCAGTGTGATGAGATGTGCCGGATGTTGGGAAGATTCTGTCTGCCAGCTGGTGCTCCCAGGAAAACCAAATGTCATATTCACAGCGCGTGCTCTTGCTGAAAACATCAAACTACCAATCGTTACATAAACTTGAATTGCCGACGTAATTCGCTGCAACGAATGAGAACATTTTACTGCATCATAATGTAATTTGTTTATTTCAGATCTAGTGTGTTATAAATAGACTTCGGACTTTTAGGTCGCTAAAAATGCTGTTTGAGGTATCTAAAATAGGCTCTAAAAATTGGAAAATAGGCTCTAAAAATCGTAAAATAGTCTCTTATAAAATCGTTAAGTTGCCAATTTTCTGAAATATCTCAATTGCAATGCAGAATATTATATTTATTGAAGTCACCATTAATCAATAATCATGATAAAACACAGGTACAGGCTTATGGTACACAGAATTATATAGACCTATTTCTAGGGCCTGTATTACTACCATAACAGTGAAAACCTAATCCCTGCGCCCAGAAGCTACGCACGCTAGCATATTCAACCCCTTGAATCCCTCAGTGATTCAGAGAACTACTCTTTTTTTTTCTGGATGTGGGAGTCGGGAGAAAAACACTAGATTTTCTTGGGAATTCCAAGGAATTTTTCTATCGAAGACGAAACATTCCTTACTATTTAACCACGTCATAAATGTGTCATGTACTGCACATTCCGAACTAAAAATTTAGTACGAACTGAAAATAAATGCTAGAATTTATAACAAAAAATTACTTATTTTGAACTTTAGAGGAAAAACAAGCAAAAAGGCAATATTAGGCTCTAACGTAAAACTAGGCTGTTTTACGTCCGGTAAAAGTATCAGTTTTAGGCATAGTCACTTATGAAACATGCATATACAAGTTTTCGTCCATGTATCACTTAAGGATTAAAATAGGTTTTTACCTAAAATCCGAAGTCTAGTTATAAATACAGAGCCAGCCAGCATTTACGACATTTTGCTGAGTTCACAGCTGCAGTGGACCAATTCCACATTCTTCTGGTCATTTACCTGAAGAAGTCTCAAGAATTTGAATATTTTGTTTGACAGGCGATACATACACCATCAGGCTTTTTTTTGTGTAATTGCACTGACTGAAGCACTAACGATTAATTTCTCATTTAATGTAAACTTTTTGTTGACGTCATTAAATCGCACGAATCCATTCAACTGGGTCAGTCACGATTCTCATGACGTAATGGACGCGCCCTATGACACAATGGCATTTTCTATTCTCTTTTAGTATTGTTCAATTTTATAAATTCCAGAAGAGAATAGACACCACATAACCTTCTCTATTACTCATTTGCGAAATAAAGTGGCTGCATTGCGGAAATGTGTATTCAGTTGCCGACGCCTTCAATAATTTACACAGAGACATACTTCAAATTCTCTTAAGATTATTAACCAGATTTCAACATTCGTTTTGTGCGATAATTTCTTCGTTTAGCTTTCAAAGACAATTGTGTTTTTGTATAAGGGGTCCTCAAAACGTGATTAATGCTGAAAACTCGGTCTACTGTAAATACCATCTTTCTTTTACTTTTCAAGCTACATTAAGTTATACACAGTGTATGCTGAGTATTTAAAATGATGTATTAAGGTTACCAGAAATATAAAATCATTGAACTCCATCTGCCTTGATTTTACTTCTGGGAAGCATTTCGGCATAAATTATGCCATCCTCAGCGCTCTAAACATGCATTTCCTCTCTCTCTCTTATTACACAGTTCTTGGGAATAGACTGAATGCATGAGTGGCTTATGTTAAGTTCTCATATTTATATTTCACCTCCCTTCTTGTCTCTGTCTAGATATAAGGGCTTATCAAATTAACTTTTGTTTCTATTCTATTTGTAGCCTAGACCAGCGTTTCTCAACCTATGGCCCGCGAAGATGGTGCAGATGGACCTCAGACATAATTAAAAAATATCATAAAGCAAGTGGAAAGGAAAGAAGTAATTTTTTTTCACATATTTCGTTATAATGATCTATAATTAACACCCCAAATATTTAGAATATAGGCCTTCTTTAAAAATGGGATATAAAATTAGGGGTCCGTAAGATATTTTAGACATTTTAGAGGTCCTCGGGTTCAAAAAGGTTGAGAAACGCTGGCCTAGACAATTACAGTAACTTAATTGTCTGTACAGCTTGATGTAACACGGATGAAGCAGGTAGCCTACGTGGTGTTCCGCGTGACGCACAGAAATCGCAGGAGTTCTTCTGTGAAATATCGGGAGTTAATTTCGTTCCCCAGTTCAACGAACTCTAACGATAACCCAGATGTGTATCGCACCTCACATAGATCTCTCTCACGTAGATCTCTCTCACTTAGATCTCTCTCACATAGATCTCTCTCACATAAATCTTTCTCACAAAAATCTCTCTCACATAGATCTCTCTGACAAATACAATTCTACAGTGAGTCCAATTTATGAGGAAACCTCTCATCACTGCCGCATTGCCGCGCTAGCATCGCAGTTGTACAAAGCATACAAACGGTTAGTTGCTTCGGTGTGTTGTAGTGAGACGCTTGTCTATTGTTGTCGTGTGTTACATAAGACAATAATCGAAAATGTATGCGGTTGAACAGCGAATTTATTTGGTGGAATGTTACTTATTGAGAAATAACCATAGAAGGCGCGTTCGGAGATTTTCCCGTAAATATCCTGACTGTACCATCTCAGTATCTCAAATAAATGGTGAGTAATAAGCCTCTACATGTAGGTCTATTTTGATAATAAATTGGTTGAGTTATTCTAAGTCTTGATTTGCTGGTAGTAACGGAACACGGTCCCCGCCGGTGCAAGCACAACAGCGGGGAAAGTGTGAGCAGGGGCAACGCTGTTAAAAAGTTTCCGCATAAAATGTTCAGCCAAAAGAATTAATGCAGATCCCCCACTTCTATACTCCGGATTAAAACTGATTATTTCTCCCCTTTGATCAGCTTAATGTCAGACACACTCGTGCCGATAGGATGGAGATGATAATGTCGGAGGATCACAAGGGCCTCAAGCTTCCCGACATTTGTCTGAAAGGTGAGAAAAACCCGGAAAACCCCGACCTATTACAGAAAAATTGTCCCGACCAGGGCCCTATTTAATAAAACTCTACAGGTGTGACATATACGACAATTATGTCAAGTCTGACAAATTTGTCAATATGTCTTGAAGTTGTATTTTTCATAAAGGTTACAACTTTTCCTTACATTACAGGCAAATTAATGTAAATTGTCAAGACTAAAAGAACCCTTTTCATAAACACGACAATTTTATGTCGCCTAAAGATTACTTGGCAAAAGATAGATTTATGCTGCACCCCAGCCAAACTCCGCCGTTTTGTTAGGTTAGGAACGTTTATGTTAGTTTATGAGCAATATACTGAATAGCACGAGGTTTATTATTTCTCACATTGAATTTCTTCTGTGACGAAACCCTAAACCCCACCTTCCCAGGCGGGCCTCATTAGAGAGGAGCCTAGGGTGCAGCATAAAACTATTTTTTCCCGATTACTTTAGTAGCCTACACTGTAGATGGCTCTCATGTACGCGTGTGATAATCGATCTTAACATCAAATGTGATATCTAAGCAATCAATATTACTATAAAAAATAATTGATTTATAATGCAAAGTCACTGAAATTAAAAGTTAGGTTAATCCGTTGCCTAAAAACCCTGTGTGGTCTCATGTTTATTTTTTCATCACCTTCACTGCTACCAATATCACTACTTCTAGTTTTTATTATTAACAAGACAATTTAGCAAGTTTATTAAGAAGAAAGATTGCCTGTCACTTCTGTAATGACAATTCTACATTTTTTGTAAATTTGTAAATATGTCAACAAAAACTAATGTTTTATAAATGGTAAGAATCTTAAGATTTGACATATTTGTCAGACTTTTACCTGTAAACTTAAACGTTTTGAGAAACAACAATATGTAGGCCTAAAATTGTCATACAAATCTACAAAATTGTCATGACATTTATGTAAAGTTGTCAGCTTTTATGAAAAACGCAATTGTCAAAATGTAAACTTGTAAAACAATTATATGTCACCTGTCACCTGTAAAATTGTAACTTTTATGAAATAGGGCCCAGGAATCGAACACGGGTCCCCTACGCGGGGGATCTGCCATTGATGCTATTTATTTGGCATCAGCATTTTACTGAGGATCACAATTTAATACAATTTAATAAATTAGGTGTCATAGCATTACAGAGACAATTTAATAAATAACATTACCAATAGTTTCTGAAGAAAGGCACATTAGTGCCATACATTGCGTTACGAGCCTATAGGCACGATTCTCTTTATGAAACGAGTGCAGGACTGTTTTTCTTAAACGATTGTTAAATGCCTAAGTTTAGGGTTTTTGTTGATAACGCAAAGGACTCTATAGGAAATCAGTAGCACTCATCTATTGCGATAGATGGCAATCTCTTGACGCTGTAACCTCAAATACCGCAAATTAAAGCAGAAGAAATTAAGTCAATATAACATTAAAAATGTAACGTGACATGAATTCGTTTTATTTTAAACACAGGTTGTTTATTGTGGGCTTTGAATTACACCTTCCAAGGCTTTAAGATCGATATTAATCGATACCACAACAATGTTGTAATGAAATTCTGTGTTTTAATGGATATGATTATTATACTGTAATAAGAGCGAGTGTAGTGAAATAAGTTATGCGTAGAAACAGTCATTAAAATGTGTGAAACAATAATAAGTGTTATATTTACTGCAATGGAGCGCACGATTTTTGCAATCACAGTGAGAAATTTCACATTTAAAAGACGTAGTGGGTTTTAAACGTTTCAATTGTTATCAAACTGAAGTTTATTATTAACTGTAGATTCCTTAAGAATTTCAGCTTCGTCATTAAATTACAATATAATACAATAAAAACAATTACAATATAATACAATAAAACATTAGATCAATAGTGCTGGTAGCTATGTCAGGTAGCTACATGACAATTCAGTATACAAAATTAGTCAGATTAATCTTACATTTATCATTAACTAGCTGAAAAGGCCCGGCGTCACCCGGGCTTTGTATTTTGTAATTTGAAATTAACTTATGGAGGACTTTCGATTTTGAAACTCTAGGTCCTTATATAATAATGTATGTAGAATTCGAAATGAGGAAGAACAACATATGGCACTCAGACTATTCCCTCACAAAACGCTAAATATAGCTTTTTATGGTTCATAGAGGATGTCGAATGCTGCATTCCGTTGCTTCTACTCATCATGCCTGGGAGGGGTTGAAATAAGAAGAAACATAAATTACATAAGATTGTATTGACTTGACGGAAAATTTTATTTCTCATTCTCATGTTACCATACAACCGTTTCGGAGCTGAAATAAAATAGAAATGCAGTATCACTTTCATACTTTCCTCCCCTAAAACCCGGGAGGGTCATTCCATATTAAATCAACAAATTTTAAGAAATTTTTTTGCCACACCATTTTTGATTTTGATAAAATTTGGTAGGTGATGTGTACCAGTCTTCTGAACCCCAAAACAAATCTTGTTATACCTCTAAAAAATTTTACTCCTGAGATATAGGCATTTGTTTGGAGCACGAACAAGCAAAAAATGTAATTTCAGACCTGTTTTCTGAAAGCCGTAGAATTTCTATTTGAATCAATAGGATGATCAGATAGGGCTCATTGGAAAGCTTAAAGAATGGACTTTCATTTGTGCATACTAAATTAGATTTAAGTTAAGTCTAAACAGACGTTTTTAGGGCTCTAATCTTTGTTCGTGAACTGTCGTTTTGCGTAATTTTAGGCATTAAAAAAACAACGAAGGACTTGGAGTAACAGGCCAATTTTTTTTCCTGTTACACTTATGTATGAGGAGTATGTGTAGGAAAAAAACTGAGCTGTTACTGGTGGTCCTTCACCCTGAAAAATTTGCTTAAACTTCGAAAAAAGTGTAAATCGTGCTTTTTCTCGGTCCCAAAAAGTAATGTGGGACAGGTGATAAAAATCTGAAAATGCCAGGATGAGAAGCCCTTATAGTGTACTTTAAAATAAAAACAAAATCATTCTGTGACTGGAAGGGATAGAGGAGCTACAAGCCTTTGAAATATCAAGAAAACAGCACTTGACCGCTACTGAAAATAGGCTAAGCAGATAGGATAATTACCACAAAATTTTATTTAAATTTACATAAAATACAAAACATTTATTTACAAATGAGAATTTTCCTCAGTTATACAACTTTCTGATTTTTTGTAATTTTTCTAGCAAATTTCCACATTTGATTTCTTTTTAAGCTACATTGATGGCAATTTCAAGTGATGTATTTAGAAACCATTCTTATCCTGGTTTATTAGGTGTAGGTACTGGATTAAACTCTACTCTTCTATACAGTATATTGAATTATATGTTAACTAATAACTCATAAGTTTTGGACACGCACTGTTCATTGGAGTCTGGTTGCTGACCAAGTCATGTTTGAATATGCATAGCTTCATATGATCCAGCCCCTCTGTTGAATGCTGTCCACTATTCACTTATTGAGCTGACTCACAGCATGTAGGTTGTGTTTGTGCTTCATTATCTTTTGATTAGTTTATTTTTTTAAATTATTACTATTGTTATTTTGTGCTGAATACATGCTATTGAAATTGTTACCCGCATATTACTGTGCACAAAATGTTAAAAAAGATTAAAAATCCAAATCAAGGCACAGAGACCGGTACTGACAGTGAAGATGAATGCCCAGACATTTATGAACCTGAAACCATTCTTGTTGAAACAGTTAATGATGCTTGTTCAGTCCTTGGTATTTCTCCTGTTAAGGCGCAGAAGCTGTCAGTTGAAGCTAGAACCTCAGTGTTAACAAATGAGGTTAGTATATCAGGAAAGTTAAGTAAGTCTTTTGATTTGAACATTTGAACTGATAATGAGGAATTTTCAATGAACATGCAGCCTGCCAGTTTAGCGAATGAGTACAAGCAACTAATTCACAAGCTTAAATTTAAAAAAAATTAAAGAATATTGTAAGTTTAGCTCCTAGTAGTTGGAGTATTAGTATAGTTCAGAGTGAGTTAATGTCAGCCAATACTTAGCCCACCAGTCAAGAAATTTAGTGAAAAAGAACGGGATTTTGCCACAGAATAGGGAGAACAGGACTAGGAATAAACTTGATGAAGTTTCAGTCAAAACTGTACAAGACTTCTACGAAAATGATGAGCACAGCAGAATGATGCCAAGGAAAAGATACTGTGTGTCTGTTAGAGAACCTAATGGAGAAAAAGGTTAACATACAGAAAAGGTTAATTTGATGTAACCTTAAAGAGCTTTATGCAGCTTTTAGTTTTTAATGCATTACCTACATCCAAAAAACCAGGATAAGAATGGTATCTAAATAAAATAGTTGAAAATACAGTAGGCCTACTTGAAATTGCCATCAATGTAGCTTAAAAAGAAGTCAAATGTGAAAATTTGCTAGAAAAATTACAAAAAATCAGAAAGTTGTATAACTGAGGAAAATTCTCATTTGTAAATAAATGTTTTGTATTTTATGTAAATTTAAATAAAATTTTGTGGTAATTATCCTATCTGCTTAGCCTATTTTCAGTAGCGGTCAAGTGCTGTTTTCTTGATATTTCAAAGGCTTGTAGCTCCTCTATCCCTTCCAGTCACAGAATGATTTTGTTTTTATTTTAAAGTACACTATAAGGGCTTCTCATCCTGGCATTTTCAGATTTTTATCACCTGTCCCACATTACTTTTTGGGACCGAGAAAAAGCACGATTTACACTTTTTTCGAAGTTTAAGCAAATTTTTCAGGGTGAAGGACCACCAGTAACAGCTCAGTTTTTTTCCTACACATACTCCTCATACATAAGTGTAACAGGAAAAAAAATTGGCCTGTTACTCCAAGTCCTTCGTTGTTTTTTTAATGCCTAAAATTACGCAAAACGACAGTTCACGAACAAAGATTAGAGCCCTAAAAACGTCTGTTTAGACTTAACTTAAATCTAATTTAGTATGCACAAATGAAAGTCCATTCTTTAAGCTTTCCAATGAGCTCTATCTGATCATCCTATTGATTCAAATAGAAATTCTACGGCTTTCAGAAAACAGGTCTGAAATTACATTTTTTGCGTGTTCGTGCTCCAAACAAATGCCTATATCTCAGGAGTAAAATTTTTTAGAGGTATAACAAGATTTGTTTTGGGGTTCAGAAGACTGGTACACATCACCTACCAAATTTCATCAAAATCAAAAATGGTGCGGCAACGCCCATTTGTTGATTTAATATGGAATGACCCGGGACATAATACACTGCGAGCAATAGGACTCAAAATGTTCCATCCCATGCTTAGGGCCTATGATAAATCTCAACTAATAAAAAGCCTACAGCTATGGATAACTGACTATTTACCGACTTCTGATATAGCATACTCACACACTTAAGTTGCTCCTGCAGTACGACCTCTTATTCTACATCAAAATGTGAAGTGAGAAAATATTTCTTATGTCGAGGGTAGAGAAAGTTATGTGACTGCATCACACTGTGCTTTATTTTCGTGTAATTCATTTTTCAGTAATTATTTTCGCCAATATATTACATGGAATCATAATTCGTTAAGTCCAGCATTAGGCTATATAGTTGCCAAGGCCCTATGTAATCACAGTAAACAATTCACTGTTGCCATGTGAACTGAACAACATTTCATTTTTTTCAGTAGAATATTCACAGAAATTATATAATTTTCAAGGAAAGGACTGATTTGTTTCAATTTTAATGTTGACAGCTATACTTCCCGGGCTTAACTGGGTATGTGTGCAAAATTCCGTGTAAATTGGTAAAGAAATGTAGATTTGTATAAGGAACAAACATACATACATACATACATACATACATACATACATACATACATACATACATACATACATACATACATACATACATACACACTTTCGATTTTATATATTAGATTCTATTATCATATTTTTGCAGTTATATGACAATTCTATCTGTTGTAGCAACTTATCGTTATAATTGTTTTTACAATTCTTCAATATTATACAAGCATTTATTAATAAGAAATTTTTTAAGTTGGCGTTTGAAAGTTGTGCCAGATAGTGATTTTAATGTTGTTGGTAATTTGTTGTACAGTTTATACAATGTATTGTATAATCATGGGAAAAGTGGAGTGTTATCATTTTATATCGTCTCCTGTTAAAAGAGTTTCTTCTACTACATTCGACTGTCTGAAAAGTACGTTTTGGAGCCATACTGCCGGTGAGGTTGCTGACCTTGACAAGAGCAGAGTTGTGATCATCTCGTGTGCCTACAGTTACACCATTGTCTACTAACTTACTCAATGGCAATAGCAAGTTAAAGGAATATTATCTACTTTACGGAACCCGGAGGTTCGTTGCTCGCCATTCAACCCTATTCTGTGCTAATTCCATCCAATCATCCCTCGCAAATCCTACTTCCCTTAAATCTATCCTAATGTTGTCCTCCCACCTACTTCTACATCTTCCAAGTGGTCTTTTCAATTTTCTCTCAGTCAATATTTTAAAGATATATCTTTCCTTCCACATGCGCGCAACATGTCCATCCCATTTCATCCTCCGTGATTTAATTACCCTTACTATATCCGGTGAAGCGTACAGGTCCTGAAGCTCGTCGTTATGCAATTTTCTCCAGTCCCCTTTTTCATCCCTCTTGGACCTAAATATTTTTCTAAGCACCCTGTTTTCAAACACACTCAGATTATGTTCTTCCTGATCAGTTAGCGGCTATGTCTCACATCCGTATAATACAACCGGCAGGCTAATTGCCTTATAAATTTTTATTTTTATATTTCTGGACAGAAGACGAGAAGATAAGAGTTTCTGCATAAATCGAACATTTCCTGATTTCAGTCGACATTTAACTTCTACCTTAATATTATTTGTTTCTCTAATTATTGCTCCCAGATATTTGAATTTCTGCACTTGTTCGAACGATTTACCGGCTATTCTAACATTTTTAGCGCATTATTTTGACGTTCCATGATTATATATTTAGTTTTTTCTGCATTAATTTCCAATTCAACATTCCTGCAGGCATCGAAAAGACTTCCTGCATTTCTCTCAATTGTGTTTATGTCATCACCCAACAGACAAACGTCATCTGCATAAGCTAAAATCGGGTGATTCCTATGTAATTCTAGGCCACCTTGTTTTCCTGAACTTTTTAAATGGCATATTCCAAAGCGAAATTAAAAAGTAAAGGCGATGGTTCATCTCCTTGCTTCATGCCGCTTTATTGGCAAACCTATCTTATATAAATTTCCCTGCTATAAGTTTCACTTAGACACATTTTTATCAGCCTAACTTTTTTTTGCTATCCCAGACTCAATGAGGATTTTGTACAATTTGTCTCGCCTAACTGAATATTATGCTTCTTTTTTTTTAAATCTATGTATAGCTGGTGAACAGACTTACAATACTTCTTCTCTTTGTCCAAGATATGGCGAAAAGAAAATATTTGATCAATGGTTGATCTATTTCGCCTAAATCCACATTTCTGATCTTCATCCTGCATACAGTCCCGATGTCGCTCCGTCAGATTTCCACCTTTTTGGCTCACTTAAAGATGCCTTAAGTGGCCGGCGATTCACCACAGACCAAGAACTGAAGGAATCGGTGCATACGTGGCTTGCTACTCAGCCGAAACAAAATATTTGTTTTTTTTTTCTGAGGACATCAGGAAGTTTGTGCAAGGATGGATCAAGTGCATTGGGAAGCAAGGGAACTATGTTGAAAGTTTTATATTGTTGCTGCAATAAATTTAAAAAAAATATATAATACTAATATCTACTGACTTACTCTCATATAGCAGTGTCGAAAATCTAAGTATAAAATAAAATCTTGTTGAGGTGATGGTACAAAGGCACTGGCAAATCTCCTGGGACCTTAGAGCTGCCTCATCATCTGATGCCCACATAGTGCATGGCCAGGACTGGAGTGAACTATTACCACAATAATTATTATTATCCCCTGAAGTTACAGCTTAATCTTGACTTAGTCTTTATTGCAACTGCAAATTCGCGAATGTTCGGACACTGTATACAGTACAACGATTTGTAGAAATCAGTTGCATCGAGGTCACTGCAGCATGTTTTAATAGCGTTGTATTTACAATCATCAAATGCCCAATGAGACTGTACACCCCTGCAGCTGTGCGCCTGCAACAAGCGACATTTAAAACAAAATTTAATCACAATTTTCGTCCTTGAGCTCCTGCCGAGCTGTGAAGCAAAAGAGATGCAGTTCTTTCTTCCTTTCCGATTATATTACAACTTCAATGTTATAAAGTGGTACTTGTGTTAGAAGTACTAATATTAAGTCTAATATTGCATATTTGTTGTTTTAACAATATAATAATAATAATAATTTTATTGCCATTAAGCATTACTGCAATAGACAAAGTCAGTAAGGTTAAAATAATATTACAATAAATACAATAAAATATACATACAAAAGTTTCGGTCACTGACCTATATGACAAAATAGAGGTAGATAATCATATTATTATGGCCATATGGCACATTTGAATTTAAATTTGTTACTTTAATTGGTAGAAGGTTGGTAGCGCAACGGTTATTCTTATATAAAATTATCAATGGTAAAATTGATAGTAATGAACTTTTAAAACGTATTAAATTTAATGTAGTGCAATTAAATTTAAGGAATAGGGAATTGTTATATATTCCTGTCATTAAATCAAAAATATTAGAATGTTCATCTTTCATCCAAATGTGTAAACGATATAATTCTCTATCACTTCAAAATGCTCTTCTGGATTTTGACTTGTCATTGAATCAGTACATGAGACTTCTTCATAAGCTGTTATATGTTCCATATGATTTGGCTTAGTTTTTAGATTGTCTTGTTAAATTAATTGTAGTTATTGTAAATCATTTAGGCCTATGTATTTTTTTCTCTTCTTTATCCTCACACATTCGTTCATTTATTGTATGAATTTGTATACTGTACAACATGTATTGGCGAAACTACGCCAACTGTAATTGGGATTTATTCCTGTAGTTGGCAGAATAAAATAAATAAATAAATAAATAATAATAATAACCTGGTCTAAGTTAAGACTTGGACTAACAGTACATTAGTTGTTCCAATATAACACAATAAATAACACAAAATACATTAAATGACACAACATAACACATTAATTAATGTATTTCATTCAAGGGGCTTAAACTAATTGGAGCCAGCTTCTTCTAGCATAAGAAAGATAAAAATTTACAAAAAAATAACAAACGTAATTGATATGTAAAGTTTTTAGATTTTCTAATTAATAAATCACTAATTATAAAATTCTTAGTATAGTCATTAGTTTACTTCTCAGATAGTAATGCATAGTGAATTTATCACTTGGGTTTCTAGAGTTGCCTTCTTTTAGCATCAAACCAATTTTGCATCAAAGTGTGCAAAATAATGGAGTCGGCTGGGTCTTGTATCCAACCCTACAACCACTGCAGTACTAGAACTCAATAAGGAAATGCTTCCCCTATTTATATAAATTACTACAATGAACCTATCTAAAATTCACGGTAAGAAAAATATAGTGATTTTTTCAAGGCTTGATTTTAATCTTCAAACATAAAATATCCAGGCATGTATGAAACTCTTAAATTACGTAGAAAATTAAAAGTTCTTCTCAAAGTAAATCACCCTACTTTTGTTACATAACAATCACTTTTCCTCGATATTGGGGCTCGAGATGAAGCCAATGAGAAAGAGGATATGACAGTAAAATTATAACGCAGATTTATTAACACATGAATATGGCATCTACTACTTGTTACCTCATTTAGTTGAATCTATTTTGCAATGAATACAAAGTTGCAATTTTGTTAGCATACGAAAGCAAACAGCTTATTACGAAGCCCGGTTCGACTCCTGCTGCGAGAAAAATTGTTCAACTTTGCGCCCGTTGCTCTGTCTTGGGGCAATACAGCAAGGCTACTCAACGCAGCAATCACGGGCATTGGACACGAAGCCGAGGGCCATAAGTAGGGGCCGTATTTTTTGGTAACAACGATAAGCGCGAAATTTTATAAAACAACCTCCCCTAGCTATATTTAGCTTTTATATGCTTAAAATACCAATATGAATCAAATTGAATCCACGAAATATCGCGAAATTGACTCGATTCCGCGAAATGTGTCTATAAGCGCGAAATATGCCCCTTCTGTCCGTAAAGTGAGAAACGAGCACGAAAATGTGCCTTAAAATCACAATATTGTGTTTTGGTGTACCGGTACTGTATTTTTTATTTCTTAGCAGCATGTTTTTTTCTGCTGTTTCTGTGGCTGTCTAAGATTTACGATATATCGATATCTGTGATCGATTACTAAGATTGCAGAATTTACGCAAAGATTGTCTGTGACCTGGTTTGTACTGTTGAGTACACTCCTTTCCTGCTATGTCTTTGCCAAGTTAGCGATGCCTATGATCGATTACAGCAGAAGAGTGTAGAATGTTTGTTACTTGTATTCAACAGATTTCGCCTTTTATCCACAGTGGTATGGTTGGCACTTCTGTTTGCAAATGGCTATCTGATGGTGTTTAGTAGAAATTACGATAATACTTCTCGTCATTATATTTGAACATTAACTCCAATCATGCCTAAATCGAAAGTTACTTCAGTTCATACAAGGGCAAATAAAGAAGCAAAGTTTATCATTGCGCAATGTTCCCAATGTGGTATAAGTAATTTATTTCACGAAATACCCACCGAAGTAGAAGGAAGTTAACCCCGAAATCAGCCACTTTATTTCACCAATAAATCAGGGCCCTAGCCATAAGACGCTAACTTGTTAAACATGTGTGAATTTTAAATATCTTCTAGGTTATGTTCATTTCAGTTAATTCGTTTTTTTTTTATCATAGGAGAAGCAATTCCTTATTGAGTTCTAGTACTGCAGTGGTTGTAGGGTTGGATACAAGAACCAGCCGACTCCATTATTTTGCAATAAATTCAGCTGCAAAATTGGTTTGATGCTAAAAGAAGGCAACTCTAGAAACCCAAGTGATACATTCACTATGCATTACTATCTGAGAAGTAAACTAATGACTATACTAAGAATTTTATAATTAGTGATTTATTAATTAGAAAATCTAAAAACTTTACATATCAATTAAGTTTGTTATTTTTTTGTAAATTTTTATGTTTCTTATGCTAGAAGAAGCTGGCTCCAATTAATTTAAGCCCCTTCAATGAAATACATTAATTAATGTGTTGTGTTATTTAATGTATTTTGTGTTATTTATTGTGTTATGTTGGAACAACTAATGTAGCCTACTGTTAGTCCCAGGTTAAATAAAACTGTACTTGGAAGATCTAGGCGTAGGTGGGAGGACAATATTAGGACAGATTTAAGAGAAGTAGGATTTCGATGGAGTTAGCACAGAATAGGGTTGAATGGCGGGCTCAGGTAAGCGGGGCAATGAACCTTCGGGTTCCATAAAGGAGATAATATTCCTTCAGCTTGTCTATTGCCATTGAATAAGTAAGTAATGAGTGTGGAGAAGTTATTTGAATGTATCCTGTCGTCTGCCCATGAAGTCTGAAAGGCGGAGGCATCATTTGAGTATTTTCTTCAATACGATTAAACTAAACACGAAGAAATGCCAGACGTGGCAACTGCTTAAAAGCCTCCCACACACACGGAAAGGCGAGGCTTGGACCGGTTCGCCCTGGACCCACGTCACAGCCAATTTCTGTTTGGGCGAGAATTTTAGCTGCATCCCGGTTCGTTGCATTCGGTCCATGCAGGAGGCTGCACATCTATCTCGCGTCTGTCTTTATCGCATTCAAAAGCGAGAAGTCTTGAAATAGGCCACCCCGTCAAAATAGGACTTCCGGTCTGAAGACTGCGTACATTTTGCGTGAATATAATGATGTCATTCTGTTCAGTGCATTAATGTCGATAATACGCGAGCCGTTTTCCTTTTCACTTGTACTGTATATGAAATGTGAGTGTGTGAAAGAACCGGTTTGGTCTGTCTACTAACCAGGAATGACTTCTCCCAACGTATGGTTTTATTTAGTATTGAGTAATGAATATGCACTGTAACTTATAGGCCTACATCTGCTAATTTAAATTTAATAAGGACATAGGCCTACTCATTTTATATTTATATCCTTTAATGCATATGAATATTTAGTCGGCCTACTAAACACAATCTTCAAGGTTACATCTGTACGTAAGATACCAGTAAGGAATGACTCAACCGAGATTCTAAGTTATTTTATAAATGTATATATGTACAGGTAGGGGGAAAAAAGCGGACCGTCTCTTGTAACTGAATATAATATAATTTGTGTTAGTATTTTATAATAATACTAGTAATTAATATATTCAGTATAAAACAACACGATTAGAAACCATATTCTGGGTTTCGAAATGGGCTAAGTCAACAGTCGACACTAGAACAAATTTCAATGCCTCCTGTGAATGCCGCTAGGCATGCGCAGTGGTACACATCGGCAACTTAGATATTAGGTTTGTTCGCAAAGCAGTCAGAAACCAGGAACAAATCGTTCGCGCATGCGCTCTTTCTCCACACGCGTTCGCAAAGCGAGAATCCGTGATTCTGATTTCAATCTTCTGTTCGCAAAGCTCTCACGGACAGTTTCTGTACTATTAGAAAAATTTGCAGGCTCTACCATGAATTGTTATCAGAGACATGCGCAGTAACCTATTTTCACGCGCCTGACTCCTCCCTCCAAATCCTTGCTCCAGATTTATAAGCATAGGCTACTTTTATGTATGAATAATGGAAGATAATTAAAAGTTTCCCAAAATATAGTTTATATTGCCGATGTATATTGCATTTATAACATGTTAAAGGGAAATATATATTTTATTTGCATATCATATCGATTAAACGCAGAAACTATCGATTCCAAATTCTTCTAACCGTTCGCAAAGTGAAAATCACGGGTAAGTTACAGACTGGACATGCGCAGTACAACCAATTCTCAAGCAGTCACTGATTTGCTTTGCGAACAAACCTATTTTAGTCGGTCCGCTTTTTTCCCCCTACCGTACACACATGCATAAATATTTTAACTGTACTCTGTGAATTCCCTACACTTATTTGTTATAAGAAAATTCGACTGAATTTTGAATTAGCTGACCAGATTATGTCAAAGTAAATTATAATTTGATTAAAACTACACACGTTGAGAATGATCACTAAACTGTTTCTTCAACCTCTAGCAGAATCAAGTACAAACTCCTTCAAACATTTGCGAACGTTAAACATTTCTTGTAACTCGCTTCCAAGACCATCAAAGAATTTGCAAGACTTTTGACAGTGGAGCATTAAAATACTGCCAAATTAAGTGACTTGACTACACATAAGCGTTAATCCCCGCAAACTGCAAATTGCTTGAAATGCCACCGGTCCCATGTCTGCATGCATGGTGAGCTGGATATCGCCTATGTGGTTATCAGAAGCCAAAGTCAGCTTGTTAAGTATTTTCCATGAATACGCACACTCTGCAATGCGACCTCTTATTCTACATTATAAGTAGTGATGGGCAGAATCGAGTCATTTAAACATTGGAGTGAAAAGTTCTCGGATGAAAGCAGGATCAGAGTCGGTAGCCGAGAAGTACAATTACTAAAAACTGACTCCATTGATAACTCAAATCGATATTAGAACCTTTCATCGTGTTACAAGATCTACTGTGGCTTGCCCATAACAGTTAGTGTCACGCAGCGCTGTCAGATATTGCGTTAATCTAATTGTATTAGTAGATAAGTAAATTGTGTTGTCCCTCCTGGGATCTTCTGTTAATTTTCCGCAACATTGAACTGCACTGTGCGCATGACAGCTGTACCTTTCTTACAGCGCGTTAACGAAGTCAAGAATAGAATAATTGCGATTTTTTCATTCGATAAATTCTTATCTCTAATCATAATGTGTTGTGAGGGTAACACCCTACCTGTATCTCGGTTATGTGGTTATTTTTACAATGTTCTTCAATTATTTAGTTTATAATAAGATAGTATAATATATTTTATAAATAAGATAGTTTATTACAGAATTAAATGCTTTAAATATGTCGACAAAATGCAATTCATAAATTGGCGACACCTTCAGACCCTGGTGTGACAATCACTGATAGCCCATCATTAAAAAATTCTTGACAATTCAATAACACAGACCAATAGCCATTTTGGTGCCTTAGAATTTATACTTATTCTTGGGTATATTTAGGTCACCGATGCCAAATGTGCCATTGGTTTTGCCTAATCAGCTTTAGTTTTGTGAGATATGGTACTACCATTATGCGTATTATCCTATTTTACGTTTGATATAAATAAAAACATTGTCTATTTGTAGCTTTTAAACCATGTGAAAAAAAAACAACATACTAACATTACATTAACATTACAGTAACAATATAACATGGGGTCTTTCACAAAATTGATATCACATATTGTACGGCCGTTTATGACTTATGGGCTGTCAATTTTAGGGTCAAAAAATAATCCAGCTTTTACTTTTTCTGTACTTCGTACAGTTTTCGTCCTACGGGTCAAAAGTATGGTCAAGAACCTTCACTAACGATATTATCAAGCAAGATTTTGTTTCGCTAGACTAAGAGTTCACGAATAAAATCTATATAAAAGTAGAGGTGGTAGAGGAAAACTGTTTACATATAAGCACACTAAGTATAGCCAAAATCCGGTAAAACATCTGAGACACCAACAAAAAGTAATTATTGTGATTGAACAAAATGAAAGGATTTTCAATTTAAATAGATTATCATTGAGAATAGGATTGGCCCTGAGTATGACTTAGTTAGCTTTGCTGGAGTGCATTGGCCGCGGGGTCAGGCTGGAGGTCACCCGCTGCCGCCTCCTCCTCTGACAAAGGCAACACGACACAGAAAATTAAATATTTCTGTTTCAACCTGATGCAAGTCTGGGTAAAGCTCTATCAGATTTAAACAAAATAATTTCTTCCAAACTGTGACTGTCCGTCTTTAAGAAAATGCAGACAAGTAAAATATCTAGGTATCCAAATTGTCCAGCACTTTTAGTAAGATAAACACATTGCATTTTTATGCAACAAATTACGCAAAATTGTATATAAATTTGTTATCTTACGTGCAGATCTACCTATCAGTCTCCTATGTACAATTTATTTATCTCTTATTGGTTGGGGCAGTGTTTCACAATCTATAAAAAAGTCACTGGAATTACTAAAGAAAAAAATAATAAAAATTAGCCTAAATAAACCTATTGATTATCCAACTAAACTTTATTTTTCTGAATTTATCGTTTTGAAGATAGAGCAAATATACAAATATACTTTATTAACTTATTTTCACAAAACTGTAAAAAACTTCAGTACCTATTGACATAACTGTAATACTCTCTTCCATTTTACAGAAACGAAACGTTCAGCGACTGCTCAATTATGGCAAAAAAAGAAGCTATATAATAACTTTCTATCCCAACATCCAGATGTAGAAAATAAACCTATGTCCACATTTAAAATTAGAATTAAACAAATCTTCAGAACAATTGTATTAGTAAATGCAGAACTTAATTATTAATAGCCTAAAATGTTACTCATTTTTTAACTGTACTAATTTTAGCTTTACCGTTTTCTGTACTTATAGTATTTTAAGCCTAGCTCATAATTTTTTATATATTTTTTGTAATCTATTTGCACGTACACTTCTTTCTCCCAATTTTCACTGTATTTGACATCCTCCTCTGATCACGAGCTATGCTCATTTGGAGGCAATAATTATAATAATTATTTCATAAATTTAATAAATTTAAAAAAAATAGAACCATTTTCCAAATAATCGCGGAAAATGAAATTTCCTTCATGCAAAGTGGCATTAAAGTAAGAGAAAGTTGTTGCCAATCTTCGTGTCACATCCCCACAAGGGGATATAGAACCCAAATATAAAATTCTATTTTCGTATGATTTTTCGTTTTTAACATACCGTATTTTTTCGGACTATAATACGCTCCAGACCATAAGACGCACGTTGAAAATTATAAAGGGAATAATATTATTCATTGCATACACATATCATGACTTTCTAGTTTCTACAATGGATTCAGTGCTCAATGTCAGGCTGTTTAGAGGTCATTACCTTCATTTTAGGCCACCCCATAGAGACAACTCCTTTTGTATGAAAGAACTCAACATTCCGTTCTTATCACATTGTATACCTGGATTCCAGCTACTCTCATTTTACTGATTCTGACAAGCGCACTGATGTACAGTCTGTGCCAAAATTTGCAACTAACTTGTCCTTACAAAAACTTCTTAATGCTTATGGTATTGCTAGTAATATTTACCGTATTTTTTTTTTATTTTTTACTTTACTTCGGACCGTTAAACGCACCCAACTTTCAAGATTCTGTTTGCAAGGTAAAAAAATGCGTCTTACGGTCCGAAAAATACGGTAATACCAGTGGAAGTAAAAGTTGTTATGTCATTGTTATTAAAATTTATCTCAATAATTCGGTTTTGTTATAAAATTACGTTTAAAGTCAACTTATTATGGGCCTATTACAATAAATAAAATAAAATACATGAAAATAGCGAAAAGTTTGCCACTGCTTGTTGAAGTATTGAGTTCACATCAACAATACTGTTTGAGATTTCCTCAGTAGTGAAATAAAATAAAAATATATTCATACGTTATATATATATGTTTATTTATCCATTTGTTTACTTTTTTATTCTGCATGGAGTAAACTATCTCTCGCAATGTTTTAAAGTGCATGTTGTACTTTTTTACACTGTATTAGCAAATTTGCGTGGTTTGTTTTATTATCTATAAAAACTTAAAATTTCTTTTGAATGCTCCTTATCCATACACTTGGCATATCTGAACCAGAGCTGTGTGACATTGAATATAATACAGTGTGTCCACACTTCCAGACATGACACATAGCAATTACATTTGAACAGCTCTGTGTTATGGAAGTAGCAATGGGAACTGTTCTCATATCTTCTTCAGCTCGTTCAACTTGAACTCAACTTCTCAATATTTCACTATAGGGCATTTCCATTTGTCACGGAATCACCTTGGAACTGTCTTCAACTACGTAATTGTTTATATTTAAACAGGAGTGACACTGCGGGCAAACTTATAATTATATGCATATTATGTCATAGCAGCGCTCCCCGTGTTTATATACAGTAACTATTAACAGCAACACGACGGAATTACAAGGGAACTTGGCCGTTTCACGTCTTTTCATATCCTGAAAGGTTTCAGCTGTTTTGTAGAGATGGGTCCTCGATACTTTCGATACCTCGATACTCTCGATACTTGCATGGTATTGGCATCGAGGGAAACTTCAGAAAACTCGCTCGGTACTTTTTTGATACTTTGGTAATTCTGCAATTTAAGGAAATGCGGTATCTCTTTCTGTTTTTAGTAGTCTACTAAATATAGTAAATATTTTTATTTCTCCTTGAAATGGAGAAAACCACTATGTGATTTTTGTCTAGTCATAAATAAAGAATTTCCGACTTTTAAAATCCAAACAGAAGAGATTCTTAATTGCTTCGTTTCCTGTCAAACGTTTAGTTTTAATGTAGAGTTTAAAAATAATTATAGGCTACTGATGCTATTAAATTTTGTCTCATTAAATATGCACACTTCATTAATTTAGTTGGTATTACACAGTTCTCTGAACTTTTAATTTTTAATGTACCTATTTATTGAAACTAGAAATGTTGACCATATCGAGTATCGAAGTATCGAGGAAAAAAATCATGTATCGGTATCGAGTATCGAGAAAATCTGGTATCGACCCATCCCTAGTTTTAAGAATTAGAAACATGTCTTAAATGTATTTTAATTAAGGATTAACTCTACTGTCGGGAACAAGTGCTGAGGCCTCCACCGCAGTGACGATGTACAAAATGTTAATAATAAACATACCAATGCAATTTTTGCACCAAATAGGCCTAACTAAGATATTTCTGTAAATTTGAGCATTAGTACTGCGAAAAATGTTATTTGATCATTTTATTACTCTTTTAGTATAGCCTACATTTCTGAAGAAAGTAAAATTTCTACATTGAACAAAGAACTTCTAAAATAAATAAAATATATCACTGTATCTGGTACCCTATGATCCCCAGGTGGGGCGAAGGGGCCTCCAAGCGGAGGTTTCATTACCTATATTAATTTTTATATGCTTATTTTCCGAGAGAGGGTAGAGGGACAGGTGGTGAGCCCTTCGCCTCGCAACCCCCCTCTGGAAACTAAGTATTTCTTGGACGTGAAAGGGCCGAGAAATTTTGTCCAGAGGATCTAATTTAGGCATGGAGTTCTTGTACGTGCCGTAAATCTACGACACGGGACCCCCAGCTTAAAGTCCCTCCCGGAGGACTCCGTGCCCAGGATTTTTACGTCCGGGTTTGATCCCGCGCCCTGCGGATCCAGAGGCGGGCACGCTACCTCTAGACCACCGCGGCCGACATAGTCTATCACTGTATGGATGCACATAAATGTTAAACTGTATCTTAAGATATCGGTATAAATCATAAAACAATAATTTTAACAAATAGAACCTAAATATGTTTGAAACTTGGAACACAAAAATAGGTTTATCATTTATTTCTACATACCTCGTACACAAGAAGGATTTCTTTATATCAGGCTATTGCTCCTTTACATTACAGAATAAATTGCCATGAAATTTTAGTACAACACTGACATCTCTTAACAAGATATCACTTGGAAAACTAAGAATAGGAAGAAAGACATAGAAACATGGTATCTAACAAATAAAGAAACTCCCACGAGGTTCATTTAAGCTTAAGGTTCAGTCTATAACAATTTCCAGTAGACCTTTACGTTAGGCCTAGACCACGGTACACCTTTACTTGCTTACTCAATGGCAATAGACAATTCCTCAGCAACCTAAAGGAATATTATCTAATAGTTGAATAAAAACACTTTCTTTAACGCACTTTATTTTACCTTAGTAAACTTCTGGACGGCCGTTTCGCAGGTGGTGTTCCTGCATCATCAGCAGAGTGCCAACTCTGCTGATGATGCAGAAACACCACCTGCGAAACGGCCGTCCAGAAGTTTACTAAGGTAAAATAAAGTGCGTTAAAGAAAGTGTTTTTATTCAACTATTTGTTACACAACGCTAAAGTCGGACACAAGAATGAATATTATCTATCTTATGGAACCCGAAGGTTCACTGCCGCGCTTACCTGAGTCCGCCATTCAACCCTATTCTGTGCTAACTCCCTCACAAATCCTACTTCCCTTAAATCTATCCTAATATTGTCCTCCCACCTACGTCTAGGTCTTCCAAGTGGTCTTTAATTACCCTCACTATATCCGGTGAAGAGTACAGGTCATGAAGCTCGTCATTATGCAGTTTTCATCTCTCTTAGGCCCAAATATTTTCCTAAGCATCCTGTTTTTGGACATCTCAAATTATGTTCTTCCCGATCAGTAAGGGGCCATGTCTCACATCCATATAATACAACCGGCAAGTTAATACAACCAGTAAATTTTAATTGTAATATTTCATATAATTGTTAAGGTTGATGCCATTGTGTTCTCCTCAGCACAAATGGTACAGTAATGTGTAATTCAAGGGCATTCTCACGCACAGGAAGTGCAAAGGACGCTGACACCTTACAGGAAGTCAAGAGAAATTACATTAAAATGTATTGCTTGTTAGCAAGTTCTAGCTTCATGAAGGCTTTGGATTCTGCAGTTACACTGTCAAAGTTCTTTGATCGAATTTCATAGAACTTAGATTATAACCATTTTGGTGCATGTCTTTACATTTTACATATTAGACTAGCTTAAAAGGCCCGGCTTCGCTCGGGTTTTATATTTTGTAATTGGAAAACAACTTATGTAGAACTTTCGATTTTCAAACTTTAGGTCCTTACATAAATACTGTATGTAGAATTTGAAATGAGGAAGAACGACTTATCACACTCAAACTGTTCCCTCAGGAAACGCTTGATATAGCTTTTTATGGCTCATAAAGGATGTAGAATTTTCCACCCCATTGCTTCTACACACCATGCCTGGGAGGGGTTGAAATAATAAAAAACACAATTTCCGGTTACATAAAATTGTGTTGTCTTTGCGGAATATTTTATTTGTCACTCTCATGTTAGAACCATTTCGGAGCTGAAGTCAAAAACAAAATCAATATCACTTTCATACTTTCCCCCTAAAACCCGGGACATAATATACTGCGAGTCTAGGACTCACAATGTTCCATCCCATCCTTAGGGCCTATGATAAACATCCCTATTTCTCAACTAATACAAAGCCTACAGCTATGGATAACGTATCAGCGGAAAGGATTATTTACCGACTTCTGATATAGCATACTCATTGGCACACACTTAAGTTGTCCCTGCAATACGAACTCTTATTCTACATCAAAATGCGAAGAGAGAAAATCATGTTCTCCATGTCGAGGCTAGAGAAAGTTATGTGACTGCATCACATTGTGCATTACTTTCGTGGATTTCGTTATTCATTATTTATTTACACCAATTGATTGCCTCAGGATTTGTTAAAGCCCAGTTACTTGCAACATCCAAAGCCCTATGTGAACACTGTAAACAGTTACACTGTTGTCATGAGTACTAATTTGCATTTGATAAACATTCAGTGCAACAATCTCAGAAGTTACGTAAATTTTGAAGGGAAGGAGTGGTTTGTTATAGTTTTGTTGTTGACCGCGTTATATTCCTGGTTGAACTGGACATGTGTACGAAATTTCGTCCAAATTGTAGATTTGTATAGGGGACATACATACAAACTCTCAATTTTATACAGTAGAATTCCTGGTTATCATAACAACGCATTAATGTTGGCAGATGTGATCATCAGCTGTTTGACTTTGAGGGTTTAAGATGCGAGAGGCGCCAGTTCTAATTACTTGGTTGCAGTTTATTAGGTTTGTTCGCAAAGCAAATCCGTGACCGCTTGAGAATTTGTTGTACTGCGCATGTCCAGTCTGTAACTTACCCGTGATTTGCACTTTGCAAACGGTTACAAGAATTTGGAATCGATAGTTTCTGCGTTTAATCGATATGATATGCAAATAAAACATATATTTCCCTTTAACATGTTATAAATGCAATATACATCGACAATATATTCTAGATTTTGGGAAACTTATAAGTAGCCTATGTTTATAAATCTGGCGCAATGTTATAGGAGGGAGGAGTCAGGCGCGTGAAAATAGGTTACTGCGCATGTCTCTGATAACAATTCATGCTCTAGCCTGCAAACTTTTCTTATAGTACGGAAACTGTCCGCGAGAGCTTTGCGAACAGAAGATTGAAATCAGAATCACGGATTCTCGCTTTGCGAACGCGTGTGGAGAAAGACCGCATGCGCGAACGACGTGTTCCTGGTTTCTGACTGCTTTGCGAACAAACCTATTATTAACTAGCATGTGCCCGCGGCTTCGCCCGCGATAATTATTTCAAAAATAAAAAATAAAGAGCATAATAGTTAAAACATTATATTTATTAACACTTAATACACGTGGACTACTTACCACGATTAGATAGCGTCGCCTGGTAAAAGCGATCTCAGATTCGAGTTCCTTGACCCAGAAAATTCCTGTATAGTGAGTTACGTCCAAATCGAATAATGTTTAATCATATTTAGGTCTATGTTGATTATCCCTCTTCCGTGTAGGTTGAAGATTTCGTATGTCTACGGGCCTTGACATTCTAAACAAATGCACCAGCGTGGGCTTACAACATTCAAGCGATCGCGATGCTTTTATTTCCAAGGTAGGCTATGAGGTATGATGACAAAAATAGCCAAAGCCAGCTGTAATTGATTTAACATTGAAATATATTACTGAAACTGATGCTTCGAAATCGCAAAAAATACACGTTTTCTGCCCGTTTTTCACTCATAACTCACGAACGAAAGCGAAAATTAAAATTCCGGCTTCGAGGTGCACATTCTGACCCTTTAGGCCGCCTATGTATAAAATTTCAGATCTCTGCGTTGAGTAGATTTCGCTGGGCATCGTGGACAGACAGACAGACGGAGGATAGACACTTCCTTTTATTAATATAGATAAGATAAGATGTGCTCACATTTGCAGTTGTATCCACGGGTTTGATAAAATATCTTGCATATAGTTACATCTTTGATTAAAACAGTGTCTCAAACCTTGTTTAATTTGTTTAATCTAAATATGATAACTGTAACAATGTTTATGTAACATTAAGCAACCAGACCTCATGCACTTGTGACAGCAATGACAGGTTTAAAAAATGTGCAGCTGAATTATTCTTTCGTGTAGCGCCTAAGAATATAATAAATAGTAATAATAATAATAATAATAATAATAATAATAATAATAGGTAAACTGATATAACGAAATGCCAGAATGCTTTTTTAATAAGTAAAAATTGCAATTATGACAGCCCCATGCAGAAAATAAGTTATTTTTGTAATAGATCTCAGAGTTAAACTCCAGATCGATTCATTAACCAGGATTTACGGAAGAACAAAGGTCTAAACTTTGATACTTAACCTTAATTCAAACTCGTTTACACTGATATAAGACATTCTTAAAATATGTCAACACTTCACAAAATACAGAGGCGAAGAACTCCATTTAATGTATGTAGGCCTAATTATTTCAGAGTTTATATCTTCTGCATATAACAGTATTCAACTTGATGAACGAAATAAACATCTGGCTAGTTTGATAATCAAATGCGAAGGGATGTGTTGTGGCTAACTATTGCAAATTCCAAAGCCGTATATGAACACTGTAAAACGATATGTTGTCAGGATAACAGATTTGCATTTGTTAAATCCTTTATAATATATTACCATAAAATAGGCACTAAATTGGACATCACTCCAATACCGGTCAACCGATTTTATCCAAAATCAATAGACGTCTTACCATCTAGGCCTACATTATAAATGGGTATACAAAGTTTCATGAAAATCCGATAAAACATACTTGAGTTATCGCGACTTTCTGAGATATTACCATAAAAGGCACTAAATTGGGCATTATTTCTACTTTCATAAGCGTATGTGAAGGAACACGTATGTTATTTGTCATAGCTAACTGTATTGCAAATTCCGAAGCCGTATATGGACAGTGTTAAACGATATGTTGTCAGGATAACCGATTTGCATTTGTTAAATTCTTTATAATATATTGCCATAAAAGGCACTAAATTGGGCATTATTCCGGTACGGGTCAACCGATTTGGTCAAATATCAATAGGCGTGTTTTCATGGACATTATAAATCCGTATACCAAGTTTCATAAAAATCCGATAAAGCGTATTTGAGTTATCGCGCCTTTAAAATAGACACTAAATTGGGTTTTACTCCGGTATCGGTCAACAGATTAGGTTCAGATTCAATAGGTTACTTCTCATGGACGTCATAAATGCGTATAGCAAGTTTCATGAAAATCCGATAGAGTGTGTATTTGGAGAGAAATGCGAATGTGGAGATCCATCTCCGACTCATTTTGCGACAATTTTATTGAAAACAAGATTTTGTTGTGGCTTTGTATGTCTTAATTGGAGACAATTGCCATTTTCTTCCATTATTTTGGATGTATCAGGTTGTTTCATCTCTCAGTATCTGTATTCAATTTTAAAATACATTTCATAATACATCTCATGAAAGATGCTCCATTGCACACCACAATCCAGGTATTATTTGGTGACATTGTGTGGTAATGGAAACGTAAGTAAGGGGACGGGAATCAAACCAATACAGTTTTCTTGGAGCGAATGGTTTGAGGGGAAGGTATTGATTTTTATTAATAGTGTCGCGTCATGTACTGAAAATATTGACTGGTTACCATTAAAATATTTAAGCAAGGACACAGTTCAAGACGCACTTAAAGAGTAATGTCATTTCCATAGCTCGCTGTGCTCTATGGGGAAGACGGCATTCGGTTCCATGATGTTTAGTAGTCCTACTTCTATTAATAATTAAGTGATATTCCACGAAATTATGGGTTGTCCGAGTTGGATCAACTGAAATATGCATGAAAGACCGAAGACGAATCGTTTTTTAAATAGTCAGTGACTTAATTTATAGGCTGAGAGTCTGTTATACCCAAGCTTGGAATAAGTCATGAGTTGTCAGCACATTTGCTCATTAGATATACTTAATTTTCTATTATCCCCATCCATGAATTATGTTTGCTTTCAAAATGCCATAAATGCTTTACTAGCCGCCCCTAATGGCGGGGTGATATAATGAAAATTGATAACCCTATTTGAAGTTATTCTTACATACGTACTCAATGACAACAGACATTTTCTAAGCAATCTAAAGGAATATTATCTATTTTATAGAACCCAGAGGTTCATTGCCGTGCTTGCATGAGCCCGCCATTCAACACTATTCTGTGCTAACTCTATCCAACCATCCCTCCCAAATCCTACTTCCCTTAAATCTATCCTAATATTGTCCTCCAACCTACGTCTAGGTCTTCCAAGTGGTTTTTTTTTCCATCGGGTCTCCCAGTCAATATTTTTTAGATATGTCTTTCCTCCCCCATGTCCAGCCCATTTTATCCTCCGTGATTTAATTACCCTTACTATGTCTGGTGAAGAGTACAGGTTATGAAGCTCGTCTTTATGCAGTTTTTATCTCTGTTAGGTCCGAATATTTTCGTAAGCACTCTGTTTTCGAATACTGAGATTATGTTCTTCCCGAAGAGTTCATTCATATAATACAACCGGCGTTGTTATTTTTAGATTTCTGGAAAGAAGACGGGAAGATAAAAGTTTCTGAACTGCATAAAAACAGGCATTTCCTGATTTCAGTCGACACTTAACTTCTGCCTTAATATAATTTGTCTGATCCCAGATATTTGAATTTCTCCACTTGTTCGAACGATTTATCAGCTGTTCTAATATTTTTAGCGCATTATTTTGACGTTCCATGAGCGTATACTTAGTTTTTTCTGAGTTAATTTCCAATCCAAGATTCCTGCAGGCATCGAAAAGACTTTCTGCATTTCTCTCGATTGTGTTTATGTCATCGACCAACGACAAACGAAATTTGTAGTTATATGTCTCAAAATTTAAAAAGGTGATTTCTGGAGTTGTTATATGACCAGTGTTTGTCATTTTGTTATAAATGCGTGGAGTGCGTACCGGGAGCGGATGTGAACAGGAAGTGCGTGAGACCTCCAGATCAATCCCCCATGTGACACGGAACTATTAAACAAGACATGTGCTTTTCTTAACCACCCACCCCAAAGCTTCCTTGTGGCTTATATTCACTAAACACAAGAATTAACGTTGAAGCTGGGCGCTTTTAGAGAAGAATAACAATAAATTCTGCTGCTTGGATAGTTGTAACTTTCCTTCTAGACACAGCACAGTTATGAATATTTTATAGAAAAGGTTTTGACCTGTCAAACTTTGTTAACTGAAGTGATCCCCATTTATGCGAAATCATTTGTTCCCTAGTTCCCTATTTGTTATGTCAGGATTATGATTGAAAATAATAAAACAATGGAAACTTGCATCCTCAACGGAATTTCACTGATTTTCCACAATATGATGATGATGACATGAGAGCCAAGTCAACTTTTCTCTGAATCCTGGATTGTTTCTCTTTATGATATTCTACCCTTTAAATCCAAGCATCTGTATCTGTATCTGGTACCCTATGATCCCCAGGTGGAGCGAAGGGGCCTCCAGTGGAGGTTTCATTACCTATACTAATTTTGATATGCTTATTTTCCGAGAGAGGGTAGAGGGACAGGTGGTAAGCCCATCGCCTCGCAACCCCCCTCTGGAAACTAAGTATTTCTTGGACGTGAAAGGGCCGAGAAATTTTGTCCAGAGGCTCCAATTTAGGCTTGGAGTTCTTTTACGTGCCGTAAATCTACGACACGGGACCCCCAGCTTAAAGTCCCTCCCGGAGGACTCCGTGCCCAGGATTTTTACGTCCTGGAAAATCCATCGACCGCGGCCGGGTTTGATCCCGCGACCTGCGGATCTAGAGGCGGGCACGCTACCTCCAGACCACCGCGGCCGACTTAAAACCAAGCATAGCTTTTAATAATTCCATTAAGCGGAAAATTCTAAATTTGTAGGGTTAAATTGGAACACATAAAGCCTACAATTTGTGTAAATATTTGTTAAGCTATAATCTTTCATTCTGTGTTTATTCTAGATTAATGGTTGGGGAGCGACGGATCAATTCCTCGTAAACAGAATATTTGTCTACCAAACCCTCTCGATTCTTGCAAAATTCACCACCCTGTATCATTATCTTTACAAACAGCACAGCTCTGTTCCCACTACCTTCTTATCCTCAAATCCTTCCGTTTAGAAAACTGTTTCTATAGTACAAAAGAATTTTATTCTTTGTAATTCTGTATATTTCTTTAATAAATTTATCATTTTCATTGCATTTTATATTATCTAGAATATTATGTTACATTTATTTGAAGCGTAGTCCAAGTTGCAATATTGTATTTTTGATAATTATATGTAACAAACCTGTAATGTGTAACGCAAATAGGCCTACAATTAACTTCAATCAATACAGAGCTGTATCTTAAGGGTGAGTTCCCTATAGGTGTCATCGTAAAAATACACTTACAAATTGAAATGCTTAAATGAAGTTGATGAAAACCATTCACACGCCAAGAAGAAATCGACAGATCGCAGTTTTTAACCCTTAAATGTATCTTACAGGAAAGTGACTCGGAGTAAAATTTTAAGTTGATACAACATTTACAATAGGTATAGGGTGTAAGAAATTAATTACGAGCCCAATACTGTTTTGTTAACTGTTTTTTACAATAATGAAAACTGGGTTTATAACTTTTAACGACATGTGACTAAATGTGCTCTTATGATGTATTTATTACTAGGGTTTTGCTTCTTGGTAACAGCAGTAGCCTACGTATTCACACTGAACGCTAGAAATATATAATATATTTTACTTGTCTGCACACAACAGAAGAGAGCTGTAAGCTAGGCAAAATCAAATTACTGGTTACACACTACAGCCGTGTCCTTTTTATAACACTGGCGACTTTATTGTTTTCTGCAGGATGATTCACAATGCGCTTTAATGAAGCACCGGTTGATGGAGATTATTATTATTATTATTATTATTATTATTATTATTATCACCGTTTTCATAGGGGGCGGGTTGGGGCTAATTTGCCGCTCCGTCTCTTTAACTCCACCTGTCCACCGCACACGAATTTCCCCTCGATACTCAAGAAAGTCCTCGTGGGGTTCGATTCGTTTGTATTCCTTCCCAAAGAAAGGACAGAGAGCAGATAAGGGCGAATATTACGACTATGGGATGATAGGATGGCGTCTAATGACATAGGCCTAAAGGATGATATTGGGATAAGGGGTGGTAATGAAAATCCAACCCAGCATTTGCCTCAATAACTGCAGAAAACAACAGAAAACCTAGGGACCTCCCGAATGAATCTAACGACTCACCTCGAAGGATGAAATCTGATTCTGTTTTAATTCAATTAGTTTTTAATAAACCGTCATTTTCACGAGTGCTGTCTATGAATTGTGAGGAAAAGAGATGCTAAATGCAATCCATGCTACAACTACAGATTCCCACACATATTCCCTTCACAATACTGTTACCACATGAAGCTTCAATTAAAAGTATATGCAAAATGTATACGATATACAGCATTAAAACAAAACGTATCCAGCGATTTTCCTGATAATTGCGATACGGTACTTCAAATTCCATTCCATTCCATGATAAGAGAAGTCAGTTTTACTGCACAGGACTATTAAGTTACCTCATGTGAAATGAAATGCATTCAAACACATCGTAACATATTGCATAATATTCAAATAGCCTAAATGCCTGAATGATGTGAACATTGTACACTTCCTTCCATATAACTAGGCCATAGTTTTAGGTTTCTTAAGGAGAGATGGTAGTTATCAGTGTCAAAAAATCGATTTTTTTTTTCTTAGGCTCATGTAATAGATCATAGTTTTGTGAACATTTTGATATATAGGTTTTATATGTTGCGTTATTATTAAGCCAAGCAGAGCGACCTGGAGCTTTCTAAAATGGATAAAATACCATACGGCACGCCATTTTCTTTTCGCTCTCCTGTAAAATTACATTTTTTGTACTTCGGGTACCATTTTCTGAAAAGCTATTCATGCTAAAATAATTAAACTTTCAGGAATTCATTACAGATGGATGACAAATCTCTCTTACCAGAATTATGGGAAAAGTCTTGACTGTACAGAATTTCCAACTATTTTTTTTTTGTCGTGAAGTTTTCATGCAGTAATATTGTACATATTAGACTGATTGTGCTAGGGTAAATAGTAGTACCTATTGTTAGTAAGTTCCCAAAGTTTCACAAAAATCTAAGCTACAGAATTTGAATAAAGCGTACCTATGTCAAGGGAAGTAACTGTAAAACTAAATTATCACCTAGCCTATGTGTTAAAAAATTCTTTCCTACCAAACAGTGAGTTCTAGACCAACCATTCTCTGCTTATTTTAAACTACAGAGTGCACTCGCGAAGCATAAAAAAATTCAACTAAATCTGACTGTAAACACCTGAGTTATGGCTTCTTGAACATACGCTATATTTTCTATCATTTTGCTAGCGGTAACTACCATCTCCCCTTAAACCATATATTAGTTTTTAAACATATTTAAGTAGCTTTGTTTTAGTTTTTTGCGATTTTTATGAAAGTTTTCTTCAAATTTCACTTTAGTAAATTGTAATCAATAAACATGTTGAAAGAATGTCTTCGTTAACTTTATTTTTACTTACAAATTCCACGCCTCTACACCACAAAACTATATCAATGCATTTTGATTAGTTTTCAATTATAGTTTGTAGAATTACCCCTGTCATTTCCAACTCTACCAACTGAACAAGAAGTGTTTCAATTATTGAATCAACTTTTAGAATACTTTACTTTCGGCATCTTGCACGAGCAGACACTGTGAACAAACTGCAAGTGCAAGACTCTAAAGAAACCGGGAATTTATTCGGTTCTCTAACGGTTTCGTTGGGTACCAAATGGAATGCTATACATTTTCCTCTTACAAAATTTTGTAGGCCTGGTGGTAACAATGGGCAAGATGCAAAATGTGAGCAGATCTTAAAAAATAACTTATAGTAGAACAATCATAATTATATAAATTACGTATTACTAAGTTGTTAAGCATTATACCGTATTTTAATTTTAAAACAGTTTTAGTTTTTAACCAGTTTTAGTGTTTTAGCCATTTTTAGGTCTGATATCAGAAATAGGTAGCAAGGAACAGAATCCGACCTCTGCTTATTACGTCAATGTTATTCAAATATTAATCAAGGCATTGTCTGCAATTGCTATAAACAATAAAGACAATGCGATTGTGCAACTACTTTATGTCTGTCTGTCTGTTTGCTTGGTTTGGCAATTCCTGCGTGTAGATGCACTGTAAGTTGCTATTAAGTTTAAAGCACATTTGCAACTTGTTGCTGAGTAATCACTGATTAGATCTGATGGTGAAAACATCAGTTGAGAAATCCAGATACGTTTTACTGACTATGAGAATCAGTGACCAGTTACTACAAAAATTCTCTGTTTTTTGTACATTTACGTACACTAGTAGCAGCAGAACGGCATTCAATGCTGTTATAATAGGCTATATTCAGTCGGTTTCCGGTCAGGAAAAATTTCCTGGCTGGAAGTTTTCCGGGATTTTCCCTCACTTATCAGACGAATGCCGGGTTAATTAAGTGATTGTGATCATATTCCGCGCCTGAGTGTGTGAGTGCGACTTGCATTGGGCTGATCCCACATCCGGGGAGGACTCCACTTCGCGGTCCTGTAAGGCCAGGGCGGCGTGATTCGTTGTTATTTCAAACCGATCGGCTTGTTTCCAAGCAGAGAATAGAAATTAACTAAACCAGGCGTCGAAAATTACCTACAAATCTTCATCCTCATCATCATCATGTCTTCCTCTTCATCGCTGTTCTCTTCAAATTTACCTGCAAATCCTAAAACTTGAATAATATATCATTGCCTAATTCAGTTTTTTACACCACGCTTATAAGCTGTCTGCAGTGACTCGATTGATCTTAGTAAACGGGCAAATTTAGGCTAATAGAAATTCACTGATAGCGAGCCAGTGCAGGAATGTTCGCTGATATTTGATACAAGAACCAATACAGAAATTGTATTACATGTATATGCGTATCATATTCTTTTAAAAACGGTTATACTAGGAATAATCATCCATGGCAACTCTTGTATGCCCTTATAAGTAAATATGATATTAACTACTAGAAGTTGTTCCATCGTTCTTGAAACACGACTTTGGGAGGGAATATTGATGTTTCTAAACCACGTGATTTCCATGCGCTTCTATTGGTGTAAATCCTCCCTGCGCGAGATTTCAACTGAAATGGGAGAGATCCAATCCACAGCTTTTTTCTTGTAAAGGAAATTGTATTTTCATGGCAAAAAGGGCCATGTTAGGACGTCACATATCAATTATTAATGTTACTATTTCTTGTATATCTTCCTTTGTGTCTAGTGTGTGTCACAGTATCTCTGTGTCACTGCGCAACGGTGTTACCATTCAATTTGCACATGTCGTAACTATACAAAATGCCCGCATTCAAAGGGCAATCACTATGGTTAATGAATACAATGTTGCCAGACTTCTATCCGGGTAATTGAAAGGGCACGTGGCAACATAGGTTTCCGCCCTTATTTGACCGGAAGTGGTTGACTGCAACCAAGCGGCGAGGGCGGAGGTGATTCTCTCGACTGATTCAGAGCACAAGTAGTCCATACAGGCATTCGTTTACACGTCAGATATATTGTATAACATAATAAACAGATGTACTATCCCTAAAAAATATCTTATGTGATAGGGGAAAACCGAATAAGTCAAAATACTAAAGTTTCAGGGAAGACAAAAAACAATTTATTTCCACAGCATTGTTACAATATTTAGTTCAGCCCACCCAGATATTTCTACATAGTATAAGATTGTATGAGAATATTATAGGAGCAAAATTCCTCCGACACTGGGACTTGAACCCAGGACCTTTGGCTATTCGCGCCAATGCTCTACCAACTTAGCTAAGCCGGAGTTCAATTCACAGTGCCAGATCACTACTTAGTGTGCCTCACAGTACTTCATATGACATAACTTGTCTGTCGGGGAGGTAGACCATTAAGGGCAGGAAGTCATAGGAGAGAGTTCCATCTGGCGCTGTGAATTCAATACTGGCGTAGCTCAGTTGGTAGAGCATTGGCACGGATAGCCAAAGGTCCTGGGTTCAAGTCCCAGTGCCGGAGGAATTTTTCTCCTATAACATTTTCATGTAATGTCCAACAGAGACAATAATCTGTGGTTCATGAATGCTTATATATAAGATAGTACCCTATGTAAAACTATCTGGTGGGCTGAATTAAGTATTGTAACAATGCTGTGGAAATAAATTGTTTTTTGTCTGCCTTGAAACTTTGGTTTAGTGACTTATTCGCTTTTCCCCTATCACTCTAGATATTATATACACTGTACCTACACTATCTTCAAGTCGTCACATGTAATAGTTCATAAACGTGACGTCATTGGTGTTAATAATAATTATTAATTGTTTAATACAGTTTGGTCATGAGATATTTCTTCTCAGGCAGTTCTGTTTGTTTTTGCTTGATGTTGTGGCTATTGGTCAGTCTCTCGAATCATGCGCGTTAATTTCAACTTGTGCCATCCCCACCTCGTAAATAAAATTTAATAGGCCTACCAAAAATCACTTACAGAGAAGTTTAGCTTAATGTACACAGAAACTGTATTTGACTTGTCAGGTTTTGTTATCATCTGACAGCTTAGTTTAGTCAATCTCAATGCGCTAATGTTTTACGTTAGTTCTAGGATATTTGAGGGAATACGGATTGAATGTATTATTACTAGTTTTACCCTCTTAAGATCATAAATACTTTCGACACCCACGGCCGTTACTCATGGCTTCCTGAATCAGAGCCTCTGCTTCCTTATCCAGTAGCTCCTTGGTTTGACAGATTTAGATTACATAAGAAATGCTTAACAATGCAGCACCGGGGATTGGGGTACGTTTGCGTTTCATCTTCCCAGACCGAAAAAAGAGTTCGCGATTTCATATTTTGTAGCTATAAAGCCACTTGTTTGATTGCTGAGCCCTTCCAGACCGCTTTTGTGTCAACAAGCTGAAAAAAAATACACAAGATAGGAAGAATGAACTGACAAATTTCCTATATAGATTACATTACATACAAATGTTACGAGAGAATACATATTTATATACAGTGTGAGATTCGCTATTAATAGTCCCTCATTCCATGTAATTAAGCCAAACAATCTTCTGCCTCCATAAGTCCCTGTCCATAGCATCTTCTTCACTTAACCCTTTTCTCCCCACACTCCTTTTCACTTCATCCATCCAGCACTCTTTGGGCTTCCCTCTTCTTCTTTTTCATTCTACAGGTTGGTCCATATGTCTTGTTACCCCCCCTCCCAAATAAATATCTTGTTATCCCTAATTCAGTGTTTCTGCTGCAGAGATGGCTGACACAAGCTCTTACAGTGTGGGAGAGCGCCTCATTGTCAGTGTTTGTCAGGTCTCTATTTCTTTGATGACCGATTCAATCAACATTCCTATATCGCCATGCTACAGACATTTTTGCTCCAGAGCTCCAGAGAATGAATCTCTTGGAACGTTCCTGGTTCCAACAGGATGGAGCACCGCCCCAGTATGCCATCATTGTCAGGGAATATTTAAATGAAGTGTTTCCCAATAAGTGGATAGGACGCAGATCGGTACATCTTGGATTGGCCTCCCAGAAGCCCTGATCTCTCATCTTGTGACAACGCCCTCTGGAGCATTATTAAGAAGAAAGTATCAAAACAACGATACCAAACAACAGAACAATTGAAGGACGCTTTTAGGACTGCCTTTGAAACAACAATCGACAGATACGACATTTTGTACCACGAAAATAATGGTCATACTGACCTTCTGGATGCGTAAATATGGACCATCCTGGTTGATGTTGAATCCATACTACCTTATACTATATTATATACTATATATTATATTGTATTATTATAAATTTATGTAAAAGTATGGGGGTAACAAGACATATGGACCACCCTGTACTTTCCAATCCAAAATTTTCTTGGGTATTCTATCCTCTGTCATTCTAAGTACATTATTATTATTATTATTATTATTATTATTATTATTATTATTATTATTATTGACAGAAAACTGTATTTTTTTAAATATTGGAAATATAGCCTGTTTTAACATTTTGAAATCTATTTATATTAGGTAGAGTTTGTGTCTGTTTGTCTTTCATACAAATCTACAGTTTTATTCCGATCTTGATGAGATTTTCCCTCCTTAACGTCCTTCTGGTAGCTTCTTCTTTTTCCAGAATTATTGAATTGCCTCCAAAGAAAAGAAAGAGTGTAGGTCATATAATCTTGCAGCCAAAAGACGGAAGGCTGTATAAAGGCCTAGAAGTACTCCATAGTTTATTTACTTCTTAGTACAAGCGAAATACAAAACCCGGGCAACGCCGGGACATTTAAGGCTAGTAATCAACTTAGTAATATTCGGGATACACAAACATCTCAAGTTCTTCTGATGACTTTAGAAGCAGGTTATGCCTAAAATCTTCCCAGGAGCGAACAAGTTTCACTCTTTGTTAATTTGCAGCCTCTCATTTAGGATAATAAGAGACCAAATCTTACAATTTCAAAGTGTTCTTCCAATTGAGGCAACAGGTCTTACATAATCATTATGCATCGATGTCTGGATACTTCAAGGCAAACTGGTAGAGCCATCTCTCATTATACAGGATCCAGTTAATTTATAAATAGACCTGTAGCTTAGTGTTTAGATTGATTTACTGCTGGTGTGAAAGTTTTCTAAAGGCCTGGGTGGTGTAGCCAGTATCGCATTGGCTTTCTGTGCCCAAGGTTGCTGGTTCGATGACATTCGTGTGCTTAAATACAAGATGCCCATGTCTGTAGATTTGCAGGTGTCTAAAAGAATTCCTGCGGGACAAAATTCCGGCGACGGTCGCAAGCCTAAGTTGCAGTACATCCCCGTCGTTAAATAACCACAAAACCGGGCAACCTTCCGGAGCCAAGAAATGCACTTTCCTACTGGAGTAGTTTGCTACAAACGTATCGATGCTGAAATCAATCAGAGACGTTTTCACTGGCTTTCCTGTGCACGTAAAAAGAGTGGAAGATCTAAATAAATACTGGGTTCAATAAAGGCCTATGTTGTATGAGGTCTGCATTATCGTTAATTTGTTGTACTTCTTTAGTAATCCGGTTGGGAAGACAACGCGTGTCATGTTGACCATAATATCGTACTGAACACAGCTCCGGGACCATATTGCCGTTTGTCGACCAAGTAGTTGTGCCGACAAAACTACATATGAAATCCGGCACAACTATCAGTGTATGTGAGCTAAGCTAAGCTAAGCTAAGTTAGGTTAGCTCTTGGTCGACAACCGGTATATAGGTCTACTCTGCAAGTTTCATGTAGTTGATATTATTATTATTATTATTATTATTATTATTATTATTATTATTACTGTATTATTATTATTATTATTATTATTATTATTATTATTATTATAAACATCCTTCTACATACGCCGTGTCCGAGGAGAACCTAGTGAAAAATAATGAATTATATCTCAGAAACTAAAACAATTATTGTTTCAGAAAGAGAAAGTGAAAAAAGTGTTGTTGCCATCATTGCCAGAGAGTCTCATGCGAGTTGGTTGAGTGTTTGACAGAATGAGGCATAGACCCACCAACTCGTGCCAGAATCCTACAAACCGGAAAAGCGAGGAAATGACGCATAACACAGAATGATTTCGATAGGGCAGCAAATTAGCTGAATATACAGAAATCCACTCTTCCTGTTGACTCCTCTTGCTCGGCGTTGCTCATTGGGGCCGATGTCTGTTTGCTTCGTCTATCAAGATTGCAAAATATTTACTTTGCTTAATGGCTCCAACAACCTGCGTTGTTTTGCTTATCAACGCTCTCTCATGTTACCTTCGTTTTGATTCCCTTTTCTCAGTCATCTTGTCGGCCTCAGAAAGTAATTGTTTTTTATATTCATTCTGTTTCTTTCTCACTTTAAAAGCCACATTTTAAAATAACTTTTTTGTGATACCTGTTGTCTGAATGTCGTAGGCATTTTTAATTTTGTTTGAGGTTTCATAACTAAATTCTGCAACATGACAATGATTCGCTCGATCCCTCTTTAGGTCCAAATGGCAGATCGCATCTTCCTCTTTCTTACTGCAAGATTCTGTTTTCTTCGGGAATGGATGTTTTTCATCTGGAACCCACGGATTTCCACTAAACCAGTGTCGCCGGTCGGTTTCTTGATGAATTATAAATTATTTCTTTGGAACTTGCGTTTAGATATATTATAACTTCTTACTTTATAACAATGTTGCGTGTAGGGTCTACAATATTCACCTTAGGAACTGAAACTCAAATGCACTGGCTTCTTCGTCCGAGCCCTGCTCATGTATTTACTGGAGATGGAGTGAAAATATTAAGTATCACGTATAAATTAATAAACAATGCCTTGTCACACTTTGAAGCAATGGGGGGAGGGTGTATAGCCCCTTACAACGCCCTCATTCTTTTCTCAAGGGCAGGTCATATTGATCTATGTCCCTTTTCGCTAGAAGAGACCAACAGTAATAGCACAGCGTTTTGTGTCCAGTCTTTTCAAAGCGGAAACTGGCATCGACCCAATGGTTGCTCAGATGAGCTACCGTGTTGTGTATGGCTACAACAGTCTGATTTTCGTTTTGCACCAATTAAACAGCGAAACGTGATTTTTAGTAACAATAATATTTACGATAGCACACGGCAACTTCAACCCCACGTAAGTTGGTACCACTGTATCGGATTTGACATGTAATAGTAACTTTCACTCACATGAGCATAAGTCATGTGTGGCCATGGTTACTTCCCACTTAAGCCTTTCGTTTTCACTAGGAACGTAATTTTGTGAAAGGAAAATGCCGTGAAGTTCAGAACAAATGATTATAATTTCATACTGTGAATAAGCATGAATACGAGTTAAACACATGGTTTCTAGCTAATAAAATGACACTTAATATTAATTAGACCCATTTTATATAATTTAGGACAAAAACAGATGTATCTCAAATCTTGAAATTAATTATGGAACACAAATCATACAAGAAATTAGCAATGTAAAATTTGTAGGACTGCAAATTGACCAAAATCTTGACTGGAAGACACACATAGAAATGATAAATCCAAAACTGAGTTCAGCGTGCTTTGCTTTAAGAATTTTGAATAATATATTAAAACAGGATGCATTACTTATGGTATATTTTGCATATTTTCACTCGGTAATGAGGTACGGGATCATATTCTGGGGCAACTCTTCCCATAGGGAGAAAATATTTAGATTACAAAAGCGGGCAATAAGAATAATATGTGGAAAGAAAAAAAGGGAATCTTGTAAACCGCTATTTGAAAAATTAAAAGTCCTCACTCTTACAGGGGAGTATATATACTCTGTTGTGTGTTATGTAGTGAATAATATTGATAAATTTCAAACTAATTTTAGTGTACACGGACGTACTACCAGAAACATGAATGATCTACACAGACCAAATAACTCGTTAAAACTCTTTCAGAAGGGTGATCATTATTTTGCAATCCAGATATATAACAAGCTTCCAAACAACATTAAATTATTATGTATTCAAAGAAAGAGCAAACCTTTCAAAACAGCTGTCAAGGAATTTTTAATAACTCCCACCTTCTACAATTTGGAGGAATATTTCCAGCTTGGATAAATTTGGCAGCTTGCAGCTTCTGTAGGCCTATATTATTGTTATAACATGCATGTATTTTTTTATCTGACGTGTTCTATATTCTTGAGCTCCGCTCAACACAGGATCTACAGGAAGAGATATCTACATCTACATCTACAACAAGAAAAGAAACATATTTAATTGATAGCAAGTTCCGATTTATGTACAACACTGCTAGCCTCTCCTTCAATACATCCACTGCCTTCTTCAACTTGACAAGATATTCCAAAGCCTCTCCTGAGCAGTCACGTCATGGATTCCTGGCCATCTGTGACTAATTCTAGAAATGACGTCGATTCTAGTGGAACCTTCGTAACCCACTTACGAAGCTTACAAAGAATAGAAACATTATGAAAATGAAATTGTTACAAATAGTTATTGGATATAGGGAAATTCCTAATGCAATCACATTCGTCAATGGTGGTATTAGTCATTAATTTACTTGCTTCTTATTGTTTTGTGTACTCTCGAGGTAATTCAAAATGTAGCTTCAAACGTCATTGAAATTTTACTGTAAGTTCCCTGATACATTCTGACCCAACCTGTGTTCTGCTATACATTTCACATACACACGTGGCATTCATTTGTTTTCTATGATGAGGGAAATAAAAAACAAAAAACAAAAATACAACTACAACCAGCTGTCCTCTAGTTGGCTTGGTTGCGCTCATGGTTGTTCCCACCTGTCATAATCCAGCTGCCGTAACTCAGTGTTAAGAAATTAAAACTAAGAAAATGCAGTTCAAATTGTAAAAGAAAACAGCAAGTACGATTATATTCCATGTTTGCAATTATATATATATATATATATGTGCGGTAAGTTAGGTTCCCAGCACTCAGTATACTTCCCATCATGAGAATACACTATCCAACAAGCCTATGATGGAATTTATCAAGATAAGATTATGTTTATGACGACGAGCAACTCTTCAAGGTTTCAAGGTCATTTCTTGTTCGTTAACACCGATGTTATAATGAAGATCTGCTTCGAAATGAGTACCATTATAATACCGTTACTGAGCGTATTATAGTATAGTAGTGTGAAATGGAAATCAACCAGTAACTAAAAAATAACAACGTTGAACATACCAATTTAATAGTAAGTCAAAATTTCCAGGTTTCAGGAAACAGGAAAATACCTTTTTTATTTTCTTTTATGCAACATTGTTGTATTCCAGTTGGAGTCAGTGCTTTGCTTCCTGATATTTCTCGGAGGTGAAATGCATGTGAAGGGAAGAGCAACTATTGCTTCTGAACATAACATAGGCTAAGCTTATTTTGTGTTGACTTATTTGGTTGGACTCAGTGAAGGATGTGGTTAAATATATGAACCAATTAACAACAAAACGCTCTAAAGCTTACTTATTCTATTTCAGCAAAAACTTATTGAATTATATCCGTATAGGCCTATAACCTGCACGTTACGTATCAAACTTCATAATTCCCTCGATATTATAATATGGTTGGAGTTACTCTAGCAACATGTTTTCAGAACATGTTACATCGCCCCATTTGAAATAATATGACCTTGGGTAATAGACTTACAGACTTAGCTCGCTCTCACATGAGAAATAGGAAGGCTGCTGATTTTATATTTCCCTGAAAATTTAAATTTAGTGCAGCGTTTATTTGAAATTACAAAGTCACGACAAAGTCGTTATCACAAATTGCAGCCTTAGTTTTCCAATCAATTTAATTATACCAAGTCTTTAATGGAGTAATATTTAAAGGCAGTTTCCAGTTTCCGCTCAGGTGCTTGTTAACACGAAGATAATGGACAGTGAAGCGACCTCTTTGTGTCGGAGCGTAACAGTGAAGATACGCTTACATCACGACACGGTGCTATGTCGTACGTGAAAGTACGTACGGTTAGGGACAAAACTTTTGAGCCAGTGGGAAATCGCTAGGTTCACAAGAGACTGTATTACTGAGCAGTAAAGTGCCGCATTAAATCGTCGCAGTTGCAAGTTTTGCCTCAACTAAGATCTCTATTATAGTTGTGGTCAGCCGGGAGTCGAGCTTGGTACGCTGATGCCAAGACCACTCGTTTCAGATGTCAATGTAGCGAGACTGCATCCAACTCTGATGCTTATTTCATACTCACTCAATGTAGAGACTTAATTATGTTCAGTAGAGACCTACTTTTCCTGGGCGAGAATCGAAGCCGCAATCCACTTACGTAACTTCCAGTTAGTTAGCGTAACTACAAAAGAAGTATTGTGAATCTACTAATGAAATGTTCACAATATCAACAAAAATAATAATTCGAACGATTCTGGTTGGAGTTAGATGTTCATATTCGCATTATACAACATATTGGATAGTCATCCATGTCCTTGTTTGTAATCCAAAGCTAATCTCCTCCTCCTCCTCCTCCTCCTCCTCCTCCTCCTCCGACACTCGCAGTCCCGTAAGGCTCGGGCAGCGTGGGCCGCATAAACGGGAGAGTTTAAACTAACAGAGACAATCATGAAATCTGTTAATTGAATTGTGTAATCAAGCAACAAATATTATACGACTATAGAGTGTACTGTAAGATTTCATTAGGGCTGGTGCCACTACATTGGAAGGAATACTAGATATGATTAATACGGGAATTAACAATTGCAATCCAGATGGGCTGCCATTTTCTTTTCTTATCCGCCAGCTAGTCAAATTCAGAAAACATTCTTTCAGACTCTATTTGAACTGCGTGTTATTGATAACTTGAATCTAATGCACCTGCTATAACCTGCTGAATGGAGGGGACATTAAAGCATGGAAAGAGGTTGGACAGCCACTGAAATATCAAGTGTAGGTAATCCCACGAGAGTTTGCGAGTTTACCGATAGAATTTATCCGATGAAACACGTAAACTCGGGTTGGATTTATTAAGACCATTCCATGAATAAAAACGTAACGGATTATGTAAATAATATTTATTTTCGTGCTTTGTTGTATAAAAACAAAACCAACAGCTGCGAGATCACGGCCTCCTATGAATCAACCATCCATGAATCGATTCGAGTTGCCATGTTGTGACCAGTGCTACCAATGGTGCATATAAGACATAGTTAATTTAATTCAGGTAAGCTAACAGCAGAACAGATTGAAAGCACACCAACTGGCTTGCACCGAAACAAAATTATGTTTTTAATCAATGTACATTTCTATTATTTCAATTTCCATCCAAGTTATGTTGCATAAAATAATCTGTTTTCGTACTGCTTAATGGCAGCATGTAAAGTACAGCACGTTGATGCGTTTCGTGTCCAGTAACGAGCTGACGTTTTATCAGAAAAAATTGCATCCTTGCGCTCCGAGAAAAGATATTATAAGGTAAACGATCGTGATTGGTGTATATCCGAGGAATTTCTGACCGTTATTGCTCAATATCAAATACACGGCGTATAAGTGGAATATCCAGAAACGTAATAGAAAAAAGTTTAGAGCCAGGTCACAAGGCTATCGACAAGCCACCACGTGACAGGGAAAGAAAGATGACATTCTGTCTAGTAGATCAATAAAGTGGCAAACGGATTGCTTTTTGCTGAAATGAACAGGCAAAACGCATGACAAGTGAATGCAGATCAATAAACACAAAATTAATGAGATTCGTTGCCATGTTTATGTAACAGGTTCCTTTCTTATCACAAGGGCCCGGATATTTATATTTGTACAAACTCTGGATTTGTTTTTTGAACACATTAAAATACTTTTATTTCAGTTTTTTTTAGTTTCACAAGTATATTAAACACATGAAAAATGTATTAATTCATTTTATTCATACTTGAATTGCTGCGACTGTGAACCACAAACCTTTAGGAATACCTTTTCGCTTAATATTATCACTAGGCTACCTCCGTCATTTCCAACTCTACCCAACAAGAACGTTTTTTAATCAATCAGCTTTTAGAATATTTTACTTTCGGCATCTTACTGGAGCAAACACTGTGAACGAACTGCAAGTGCAAGCTTCTTAAAAATGTCTTTAATTTGCTGTTACAAAATGACAAATGATAACAATTAGCAATATGTAAAATGTAGGCAGGTATTAGAAAAGTAATTTTGAATATAAGAATAATAATTCGATTAATCACATATTAATAGTTTAAGTATTTTTTCGCATTTTTATTGAAAAGCAGATTAGCAATTTTAAGTTCCTAACATGTTATTTAGCCATTTTTAGGTTTTATAACATTGGACTATGTGACAGCCATGACAATGAAACGAATAATTGAGGACCGTTTTGACAAAACTCAACATGTGCCAAAGCATAAATTGTTCAGAAGATGGTTTCTTTCGTTTTTATGAAGAAGTCTTAAGGCTTCAAAATGAAATTATTGGTTAGGTCAACTTTTCTTATGATCTTTTTTCACCATCTTAAAGATCTCATTTCAAATCGCCTAAAACCATTAAAAAAAGAATTTGGCAAAAAATGGAGATGTTGAGTTTTGTCAAAACCGTCCTCAATTATGTTAGAATATCACAAGGAACAGAATCCGGACCCTAGTGATGGCATGAAAATACAATTCAAGCCAGTGTAAGTTCTGCTGAGCAGCAAGGAACTCAAATGAAAACTTATTTGCCTGTAGGAGGAAACTAGGACAATTTGGCTTGGAGTCGTTAGCGTGCGGGTTCAAATCTCTTCCTCAGGATTTTTACATCCTTCTAAATCTCATGTCCTCGGTTTGCGACACGCACTTCTGCTCCACTGAGGACAGCACGAGATGCTAATCAGATTAGGTCTATTCCTAGAAAGTGTTTCAGGATTTTGGTACGTCAATTCCTATAATTTGATATGACTATTCCACTGATATTCCGCGTGTTTGATATTGACCAATACCGTTTATCAATTCCTCGGATATAGACCAATCCCGATCGTTTATCTTATATTAATATTAGGATGATCAAATCGTCTGCTCGTTACTGGACACGTAAGCATCAGTGTGCAGTGATTAATACGTCACATGTTGCCATTAAAGAACACGAAAACAGATTATAGCCTTTAACCGACGTAAATACTCGAAAACATTCAGAATGTTTTATTTTTTATCATAGGTAATCCCACGAGAGTTGACGAGTTTATCGATAGATTCGCGACTGCGCAGCAGGAGCGAATTTATCTGATGAAACTCGTCAACTCGAGTTGGATTTATTAACACTATTCAATGAATAAAAATCCACCAGATTATACAAATAATAATAATAACTTTCGTGCTTTGTTCTACAAAAACAAAACTAACAGCTGCGAGATCACGGCATACTATGAATCAACCGTCCATGAATCGATTCGAGCTGTTTTGGTGTAATCAGTGCTACCACCAGAGCATATAAGACATAGTTAACTTCATTCAATTAAGCTAAAAGCAGAACAGAATAAACGCACACGAACTGCCTTGCACAGAATCGAAATTGTGTTCTTAATCAATGTACATTTCTATTATTTCAATTTCCAAACAAATTATGTTGTATGAAATAATCTGTTTTCGTGCCGCTTAGTGGCACCATCTGACTATTAATCACTGCACACTGATACCTGCGTCTCCAGTAACGACCAGACCATTTTACCCGATAAAATGCCATCCTCGCGATTCCTACAAGAATATTGTAAGATAAACGGCCGTGATTGGTCTATATCCGAGGAATTGCTAAACGTTATTGGTCAATATCAAACACGCGGCGTATGAGTTGAATAGTCCCTGAAAAATATTCAAAATGCCGGACGCAAATTTAAGGTCTCTGCAGACTAGCTTGGTAGTAGTAAGCCTCATTTGAAGCGCTGTAATGCGCGGCCTAACCAAGACGGTCTTGTTGTTTGCTGATTTCGAAATGGTTCAGATCCATATCGTGTATCTCTCGTTCCTAATTGTTTCCGAAGCGGAAAGAGAAGTGGCTCTCAATGGCCATATAGCATAACAATGCTGTGACTCGGGTTATTGCTCCATTCTCTTTGAAAAGAAAGGAAGTTCCACAGAGCGGCATCGGCTAATTGGCAGTTTGGTTATTCCTCCAGTTAGAACTCGCTAGATTCATAATCTAGTGCATCTACTGACACAAAACTACAACACGAATGATATTGCGTAAGTGTTTTATTTAAATTACATCTACAAACTTGTGTAAAAGTTATATTCATTGTCGGTATAATGAGAACATCATGTTTCTGTAAAAACTTGTTTTTGGACTGAAATTAGTCCATATCAGCGCAATGCATATCCATGTAGTTCACATACCTACGCATCTTCTTAACCTTAATTCATACTCGTATACACTGATATCAGAAATTCTTAAAATATGCCATTTTTCTTTTACAAAATGCACTGGCAATAATATTAATGATGTAAGTGTAGGCCTACGATTCTCTGACATGTTGGTTTCAGGTTTAAAACAGCCGTATAGGTTATGAATGAATTAAATTCAGTTTAAAATCATTCTATATTGCGTTTAAACTGGAAAATACATTAAAATATAATGCAGATATCGGCAGCCGTACATTTCGATGAAATGCACAATATTATACCAACAGTAGCTGCGTTTAATTATTGAAGGCCTAGATTTTTTTTAGGTTTATTTGCACTGAGATCTGGTCCCAAAAGTGTGTAAAATAGATATTTCGGCATAGCCCACCCTTCTCCAAACCTTCCATAGTACGTTATAATATTGTGGAGCAACAAAGACTAAGAAATCTCATGAGGTTTCCTAGATAAATAAAATACGTCCGGAGTGCGATGCATATTAACAATTTATTGGATCTGATGGCTTGAGATGCTGCGAGTCTGGAAAGTGAAAGTGGTAGAGGTGACCCAGTGTGGACGCAAGGGGTGTACAAGTTTATATTATTAAGTGCCAGTATGGCACTTTATGAGCTTGTCTGGGGGACGGGAAAATGTATGTCCGTCCGTCTGTCCGTGTGTCTTTATCGGATCTTTATCGGATCTTAATGAAGCTTGGTATATGCATTTATAACATCCATGGGAAGAAGCCTATAGATACTGGACCAATTCGGTTGACCGGTACCGGAGTAATGCCCAATTTAGTGCTTATTTTAATGGTAATGTAACTTATTAGAAATAATTTATCAAATGCAAATTATTTATCATGACAACATACTGTTTTACAGTGTTCAAATACGGCTTTGGAAGTTACAATACAGTTAGCTATGACAAATAACACTATTACTTTACATACGCTTATCAAACTTAATCGTTAAACTGACCGAGGTGGTCGAGGGGCTAACATCTTGGACTCGCAGGGACATCTTGGTCCCTGGTTCAAATCCTGTAGCCGGCCAATTTGACATTTTGTTGCTGTTGTATTTTTATGTGAGTGTGCGATTGTGAAGATATCACAAATGTGTATGGTTCTGCTGATGCTGGACGATATTAATCTGATTTTTTTAAGACTAGGCCTTTGTAATTCCGTTAGCCCTGTTTAATGCATCATTCTGGACCTTAAGTCGGAGATCGATTACAAAAATAACTTTTTTTCTGCATATCATAATTGTATTTATAATTGATTAAATAAAAGCATTCTGTTACGTCAGTTTACCTCATTTTATTTTGTTAGCATTTGTACTTTTTGCAAAATATTCACAGAAAGAGTTAAACACGTCAGACGCAGATATTTAGCAAAACAATGAAGTTGAGGTGATAGTTCTATTCATGCATCTTCCCATTCTGTCAACAAGTGCACCTGGTTTATCCGTAAAAGATAATCTCTCCTTTTAATTTCCAACATTTGGGGGCTGTACTTTTACTCGGCTATCTACAGTTGAAAGCGAATATTTGAAAGCACTCTTAAATGTTATGAAATTTATTGATTTTTTATTTATAGTTTAAATTTCCACGCTTGCTATAACGGGGAGTTCCATTGACCTTCGTTACGGCTAAAACGCGTCGTATTCGCCTGGTTGGTCCATCACGCCCGTTAACAGAAATTCATTGCGTCATATCTCGCGTTTACTTAGAAATGGCCGAAGGTGTTTGCAATATTATCCACATTAAACAGTAAAGGGTGTATATTAATGCATTAATTAGAGTTTCTGCATTCATTTGCTTTGATCGGGTAGTGATCCTTCTCGCAGGCTGGACGAGGATCAGCTGGCACTGGATTTGTTACAGTATCCTCAAGTATTTGTCAGTTTCTACCTTCTATCATTACCATTATTAAAGATGAAATTGATTATAATATCTGTAGTGGATTACTTCTCAATAAATTAACAGTGCAATATTATTTAATAAATTTATTACCAGTATTAATAGTATATACAGTTTATTATATTCTGTTCCCTGTCCAATTTCAATAGTTTTCCTGTCCAATAGTTTTCTAATGGCATTTGCTTCGTAATGATTGCATCCGCTTTGAAAGTCTGGTTGATGCACAGACAAACCTGAGCTTTGAGCCTGTGCCACTTTGCTGTTCAGTTGAGGTTCGTTAAATTACCCTATTGTGTTCATGAAATCAAAGAGTGAGGCATGTAATTCATGTTCATGTTCAAATTGAAAACAAAAAAGACAATTTTAACCCCTGAATCCAAATAAACTCCGCTGCTCTGAAAACTATAATTTTATTGGCAAACTGTGGCTTCATCCTACTAACTCAACTGTATCCAACGATATTGTAATTATTTTTATATTCTTCATTGTTTTGTTTGGCCCAGTGGCTCCCACATTAAAGTGTTTATGCAGGGCTCATTGAGACATTTGCAATACCAGCCACACATCCCGTGTAAGTTACTTGGGTTATGTATGACCTCAGAGTAACAAGGAGTAGGAACAACTAGATCATATCCATAATAATAATAATAATAATAATAATAATAATAATAATAATAATAATAATAATACACGTTTACACGTTTATACTTTAATTCAACCGTGTTCTAGAATCTGCAATACGATTGTCAGTAACAACATCGCTAATCTAATTTGAAAGACATGATGACTTCTACGAAATAATTTGAAAAAAAAAAATTAGAGATGTCAATGACCTTTATTGTGGCATCATCTAGCCCAAAAGCTTTTGCGGTTTTATATTTACCCGACTACAAAAGGAGGGTTACGATTTTAGCAGGCTATGTATGTATGTGTGTATGTGTGTAGTATTCTTTCCTTGTGATGTCTACACTGAACTGGGTTATAATTAGGGACCGGATTCTTAGGTTTTTACCTATTTTCTTCCTTACTTCCAAAACAAAAAGCGCTCATACACTTTTTCGAATCCTGTCCATAGAATTCACCCACATTAATTCTATGGCACCTAAAAATACCTAAATGGGGTATAAAAACCTAAATACACCTAAACAGGATATAAAACCTAAAATATATAATTTAGGCTACTTTTTTTGTCTTTTTTGTTTGTTAGTTGAGGAATCGATATTTTGCGGAGAGACAATTTTTGTCGGGTTGAAATTAATACCACCAGCGTTTCGTTCAACCCATTGTCGTCTAGGATGGACAGTATCTAGATAGGAAGTGTAAGAGTACCGGCGTATTCCTTTTAAAATATTCGTACGAACAACCATTGTTGCCGTGTATGAACAAGGATATAGATTTCTGTGTTTTAAAGCGCTTGTTTGCCTTTAGTACTTCCCTGTTATTCATACTTAGTGGTCACACTGTGAGTTTTAAGAAGACATGTTAATTATGCCGAAACAAATGAAATCGAGTTTATTACGGCAGTGGATTGGCGATGACCTGAATTTCACTACAGATGGCAAAGTAATATTTTGTCAAGCCTGCCAGAAACACGTATTATTTACCTTTCTAGAAAAGGGGGAAGATTCCGTCCCTAGTTGATCTTTTGTGCGTTTAGCATGCGTAACAACCGAAGAAAGGAAAATAATCAGTTTCACATTAACCACATCCAACCATAAAGTATTTTACTCACTAAATTGGAAGCATCGGATTCGAATCCTGAGAAGGGTAGTGTCGAGATATAGTATTAACTATTAACTAAGAGATAACAGGAAGAACTTCACAGTTGAGAATCTTGAAAGATATTTAGTGATATACTGCAATCAGGAAATGTGACGCAATCTTATTTTCACTGCTACTTTTGATTGTTTATGCTTTCTTTCTTCAATTGTATAATATTGTAGTAAAGCAAGTTTACACAAATTTAAGTCAATTTTGTTAAGTTAAACTTTACAAGTATTATGTATTGAATCCTATGTAGCACATTCAAATTAATTAAACCAATTATTTTACCCGAAAACGACATTTTGGACAATAAACCTAAAAAAAACTATTTCACCTAATGAAACCTAATGGAAAACCTAAAATAGTGTTTTTAAAAACCTAAAAATCCGGTCCCTAGTTATAATACAACCCACAAGTAGAGTTTGCCCTTCTTTTAATATAAGTTCCAGATATTTCAAAATAATTACCTAGTATCGTTATATTTTTCTATTGCTTTCAAAACTAAAAGTGAAGACAGTTGTACAGGGTGTTAATAAATAACACCGAAATATTTTACCTGTATATAGACGGGACGTAGGCACGCAACTATTATTAGGAGATTTTTGCTCTATGGCGTAAAATTTGTATGCTACAGGGCATTAAAGTCATTATAATATGGTGCTCATAAATCAATAATTACGCGAAATAGGGTTAAAATGTTGATTAAATTGACTCTTAATCAATCGTCAACAGGTATATCATATTTTGGTGTTTCTATAATCTGAAAAATTTACAGACTAATCACACGACTAGCCTTTTTTCTTATTCATAACTACTGACTACAGTGTTAACAACGAAGTTCCTTTGTTTTGCATTTTTTTCTAATGTTAGAAGTCAGTGGCGGCCATGCCCTGGGAAAACAGGAAAATTGAATCCATAGAGCATAATAAAAGTTGCTTGTCTATGTCCCCTCTATACACAGGTAAAATATTTCGGTGTTATTCATTACCACCCTGTATAGTTCCTTCCGTTTTCTTAATTCTGGTTGATGGAATTATAATTCGAGAATTTTATTGTCTTTGACGTTTTAAAAACTGAAGATGGTTCAGATCTTTAAAAATTTGAAAGCTGGGCTGTTGGCTATTCCCACAATATAACGAATTAACCGGCAGCAGATTGGAAGTCAATTCACTGAACGTACTTATTCGGGTGAAAGTTGAAATTACATGAGGCCACACATTATTTTAATGACCCGTGTTCCGCGTGAGGTCACTTCTGAAAATAACTTTCCATTATTTCCATTGCTCTTCTTTTGTCTACTCTTTCGCGATGTATGTGGAAACCTAAAGAGTGCAGCGGGTAACTTGTTAACCTGTTTTATTATGGACTTTGTTGGAATTTTATCTGACGTGGTTACTATAACTGAAATATTAAGGGGACTTTTCATAACAACATATTTCGCAATTTTGGTTTTTGAAAAAACTACTTTAACGATTTTAATAGAAATGTACACTTGAGAACCTCATTCACTAATAAAATGGTTACATCAGTTTTTTTAAAATGTAAAATGACTTAGGGTGGTGTTTACCCGTGTACAATATCAGATACAAGAGAGTCTGTACTACAATCGCTTTGGACCATACATATTGTCACAGGATTCTGTAACTGGTTAGTTATATTGTTAAAATAATCGACACGAATGTGCAATTATTGTTATTAGTTGCCTCTATTCTCCATTATCGTCCGTGTAAGTGCCAGCTTTATTGTGGCATGAAGTTCGTCTCACGTCATCGCTTCCAACTCGTACAATATTACAAAAATGTAAAGCATATTTGAAGTTTTATTTACCACTGTCTTGCATTACAAGTGTCTGGGGTTGTTGCGCGGACCGCCATATTACTATACTATACTGCCGTCTATAGTGCAGCGTACACCATTGCCGATCTATCCACTTTCTCATGAGTAACACGTTTTATGAAGTGCAACTTGCCGGAGAGTTCCATAATATTCAAATTGACTCGTGCTGACCTCTGTGAGCAAAATAACTGCAACTTATGTCCGCGTTGATTATCCCAGACTGCTTTTGCACCAATCAGATACGATGAAGAAATATAGGAAGAGTCTTGCAAATTAAGTGTGGTACATTGAAGAATCGAGGAAGAAGGCCGAAAAGGAAACTTTTTAAATTCCAGGGATTGTCTACTGCACGTGTGTTGCATGCTATCTTTTATATGACAGCATCTTAGCGGATAATAAAAATGTTACTTACGTGAAAATAATTGACCAACTGGAACAGCTGTTGTCTGCGCACAAGAGTGCCAACTTTAAAAAGCAGTAGGGGATATGGGCCTATTTTTAACTTGGTGGTGAACGATTCGTGGATTACATGCGGAGTTAGCGCCTCATGAACAGGCTTTGGTATAAACTGCGCAGATTCCTCTGATACCAGCACTCGGCATTGCATGAAAACCAATCTGAAGATGTTAGATCACTTTCTAAATTCATCAGTCATGGATTATTATATATGCTCGTGACGTCATTGATTGATTCGCTTGAATCATGAACTAAAGGTTACTTCGTAAGTGACATGAAGGCATATAGTAAAAAGTGTTCCCTATACAGTCCATGCAGGCCCAAAGGGTTCCAGGACATTGAGGCTCCCAGATTTTAGACTTTCGGGATGTGAAGGTGGTAAGGTTGTCAGCCAGGTACTCACATCTGTTAAGAGGCTCAGTCGATGAGGGCATGTAGACTACTGTAGAAAATCTTCTCGGGTTTGCAGCCAGGTGAGAAGTTTGTTGTGGTCCAACGTTTCCGAGGCTGACGCTGCCTCCATCCTCAGGGAATCTGAAGTGTCGAGTTTCGACACTTCAGATTCCCTGAGGATGGAGGCAGCGTCAGCCTCGGAGACGTTGGACCACAACAAACTTCTCACCTGGCTGCAAACCCGAGAAGATTTTCTACATAAGATTCGCCAGGAAAGCCTCAAATCTTACATGTAGACTACTGTCAAATGTTTGCCTCCCGATTCCTATAAATAAGTTTCGAGAATTATTTTCCTTTCTTTGCGAATCAATTTCTTCCTCGGTGTTTTATAGCATGGCAAATGAACCAATGCATCAAAATACATCAAAACCTGTTATAACGACTGAAGAGACGTTATGGAATTTAGACGGGATCGTTAGATTTCGCCGTTATACCCAATACGACTGGCGTTATAAACGGTTTCTACTGTATATTGAAATACGAGGGTAGTAAATGCATCAAGGAATAGTTTGAAGAAACGAGCCACCCCCTTTAACAACTGTTTTAATATTCCTGGCGATTACTTGACGCATGCGTCAACTGCTGTGAATTAAATCTTAACTCAGTATTAATTCGCGGTTGCGCAGGCAAAGAGAGTTAAGTCCACCATCCTCAGAAAGTCATATTAAAAAACGTACGGTAGTTATGGATGTGTGCCTCATGGGTTTATCCATCTCTAAAGCGATGCTGGGCGGGTAAAACGTGTTAAGTCGCTCTAATTCTCAGTAACTAGAAAGTGGACTTAACTCTCTTTGCCCGCGCACCCGCGAATTGATAAAATGGAAATCCGATATGATGAGGTCTATATTCCACAAGTTACACCATTTAATATGTGACGCAGAAAGTTGAGGTTTCCACCTTGATAACATGGGAAAAAAAAACACGTTGTTTAGAACCATGACCTCAAGGGAACTTTAGTTATTGTTATGAAATATCTTGTTTATTAGTGATAACGAAGAGGATGCAGGTAGCCTACGATCGCACTCATCACATCCATAATTTTAAAGACTTACCCGAGTTTCCCTCAGTAACAATCTTCCAGTTGAGGCAAAGTTATGTCTGTGAACTCAATGAAGCTATATGTCGCGTTCCTGGTAAATATGGAATTGTTACTGTAATATTAAATTATGTCTATTAACTGTATTAAGTTCGAAATCTGTCTTAATTCGCATGACCACGTAGTTCTTCCTGCATGAACACACTTTGCTTGCATTCACATGTTTGTGTTGTTATTTTTGTGTTGTGTATTGGCCAGTTACTTTTAATTTTAAAATCCATGCTCGAAATGAACCCAAAATCTCCAGAATGTAAAGATGTGCAGTATCACTAGTACCTTGTTGTTGAATTATTTTATTTCACTTATATCTAAATTTCAATTCATGGAAAATAAATCTGCAAAAAAATGAAGTTTTTATCTTAAAAAATACGTGACATCATTTTGGAAATGGACTAAGTCACAATGAACATCACCTAATATTTTGAAAGCATTCCTAACCAACGTGTTTGCTAAAGTTAAATCTTAAAAAATCTGAGATTTACTTTGGATTACAGTAAATCCGTTTTCCAGCAAATTATTAAAGTAACAGAATCAATAAAAGTTTTATTACAATACATTTTCTGTTCTGCTTAGCAGAGATTTTGGGTGTCAAAGTATTATTATTTCCCTGCAATTTATTTTAGCTTGTTTACTTATTTTAGTTTTTTTAAGTTGTACTGCATGGTTTGCTTAGCTCATGCCCGCCTTCCCACCCGCTGTTGCAGATCCCTAGCTTAGCCCCTGCACCATGGCCAGATCGTGATGTGGCTCACAGTGGCTTGCAGATCCTACCAGAAGCACGACACCATGACCCGCAGTGGACAGGCACCGCCCCCGGCGCCGCCCCTGCGCCACTCGGCCTCCTTCTCGTGTTTGTTCCGGGGCGACCGCCCCCACCGCCCCCGCACCGCCACCCTGCCCAGCGACACCGACTACGGCTTCGTGGTGCGGCCACGGCTCAGCACTGCGATCATGGTGTTGGAAGAAGAGGTAGAGACTGAAGACAGGCAGAGGATCGGCGCCAAGAAGGACGCCCAGACGTCCTTGAGGGGGGCCCTCAGCCTCCTGAGCCCTCAGGCCTGGTGGCCGCCAAGGGCGCGCAGAGCTAGGGCGGAGAACGCCATCATCGAGACCCCGCCCTGCGAAGTCGGCCCTCAGAGGCGGTGGCGCAGTCTGGGCGCCCTCATGAGAGTCCCGCCCCCGTCCCGTCAGACCCAGACGGCGTCCGCCTCCACAAGGGCCCAGTCCTTCTACCTCCTGGACGACTTCTTGCGCCCAACTCACACTCAGCAGTTCAAGCGAGGCAACACGAGCTCATCGGATTCCCTAGAACTGTCTTCTCCGGTGCCGCCTCCCGTGCCGCCGCCTCCGCCGCCCCTGAGGTACCTCGGATACCGGGACTGTGGCTGCAGACAGTGTAGGAGAGACAGAAGAGAGAGACAGCATCGCTTCGACACGGTACAGTTGCATTTGTGTTGTTATGGTGGTGGATTCTTAGTTCTAGCTTTACTTCAAAATAATTTTCTTTTTCGGAATGATTCTAAATGCATATTGGCCTAAATGGACCTAAAACTTTTGTGTGAAACTATTTGAATTGAAAATATCTTATGCACAGCTTCGTTTGTTGCTGAATGCGCATATTCCGCGATGCAGGAATGTAAAGCAACGGAATCGCAGAGGGTAGAGAAGTCACGTCATCATTTCTGCTCCCTTGATTCATAATAAAACGAACTGTCATCCCATTGCACGCAGACGTCAAATGGATATTTCTTTGGCTTGGTTCTAAAAGGGCCAATGTCATAAAACTTGCTTTTGAGATAACTGACTTTGAAGCGTTTATACAAGGAACGTTTTTAGCCTCAATAATATTTTGTCAAAGATACAAAGAAGCTGCCCTGTTTTGTCTAGACATGTCACAGCTCCAGTCTTGATTTTAATAAAGTTTTTTTTTTTTAGCTTTTCGCGTCGATTTCTTCCTGGTTGCAAGGAAATGTTATAAAACCATTACCCAGAATTATGTTTCAAAAAGTTTTCAGTTTGTATTGCTATATACTTGTGTGAACTAGGGTGACATCAGACTTAGTGGCCGCATTGCGAATGCGCATTCTACTGTTGCATCCTCACCATATTCACACACAAAAAGAACTTTATGTACAAAATCTAAACAAATAAGTTTTATGAAAATTGCAATAAAAGTCGGCAACACATAACCGAAATACAAAATATTGTTTTAAGAGATATTTTCATTTGAGAGGGTCACACACGGCTGGTCTAGGCCTATGCTTCGATATAGCAAGCACAAGGAGGCTGGAATTTGATTCTGAGTAAACAGGGAAAACCCCAAAGAAACTTGCAGAACGGCCTGAGTTACTGATTTCGGATACGCTGGATTGGGATGCACTGAGCCTCGTGAGAACAATTGTGGAGCAACATATTCAAGAAATATAGCTTTGAATAAGAAATCCATGAATAATATCTACCAATAAAGTGGATGGTAGATGACGCAGACCATGTCTCTCTATAGCAGGGGTTTTCAATCTGTAGTACTCGAAAATCTGAAGTAGGCCTAAATGGTTGATAGTGTTATCATAGGTAATCCCACGAGAGTTGACGAGTTTATCGCTAGATTCGCGACTGCGCAGCAGGAGACAATTTATCTGATGCAACTCGTAAACTCGAGTTGGATTTATTAAGACTATTCAATGAATAAAAATCCACCAGATTATACAAATAATAATAACTTTCGTGCTTTGTTCTACAAAAACAAAACTAACAGCTGCGAGATCACGGCATACTATGAATCAACCGACCATGAATCGATTCGAGCTGTTTTGGTGTAATCAGTGCTACCACCAGAGCATATAAGACATAGTTAACTTCATTCAATTAAGCTAAAAGCAGAACAGAATAAACGCACACGAACTGGCTTGCACCGAATCGAAATTGTGTTCTTAATCAATGTACAATTCTATTATTTCAATTTCCAAACAAATTATGTTGTATGAAATAATCTGTTTTCGTGCCGCTTAGTGGCAGCATCTGACTATTAATCACTGCACACTGATACTTGCGTCTCCAGTAACGACCAGACCATTTTACCCGATAAAATGCCATCCTCGCGATTCCTACAAGAATATTGTAAGATAAACGGCCGTGATTGGTCTATATCCGAGGAATTGCTAAACGTTATTGGTGAATATCAAACACGCGGCGTATGAGTTTGAATAGTCATTGTAAAAAGGGTGTTAAATAGTACCAGTCCCTCCCCCCCTGACCTTAAAATTCAAATGGGCCTGCACTTGAATTTATTGAAGAACATTTTCACCTAGAGACAGAAATTGACTGGATCCGTGACCCCTTCTCTTTGGATGCCAAGGAACTTGAATAATCTAACCTTGAAAATAAAGTATTTAAGTGCTACAATTTAAATTTTTTTTAATCGGTGTTGGGAAGGAATACAAATAGCTATGAGGCACTGATACATGTTTATGTGAAAGAGTTCGACATGTCTGAAAAGTAAATGCAGAAACAAACTTAATGTTCAGGACAAAACTAGAAACCAAGGGAAACAAACTCAGCCTTCACGTTATTCTAAATTTTGTGTTTGTTTTAGTAAAGATATATTTAAGGGAAATGTCTCGCTTCTATTGAAATGCCCTGCATAATACAGTTATCATATTAACCATGAGGCCCTTAACGAACATTTTGTTGAAAATAACTGACTTTACAAGTTTGAGAACCCATACTCTATAGCATGTAGTGGCAAAGAGAAATAGAATCTACGTGTAATTCCAGTGGTACTCTGTTTACATAGCTTATGTTGTGGGTTAGAACATAAATGCGTTTGCAAGGGCGCCCATATTATATTTTCTAGGGGGGGGGCAATTTTAAAAAAAAATATTTCTTGTCTTTTAACTAATGGGACACTTTGTAACATTATATTAATAGTATAATAAGTGCAACAATGACATAGCCAGAAAATAATGTCGGGAAAGGTCGAAAGTGCCGGTGGGTTTTGGGGGTATGGAAGACCCTCCCCCCCCCCCCCCCGAAAAATTTTTGAATATCGAACTAATGAAAATCACATTTTACGCTATTTTAGCACTGAAAAACTAATTAGCGAATTTGTTTACCATACTCTTAACACAATGCCAACCCCCAACGTAAACAAGAAATCGTTACCTAAGTTATAATACTTACTACTATTTATAAGAAAAGTTAAATAACACATGGACCAATGGAAATATTAGCCTACTCGTTATGTTATGAAAGCAAAATAACTGCTTTATCATATTTGACACACCAGCAAAACTCGTTTAATTTTATATATTTTTAAAATACACAAACAGAATTTTAGGTTTTGACTTTTGGGGGTCCAAACCCCCTGGACCCCCCTTTCCTAATCCACTGTAGATTCGGCTTCCATGTTGTCGATTTGGTAAAACTTCTGCAAACTTTTTATGTCTCTACTGACTTTTAAATAATTGTCCGAAAAGAAAAATACCCGACTATAATTATTAATATACATTTTTTCCTTTCCATGAGAGCCCCCCTTGCCCCTGGATATGGGCCCCCATGTATGTTTAATATTCACGTGAAAATAGTTCCGCTCTCAAGTTGTCACCAACTTGTGGGTTAGATCTTTATTCCAGTGGCCATTATTAAAACAAATTAATATGACATGAGATTGAGTCATACGGAAGCGTTGGCGTCGAAGCCAGGACCGAAGTAACGGAGTGAGCGAGATCAATGGTTCCTCAAGTCCTTGAGCTCTGCACAAGGTCGTCAACACTTTCAGTCTCTGCGTCGTCTCAAGTCCGTTCTCTGTCTGTTTGCACTGTGCACTATAAACACAACCATTATTTATAGTATACTCCATCTTCTTTCCTCTTATTTTCATATTAGGACACGCGAATTTCTTAAATATGGGTAATGATGGCGATGGCTGCTGGAGGTGGAGTGAATAATAATAATAATAATAATAATAATAATAATAATAATAATAATAAAATCAGGTCAACTGCTTTTGTTTAATTGCAATTATGATTTGCAGAAAGTAAGTTATTTTTGTTATAGATTTCTGAAGCTCCAGATCGATTCATTTTACAGGGATTACGGAAGAACAAAGGTCTAGTTTGATAAGCATATGTGAAGGTATATGTCATGGCTAACTGTATTGCAACTTGCAAAGCCGTATGTGAATACAACATTATGTTGTCATGAGAACTGATTTGCATTTGATAAATTCTTTCTAATATATTACCACTAAATTTGGCATTGCTCCGGTACCGGTCAACCGATTTGGTCCAATTTCAATAGGCTTCTTCCCATGGACGTTATAGCAAGTTTCATGAAAATACGATAAAGCGTATTTGAATTATCACGCATACAGACAGAGAGAGACGGACAGACATTTTCCCATCCCCCACACAATCTCACAAAGTACCATTCTGGCCCTTAATATTAACAACAATAATAATTATGTTGGATTTCTAGTAGGCCTACTTCATTGTAATTTACAGATACACGCTGAACCAACTATTTGTATTCTGTTGTCAATTATTGCAGCCTGAAGTGAATTGAAGAATCTCTTTGGAAGGCCTAATGTAACAAAACAGAGGAATTTATTAGACTGTTAATAGTATTATCTCTGTTTTCTTGTATATCCTCACTGTGGAGCTCAATGCTAGTGAATTTTGTTACGCTTGTTTTCCGAGAGAGGGCCGACAAAGAGGTGGAAGCCCATCGCCTTTCAACCCCCCAGTAAAACGAGGACTTCGCATCGACCGCGGCCGGGTTTGATCCCGCGACTTCTACACCACCGCGCCCCACAACTCGCCTGTCCAGCTCTTGAAACTTGTCTGAAATGACGTCGCTATGAGGAGAGAAATTAATAAAGCAATTCCATTACTAACTGAAAAAAAAAAATCAATTTCATTTCATACTGACACAATTAGTGAGGGAACTTCTCGAATTAAAAAAAAAAATCCCTTTAGGCAGGCCTACAGGCTGAGGTAGATTTCAAAGTGCTTTTGGTTTAATTTATTATCGCTGCGCAGCACTCTTCTTTTTTAGCCTTGGCATGGAAAACCTGCAGTAAAGAGGAAGAGCCTACAATCATTTGTTTTGACAACAAGAATAGGATATAATATTCTGGGAGGCCGTGCGCAAGATCAACAATGAATAAAATTAGCAAAGCCGCTAAACAAGACAAAATTATGATATTATAATAATTCTTTTAAGTGTTATTATTTTCAAACATTAAAATCTCGCGCCATATGAGAGCTATAAAGAAACTATTTATTTATTTGTAGAGTACTCATCAAGAGCTTTTCAACGATACCCCACAAGACGTGGTTTCAAAAGTGTCGAATTTTCATCCCCCACCCCACCCCCACCCCCACCCTCACTCGAACCCCCGAATCGTTGGGGTCACTGTGAACTCCGTAGCGAGTACTCTAATTTATTCAAACAAAGTTTCCCTCTATACTTCATAGGGGCCGAGATATACATTTTTAAAAATTTCAACCCCCTCCCCCGACCACCCCCTTGGGCCAATTTTGCTCATTAACGAACTTGTCCGAACTATTGGGCCTAGAAATAACATATTAAAATTTGGTTCAAATATCTTCAAAATTACGGCCGCTATCGTGTAAAGATATAAATATATATATATATATAAATATATATATATATATAAATATCACAGAATTTTTTTTTGAACGGGCGGTGGTTTCGTACTTAGGGGAGCATGAAACGTAAAGATATGAAAGAATTTTTCGAAAATCATGAAGTGGTATCCATTGCAATAGGTAGATTTTTCTTCGAAATCTACCTAAAATCGGAATTATTGTATTCTTGAAAGTTGTGGAGACATCAAGAATCGTATACAAGTATTCCAATGATTCAATGCTAGGAGAAGTCAGCTATGGTGACTTTGCAGTCATGTAGTCATATACTGTGTAGTGAAGACAATGCTGGCAATACCTTTCGAATAGCCTACGTACCTGGAAGTCCGGAGTTCACCGTAACACTTTCACACAAGCATTATATTACAATGTGCAGATATAATCGTACGGGATCTTTACTTTCCTTTCTCTCCTTGCCTCGGAGTAAAACGCCTTTAAATTTAATATTAGGTAGATTTCGAAGAAAAATCTACCTATTGCAATGGATACCATGTTATGATTTTCGAAAAATTCTTTCATATCTTTACGTTTCATGCCTCCCTAAGTACGAAACCACCGCCTGTTCAAAATAAAAAGTGATATTCATATATATCTTTACACGCTAGCGACCGTAATTTTGAAGATATTTGAACTAAATTTTATTATGTTATTTCTAGGCCCAATAGTTCGAACAAGTTCGTTAATGGGCAAAATTGGCCCAAGGGGGTGGTCGGGGGAGGGGATTGAAATTTTAAAACATTTTTATCTCGGCCCCTATGAAGTATAGAGGGAAACTTTGTTTGAATAAATTAGAGTACTCCCTATGGAGTTCACAGTGACACCAACAATTCGGGGGTTTTTGGGGGTACGAGTGGGGGTGGGGGTGAGGGGGTGGAAATTCGAAATTTTTGAAACTACGTCTTGTGGGGTATCGTTGAAAAGCTCTTGATGAGTACTCTACAAATCAATAACTAGTTTCTTGATAGCTCTCATATGACGCGAGATTTTAATGTTTGAAAATAATAACACTTAAAAGAATTATTATAATATCATAATTTTGTCTTGTTTATCGGCTTTGCTAATTTTATTCATTGCTGATCTTGCGCACGGCCTCCCAGAATATTATATCCTATTCTCGTTGTCAAAACAAATGATTGTAGGCTCTTCCTCTTTACTGCAGGTTTGCCATGCCAAGGCTAAAAAAGAAGAGTGCTGCGCAGCGATAATAAATTAAACCAAAAGCACTTTGAAATCTACCTCCGCCTGTAGGCCTGCCTAAAGGGATTTTTTTTAAATTGGGATTGCATTGCGTTGAGGACTGTGGTAGGCCTACTGTTCAATGCTGTGTTTACTCTAAACACCATAGCCATCACCCGCACCTGGAACTCCCGTCGGAGCTTACTTAGCCTTTAAGTTTAAATTTTAGTGTATATTATAGTATAATGTTATAATTATACCCAGTTATATATAATTTTTAAATTCACTTTGTTTTCTCTGCATATTATTGGATGCATTTTATTATTATTATTATTATTATTATTATTATTATTATTATTATTATGTATATCTATCGTATTTCTTTGTAGATTCCTTTAAATGTATTTTGTATTTATCCTGGTTGAATGGCCTTAACTCTGCCAGGGAAAATAAAACATTATTATTTTCTGGAACTGCTGAAACTGCTCTCCTCTTCAAACTCATAGCCGCTGACTTTCTGCCTCCAAATTACATTTTTTGTCATGTATAACTACCCCCAACAGTATTTTTAAGTTGTTGCCTCTGTACTGTGTCTCAATGTGAGGATATGGCCAGTCTTGTGCAAGCTTTTCCTGTTTTACTTTATTTCTTATGGAGCTGAAGATCGTTTCCAGACTTCCGAATCACCCTGTTGGATATAAAGATGCAGATTTGAGTTCTTACCTCCGTTCGAGTTCAAATCCCGGTGTCATGGGAATTGTTTGTTTGTAATATTCTTATATGTAATGTTAATTCCTTACTACTTCTGTATAAAACTGCTTTACAGCCACAATTACGTGCAATCATTAAGGGTGCGGACTCACATTCGGGAGGTCGATGGTTCAGTTCCTGCGGTCGGTTTCCTCACTCCTGATAGGTTGGAAGCTACGTGAAAACATATGTTGTCCCATAACCATCCATCCAGAGTTATATCTTATAACTAGGGTTCGGATGTTTATGACATGTCATATTTTTATATTCTCGCCGAAAACACAAATTATACACGAATTGCACGTATGTTATCCTAATCGGACCGTTTTTATTTTGCGTATAAAGTCATATTTTGGGCATTTTCATGTTCTTGGTCATATTTGTAATTTAACGTCATAATTCAGTTATAAATCCGGTAAAGGTTCAAATTAAGAATTGTATGTACTACAGTACATGGTCGAGTTAAATTTGAAATTTATTACATTAAATTGATGTTTAGCCAAATTAATAGGTAACCTAAATTTTAAAATTAATGCAATTGTTCATATTTTATAGGGACACGCAAGGTCTACAAAATATTATGAGTATTTGGAGCTGATGAAACGAGCAAACAGGAAAAAATTCTTTGAAAATAGAAGTTCATTACAAGTAAAACTGTAAATCACTAAGATTGTAAAAAAATTGATTATCCGATTGAATTCATGTGATGTAAGAATTTAGTCTCTTTAAATGTTTTAAAGTGGAAAATGTTTTTTTTGAAAATACGTTATTTTATTAGGTCATATTTAGGATTTTTGGGTCATATTTAGTCAGTTTTAAGGGCATATTTGCAGTCATATTTTCCACTTTTTTAGGTCATTAACATCCGAACCCTCCTTATAATAACAAAGTTAATACCAAACTCCATGATTGACTAACATGTACACTATATGGCAGAATTCTTGCTATGGATGCAGAGACAGAATATGACGTCACTCTTGGTTAAACGTTATTAAAGGCGTCACTTGGCTTGCTCGAAATTATTGAGTTCCGTAACCCTTTCCTGTATATTGAATTTTCCTTGGCTTATCTCAGAAAGAAAATAGTTTCTACTCCCATCTGTCTTCAAATGTTTGAATAACGCGAAATTGTAGCTGTTTCAAGTGCTTCACTCTAGCGGAGTACAGCAAAACCAACACGTTCCATGCTTTCCTGACACCTGCCGTTGGGTGTCCGAATTAACATTCAACATAGTTTATATTCTCCATAGAAAATAAATTCTGTTTTCCAATTGTACACTTCAACATGAGTTTTGAGTTTTGGTTAGCAGAGAGGAAAATAACTCAACTTATTCTATTTGAAGCAAAGTGAAAAACAGCGAATATGTTTTTAAAAACCATGCTGTTGTTATATCTGAGAATCGTTCACGATGTATATTAAAAATAAAGCAAGAATTTCCCAGTCATACCAAAACACATATAAAAAATTTTAATCAGCCAAGGGTTTTTTTACCCTATAAGTAAAGGGTATTTAAAATGCATTAATTTCCTATGTTCATACATGCGGAACTACGGGGTGCACACAGAAAAAAAAATTAAAATAATTGAAAATTAAACTTTAAAACATTCACTGTAAGAGGAAAGTGCTGTTTTTCAACTGTTAACGAATGGGACGGAATGACAGATGTAAACTATACAATGTAATCTGGTGTCAGGGGCGTAGGCTGACAGTTTTATCACTAAGGCTCAAAAGTTTATCTAAAAACGTTCTAAAATGACCTATAAATGATGTTATATTTATGAAAATGTGACAGAAAAGGTCAAATATGACTTAATATTTCTAAATACATTTCTAAGAAAGGATATTCCCTTTTTAAACAATAATAAACAAAGGACAACATTTAAGTGTGTTATATGACTACTTTTATGTTATGTTTTCTACTATTATTGTTATCTTTACTATAATTATTAATGAATGCTAAGGAATTACGAGATCGCTTTGTCTGTAACGATGGAAAAGTTCGTTCTGAAGACAAAATAGGGAAATTTCCTTAAAAATAAGTAGTAGAAAATAGAATTCCGAAAATGCACAATAAAGTTAAGGTATTTTTGTTCGTTTTGAGGCGAGAAGAATGTATAGTAACTACATCTTGCTTTGTCGTTGCAATGTATCAACCAACAGTGTAAGATCACCTACTGAAAGAAAAGGACCTGAAGATGGCTGAATAGCCGAAATATATCGTCCAATACATTTTACAAAATTGACAGACATAAATTTTAACTATGTTTTATAATATTGACAAATATAAATTTTAATTTTGACAAAGCTATGAGCTGATTTTTCAACAAAAAGATTTTATACGAGGGAATAGGTGGTAATATTTTATACACAACACACGATTATATTGAACACGCCTTTTATCTGCAATTAAACTGTCTACCATCTGAGAAATTAAAGTGCCCTTATGTGCAACGTATTAGCATGACTTAACGTTTCGGACCACTCAGCCCCCCTCTGAATACGCCACTGTGTGGTGCAATCACAGTGATCAGCTGTTCTTACTCATGTTAAAACTAAATTAAGGGCAACCGAGGGACAACATGGGTTCGACGCTACGTGAAGCAAGAAATTGCAGCGAAGCTCTTGATGAATTTATTAATGTGAAACGCTTACTGTTTTAATAAAGGTGTGTTTTCTCCCATTTGCTAATTGGCACATGCAAGCTCTTACAAGATTTATAGCTCTTGGTGAAATACTAACAATGAATTGGACTTGAAGCAAATAATGACTTACTCCAGAAAGTGGTGGACGGTTGGCAACAGATCAAATTCAATTCAATTAAATTTGTTCTTTCCCGACCGATCAGAGTTCTCCATTCAATCATTCCATTTTCTAATTTTCCTTTTTTCCCCCACTCATTCTAACATACCCTGTTTTTCTTATGTATGAAACATATATTTCTCAATCTTATGTACAAAGTTTTTGACATACCTTTTTCTTTCTCCAAGGAAAAAAGACATGTCAAAAACTTTGTACATAAGATTGTATACACATCGTTATTAACAGTCAGCTAATATCTATATTAATAAAAGGAAGTGTCTGTCCTCCGTCTGTCTGTCTGTCCGCGATGCCCAGCGAAATCTACTCAAGGCAGAGATCTGAAATTTTATACATAGGCGGACTAAAGGGTCGGAATGTGCACCTCGAAGCCGGAATTTTAATTTTCGCTTTCGTTCGTGAGTTATGAGTGAAAAACGGGCAGAAAACGTGTATTTTTTGCGATTTCGAAGCATCAGTTTCAGTAATATATTTCAATGTTAAATCAATTACAGCTGGCTTTGGCTATTTTTGTCATCATACCTCATAGCCTACCTTGGAAATAAAAGCATCGCGATCGCTTCATTTGGTAAGTCCATCGTGGACGATTCATTTGTTTAGAGTGTCAAGGCCCGCAGATATATGAAATTTTCAACCTACACGTAAGAAGGATATCAACATAGGCTTAATTATGGTCAAACATTGTTCGATTTGAACGAAACTCACTATACAGGTTTTTCCTGAGCCAAGGAACTGGAACCTGAGGTCGCTTTTTCTACCAGGGGACGCTACCTAATCGTGGAATACACTCCACGTGATTTAGGTGTTAATAAATATAATGATTTAACTATTATGCACTTAAGTTTTGAAATAATTATCGCGGGGGAAGCCGCGGGCACATGTTATCTTATAATAATAAAAGGACGTGTTTGTCTGTCTGTCCGCGATGCCCAGCGAAATCTACTGAACGCAGAGATCTGAAATTTTAAACATAGATGGACTGAAAGGTGGGAGAATGCACCTCGAAGCCGGATTTTTAATTTTAGCTTTCGTTCGCGAGTTATGAGTGAAAAACTGCCAGAAAACGTGATTTTAGCGCTGTCGAAGCATCAGATTTCAGTAATACATTTCAATGTCAAATCAATTGCATTTGGCTTTGGCTATTTTTGTCATACCGTGGAAATAAAAGCATCGCGATCGCTTGAATGTTGTAAGCCCACGCTGGTGCATTTGTTTAGAATGTCAAGGCCCGTAGACATATGAAATTTTCAACCTACACGGAAGAGGGGTAATCAACATAGACCTAAATATGATTAAAAATTATTCGATTTGGACGTAACTCACTATACAGGGATTTTCTGGGTCAAGGAACTCGAATCTGAGATCGCTTTTGCCAGGCGACGCTATCTAATCGTGGTAAGGAGTCCACGTGGTTTAGGTGTTAATAAATATAATGTTTTAACTATTATGCTCTTAATTTTTTATTTTTGAAATAATTATCGCGGGCGAAGCCGCGGGCACATGCTAGTATTTTATAATTTTTTTAGGACCTGATGATGACTGAATAGCCGAAATATATTGTCCACAAAATACGAAAATTGTCTTATAAAATTGACAGCTATAATTTTAAATTAAGTTTTATAATATTGACAAGTATAAATTATAGATTAGACAAAGCTATAAGCTGATATTTTAACAAAAACATTTTATACGAGAGAATAGGTGGAATTATTTTATACACTACATATATTTCTCAATCCAGCTCACTTCTCCCTGAAGGTTGAAACCGTTTCTTGTTTCATTTTAGTTTTGGTATTTACATACCTGTGACTTCTTGATGTTTTCTTGTGGGTGCTGATCCAGGCTTCTCATGTCGGTAGTTGCACAGACTCGGGAATCAGAGGGATGAACTGTTCTAATATGATTAATGACTTTCACTGATCAGAGATAATGGAGTTTTATTTTTAAGAGAGAATAATTTTGACTTGTTACACACGCTATTATAAAAGACAAATATAAATCTATGATCTATTTTCACCATAGTGTTAACTTCTGAATAATGTAAGATCTACACATCGAGCACTGAGCACCAACTTCTGACCATATCGAGTGCTATATCACTACTCTCTACCAAATCAAATTTAAGATAAATCCTGAAAAGTACATAAGCCTCCTCCCCACGGCACAATATCCAATAGGAATAATATTCTATTATATCTGGATTCTGATTGGTTGCTTTAATTATTCTGCAATCTTATGCTTAAGGAATACTCCATTAAAAGGTTTCTATTTTTATGGTATAGTACTTAGCAATTAATATGATCTGTATATATTATTCTTTAATCTAGAGTAGCTATGATTTCAAAGATTGTATTCATATAGTTTATTTCTCTCAATCCGATGGGCTAGCCTTTTAAGTGGTGAACTTTCATAGCTTCCTTAAGTGGTTCCACTTGAGCGTGAATGTACATACACCATATGACTCTTTTACTTCTCAGTTGGATACGAAATAAAATATAGTTAATTTAAACACATCTACCTACTTTTAATCTAATTACTTATTATAATCTATGATTTCCTAAAGTCCACTGCTAATAACTCTCTCATATGCCAAACTTCCATATTGAAATTTCTTGAATGAATTTAAGACAATTTCACACATGTAAGTTTATGTCCTCAATGTAAGCTTAGTGCTCAAGTCTACTCATTTTGTTTTGAGAATTTCTAATGTTATAGTTACATTCCTTCTAAAGAACATTTCTTATCTGAAAATTATTTTCTCTACAAGCAGTTATCATAATGTTACCCATACTTCCATCCACTCATTATTTCATGCAAACATTCATATCCTATCAACATTTAAAGTACCATATTGTCTTTGTCTTTATCTTTATCTTTCTTGTCCTGAGTTCATCTCTCACTGTCATTCATTTATTTTTACACATTTTATTAGTATTTTTTTTTTTCAATCTACACCACAGTGCTTATAGATTTCATTGCGTTATGCTATTCACATACAATCATCTTTTCATCCCATACTCATTGTTTACAATTTTCTTACAGAGTTTTATATTTACCTTTCCAATTATCTCACCTAGTGTTCATCTCAGCATATCAGTAATACATTTTTATTGTACCTTTACAAAATTTTACTGGTACTGCTTTAATCCCTTCACGGTTAATTATGTATCCCACGAACTTTACCTCGGGTTTTAACAGTGAAATTTTATATGAGTTCACTTTCATGCCGCATTCCTTAAATTTATTTATCACTCTGTCAAGCTGTTTAAGGTGTTCATCAAATGTTTTTGTTTGTAAAAGAAGTTCATCAACGTATGCTGTTACACAATCGTTCGTACTGTTAGGAAACATTATATGTAACGCTCGGAGAAGCGCTCTATTCGACGTCTTTATACCAAATTGGGTTCTTCGGAATTGGTACGTAACTCCATTGAAATTGAAACCTGTGTACATTCTATCCTCTTCTCTTAGGCCTATTTGCCAAAAACTGGACGTTAAATCAATCCCAGTGAAGTACTCAGCCTCACCCATCTTCGCTAATAACTGGTTTATTGGTTGTGTTCTAAAATTATCAGGAGCCATATATTTATTTGGGAACCTAGCATCGAGGGCCATTCTCAATTTATTAGGCTTCTGAACCACCCAACAAACAGGATTTATGAATTTTGAATTTGACACTTCTATTATGTCATCTTCGATCATTTGTTTAATTGTTTGTTCTGCAAGATCACGTATGGCTAATGGTAAAATTCTCGATTTATATTTAAATTCCGGCATAGGCTGCATGTCAAATGAGTGCTGGTACACTTTACAAAGCCCTGGCCTACGAGAAAATGATTCCTTGTTCCTCATTAATACTGCTAATAATTCTGCTTTTTGGTCATGGCTTATGGCTTCGATTTCTTGAACTTTCTTTCGTAAAATTTCGATAATTTCCTGAGCTTCTAAGTTTCTATTCTCATTACTTCCTTCATCGAATTCATAGTAGCCGATTCCATTCGGATTCTCCCTTAATGACATATTATTATTATCTGGGTATTCATTATTTTCCCCATATAAATTATATTTCTCCTCCACTATATTCTCCTCTTCCACTACGCTCCATGAATCATTGGGCAAATTACTGTTGTCCTCAATGTTCAAATAATTCGGGTCATCCCCCCCTAAAATATGTGCCTCGTTTAGGTCACTTAATGTTATTTCTTCCACTACAAAGTCTTCCTCTAAGATACTTCTCTCAATATCACTGAGTTTGTAATTTTTATTAAGGGTCTTTTCTTTATGGAATGGTATATGAATTACATCATTATTATTATTAGACAATTCTAATTTATTATCCATAAAATTAATTTTCGAACCATGTTCGTATAGAAAGTTACATCCAAGAATCACGTCATGAGCAAGCCCATTCACCGATAGCATAAATAACTCACATTTATAATTATCGATTTCAGCATTAACCATACACTGATATCCAATTCTGAATTGTTTTGAGGTTACAGCTGTCTTGCAAAATAAACCTGTTGTGTTTAGTATTTGAATATTAATTTTGTTCTTTATCATTTTATCTAAGAATTTTTGAGAACACACTGAGTGCGTGCACCCAGAATCCACAATGGCACAAACATTAATCTTTTCTCCTATTCTCACAGTTATAACGGGTGTTTTTATATCATTCTGATTTTCATTTTCAATGGGTTTTTGAACATTAATGGATTGTATGCTATTTTCATTATTACGCTGTCCTACATTCTCCGGCAAACTATCATTCATGAATCCTTCAGTACATTGTTGTGTAAGACATGTAACAGCAAACGGATTCTCTTTACTGTTATGAATTAGTTTAAATCTTGTTCCTGTCGCGAGGCTTCACAAGCATAATTTCTGTTATGAAATTCCCTCGCTTCGGGGTTCAAATCCTGGTGGTCCTGGTTCTCAGAATTTGTCTCTATAGGATCATCCCTCCTGTTTTGATCATTCACCCGTCTACTGGAATTCCTACTGAACTGGCCTTGTGTATTACGCCTGCGGTTACCTTGATCATCACTCTGGATTGTTAACGAATTCACTTGAGTATTTCTGTTACTTTGATTCTGCGGGTCTCGTGACATATATTCTGTGTTATTCCTGTTATTATACCTCCCATTTTGATTGTTGTTATAATTCGGGTTATGTCCTGACCTGCTATGGTTGTTATTATTCCTATACCCCTGTGAATGATTTTGGTTATGTCTAGGTTGGATTTCTCTTTCATTATTCCTATTGTTCCCTCCATTTTCTGTATTACCTTCAGGTGTCGAGTACATTTCTAGGTTAGTGAGGAGTTCAATAGTGTCGCTTACAGTAGTTAATTTTGCAACTAACAATGCACTTCGAACTCCAGGTGAAAAGTGTTTTGTTATCAGCGCAAGAATTTCTGAATCTGGGATTATGGGTTGTAATAGCCTGGCTGTTTTTACCATTCTTATTAGATAATCCGACATTGATAAGCCACTTCCCGGTTTGTATTGACCTGTATAAAGCTGCATTCGGGTTTTTTAACTGCTGTCCAGCTGACCAGTACCTATCAATGAATAACTTACAAAATTTTTCATAACTGCATTCGTTATCAATCGTCACTTGAAACCATTGTTTCGCGTTGTTTCTTAGGCATCTGCCAGCAATTAAAACTTGATATTGCGGAGGAATCTTTTTGATGGCAAAGTATTCCGTCAATTCTTTTATGAAGTTCTGTGGACCTTCGTAAGAGTTTTCATTGTACATGGGTAAAATCACTTCACTCCCGATCATACCAGTAATATTTTGTAAATTTGTACTTACTGCGATACTGTTGTTTTCCACTGGCGACTCCATTGTATTAGGAAGTATGTTGCTGCGTGAACCAGTTTGTTCACTATTTATTGAACCATTATATTCATTAGGCACAACATTAACTGTGTTATTAGATAAATCAATCAAATTATCTGACAATGCACCATTAGGTTCAGTAGCAACATAGTTCCCTCCACAACCTGAAACCTTATTTTGTATTTCTTCTACCTTTTTAGAAATGCACAATAATTCTTTATTAACATGTCCTATTTTTGTATCAACTTCTTTTAAAGTCTTCATACCTTGTTCTTTGTTATTTTGAATAATTTCTTTAGAATTTTCTTCTATTGCTTTTGTTTTTGTTTCTAAAATCTGCATATTGCTATGTACCTGGCTCAAAACTATTTTAGTTTCATTCCTAACTTCAGTAATTTCTTTGTTTAAATGTTTGAATACTTGTTCTTGTGCTTTTACAATTTGCTTCTCAAGACAATGCACCTGAACATCAATGTTTTTGTTTATGTCTGCTCTCCTTAAACTACATTCTTTTTCATTTTCATTGATCTTTATAAAGGATTTATTTTCACTTTGTTTTAGTTTATCATCAAATTCCTGCGTAATTTCTTGTCTGATTGTTTTAATTTCTCTACTAAGGTTTTCTATTTGATTACAAGTTTCCTCCCTGCTCTTATTTATTTCACTTTTTGTTTCTTCCCTACTTTTACTGATTTCATTTAGCAAAGTGGCTAACATCATATCAATCTGATTAGACTGTTTACTATGAACTACTTGTGTAGGTTCCATGACTGTATTTGACTCCTCACTTACATGCACTTTTACAGTGGGATTATTTTCCTCACTTCTATCCTCAATAGTAGTACTTTCCATTATGCTATCCTCATTACAATTATTCTCTGGTTCATTTATATTACTCTCCCTATCATTAAGAATTTCTATGGGTTGTGAAAAGAATTGTTGTGCATGTTCTTCACTATCCATTGTGGTAACCTTTTTCCCACTTCTTAAAAACATATGTTAACGTGTCAATAATTTAGTTTTATTATTTATATTACTATTTGGGCACTTTTAATTTTATAGTTATTCTATTCTTGATTTTCTTTGATATTAACGAGTTTTAATTTTAACCTATTATTCATAAATTAATGTCCCTTTAATTAATTCTTAATCACACTTGACTTAGCTTGTACTGGAGTGATCCAATGATGTCTTGACTGTCCAACGTTGTTTATGTCCAGTTCCATCAGTGGTTTCCCGTTGCCTTCATTGGTTCCATCCATCCCAGCTTTCCTCTGCGTTGTTCCATATCGTCTCTCGTGCCAGTCCTCAATCCCGTTAGTCGTCTCTGCCAGTCCTCAAAGTCTGTGATTCGTAGTCCATGTGGGTATAAATTCATCAGTGTCTCCCTTCAATTTCAAATATTCAGAGATTTTCTCGAGCCACCACTTGGGACGCCAAATATGAAACCGTTTCTTGTTTCATTTTAGTTTTGGTATTTACATACCTGTGACTTCTTGATGTTTTCTTGTGGGTGCTGATCCAGGCTTCTCATGTCGGTAGTTGCACAGACTCGGGAATCAGAGGGATGAACTGTTCTAATATGATTAATGACTTTCACTGATCAGAGATAATGGAGTTTTATTTTTAAGAGAGAATAATTTTGACTTGTTACACACGCTATTATAAAAGACAAATATAAATCTATGATCTATTTTCACCATAGTGTTAACTTCTGAATAATGTAAGATCTACACATCGAGCACTGAGCACCAACTTCTGACCATATCGAGTGCTATATCACTACTCTCTACCAAATCAAATTTAAGATAAATCCTGAAAAGTACATAAGCCTCCTCCCCACGGCACAATATCCAATAGGAATAATATTCTATTATATCTGGATTCTGATTGGTTGCTTTAATTATTCTGCAATCTTATGCTTAAGGAATACTCCATTAAAAGGTTTCTATTTTTATGGTATAGTACTTAGCAATTAATATGATCTGTATATATTATTCTTTAATCTAGAGTAGCTATGATTTCAAAGATTGTATTCATATAGTTTATTTCTCTCAATCCGATGGGCTAGCCTTTTAAGTGGTGAACTTTCATAGCTTCCTTAAGTGGTTCCACTTGAGCGTGAATGTACATACACCATATGACTCTTTTACTTCTCAGTTGGATACGAAATAAAATATAGTTAATTTAAACACATCTACCTACTTTTAATCTAATTACTTATTATAATCTATGATTTCCTAAAGTCCACTGCTAATAACTCTCTCAAGGTGGCAGTGGAGATAACTGCCGAAAGCTTGAAACCAAACCTCCAACTCAACAATAAAATATTTTCAACAGCAGGAAATCTTGAGTCACGTGTAAAAAGTTTTGGGGTTAATGTCAACGATGAAATTGTATTTAATAAGCTTGCAATTACTTAACAGCGTAAGAAAACTGTGCCCATGTCCAGATAAAGTCACTAGAAGAGCATTTAGGCCTAAGGAGTGCTTTGTGCTCTGAAAAATAATTTCGACCTATCATGAACAAGAGGCCTAACATAACAATAACAGGCTATATAAATTGAACAAAATATCTGAAGACGATAGGCATGACGGACTAGAATAGCGTGGAGGAGACGAGGTGACTGAGCAGAAATAATTTGAAATTTCTCTTGTATATCATTAAGTGGGGAGTTGGAACTGCCTGGCTCACCTTGCTGACGTCCGACCATTCTCGTTCAATGGAAATTACCTTTTAACACTCCGTTTTCCTGTTTCTCTCTTTTACAAGTGGTTTCTAAAATAACATTCTGTTTATTATATTTATTTGGTATCAAACGTCTATTTTTTCTAACTTTTGGAAATGTTTTCTTCATTTGTCTCTTTGAAAAATGCTATAGACCTTTTGCTGAATTTGCATGAAGTATAATGGACAATTCGTCTTCTTAAAATAAATATAAATTCTTGTTCATACTTGTAGATTATTGATTGTTCGCTTCTTAGCTTATTTTGTTGTAGTTATTTGCGATGTAAGACCGTTATAGGGAACTTAACAGGCAAGCACCAACTTCTTTTAACGGTCGATCATTGTACAATGTTATATGTTATTTTGCACCGAACATTTTAAAAGGAAAGTAATTTCAGTTTGCTTATGCTTAGAATAGTAATCAAAATACTTTTTCGTAATTTCGTATGTAGCGGAATAGCCTACAGGCTCTTTTGTTTGGCAACTATTTCTTTGGAACAAATTACATAATATGAACGCATGGAGCTTACCAATGTGGATTTAAGCAAAATAGATCAACCATTGATGAAATATTTTGTATTCGCCAAATCTTGCACAAAGAGAAGAAGACGTCTGTTCACCAGCTATATGATTCAGTTAGGCGAGACAAATTGTACAATATGCCTATCCTCATTGAGTTAGAGATACCAAAGCACTTAGATAGGCTGATCAAAATGTGTCTAAATTAATCCTGTAGCAGAGTCGGGGATGGGAAATTGCCATTTGAAACGACTTCAAGCAACGAGATGCACTATCACCTTTACTTTTAAATTTAGCTTTGGAATATGTCATTAGGAAAACTCAGGAAAATGGCAGTCACCCGATTTTAGCTTAGCCTATGCAGATGACGTTTGTTTGCTGTGCGATGACAAACACAATCGAAAGGAATGCAGAAAGTCTTTTCGATGCCTGCAGGAATGTTGGATCGGAAATTAATTACCTACGGAGAAAAACTTAGAATATGGTCGTGAAACGTCAAAATAATCCGCTAAAAATATTAGAATAGCCGGTAAATCAATCAAACAAGTGGAGAAATTCAAATATCTGGGAGCAATAATTACAAATACAAATAATATTAAGGCAGAAGTTAATTGTAGACTCAAACCAGGAAATTATTCTTTTCATGCAGTTCAGAAACTCTTATCTTCTCGTCTTCTGTCCAGAAATATAAAAATAAAAATGTTGTATTATATGGATGTGAGACTTGGTCGCTTACTCTTCGGGAATAACATAATCTGAGAGTGTTGGAAAACAGGGGGCTTAGGAAAATATGTGGACTTAGGAGAGATGAAAATGGGGACCGGAGAAAACTGCATAACTACGAGATTTATAACCTGTAATTAATTCATGGAGCATGAAGTGGGCCGGACATATTGCGCGAATGGGGAGGAAAAACATATCTAAAAAATATTTACTGGTTTACCCGAAGGGAATAGACCACTTGGATGACCTAGACGTTGGTGGGAGGATAATATTAGAATAGATTTAAGGGAAGTAGGATTTGCGAGGGATGGTTGGATGGAGTTAGCACAGAATAGGGTTGAATGGCGGGCTCAGGTAAGCGCGGCAATGAACCACTAGGTTCCATAAAATAGATAATATTCCGTCAGCTTCTTCCTTTTTATTCACCATTGCATTGAATTTTCCAGTCTGACTTCATCTTTCTCTATCATTCCACTGTGACCTACTAGTGGTTTACCATAAAGCCCGGGTCTTAAAATACTTACAGGTTGTAAGTCGCCACTGGGTTCGTATCTCATATTGAGAACGCCTGGTGGTATACTGGGATTGGGAGTCAGTTGGAGAATTTAATGTTGTACCGGCACGTTGCCATGGTAGCTCAGTTGGTTAGAGCATCGGCACGGAGAATTCTGTAATACTGTCTGAATGAATACCTACTAATTTCAAAAAGTGAAAAGAAAATTATGAACGAATGATTGATTCCTCTTCGATATTTTTCATAACAGATTTTTGCTGTGTGCAAATGAAGACAATGAAACGATAAATGTAAGGCGAAAATATCAGTTCACTATCTCATATTGTATTTAAGTTATTCAACTGTGAAGTTGATCATTGAATGAAACGCTTATTGCTTGGGTACAAATGCCCATTGACTTGGGGAATCTAAGTAAAGATATTAATAATTATTTGAATTATACTGACCAGCCATGAGAATCTACTTGGAATCCGACCTTTTCAACGATGATGAAGAAATTGTTAATTCCGTAGTGTTTTCTCTTTCCTCCATTCAGATATTTTGCGCTGCTTAAATTCCATGTCAAGTAAATTGTGTTTCAAATATTCCGTAAAGTAGAAACCAACTGATAACAGCTTCTTTAAGGATGTGAAATGTTGATTGTTTTGAAAGAAGTCTGTTATCTCTTTGTTCGTCGAGATGCAATTCCCGTACTGTTATTTATTGGATTGCATTATGAGTTGGCGATCAAATAAAGTCTGAGTAGGATTTGAACCCCAAGGTCTCTGGCGCCCACCAGCATCAATAATGACCTCGACCAGTGTATAATGCAGCAACCTCACACTGACAACACTTCCCTACTGTGATTGCCAGTTGCATTGCAGAAGTGCGTATTCAGTCGCACAATTCGCGAGGAATTAGATATTGCCTTTTAATACTCGTAGGCCTCAGGCCTGAAATAGTCTCATCAATGGACCCAGGCGACCCGCTCTTTTGACGTCAGGTTATAATAACTGAAAAACAGATTTTAGATATTAGACGCAGGTGCCCGCAACTTCGCCCGCGGTAATTAATTCAGAAATTTAAAACATTATATTCATTAACACTTACACGTGAATCATTGATAAACTAAACGATTAATAGTTATAAAGAAACAGCTAAAAGTTAGGCTTTATAGTGCATTCTACGATTAAAAAGCGCCGCCGAGGAAAAACGACCTCATATTGGAGTTCTCCGACCCAGAAAACCCCTGCATAGTGAGTTCCGTCCAAATGGATTGATTGTCCATTTAGGCCTATATTCATTCTTCCATTTAGGTTGAAAATTTCAGATATCTGCATGCCTTGACATTATAAACAAAAAATCGACCAGCGTGGGCTTACAAAGTGAAGCGATCGCGATGCTTTTATTTCGAAGGTATGACAAAAATAGCCAAAACCTACTGTAATTGATTTGTATTACTCAAAACTGATGCTTCGAAAACGCAAAAAATGCACGTTTTCGCCCGTTTTTTACTCATAACTCACGAACGAGGTGCATTTTCCGGCCCTTCAGTCCACCTATGTTTAAAATTCCGGCACCCAGTAGATTTCGGTGGGCATCGCGAACACACAGAAAGACAAACACTTCCTTTTATTAATATATATTTAAACAAATTGTAAATGATTATTTTCAAGCAGATGAAAATTAATTACTCATGTGGTGTGTTATTTTTTTAATTCCTTAGTTTAGTTGACACAGAATTCGTAAAATGTCCTTGATAATTCCAAGAGCTTTACTTTAATTCCACATAAACACACACAGAAGTAGACAAATGTAGACGGATTGCGAGGTGTCCCAGCAGTTGTGATGTTGTGATTTTGTGTAGGTCTTCTAACAAAACAGATCTTAGTTGTTAGTCGTTGTTTTGATTGATAATGGAACTTTAAAAGAGGAGACGATTGAAATTAACCCCATTGAAATTTTAAGATTTCTCATTGCTCAAAATTTCAATCCGGCCGGGAATCGAATCCGGGCCGCCGCACTACCGACTCATCTTGTGTTTTGTTATTGCCATAATATAGACTTTTGTGGATACAATTTGTATTACCGTATTTTAAACACACAATTCTTCTAAAAGCCTAATAGCCTATGAGGTAGGCCTACACCAACAAGACAATGTTTAGGAAGTGAATGAGGTCAAACACAGGAATTGGACGGCGCTCAAACGCCGTGTCTAGGACATGGACGTCCCAAATACCAGTCAACTCGAGCAGGAACAGAATCTGGACAGCGTCCCACACGTGTCTCACGTGACATTATTTTGTTGTATAAAAAAGCTTTTTCTTAATTCAGCCGAAGGCAGTTTGATTTTATTTTCATATTTTTAAATTATTATTTTTCGATAATAATTATTACTGCTTGTTATTTCAGTCATCAATGGACTGTCATAAAATTCGTCCCGTCAATTATTTTAAGAAATCGACCTACAACGAAGTAACCATGTATTAGTAACGATAACAATAACAAAAGTCAGAAAGAGGCACATGCATCTTATAATGTCGCTCAATTAACATGTGAGGCACGGGAAGGACGGCACTGGAAGTTCAAAGTTGCCCTCCCTCTTTCAAGAGTCAGATAGAATCAACTAAACCGGTTAATTCGCTTTGCAGGTATAAGGGAATAGGAAGGGGCGAGTGTAGAGCATTTCGCACTTCCAGTGCCGTGATTCCCGGTCCAGACCTCCTCGGCACACGCGCACGACTCACACTCGATGTGTCAGTTCTCAATAATGCAGGAAACTGAAGGAAACTCACACATATTTCATTATTCACTTTATTTAAAACAAAAAACACTCACACATCGGTCTATTTATGGTGAGTAGGATAACAATCATATTAATGATAAAATAATAACAACAATATCCTTCTTACATCTTTATCTTTGAAACCGAACACCGAATATATTCGAACCAAGAATCGAACTGAGGCCTTCACTATAAACGATTGCTTGCACACAGTATATTGTATTAATTTCGTCAATTTGGGAACATCTTGCGCACGTTTTGTGGACAAATTTGCTCTATGCACATAATATAATGCAGAACCACTTTTAGTGTAATTAAATGGTTAAATCAACTGGGGCTTGGTTCTAAAAAGGTCAATGCCATAAAACTGGCTTTTGAGATAACTGACTTTGAAGTCTTTATAGAAATAACATTTTTTGCTGAGAACTTCCGACATTGGCCTCTAAGGTTTCTGTATTATGTCTATTAATAACAACATACATTGGCACTTTTAGTATACAAAAGATAAAGACTAGCCGGGCTCAATAGTGCATAGATCTCATTTTTGCAAGAAATTGACATTGGCCCTTTTAGAACCAAGCCACAGTATTAACAAATAATCGCATACAATCTACAGCTCTTAGGATTATTCTGGGAGCTTTCCATACCATCATTACCATTCTACGATAGAATTGAAAGCAGACCTAAACGACAGACAATTAATGTAGAAATGAAACCCTATCTGATTCGTGTTCGGTCTGAGAGACTTCCAGACTTTGGAGCAAGGAAAGCAATGGAAGCTTCTCCACTCCTACCTCAACACTGCAATTGTCTGTCTCCCATACCCAGTTCTTGATAATACAAAAGTATACAAATATGTTATTTTACTTCTAACTATGAGGTACCCACGGTAATGAATTCCAAGATTAAGAGCAAAATAATTAAAGCATTATTTTCATTAATACTTACACGCGAGTCATTCATAAACTATTCTTTCTTTCTGTCTTTCTTTCTTTATCGTAGTTTCACCTCTCCCTTTTAGGATTTATGCGACCCAAGCCGCCCGGGCCCATTCATAAACTAAACGATTAATAATTACAATGAAACAGCTAATAATCCGACTGTGGAGTGTATTCTACGATTAGAAAGCGCCTCTATTGTATTTGACATAATAAACAAAGGAATCGACCAGGGTGACCTCACAGAATGGAAACGATCGGTAACTTAATTCCAGATTGAAAAAATCGCGATGCTTTTATTTCCAAGTTATGACAAAAAAAAAAAAAAGCAAAGCCACCTGCAGTCGATTTGACAATTGAAACGTATTACCGAAAACCGATGCTTCGATGGCGCACGAAATGCACGTTTTGCACTCATAACTCGCGAACGAAAGCGAAAATTAATAATCTGGTTTTCAGGTGCATTCGGCCACTGTCCATGTCTTTTAAGCATTCATTCAAGATACAGTAGTTATAGATCACAATCATTATTATTGTCCCATTAAGTGAATTTGGACACACTTTGACGAGTCAAAGCGACTAAAAATAAAATATTAAAAAATGTGTAGGCCTACTGGTCCCATATAGCATTGGCCACCCGAAGAACCAGCCTGGCCTTGAGATTTAAATTGGTAGAACATGACTGACATATTCCACCTTAGTTACTGTTCATAATCTAAACAAAATCATTAATAGCCATTTTCGAGAAAATCGGAAACATTTTCTTCACGTAAAATACCAGTAGGCTATGGAGCACGCCATAGTGTAGTTTGTAGTTCGTAACACTAAGCTACAAATCGGGAGGTCCCGGGTTTGATAGCCAATGCAGTCGGTGCATTTTCAGTTGACTTAATAATTCTTCCAGGGGAAGCATGGCTTTTAGCTCGATTGAGTGTCCGGGGGGGGGGGGGGGGGAGGAGAAAGTGGTGGAGTCACATGACAGCTTATGCATAACATCTGCAAATTTGCACGGTTATATCTGTTGGAGGTTCATATTTACCTGGACTCTTATTATTATTATTATTACTACTAGGCCCATTTCATGCGACGCGTATTAGAGTCTGACCAATCACGTTTAGCAATGCTTCGAACTTCGACCAATCACGGCTATGCAAGCTCGTTTCCTTCCTGCCTAAGTCACAACATATAAGGTAACTTATGCATTGATTAAAACGGGAATTTCGATTCAGTGCAAGCCAGATTGTGAGTTTTTTAAATTCTTTTCTAATATTGCTTATCTTAATTAGGTTAAGTACTTCTCATTCCCACTGTTGGCAGCATTGGTTAGTATCTGATTTGCTCTTCTTTTGCTATGCCGTGATCTGATAGGCGATTCGATTTTAGACTAAACAAATAAGAAAATGGAACACTCTTCATAAATGCCACACGAGATTATGAGTTTCATCAGATAAATTCGATAAACTTGTAATCCTTGGTGGGGTTACTACTTGTGATGCACATGTTCGGTTGTTATGAAGCCCATCAAGTTGTTCCCAATGTCACGAAGTGTGAAGCAGAAAGATACTTCACACATGTGTCTTCGTAAATTTTTTCCTGCCATGACTGCCCGAATAACGCTGATGTTGTTTTTCAATACTGTCTATAGAAGAAAATAATGCAAATAGCCATGATTATGTTCCTAGGAAAAAAAAAACACAAAACTTGATGTTTTTCTAAACGTGTTTGTATATATTTCGTTTCATTTTGTTGTATTTCCCATAGCTCGATACCCATAACGTTATGTTGTATTGATCTGATGTTCCTATAGATCCAGTGGTGTCCGTTACAGCGAAAGTGTAGGCCAATCGCTGCTTATGAATAGAGCGAATTGAGTTTATTTTCACTGAAATGAAACTCCATGTTACTTTCAGTTAACACTAGCTTAGGTCATGGCGTGGGTGGGAGGGTGAAGGTGAATCATCTGATGCATCATTATATGGGGCATTGACCCTCACACAAGGAGCATAACAATAGATATTAAACATATAGAAACAAGCTAACAATAGTAATAATATTAATACACTCACCTCAAATAGCAGAAATCTATGAAAAGAAGAGTAAAATAAAAACGGACACCCATAATATGGATAGGCGAAATTTAAAAAAAAAAAAAACACACACACACACATACTAGAACGACACAAGAGAATGTCCAAAACAGGAAGATCTGAAGTTACAAAATTCACAAATGCAAAGTTGGCCAAAAAAGAAAACGGAACAACTTTGTCTGAAGCCTCAGAACTCAAAGGAAGACCAGTCTCTAGTGCTTAGCGCACTGATTCACAACATGGCGGCGCTACAAGACAGTGAAAACAGTAGCCTTGCTTCTATTCAAGTGAAAATCACATGACTTTGTCTGCGCAAATAAAAGTTAGCCTCTTAATAAAATAATACATTACTTATAACAATCTCTTCATGTAAATTGGTTGTAAAAATGAAGAGAATGTCGTTAACACATCACATCGCATCCCCGTAGGATGCATTACCCAAATAAAATCTCATGATTGTACTGTTGTAACTATCTTTACTTTAAGCATGGCCAATCCAATTTTCTCGCTTCTCATTCTGATATAGAACAAGAGGCCATATTGCAAAGAGCATGTATTCAGAGTGGGTGGCTTATAACTACCCTTCAATTCATTTTTTTAGAAAAAAAAGTTTCATGCAAAAGTTTTGGGTATAAGCACCCCGTGTGTAAAATTTAAACAAAATTGTAAGAGCTGCCTTCGAGAAAATCGCGACAAACGAAAAATTCCTTATTTCAAGTTTCCTTAAAAATAAGAGAGTGTTGTCACCAATCTTCGTGACACATCATCAGAAGGTGACTGACCCAAATACAAAATTTTGTTTTCATACGAAGTTCCGTTCTGGAGCTAGGCTGTTCACAGACATGCATCCGAAAATAGTATTTTTGGATTCAGGAGCGTTAAAAATTCGACTTCAAATTTCGTAGTCGAACACAACACTTCGGCTGCCGATGTATTTACGGTAAGGGCAGTAGCGGAGGTGTGAAGGTAGCAGTGATATACATTTTTACAGACCTAAAGCACAAATTTACTCTCCTGTGTCAAATGTCGCTAATTGGCTAACTTCATTATTCTGTTATTACAATAATATAGGCAGATAAAAATCCTACTTTGGTGTACATTCCACGATTAGAAAGCACCGCCTGGGAAAAATGACCTTAGATTCAGTTCTCTGCCTCAGAAGACCCTTGCATAGTGAGTTTCGTCCAAATGTATCATTTAGGCCTATATTCATTATCCCTTTTCCGTCTATGTTAAAAATTTTAGATTCTGCGTGCCTTGACATATACAAATGAATCGTCCAGGGCGAGCTTACAAAATGCGGCGATATGATGAACTTGATAAAGGAAATGTATCTACGTTTGTTATGGGCGTTAAAGTAAATCACTACATTTTCGAGATTTCAGATAAGAATATTATGGTCTAGCACATAGATTGAGAATTCAGCATCCTCCAAATTTGTATCGTATTAGCTGTTTCTGGGCGTATTTGTTTCGTGGGCAGACCGGGACCTCAATTAAGCGAAAGGTCGCATGGCCACGCAAGGACAGAAATTAGTTAAGTGTCTGAATAATGTAAACACACGGAAATAGCGAACGTGTCTACCCACACATTAATATCAGTTTAATTTTATTTTGTCTGTGTCTTGTTTAGTACATTGTCCTCCTTCTTTTTGATTTCCACCCCTGTAGGGGAGGGACTAATTCGACGTAAGGCAAAGTGGAACATTGGGGATGGACTGGAAGTAAATTCTCATCTGGCGGCTGCAAGATTATACCTTTGCTTTCTTCTTTCTCCCTTATTTTTTTTAATGCATTGCTTTAATTCGTTATCTGCTTTCCAACCATTCCAAGCTTTCCAACCATCTGCTTTCAGCCATTTCATAATTACGGGTGGGACATTCTGGCAAATTGTAAAAACTATTTTTGTTTATTACCTATCATAAATAATAAGCTAGAATTGGTTCTTCACATTCTGTGAAATTTACAATGCCTTCTCCTCCACACTACATGCAAAGCATTATTTGAAATTTGTTTTAGACATTTAAAATTTGTTTTTCAAAATCTATTATGGGTGGGACATAATTTGGACACTGATTTGAATGATGCAAAACAAAAGCTCATTTTCTGTTCTGCTATTACTGTTAGGGTTGTTGTTAATGAAGGTATGAGGGATTAAATACAAATTATAAACTGTTTCCAGGTTGTCAGAACATTTATTTAACTCATCAATAATAATTTAGTAAAACTATCGACACTACGGGTGGGGCAAAAAGTCACTTGTATGTTATTTTACACAGTAATTAACCACACATATTTTTTGAAGTTAATCTTATACCAAATTGTACCTTAAGATGTATATTTTCTCGAATGAAAATGGACATAGCTGAATACTCTTGACTACTTGGTATTGAAGAGTGTTAAAATCATGCTAAAAATGGCAAAAAAAAGTATCTGAACACAATAAATAAGTAATCGACAGATTTTACACATGAAACCACTTCAGATACACCTAAGTCCTTAATATTCAGATAACTTGAGGTTTTAAACTTTTTTTGACCACCCAATTACAATAATTTTATAACTTCTCTCTTTGAGGGAAAAATTCCCATATTTTATGAAATGGCTGTACTTTCCATCCTTATTTTTGGTCTCTGTCTTTATACCTTCGAGATTTTATTTTAATATTTCATATAAGTTTCGTTTTAACGTTCAATATCTTATTTTTTTAAATAAGTACTTAATAGTTAATACTTACTTAATAATATAATTTATCATTTCCTGTATATTCCTTCTCTTTGTTTATAGCCTATATCGTGTTCAAGTTCGTTTTCAAATCTCACGTTTCTTATAAATTACGACATCTACATCTTCTATTATTCAAGTTGTTACAACTTTGTTTTATGTTTCCCGTTTCCTCCATTGTCCATTCTTTCCTTCTTTTTATTTAGTCATATCGTGTCTCCTGTATTCAAGATCGCGTGGTGTATGAAAAAGTATTATAAATTTCCCCGGTAAGAAATAGGAAAAAAAAACTACGACATTGGTTCAAATTATTGAAAATCGTTGAAAATTAACTACGTAAAATTATTGTAGATTAGTATCTTGAAATGAAATGAAAAATTCAACAAACTTGTCAGAATGTTCCTTTCTTGTCTGAAATGAGAGTTTTGTGTAGTTTTGTGTAGGGTTGAATTTATTTTTAAGACATTTTAAATTTAAATTGGTGAAAAGGGAAAATTCTTGTGCAGATGAAACATAAGCAATGGGGATGCAATGCACAATAGACAGAACTGTTCAACGTTGTACAAAGTGAATAGCGTATGTCACACAATTCCTTGCATTACACAGAACTGTTCACTCAGGGCTTTAGTTTGGAAACTTATCGTATTATAGCTAGTAACAGGGATTAGGCCGACTTGCGCGCAACTGCAAACCGGAAGTACTTCCAGTTGACTTCCTGTTTCGGGAATTACGAGATGGGTTTCGGGATAATTATGCAATAATTTCGCATTAACGCTCTCTTATGCGATATTCATAACCTAACAACGTCACAATCCGGTTAAGCCCTTTTATCCGGTCCCGGGTTCGAATGCCGGTGGGGGTAGCGTTGATATGTAGGCTACCTGGAGATAAACTTTTTAAATTTGTCTTACGCAATTCTTGTTTATTTTCTTAAGCAATCGCTTGAGGTTAGGTCTTTTTGTTCAGTAACGTGGTACCCTTTCTTTCTCTATCATGCAGTCAAGCCCCCCTGACCAGGGCTTACGTCATCATCATACATCCCCACCGTGTGTTGAACGATCATTGTTCGACACTCGTATCCGTAGAAACTTTTTTCGGAAAAGAAAATAGGAATAAAACAGAAAAACACAAACAATTGAGTTCAGCGAAGTATTTTATTTCGAGTCCGGTTCCATCTTATTTCGGTGTTTTGAAACAGTGGAATGGGTAGATGTCGTGCGCTCTAAAGGAAACAAGTCCTCTAGCACTTAACTCGGATGTACTTAGACTTACTTGCTTCTCTCTCATCCGGCGAGTTAGGTTAGAGTTCAACACACGCTGATGACGTAACCACATGTACGCACGAGGGAAGGGTGTGACGTCAGAGACCATGTGACTGAATCAAAACATCTAACCTCACATACGTAAGAAAACAAACAAGGATTACATAAGGTTCAAAAGACTTATCTGCAGGTACATCCAACGTGTTCGAACCTGGAACGGGTAAAAAGCGTAACCAAATGTGTGACGTTGCTAGGTTATGAATATTGCATAAGAGCACGCTATTGTACCGGACGTTATTCCATAATTAACCCGAAACCGGAAGTGGGTCCTTATTGAACCAATTTCGCAACTCCAGAAAGTGGTTTGCGCCCTTACTGTTCTTGTCTCGAGGGGACTGTACTGATGCTCTTTTTTATTCTTTTCAGGTAAGTGTGTCCACTTCTGTGCTCTTCGTATCTGGTCTGTACAGAGGTAAGCTGAAGTACCTTTAGAATTTTATCCAAACACATCTTCGGCCGAGGGTTCGTAGCATCGGAACTCATTCAGCAGCTAATTTCGGTACTTCATATGAACTTCACAATCCCTCTATATATATAAAAGGCTTTGTCCTGACTGACTGACTGACTGAATGACTGAATGACAGGAATCAACGTACAGCCTAAACTATAACAGGTAGAGACTTGGAATTTTGACAGTACCTTCGTTTCATAATGTAGGTGCTCACTAAGAAAGGATTTTGAAAAATTCAGATTCTAAATGCCAAAAATCAAATGTTTTTGAGAATACTTAATCCCTTCTTACACAGAATTATCGAATCCGAATCACATTTGACATTAAAACATATTGTTACCAGCGGGTCTCAGATGGCCATGGAAAAAAAATGAAAGTAGAATAAATTTGACAAATGAGAGAAACAAATGAGAGAACTATCAATATCCACGAAAATAATGTAGTCACATAACTTTCTTTACCCTGGACATAGAGAAAACAATACGAGGTAAGGTAATTGGGAAGAGATGTATGAAAGTGATATTGTATTTCTGTTTAATTTCATTCCGAAAACGGTTTTATGGTAACATGATAGTGAGAAACAAAATTTTCAGCCACGATACTACAATTTTATGTTACCGGAATTTCGGTTTCTTCTTATTAGAACCCCTCCCGGGCTTACTGTGTACTGTACAAGCGATGGGATGCAAAATTCTACATATAACCATAAAAGCTATTTCAAACATTTTCTTAGGGGATAGTTTGAGTGTGATAAGTCGTTTTTTCTACTTCAAATTATAAATACCTATATAAGGACCTAGAATTTATAAATCTAAAGTCCTTCATAAGTTAATTTCCAATTACAAAATAAGATACCCGGGCGACGCCGGGCCTTTTAAGCTAGTGCCTATATAGGGACCTAGAATTTAAAATTGAAAATCCTTCATAAGTTAATTTCCAATTACAAAATACAAAACCCGGGCGACGCCGGGTCTTTTAAGCTAGTTTATTTATATTATCTGTTGTTTTGGGAGATAAATAAAAACAGCTTTATCATTCAAATGTTAAGACAAGTATTTTATTTTTCTGAAACCAATGCACTGGAGAAAGGCGGTTCGCCCACTTGCTACTAGTGTCCGTGGATCAAGTAGGCTAATCCTTGAAATATATTTTTCTCAAGGAAATTCATGTTCATTTTCTGTAAACGTTGCTATAATATTCATGCGGTGGATTTGTACAAATGTACATCTATCAGTAACGAGGACAGTGTTATTCATTTGAAATCAAACTTGCTTTTTTACATTATAATCAGGACCCGAATTTTGATGACATGTCATCTTTTAACTGCCCACCTGTGCAGATATTCTGATCATGACTCCTAGGTTATAAAAATTATATTTTTTGGGGTATTTTTTTGTTCATTTTCCACCATTTTTTATTTTTAGGTGATTTTTGGAATCTATTGTCAATTTTCGATCATTTATTCAACATTTCATATTTATAGGCAATTTTTAAAATATAGTCATTATTGGGGACCTGATTTTTAGGTTTTTAAAAACCCTGTTTTAGTTTTTAAAAACCCTGTTTTAGGTTTTCCATTGGGTGAAATAGTTTTTTTTTTAGGATTTTTGTCCAAAATATCGTTTTCAAGTCGAATAATTGGTATAATGAATTTGAATGTGCTACATAGGATTCAATACAAAATACTTGTAAAGTTTAACTTAACAAAATTGACTTAAATTTGTGTAAACCTGCTTTAGGACAGAGCAACGTCATAAAATAACCTCAGAAGAAGAAGAAGAAGAAGGAGGAGGAGGAGGAGGAGGGGGGAAGGGGAAAAAGATGAAATTTAGGTCATCGCCAATCCACTGCCGTAATAAACTCGATTTCATTTGTTTCGGCATAATTAACACGTGTTCTTAAAACTCACAGTGTGACCACTCAGTGTGAATAACAGGGAAGTACTAAAGGCAAACAAGCGCTTTAAAACACAGAAATCTATATCCTTGTACATACACGGCAACAATGGTTGTTCATACGAATATCTTAAAAGGAATACGCCGGTGCTCTTTTCTTCTCTTGATACCATCCATCCTAGACGACGATGGGTTGAACGAAACGCTGGTGGTATTAATTTCAACACGACAAAGTTATTGTCTCTCCGCAAAATATCGATTTCTCAACTGACAAACAAAAAAGACAAAAAAGTAGCCTAAATGAGATATTTTAGGTTTTATGTCCCGTTTAGGTACATTTAGGTTTCTATACCCCTTTTAGTTATTTTTAGGTGCCTCAGAATTAATGTGGGTGAATCCTGTGGACATGATTCGAAAAAGTGTATGAGCATTTTTGTTTTGGAAGTAAGGAAAAAATATGTAAAAACCTAAAAATCCGGTCCCTAGTCATTATTTTCTCATTTTGTGTTGTTCCTAACATTAGCCTATACAGAGTTGTTTTGCATTTACTTACATCGAATGTTATCGGAACTCTAAATAAGCATAAATAAATAAATATTGATATAATTCTGCATTTATCCGTATGTATGAATGAACGAATTATAAGCCTATAATTGGGTAAACAAAATTAATGTAGAATGGACACACATCTTATGAATAAACTAGCATTTTCATACAAATTTAAAAACAGATTAAACATTTATGTACAATAAATGGGTCATTTTTGGTCATTGTTCCTAGTTTATGGCTTTTTATTTTTGAAGTCATTTTAAAGCTCATTTTAAATTATTTTTGGGTCATCAAAATCCGGGTCCTGGTGTTTTAAACACGTAACAAGAACAACAACTCTCAATACATTGACACGCGTACATCAGTTTTGTACTGCGTCCAGGTTATTACATTTCACTGAAAACTACCGAGTTAGCTGGCCGAGTCGGTTACGCATTCAGGAGTTCCTGGGTTCGAACGCCGTGGCCGTGTTTCCCCAGTCGCAAAGACAAGTGCCAGATTGGATATTTACTTGCTGTGACTCATCATGTAAAACTTATCAGTTAGTTTAAAATGTACAATTGAAAAAGTTTGAATTGTTTATTCTCTGTCCTATAACGCGTCGAAAATAAAACTGGAATAGTTGGACACGCTCGCTTACAACTCTCAGAATAAAGTGAATATTGTACACAAATGTACAGCGAAAGAAGGAAGTTTCTCTCCCGCTGCTCACCAAGATGTGAACGCTGGTGGGCTGGTGGCGCGCCGCTCGCTCGCTCGTGTCTTGTATTGATCGCATTAGGTCGAAAGTGGCTCCGCGGCGCGGTGGTTTCCTGCACGTCCAAAAAATAAAAATAAATAAAAAATATGTTTTTTGTGCGAGGGAGAGAGAGGGAGAGAGAGATTGCCTCCTCGCCAGTTGCCTCAGCTGCCTCCGCGCGTCCTGCAGCAGTTCGTTGAGCTCATGGTGACCCGTGCCGCATGGGGTCATACCATACGTATCCTTGGCATCGTGGTCAACGTCAGCGCTGGGGGATGGTCAGATGCGACATCGCCGCAGCCTCAGGAGCGGTAGGCCACTGTCATTGTTGTTATGAGGTTTCGCTTCCCCCTCCCCTCTTCAATGTGGCTTTAGCTTCAGTCTGTCTGCAACATACGATGGAGTCACAACTGTGTTAGTGTGTTACCGAGTGTAAATAAACACTGCAAGCGGTGCTCGTGTTTCCAGGCCATGGCGTCCTGCTCCTTTCTGCACGTCAGCACAACAGATATAGTACATTTTTAATTTATTTTCTAAACACTAACATACTAACATAGTGTTAGTGATTATTTTAAGGCGAGCCACTACATAGTGACGTAATACTAAGTACAGGAGCATGCGGAAGTACTTTCGTAGAAATTAATTACTAACATTGTAAGCCTTCTTACTGGTATTGGCGTTTGATGGAAGTAGGAACGAGATGCACTTACTACCAACTTCACTAAATTAATTTTGAAACAGAGTTTCTAATATTATTTATTTATCCGGTTTTACAATGTATTCAATTTGCATTTTCCGGTAACCCAAGATAACACATAATTTAATTTTCTCTCTCCATTTATGTCTGTCTGTCCGTAAATTCTCTTCAATATTTCTTCTTCTAATTGATGCCTGAATTCCTTGTTTCCATGTGGTCGGCCTTCTTCCTTCCTGGTGGTTCCCATTCCATAATCCGCCATGGTGGTCTCTCCTCTCACATCCTTTTTGTATGTCCATACCATAAGAACTTCCACAAAATAATATGAGTTTTTAATATTAGCTGTAAAATTCTGTAGTAAATTTTTCATAACAAAATCTTTTCAGAAACGTTAAATATGACCTATAAAGTGTCAACTAATAATGCATGGGGCTATTTAAAGTATTTTTCCAATACAATTAAAGCGCAAAAAATGTTTTAGTGGAATTTATCGTAAAAAAATAAAAAAAACAAGCTTTAAAGTGAATTGGCGTTAAAGTACCCCGAATGGTGAAACTTGTTTTGAATTAACCTATAGCGAAATACAGGATATATAGTAGCCCCAACATATGGGCAAATGTCATTCAAGAAACATGGCTATTGTGTTGTTAAATATAATGTTCTGAGGAGGGTTTGTAGACTAGAGTTACTTGGTGCAATCAGACATAAACAAGAATTAATAAAAGTTAATGTCTTAAAATCCATAAAAGTACGCTAAAGAATCCGCTCTGCGTATCTCCCTGCAGTTGTTTCCTCACAAACACGAATTAGGGCCTACATCATTTTTTCAGTGTGATTGGCCATGAATCATTATACAATAGACCTACTATGTACACGTATGTTTCAACCTCAGGAGTTCTTTCACAAACTTTGTATAGAAAATTACTATTATGCTCTATTCTATCCAAAACATTTTGTACACACCATACAAATACTGTATGACCAAGATTAAGGATAGCAAAGGATATTGACAGCTGTAACACAAATAATGTTTGTTGAAACATAAATTACAGTAAGTTACAATATGTGTGAAATTTCAACAAATATTCGTTTCGGCTAAGCAATAATTGAAGCGTTTACTTTTATAAGGGTCTAAGTGCCTAAACCACGATTTTTCAGCTAAATTTAATTTAAATGTACCCAGACCAATGCATTTCAGAAGGATCCAAGGTTCAGGGAAAGCCACGTTAGTAGCAATAAATTCCAAGATATAGCATGCATTTCTGTGGATCTGTGTCTTGTTTTCTAGACAGTATTGATTTTGGAACTTAGTCCCTTATAAAAGCAAATTCTTCAATTGTTTATGTAGGCCACTATAGGCTACATGTAAATTGACTTCAAGAAGTATCCGTTTCCTACATTTGTGCACATTATTTCGTATTATGAAAATCTATATTGATGTTTATATATTATAAATAGCTATAATATATTATAAATAGTTGTGAGTAGGAAGGCAGTTATATTTAATTTCTAATAAGTTCCATGTTCTGTACAATGTACAATGTACAAGCACTTTCAACTGGAACTCTATTAATTGTTAACATTTTAGTAATTCTTGATTCTCAGAAGTGCTTGGTCATAATATGAGGAGGTATACTTCAATTACTGACTTGATAACTTACAAGAAGCAGTTTAGGGCATCGTCTGATTCCGAACCGATGTGCTGCAGCACTCGAGCCTACTTTAACAAGTGTTGTGTCTATCTGTTACAATTAGAGGGATAATAGGAACTTGGCCAGGCGGAATTGGGTTATGTCATGAAGAAAGAGGTCACACTTTGTTTTGTAGCCAATGCATGTCCTTTAGTTCTTAACACTTAAAAAGTTGCGTCGAATCTTTGAAAATAAGTTATTACTTAACTATTCATTCGGTTTGGAACAGATTAATAGAATAAGCCTATTCTTGACTGGATAACTGTGTAATATAAAAAGTTACAACTAGAAAAGAGAATATCCAGATTTCAAAATATGTAAAGTACCAACGTCTGAACATTACAAGCGATTCCGGGCTACAGAAAAGCGATGTTATCAGGAATAAATGAGAACATAATGTAAAGAGACAACGAGCAAGGTGGCAGAGATGATGATAACATTTTCGGAAGGTCCCAGGTTCAAATCCCAAGGTTGGGCAACTCGACATGGGTTTGTAAAGGCAAATTCCGAATTGGATTTCTAATTACCATGGCTCATCCTCGCTATTTCATTCTGTATCATATTCATGAAAATTAATCAATTGAAATTGACTGACATAAAATACACCAACGTCCACCGCTGTGGCTCAGGGGATGCGTTCAATCCTCTCACGCAGCGGGCCCGGGTTCGATTCCTGGTCGGGACAAGTTACCTAGGTGAGGTTTTTTCCGGGGTTTTCCCTCACCTATGAGACAAATGTCAGGCAACTTTAGGCCCGTGTGGTCCCCGGATATCATCTGGCCGTCATTATCATCTTCATCCCCATCCTCGCCTTGTTCTGAGTGAGTGTGTGTGTGAATGGTGTGTATCGTCCTATGTGTTCGTGTTGTCTCGGAGGTGGCCCCGGCATTGGGCTGATCACTCATCCGGGGAGGCCCTCCATGTCCTTGTCTGGTCAAAAAAGTATGTATGTGATCCAAAGGTAATCCCTCTCCCGACAGGTCGCGGCCCTGTAAGACCCGGGCGGCTTGGGTTGCTTAAATCCTAAAAGGGAGAGGTAAAACTACGAAAAAGAAAGGAAAGAAAGAAAATACACCAACAATAGAAGATAGTTAATCGGTAGTGTCATGGCCTACTGTGTAGACACTCCTGATATAGTATCGAAGCTGAAAGCAGTAGGCCTATAAATAAGTAAATAGCCAAGATGGACTCAGCAAACTTGGCACTATTTATGTAGATGGTGGTAGTGATGATGATGATGATGGTAGAACATTGCACCAACAAACCAAGCGACTATGTCTGGGAGAAAAAGTTTTTTTTTTATTTATTTATTTTATTTTATTTTTTTAAAGCATTAAATATCGATTCCATTTTAATGCATAGATAGCCCAAGTCCTTAACAAATACTGTTTTCTAAAACGTGAAAGGAATTATTTTCGATACGTTTGGAATAAAATTAATCAATCTGAAACACAGTTGCATACGTCTAAAATGAAATGGAGTTCTGAAATGCACGTGGAATTCTAGCGTGACATTTGTATTTTCTCTGGCGTTGGTAGTGTTCAGTGAAAGCCGGACGTCTGGTTGTCACCAAATGAGAGAAATCTGGAATTCATGTAGAACAAAACAAAGCCTTTGTTATGCAATTATTCCGTTAATAAACTACCTGTTGTCTACGCTTTGCTGTGCCTCTAGAGTTTTCTTACGTATATAATAATTAGACTAGGAGAAATATCCACAAAGCAAGGTTCAGTGGCGTCTCCCACACCAGTAATAACAACACAGACTTATGAATAATATCCTCTTTTTAAGGGGAGAAGGTTTTTTGAAATTGATCAAAATACCGATTTGTATCTTATTGCTAAATTTCATAGTCTGAAGTGTAAATGTATTTTGAATCACAAGCCTATTTAAAGGTCCTAAATAACAGATAATATGTCACGTTATTTATAGGCCAATAATCGACTTATGTCTTACATTAAAGCCCTATTTTGTTCTATTCTGAGTGATAAGTACTTCTTATGTAACTCGAAACAAATTAGCATAGAATTAAATTGAATGGAATTAGACAATGCAAGCCCTGGTGAACAATAACCTAAAACTTCAAAGTCGTTTTCCTGTTATGTTTATTTTTCTAGCCTTTCTGAAAGTGTTCATCCGAGAGCGTTGACATTTTGACAGTCTATTTAAATGTATCATGAGCACAATTTGACATTTGTTTAACTTCTGGTAGCAATATTAAGGCTAATGATAAGATTTTTTCATTTTTAAAACTTTCAGAAATTAAGGTAATTATTTCTAAAAAAATTCTAGATGCTCTAGTTTAAAGAACTTATCAAAAAAAAAAATATATATCTTTGTAGCTAAGCAGGGTAAATGCAAGAGAAAAAAATTCATTTCTCTACTATTTACAATTCTTGAGATATTGAAAAAATTTAACTTGTCGATCAGGTCTGCTGTAGGCCTAATGACTCATAGACTCACTACAGCTGAAAGCATTTTCATTCTTCTGGTGTCTGTATTCTCTTCTTTTGCTCAGTTTACTTCTCCCAATCCGCAATGCATAGGACCGCGACCTGTATATACACGGATGAGTGATCAATCCCATGCCGGGCCACCTCTTGACACAACACAAACACATACACATACACACACTCACATGCCGCGGATGGGATTAGGTGATAATGACGGCCAGAAGATCCAACCGTCTCACAGGCGAGGAAAAAACTTCAAATATACCCACCCAGGAAACTTGTCCCTGGTTATTATTTGTACACTGAGGGAAGTTTCAAATAAAATGATTATTTATTGGAACCGTTTTCGAAATTATCTTTATGTAAAATGACGGTGAAAATTAAAATTCGTTGCCACTCTTCGTGTCGCATCTCGAAGGACACACAAACCAAATGAAATCTGATGCAATGCAGTCATAGCAGTTTCTACGAACTAGGGCACGGATGACCTAAATATGACATTAAATTTATAAAAATATCACATGAGAAACTGAAAAAGATAGCCTAATTTCTAAATATTTTTAAAAAGGGAAATGTACAATAGTATAATAAACAATAGTAAACAAAGGGCAAGATTTAAGTATTTTATATTGCTGCTTTCATTATGTTTTCTTTTATTATTGTTATGATTACTACATCAGCACTTCATGTGCCGCATCATGGGGAAAAAATGAAAAATGACTAATTTTTTCGATTTTAAGGTATCAAAATGAAAAATATGAAGGACACGAAAAATAGCACGCGATGGAGTTTAAAAAGACGAAGAAAAGTCGATAAAAATAGATCCATTATTTAAATAAATAAAAAAAGGCAAATTTTCAGCATTTTATGAATGCCGCTTAGCTAAGGTTTCTTCTTAGAAGATGGTTTCGTGTGTAGAGCACAACAGTCCATTCTGTTGACAAAATAAGGAAAAATGAACGAAAGAATGAACATTTTCTATAAAATAACCCGTAGAGAATCAAATGCAAAATAAAAGTAAGCTTTTTTTTGTTCATTTTGATTCGAGACTTTCTGCATTGTCTGGGATAATATCACATTTCATCAACTTACAACATAACTAGCCTTCAGAAAAAGGTTTCAAATAAGATTTTTAATTCTATACGTATAATCACTTCATATACAAAAAGTTTTAATAAACTATTACAGACATTTAAGAGGAAATTAGATTTTCTTAATGTCAAGTGGCATTAAAAGTAAAAAGAAATCTTCGTCAATCTTCAACAGTATGAAATGTTGTTTCGTCCTTGATTCAAACAGAAATGTACCACTGTCATTAATTGTAAACCTCTTTTCAGGTCACTTAATTAGCATAATTCACCTCATTTACAAAACTTCGTGACAATAACCAGTTGAATACTGAGGAGAAATTTAGGGCTGTTGTCATGTTGTTTCATAAAATATATCAACGCTTCGACAGTAATAAATTAACTTCCAAACTGACAAACAGTCATTAACATAAGTAAACAAGGATGCAATATACAAATTACTACAGCGATGATATTAGTTGCTTGTTATGGTAAGTTTATTATTGTTGTAGTTCGATAGGCCTCCGCTAGGGAAGACGACTCGAATTTGTATTTGTACAGTTAAATTATATTAGAACAGATCGTTTTAAGCGCACTAATCGATTTCTATTTCATTCAAATGTGTGCCTAAAATGACATTATTGCATAAGTTCAATCTCCCAGCATCCATTCTGAATCTCAGGTGGCTACGAAGCTTCGGAGTGCTGCCATCTTGTTATGCTTTACAATATATAATTTTGAATGTATTTTATAAGCACGTTAACGTCTCCTTTCTATCATCTTGTGTCAGACAACCTTAATTTAGTAACCTAATTGTCTATTTTCGAAATATTAGGCGGGAACAAAGGAACCCGTAAAGGCTGTTAGCCTCTAAACTACTGCGATCGTGACAGTTCTGGTATGAAATATGTATTAGTTATCATCAAGGCCCGGATTTTGATGATATGTCATCTTTTAACTGGAACATCATGGACGTTGCCCACTAGTGCAGATATTCTGATCATGACTTCTAGATAATAACAAAGATAATTTTCAGGATCATTTTCCCCATTTTTTTTTTACTTTTAGGTCTTTTTTATATTTAATGTCAACCATCTGGTCATTTTCTGGCCATTTTACGGTCTTCCCCCCCCCCATTTCATATTTTTAGGTAATTTTTTCATTTAAAGTCATTATCTTCTCATTTTGTGTCTTTCTTGCACTATATAGGGTGTTTGTGAATTTACTTACATTGAATATCCTACTTTCGGAACTCTAAATAAGCATAAATAAGTAAAATCTTGTTGTAATTTTAATTTGGATAAAGGAAAACGGTGTTTGCTGTTCGCATTTAACCGTATGTTACTGCCAAATTACAACCCTATAAATGGACCAACAACATAAATATAGATTAGGTACAATTCTTATAAATAAATTCGTATTTTCATACAAATTTTTGGGTATTTTTGTTTAGTTTTTGGGTATTTCTTTCGTATTCTTACTGTCATTTTATAGCCAGTTTTTAAGTAGTTTTAGATAATCAAAAACCGGGCCTGCTCATACTATTTTGGTAGTTAGAACAAGTATGATCTATATTTTAGAACTAAGCAAGAATTATCACATTCACACAATTAAATCAGGAAAAAGTTGTTAAAGTTTCAGTTACTAGTGTTTTAAAATATACGTTATTTTCGTAGCAAAAATAGATTATAAACAATTTCCGCTTCTTTGTTTACTGATAACTGATGTTCACCTTAAGGCTTGGAGACGGTATTGGGGCGCGCTTCCTGGCAGGTGTAGGCAGGAATCCGATATCTGGTCACAATTTCCGGTACTTGCAGAACCAGTTTGCTCAAGTCGACCGAACCCAGGTGGATTTACTAGCAGTGGTTAAATTAAAAGTTAAGAGCAAAATAATTAAACCATTATATTTATTAACACTTGCACGCGAATCATTCATGAACTAAACCATTGGTAATTAATGAAACAGCTAAAAATCCGGCTTTGGAGTGCCTTCCACGCTTAGAAAAAGACCTCAGATTCGAGTTCCCTGAAGGCGTACAAATAGGCAATAAAAAGTTTCCTTTCGGAGGATAAAAAATAAAAATAAACTTTTTTTAATTTTCCGATTGGTTATAGGCTAAAAGTTGTAAGTTTGTCAAATTTCAAGCTTCTATCTTAAGTGGAAGTGAGTAAACATCATTGACGTCACGGCTATCCAGCCAGTTTTTCCATACTTATGGTGCAGATAGAAACACCAAATTGTGCACGCTTAGTGGTTGTTGTATGCGGAATTATTCCTGCCAAAGTTTACAATTCCAGCTATTCTATAGATGTCAAAATTAAATAAAGCGAGGAACATATACAAAATTTATTTATGAATAAAAAAATTAGTACTAATGAAAGTCACATTTTACGCTATTTTAGCACTGAAAAACCAATTAGCAAATTTGTTTACTATACCCTCAGACATACCAACATAAACAAGAAACCGTTACCTAAGTTATAACACATTAATACTTATAAGAAAAGTTAAATAAAATCAGGTAAACTGATATAACAAAGTACCAGAATGCTTTTGTTTAATCAGTTATAATAGCAATTATGATATGCAGAAAATTAAGTGTTTTTCTTTTTTTTCAATCGATTTCCGAGTTAAGCTCCAGATAGATTCATTAAGCAGGGCTCACGGAAGAACAAAGGTCTAGTTTTTTTTTTTAATCAGATTAAAATTTAAAATCGTTCAGCATCAGCAGAACTATACAGATTTGTGATATCTTGACAATCGCACAGTCACATAAAATTACAACAACTAAACGTCAAATTGGCCGGCTATGGGATTTGAACCAGGGATCTCCAAAATGCGAGTTCAAGACATCATCTCGGCCACCTCGTTCAGTTTAATGGTCTAGTTTGATAAGAATATGTAAAGGAATAGTGTTATTTGTCAAAGCTAACTGTATTGCAACTTCCAAAGCCGTATATGAACACTGTAAAACAATATTTTGTCATGATAACTGATTTGCATTTCATAAATTCTTTCTAATATATTACCATAAAATAGACACTAAATTGGGCACTACGCCGGTACCGGTCAACCGATTTGGTCCAATATCAATAGGCTTCTTCCCACGGACGTTATAAATGCATATACCAAGTTTTATGACAATCCGATAAAGCGTATTTGAGTTACCGCGCATACAGACCCGTCCCCATATAATCTTATGAAATACCATTCTGGCACTTAAGAATTATTATGAACACCTGAGTTCAGCACAGGGCTATGTTGTATTCAGAATTAAAGTAGTTTTCAGTGGAGCATGCGTAATACACAAACATTGTTTACCTGTTTTCGATGAGAGAATTGCTGGTCTTCTGGTGTTCAGTGGCCTCGGTTTGCACCAAGACCGCTCTTCACCTCTAAAAAGAGGCCCCCTATCTCTGCTCCTTCCTAATTACTGCTTTCGTTAATACCTTGAGGTGTCCAGCAGTATTAGAAATGGAGCATACACAGACCTCACTTCAGAATTCCACGCCAAAGCACAGAATTATGAAGAGAAGGTCTGAATCTAAGTGTTGTCTTCCTCAGCATGTTCTTGATATAGAAAAGTCTTTTTCTTGATGTCACAAACACTAAATAAAAACATAAACACAATCTTCTAGTCTTCTTGTTTCTTGATATAGTAAAGTTAGTACACACGTCACTATTAATAAACACCGAAAAAGTAAAACTCGATATCAATGCTGGGTACTCCATGATATCTGCAATTAGAGAATTATTTTATATATACTAGCTGTAAAATCAAAAGAAAAGACATAAAATGGTGAATATTAGATAACAGTAAACCCACGTGAAAATCTCGCACATTCAATGGCCTGGTCGTAGAAATTAAATTAAATAAGAAACGAAATGTGTACAGAAAATAGCAAGGAAACTTTTTAGTCAAGCCAACAGCGATGAAAAGAATGTCCTCACCTTTAACTTAATAACTGTGGTACGGGCACAGAAAGTAGGAAATATACAACTTTCTGAGAAAAAAATCAATTATTTTAATTTCCCTAATACGTCATCTTCAGGTAATTTCTGCATGAATTGTAGACATCTGTTGCGTTGTGCGCTGAATGGTCAGTCTTCAGTAGAAGACAACATCTGCATTTTAGTACATACAAGACTTTAATTGTATGGACTTTAAGCACATTTTTAACAGTTTTAAAAGCTTTTAGTAATATTTATCACTAGGGTTCGGATGTTTATGACATGTATATTTTTATCCTGACCTCCATTCTTGCCGCAAACTCAAATTAAACACTAATTGCACGCTTGTTATCCTAATCTGACTTTTTTTATTTTGCATATATAGTCATATTTTGGGGGGTACGCCGTAGCGTAGTGGTTGAGGCGCTGCGCTACAAACCAGAAGGTCGCGGGTTCGATTCCCGATGAGGTCGTTGAGATTTTTCAATTGGCCTATCCTTCAGGTGGCACTATGGCCCTGGGGTCGACTCAGCCTCTAACAGAAATGAGTACCGGGAGCAATCCTGGGGGTAAAGGCGGCCGGTGCGTAAGGCTGACAACCTTACCACCTTCATGTGCCGAATGTCCAAAATCTGGGAGCCTCAACCTCCTGGAACCCTCTGGGCCTCCATGGCCTGTATAGGGATCACTTTACTTTTACTTTTAGTCATATTTTGGTCATATTTTAGTCAGTTATAAATTCGGTAAAGGAGCATAATTGTACAGTGTATGTACTAGGCCTACATGGTCGATTTAAATTTGAAATTAATTTCAATTATTTAATGTTTATGACAAATTAATAGGTAACTTAGATTTTAAAATTAATGCAATTGTTCATATTTTATAGGGACACGCAAGGTCTACAAAATATGACGAGTATTCGGAGCTGATGAAGCGAGCAAACAGGAGAAAAACGGGAACATCTATTATTTTGAAGATACGTTATTTTATTAGGTCATATTTAGGATTGTTGGTCATAGGGCATATTTGCAGTCATATTTTCCGCTCTTTTAGGTCATAAACATCCGAACCCTATTTATCACTAATTCATTGTTTGTACAAGGTTTTATATTTCCGGACTAGTAGCGTATGCTAACTATAATAAGACAAGTTATGTTTTATAAAGTGGGTTAAGTGTCTACTCTTTTTAAACACTGAGCATAGGCGGAAATTATAAATGAAAAAGAACAAAAAAATCAGTTAGCGAGTCTTCGGCGATTCCGTTGTCATTGTCTTATGCGCGAAAATGGTTGATTATCGTCGTTGCCGCGCAACATCTAACATGGCGGCCTTTCGAGAATCCTTCAAAATTTTCAGTCAAGTATTTACCAAACAAAATAATGGATCGGCCCACTTCGAATCCACGTCTAGTGGTTTTACAAAAAACACCAAGGACTCCTGGATATCTAAATTTAGAAAGAAAATTAGGTCAATTTATATTTTCAAACCGAGCGACTCCGACCACAGTAAAGATTTAGCATCGGCATCACCTGAACCACCCCACCGAAGACAGAGAGGAGCAGTATGAAGGATCACCCTGTATCTAGACACCTCACCAAGTCCAAGTCCGTCTCACCGGCCAGTCTTAGAATCGTGAAGCTACGGCCAACACACACCAGGTCTGTGATGGACATACCCCGGCAGAAGAGTCCTGTATCAGAAAAGAGGCAGCTGTCCCATATTCCCAACGAGCCACTTCCTGCCCATGCCCTCAGGTTTCAAAAGTCCGGCAAGATTCCCGAATATATGCCTGAGTCCATCCCTAAGGTAATTAAATAGTATAACATGGAATCCGCCTTATACCATAATAGTCAGACCTGGGATTTTAGGCTCTAAAAAATTAGTTTTAGGCTTTTAACACAAGTAACTTAAATAGACTTTTAAGAGAGAAAATAGGCACTTAAAATAAGCTTTAAAAATGAGTAAATAGACAGAAAATAGACTTTAAAATACTACAATATGCTCTTAAACTGCAACATGATATTTTTTTACTGTAAAAAACGTGGTATACCTAATCTGAACAGAAATAATTGCAAAATTAAGACAGAATTAAACATACTTTTATCAAAAACAGTTTTGTATTATATGAAAAATTCACACGGTATGTCCCTTCTTACTGTATATATATTGCCCGTGCATTTAGACGTGAACACTGTAAACACGATGCGCAGTGGTATCAGTCTCGCGTGATCCATGCTAGCAACACACTCCCCTTCCGTCCCGCCCTATCTTCTCTGCGGCGCATGCAAGAGTTCACGTCTAAATGCACAGGCAATACCTGCTATTTGTTGTTTTGAGCGAATCCTCCCCGTCAGTCAGCATTCCTTTTGCGACAATTGTTTTAGTCCAGGCAACGAACGAAAAATAGAAAAAAAAAATCGTGTAGTTTTGAAATTTTGCAGAGTTGTCGGAGGGAGTGTCCTAAACAACATACTAAAAGTCCCCGAAGGTGGGGGGTGAGCGGGGGGCAGGGGGGCCCGCAGAAGGTCCCTATTTTAGGGTTTTCGCTTATATCTAAACAATGGTGCATCGTAGAGGAAATGTTGCTATATACAAAATTAAAGCTGATAAAATTTCCTACAAGTTTGACTATATACATTTCTTTCTATTCCCAATAGTTTTCGAGATATCCGCCAGCGAAAATAACGAATTTTCGAAAAAAGCTCTTTCGCCTCGCGCTTTTCGACACACTTTGCCTTCTAGCGCTTCAGCCCTTAGGTATACAGCAATGTTATCATAAAAGAAGTTGTAGGAAAATAAATTATCGTGAAAATGAGTAGTCATTTGTTACTTTGTCTTCAAATGTTCAAAAGTTATAACAATTTTAAGATTCGGTCAAATTTCGAGATTTCGAAAGAAAACCGTATATCGCACTTTCTCTATATTTAGGGGTTATATCTTTGTACATAAGCTGTACATTGTGTATTTACATCATGAAACAAGTGGAGAAACATCACACAACCATTAAAGTTGAAATTATTAAAAATCCGATCACGGTTCAAGCACAGTACATGTAATGGAAAATACATTATATTGCAGGCAAGAAAGGAAAAATAGGGACAAAAAATTCATGTAGTTTTGAAATTTGGCAGAGATGTGGGGGAAAGTGTCCTAAACAACATAGTAAAAGTCCCCATGGATAGGGAGTGAGCGGGGGGTGGGGGGCACTTTTACCGGTAAATGTAATTTCCCTCAGTTTTCCCTAAATACACAAAAAACTATGGGTTCTAGGAAAAAACAGTTTATGCACAAAATTAAACTACATAAAAGTTCTTATAAAATTTATCTGAATTATATTTCTGTAGAATTAATAGTTCAGGAAATAGAAGGATATGAAGTATGACACAGTTCTGGAAATTCTGTTTTACATACACCTGTATATTATATTTTTAACAAAAGAGAAGGCAGATGATAATTAAATTAGCAAGATGCCAAGCAAGCAAACTACCTAGGTAGTTCTTAGAAAAATATACTTACTAATGGTTAATGTTACATATAAAACTCATTATCATTATTATTATTAATAATATTCTTCTTGTAAAGCTGAGACGTTTTATGTTTCGTTAAAATAATTACCGGTATTTTGAAAAATGGTAAGGAATTAGACAATTATATTTGAAGATTCTAAGAATAGCAGGCCTACCTATTACTTTAAATAAACGTTTACTTGTCTATGTGGCTCCTGAGAATATTTGCACATCATATTTTGTCACTGTGCAACTCGGTGTGGTGGAAGATATGGATCCAGAAAAGCTAGTATTAAATGCTCATCCGTTTGTGGAACCTGTCTTGATACAACAGTATACCATTAGAAGAAGATGATGAATTTAAAATTGATGACGTTCAAGCAAAATAAGTTGTTTAGGCACTCTTTAATTAATGTTATATATGTGTATAAATACTGAGTGTTCGGTAGATAGAAAAATATAACCCTAACTTATCATACGATGTACAGACTAGGATTCCAGTATTGGAGACTGAAAAAATAGACAACTAAACATTTATTTAAAGTACTATGTAGGCCTATTAGGTCTTATAATTTCTAAATATCTACAAATTCTAACTATTTACAATTTTTCCAAATGATATTTTAAGCGAAAAATAGAACGGCTAATAGGCCTGATTTATATTTCTTATAAAGTACACTCATACCATGTGATTTTCGTAAGCTTTAAAATAATAATAATAATAATAATAATAATTATTATTATTATTATTATTGTTATTTTATGTGTGATGTATACCTTTAGTACAAATATTATTCTAAGAACTAGTTTGCTTGCTTGACATCATGCTAATTTAATTAACTTCTGATCTTTTTTTTGTTAAAAAATATAATATATAGGTGTATGTAAAACAGAATTTCCAGAACTGTGTCATACTTCATATCCTTCTATTTCATGAACTATTAATTCTACAGAAGTATCATTCAGATAAATTTTATAAGAACTTTTATGTAGTTTAATTTTGTGCATAAACTGTTTTTTCTTAGAACCCATAGTTTTTTGTGTATTTAGGGAAAACTGAGGGAAATTACATTTACCGGTAAAAGTGCCCCCCACCCCCGCTCACTCCCTATCCATGGGGACTTTTACTATGTTGTTTAGGACACTTTACTCCACATCTCTGCCAAATTTCAAAACTACATGATTTTTTGTCCCTATTTTTCCTTTCTTGCCTGCAATATATTGTATTTTCCATTACATGTACTGCGCTTGTACCGTGATCGGATTTTTAATAATTTCAACTTTAATGGTTGTGTGATGTTTCTCCACTTGTTTCATGATGTAAATACACAATGTACAGCTTATGTACAAAGATATAACCCCTAAATATAGAGAAAGTGCGATATACGGTTTTCTTTCGAAATCTCGAAATTTGACCGAATCTTAAAATTGTTATAACTTTTGAACATTTGAAGACAAAGTAACAAATGACTACTCATTTTCAAGATAATTTATTTACCTACAACTTATTTTATGATAACATTGCTGTATACCTAAGGGCTGAAGCGCTAGAAGGCAAAGTGTGTCGAAAAGCGCGAGGCGAAAGAGCTTTTTTCGAAAATTCGTTATTTTCGCTGGCGGATATCTCGAAAACTATTGGGAATAGAAAGAAATGTGTATAGTCATACTTGTAGGAAATTTTATCAGCTTGAATTTTGTATATATAAACTTTTCCTCTACGATGCACCATTGTTTTGATATAAGCGAAAAACCTAAAATAGGGACCTTCTGCGGGCCCCCCTGCCCCCCGCTCACCCCCCACCTTCGGGGACTTTTAGTATGTTGTTTAGGACACTCCCTCCGACAACTCTGCAAAATTTCAAAACTACACGATTTTTTTTTTCTATTTGGTGTTTTTCGACGTTTATTGACTGGACTATTTGGGAAAATCAAGTTTCTGTGAAAAACCCACCCTCTGCTGCTCTGCTCTTCATTCAGGGATGTCCATTAAATGATTTTAAAAGTTACAGAAGTTGGATTTTATTTTAAATGTACAAAATAGGCACTTTAGGCACTAAAAGAGAAAAATAGGCTCCAAAGGTCCAAATAGACATTTTAGGGCACTATAAAACTCTATAAATGTAAGTGATACATCATGAAATGTCAACAAATTTACAGAACTTCATGTTATTTCATAAGGAACAAAATAGGCATTTGCCTTAAAATCCCAGGTCTAATAATAGTACACAAGCCCATAAAGACATTTATCAAAACAGGAGTATGTGGCTATGCTCGTTTTCCAAGATTTTCATACGAGTATCTTAATGACCATTATGGGCACGATTAAAAACACTTTTTTTTTAATTTCAGCTGTACTCTCACTCATTCACTATAGTCAGCCCGTTCTTGGAATTCCTTGTCACAAGATATCAGGGGTAGTCGGAGCTTAAACTCTTTCAAATCTGCTTTTATTAAACAATTATTGCCCACTGAACAGAACTAGCTCTTTCTAGTCACTCCATCTCTCGTTGTATAGCCTATAGCATTACTTAATCCTCTTATAACTTTCTTAAAACTGCCTATAACTTTATTTCACAAACTTAAAGTTTCATTATAACTTAATCTGATATTTTCCTTGTTTTGCTTAAACATGATTTATTATTTAATGAAACCTATGCTTTTTACTTAATTAGTCTTGGTATTAGTCATTAGTATCTTATCCATTACTTTGTTACTAATGCAGGGGTGCCCCCCCCCCCAAAGGTCATGACTCACCCCCCCCAAACATCATTGCTCGCCCCCCCCCCCAAACTTCATTGCTCACCCCCCAACCTGATTAGCTGTCGACAAGGGCTCCCATATAATATTTTCTAGGGGGGCAATTTTTTTAATTAATTTATTTTTGTCGCTTTAACTTCTTGGGCCACTTTGTATCATTATATTAATAATATAATAAGTGCAACAATGACGTAGCCAGAAAATAATTGCGGGGAGGGTCGGAAGTGCCGCGGGTCCATCCCCAGAAAATTTTTAAATATTGAACTAATGAAAATCACATTTTACGCTATTTCAGCACTGAAAAACTTGTTTTGAAATTTGTTTACCATACTCTAAGACATGTCAATGTACATAAATCATTGCCTAAGTGGGGGGGGGGGTCCACCCCCGGAAAATTTTTAAATATTGAATTAATGAAAATCACATTTTACGCTATTTTAGCACTAAAAAACTAGTTAGGAAATTTGTTTACCATAGGCTACTCTAAGACATGGCAACTTAAACAAGAAATTGTTACCTAAGTTATAATACTTATTACTATTTATAAGAAAAGCTGAATAACACATGGAACAGTGGACATAATAGGCCCACTCAATATGTTATGAAAAGAAAATAACTGCTATATCATATTTGACACACCAACAAATCTTGTTTAATTAATTTTTTTTTTAAATACAAATATAGAATTTTAGGTTTTGACTTTTGGGGGGTCCAAACCCCCTGAACCCCCTTTCCTAATCCACTGTGGATTCTGCTTCCATGTTGTCGATTTTGTAAAACTTCTGCAATTCAAATAATTGTCTTAAAAGAAAAACACCTGACTATAATAATTATTAATATACATTTTTTCTTGCGCCCCCCCCCCCGCCCCCGGGTATGGGCGCCCATGGCTGTCGAAATTCTTCATCTTTATCTTTATAAAGAATTAGAAGAGACCTTTTGAAGTTATAGAACTTGACTGTTTTCATTTTTAACATATAAAACTCAAATTTTGCAACAATTTTCACCCCCCCCCCCCCAGAAAATTCATAAATGATAATATTTTGCCCCCCCCCCAGAAATTTTAATGACGCAGTCTGCGTCTTAACCCCCCCCCCCCCCCGTGGGCACCCCTGACTAATGTAAACCTACATTGTATATATATTTTAACCTGGTTGAGTGGAAGAGAAGGCCTTAACTCTGCTGGGCAAAATAAATCATTTACTACTATTTATACTCCTTTTAGCTGCGAGGCTATATCAGAAGTTCGGGATGTGTCTGTACAGTAGGGTAGGCCATGGAACTGTTGATTGTCAATTATATTCTAGTGTAGGCTATTTTATGGAGTAAATTTCAACTGATATTAATTTAAATGGATATGAAACAGGATGAAATGGTGAGGATGATCCATGGTATGTAAATATCCCATTCGGCATTTGCCTTTACGACTGGGGAAACCATCAAAAAAAAACCCATAATAGCTGACTCGCCATCAATTACTGACATCTTCCCTTCCTGAGTGACAAGAAACATTGATTCTGTTCTAACTAATGGTTTTAAAATCCCATATTTGGGGATCAGGACCCCCAGGCCCACGAAAAGACGGCCTTGACTTGAATAAAAGTCTGAGGTAATGCCAAAGTTTCCATTGCCAGTAGTTTTCTGTTAAAAATATAATTATTTACAAATAACAATAATAATAATTCCTTTGTTACAACCGAATGGACATATTATAATGACTGGACCAACGGCGGGACTATAAGGTATATGGCACGGGAAACCGGGGCACCCGAGAAAACCTGCCCTGACCCAATTTTGTGCAGCCCAATTTCAACATGGATCCACAGAGATTCGATCCCGGGTCCCAGCAGTGGAAGGCGAGCAGTCTAACTGCTCAGCCATGGATGAACTGTTTAAAAAAAGGCTTGCATTAGCAATTATTGCTTTAAGTCTCTATAGTTTTATAATTTATAGATAGTAGGCTATATAGTATACGAGGGTGGATCGAAAAGTAACGCACAACAATTTCTTTTACAAGAAGGTTTTATAGGTACAACTACAAACGAATGCACACATGAAAGGACATCTTTTGTCTAATTTTCTATATAGTCACCAAGTTTCCCAACACATTTCTCCCATCGTTTCAAAATACTCTGTTCATAGAAGTCCGTTCGGTTGGCGTATAGCCATTTGCGGACTGATGTTTTTACTTCTGCATCTGACGCAAAGCGTTTACCGGCCAGGAATTTCTTCAAGGGACCAACGCTTTGCGTCAGATGCAGAAGTGAAAGCAGCAGTCCGCAGATAGGTATTCTCCAATCGAACGGACTTCTATGAACAGGGTATTCTGAAACTGGTATCACGATGGGAGAAATGTGTTGAGAAACTTGGCGACTATACAGAAAAATAGACAAAAGATGTCCCTTCATGTGTGCATTTGTTGGCAATTGTAAATATTCAACTTTTTGTGAAAAAAATTGTGAGATACTTTTCGATCCACCCTCGTATATTTTTAGCACTGCCCTCTAGACTGTATTACTCTTGTATACGCTGCCTGTCCTATACGGCTAATTTTGCGTACGCGGCGACATTAGAGATGGCAGCACCTTTCACACCCAGCTGCAATACCCTTTACATTACCGTATGCTGAAGTATTAACTCGGAAACAGAAATATGCTGGAATTTCATGCTATCTGGGTGTGAACTGTGTCGCCTCTACTGGAGAATTTAGGCAATTTAACAATACTCTGAACTCCATATTAAAATTAAGCATGGACAGGCAGTGTAATTCTCGAGATGGCGGTGATTTTTAGTTAGCACTCAATATAATGAAGAGTCCTTTATCTTTTTAATTCATCTCTAAGGTGTACATGGCTTACAAGATGCCGACAGGAGCTGTTGAGAGATTCAGATCCCCACCTGAAGCGACTGCTACCTACGCCGGGGAGCCACAAGACTCAGCAGCCACAGTGAACTCTGGCCTTCCTACGAGACATTGCACAAATCCACAAAACCAAGGGAACAAAAGAGAGCAATTCAGGATTCAAACTCCCAAGATGCAATGGCAAAGTACAATCCATATCACGATAACTCAGTGAAAAGTGACAGAATTCCCATAGTGTACAGTCACTCCAAAAGTTTATCCAAATCAGAACCCAGGCCTTCCAACGAGACATTGGACAAATCCACAAAACCAAAGGAACAAAAGAGAGCAATTCAGGTTTCAAACTCCCAAGATGCAATGGCAAAGTACAATTCATATCACGATAACTCAGTGAAAAGTGACAGAATTCCCATAGTGTACAGTCACTCCAAAAGTTTATCCAAATCAGAACCCAGGCCTTCCAACGAGACATTGGACAAATCCACAAAACCAAAGGAACAAAAGAGAGCAATTCAGGTTTCAAACTCCCAAGATGCAATGGCAAAGTACAATCCATATCACGATAACTCAGTGAAAAGTGACAGAATTCCCATAGTGTACAGTCACTACAAAAGTTTATCCAAATCAGAACCCAGGCCTTCCAACGAGACATTGGACAAATCCACAAAACCAAAGGAACAAAAGAGAGCAATTCAGGTTTCAAACTCCCAAGATGCAATGGCAAAGTACAATCCATATCACGATAACTCAGTGAAAAGTGACAGAATTCCCATAGTGTACAGTCACTCCAAAAGTTTATTCAAATCAGAACCCAGGCCTTCCAACGAGACATTGGACAAATCCACAAAACCAAAGGAACAAAAGAGAGCAATTCAGGTTTCAAACTCCCAAGATGCAATGGCAAAGTACAATCCATATCACGATAACTCAGTGAAAAGTGACAGAATTCCCATAGTGTACAGTCACTCCAAAAGTTTATCCAAATCAGAACCCAGGCCTTCCAACGAGACATTGGACAAATCCACAAAACCAAAGGAACAAAAGAGAGCAATTCAGGTTTCAAACTCCCAAGATGCAATGGCAAAGTACAATCCATATCACGATAACTCAGTGAAAAGTGACAGAATTCCCATAGTGTACAGTCACTCCAAAAGTTTATCCAAATCAGAACCCAGGCCTTCCAACGAGACATTGGACAAATCCACAAAACCAAAGGAACAAAAGAGAGCAATTCAGGTTTCAAACTCCCAAGATGCAATGGCAAAGTACAATCCATATCACGATAACTCAGTGAAAAGTGACAGAATTCCCATAGTGTACAGTCACTCCAAAAGTTTATCCAAATCAGAACCCAGGCCTTCCAACGAGACATTGGACAAATCCACAAAACCAAAGGAACAAAAGAGAGCAATTCAGGTTTCAAACTCCCAAGATGCAATGGCAAAGTACAATCCATATCACGATAACTCAGTGAAAAGTGACAGAATTCCCATAGTGTACAGTCACTCCAAAAGTTTATCCAAATCAGAACCCAGGCCTTCCAACGAGACATTGGACAAATCCACAAAACCAAAGGAACAAAAGAGAGCAATTCAGGTTTCAAACTCCCAAGATGCAATGGCAAAGTACAATTCATATCACGATAACTCAGTGAAAAGTGACAGAATTCCCATAGTGTACAGTCACTCCAAAAGTTTATCCAAATCAGAACCCAGGCCTTCCAACGAGACATTGGACAAATCCACAAAACCAAAGGAACAAAAGAGAGCAATTCAGGTTTCAAACTCCCAAGATGCAATGGCAAAGTACAATCCATATCACGATAACTCAGTGAAAAGTGACAGAATTCCCATAGTGTACAGTCACTCCAAAAGTTTATCCAAATCAGAACCCAGGCCTTCCAACGAGACATTGGACAAATCCACAAAACCAAAGGAACAAAAGAGAGCAATTCAGGTTTCAAACTCCCAAGATGCAATGGCAAAGTACAATCCATATCACGATAACTCAGTGAAAAGTGACAGAATTCCCATAGTGTACAGTCACTCCAAAAGTTTATCCAAATCAGAACCCAGGCCTTCCAACGAGACATTGGACAAATCCACAAAACCAAAGGAACAAAAGAGAGCAATTCAGGTTTCAAACTCCCAAGATGCAATGGCAAAGTACAATCCATATCACGATAACTCAGTGAAAAGTGACAGAATTCCCATAGTGTACAGTCACTCCAAAAGTTTATCCAAATCGGAACCCAGGCCTTCCAACGAGACATTGGACAAATCCACAAAACCAAAGGAACAAAAGAGAGCAATTCAGGTTTCAAACTCCCAAGATGCAATGGCAAAGTACAATTCATATCACGATAACTCAGTGAAAAGTGACAGAATTCCCATAGTGTACAGTCACTCCAAAAGTTTATCCAAATCAGAACCCAGGCCTTCCAACGAGACATTGGACAAATCCACAAAACCAAAGGAACAAAAGAGAGCAATTCAGGTTTCAAACTCCCAAGATGCAATGGCAAAGTACAATTCATATCACGATAACTCAGTGAAAAGTGACAGAATTCCCATAGTGTACAGTCACTCCAAAAGTTTATCCAAATCAGAACCCAGGCCTTCCAACGAGACATTGGACAAATCCACAAAACCAAAGGAACAAAAGAGAGCAATTCAGGTTTCAAACTCCCAAGATGCAATGGCAAAGTACAATCCATATCACGATAACTCAGTGAAAAGTGACAGAATTCCCATAGTGTACAGTCACTCCAAAAGTTTATCCAAATCAGAACCCAGGCCTTCCAACGAGACATTGGACAAATCCACAAAACCAAAGGAACAAAAGAGAGCAATTCAGGTTTCAAACTCCCAAGATGCAATGGCAAAGTACAATCCATATCACGATAACTCAGTGAAAAGTGACAGAATTCCCATAGTGTACAGTCACTCCAAAAGTTTATCCAAATCAGAACCCAGGCCTTCCAACGAGACATTGGACAAATCCACAAAACCAAAGGAACAAAAGAGAGCAATTCAGGTTTCAAACTCCCAAGATGCAATGGCAAAGTACAATCCATATCACGATAACTCAGTGAAAAGTGACAGAATTCCCATAGTGTACAGTCACTCCAAAAGTTTATCCAAATCAGAACCCAGGCCTTCCAACGAGACATTGGACAAATCCACAAAACCAAAGGAACAAAAGAGAGCAATTCAGGTTTCAAACTCCCAAGATGCAATGGCAAAGTACAATCCATATCACGATAACTCAGTGAAAAGTGACAGAATTCCCATAGTGTACAGTCACTCCAAAAGTTTATCCAAATCAGAACCCAGGCCTTCCAACGAGACATTGGACAAATCCACAAAACCAAAGGAACAAAAGAGAGCAATTCAGGTTTCAAACTCCCAAGATGCAATGGCAAAGTACAATCCATATCACGATAGAGATAGTGACAAAATTCGCATCGTGTACAGTCCCTCCAAACGTTTATCCAAATCAGAACCCAGGCATTCATATGAGACATTAGAGAAATCCAAAAAGCCAGAGGAACAAAAGACTGGAACTGAGGTTTTCAAGTCCCAGGACGTCTTGAAGAAGTTCTATCCACATCACAGTGACCCAGTGAAAAGGGATGGTGACAAAGTTAGCAGTGCGTACAGTCCCCAAGAACCCATGCTTGACGGAATCCTCACGAGACTCCAATTCTTCAAGCCTCAACCCAATGTAGGCGCCCAGCCTCAAAGTTATCCACCGCCTACCCTCATGAAATACGACGACTCTAAGGTGCTTCGTCTCCCAAGTTTTCATCAGTTACAGCAGATGAAAAAAGTGGAGGAACAGAAAACAGCCTACAAGGAGCAAATACAAGCGTCCCACACATTGCTTGCAATGTATCAGAAAAATAAGCAAAGTGACATGAAAGGCACAAAGAACTTCTTTGACCTCACGGATACGACACCAGAGACACTCAACACACATAGTACGCATGCGCAAAACAATCCTGCAACCCCCGATCAGCCGGAGAGTGCTCAACTGCCGGAAGAAGAGAAACCAGAAGTAAATGAAATAGGAAACAGATATGAGAAACTAATGAAACCAACAACGAACCTTCCAGTTCCTGTAGAAGAGTGTAGCATTGACTAGACACAGCTTCAGACTGTTTGAGAAGAGACCCACACTGCGAGAACACGTCGCTAAACTAATCAGTGAGAGGATCGCCAGAAGTAGAACGTACTTCCCAGAAACCTTCCTCTACGTCAGCAAGTTGATCAGAGAGTTCAGGGAATTCGCTTATGATGCAAGGGATCCTCCCGCACAAATCCTCCGCTTACTGCCTCCCCTCCGCTTGCTATCTCCTCCGTCAGAAGAACCGAACCGGAACAGAGTGCAAGGGACGACTTGCATCGACCCTCTCAGTCCATCAACTTGGCCCCCAATCTGCACCAGAGAATGCCTGACAAACCATCGACACCACTTGAGGAACACAGATCTCCATCAGCAAAACTGACACCGCCTCCTAAAGAGGCACCAAAATCAACTGGAGAGCACAGCTCTCAAGTAGAAGAAACGCTTGGCTCCAAGCTACCACAAGCAAACGTACGTCGACTGTCCTCGTCCGAGATAAACTTGGCCAAACTGAAAGACTTGTCCCTAGAAGATCGCCTGGTAGTATTCGCTACAGAATTCCCTGTTAAACTCCGCTACTACGAGGTTAATCCTTGCGGAATCCCCAACCAGCCCAAAATAGTGCAATTCAAGTACAGAGCTGAAAATATAGACTTCATGGACAGCACTCCAGAACTGTCTCAGAATGTGGTGCAAACCACGCGAAACTTCGAACAACTAAATGAGGCTAGCAGTACAGCTAGCAGGCTTCGCCAAACAAACCGGTGAAGCGTCAAACAAACACAGGCTGCATTAAGTGCCAAACAAACGCTGGCACCTGAAGGCTTGCACAAGCCCAAGTATACGCAGCAGCAATAAAATAGTGGCAGCAGAAAGTTCGTAAGCCGCAGGGCTTTCATTGATTTCAATGACAGTAAAGAGCACAATTTCATTCATTGCAAAAGTATTGTGGCAATTTAAATTGATCAAACTTTTCAAAATCTATATAACATCAACAGAAAATGGCGGACTTATCAGTTTGTACATGTTCTTATACTAATAAAATTTCGGATTGTTCATGAAATCTATGACATAAATGGCAACTCAAGATTATAATGTTACCTTGAAACCTGTGAAATACCGCGCTTATGATCAAAACATAGGGAGAGTAATAAATCAAGCAGAGTGCAAAAGAATACATTAAAACTTCTTGGATCTGGCATTACAATTTATTTGCAACGAGGGTGGACCAAATATAAACGAGACTATTTTAGGGCATACTTTTCAGCTAAGGAAGCGGCTACTTTATGGCATGTTGAAGGGGGGGGGGGGGAGCGATCAGACGCCCTTGTGAGATTGCAATACAGCAAGGATATATCAGAAAAAAATGCAACCTTCCGTTGCGCAATCAATTATCTCGCTAAATGAAAGCGCAACATTTTGCGCAAACTGTTGGCACAGTAACTCTGTCAACGTCGCGTGCTTTCACTTGGCACAAGGCGTTTGTGAGAAGCCGTGGAGTTCCCTATGAAAGCCAAGTCTGGGCATTCAGAAGGCTTTTGACTGTTTTTTTTTTTGGGGGGGGGAGGGAGAGCATTTTATACGTTGATTTTGTACAATATCGTTGCGCAATCAATGCGGCGTACTACTGCGAGGTTTTCAATGAGGCTAAAAGACGTGACTAACCGGTAGAAGAAGAGATCCTTCTTCATGACAATGCAAGAGCTGTCACACGTACCAAAATGGAGAAAATAGTTTAACAACCTTCTTAGTGTCCTGATTTATTAGCTTGCGATTTTCATCCTTTTTGGTCCAGTCCAAGAAGCTGAGGATGGCCAGCAATTCGACCACGTTGATGGGATGGAGCAATTCGTACGCACTTGGCTAATGACACAACCAACTCTTTTTTTTTTAAATTAAAAAGCTACAGATTTGCTCGGAAAAAATGCATTTCCAAAGCAGGAAATTCTATACAAAAATGGAAAAATTTGATTTTGTGTTTATTGCAAACAAAAATAAATGAAAAATAGTCTCGTTTATATTTCATCTACCCTCGCATCATGGAAGACAGAGGTTATCTGCCTCTCTACCCCTAGTATTTTATTTAATACAATATAAGACAATGAGATAAATTTAAAAGGGCATAAGTTAAGAGCAACAACAATGCCAGAGTCAATGCATAGGTTGTCTTTCTCAGAATTGAGTTCTATAACGAAAAAACAGATACACACTCTGCCCAAATAAAAGTTTTGCTTCTTAGTATAATATATTTTTAATGGCATTCTCTTCATGTAAATTGGTTTTAAAAATGAAGAGAATGTCGTTACCACATCGCATCCCCGAAGGATACACAACCCAAATAAAATTTGATTAATGCACTCACGTAGCTTTCTTTACTCTAAGCTTAGGCAATACACTTTTCTCACTTCACAAACTGATATAGAAGAAGAGGCCGTATTGCAAAGAGCACGGATACAGTTATTTCAACCTGATGCCAAACTTTATTCTTCACGAGGTAAGACTGAGTTTCTATAAACAATGGGTGGTTTATAACTACCCTTCAGAGAATTTATGCAAAAAAAGTTTTAAAAAAGTATTAGCTCTTAGAATAAGCACCCCAAGAACAAAAATTAAAGAAAATCGTAAGAGACGTTTTCGAAAAATGGCGAAAAATGAAATTTTCTCTAAGAGTAAGAGTGTCACATCCCCAAAAGATACCTGAGCCAAATACAAAATGTTGTTTTCGTTCTAGAGCTTGGCTGTTCACAGACACACACAGACATATTTCTGAAAAATAGCATTTTTGGATTCAGGTAACGTCAAAACGTGTATTTATATTAAAAAGTTGATTCGAATTTCGGGCTAGAAATCTTCCTCTCCTATGGTACGGTAACTACTAGTATGTTACGGGTAGAGGAAGTAAAAAAGTACTTCTAGAGCCTATTAAAGGCGAGCAGGACGCTGATAATCTAAGGCGAGCGACAGACGTTCAAATTTCAAAATTATGTAAAATCTGGGACTTTCCAGAATTTGAAAACGGATTAGAGCCTTCCAGTCGGGTGGATGGATGTAGTAATTCTGGGCTTTCGGGAGTCCATCTTTAGGGAGGAAGTGAGCTGGTCGGAAAAGATGGGTTAGTTATTATTAGGGTTCGGATGTTTCTGACATGCCATATTTTTATCCTGACCTCCATTCTCGCCAAAAACACAAATTATACATGAATTCACATTTACTACCCAAATCGGACCGTTTTTATTTTTCATATACAGCTGAACTGTACAGATTTTTGATATCTTGACAATCGCACACTCACATAAAAATACGAAAAAGAAAGTGAAATTGGCTGGTTTCGGGATTTGAACCATGGAACTCCATAACGTGAGGCCAAAACGTTACCATCTCGGTCACCTGGGTCAGTTTAACGGTCTAGTTGTAAGTTATAAGCGCATGTAAAACAATAGTGTTTTTGCTCATAGCTATCTCTATTTTAATTTCCAAAACCGTATAATATAACAGTAAAACAATTGACTATGTTGTCATGATAAATGATTTGCTTTTTTTTTTATACAAATTCTTTCGAATACGTATATTATCATAAAATAGGCACCGAATTGAGCATTACTCCGAAACAGGTCAACCGATTTCATCCAATATCAATAGACGTCTTCCCATGAACATTATAAATGTGTATACCAAGTTTCATAAAAATCCGGTAAAGCGTATTTGAGTTACAGCGTCTTTAAAATAGACACTAAATTGGGTTTTACTCCGCTACCGGTCTACCGATTTGGTCCAATAACAGTAGACGTCTTCCCATGTAGGCCTACATTATAAATAGGTATACAAATTTCAGGAAAATCCAATAAAGCATATTTGGGTTATTGCGACTTCTTATATATTAACATAAAAGGCACTAAATCGGGCATTATTCCGGTACTGGCCTACTGATTTGGTCGAATATCAATAAACATCTTCCCATGGACATTATAAATGCGAATACGAAGTTTCATAAAAATCCGATAAAGCGTATTTAAGTTATTGCGCCTTTAAAATATACACTAAATTGGGTTTTACTCCGGTACCGATCAACAGATTAGATTAAAATTCAATACGGTACTTCTCATGAACGTCATAAATGCGTATACCAAGTTTCATGGGAATCCGATACAGCGTATTTGAGTTATTAAAATAGGCACTAAATTGGGCATTACTCCGGTACCGGTGAACCGATTTGGTTCAATATCAATAGGGTTCTACCCATGGACATTATAAATGTATTTTCCAAGTCTCATGAAAATCCGAAAAAGCGTATTTGAGTTATGGTGCGTACAGACACACGGACGGACGGACAGACGGACAGACATTTTTCGTCCCCACACACAATCTCATAAAGTACCATACTGGCACTTAATAACTGCTATATCATCTACTCTTATACAATTCAACGGCCCTAAATAGCGTGCTTGCTCGCCCGCTTCGTGAGACATCGGGTATACTCGGCGATGTTCGTCTCTTGCAGTCTAAACTTTCAAGACTACTACAAAATTAGGAAGGAAAACCGTTTCTTTATTATATAAGGCCTAAGTGAAATGAACACAATGAACAAATATTCTAATTTTATTTTTACTTACAATTTTCATAGCTCTGAACCACAAACATTTTTAATAATCTACCAGTGTAATTTTCTTAAAAATCCTGGAGTCAATGAATAATGGCGGGCGAAGCCGGGGGCAACAGCTGTAAAATATTGATGTTTTATCTCTTGAAATATCGCTGATAATAATAATCCAAACAAACCATTCCTTCCCTTGAAACATTATATAATTTCTGAAAATTACACTGAATTGATAAAATAAAATTCACATGATATTCATGTCAATAAACAGCTGAGAAACAATACGTATTATGTGTTCACAGGTTCTTTGGAACTGCATAATCGATTCTGATATAGTTTTCCCAGGGGGCGCTTTCTTGTCGTGGAATGTACTCTAAAGCAGGAATTTTAGCTGTTTCATTAATTATTAATGGCTTAGTTTATGAATGATTCGCGTGCAAGTGTTAATAAATATAATGCTTTAATAATTATTATACTCTTAATTTTTAATTTTTAAAAGAATTATCGTGGCGAAGCCACGGGCACCACCTAGTATTTGACATACCAACAAAACTTGTTTAATTTAATATATTTTTTAAATACAAAATTAGAATTTTAGGTTTTGATTTTGGGAGATCCGTACCCTCTGGACCCCCCTTTCCTAATGCACTGTAGATTCTGCTTCCATGTTGTCGATTTGGTAAAACTTCTGCAAACTTTTTATGTCTCTACTGACTTTTAAATAACTGTCCTAAAAGAAAAACACCTGACTGTAAATATTATTTTTCGTTTTCCTGAGAGCTGCCTCCGGGTATGGGCGCCCATGCCTATGTGTAGTGTAGGATAGAAATAGTTCAGGTTATTTAGTTCAGTGGCAAGAATAGGGGAACAGTAAGTTGACTGTAATAAGGCCTGATTCTACGTAATGATAATACGCACATGTGAGTCATATATGAGACACACTTGGTAATATATGAATCACATGTGGATTGTAATACATCTGACACTGAATGCGTTAGGTTTGTCTCAATGCAGCCATTACTCATTTACTCATGCTTGGAAGTTTCAGTCATAAAGTCGTCACCAATCAAAACTCTGACATGACTTTCATTACCCTAAACGTGGACAGTGCAAGTCCCTGCATTGCGGGATATGCACATTCAATTAAGCCGTATTGTTCGAAAGGTGGGACAGTTATTCAGTTTCACTGCTCTACAAACGTTATTCCAGGCGATAATAGGAGAAAAACAGTGGGAATTCATTGTATAAGTTTTGAGGGGAAATTGGCTTGCAGCATCATGGTGAAAAAATGAAAATAATAATTTTTTTTTCGGTTTTAAGGTATCAAAATGAAAAAAAAAATGGAGAAAACGAAAAATAGCAAGCGATGGAGTTTAAAAAGTCGAAGAAAAATCGATGAAAATAGGTTCGTAATTTTTTGCCCCCCCAAAAAATTCAACATTTTATTACTGGGCATGTGTGTATTGTAACTACCTGTAAATCCTACCTGTGGTAAAAATTTAAAAATATATATATTTTTAACTTTTTTCTTAGAAAATTGCTGAAATGTGAAAACAGGTGTTTTGCTAAAAATGACCCCACAGTAAACGTTCAAGTCACTTTTTTTTGTTCGCGAAGTGTTGCTCTACAACCTCATTATAAACAAAAGTATGGTGAAAATGGAATAAAGGCCCCTGCTTAGCGACAAGTTTAGACTGTCATTTTTCTTAGCTTCCTTTCCTATCTAGCTGTTCCTTCCCATAAAACATTGTACTCTTAGCGAGAAAGTTACAAATGATAAATTTAAGCAGGAGTAAAGATATTTTTTGTTACAATAAGTGAGTGACATTGAATACAGAATAGCTGTAAACAGTACAAAGTATAGTTTGAAGTGACTGGTTCAGTTATGTCTGAGTTTAATGTAATACAATCGCTTATTCAGTAAATCCAGATTTAACCCTTTCTAGTCTGTATTGTACATCTGGTCGCCTGGAAGCCTTAACTCTATCAGAGAATAATACATAAATAAAATAGTCTTGTAGGCTATAGCCCCTCAGTGCTGGACTTTGGTCTTTCTGGGTTCATCTTGATCAGCCGATTTTTTCTATTTTGATCGTATTTCCGACTTATATATGCGTGCTTTATTAAAAATTCTGATTTGTTCAATTCTACACATCATCCCTAGAGCCTCTGTAAGGACACGTCGAGGGGCGCCCTACTTTACGCGTGTCCCTACATTACTCACGGATAAGTTACGTATGAAATTATAAGCTTTGCTCTGTCGTTTACTATTCACAAAAACTAAGTCATATGAAAAGGTTGCGTGCACATCGGCACAATCGCATTTTCGTGCACATCGGCACATTATTTTTATCTTGCAATATCATCGTGCTCATCGCCACACACCCTTCGTAGGGGTGGACATAGAGACAAAGTTGGAATTACATTATCGTATTAAATGCAATGGTGTTCACAGTAACTGCTAGGTAGACAGAAAGACAAACACTTCCTTTTATTATTATAGATACATACTGTGTACATTAATGTTATAATTGAATTGTTTAGAAAGCATTCATGAAGTATCTGCCTGCGATTGAATGAGACTTTGAATTAACCTAACCCAACCTAACCTAACCTAACCTGACAACCTATCTACGATATCAACGGTCGGTTTCCTTAGCCGCAGTAGCTAAGGGGTGCTGCCTTGGAGCCGTGGTGAAGGAGGCTGTAGGTTTGAGTCTCTATGTCCACTCCTGCCCCCAACGTGGTGTGTGGCGATGAGCACGATAACCATTACAAAATAAAAATACTATGCACGAAAATGCGATTGTGCCGATGTGCACGACACCTATGAAAACATATCAAGATGTGTCAACATTCCCGGAAGACAGGTAACCCATTTTCATACACAGACCTCGTTCCATTTTTTTAATTAGATGCTAAAAACTGTAGCCTACTATATTTCCAGATAACTCCTGTAGCCATGGCAATAATAATTCTTTTCCAGAAGATGAGGCTCTTCTCTAAACTAGAGGAGAACAGAGCTTTCATATAGAGCATAGAGCAAAGTGAAACCATGTTGCAGAGAGTGTTTTGTTTTATGTGGGAACTCTATGGATTTGCTTTTGTCTCTTCTTCTGGATCGTGATCTTCAGTTGTTGATTTTTACGGCTCGTCTGAACAACAACGCCATGCAATTAAATGTTAGCGTTAATTAGAACTAAAGTTATTTGTTCACTAGATTTCCTCATTTAGAAAGTTGGTTTATTTGGCTTTGTTTAATGTTTAATTGCCCGTGGTAATAAGTGTATATGTTAAATAAGATCACTTTAGCACTTATATTTTCTAGGTACTGTAATCATTTATAACCTGACACGGAATAACATTCCTGAATAAACCCAGGGCATTCTTAGGGGAGTAATTTCTGTTTAGAATTTCCAGTAGTCTAAAGCAATGAGCTTATAGCTGAATGTTGTGCCTACCATAGTGACAAAATTTCCCTAGGATTAATGAATTTCATTTTTATTCTTTGAGGGAATCCTAATAGTTAAGGACCTATAACCTCAAAAACGAAATAGATAAACCGAGGAAAATTTTCAGCATATAGTCCCAATTATTGATTAGTGAAATAGCAAAAATACTCTGAATTGTGATTCATCTAAGCTGTTTAAAATTGATATCCTTAAAATTCTATATGCATAATTAGATTGCTAAAACAAACATATTTACATAATCGTTAAAACCCTGTTTTACATCATCTTTAGAATAATATTTATAAATGTATACAGCTTCTTCTGTTGATGTACACTATGATCACATAGTAGTACTAATTAGAAATCTTATATATCCTGCTAAAAGCAGAAGTCCTCATCAAGTACAAAGTTATTTTAGTATTATAATACTCTTTTAACTTTTAAACAGCTCAGATGAATTACAAATGAGAGTATTTTTGCTATATCACTAATAAATAATTGGGGCTACATGCTGAAAATTTTCGTTTTTGAGGGTATAAGGCGAAAGAAAAACTACCCACTAGTGCTTAGCTAAAATTTCCCTAATCACAGTTTAAATCTAATCTTGTCTTAGTCTGTTCATTTACAATTATCTTGAAATTAACAAGTTACTTTTTAAAGCATGAAACCATAAGAATTTCTTTTATCTATGTAAAATAGGCCTATGCATTTTTTCATTGAATATTCCGGTAAACAATTACCGGACAATCACTAATGCGAACAATGAAACTTGTGAGCTTTGTGGTATATTATTTTTTGCACGACGTAACTAATTACGAATATTGTTGCAGTGTATCGTAACTTGACATTCCCGCACGCAATGTGGTTGCTATGAAAACAAAAGAAATCTCCGTGCGGTAAAAAGCACAAATGCCATAAGTAAAAACATCATAATACAAGTCTTTATGGGAGACCGGAACCAAGCCCCCCACCCCCACCCCCAGTTTGTGGCGACTTTAACAGGACAAATATTTGGTCCCCAAAACAATCAACACATGCGAATCACTTTCTGAAGTATAACATCCATATTCAATAGTGTATAACCACCCTCAAAAATGAAATAGATAAACCAGGGACATTTTTCAGCATATAGCCCCAATTATTTATTAGTGATACGGCACTTGTATCGCAATATATTATAAAATGCAGCAATCCACACAACTAAAGCTAATCGCATCACAGTACGTTACTAATAACAATTCTGATTCTGCCATCATTATTTCTGTTCGAGAAGAGAATGAAGACCATAAAGAAAATAAAGAAACTAATTCACGTTACATAGTACGACTTGAAAGTAAATTTACAGATGTAAATGTAAATACTGACAATGGAAACTGTTGGAGATTTTACTAACTACTTGGCGAAAGCTATCTACACCTAACCAGTATCACATGACGTCACTGGTAAGCGCTATTACCATCACAGCATTACGTGAGTGCAGTTGGTCAACTAGAACACGTTAACCCAATTTCAACAGAAGAAGATGCACGCATTGCAGAGGAGGAAATAAACTTTGCAATTTGTAAAATGAAAATCTTAAGGACATCTAGAGTACTTTCTTTATTAGCTTGCATTTACAAAATGCCCTCAGCTTGGACAATTCTCCTGTGCAAAGGTGGGGAGGCCAGCTTCAATTTGATCTGTAGTAAGAAAAATAATTTAAAAAGTACTTGATAAATACTTGCGATATTTTTTTGACCAACTATGGGGGTTTATATCTTTACCAGAAAGTCACACCAATTCTTTTATTGTTCCCAAGCATTCCTCCACATAAGCATTTCAACGTCTGAAACGATCTTTGTGTCATCTTAACATCCAAACAGCCTCAGAGATTCAGCTATTGATTTAATGGAGGGCAATGTCATGACAATAGTAGGAGGCTTCCACGGGGTTGCCCGTTTCTCTTCAATTTGGCTATTGATGGTATAATTAAGGAATTGACACAAGTATTGTTATCAGTCGTCTTGTACTGTGAGTCGTGTTTCAGCTCTTGAATTTGCTGATGATTTAGTTCTTATTGGGAAGGACAGTGATTGACATGTCAATCTCTATATATATAAAAGCCTTTGTCCTGACTGACTGAATGAATGACTGACTGACTGACTGATTGATTGACTGAATGACAGGAATCAACGTACAGCCTAAACTATAACAGGTAGAGACTTGGAATTTTGACAGTACCTTCGTTTCATAATGTAGGTACTCACTAAGAAAGGATTTTGAAAAATTCTGATTCTAAATGCCAAAAATTAAATGTTTTTGAAAATACTTAATCCCTTTTTACATAGAATTATCAATTCCAAATCACAGAATATATTGTTGCCAAATGGTATCAGGTGGGCTTGGAAAAAACAATTGAAATGCACTTTTGACAAATAAGAGAAGTTATCAAAATAATTCATGTTATAAATAAATATTACAGAATGAAATCCACTAAAATAATGGAATCACATAACTTTCTCTACCCTGGACATAGAGAAAACAAAACGAGGTATGGTAATGTGTATATTATTATATTATATCGCAGGTTTTTGGAGAGAAAAGTATGAAAGTGATAATGCTTTATGGTAACATAAGAGTGGGAAATTTCCCGCCTCGATATTACAATTTTATGTTACAGGAATTTCTGTTTCTTCTTATTTAAACCTCTACCAGGCTTGCTGTGCACTGTACAAGCGATGGGATGCAACATTCTAGATCCTCTATGAGCCATAAAAAACTATATCAAGCGTTTTCTGAGGGAATAGTTTGAGTGTAATAAGTCGTTCTTCCTATTTCAAATTATAAATGCCTATATAAGGACCTAGAATTTAAAATTGAAAATCCTTCATAAGCTAATTTCCAATTACAAAATACAAAACCCGGGCGACGCCGGGTCTTTTAAGCTAGTTATAAATATATCGAAAAAACTTATTAATACCAATGGTTTCCTTAATGCAAATAATATGTTTGGCTAATGAAAACAATTAATTCTATGAGTGAAGGTGAAATAGTAAAATAATTAGAGTTAAATTTTGTATTCCATCCGATCTTTGGCTGCCGATATTGACAAAGTAAGGGGCATCAAATTACGTATGGCCTAGAATAATTTATGCTCTCCAGACTACACCGTGGAATGTATTTTTACAAGACGGTGACAAAATGATCCGCTCAAGAGTCGAGGAGATAGTAGGCCTACCACGTGTCTGCCCAAACGAAACTTCGTGGTGTTGGAATGGGCCAACTTAATATTACAATTTTATTAGTGTAAGATCTGAATTGCAATGTTGCTTCCCTCACAAGTGTACTTCTGGATCAGTAACAGGAAAGGTTTATCCTCAGAGTGGACCAATGCAAGTAATATTTCGGCCTGTGCCTGCAGTTCCTTAACAGACCAAAAACGTCGCGTGTCTGTTATCTGTAAAGTCAGACTGGACATGTTTGGGGTTATTGCCATCATCAAGTGAAGAGCTCAATTGCTACTGGAGCAGAAATCCACGGAATAACCAGAGCTTGTAAATTAAGAAAACAAGTCCATTTACAACCCAGATCTTCCAGGTATGTTTTGCATTCTGGGCCCTCCTCATCAGCCGTAGTTGTCGGTCAAAAGAAGGAACAAATAATTTTTTTTTCTGATAATCATTAATATTATTTTAAAATGTCAGTTCTAATTCGTTCATACAGCGAGTGGATTTTTACTCTCAACCCATTCCTTCTTCAATGTATTCAACAGATAAAAGTTTGTCCGGGGTAGGAAACGAACGTGGGCTTTCAGACAAACAAGACCTGATCCAGTCCCATCCTAAATTTCAATTATTTATAATTTTATGGTACATGATATTTGGGATGAGTGACAGTAGTTGAGATCACTTTCAGGCTAAATACAATAATTTATATTAAATATTTTTACAAAGTTCCGCCTTAACCCTTAACACTTAACACACAACTTATCTTGATCCACTCAAAAACAGCATTTAAAGATGTAGATGAAAGCTGGAACCAAGATGTGTCATTATTTAAATAGAAAATGCATTTCGGCATATTTGCTGCGCCATCTTCAGTTCTGATGAGTTGTATTGAACACCACAATTCGTCTGAAATAATGTTGTTTATATGTTGGTTATTTGGTAACCTAGGTCACAGTTGTAGTTAGGTCAAATCACTGCCTTCTAGCCTGTATTACTCGTGTATACACTGCCTGTCCTATACGCCTAATTTTGCGTACGCGGCGACATTACAGATGGCAGCACCTACCACACCCAGCTGCAATACCCTTTACATTACCGTATGCTCTGTGTTGCCCTCTGAGGTATAAACTTGGAAACTGAAATATGCTGGAATTTCATGCTATCTGGATGTGAACTGTGTCGCATCTACTGGAGAAATTTGGCAATTTAACAATACTCTGAACTCCATGATAAAATAAAGCATAGGACAGGCGGTGTAATTCTCGAGACGGCGGTGGGTCAAATAAATGATTTTGGTCAATTATATTTTCATTAAGGATGTTATTCTTATTCTTATAAATTTGACAGCTTTCCGATATAATGTATTAAGTCTAATACCCTTATCACAGATATGTAGGACTTCCAGGGTGTTATTTAAGTTATCCAATCTATGACCACTATCAAGCAGGTGTTTAGCATACGCTGAGCGTAATCTGCCATATTTAAAATCAGAAACATGTTCATTAAATCTTTGCTTGAATTTTCTACCAGTTTGTCCCATATATACCTTTTTTACAATCAGTACACGTCAATTTAATATTATAACCCTTATTTGTTGGAAATGAATTATTTTAATTAATAATTTATATATTTTTTAGCTGAACGTGTGAATTTTAATAACTTCTAAGTGCTTCTAGATAGGTTATTCAGGCCTGTTTTATTTCATTGTTTATAGATTATAAATTTAAGGGTGATTAAATTCCAATTCTGCATTGGCGTCTACAAGATTCCACCGAGAGAATACTCATAAAACGGTACTTGAAAGCTTATCAAACATTTAGGATGTTGGGAAACTTTGTTGAGCGCTTTCTAATCCACACTTAACCAATTCCCGGAAAAATATGACGAGGAAAGCAATTCCCATGCGAGCCGAACGAGTCTGATTGCGTTGTGCTTTGTGGAGCGGGAAATCACGCACACTCAATAGTGCGTACAGCCTATTTACCACACTTTGGATTATTCAGCCCGGGATATACTGGATCGCATTCCAAACTTTCTTCTATAAATAAAAGGAACTAGGCCTGCTTACTCTTGTTATGTTGGCAATACATTTCGCAATATACTTCGCTGACAAATGTCTTCCATAACATGCAACTGGTAAATATGAAATTCCTGCATTCCGAACAATACAGACGGTAGCAACAGGATTTAATTTGCCGAGGATATTTCAGGAACAAAACATCGTTAAAAGTAAACGAATTAACTCAGAAATTGCTACTCTTATAATAAGTTAAGGGTCAATTACAATTGACCCTCCAAGGTAAAAACAATGAAATTCATTAAAGTGTTTTGCAGATGACAAGCCGTTTCTTCCTTCTCCTGCTTAGATACGCGGTCCAATCAGAGATGGCGAGACGGAGGGAAGACCCTTACTGATAGCGGCACCTCATTAGCTCGTACACGTGATTGGCGGTGAAGGAATTGACTTCTCATTTGAAAAATAATGTAATTGCTACTCTTATGTTTGTTAATGATATTTGCTCTATGGGTTGTCGATCCCCGGTACCTCCTCGGATTTTTCTGAGGTCTGGCAGGGGTGCACTCAGCCTCGTGATTCAAATTGAGGAGCTACTTGATAGAGAAGTAGCGGCTCCGGTCATGGGAACCACCATTAACGGCCGTGGGTGTCTGCATGCTGACCACATGCCTCCCAATCCTGCCGTCTGCCTGTGGTAGATGATGCAGTGGTCGGGTGGAGGCCTTGTCCCTCCGGGGATGTCGCGCCACGGATAGAGAGAGAGAGAGAGTCCTAAAATATAGTTTCTACGGTACGTGATGAGCAAAACACAAATCTGCTTGTAAAGGAATTATTAAAACACAACCGCAACTAAACTCGAGTTGACTTTTATATTTATTTCATAAATCTGAAGCGAAAACTAACCAATTATTTATAAGTTTGATGTTGTCATAAGAATTAACATTGCATTTGTAATAAAGAGTCCAGTGCTGTGGAACAGGTGCGGGCCCGGGTTCGACTCCTGGTCGAAACAAAATAGGCCTACCTAGGTGGGTTTTTTTGCGGGATTTTCCTCTCACCTCTGAGACGTTATGGCTATGTTGGTCCCTGGATATCATCTGGCCCTCATTAGCTTCTTCATCCCATCCGCGCCTTGTTTGGAATGAGTGTGTATTGTGTCGGAGGTGGCCCCGGCATTGGGTTGATCACCCATCCTGGGGGCCTTTAATGTCCTTGTCTGGTCAAAAAAGTACGTATGTGATCCTAAGATAAATCCCTCTCCCTAGGTCGTTGCACAGAAAACAAAGGAAATATTTTACCGTAGATACAGAATTGAGTAAGTGAAAGTAATAGCCATATCTTACTTTCCTCTAAAGTTCATACTCTAAGAGCGTTTCTCTTCTAACATAGGTAGTCTAAACATTTATAGATTGATTGTAAGAGACCACGTGACTCTCATAACTAAGGACCCTTCATGTTGTAAGGATATAAGGTGGGACCTCTTTACCTTATGCTGGAATCTGCGCCCATTAAAGAAAAAAAATCTGATGTGAAAGTCAGATAACTTCCTCTGCCCAAATAAAAGTTAGCAGTATTCACATATCCTATACAGAATCGCATGAAACAATTTTACGATAATTATCCTATAAATACCATATAACCCCTTCTTTGAATGTTGCGACTAAAAACGCAGGCTATGGACAAACTAGAAGAAGAAACAAGTGACTGCAAACGTTTATTGAACTTTCCGCCGTAAAGAATAATTTCCGAAATTTATCGAATATTCCCCCCAGATATTTCTTTACTGTAAGCATGGCCAACAATACATCTTTCTCACTTCACGTACTTATATAGAATAAGAGGCCGTGAATGTCCGCGTATTGAGTTGTTCACCAGGCAAGACAGAGTATCTACAAACAATGGGTAGTTTACAACCACCCTTCAGAGATTTTTTTTTTTAAGTTTCAAACAAAAGTTTTAGCTCTTGGTATAAGCACTCCATGAACAAAATTTAAAGGAAATCATAAGAGCAGTTTTTGAGAAAATCGCAAAAAACAAAATTTTCTTCACTTAAAGTACCCTTAAATATAAGCGAAGGTTGTCGCCAATCTTCGTGTCACAGCCTCAGAAGGTACCTAACGCAAATACAAAATTTTGTGTTCGTCCAATTTTCCGTTACAAGAGGCCATATTGCAAAGAGCGCGTATTCACAGTGGGTGGCTTATAACTACCCTTCAGAGAATTTGTTCGAAAAAATGTATTAATACACAATTTAAACCTTGACGTTTGAAAACAATGTTTCTATCGGATATAAAATCTCGCTCAGATGTTGGAGACAAGGCACTGAAATGTCTACGTTCATCTCCTGACACAGATTTGTGGTCCAGCTCTGCAGCAGCGGATCGATACGTCGGGGGCGGCTGCAACATGGCGCCCTGCACAGGTAGCCTACTTTGGTACTCGACTACTGGAGGAGGCTTATTGGGGCCGTTTACAGAAACAAAACACAATTTCAAGGAAATATTTATTGCAAATCTCCTGCAGAAGTTCGGCTGGGAGGTGTTTAAACATTCACCCTAAAGCCAGTGATTTCCATATTTTCCTACACCTCATGAAATGACAAAGAATGACAGAGAGACGAACGTGGTTGTCACATGGTGGTTAAAATCCAAGGTGGCATACTTCTACGACACAGGTATTCAAGAGTTGGTGCCACGGTAAGATAGACATTTCAGTTCCGGTGGCGAATATGTTGAAAAATACCTGAACATTGGCTGTGTCTGTTACAATAAATATTTCCTTGAAATTGTGTTTTGTTTTTGTAAACGGCCCTAGGAAAACTTACTTTATGGACGGCCCTCGTATATAAAAATGTGGCATTGTTTAAGTTAAATCTTTTTGACAACAAATAAAACACCTGCATCCTTCTACCAATCAAATATAGACGAAATGTGCAAGTATGATAATGCGTTTAACATTTTATTTATTTTGTTTGCTTTCAAAATAATCATCTGTGAAAATTGTTGTGACAAGATGAACGTGTGGCGAGAAATATCTTTAGCAATATCTTTCTTATTATGTAATACATTTAATAATGGAGAAATGTATGACTCAAGTACAGAATATTTCAAAGCATTTCTACCCATGAAAAGCAGCAGTCATGTGTTTTGTGTTCCCGGTTTCACGTATGTGGTGATAATTACAGACAATAGTATTTATTACTACTTAGGTTACTAGACCATTGATGAAAAAAGGGATTCTACGAAAGTTTTTTTTATTTTGGGAAATTACTGGAAGAATGTAGATTTAATTACAGCAATGTAATTAATAATGTTACATTCTGAAATCAATTCGGCTTCAATTTCTTATTCATTTGGAACTTTAACACATACCTCTCTATGAGAATATTACAGAGAAAAATTCCTCCGACACTGGGACTTGAACCCAGGACCTTTGGCTGTTCGCGCCAATGCTCTACCAACTGAGACGATAATCTGTGGTTCATGAAAGCTTATACAGTGAGTCCATTTTATGAGGAAACCTCGCATCACTGCCGCATTGCCATATAGGCGCATACCGCTCATAATTCTATAGGAACTTTCGTGAAGTTTTCGATGACAGGATAATTAGCACAGGTTTATGGCCCCCTAAGTCAGCCGACCAAACGTACTGCGATTATTATCTTTGAGGATACCTAAAGGGAAAAGTTTACCGAAATAATCCTCATACCATAGAAGAACTTAAGGCCGAAATAACATGTGTAGTGCAGTGTATTACCGAAGCGGAATTACAGAAAGTTGCAAGTAATTTTTTTTTACGATGTGAGGCATGTCTTACTGCTGACGGGGGTCATTTTCAACAGTATCTCAAATAAATGGTGAGTAATAAGCCTCTACATGTAGGCCTATTTTGATAATAAATTGGTTGAGTTATTGATTTACCGGTAGGCCTAGTAACGGAACACGGTCCCGGCCGGTGCAAGCACAACAGCGGGGAAAGTGTGATCAGGGGCAACGCTGTTAAAAAGTTTCCGCATAAAATGGATTCCCATACCTCTGTATACCTTGTGATAATAGTGTTGTGATATAAGACATGAGGAAGATATTCTATATTGTTTTATTACCTGCCATGAAACAATGTTTGGGAGAAGGTCATAGAAGTATATAAAATTAATTTACATAAATTAGACTATAAAATTTGGTGTACAACAATTAAAATATTCATTAATGTTATAAAAAGCCATATCAATCAGCCAATCAGAGATAAGTGTCTTGAAATGCGGCCTGCTTAATTAATAACAATGATGTAGTAATTTGTTACCAATCTTGATACACATAACCTCAAAGTCTACAAAGTGGCATGTGGAACATGTGTGTTGAAAACGAGAAAACAATTCCAACTCAACATGTCTATGTATATTTGTATAACAACTCCAATCCGAAATAGAGCCTCTGGACAAAATCTCTCGAATCGTTCACGTCTTAGCAGTGTAATAGCTAGTTTCGTCTAAAAAGTTGAGTCGATGAGCCTGTGCCTCTACAGAAGACACTGACTGATCACATTTGGGTTACATTTCTATCAAGAGCTGTTATTAAATAATTTGTGGGTGCTGATTTCAATATTTCGTTTCTACTCTTTGACGCCACAGCATAGGTGGAAGGATATAACTGATTGATTAATAAAGATTAAATTGAAAACACATTTGTTAGTTTGAGGAAGCAATTCAGGGCACCTCACTCACTTACAAGATTATTGAGCTCAAACTTCAGACTGCAACTGAAGTTTGAGGTGACGTGTTATACTCTTCAACCATGCAGCATTTTGTCGCGTTGTGACGCACGCTGTGTGGGGGCCAATAGTAAGTCCAAAGTGCGCGTCTCACAGAGAATAAAGCCCCCTGCACACAGGGACAGTTACTGGCGGCCAGTAACTGGCGGCCAGTAACTGGCGGCCAGTAACTGGCGGCCAGTAACTGGCGGCCAGTAACTGGCGGCCAGTAACTGGCGGCCAGTAACTGGCGGCCAGTAACTGGCGGCCAGTAACTGGCGGCCAGTAACTGGCGGCCAGTAACTGGCGGCCAGTAACTGGCGGCCAGTAACTGGCGGCCAGTAACTGGCGGCCAGTAACTGGCAGCCAGTACTGGCAGCCAGTGGATGTTCTAGTGGCAGCCAGTAGGCAGTACAAGGGTCAATTATTTAATTATGTATGATTATGATTAATATAAACAGTATTTATATTATATTAAAGAATATAGAATATTAGAGAACTTGTATTAATATTGTCAAAGTAGGCAAACTTTTATAAAAATTGTAGACTTGTAAATAGGTTGTGTAATAGGGGTAGAAAACAGAATCGGTTGTAAAATCTTTCGAATAATATTGCAGAAATCACAACACATGGGTAGAAAACAGCTAAGATGTGGATTCTTCTGTTATTCAAGCTGCCTAAAAAGTTATTTTGACTTTTAGAGGATTTGTCTGTAAAATCGCGTAAAATTTGTCAAAAAAATGTAGGCTAGTTTTGAGTAGAGATTAAAACAGGTAAAAACAGCTAGGGGTGATTTGATCTAATATTTTGTTGCCTAGAAAATATTCCTCATTCTAGAGTGTACGTTAATATACTTTGAGGAAAATTTGTTAAAGAATGTGTACTTTTATAGGAATTACGCCATATAATAAGGGTAGAAAACAGCTAAGGGATATTTTATACTTTAATATTAATGTGGTACTAATATTAATATTACATTGTGCAGAATTTTGTAAGCTAATAATTTGTATTAATATTGTATTAAAAGTAATATACTTATATTAAAATTATTTTTTTTCCTGTTATATGGGGAAGGTTTTGACATAAATGAACAAAACATAAAATAAATATTCCAACAAATATCTAAATAAAAATAGTGCAGATTTACGAAGTCAGGGAAAAGTTTGATTCTTACATTTTCCCCAGCGGTCAATCTTTCACTATGTGTACAAGTAGTAAGTTAATAAAGTTTTATTACTGAGTCCACGAATAAAATATTTAAAGATTTTTACGTTATTGCTGGCATATAATGGAAAAGAGGCTTGCTAATACCTCCGTAACGTTCTGATAGTGTCTGGCATAATTACCACTCGTAATCCATTCAAGTTATAAAGGATTTATAATAAAATTCAAATATCTCACTAAAAGTAACACACTTGAATCTTTTCTGGACACAAAAATAAAATAAAAATGTCACATAGTCAAATTTGCTTCACCCTCGACATTCCACGATCATCCCAAATCATTCACATAGTTGAAGCGCCCGGAATAATTACCACTCAATTACTTTAAACTATTCAAAATATAAAGTAGATGCTTAATTTATAATATAATTCAAATATTTCCCTAAAACTTTCTCGCTTAAAGACTTTTCGGGATACAAAAATAAAAGAACTGTCGCATAGTCAAATTCGCTTCTCCCTGCATGAGTTTTATGTAATTGGTGATGAGTATAACATGAAATAAAAACATATGTGTCAGCTTTTCTAAGGTTCTGTTTTAACCATCAGTAGGGCTGTTGTGTGTAGATTATTTCTGCACTTCAATGGAATCCGACCAAGGGTTAATTAAAGGTTTCTAGTTTAATCATGCCGTGTATTTCTAGACGGAGTAAAAGCCGTGAATAGCCATACTTAGAAACGCGTGACGTCACACACTCAAGTGCTGTGATTGGTCTATCCCGGAATGCGCAATCTATATGGTTTACTGACCTTGGGTTTTTAAAATATTTCGCAAATAAAAAATCACAAAAGTAATTCCCCAACAGATACTTCATTCCAGTGCTCTACTGGCGGCTAGTATCCTTTAAGACACGTCCAATAATGGCTGCCACTAGGTCACGTGACCCGTTACTGGGTCATTCCGTGTCAAATCAACACACTTTTAATTAAAATTAAACTCACCATTCCAGATTTGGATGAAATTTTGTAGAGAGGTAATTATCTTGCATATTAAGAGAAATACAAACTTTTATTTAAATATTTCAATCCGTTTTGAAAATACAGCCATGTAAAGCACTAAAAAAGTAACAAAAATCACATCAAAAACATCTCTTTCAACTAATATAGCAACTCTTCTAATTAACCTACAAAGTTGGGGAAAGTATCGTTTTTTAGCATTTTTTACAAGCGTTTCAATGATATATAACACATAATAGTTCTAATGAAATTTGTTTTTCAAAATTCAAAGTGAAAATTTTGATTTTGAATTTTTTTTAAGTACATTTTTAAAATTTTTCAAAAATCCTAGGAAATATGTTATACCAATGTTAAATGATGTACTAAGTTTGAAAATGGGATGGAGATGGGTTCATGGTTAAAAAATTAAAACATCACTTTTCAAAAATAACCTCAAAAATAACTTATATGCCCCAATGGAAAGCATAATAAAATAATTTCGACAAATAAATTGAAATAAGGAAAATAACACAATCTTGACATCTTGTTGTTCAATGGAAATTCTTGTCTCATACCTTATTGGTTTGCAAAGTGTTAAGATAGCACATAAATCCTTTTGATCTGTGTCGTAGGATTTACTGTATGTAATACATCTGTGAGAGGTATTCACATGTCGACACCGATCAAAAGGCTTTATGTGCTATCTTAACACTTTGCAAACCAATAAGGCATTAGACAAGAATTTTCATTGAACAACAAGATGTCAAGTATGTGAGTTACTTCCCTTGATTAAATTTATTTGTCAAAATTATTTTATTATGCTTTCCATTGGGGCATATAAGTTATTTTTTACCTGATTTTTTTGTAAAGTGACACTTTTTTAATTTTTTAACCATGAACCCATTCCCATCATATTTTCAAACTTGGAACATCATTTAGCATTGGTATAACCTATTTCCTAGGATTTTTTGTTGAAAATTTTTAAAAAGTACTTTTTAAAAATTCAAAATCAAAATTTTTCACTTTGAATTCTGAAAAAAAAACACAAATTTTATTAGAACTATTATGTGTTACATGTCATTGGAAAGCTCGTAAAAAATGCTAAAAAATTACTTTCCCCACCTTTATAGGTTACTTAGAAGAGTTGCTATATTAGTTGAAAGATATGTTTTGATGTGATTTTTGTTATTTTTTTAGTACTTTACATGGCTGTAAAGAACGGATTGAAATATTTAAATAAAAGTGTGTATTTCTCTTAATATACATGAAAATTACCTCTCTACAAAATTTCATCCAAATCTGGAACGGTGAGATTAAATGGGTGTGCTGATCTGACACGGAATGACTCTACTGGCGGCCAGTAAACTCAAACTCAAGCAGGTTTGAGTTTAGTGGCCGCCAGTAGTCTGCTGCATGTTGTGGGATAATTACTGGCTGCCAGTACTGGCTAGTGCTACTGGCTGCCAGTACTGGCTAGTGCTACTGGCTGCCAGTACTGTCCCTGTGTGCAGGGGGCTAAACCTGCCTTAAGTTTACTGGCCGCCAGTAGCTACTGGACGTTGAAGGGAAGTACCCCTGCACACTGGGACAGTAGAGGGACAGTAACTGGCGGCCAGTACTGGCTAGTGCTACTGGCTGCCAGTACTGTCCCTGTGTGCAGGGGGCTTAAGGCTGAAGTGCAGCAGAAACTGTCTGGGTTCAAAAGGCCTTACATTTAACTTAGGTCTCCTTGTAGCTTTGAACAGATAAAAAAACGGAAAGGAAACATTTATCTTAACATTACCTATTACCTGTCGATACCATAAATAATAAAAGGCTGACGTAAAAATAAATAAATAATAAAATAAAAAGGCTGAAGTGGAAAACTTGGAATTCCATGGAGAAAAAACTTATGGACTTGAAATCAGCATGCCATAGAACTGAGATTGTGGCCACCTTGTGGGATAATTAGTAATGAATATAATGCAATTGGAATATGATTACAGTCAGGATATTTTATTCTTTTGAAAGATATTTTAATATGTCCATTTTAATTACATAATCTGTTTTTGTGTGTTACAGGTAAGTGGCATTCATTTCCCTGTACAACGAGTATTTGTACATCCCGTGAATGTAAGTAGATAAAAACTTTGTTCCTATAGTGTTTTGTATTCTATCTTAATGATAGATATCTTGAACATAAATGCATCAAGTAGGATGTCCCTCAGGGTTTCTTTTATTGCATACCTAAACTATGTTCTGCTTGTGAAGCGGTGTCTAGGTCTGACAATGCGTCCGTGTGCAAAATATGTTGCACATACTTTCTCACATACACATGTAAACATATTTATTATTGAGCTTTTGAAAGTAACCGATATGTGCCATTAAAAAATTAATACACAACCTCCAGATTAAATAAATTTAGGGCTCTTACTGAACTGTTCATGCAGATGCAATATTCTCACATATTAGCCCAACTGAACACATAATTGCTTCGACTAGGTTTAGGTTTAGGTTTATTTAGTCCTTCAGAACATGTACATGTTATTGGACGCGTCAAATCAATTACAGAGAAATTCTACATTAAATTTAAACATTAATACAATTAATATACAATATAGTAGGATGAAGTTCACAGGTCCACTTGGGTCCATTGGTCACTAGCACGATCTCTGTCTTCTTCATTCTGTGATTACCTGAAACAGAAAGAAAGAGAATACACTTTGATTTCCTAGGCCAAGAAAATGAATCATAAAAGAGAATGCAAGTAAACAAAGTCGGTAGCCTTTAATACACGATTTAGGCCACCGTAATTAAAAATATATTTTTTATGTGTGGGGATATTTTTATGGACCTAGTAGTAAAAATATGTATACTTTTCATTTTTAAGAATACATATTTCTTTAAGAAAATATAGTAATCTTTTTATGAGCCTAATATTTCCTATTATCAATAATATCATTACTATGTTCATTATTGTTATTATTATTGCAATTAGTATGAATTAGCTTATATTGCACGCTTTAACTGTATATAGGTCATATCACGTGTTTAGAGTGTTTGCGTGAGCCAGTAGTCTATTGTAACAACTCATTCGCGTCATCTGTTTTTATTGTTTAGTGATGTCTTTTGTGATATTCAGTTTAAACGATTATAATATCCAGTGACATAGCGGCGATGAGTTATGGAAAATAAACAAGTCCTACAAGTTAATTTGGGCGGCCACGACGTCATAGAACAAAAATCTCCTAATAAAAGTTGGTTGTCCATGTCCCCTCTATAGCTAAAATAGTTCGGTGTTATTTATTAACACCCTGTATAGCTCTACTAGGCGTGAACGCTGAAATCACTAAAATATAGTTAACAGACACCAGTATTATGTTATATTATGCATTCTGAAAGGAGTGAACGTTGAAAGCTCTAAAGTCTCAAGTTTTTAACACAGTTTTCTTCCTCATCAGTCATACTGTTTCATATTAAGATACGCTTCACGTATTCAACAGAGAAGTGCTTTCAATTTTATCCTCGTTTCTTATAAAATAAAATGGAAAAATGATCGATCTTTCAGCTGAACTGGTCTTTTCTATACAAGAGCATTTCTTGTTCGGGGAAGTGTTCACAGTACACGTGGTAAATCATAGCTGTCTATTTTCTAAGATGTTGGTTGGATGTCCAGCATACCTCAGGCCATATTGAAGTCCTAGGCCTTCGCATTGACAAGAAAAAGAAGTGTTCTCAATTGCCTCCCTGCATTTCAATACAGAATGGGAGAGACGCTTTCATTTGTCACCTTCAAGCTTGCCTCTCTTTATTGTGAGTGACATTGCAGATTTGACTGGTGGGGATAACTCATCTTCTGGCACCCTAAAGCAGTGGCGGCCCGTGTGCTGCAGATACCATATCATAGGCCTACATTTAAAATAGAAATAAGCCTTGTTACATAACCAACAGGGTGTAAGTATTAATTGTATAGCCTATTAAAATTAAAAGGATTCTACATGGCCTACGTCATTGTCTCTTTAAGAGAAATTTATAAATATATTTTTCTTGCTTAGCCTGTACTTAAAGTATAGTTGTGCACATTTCCCCAAAGCCAAAGTTCTGTCCAACATTCCGGACATCACACCCACAGTCCCATCTGATTTCATATTAAACTTCCTCGTGTACTCGCCTTTCTCCTCCGAAGATCTGCTGAAATGGGTCCTTTTAACTGATCATCTACAGACTTGGTCACCACACGACAACACATCAGCCTACAATCAATGCTCGACTCAGTGGCTGCGTGAAGCATAGCACAACCACAGCTGGCAAGGGGCAAAGCCCAACAGAGCATCCGCAGTAACGTCCCTTGTCCCTGAGTGAGATCCTAACCAATTCATCACTGAAGGAAACCTAAAGTAAACAAAACCAGCATGTCTGTCTCGCTCTTAAGTTATACCGGTATGTGTAATGTTCTAGAGCATAGGTGAGCAACTGAGGGGAAACGTTTTAGTTCCCATCCCTTGCTGTGACGTAAAAAACCTGTTCTTCATGTTCAGTGTCACGTCGAAACTGCTTTATACTGATGTCAAGGGCTACTGTAGTGGGAGAAATTCCCCTACCGTACAGTGACACGATGTGCACCAGTTGCGCACCCATGTTCTAGAGTGAGACAGATGTACTGGTTTTTGTTTACTTGAGGTTCTCTTCTTAGAACGGCCAGACTTCAGATACACGTCGGGTAGTAGGCCTTCTCCCACAAGGAATGCAGTTGAGATTAGTTTATAGGATGTGTTCCTCAAAATTCTGATTTTATAAAAGTTACTTGCTAATAACTTAATCTTAATTAGCCTCAGTGTAGTAAGAACACCCAATGAACAACGTTATAAATATTATAAAGAGAATTGTCCACCTGACCACAAATAATTTTAACCAAAAGTTCAATCGATGCAAGGATACTACTAAAAGCCATCATCAATCCAGCGTTTCTACAATTAATATACTACTACATAGATTCAGTGTACTAAAGAAGAAACTTTATATTAATGACTATTTGCTGAATAATTCGGCAAATTTACTTAAGCTTAATCTTCAGGACATAAACAAGGGTTTGACAACACATTTTTAAATTTTTTAAGTTTATGCAGCATATAAGACAATATAATTTTAATGGTTTTATAATTTTAAATTGAATGCATTCAGCAAGGTAAACATTTATAAGTCAGTTTTATCAGCTCCTTAACATTATTGAAGAAAATGTAATAGTATGTATGAAAATGTACACATGAGTGCTATATATGTAAGTATTAAATTAATATTACACTACTGTAGAATGAAGGGCTAAGTAAACATTGCATACATTGAACTTTTGGTTAAAATTATTTGTGGTCAGGTGGACAATTCTCTTTATAATAAACATTTACCACAAACGGGAAAAGAATGAAATTTATCAACGTTATAAATTACAGTAGATTTAAAACACTGATAACTGCAATTGGGCTGCACTCTTCAGGTCTTGTGGCGATGACTAGGGACTATAATAGGGGAAAATTGCTATAAAATGGCGGACGCAGCTTTAAAGTCGCTGCAGACCTATTTCTGGAAGCTTATAGTAACTAAAGGGTAAGTCGTATCAAAAAACCGATTGCCACTTTCAGTAACGGATTTTGAGAGATATACAAGTTTGGTCCTATGACTTTTTGCCCTATCTCCGTCGGAATTTTTATATTAAGTGAATTCCGTACACTTTCCACGCACTACGTAACTTTTAACGAATTTATAGGAGAGGTGGCAAGGACATTAACACTTCAAGTTGCCAAATGTTGTGAATCCATCTGCTTTACAAGTGTGGAAAAAGTGACTGGAGAGCCATGACGTCACTCACATCTACGACAGTCGAAATTGCCCACTCACTGACATCAATGTTTACCTACTTCCACATGAGCTTTATAGCTTTTACTCTGTAACTGACGAAAAAATTCAAAAAAGTTCAAATTTTAATTTTCTACCCCTGAGAAAATCTTAAGAGTCGTTCCGCACTTTTATTAGGTTTATTGTGCCTGAACGGTAACAGGATACGGTATACGGCAGCCTAAATACGCGGACTATCTCCGATATGGTGTCACTTCATTAAAAGAATCCCGACCTCATTGGGGAACGAGTCTGTTTTTTTATATTCTCCGATGTTCGGTGTCCCAAAGCATTTTTATTGGCTCTCGAGGACAAAGGAAAACATTCAATATTACTATTGTGTCTAGAAAAGCTCTCCATTTGTCAAGGTATATCTTTCTATTATACTAGCTTAAAAGGCCCGGCCTCGCCCTGGTTTTGTAATTTCTAATTCGAAATTAACTTATGAAGGACTTTCAATTTTCAAACACTAGGTCCTTAAATAGGTATAAATGAACGACCTATCACCCTCAAACTATTCCCTCATAAAATGCTAGATACAGTTTTATGTCGCTCATACAGGACTTAGAATTTGCAACCCATTGCTTCTGCACTCTTTGCCTGGTAAGGGTTGAAATAAGACGAAACAGAAATTCCCGTAACATAACATTGTACTGTCCATATGGGATATTGTATTTCCCACTTTCATGTTGCCATACAACCATTTCAGGGCTAAAAGAAAAATAAATATCTGAGACAAAATATACGGCGAGCAAAGTACCGGTACTAAAAATGTTCCATCCTATTTTGTATTTTTTTACATGCTTGACTTACAATAAAGATTCCCATTTCTCAACATATACGAGTACAAAACATACAGGAATGAATAACATAGGCCTATCGGTGGGTAGGATATTTACCGACTTCTGATATTGTAATTAGGAATTAAAGGACTTTCGATTTTCAAACTCTAGATCCTTATATAGGTATGTAGAATTTGAAAGGAGGAAGAACGACTTATCACACTTAGTTTCATGAAACCAAATTCTGGGGGGTTCGATAACATTCCGAAAAAATTCTTCATTCAAAAAATGAAGTAAATACAATGAACCGTTTACCCGCTGTGCTTGTCCACAGACGGACGGACAGACGTCATTCCAAAAACACTTTTTCGGTTTCTAGGCATCGTGAAACATCCTTTCCCGGTGTTATCTCGATTTCGATTTCGATTTTTTGTCACGATCACAATACTTTCTCTATAACTTACTACAATCCTCCATGTTCACCCCATGTTCATATCGCAAATATCTCTCAGTTTGCTGTCACATGTATTACTTAGTAGAATAAAAAGTATTTCGCTCTCTGAAAATGTATTTATAACAGACAGCAGTTGCAATTGCAATGAACCATGGAATGTGGAAGAGTGAATTGTGGAAAGTAAAGCAATGTATTCTTCCAAGTTGCTTATTGCGTTCAGTTTGTGTCTTATAAGGCATCCTCATTACAAGTGTGAGTGGGTTTGAATCCCGTTTAAGGAAGTGAAGAACAAACAACCTGACATGATTTACAACACCTTTTTGTGCACTTTGTATGAGTAACAGGTATCCTTGCGACTGAATGTAAGCAATTAACACGCATAACAAACCCAATGACACTACGAGAAGAAAACATTTTTCATTTTCTTAATATGGTCTGAAGAATCATCTTGCTTTGTTGGTCCTCTTTACCAAGGCTTCTGGGAAGAAGTGAGCAAAGCTGGAGAAGGATTGTATGCGAAGTACAGCCCATCAGGACTAAGTTTCAGCGTTTGTCTGCCCGATGTCAGGGGCCTGTCCAACAGCATGGCTATCTTGACAACATGGAATCTATGCTAGATGATAATTGGGTTCAGGTCTGGACTGTATCCATTCTTGCGGAAAGTGTTTCTGAGATGGTTCAATTCGAAAGTAATAATTTCAAAAGGGACAGAGGTCTCCAACTAAGCCAGATCTGGAATCCAATTGTGCATTCAGACTCTGTCTACAACATATAATGCAGATCTCTCATTAGATTTAAATGAAGAAATTTTTCAAGATAGGGTAATTAGTAAGAGGTTATGGCCAGCAAGATCGCCAGATCTTACTTTGTGTAATTTTGTATTTTTGGGGAACAACAATAACTCGCACAGAATTGAAGAACTGAAAGAGAACACAAGAAGAAATTGCTACCATTGCGCTCAGCTGTTTACGTTTTCCAGCTTACAGAGGTGGGTGGGCTAACCGATCATGTACTTGTAGGGGGATGACCGGTTTCGTTTTGTTGACAATTTCCAGCTATCCATTTCGCTGACTGTACAACACAAAATTCTCCAACTGACTCACTATCGCAGTATACCCCCAGGCGTTCTCAATATGAGACGTCAACCTTTGACCTTTCCATCTTATCCTACAAACAGCCAGTGTGAAAGAATTATCTTTCTTAAAAGATGTCAGAAATGTGTGGCGGTAGACGGATATCATTTTCAACATCTATGGCAAAAGTAGGTGATTATTCTAATTGTAGGCCTAATTCAGAAATCCGTGCGCTTGAATTGAGGGGTTATGTACACGGGCCTTTACCGGCCGACGACTTGCTTCCAGAGGACCGTGCGTTCTCGGCACATCGCAAAAATTATCTCGCTGTATAGAGGTTTTAGAACTTCCGTTTCATGAGGGCACTTACGTGCACTAGCAGACGGAAGAAATGAAAAGAACACGAGATGTTCACAGATGGAATCGACACATCGGAATAACAGACGAAGAGGAGCAATGAGGAAGAAAATCGTGAAGGAACTCCGAGATGATGTTCAGCTCCCGTACTGATTGATTGCGAATATGCAAGTGGGATACGAAACGTGGAAACGCATCCCTATCACCCATTGCTGTATATGATGGTGGCCGTTTTCGGGTCATGGTCCTTTTCACAGTCACTGCCAATCACGTTGTCCCATTTTCCCCCCCTTGAAGTCATTAGAAACGACGAGTGGGGCTGTGAGGATTTCTATTTGTTGTTATGTTTCCAGTTGGTGGCCGTATTAACTTAAGAAGAGAATAATTTCGGGTTTCTTGTACAGATCCAAAAAGAGTCTAGCATAAGAAATTGAGCGGAGGAAATCAACCTATATTGCATTATTATTAGGCTATTATTGAGAGATTCTGGCCAGCGATTGCCACAAACTGGGAGGAGTGAAGAGCCGACAAAATAAAACTGCGATACGGGGCTTAAAGTTCGTGAGTATCCCTCATCTTAGTGATAACTATACTTGCCTGTATAGTATGCCTGTATGTATAGTATGCATACCAATATATAGCTATATATATATATGTGTGTGTGTGTGTGTGTAACGGGATTGTTTGGCATGCCACCCCTTTTTCCTACTTCTGACTCAAGCATAGAGAGGCGTTCCTTGCCCTCTATGACACCAATTTATTCGGTTCCTCGTTGTCCCTCTTTATAGAGCTCTGCGCTTTTAAGATGGCCGCCGAGAATGAGGTATTATCCACTTCCGGTTATCTCAGAGGCCTGTGTTTACAATACAATACAATACAATACAATACAATACTTTTGTCTTGCTTTGGAAGTAATTATGCCGATTAACTGCTATGTTTTCGGCTGTTCAGCCGTTGCACACAAAAATTTAGAACTTTGTTTTCCAAAAGAAAGGGCTGTTCTTCAAGAATGGATGGTAAAATTACGCCATGGAAAAACACCTTCCAAGTATTCTCGTGTTTGCAGCTGTCACTTCACAAAAGATGATTTTAATGTTCCTATGAGCAGTTTTGGCGAGTATTTCATGTTTTTTTAGAGTGATTAAGATATTTTTGATATAGTAGATGTTGACAAAAATATATAAGCCTATGAAATAATAATTATACCTGACCAACTTAACCTCGTTTAGGCTCATAATCAAGTTTCCTTTCCACGTAAATTAGTATTTCATGTTTTCAGTGTAATTTTATTTGGTCATTTATTTTGACGTTTAAGAATGTCACTGTCAATCGAAATTTCTCCCGTAACCCATAAAATGGTCATTCTGTTTTGTAATTGAGTAAAAAACAAACTACATAAATTTTTTTAGGAAAACATAGGACCGGGCTTGATGATTTTTTAGAGTAGAATGTGGGCCTAGGCCTAAGGATAGCTTAAATGTATCTGAAAATGTCCAGATTTGTGGTATGCCTGTAATAGAAACTCTTGTAACACGTAGATCAAAACCTGATGAAGAAAAATGTAATCATAATAGGCCTATAGTTAATTATAACACTAATTTTGTAAATGTCATGTTTCTTAACATTAAAGGTTTTCTAGGTAAATCAGATATGTTATGTATTATGTCATCAGACAATAATTTGGAGGTAATTGGGATGGTAGAACACTGGCTGAGCCCAGAAAATATAAATTTGTGAAATACTCAAAATTTTAAAGTAGCCTCTTATGTTTGTCGTAGTCATAAAAAGCATGGTGGTTAAGATATTTTTATTTAAAACAAATCAAAACACAACAGCAACTGCACAACTAATAAGTTTTATTGGCATTTTGCAGAAGAGGCAAAAATACTGTTTGATAATAAACATTTACATTATGAAGTAGCCCCTCAGAAAATGTTTTGTTAAATTTTGTGTTGAATAATTATGCCCTTCTTAGTCCAAATAACAAAGTCACACCTGTGAATATCAGTCAGTAACATCTGTGCCTGTACTTGAGCATAATGTTTCTTATTCACTAACTTGAGCTTGATGAATTTTCTAATTGATAGAGTCCGGCCAGCTTTCATACTGCCAAGTGGTTATGGAGTCTTCGTCAAAAAGTTTAAACCGTTCTTTCTTGAATGAATTTATCTTGAAGAAATTTGTCGAAGGAAAGTCGTGGGTACTTTCTGATTCTATAACCTCAACGTCGAATAAGGCAAAGTTCCTATCCGGATTTTTCTCTCGCCTGAGCAACCTGAAGCCAAAACAAACAGCGTCGTATATTAGACTGTGTGTTCAATAAGTTATGATACGAAAATGTCCATGCATATTTGAAAAAAAAAAACCATGAAAATAAATCGTGCAACAGTATAAAAAAAATCTGATGTGAAAGTCACATAACTTCCTCTGCCCAAATAAAAGTTAGCAGTATCCACATATCCTTGTACAGAATCGCAAGACACAATTTTACGCTAATTATACTGTAAATACATTATAGCCCATCATTTGAATGCTGCGACTAAAAACACAGCTATGGACAAACTAAAAAAAGAAGAAAAAACAAGTGACTGAAAAGTTTATTGAACTTTCCGCCATTCAGAATAATTTCCGAAATTGATCGAACATTCCCCTCAGATATTTCTTTACTGTAAGCATGGCCAACAATACATCTTTCTCACTTCACGTACTTATATAGAATAAGAGGCCGTGAATGTCGGTCGGCTTATTGAGTTGTTCACCAGGCAAGACAGAGTATCTACAAACAGTGGGTAGTTTACAACAACCCTTCAGAGAATTTTTTTGAAAAAAGTTTCAAATAAAAGTTTTAGCTATTGGTATAAGCACTCCATGTACAAAATTTAAAGGAAATCGTTCGAGCCGGTTTTGATAAAATCGTGACAAACGAAATTTTATTCGAGTAGAGTCCCCTTAAAGTAGGGGAAAGTTGTCGCCACTCTTCGTGTCACAGCCTCAGAAGGTACCTAACCCAAATACAAAATTTTGTTTTCGTACGACTTTCCTTTACATGAGGCCGTATTGCAAAGAGCGTGTATTCACAGTGGGTGGCTTATAATTCCCTTCAGAGAAGTTTCAAATAAAAGTTTTAGCTCTTGGTAAAAGCAACCCATGTGCAAAATTTGAAGAAAATCGTTAGAGCCGTTTTCGAGAAAATCGCCAAAAACTAAAATTTATTCATGTAAAGTCCCCTTAAAAATAAGAGAAACTTGTCGCCAATCTTCAGCTCACATCTTCGGAAGGTACCTGACTCAAATACGAAATTTTGTTTTCATACGATTTTCCGTTTTGGAGCTAGCTTGTTCACAGATATTCCACACAGACACACACACACACACACTGAAACACAGACATGTTTCCAAAAATAGTACCTATGGTACGGGCAGAGGAAGTAATATTTGAGACCGAAGGCATATTGCACCATATTAGAACAGTTAGCGAACGTTTCAGAAGACAGGTAGCTTTGATTTCTCACCTTCCAATCAACTCTTGCTTTGTTAACTATGAAATATTTGTTGCACCATCTTCGGATAACACCCTTTTTAACTCCTTCACTGTAAAATTGGAAAACCGTCCCTAACTCATATTGAAAACACACAAGATTGAGGAAACCGGAAGTTGACAATACCTGAATGTGGAGAGCAGCGCGCTCAAGTGGCAGGAGGAAAAACTACAAAAGCCCAGAGCTCTATAGTCACGGATGGCCCCATTGAAAAGGTTCGTACCACATACCTTGCGAAGGGCCGGTAGGTGCGCCATTATGCGGCCCTTCTCTTCGACTCCAGACGGGCTGATCAGTCACCCTCGGTGCTTCTCTTCTCTCTGCAGACACAAGAATTACACCATTCCACACCCATTTTGTCATGTACTGTATATATTCTCCTAAACTTGACCGTTTTTAACATATAAAGTGCTAATTTTGCAACAACTTTCACCCCCTCCACAAATTTCAACGATGCACTCTGCATCCTAACCGACTCTTAGCATTTCTTATGAAGATTGTTGTATTGTTATTTAGATGCGTTGTATTGTTATTTAGAGTTATAATCAGGGTGTCCACTGGTCGGGAAAATCCGGGAAAAGGCCGGGAATTTCGTATGGTCGGGAAAAAACGGGAAAAGTCAATGAATTTGTTAAAATACCCGGGAAAATTCGAAAAATTGCAAAGTGGGATCAAAAATACTTCTAGACAATAATAGGCCTATATGAAAGTATATTTAATTGATTTTATTGTTCCTATTTTTTTGTATCTGTTATTACTTTTGTTACTAAAACTTTTTCTTATTTAAAGTATGTATAATCCTATAATTTTTCTTACACAGTTATTAGAAAGTGTTTCATATTTTGGTCGGGAATTTCTTCAGCATTACTTAATGGACACCCTGCATAATGTTTGGATTCAGTTCAGTCCAAGTAATTATATGTGTGGTCACCTGGATTCCCATGCAGATGACTTGAGGTTAATAAAGTATTTCTGAAATATTAACACCAATGACACAGAAGTGGAGGAAGTACTGAAATAGCAGTCAATGTTTTTTGAAGTTCCTGTCATGGAGTAATGATCCATGTCAAACTGCGCATTTGTCGCTTTGGCACGCGAGTTCTCACTGATTATTTCTCAGTAACTAACTTACTATATATAACAAGGAACATTTTTCTTCATAAACTGAAGACAGAAATCATCCACGTTGAAAACATTGCTTGGACGAAGGTAACTTATGCGTTTACCGGTGTGTCCAAGATACTAATAAGAATAAAATCAGGTAAACTGATATAACAAAGTGCCAGTATGCTTTCGCTGAATCCAAGACGTTACCATTGGGTTAACTCAGTCAATTTGACGATGTAGTTTGATAAGCTTATGTGAAGAAATATTGTTATTTGTCAAATCTAAATATATTAGGCCTACAACTTGAAATTCTTAAAATACGTCAACATTTCACAAAATTCAGTGGCATATAACTCCGCTAATTATTTCACAGTAATAGTATTTGATAGTACTTATTTTCAACTACATCAGCCAAGTAAACAAACATCTGACTGCACTGCAGACAAAGCCCCCAAATGATTAAAAATGCGACATTGTTGTATAGATATGATTTTAAAAAATGTGACCTTTAATTAGTTGTTACTCTGGTACCGGTCAACCGATTTGGCCCAAAATAAGCAGGCTTCTTGCCACGTACATTATAAATGTATATACCAATTTTCATGAAAATCCGATAAAGCGTATTTGAGTTATCGCACCTTTTACTGTATAATACCATAAAAAGGCACCAAACTGGGTATTATTCCGGTACCGGCCAACCGATTTGGTCCAATATCAACAGACATCTTCCCATGGACATTATAAATAGGTATTCCAAGTTTCATGAAAATCCGATAAAGCGTAGGCCTATGTGAGTTATGGCGCCTTTAAAATATACACTAAATTGGGTTTTACTCCGGTACCGGTGAACCGATTTGGTTCAATATCAATAGGGTTCTTCCCATTGACATTATAAATGTGTTTTCCAAGTTTCATGAAAATCTGAAAAAGCGTATTTGAGTTAGAGCGCGTACAGACACACGGACGGACGGACGGACGGACGAACGGACGGACGGACGGACAGACGGACAGACATTTTTCGTCCCCCACACAATCTCATAAAGTACCATACTGGCACTTAATAAACAAAGAATATAAAGTAACTTTATTGATAGTTATTAAGAACTGCAAGCATTAAGATGGTATTGTCATGTTAACAAACATGGGCGAGGGAACTAACTTGAAGAAGTTACAGTACCAAAAATACGCAAGAAAAGTTGAACAGAAATTTCTCTAGTAAAAAGAAACTTTCTCATGAGAGTGGAAATGTCTGTCTGTGGATACTGCACACATCTGTCTGTTGTCATTCCACTTAACACTTAAAAAACAAATCTAGGATATTTTTGACATAAAATAATTCTATAAGCCATTATCCTTACACCAGTATATATATATACAATGTCTTTCCAGTATGAATATCTAATTTTATAACCACGTAGCACATTCAAATGTATTTCTGCAGGAAACGTTTACATTACAGAAACTTGATTTTATTTTAAGGTCTGTAAATGTAGAGCTAAAGATTTCCTTTTAGTGTTAGAATCCCCCCTCCCCTTGTTTATGTGCTCGCTTACTCCGAGATACTTTGTTAGGTAGATTTGTTAGGTAGATTAGGTAGATTGCAATCGATACCATGTCATGACTTTCGAAAAATTCTTTCATATCTTTACGTTTCATGCCTCCCTAAGTACGAAACCACCGCCCGTAATTTTGAAGATATTTGAACCAAATTTTATTATGTTACTAGCTGAAAAGGCCCGGCATCGCCCGGGCTTTGTATTTTTTAATTTGAAATTAACTTATGGAGGACTTAATGTATGTAGAACTTGAAATGAAGAAAAAGATTTATCGCACTCAAACTATTCCATCAGAAAACGCTAGATATAGCTTTTTATGGCTCATAGAGGATGTCGAAAGCTGCATTCCGTTGCTTCTACACATCATGCTTGGGAGGATTTGAAATAAGAAGAAACATAAATTAAATAAGATTGTATTGACTTGACGGAAAATTTTATTTCTCATTCTCATGTTACCATACAACCGTTTCGGTTCTGAAATAAGAGAAATGCAGTATCACTTTCATACTTTCCTCCCCTAAAACCCGGGACATAAAATACTGCGAGCATAGGACTCAAAATGTTCCATCCCATGCTTAGGGCCTATGATAAACATCCTTATTTCTCAACTAATACAAAGCATACAGCTATGGATAACGTATAAGCGGAAAGGATTGTTTACCTACTTCTGATATAGCATACTCACACACTTAAGTTATCCCAGTAATACGACCTCTTATTCTACATCAAAATGTGAAGTGAGAAAATATTTCTTGTGTCGAGGGTAGAGAAAGTTATGTGACTGCATTACAATGTGCTTTATTCTCGTGGATTTTATTCTTCAAGAATTATTTTTACAAAAGTTAGCATCAGAAAGTCCAATGTTATGTAATGTCCAGAGCCCTATATGAACTGTGTAAACAATACACTGTTGTCTTGACAACTGAATGGGATTTCATTTTGTTTGCATAATATTCTCAGAAATTATATAATTTTCAAGGGAAGAACTGATTTGTTTCAATTTTAATGTTGACAGCTATACTTCCCGGGCTTAACTGGGTATGTGTGCAAAATGTCGTGTAAATTGGTAAAGAAATGTAGATTTGTATAAGGAACAAACATACATACATACATACATACACACTTTCGATTTTATATATTAGATTTCTAGGCCCAATAGTTCGGACAAGTTCGTTAATGAGCAAAATTGGCCTGGGGAGGGGGTTGAAATTTTAAAACATTTATATCTCGGCCCCTATGAAGTATAGAGGGAAACTTTGTTTGAATAAATTAGAGTACTCCCTATGGAGTTCACAGTGACACCAACGATTCGGAAGTTTTGGGGGTACGAGTGGGGGGATGAAAATTCGAAATTTTTGAAACGTCTTGTGGGGTGTTGCTGAAAAGCTCTTGATGAGTACTCTACAAATCAATAGCTAGTTTCTCGATAGCTCTCATATAAGGCGAGATTTGAGTGTTTGAAAAAGTGCTCTTTCCACTTTCTTGCAGTTATTATTGCAGGTTTGTCATGCCAAGGCTAAAGAAGAAGAGTGCTGCGCAGCGACAATAAATTAAACCAAAAGCACTTCTAAATCTACCTCAGCCTGTAGGCCTGCCTAAAGGGATTTTTGACCTATAGGTCTAAATGTTCCCCATACGTTCCCATGAGCTGGGAGATGTCAAGTAGTGAGTTTATTTTGATATCCTTCTTGCTGGGTGTGGTAGACTCGACACAGCCTGACACAGCCTGTTTAAAATTCTACTGGTAAATCAGAAAAATGATCTTAATATGCTAGCCTAATAAATAGACAAGCCCTTTTCACTCTTTCAAATAGTATTTGCATTGAGCAATGAGTAATTTCGATCTGAGATTTTCTTTACAGTGCAGACGAATAATTACTTAAAGCTTTCCCGTCTCCTTGGTCCATTTGTTTACATAAAATGTTCTATATTTAGGATTTTAGTTTCCAGTCACAATTTCAGAATTTGACGATAAGTTGTATCAGTTTCTGATTTTGCCCATCGAGATAAATTGATTATCCACAAGGGTCTAACCTTGACCAATAAAGAAGCGAAACAAAGGCGGCCATGAACTGAGCGACGGATTTAATGCGCACGTGGAAATAGTCCCATACGTTGTGTTAAGGTTGTGAAAGCTTCTTACAAGAATGAAGATATCAGGCGAAATGCTATAATAACATTGTCAAATGAGATAAACTTTATAAATCAACTTGATAACCCAGAGCCGTACTATGATAAAAGTTAGCGAAATTTGCAGATTTAAGTTGGCATATTATTACAACAGTCATCTGTTTAAAGAGCTCTCATGCCCCCCCCCCCCCCGATTCACTCGTGACCTGGCTTGAATGACTTACTCATAGCGTAGTCTTTCACTTTCTCGCATATACGTACATAGTATTGAGAAACACCGGGAAAACACAGATACCGAAAAAGGTGCTTTTGGAATGACGCACAGCGGGTATTTACTTCATTTTCCGAATTAAGGACTTTTACGGCATTTTATTGAACAACCCAGAATTTCGTTTTTATAACTGAAATATTAAGGGGACTTTTCATAATTTTTTTTAAGAAAATTAATTAATCAATCAATAAATTTAATAAAAAATTTAATTTAGAAACTCTTATCTATGACGAATGTCGGCCGCGGTGGTCTAGAGATAGCGTGCCCGCCTCTAGATCCGCAGGGCGCGGGTTCAAACCCGGCCGCGGTCGATGGATTTTTCAGGACGTAAAAATCCTGAGCACGGAGTCCTCCGGGAGGGACTTTAAGCTGGGGGTCCCGTGTCGTAGATTTACGGCACGTAAAAGAACTCCAAGCCTAAATTAGAGCCTCTGGACAAAATTTCTCGGCCCTTTCTCGTCCAAGAAATACTTAGTTTCCAGAGGGGGGTTGCGAGGCGATGGGCTTACCACCTGTCCCTCTACCCTCTCTCGGAAAATAAGCATATCAAAATTAGTATAGGTAATGAAACCTCCACTGGAGGCCCCTTCGCCCCACCTGGGGATCATAGGGTACCAGATACAGATACAGATATCTATAACGAATAAAATGGCTATATCCGTTTTCCTGTTGACGTGACTTAGGGGGTATCCATTTTAAATTTTTCTAGATTATCTCCATTACAGTAGGCGATACGTGAAAACCTACCACAGTAAAGTTGTAGAGAAAATTAAAATGAACATTTTTTGTTTAACACATTTCTTTATACGTTTAATAGATATCAAGATAAAAACGAAATAAGTACGGCTTAAATGCGAATTTCAGAACATAAAATGTTCATGAATATTTTAACGGTGTTTTGTTGCCCCTAGTAACAAGAAAACTATAGGCCTAATGTATTTTTTGTTGTGGAATGCAGTCAGTTTAGCGCAGTCATAATGAAGACACCAAAACCAATTACAGCGAGATGGAATAGGCTAACAGGGTAGAGGTCCTGGGTTCAAATCAAACCTCATGTTATAAAAATGTATTAAATAAATTTAATTGTCTGTATAATTTACTTTTTGCTATGTTAGCTCTTATAACACATAATGTGCGAAAGTTTGTGGAACATATTTGGCACCATTTATTTAAGTTTTATTTTTGGATTCTGCTTGTTTACTGTGAACTGTGTAGATCTTCTCTTTCCTAATTGTGATCGAGTCATGAACGACTCATTGTACTGAACGAAGTAATAATGATTCAGTGAATCGATTCCTTTTGACTGGCACAGCACAAGCGCTGAGGGGAGGGGACATGAAACCATAATACAATACGCCTCTCAGTATTTCAAACTTGTAACATTTTGCTTAAATGAAACTTCCAAATAAGATTCAGTTTGTTTTTACATTATGTTATAATTATTTATTTGTATTAGAGCGGAAGAACTTTTCCCATTTTTTTACATTAACAAACATAAGTATATGTATTAACTAATTTATTTAAACTTACAGCCTTACTAATAAAAGCTGCTTATATCTGCGTTGAACGGTTTTTGGTTGTTCTTCGCGCAAGTTCTACATAAGCCGTATTACCAATAAACGCAGTGTAACTGCCAAGCGTTACACGGGGTTTGTATGTGCAACGTCATCAAATACGCCACTCTAGTCGTGACGTTACTAGCCCCTGCCTATGAAGGGACTGCTGAACGCCATCTGTCGGAGCAGCTGGAAAACAACGATGCATCGTCTGCAGACAGTAATTCTTGTTTCAGTATTTCATTATATTGTTTTCAGAAAGCTGTAATCATGGGTACAAGTATGGAAATGTGTCCCGCAAACAAGGAACAATGTTTATAATTCCGCAAAAGCAGTTCAGAATATGCATAGCCTCAAAATTCAATCTCGGACTACTACGAAACGGCCGGCTGTTACGGATATCGGCCATCTTGATTATTTACGTCAAGTTTATACAAGGGGGCCAGGGTGTGTAAGGCGTTGCACACATTCAGCCTTATGCAAGGATTAATTATTAGTACACTTTTTTCCCTCAGCTGTGTATATTCCTGGTATAAATGTTACAACTGGATTATTAGTAAGACCGTTACGGTATAGCCGATGTTCCTATAGGTAGGCTTAAAATTTGACTTTCAAAATATGCCAATAGACAAAGTTATTAATTACTCTAATCTATGGCGTGTATGACATTGGTGTGTGCTTAGAACTATGAAACAAAATAAGAAAAAGTGCCGAGGAGCGAACCCTCAACCCTTCGTTTCATACACCAGCTCGCTAAGGACTTCGACACGAAGTCTGCGCTATGGTATGAGTAAATGGAACTGTGGAATAATCTACTCTTATACAATTCAACGGCCCTAAATAGCGTGACACATCGGGTATACTCGGCGATGTTCGTCTCTCGCAGTCTAAACTTTCACGAAGAGTATAAAATTAGGAAAACCGTTTCTTTATTATATAAGGCCTAAGTGATATGAACACAATGATCAAATATTCTAAATTTATTTTTACTTACAATTTTCATAGCTCTGAACCACAAACATTTTTAATAAGCTGCCAGTGTAAATTTCTTAAAAACCCTGGAGTCAATTAATAGTGGCGGGTGAAGCCGCGGGCACCAACTGTAAAATATTGATAGTTTAACCCTGGAAGTATCGCGGACAATAAAATCCAAACAAACCACTCCTTCCGTTGATAAATTATATAATTTATTACACTGAATTTATCAAATCAAATTCACATCATATTCATCTGTCCACAAACAGTTGAGAAACGATACGTATTATCAGTGTTCACAGGTAGCTTTGGAACTGCATAAAACTTGCGATATAATTAATTTCTGAAATCTACGTACTGGTAGGAACGAATTATATTCTAAAGGAAAAAGCGATAGTATATGAAGAGACATTTTAAATAAAAATTGATGAAGCCAGCGCTTACTTTTGTAAATGTATTGTCAATGCCTTCATGATTCTAGACCTGTAAGTTTCGTATTTAAGCATCATTTTAACCGTGGCAAAGCCATGGGCTATTTTCTATTAGCATTATATTTCTTTCAAATACCGTTATTATGTAGAAGGAAAGTTGCTTTGGGAATCTGAAAGAAATACTGACAATGTTTGCAGTTGATACAGAACCTAAAGAAGTATTTTTCGTCCATCAAAACACCTTTCACGCCTAAATTCCATCTATAATATTATTGTCTCTGATGAATCATTTGTGGCCGTGTCTATAGCTCTATAGTATATTGCGATACAAGTGCCGTAAGGCACGTTTACGGGTCGAGGAAACTGATTGAAAACCCGAGGCGCAGCCGAGGGTTTATAGTTTTCGAGACCAGTAAATGCCTTTACGGCCCGTGTGTTGCATGCTATTTTTTGCACGACGGTTACTTATATCAATTTAATTAATTATATTAATTGTGATATTACCTGAAAATATTGTGTGTATACATTCTTGAAGAGAGATGTTTATTTCAGAAAGTGATTCGCATGTGTTTGTTGTTATGGGAACCGAATATTTGTCCTGGGGGCCGTGGCCATAAAGGCTTGTATTATGAAGTGTATCGTAATGAATTATGACGTAGCGCTTGGACCGTAAGTGTTTTAACCTCATCGCAACCGGCCTTAGCAACAAGACTGTGTGGGAATGTCAACTTACGATCCATGTAAACAAAGTTCGTAAGTACCACTTACTAGCTAAGGAGTGCAAAAAGTATTTATTATGTGTTTTAATTATCATGTCACCATTGCATTTGGAGAATTAGTCAAGTGTAATGCATCCCCTTATTTATATAAAAATACTTTCGTTTCAACTCTGAAATGCAGAGAGAAACAGTTGATTGTCCTCCTTCACTTGTGCATTACAAGTTTGATTGGCATGAACTTGAATTGCTTCCTTCCTACTTCCCCTCTCCCCTCTCCCCTTCTCTCTGTCTCTCTCTCGCCTCATTCATAAAAAAGGAGGTGAAATACACGACAAGCACCTGATAAAATAAAATGTAACAAATTGCCAGAATGCTTTTGTTTAATCAGTGATCATTCCAGTTATGATATGCAGGAAATAAACTATTTTCGAGTTAAGCTACAGATCGATTCATTAAGCTAGGCTTACGGAAGAGCAAGGGTCTAGTTTCATAGGCACATGTGAAGAAATATGTGGGTAGTGTTATTTGTTAAAGCTAACTGTATTGCAACTTCCAAAGCCGTAGATGAACAATGTAAAACAATATGTTGCCATGAGAATTGATTTGCATTTGATAAATTCTTTCTAATATATTACCATAAAATAGGCATTAAATTGGGCTTTACTCAGGGTCAACCGATTTGGTCCAATATCAATAGGATTCTTCCCATGGACGTTATAAATGCGTATACCAAGTTTCATGAAAATCAGATAAAGCAAATTTGAGTTATCGCACAGACGGACAGACATTTCCCGTCCCCTACACAATCTCATAAAGTACCGTACCATTCTGGCACTTAATGACTTACACTTGACGGTTACCAATTCAGAAAGAAGTCACGTCAGACTACGAAAATGATTGAAAAAGACAACTTAATGCTGTGTATAATATGAACGTAGAGGCAGAATTACAATTCGTTATTTCTTATTATTAAGTGCCAGAGAGATTGTAAGTGGGACGGGGAAATGTCTGTCCATCTGTCCGAGTGCCTGTACGCGATATAACTCTAATACGTTGTCCATACATGGCTTTGGAAGTTGAAATACAGTTAGCTTTGACAAATAACACTACCCACATATTCCTTCACATGTGCTTATCAAACTAGACCGTAAGCCCTGCTTATTGAATCGATCTGGAGCTTAACTCGGAAATCGATTACAAAAATAATTTATTTTGTGCCTATTTTAATCAGAAAAAAGCCTGTGTAAATAAACTAGATAAGTGTGTATTGTGCATGATTTACTAGTTACTTAAGATCGCTACAGTCCTCGTAAACATGTTAACATGTTCTGTAATGAATGCCATACGTTAACATGTAGTTAGCTTTTAACACAATCTTTATACAAATTAATTTTAATTTGGGAAATATTTTGAGAGATCTCGTAGGAATTTCGTTTCATAATATAGCGCTTCCTGGTGGTATAATAATGTACATCAGAATTTAGGCTTACAAGTTCTAATAATGTTAGTTACTTGTCAATACAGGATTTCTAGTATCCACCGAAAATGTAGAAATATTTGAGTTTTTGGGTAAGATGCATATTTGCTGAAAAAAAATATTAAAAGGTTTAAAAAGTTTTTTTGCCGTTTCTTTTACCAATTTCGATTTCCTGATCATCTCGTGTTGACCGCAGAACTGAGACTATTTTTTCCAGTAGGTGATATTAGCTCAGCCAGCGTTAAGGTATGAGGGAGTTACTTTCACGTGTGATGTGAATAATTCATTCCTCACTGGAAAGAGAATTGCACTTTATGCAGTGTGACAGAATCCTTGCACCTGTCCTTCCGGTTTTTGTGAAGAACGGAGGAATTTGTTTAAACATAGAAATGGAAGTGGTTAACTTTATTTAGATCGCACGTGCCAGACGAGGAGCGTTTATAAATACTGCCAGATGGAATTCGTAGCAGTGCACTTGTTTGCGCTAACTCCATTATTAAGTGTCAGTATGGTACTTTATGAGATTGTGTGGTGGACGAAAAAATGTATGTCCGTCTGTCTGTCCGTGTGTCTGTACGCACCATAACTCAAATACGCTTTTTCGGATTTTCATGAAACTTGGAAAACACATTTATAATGTCCATGGGAAGAACCCTATTGATATTGGACCAAATCGGTTGACCGGTACCGGATAAAACCCAATTTAGTGTCTACTTTAAAGGCGCAATAACTCAAATACGCTTTATCGGATATTTATGAAACTTCGTATACGCATTTATAATGTCCATGGGAAGACGTTTATTGATATTTGACCAAATCGGTTGGCCAGTACCGGAATAATGCCCAATTTAGTGTTTTTATGTTAATATATAAGAAATCGCGATAACTCAAATATGCTTTATTGGATTTTCCTGAAATTTTGTATACCCATTTATAATGTACGTGGAAAGACGTCTACTGATATTGGACCAAATCGGTAGACCGGTACCGGAGTAAAACCCAATTTAGTGTATATTTTAAAGACGCGGTAACTCAAATACGCTTTACCGGATGTTTATGAAACTTGGTATACACATTTATAATGTCCATGGGAAGACGTCTATTCATAATGGATAAAATCGGTTGACCTGTTTCGGAGTAATGCTCAATTTAGTGCCTATTTTATGGTAATATAAGTATTCGAAAGAATTTATAAAAAAAAATGAAAATCAGTTATCTTGACAACATAGCCTATTGTTTTACTGTGATCTTATAAGGCCTTGGAAATTAAAATACAGGTAGCTATGACAAAAAACATATTGATTAACATGCGCTTATCCAACTAGACCGTTAAAATGACCCAGGTGGCCGAGATGGTAGACCTTTCTTCTTCCGTAAGCCCTGCTTAATGAATAAATCTGGAGCTTAACTTGGAAATCAATTTAAAAAAAAAACATATTCTGCATATCATAATTGCAGTCATAACTGATTAAACAAAAACATACTGGCACTTTTTTACATCAGTTTACCTGATTTTATTAGTCTTTTAGGCCTATTATAAAACAGAGATCCTCGAATTAAAAAGACATCTGACAAAAGTTATTTACAGTTGAATGTCTCATGTGAGTGGGTGGAGCCCTACGTCAATCGAAGAGGTGGATCTTGATGAAGTACAGGCGATGTGATTGAGGATTGAAACCAGCTCTTGTACATCCTACAAATAAGAGCCAGAAAGGATTAATACTAATTTGTATTGACGTCTACACTGCTAATATTATCACAAATTAATCAAAAATAGTATCGGTACACACAAAACTGACTGCCCATAACACTTTCTAAAAAGTGCTTCAGTATTTGAGAGATTAATTCATTACAATAGCTATTTGCCTCAGGAATGTGGAATTTCGACCAATCGCAAATGTCTATCGTAATTTTTATCGTTCTATTTTAATCACTTTAATTTCATCGCACATCTTCTTACCTGTACCTTCTTTCATGAAAAGACTATAAGTTAGTCATTGTACACAGCCATTTTGCACTTAAAAGCTGCATACGAGATATGACGCTAATGGATAATTTGATGTGTAGTGAAGCTTTTTAAATCTCGTGTAATAATAAATAAATACTTACTCACTCAATGGCAATAGACAATTCCTAAACAAGCTAAAGGAATATTATCTATTTTATGGAACCCGGAGGTTCATTGTCCGCCATTCAACCCTATTCTGTGCTAACTCCATCCAACCATCCCTCGCAAAACCTACTTCCCTTACCTATCCTAATATTGTCCTCCCACCTAGTCTAGGTCTTCCAAGTGATTTTTTCGCTTCGGGTCTTCCAGTCCATATTTTTTAGATATGTCTTTCCTCTCCCACGCATGCAACATGTCCAGCCCATTTCATCCTCCGTGATTTAATTACCCTTACTATATCCAGTGAAGAGTATAGGTTATGAAGCTCGTCGTTATGCAGTTTTCATCTCTCTTAGGCCCAAATTTTTTCCCAAGCCCTTTGTTTTCCATGTCTCACATTCATACAATACAACCGGCAGGATAACTGTCTTATAAATTGTTATTTTTAGATTTCTGGACAGAAGACGAGAAGATAAGAGTTTCTGAACTGCATAAAAATAAGCATTTCCTGATTTGAGTCTACCCTTAACTTCTGTCTGATATTATTTGTGTGTGTAATTATTGCTCCATGATATTTGAATTTCTGCACTTGTTCGAATGATTTACCAGCAATTCTATATTTTGAAGTTACATCACCATTTACTTAGTTTTTTCTGTATTAATCTCCAATCCAACATTCCTGTAGACATCGGAAAGGCTTTCTGCATTTTTCTCGATTGTGTTTATGTCATTGGCCAGCAGGCAGAAGTCATCTGCATAAGATAAAATCGGGTGTCTGCCGTTTAATTCTAGGCCCACCTTGTTTTCCTGAACTTTCCCAATGGCATATTCCAAAGCGAAATTAAAAGAAAAGGTCCATCTCCTTGCTTCAAGCCGCTTGTAATAGCAAATTTATCTGATATAAATTCCCTCACCCTGATTCTGCTATAGGTTTCATTTAGACACATTTTGATTAGCCTAACTAACTTCTTTGGTAACCCAAACTCAATGAGGATATTGTAACTTACAATTTGTCTCGCCTAACTTCTTCTCTTTGTCCAAGATTTGGCTAATACAAAATATTTGATCAATGGTTGATCTATTTCGCCTAAACCCACATTACTGATCTCCAATGACTTCTTTCGTATATGGGGTTAATCTTGACAGCAGTATATTAGATAGAATTTTGTATGATGTTGATAAAGAGAGAAATTCCTCGATAGTTATTACATTGGGCCCTATTTCCCTTTTTATGGATCTGTATAGTAATAGATTCTTTCCATTCCTCTGGAAATTCTTTCTTTCTTTCTCCAAATGATAAGAATGAGTTTATGAATCTGCCTCATTCTCCTGGAATTTGGTCAACGCTTGGAGATTTGTGTTTTTAGTTTACCTATAGCTTTTTCTATGTTAGAGTCAGTTCAGCAACCAACGGCTCTGCTGTTAATATTTCACTTTCTACACTTTGGACATCTCCATGTACATTTAATAAATTGTTTAAAGAAAAATTTCCACCTATTCAAAATATTGCTCGAAGCCGCGAGTGCAGTGCCATCATTGTCCTTAATTATGTTTATTCTAGGTTGAAAACCTTTCTTCAACTCGTTTATTCCCTTGTAGAGATTTTTGTCTTTACTTTTTCCCTCTAATTCATTTACTTTGTCTTTCAGATATGTTTTTCCCCTTCTTAAAGGTTCTAGAGGTTTCTCGTTTGGTTTTGTTGAGATTTTCGACAGTAGTTTCATTCGGATTCTGCAATTATTGTAGTTTTTCCTGCTTTCTTGCATTTACTAATTTCATGCACTCATCACCTACCCACGGTTTGATAACAAATACAATATTAATAACACGATTTTATATATCATAGATGTTAATGTAAAAATTAAAACAGCTTATGAAAAGTCGCAAAAAGGTCGACTCTTGCCGAAGTCGTTGTAATAGGCTATCTCACTTAGGCTACAAACATTGAGCTTTTAATAAGGTGACCTCTCGTTACAAGTGACAGGCCTATTTAAAACATTTGTGAATGTACGAGAAAGACCTCGGTAGCAAGACAGCACAGTGAGTGCTGCCCTCAGTGCATCGGAAATAGCAGCCCCCCCCCCCCCACTCCTCTCCAGTGCATCGATCTTGAAGGCGCTTTTTGTTTCCTCAACGCATTTTCTACATGTTTCTCTTACTTTAGACTCCTCTTTTTGGCTTGGATACAATCCTTAGCAAGCCTGATATTTATTCAAGGAATCGTCATGATTTGAAACTTTCCCACCAGGTGGCCTATAACTAGCCAAAGTAAGATATACAGTGTACCAAAATTTCTTCCACTCCGTTGCCACTGAAGACGGCATGGCGTACAGACTGCGTAGCAGAAATCTTTCAGAATCTCTATCTTGACTGGACGAATTTATAAGAATTTTGACCTCAACCTTCCTCTTCCTCGTTATTGACACCTCTCACTGACGCCATGCGTTTCGTCACTCTTTGCAATGTGTTGTGACATTCCATAACTGCAACTTGGATTTCTACAACTCTTTTCAAGTGCCTGTGCCAGTCTAGTCTCGTACCGCTAGTGTTTCTTCCCTTCCTATCTGTTATATAGATCCTATTATTACTTATTAATATGGCATATTTGTTAATTTCTCTGCAATTGTTGTGTAAAAGGCTAATATTATATTAATGTACTAAAAACTATCTTCATGGCCAATAAAATAAGTTTATGTAGCAGGAGGAACAAATATAAAGGGAATTATGGGAAGTGTGTTTAGAAGTAGGTTAACATGAGCTGTAACCTCACTGATTGTAATTATTACTTTCTGAATGTACCCATCAGTGTTCTCGCGGTTTGCATAGATATCACTGAGATTAAGAGCATTGTGACACTGAATGACTGCGATAATAACAATAATAATAATAATAATAATAATAATAATAATAATAATAATAATAATACTTGGGTACTTACTTACTCAATGGCAATAGAGAATTCCTCAGCAAGCTAAAGGAATATTATCTATTTTATGGAACCCGAAGGTTCACTGCCGTGCTTACCTGAGCCCGCCATTCAACCCTATTCTGTGCTAACTCCATCCCTCGCAAATCCTACTTATCTTAAATCTATTCTAATATTGCCATCCCACCTACGTCTAGGTCTTCCAAATGGTCTTTTCCCATCAGATCTCCCAGTCAATACTTTCGAGATATGTCTTTCCTCGCTTATTTCATCCTCCGTGATTTAATTACCCTTACTGTATCCGGTGACGAGTACAGGTTATGAAGCACGTCGTTATGCAGTTTTCTCCAGTCCCCATTTTCATCTCTCTTAGGCCCGAATATTTTCCTAAGCACCCTTTATAATAATAATAATAATAAGAAGAAGAAGAAGAAGAAGAAAATATAAATCTAGGTTCATTTCCTGAGGCAATGGAAACCCTGATACCTGATGTTCATTTTCATGAATGGGACAAACAAATGGTCCCTGCACGTAGACATTTGTTCACTTCTCGCTAAATGTGTAGTGACTTAAAAATATTCTACATCCTCCATAAGTCTCAAACTTAGGGGAGAGAGCAGACAGACACGTCGACCTCAAACTCGGAGCAAACTGTATCACAGTAAGTGGCTTGCACAGTGTTAAACTGACTTTATGCCACATTGTAATTTCTACAGCACAACTCGCTCTCCTCACCTAATTTTGCTGTAATGGCCAATTTCCTGGTGGATTGAACAGGAAAATTAAAAACAGCGCTCATCCAGGGCTACCACTCTAATAACGCATTAAAACCAGTCGAGTTTAATTCAAGCTGTCGTAACTCTGACTGATACAGCTCAAGTTAAATGTAACGAATGTAATAAAGATTACATGATTGTAAACACACGATTGTCTCCACCTCCAGTTATACAGATTGATCTGTATTCATAATTACACACAAATACATACAAAGAGCACAGTGTTATAACGATTTATTATGTGAATATGGAGCTCAAATAATACAAATTTGGAATCTTAGCTGTTAAGTAATTATACAGGCAAGTTTTAAGGGAATTTAAAAATTATACATTTATCATATGATTTTCTTAATTTTACATTCTCCCATGCACAGTACTAGGCCTATAGAGAAAGTATTGACAAAAAATCGAAATTGAGATAACACAGGGAAAGCATGTTTCATGAAGACTAGAAACCGAAAAAGGTACTTTTTGGAATGTCTGTCTGTCTGTCTATCTGTACATCGGTAACGGCTACACAGTTCCTTTAATACACTGTTTTTTTCTTCTTTTTTTGAAATTTCATCCAACCGGAAACAAATTATTACTGAATACTGAATTATTATGAGATCTTAAAAAAAAAAATTCCTTCAAAATTTTGATTTCTGATAAAATCGCTCTAACAACTTGAATAAAAATACAAATTTCGGAACATCTATATGTGTTTGATAAAATGGCTACATATTACGTAGGGGTAGGCCTACTTTACTCGTTTGCATTTTTCATTTTTCTAGACTATGATCCTTTCTTTATAAAATTAATAGGTATCGTAATAAAAACTAAATAAATACGACGTAAACGTCAGAACAAACATGGATTAAAATAATACGAAGGGTAGAGTGTTCTTTTGTTATTCCTGTGCCACGTGATCCAATCCGAGCGAGGTGGCCTGGGTTCAAATCTCAAACCTTTATGTCCGGTCAGTTTGACTTGGGTTTTGCATGGCTTCTTCATTCGGGACCTGTAGGATTTGTTTACTCGTCGCCGTTTAAACTGGATATGAGTCAAGAAGACAATGGAAACATCCACATCCGGTAAACCTAAACACGTGATATGACCATTATCTGGAGGTTGTACGTTAATTTCGAATGGTACATACCTATTTCTTTCGTAAATCTAGAACATTCAATAACTCAATGTTAACACGCAAGTTATATGTGACAAAGTTTGTGCATCGTATTTTGCACCATTAATTTAAACCTGTTTTCATGTAACAGATTAAACTCTCACCTTATGAAGCAGTAAACGCACTGCACAAAAAATATAAATTAGATGTTGTGGACTTTAGCTTGTTTTCGCATTTAATTATTGTCAAGAAAATAAATGTGACAACGTACCGTGAAGGGCAGTCACTACTTACAAACGTCACTTGACCGTTTTCTTTGAGTTTAAGAGGCTTATACAGTAGCGATCCTTCTTTTACATAACTGCATTTATAATACATCTAGTAATTAGACTTCGGACTTTTAGGTCGCTAAAAATGCTGTTTTAGGTACCTAAAATACTAATATGCTCTAAAAATTGGAAAATAGGTTTAAAAAATCCCTTTAGGCAGGCCTACAGGCGGAGGTAGATTTCGAAGTGCTTTTGGTTTAATTTATTGTCGCTGCATAGCACTCTTCTTCTTTAGCCTTGGCATGGTAAACCTACAGTAATAAGAACTGAATTCGGTAAAGAGGAAGAGCCTACAATCATTTGTTTTGACAACAAGAATAGGATATAATATTCTGGGAGGCCGTGCGCAAGATCAGCAATGAATAAAATTAGCAAAGCCGCTAAACAAGACAAAATTATGATATTATAATAATTCTTTTAAGTGTTATTATTTTCAAACATTAAAATCTCGCGTCATATGAGAGCTATCAAGAAACTATTTATTGATTTGTAGAGTACTCATCAAGAGCTTTTCAACGATACCCCACAAGACGTGGTTTCAAAAGTTTCGAATTTTCATCCCCCACCCCCACCTCCACCCCCACCCTCACTCGAACCCCCGAATCGTTGGTGTCACTGTGAACTCCATAGGGAGTACTCTAATTTATTCAAACAAAGTTTCCCTCTATACTTCATAGGGGCCGAGATATAAAGTTTTCAAAATTTCAACCCCCTCCCCCGACCACCCCCTTGGGCCAATTTTGCCCATTAACGAACTTGTCCGAACTATTGGGCCTAGAAATAACATAATAAAATTTGGTTCAAATATCTTCAAAATTACGGCCGCTATCGTGTAAAGATATATATATATATATATATATATATATATATAAATATCACAAAATTTTTTTTTGAACGGGCGGTGGTTTCGTACTTAGGGGAGCATGAAACGTAAAGATATGAAAGAATTTTTCCAAAATCATAAAGTGGTATCCATTGCAATAGGTAGATTTTTCTTCGAAAATCTACCTAAAATTGTAAAATAGTCTCTTATAAAATCGAAGTTGCCAATTTTTCTGAAATATCTCAATTGCAATGCAGAATATTGTATTTATTGAAGTCACCATTAATCAATAATCATGATAAAACACAGATATAGGCCTATGGTACACAGAATTATATAGACCTATTACTAGGGCCTGTATTACCACAATAACAGTGAAAACCTAATCCCTGCGCCCAGAAGCTACGCATATCATACTAGCATATTCAACCCCTTGAATCCCTCAGTGATTCAGAAAACTACTTTATTTTTATATTTTTTAAATTTTTTAGCTGGATGTGGGAGTCGGGAGAAAAACACTACATTTTCTTGGGAATTCCAAAGAATGTTTCTACTGAAGACGAAACGTTCCTTACTATTTAACCACGTCATAAATGTGTCATGTACTGCACATTCCGAGCTAAAAATTTAGTACGAACTGAAAATAAATGCTAGAATTATAACAAAAAGTTACTTATTTTGAATTGATTGATAAACTTCATTTCCGTTTGTGGTATGTTTAATAAAATAATTTTAAATGTTCCACTTTATACCACAAAACATGTAAGCTTGCAGCTAGTATTAACTGGATATACGGTACCTAATATTGTATCTAATACAATTGTGGTATAAGGTGGAACATTTAAAATTACTTTACTTATTTTGAACTTTAGAGGAAAAACAAGCAAAAAGACAATATTAGACTGTAACGTAAAAATAGGCTGTTTTAGGTCCTATAAAAGTATCAGTTTTAGGCATAGTCACTTATGAAACATGCATAAACAAGTTTTCGTCCATATATCACTTAAGGATTAAAATAGGTTTTTACCTAAAATCCGAAGTCTACTAATAATACATCAATATGAGAGATTCTTAAATTAAACGTGAACTTCCCTTAATATTAAATCTAGATGTTTTAGATGTGCATTACAATTCTTGAGTGATAGGGAAAAAAGCGAATAAGTCAAAGTTTCAGGAGAGACAAAAAACAATTTATTTCCACAGCATTAAAATCAGTATGAAGTCTTTTATACAGTAGAGCATGTTCAATTAAAATTAAAATTAGTCACACATTAAAAACACTTTTTGCTCCACTTACATTATTTATGTAGAACCGGTTTCAAGGGAAGAAGCTCCCTCATCCTCAGCTGATGGTTGACAGGTGGCAGCACGACGTCGACTACAGATCCATATCAACCTAGTGCCAGTCAACCATCAGCTGAGGATGAGGGAGCTTCTTCCCTTGAAACCGGTTCTACATAAATAATGTAAGTGGAGCAAAAAGTGTTTTTAATGTGTGACTAATTTTAATTTTAATTCCACAGCATTATGACAATATTTAGTCCAATCCACCAGATGTTTTTACACTGTATCTTATAATGTGTAAAAATATCTGGGTGGGCTAGACTAAATATTTTAACAATTCTGTGGAAATAAAATGTTTTTTGTCACTCCTGAAACTTAGGTTTTGTGACATATTAGCTTTTCCTTATCACTCTAGAATTTTTACTTTATTTTCAAGTATGTTTTTATTTTTCAGTTAATCGACTTGTAGATTGTTACAAAAGACAGCTGTGCAATGATTCTTGAGATCTTACGTTGCTTGCAATGAAAATTGAAAATGAGTCTAAAGCCATGCACGTAGTCCCTTCACTTGAAGCAATATGAGCTCGTATTAGCAACTAATGAAGAGTTGTACTTTCTCTGGGTGATTTATACCAAACTCTCGAGTGCTGGAACTAACAGACAGAAGAAAGTTTTTATGCGAATGCCACATCTATGTTTAGATTCTCTCTAACCCCCACCAGTACAAGACAGAGAGCAAAAGTAACTAACAAAATAAATAATTACTTTGTACAATCTTGAAGTGGTGCAAGAAATTAGAATTGAAATGTTTTTTTCTGATTCCTTGGGATATTTACGATAGATTACGTTTTTCAAGAATTTAATATTTACTATTTATTGTAAGATGAAATTTTCCCCATGTGATAGGCCTACTAAACAACAGCCAATAGTTTGTGTGACTTTGTCCCTTTTTACTCTATTTATAAGAGAAAACCAATTTTACTTTTTATTCAGAAATTATTTTGCCTGAAATACTATTTTTTATTATAATTATTCATTATTGCTATCATCAACACCACTATGGTGTTATGGATAAAAGTCATTACAAATATTTTATACATAACATATAAAAATATAACACATTAAAAAAACATAAAAATTGGCATCAAATATTCATTGATGATGTAAAATGGATGCACTGTAAGCCACTTTTTCAATTCGTTCTTAAATTTGTTAAGAGTCACAGTGTGAACTTCAAATGGCAGTTTGTTGAACATGTCGATAGCAATTACACTAAACCAATCTTTGCTTGACAATAAAATAATTGAATCTAGTGGAGTGATTATGTACAACTTGCCATGTGGTAAACTTATTCAAGTTCATCTGTATCATGCTTAGACAGTTCAGAATGTACAATTCAATAACGCAAATATAAAAATGAAAATAAAATCTCATTGAAACTGGCCTTGTACAGAACATAATACAAGGTCATATTAAACAGATTGAATTTGTGACATTTTCTTTATAATTAAATTATACAGGGTGTTAATGAATAACACCGAAATATTTTACCTGTGTATAGAGGGGACATAGACAAGCAACTTTTATTAGCAGATTTTTGCAAACTTGTATTCATATATCGCCACACAAATCCCAGGTTGGACAAAACTGTGTGTAATTATTAAGTGCCAGTATGGTACTTTATGAGATTGTGTGGTGGACGAAAAAATGTCTGTCCGTCTGTCTGTCTGTCTGTCCGTCCGTGTGTCTGTACGCACCATAACTCAAATACGCTTTTTCGGATTTTCATGAAACTTGGAAAACACATTTATAATGTCCATGGGAAGAACCCTATTGATATTGAACCAAATCGGTTCACCGGTACCGGAGTAATGCCCAATTTAGTGCCTATTTTAATAGATTATGGCGCCTTTCTAATAGAAAGGCGCCATCACTCAAATACGCTGTATCGGATTTCCATGAAACTTGGTATACCCATTTATGACGTCTATGAGAAGTGCCCTATTGAATTTGAACCTAATCTGTTGACCGGTACCGGAGTAAAACCCAATTTAGTGTCTACTTTAAAGGCGCAATAACTCAAATACGCTTTATCGGATATTTATGAAACTTCGTATACGCATTTATAATGTCCATGGGAAGACGTTTATTGATATTGGACCAAATCGGTTGGCCAGTACCGGAATAATGCCCAATTTAGTGTTTTTATGTTAATATATAAGAAGTCGCGATAACTCAAATATGCTTTATTAGATTTTCCTGAAATTTTGTATACCCATTTATAATGTACGTGGAAAGACGTCTACTGATATTGGACCAAATCGGTAGACCGGTACCGGAGTAAAACCCAATTTAGTGTATATTTTAAAGACGCGGTAACTCAAATACGCTTTACCGGATTTTTATGAAACTTGGTATACACATTTATAATGTCCGTGGGAAGACGTCTATTCATAATGAATAAAATTGGTTGACCTGTTTCGGAGTATTGCTCAATTTAGTGCCTATTTTATGGTAATATAAGTATTCGAAAGAATTTATTAAAAAATTGAAAATCAGTTATCTTGACAATATAGCCTATTGTTTTACTATGATCTTATAAGGCCTTGGAAATTAAAATACAGGTAGCTATGACAAAAACATATTGATTTACATGCGCTTATCCAACTAGACCGTTAAAATGACCCAGGTGGCCGAGATGGTAGACCTTTCTTCTTCCGTAAGCCCTGCTTAATGAATAAATCAATTTAAAAAAAATATATTCTGCATATCATAATTGCAGTCATAACTGATTAAACAAAAACATACTGGCACTTTGTTACATCAGTTTACCTGATTTTATTTATTTAGTCTTTTAGTTGAGGCAACGACTTGGGCACTTTTTCTCCTCATAAGTACAGTTATCCACAGCACAGGTCACCCGCTTGTTTTTGCAAAGTGCTAACTATTGAATATTGCTAAACTAGGTCTTGTGTTAATTCAGCTACAATGGAACTGTTCAGTGGGATTTCACAACACAAGTCTGACGTGCCATGTTATCCATAAAGCCAGTTCCCAGTTTGTGCTCCGCAATAAAATTAGTTCTCATAGTTCCTTCTAGTTAACATGAAATAAATTTTAGTACTTTATTATTAAGTGCCAGTATGGTACTTTATGAGATTGTGTGGTGGACGGGAAAATGTCTGTCCGTCCGTCCGTCCGTCCGTCCGTCCGTGTGTCTGTACGCGCGATAACTCAAATACGCTTGATCGGATTTTAATGAAACTTGGTACATACGTTTATAATGTTTATGGGAAGAACCCTATTGATATTGGACCAAATCGGTTGACCGGTACCGGAGTAAAACCCAATTTAGTGTCTATTTTAAAAGCGCCATAACTCAAATACGCTTTATCGGATTTTCATGAAAATTGGTATATACATTTATAATGTCCGTGGCAAGAAGGCTACTTATTTTGTGCCAAATCAGATGACCGGTACCAGAGTAACAACTAATTAAAGGTCACATTTTTTTGAAATCATGTCTATACAACAATGTCGCATTTTTAATCATTTGGGGGCTTTGTCTGCAGTGCAGTCAGATGTTTGTTTACTTCGCTGATGTAGTTGAAAATAAGTACTATCAAGTTATATACAGAAGGTACATTACTGTGAAATAATTAGCGGAGTTATATGCCACTGAATTTTGTGAAATGTTACGTATTTTAAGAATTTCAAGTTGTAATACATTTAGATTTGACAAATAACACTATTCCTTCACATAAGCTTATCAAACTACATCGTCAAATTGACTGAGTTAACCGAACGTCTTGGATTCAACGAAAGCATACTGGCACTTTGTTATATCAGTTTACCTGATTTTATTTGTTATATCCATAGTATTGCCCCTTGCACTACATATCTGTGTATATTGCAAACCAGAACAAAATACCGGACATCGGAATCCATCTGTCCACAATTAAACCAAGTTTTAAAAGCATGTAAAAGAAGAGATTAATTGTAATCCTTTACACTTACTACCTGTCATGTTTTAATTATTTGATCTATACATTCCAGCAACAAATTGAATTTATTACATTTTATTTTCAATTTATTAATACCTATTAATGAATTTTCAATAAACTGTTCTTGATTTCTCATTTGTTTTAATTATAAGACATGACAGGATTCAAGCTGTTTGTTGATGTCATTACATATTATGTCCCGGATTGTAGTGAGGGTTCCCAACCAAATTATGCGATGAGATATTAATTTTGTGTGGCCGGGTGCCATCTTCATCTGAAGAAACTGCTTGGTGCAAAACATTTCAACGACGATCATGTTGTGAAACAACAAGTGCAGACTTGGCTTTCATCACAGGCGGCATCATTCTTTGACGAAAGCATACAAAAACAGGTTTTCCGTTACGACAAATGCCTGAATAAATGTGGTGTCTGTGTGGAGAAGTAATATAAGATAATGAATGATAAAGTATTTGGAAAATACTATACGCCTCGTACAAATAAGTTAGGGATGTGTTGGGAACGTGCGATGACATCGTGCACAATAACGATTTTTAAGCTTCCCACGCTTTAAACTCATATTAAGTAATTTATAAGCAGATTTTTAAAAAAGGAGATATATCACAATAATGAAATAAATATTACAATTTTCCCTTTTTAAATCAATGGAGGGGGGGGGGGTTCAAACCTCCAAACCCCCCCTCGTTACGCCTCTGTCATGTTAAGGAATTAAGGAAAATAGATGTAGTATTGAATAATAACCATGTTATTACTTTATTTTTATTAATAGGTCTATTATTTTTATTAATATTATTATTTTTATTAATATTATTATTATTGCCACAAGAGTTTTAATGTTGCCTATAATACAATGTTTTAATAAATGCATGCCATATTATTTCTGGATAGTTACCACATCCATGAACAGCTTACCCAACTAACTACTGTAGTATCAAAAGACGGGAAAATATAACTCGTTTCAAAGTCAGCGCATGCCTTACTCAATCAAACACAATATTAATGCGTTCTAATTGTGTGAAACTGGCGAATTGGTGCATGAGAATTAATATAAAATACGTTCTTCATGGTATTTTAAAGATAGTTAACAAATCAAGAGACCGGAGTTGAATTGAAGAGATAAAATGCCTCTTGAGAAAGGTCATCGGCCTTGGATATGCAGCTTATAAATATCCTGGATTGTGTCCGCATGTACAAATCTCAAAACGCAACTTCAACCTGAGCTGACTTGATAATTACAGCCATAGCATTGATGTAAACAAGAATTCAACGTTCCTCATTGGTTAATTTTACACGTCGTATTTCGTCATGTTATATTTGTGAATCTGATGTTACATTCAGAAGAGTTTAAGGGTTGATATTTTTTTGAAGTGAAACTTCTTTAGCCGCGGTAGGGGTTTATCGAGAGCTTGTGTAACGCTTTAAAATCGTCACGAAATTAGTGTAACGTTCAAAATCGTCATGAAATTAGTGAGGTGTGACGGAACGGACTGCACAGAAAACAATCAACTCAATGATTAGGCTTATCCAAAATTTAAAAAATCCAAAAATTCAAAATAAAAAAATCGAAAATGCAAAATTTAAAAAATAAAAAAATCTAAACTAAAAAATAGAAAATCCCAAAAAATTTAAACATCTAAAATTTAAAAAATCTAAAAATAAAAATCGAAAATCCCAAAAAATTTAAACATCTAAAATTTAAAAAATCCAAAAATTAAAAATTAAAAAATTAAAAGATCACAAATTTAAAAAATCTAAAATCCAAAATTAATTAGCCCAAAAACTCAATATTAAACTCAATATTAAAAAGTCCAGCAGTCCAAAATTGAAAAAATCCAATAATCCCAAATTGAAAAAATTAAAAAATTAAAACAAGTTTCACTTCTATCGCGTGGTGTTCCACGCACACTGTTTTTTTGTATTTCGTCTTTATTCTGAATGTTACTGACTCCTACAAAGAGTTACTGATATTTTGGTCTCACTGTGGGACACATATTGGAAGTTCGAGTACCAGGTTGATTTGTTAGCTTATTCCGAGAGAGGACAGAGGGACAAGTGGTAAACCCCCCTCCGGAAACTGAGGTATTAGTTGGACGTGAAAGGGCCCAGGGATTTTGTGTATAATGTAGGGTTGGAGTTTTGTTTACGAGCCATAAATCAATGACACGGGCCCCTCAGGCACTTCATGCCCAGGATATTACGTCGGGTACGATCCCGAGACCTTGGGATCTAGAGGCGGGCGGGCACCGCGCCGACGGAAATTCCATCAACATTGAGGAAATTATTTACCTCCTTGTTATGAAACTGCACTGGAGCCATAAGATTTGTATGTTCATTGCTTGTGACGCTCTTTAGTAATACATTTTATAAGTCCTTGACGCAGTAATTGCGATGCATTCAAGTGATGTTGACGCCATATTTCACCCTTCACAATCTTCCAGGTTCCTCCATGACTTTCCTGGGTTCCTGGTGCCATCGTCTCATGAGCATCTATCTGCTTTGGCAACTTTTCTAAGTAACATTTTTGTTAGATGCGTAATTGAGGCAGTGATGAAGTTTTCACTTCGATGTGGTTGGTATATGGCTATTACACGACGGTGATGTAGTGCAACTTTGGTCTTTGACCGTCGCCGATGTGCCGGAGTTTTGTCCCGCAGGAGTTCTTTTAGATGCCTGTCACATTTAAGCACATATAAATGCCATTGACCTGGGTCGGGATCGAATCCGCAACCTGGGCACAGAAAACCAGCGCGATACTAACTGCGCCACCCAGGTGGTTTTTCTGTGGATGTTCGTACTTGTCTCTTCCTGTCTTCTTCTGACCTCCTTGTCCAGTCTGTCTTTTTCCGATGTGGGGCTCCACAAGGCAGCCACCTGGTGGTCCCATGTCCATCTCAGGTTGGTGGCTCGTTGAGACATGTCTTCAAGTTCGGTTATTTCCTTTATTCTTGTGTTTGTGCGTAAGGGATATTCCTGATACTTTTCTTTCCATCTTATTTGACATACCCGAATGCGTTTTTTCCCCCCCCATACCTGTACTTAAGTTTAGTTTCAGCTGTTGTTTTTAACGTACCGTACATGGTGGTCATTGTAAGTTTGACAAAGTTGTACAACAAAGCAGTTTCAAGGAACCAATTTGTCAAAGGTCTATTCGCAGACATTTATTTCGTAGTGTATTTCGAAATGTTGCCTCTATATAAATTCTTGTGCCAAATTTTCCAGCTGCATTTATCGTGGAACAGCTGTTGTATGATGTTTGCAATTCTGGCAGCATTTAAGCTCCTGGTTATGGTCTTTACTGACGAGATGTTTTACGAAGCGATTGTTGGCCTTGGAAGAGAGGTGTGTACAACAATGGTGGAATATAGCCAAATAGCCTAGTCTAAAAATGCAGTGCATGGCCGCCGATACTCATGACAACTGTGGACAAAGCCACCTAGAGTACAAAGTCATTCGTTCATCTGAAGGGGAATTTCATTTCTGGAGGAGACTGTGCTATCCGGTAAGTTGGCTAAAGTGTTAGACTGACCGGCACTTTCTAACATTACAAGGTGAACGGGAAAAATGTTCTTCTATATGTCTGTACGGGCGATAACTCGAATACGCTTTATCAGATTTTGTCGAAACTTAGTATACACACTTATAACGTTCATAGCGAAAATTCTAATGATTTTGCGCCAAATAGGTTGATCGGTACCGGAGTAACGACCAATTAACGGTCAAATGCTTTTTAAATAGCAAATCACCACTATACTACAAAGCCGTGTGGCTAACTCACTCACTAACAAAATTCTTTGCCCACTTCCAGATGAGCCAGAAACTTGAAATTTTGCATATATATTTAAAACCGGTAATCGACGGGATTATTCCAAAAAGTTCCTGTTTTTAATTTTTGCCTCCGAAAAACACTCAAAATAGCAAACGCAACTTAAGGTCTGTGCAGACCTTCTGTGGAGGTTTATATTTCCCAGACGGTAAGTCGTATCAAAAAACCGATTGCAGCAGCAGTAACGGATTTTGAGAGATCTACAAGTTTGGTCATATGACTTTTTGTCGTATCTACATCGGTTATACGTTAGATAGAGTTAAATGTTTTGATTTTAAGTAAATGTATATTTTGCTCACATATGTAGTTTTTACACACTTGTAGGCCAGCTAGAATCGTACAATTTTAGAGGAATATTGGCACATTTAACTGCCATAAGCATGACAATTTTTGTGTTTCTACCTGTCCCATAAGTACAGGAAAAACTAGGTGGATAACCGTGACGTCATTCACATCTATCACAGTCTAGATTCTATATCATTGACTGATTAATTGATGCTTACCCGCTTCCAGGTAACTATAAATTTTAAATTTGGCAAACTTAGAGCTTTTAGCCTATAACCGATGGGAAAAATTCCAAAACATTCCGATTTAATTTTTTTTTTACTCCCTCAGAAGTTTTTGCAAAAATAAAAGAGTGTGTTGACGTGAGAAATTTGTTGTAAATTCATTCCTTCATCGACTAATGTAAACAGGATGAAGACATGACCTGCATAAGAAAGAGATCTTGACATAATGTAAATGCTATTATTATTATTAATATTATTATTATTGATTAATAAGTAGTCCACCGGTGTGGCGTAGGGGATGCGTTCACTCCTCTCGCGCAGCGGGCCTGGGTTCGAATCCTGGTCGGGTCAAGTTACCTAGGTGGGTTTTTTTCTGGGTTTTTCTTCACCTGTGAGACAAATGTCAGGTAACTTTAGGCCCTTGTGGTCCCCGGATAGCATCTGGCCGTCATTATCATCTCCATCCCCATCCTCGCCTTGTTCTGAGTGAATGTGTGTGTGAATGGTGTGTATCGTCCTATGTGTTCGTGTTGTCTCGGAGGTGGCCCCGGCATTGGGCTGATCACTCATCCGGGGAGGCCCTCCATGTCCTTGTCTGGTCAAAAAAGTATGTATGTGATCCAAAGATAATCCCTCTCCCGACAGGTCGCAGCCCTGTAAGGCCCGGGCGCCTTGGGTCGCTTAAATCCTAAAAGGGAGAGGTAAAGCTAAGACAAAGAACAAAAGAAGAAAGAAAGATTAATAAGTTGAGCAGTGTCATTGGTTCTTCGTTGCACTGAGTTTATATGTTGTGGCTGCAGTGAACAGTTCCGAATGGAAGCTAACATGTAACATTACTGAGTGACATCTCACAGGGAACAGTTAAGGAAATATCTGTGAATATAAAAGTGTAAATCTTGTAAAATACGCAATCCTCATTCGTATTTCTCATCTCGTCAATTTAAATCTTTCCCCGGCTTTAAAACTTAATGCCCGAATCCACAGAGGGAGTTGATTCCGGTTACCAACAACCTGAGTATAGGGGGTGGAGGCTGATAAGACAGTCATTGATAGTAGTGCCGAGAAGTGAATGCGCTCGTAGTACGGTGGCTGTCAATTTGGTCAACAGTGTACCGTGTCATTGTGCGTGTTTATACGTGTTCGGCATGCCGAAAGTAAAGTGTTCTAAAACGCAAACATATATTGCAACATTTGGGAGGGACTATTACACACAAACAGGAGAAAGTATCGTTTTGCATGCTTGTAATGTGAGTTTAGAGAATGAGAAGTTATATTGTGGTCTTCCTATACCTGTAATCCGCTTTGTTTACTATCACGTGAACTAGCATATGGTAGCTAAGGCATACGCCGAGCAAAGTCTGTACAGTACGGTTGCTGTTAACATATTCGATCGGGCACTAAGTTTTAAAGCCTGAACTTATCAGTTTGCCCATTGAGTTGGCTAATGTATTTCATTAAAATGTTACAGAATTTCCCAATCCAAAGCCCCACAAGTGAATCATTCATAACAACGGAACAAATGATCGATTCTAGCGATTGCGGTCAACTTTGAAGCTGAAATTAATTTTAAAACCAGCCCAAAAAGTAGAATTAGTTTTTTAAATACATTACATGTCACTTGAATCACAATACAAACCGATCTCTGGTTATCCGGTGTGACTCATGCTTATCAAACGGTCCAGGGTTAGATCCAGGGAGAGTCTTTCGTGATGAATGAAACCTTGGCCTAGGGTTTTTTCCTCGGGGATCTCTTGTTTCCCTCTTTCATTGCACTTCGTCATCATCACCCGGGTCTGGGGATCACACGTGGAATGGTAAAGGTTTGCGTTCCGTTCTTCCTTAATGGCGGTTCTTATCCGTTTACAGTTCCTGATACAAGCTTATTTACTGTATTGTTGTAAGTTACTTCCGTTATCAATAGACCTCGGATTTTCGGGCACTAGAAAATTACTTTTATGCGCCAAAACAGGATTGAAAAATGCAATCAATGTTTTCACACGAAAGTACACAAGACCCTTATTGCATCAACTTACCCATGTCGCTTCGTTAACATAAATCATAATTTATGTAGGGAATTTTTTCTGTATGCTAGAAAATTAGGTGGCAATAATTCTTGAGAAATAATCCAAATAAGAATTAAATATATAAAGTAGACAGTCAAATAGGCGTTTCAGGTATCGAACTACGATCATTTGACAGACTGCATGTAAACAAGTAATGTACTAATCCAGTGACCGGCATGATCCGTGCTCCGTGACGTCATACTACAGAGCAGCAACGCTCTTTGCTCGGCAATATCTCCGTACTGAACAAAGCGCAGCGTGGAGAAATGGTTCTCTTGGCCAGTGGCGGTACGACGTCTATGCACTGACAGAGTGCGCTCCGTTTTCGTTGATAGTATGGTAATAGCACAATTACAATACATTTGTACTAAAACAAAAGAGTACAACTGTGATAAATCAATGTAACAGAACAGTTTTGTTTGTAATGAAATTTAATATAGGCCCTATTTACAATAATCTGAAATGCATAATACATCCAGATGCGGAAGCCTCCGCATACTTAAATGAGGCTCCGAAATTGCTATAAACTACAAATACATAAAACAATACTTTAAGAATACTTTAAGCAGTACTGCAAAACTTTGTCTACTCGGAAACTGAAAAATGTTAAAGTATACAAAATATACAGAATACACAAAATATACAAACTACACAAAATATACAAATTAAACTATACACCTTTGTGAGAAAAGTAGCCTATAGGCCTATTTAGACTTGTGACACACACCCTTACTTTGTGTCACTATCGTGCCCAAGCTGAAGGCATTGTCGAGATTTTTTCCCCTCTTTTCTCGTCCACTGATTTTGCAATATTTGGCGTCATAGTCTGGCTAACACACAAACGAAAAACATTTTTTTAAGTTCTGATCAGATAGGTGATTTCTACACGAAAAGAACTGTTCACATACATAGGCCTACGTCGATCCAAATATACTCAACATTCTATTATTGATCCCATTCTAGTTTGATCCTAGTCAAAACAAAGGGGAGGAGAACTCACAGAGAGTTCGCAGAAAATTCGCATCATGTGACAAAACGTGATTGGTTAATGTCATTAGCATGCGCCATTACCAGAGCGTGGCTAACGAGTGTTCGTAAGTTCATGCAATAATAATATCAATATTTACACGTGAAATAACAAACTCTCACTGGCATCGTCATCATTATAGTATATCAATTAGCAAACAAAACATAAAGGATTCATTGTTCACGACGACCCTGCGGATGAGTTGTACTGAGAATAAACAAACTAGCATTAAACATGGTGAACACGTGCGTTCTCACGTGCGGGCTATGACAGCCACGCCTCTTTGTTTTGAACAGGATCGTTCTTAAATGGAATCTTGCCTGGGGAAATCTTCTATAAAATATAGATAAACCCTTTTTGTTTTGAAATCGGTCTTGCATTTTAATATCACTTTGCAAATCAATGACTTCTAGTTGCAATGACGTTGAAACACTGTCAATATCCACAGAAAATGGTGTCGCAAATATGCAAATATCGGATTGGAGGTTTGCAAAATCTTGAAATCGGCAATCAAATTCCTGATCCAGTTCTTCTAATATTTGCACATAATTATTTAGGTCTGCAATTCGATGACATACTGTAGACAACTTTGGAAAATGTGACGTGTCTCCGAGAGTGAGGTGACGTTTTCATAAGTCTAGTTTTACTTTGAATGCACTAAATTTACCATACAATTCTACTGCTGCAGTGCACGCCACTGCGCTGATGCGTATTAACAGCAATACAACTCAACTGCTCTCTCTCCGAAGCTCTTGCGAGATGACTGGCTCTTACGTCACAACTGCAGCATCTGCCGGACACTGTACTAATCGGTCCAATGCCAAGCACTGCACTGAAAATAATTATTTTGGCTATACTCGTCATAGGAGAGACTATGGGAATGAGGAAGTGTCGTTGTTTGCTTTCAGAGTCCGGGGGCGTTGCACCACAAGGACGTTCTTGCCAAGTACAACGGCGGCGGCGGGAGCTCTAGCAGTGGGGGCAGTGCAGCCGCCAAGACGTCCCAGCCCAAAACCCAGCTGACGTCGAGAAATGGACTCCCCAGCAAGAACAACGCCGGCGGCCTTCTGCCAGAGGTCAGTAAAACGTCACTACTTATCAGAGAGACTTACATGCGCACTAGAATAATAAAATCAGGTAAACTGATGTAACAGAGTCCCAGAATGCTTTAGTGTAATCAGTTATAATATTGCAATTATGATATGCAGGAAATAATTTATTTTTGTAATCGATTTTTTTAGTTAAGCTCCAGATCGATTCAATCAGCAGGGCTTATGGAAGAACAAAGGTCCAGTTTTTTTTTAAGATTAAAATCGTCCATCATAAGCAGAACTATAGTCTACAGATTTGAGATATGAGAATCGCACACTCATATAAAAATACAACAACAAAATGTAAAATTGGCCGGCTACTGGATTTGAACCAGGGACTTCCAAAATGCGAGTCCAAGATGTTAGCCTATCGACCACCTAGCTCAGTTTAACGGTATAGTTTGTTGACCATATGTGAAATAATGGTGTTATTTGTCATAGCTAACTGTATTGCAACTTCCAAAGCCGTATATGAACACTGTAAAACAATATGTTGTCATGAGAACTGACTTGCATTTGATAAATTCCTTCTAATATATTACCATTAAAATAGGCACTAAATTGGGCATTACTCCTGTACCGGTCAACTGATTTGTTCCAATAGCAATAGGCCTCTTCCCACGGACGTGATAAATGCGTATACCAAGTTTCATGAAAATCCGATAAAGCGCATTCGAGTTATCGCGTGTACAGACACACGGACGGACAGACGGACAGACATTTTCCCTTCCCCACACAATCTCATAATGTACCATTCTGGCACTTAATAAACGTGGTTAATCTGCTATTGTAGCATTGTCTACAGAGTGTAGTTGGTCATTCGCAATTAATTTACTTTTAAATTATATACATAACTGCTAGTAACTCTATATCAGGCCTATTGCAAATGTCAATACTAAAAATAATATATCGTTCATTATATCAGGATAAATACTTCAAAATAATGGATAAAATTCAATTTTGATAAAAATAAGATAATTTTCCCTTGACTTGCTCTGGTTGGATAGACTTTTCTTACAACATTGCACGCCTTCTGCTTTGAGAGTAATTCCTCCATATTATCCATAGTAAGGAGAACAGAATACAGATAATAATAATCCAATTACACGCGTGGTGTAGCTTCGTTACAGAAAAGTCATGACCTCCCAAGAAATAATAATGGTTGGCCATTCCGGTGTGTGAGGTCATACAGTAAGCTTTCCCAGGATTGTTATGCTTTCATTTGAACTACAGTACATATTTGTAAGCACGGTAGCTAATAATTTCTGTCAGACAATACATAATTGCATAAATGCCTTAAATTATGCAAAATGTCTTTGGGGATCCCTCAAACTAAGGAAAAGATCCGTCGTACTTGAGTCGAAAATAGCATCTTACGAATGACTCAATGAATGCAAAGCCTTGAACTCATGTCCTTGGAGCTCCGAGTTAAGTGGCCAGCGACCTCGGAATCTCTTTTCTTTCTTGTAAATACAGCGAAGCTTCATTCATTACGCTTTCGAATGTCTTTCTTATGACGGAGCGTCCATAAATAGATCACTTCCTGTAGTGACCACATTGACATCTGTTTCATGAGGATTTCCCTGAAGACTGTGCTTCATGTCCAGCTTTTCTTTCTTCTCGCCTGTGAAAGAAACTTTAACATAATTTCAATATGAATTGTATCGTGAAATATGAAAGTATGTTACAATATGGTCCGGCACTCAGCTTCCCTGCCCATTGACGTCATGAGTGTGTCATTTCAGTAGATCCTTGTTGTAACACTCCACAGTTTCATTGTGTCTGCTGTTAATCTATCATTATTATTAACTGACATGTGGCAACCTCGAAGAATGTGGCACCCGTTATTCTGATTAGACTCGGGTTCTGTAAATAACTAAGCAACTTATAAGAAACTACGTTGAAATAATCAAATGATACACAAGATTTTCGTGATCTATTGTTACTCTAGTAGCAGGTGCCCTTGATTATTGACTCAACTACTAGATGTTTTATTAAACAGTAGGCCTACATTAGGTATATTATCAATAAAATCTTTTTTACGTAAATTGAATGAATTATTTAGCTTTAACTTTATATATGGCTATAATTAAGTGAAATAGAACAGATTCGAAATGAAACGATTAAAACTCCCCACAAATTCATGAACCTCATCCAAATCATGCATAAACAATTAAAACTGTTAGAAAGAATTATGTCGTTGTTCCTAATCTGTTTGGTTCCTAATTTAAGTTTGAATTTAGTTTCTCCCTACCCACGATGTCTCAGAATAACCCTTTGTGGGCTTCAGTTTGAAAATCCGTACTTGACTGTATTGTATTTGGACACGAAAGAAAGAAATAAAGAAAGAACGAACGAAAGAAAGAAAGAAAGAAAAAAAGAACGAAAGAAAGAGAGAAAGAAAGACAGAAAGGACGAAGGAAGAAATCTATTTGTAAAACTCAACGTATGTGTTCATGAGCTCCAGCAAACAGACTTGATACCAGCAACTCAACAGTGTTTTATTTTAATATTTTCCTAGGCCTTTCGGCGTATTTCCGGCATCTTCAGGGCATCTGAATAATTTAAACCAAAACGGCATTGTCTTACATCCAAGAGCTTTCTAAAAACACTGTCACTCAATCATCACTCATTTGGGAACTTTGGACGTCTTGATATCCTTGTACTTAAAGATCACTGCCAAACATTTAATGTAACAATGAATAAATAACAGTGATAATTATTTCCAATGATTAGTGAAAAATACGCCTAGATGACTTGTCTGGAAAATCCCAAGACCCTGTAGCAAAACAAGTTTCCTTTCTTAATGGTCTGATTCTCGAAATTGAAGCCATCAAAGCATACAGGTATGCAAGATGAAACACAACACAATCTTGTACAGTGATTTGGTTTCTGAGTGTAAGCATGGAAAAGGAACCATTTCACACAGCCCAGAGCGGACCCCTTTCCATGTTAAGGGGAAGAAATTGATTTTTGGGTAAAATTGTGATTTTGTTGTATTTTATTCTCTAGACTTTCCTCTTGAAAATGATGTATCATAAATAATTCAGATCCAGACTGTGGAAAAGAGTTTTTAATTTGTTTTTCAATCGGTTAATCTATGAACTATTTACAAATCATGTGGTACTTAAAAATGTTAAAATTATTGTTTGTATACAGAAAAATAATATTTCAGTAAATAAGTATATTTCCAAGTATTAAAAGTCCTTTTATCATTAGTAGGGACCGGATTTTTAGGTTTTTAAAAACACTGTTTTAGATTTTCCATTAGGTGAAATAGTTTTTTCTAGGTTTTTTGTCCAAAATATCGTTTTCGGGTAGAATAATTGGTTTAATGAATTGGAATGTGCTACATAGGATTGAATACTTAATACTTGTAAAGTTTAACTTAAGAAAATTGACTTAAATTTGTGTAAACTTGCTTTAAGACAATTGAAGAAAGAAAGCATAAACAATCAAAAGAAGCTGTGAAAATAAGTTTGCTTCACATTTCCTGGTTACAGTATATCACTAAATATATTTCAAGATTCTCAACTGTAAAGTTCTTTCTGTTATCTCTTAGTTAATAGTTAATACTGCATCTAGACACTACCCTTCTCAGGATTCGAATCCGATGCTTCTAATTTAGTGAGTAAAATACTTTATGGTTGGATGTGGATATTGTGAAACTGATTATTTTCCTTTCTTCGGTGGTTGTTACGCATGCTAACTGCACAACATATCAACTAGGGACGAAAAATTCCCCCTTTTCTAGAAAGGTAAATAATACGTGTTTCTGGCAGGATTGACGAAATATTGCCATCTGTAGTGAAATTCAGATCGTCGCCAATCCACTACCGTAATAAACTCGATTTCTGGTTGTTCGTACGAATATTTTAAAAGGAATACGCCGGAACTGTTTTCCTCTCTTGATACTGTCCACCCTAGACGACAATGGGTTGATTGAAACGCTGGTGGTATTAGTTTCTATCCAACAAAAATTATTCTCTCCCCGCAAAATATCGATTTCTCAACTGACAGACAAAAAAGGAGCCTAAATTATATATTTTAGGTTTTACATCCCGTTTAGGTATATTTAGGTTTTTATACCCCATTTAGGTATTTTTAGGTGCCACAGAATTAATGTGGGTGAATCCTATGGATATGATTCGAGAAAGTATATGAGCGCTTTTTGTTTTGGAAGTAAGGAAAAAAATAGGTAAAAACCTAAGAATCCGGTCCCTAATCATTAGTGACACCGGGTGCGTGTAGAAACGGCAAACAGATCAAGTGCCTGGCTTTAGTAACATTGTATTTAACATATAAAGATAGGCCATACCATTTCCCCTTAAAAATGTAAAAATAGCTTGTTTTTGGAACAAAAATAGCATAAACGGGTTTTAACTTATTCCAGCTGTCATCAGAAATAGTTTCCATTCCCCTAACAGCTCTTCCGTGGTTGCTTCTTTTCGTAGGCCTATTGTTATTAATGTTTCACAGAAAATAAAAACTATGCACTTATTATATCTTTTTTTACTCCCTTTCTCTTTTCATTTTCTTTTCACTGCCTGACATAGTGCAATTAAAACAAGACAAGATTTTCCAAAGATGACCATTAGACATCGTGAATTTAGGCCTACACTAAATGAATGCCTTTATCTCATGTAATATATTTTAAAATTGAAAAGTCTAGACGACAGAAGGACGAGCCTCGCTTCGTTACAATAAAGTGAATATTTTACATTAAACACAACCTTAATTTATGATAACGTAAGAATAAATGTGCTAAAAGGGGGGGAGGTTGTTTAAACCTAATCGTATTTTGCAGAGTTGGGTCTCATAAGTTTAGAAATTGTTCTGTGATCTGTTGGACCCTTCACAGACAGAAATCAGCTCTATCACAGATTAAAGCTTTAAGTTATTGAGTTACTAGCATGTGCCCGCGGCTTCGCCCGCGATCATTATTTTAAAAATTAAGACCATAATAGTTAAATCATTATATTTATAGCATAATAGTTAAATCATTATATTTACTAACACCTAAATCACGTGGACTACATACCACGATTAGATTGCGTCGCCTGGTAAAAGCGACCTCAGATTCGAGTTCCCTGGCCCAGAAAACCCCTGCATAGTGAGTTTCGTCCAAGTCGAACAATGTTTGACCATATTTAGGCCTATGTTGATTAAGTACAATGAGTGAACACTAAGTGTCAACCACAATGAGCCATAAACCAAACTGGAAAAAACATATTACTAGAAAGAAAACAAACAAAAAAGAAACCTAGTGCTGTAATCTATGAATTGCAACCATTTTACAATAACTTATAAATATGTTTGAAATTCGTGAGAGCAGCATTTGTTGTTAAATATACAATGTAATGGATTTTAAAAGCTTTTGGTACAGGAGTCTATAATTTTAAAAAACACAAGAACCAAAGTTAAACTTCACTACACACGCCTTTTCGTATGTTATAGATGGAAGACAAATGCCATTCGTGCTGTTTCATACATAGGCCACTCAAAAAGTAGATGGTAAATTGTTTCCTTTCCTTCTCCACATCCGCACTGGCAATCACTAACGTTAATTTTGAATCTGTCCAAGTAAATTTTAAATTCACCATGCCCTGTCATAAACTGTGTAAGAATAAAGTTGGGTTTAACATATTTGCAATTTAATCTATCAATAACTGAAGGGAAGAATAACTGCTTAGTTAGTAATCATTTTGTGCTTGTTTTCCATTGATGATGTCATGTAACTCCTTAATTCACGTTTGCAGTAGCAAATTGGCGTTTTGTGTCGACTGTAGTGGACATGTCCACTTGTCATTAAGTTAATTTGTGAATGTTATATGAAAATTAAAATTCAGAATTGACAGTGGCGTAGGGAAGGAGTTGTCCAAGGGGTTCGGACCTTCCCCGAAATCAAAACATAAAAATTCTAAGTTACTTAAGCTGTATTTTGTCTAATAAGTTATATAATTATTTATTTAATAATAAGATACTGAACTTGTAAATGTATTTAACTTTTATCATATATATAAGTATTCCATACCCCCAAACCCCCCCGGCACTTTCGACTCTTCCTGAAATTATTTTAGGCTAGGCCACTGGGGAGGAAAGACACATATAAATATTGATTGGGAAACCCGAAGGGAAGATATTACTTGGAAGACCTAGACGTAGGTGAGAGGACAATATCAGGATAGGTTTAAGGGAAGTAGGATTTGCGAGGGATCATTGGATGGAGTTAAGACAGAATAAGGTTGAATGAAGGCTCAGGTAAGCGCGGCCATGAACCTCTGGGTTCCAGAAAATAGATAATATTCTTTTAGCTTGTTTAGGAATTGTCTATTGCCATTTAGTACGTAAGTAATCGTAATAGTAGTTATAATCATAATAGTAATAATAATAGCAATAGTAATAATAACGATTATGATCATTATAATAATAACAATAGTAATAGTAGGCCCTAATAATAATGAACAAGAAAACTAATTTAATGCTTTAGTAATATTTTAGTTTTTGATGTAGGGATTTTTTGTTTTTATTTTAAAATTGGGAATTTTGTTTTTGTTTTGTTGGTAGCGCTGGATTTTTTCAAGAAACCCGTTAGTGGAGGTCGCTGTGTCGGGTGTGTTGTGATAAGTTGAGTTTCGTTTTTGTATTGAAAATTTTCGATATTATTCGAACTTGGCTACATCTTCAGGGAACTACAGAACATTGTAAGTGGTTATTTATATTTTAAAATAATAAGACCAGTGGTATCAGTACATTTTTAACCTAAAATTCCTCCATGAGTGATGTTGAAGGACCTCTGAACTCCAACTTAAATTAGCACTGACATAAGAAAGGAAATTCTACTCTGTCGTCTATTTCAGTGCCATCAGAGGAAAGTAGTTCATTCCGATCAGCAGAATTGCGTATTTAATCGAGCATTGCTTCTACTCAGTTGAAGTGCATGTCAAGTGAAAGGAAGGAGATGTTTCTATTCTGTAATATGACTTATAATACATTTTATATACTTGATCTGTATATAGGCTATATATACTCGTATATTCTTGGCTTCATCAGTATCTATGGATAAGCCTATCGGCAAAATATGTACAGGATAGTTGCTTTCAGGGATCCGGACCCCGCCCGAAATCAAAACCAAAAATTCTATCCAAGTTATTTAAGGTCCATTTTGTCAAATGTTTAATTTTTTAATTTAATAATAAAATAATGAACTTGTAAATGTAGGCTATTATTTCCATTGTTCCTTGTGTTTTTAACTTTTCTTATTAATAGTAACGATTTCTTGCTAACTAGTTTTCAGCGCTAAAATAGAGTAAAATGTGATTTTCATTAGTTCAGTACTTAAAAATTTGGCAAAAGATAGATTTATGCTGCACCCCAGCCAAGCTCCGCCGTTTTGTTAGGTTAGGAACGTTTATGTTAGTTTAGGAGCAATATACTGAATAGCACGAGGTTTATTATGGTATTCCTTACCCCCCAGACCCCCGGCACTTTCGACCCTTCCCGAAATTATTTTCTGGCTACGCTAGTGAGAATTGAGATTTCTAAGGAGGGAAGAACTGCAGGTTAGAATTGATAGAATTCATATTGAAATAAGGGTGGAAACGCTGAAATATGATTGGTTGATTTGATGGTCATTTCCATTTTCTTGTGTTCCGGCTAGAATAAGAAAAGCCTTCGTCTGAAAATACATTTAGTGAGTTTGAATTCGAGCCAAAAATTTATGCACGTGAATTTTTGTGAAGGTGCACAGCGTGTGAACTATTCTTTATAGGTTAAAATAAACAGACGTTGTTTCTGACTCTGCCAACGCAAACAGGAGTTATTTGCTAAATATTATTCTTGGAACTCTCTTTGTGCTTTGACGAACGTAATATCAAAGCTTTCAAATAACAGTAATTTATAAAATCCTACGAATGACAGGTGATTTTCTCCAATAATGTTTATTGTGGATTTGTAGGCATGTATACCCGGTTCAGCTCGGTTCTGTTCATGATGATAGGCTCTCCTTAAAACGAAATCTTATATCCGAATTAAGCGAATTTCTTGATTAATTAACAATTGCTGTTGGAAGAAATTAGTCAAAGAGATTTTCTCGAAATAGCTGTAAGATTTTATTTGGACTCAGCTTCTTCGTTGCTTGTTTTATACCCACGGATATTAAATAAACCTAAGTATGACGTAAATCAGTGACCAACTTAGTTTCAAAATCTGTCTATCGTCACTTAGTTATCTAATTTTCATTTGATTTTATCTAGATGCTCTAGGTGCTAGATCATCAAATCAGCACAAAGGAACGCCTTCATGGCATTGCTACAATAAGAGATTATGTGTTGCCTATAAGCATTTGTACATTTGTCACATGTTATTGTCACAAATCTGTGTACGATAAAATCCATGTAAAAATAGAAGACCTGCGTAGCTTTCTTGTCCAAGGTTGCGAGTTCGATCCCGGCGTAGGTCGATGACATAAATATGTGCATAAATGTAATAGGCCCATGCCTGTAGATTACAGAATTCTTGCGGGACAAAATTTCGGTTCACCGACGGCCTTAAGCCTATCTTGCAGTAAACACCAAAACTACCATGTAACGAAGATAGCATCCATACAGACAATTAAGTCAAGAAGTAAATTCAGGCAAACTGATAAAACAAACTGTCAGATGGAGTTAATATGCCATATTTCTGTAACTTATGAGTTTTAGACCACGTTTTCTTCAGAAAATTTGGTAATCACATGCGAAGCAAAAAGTGGGATGTTAACAGAACCAATTTACAACAAATTCCTCATGTCAAAATATTCCTTTCTTTTTGCAAAATCATATGAAGGCGTACAAATTCGCAGCTGAAGAAATGTTTTTTTAACTTTTTGGAATTTTCCCATAGGTTATAGGCTAAAAGGTAAAAGTTTGCCAAATTTCAAGTTTCTAGCTCGTCTGGAAGTGAATAAACATCAATGTTAATAAGTGGATGATGTGAATGATGTCACGGCTATCCAGCAAGTTTTTCTATACTTTTGGGGCAGCTACAAACACCAAATTTTTGTAGGCTTTTGACAGTTGGATGTATAATATTTCTGCAAAATTTTGCGATCCTATTTCTGTCCTATAAGTTGTCAAAAATTAGCCTTCATAATATGAGAAAAATATACAAGATTTACTATAAAAAAAAAGTAACACAACCTAAGGTAAAACCGATGGAGATACGACAAAAGGTCAAAAGAACAAACTTTTGGATTTCTCATCTCTTACTGCTCGTGCAGTTAGTTTTTTGATACAACCTACCGTTTAGCTACTATAGTCTACGCTTCATAGAAGGTCGGGTGAAACGTCGGTTCAAGGTATAACCTGTAAATATTCCAATTTTCAAGTTTGTGCATCATCTGGAAGTGGGCAAACAATTATGTCAGTGAGTGAGTTAGCCACGTGTCTTTGTATGATTTGTTATTTTTAAACTGTTAATTGGGCATTACTCCGGTACCGGTCAACCGATTTGGTCCAAAATCAATAGCTTTCTTTCTATGAACTTTATAAATGCGTATACCAAGTTTCATGCGAATGTGATAAAGCGTATTTTAGTTATAGCGCGTACAGACAGACGGACTTAACATTTTCCCCGACCACCATAGAATCTTAGAACGTAGCATTGTGACACTTAGGGCCGTTTTCTCCAAGTCAGTTTAAACCTGGATTTACTTCAAACTAGTTTAATCCTGAGTTTAAAGTAAAAATGATTTTCCCCACACTAGTTTAAGCCTTGCATCAAGTTTAAACATGGGATCTAGCTAATCCCTCAATGTTGAGGGTTTAAACTGCTGTTATGTGGTTTAAAATGATATTTTGTTGTAAATTCCTAGACAATATCTCATCATATTTTTCAATTTTTATGGCAATTATATTTAAATTAACCTTCTATTATTGTTCACTTCAAATTTTACAATTGGAAATCACAAGTGGTGAAATAGACTGACAGATATGTTGAAATCTTTGCTGAGATAGATGATGTTTATAGCCCAATGAACGTAAATGAGGTTAGGGTGACCAAGAACAGTAAGCCTACAAGGGTAGATCACTTTTAAAATTTGGAATAACTACTTCATAATTCTCAAATAGGCTATACAGCAAATATAACTGCTCCAGCCAAATGGATGTAAAAAAAAAATACTGTGAATGTCAAACTGAGGATTCCCAAAAGAAATAGTTTGAGTTACAGCATGCTATCCCCAATATAGAATAATTAGAATCTGATGACCAACCAACAATTATTACTGTATAAACCCCCAATCTAGTACAACTTAAAAAATAATAAACCCAAATAAAACCACTACAACCAGTTTCCTTACCTAGGTTCCATTTGTAGGCCTAATTCTCCTAAATATTCACAATGTAATTCATTTCATTGACAAAACTGGTACCTAAAATAACTCTACTAACTTGATGAAATGTTAATGATTTTACATTTACATTACCCTTGTATTACAGTACTACTGTTGCTAAAATTTTGGACTTAATGCAATGAGAAATTACATACCGGTTTGTGGTCTCACAGAATGGAAGAACTGTTGATAGTTATCACCGAGTAGCTACAGAGGGTCTTATAATTCATGAAATAATTACCACACACAAGACAGAAGAAATTAGCATTATAAAGTTTTTAGGATTACAAATTGACCAAAATAGGCTGGAAAACACACATTGAAATAATTCCAAAACTGAGTTCAGCATACTTTGGTTTAAGGTTTGAATATATTACAAGAGGATGCCTTAAGTATAGTATATTTTTCATGTTTTACTTTGTGATGAAGTATAGTCATATTCTGGGGCAACTCTTCCCATAGGGAGAAATATTTAAATTACAAAAATTAGCAATGAGAATAATGTAGAAAGAAAAAAAGATAATCTTGTAAACCGGTTCTTGAAAATTTAAAAGATATACAGGGATATAGGCTATATATATAATCGATTATGTGTTATATGTTAGAGATAATATTGATAAATGTCAGATTAAAAACTAATTACAGTGTTCATGGGCAAACAACCGGAAGCATGAACGATTTACATAGACCAGTTATTTCACTATAACTCTTCCAGAAGGGTAGGCCTACATACTACTCTGCAATACAGATACTGTATAGGGTACAATAAGTTTCCAAACAAAATTAAATTATTATGTATCCAAAACAAATGATTGTAGGCATAGCCTAAATCTTTCAAAAGACGTAAGCTTACGGTATCAAGAAATTTTTAGTTACTGTACTCACACCTTCTACAAGGGTCATTCTGTGTTAAATCAACACACTTTGGATTAAAATTTAACCTCACCATCCCAGATTTGGATAAAAATTTGTAGGCCTATATTAAGAGAAATACTAACTTTTACTGAAATATATCAATCCATTTTGAAAATTCAGACATGTAAATTCAACTGAGATAGCAACTCTTCTAATTCCTTCAGAAGTGGGAAAGGTGTCATTTTTAGCATGTTATATAAGTTTTTCAATGATATGTAACACATAATAGTTCTGATGAAATTTGTTTTTTCGAATTTCAAAGTAAAAATTTTGAATTAAAAAAAAGTGCATCTTCAAACATTTTCAAAAAATTCTAGGAAATAGATTACCCCAATTTTAAATTATGTACCAAGTTTGAAGATGGGATGGGAATGGGTTCATAGTTAAATTTTTTTAAACAGAATCCCTTGTAAAAAAAAATCAAGCCATATTAATTATATGCACCAATGGAAAGCATACGGTAATAAAATAATTTCAGTAAATAAATTGAAATAACTTACGTGAAATAACATCACCTGCTTGACATCTTGTTGTTCATTGGAAATACTTGTCTAATGCCGTATTGGTTTGCAAAGTGTTATTTTAAGATATCACATAAATCTTTCAGGTCGGTGTCAGAGAATTTACTTTAGGCCTACATAATACATCTGTGAGAGGTATGCATAATACATCAGGCTTTCATGGTGGTGATGGTCCAGCCAGAAGGAGTGTTAATTTCATTTCAATTGGAAATTGGCATTTTAACACTAGGCCTATTACCACCACTATATGTAATCAGAGCATCCACAGTTTCAATGAAATGTAGCCTGATAAGTTATACACTGCTGATAGTATTTATGTTTCACTGGTTTAGCCAAGAAATAAAGGAATCACTGTAAAAGTCAAACTGGAGACCCCCTCACCAGGAACATAACCAAGAAATTATTTGGAATGATACTAGGGCATGACAAGATGTATAGAGAGGTCAAACATGAGGGCAGATTCCAGATCTCAGGCTCTGAACAAGTCAACACAGAAAATTCTCAGTGAAGTTAAACGTGTCACCTGATCACATTATTTCATCAGCTTACAAGCAAGCCACATTCACTCCATTGTTGCGTAGGAGGTCTGCATTGTTGGAGGCCTAACAGTCCTTAATTCGAGCCCCGAGGAATAAAATGTGCCAATTCCTCCCTTTAAATTAATTCTAATAATTTGAATTGAACAACTTGCAATATACAAAATGCTAATTTTATCCACAAACTCTTGTCAATTTCAGTGCCAACACTGATGGGCCTACTGGTACTTTAAAATGAATTATATAGGAAATCGATTATAAATTAAAATTCTACCTGGACAATCATCCTGCCTCTAAATATGTGACCTTTAAGGTTCTGATTAGGCTACAGGGCTTATAGGCCTATGTTTTCAATTTTATCAAAATCTCGTTTGACTATTTTTGGTGACATAGGCTATAGATACCCTTACACCTAATAATAAATAGCTGCTAGAATCAAAGTAATCCATCAGTGGCACCCCATCAGTAAATTCAGTACGGTAGGCCTATAATCCAAATCAATATAATTCCAGGGTAAACAGGTTTTTATTTTGTGGGTAAAACGAATAGATCAAATTTAAATGTTGTTTTCTTGAAATCCACGGTAAGACTTTCAGGGAGGAACAGATTCGAGAAATTTCGGCGAAACGGTACTTCATGCCGCGCACAGGTTTTCCTTCCACTGAATAAGAAGTCCCTTGCACCAAACATAATATGTCACAACTATAATCAACAAAATAATATTTCATAATAAAAAAGACCCTTGCACCAAAAATCATATTTCACAATATTACAGAAGTGGGAGTGGAAAACTCGTGCGCGGCATAAAATACCTTTTTCCCAAACTGTTATATTAAAACACATTTGGCATATTATAGGCTATTATATAGAAACATATCAAATAGTATATTTAACATAATGTAAACATTACAAGACCCGGTACCTTATATACGATTTAATTTCAATTTAATATGAATTCGCGACAAATCAGAAGCTGTTCGGAAGACATATTCTTAACGCAAAAACAAAGCTTTCCAAATGAATTCAAGAAAACAACTGAACAAATTACTCTACACAACACTTCAGATGTTTAAATTATAATTTATTATTATTACGCTATAATTACACTACAATTTTCACTAGGGAGCACATTTAACACACACAGTTCTCTTTAACAAAATAAAAACACAATCTCCTTCTTCACAAACGGCAGACATATTGGAAATAAGTAAACACAACATCGGTGTCCTTGGTCCCTGATTGGCCAGTTACACTCAAGTTCCAAAGCCGGTAAACTGTCAAGATGGTCCAACTCCTCTTAGATCGTTTGAACCCGCGAGCATTTCGTTTAAACAAAACGTCCGCCAAAATCGTTTGGAGAAAATGAAAGTCTGTTTAAACCCAATACCCAAATTTAACGGGTTTGACTTATACCAAGTTTAATCGGATTTGGAGAAAACGGCTCTTAAAGAAACAGTGTAGACAGAATCCATGTGTTTTTCACTTGCTGGGAGGGTCTGTAGCAGCATGTGGGGCACTCTGCAATCAATACGCCCCGGCACCCAGCTTCCCTGCCCATTGACGTCATAACGCTGTACCCAGCGCCGGTATAGCACTCCACAGCATCATTGTGTCTGCTGTTAATTGTTATTATTATCAACTGACATGTGGCACCCGTTATTCTGATTACACTCGGGTTCTGTAAATAACTAAGCAACTTATAAGAAACTACGTTGAAATAATCAAATGATACACAAGATTTTCATGATTTATTGTTACTCTAGTTTGTTTACTGAACTGATAGATGTTTCATTTAACAGTACACTAGGGATGGGTCGATACCAGATTTTCTCGATACTCGATACCGATACATGATTTTTCCTCGATACTCGATACTTAGATACTCGATAACTTCAACATTTCCAGTTTCAATAAATAGGTACATTAATTAAAATTTGAGAGAACTGTATGATTCCAACTAAATTAATGAAGTCTGCATATTTAATGAGACAAAATTTAATATTATCAGTAGCCTATAATTATTTTTAAACTCTACATTAAAACTAAAATTAGTTTTTGAAACAGTCCACTTACAAGTTTTTGTTAAAAAATACTAGCATTCTCACTTAATTGCAGAATTGCAGAATTACAAAAGTATCGAAAAAGTATCGAGTGAGTTTTCTGAAGTATCGTTCGATGCCGATACCATGCAAGTATCGAGAGTATCGAGGTATCGAAAGTATCGAGGACCCATCCCTACTTTTTACATAATTTGATCAAATTATTTAATTTTAACTTTGATTATAGCCTATTGTTTGGAAAAGTAAATATAAATAATTAAACGAATAAAAGGAATCTAGTGCTGCCATCTGGACGCACAGATTCGAAATGAAACGATTAATATGAACTTCAGATTCATGAACCTTACCCAAATCATGCATTAGCAATTAACACGATTTGAGGTGCATTTCACAATTAAAGAAAAAAACGGGAGGGGAAAGACCTCAGATTCGAGTTCCCAAAAACACCGCATAGTAAGTTTCGTCCAAACCATTCAATGTTTTCCCACTTAGGCCTGCATTCATTGTTCCTCTTCCGTTCAGCTATGTAAACAAACAAAAAATAGTTTAGCGAGCAAGACTTCCTTCAATTAATTTCGTAATTGAATTGATCCCCACGGAAACACCAGCTTAAATATTACATTAGATATTCTAAAGGAAGAATAAATAGTTAGGATCAAATACTGCACTACCTAAGAAATCCCGGGATACCCGGAACTGCAACCAACACAATGGAAGTTTAAGTTTCCAGAAATGCGACTGCAGACTTCCACAGAATTGTCTAATTATCAGTTCAGTTTCTGGAGTTAACTGCACCCTGGTCTCATTTCTTGGATACATTTATGCCCACTCATGTATTTCGTTAAAATCCTAGGAATCTACACGCTCGCTTTTGAAGCGTGTGAGATGAAGACGTTGTAAGTGCTTAATGTATTTCCCATATTAACACTGTTCACAGCTTGGCATGGGTCTCTTAATTTTATCTTATCTTTATTAACATACTTTAAACAAAATTATGACTTTATTACTACAGGAGACGGCATTAAAGCTGTCCAAGTTATGAATGATAATAAGTTTATTAAGGTGATAATGACAGTCACTTAGCCTAATCAGTACAAGTGTCACTTATGCTTGTCTGCTCTGGTGCTGCACCCTTGAAGGGACTAGGCCTACCATTGGACAGCTGCGTCATCCATCAAAGACAGATGGCACGTGGTCAACATTTTAATTACGAGGCTGACTGCACCCCGTTTCAGACCTCCCTACCTCAGATCCGGGGATCGAACCGGAGTCTGTGGATCCGTTACCCAATACAACTGACTTACATTTATTATAATTAGGGGATGGATTTCTATGACCTAAAAAATAGGATATATGGATGCATTTACCACTAACGCATTGTGTATATTTTTTTAAGTTTCATTACAATACATATTATTAAAATATAGTGTTAATTATTTAAAATATCTGTAAATGCTCAAAAAGTATCTTTATAATTTAAAATTTACAACATATGATATGAAACTCTAAAATTTCTTTAATATGCACACAAATATGCAAACAAATATGACCTAAATATGCATATTCAAACTAAATATGCTACAATATTTGAAAATTTCCTAAATATGCAGTTATATGCACAATAAAAGCCGTTCCATTTTCACCAGGATGTTTGGAATCGGGTTTAAATTAGTCTGAAGCCTGAAATAATGCAAAGGAGAAAAATATGACAAGTCATAGAAATCCTCCCCCTAATTATTATAATATTAGAAGAGGCGCCCGCTTCGCACTGTGTGTATTGGTGCACGCCCTACTACCTGTTGCTTGTGTCTATCGCGCAGGCGCATTGGAGCTTCTTTCCCCTCCTTCATCCTGCTCTGTTGGGGTTTGACATGGAAGCGAGTGAAACAGGGCTAATTGATGGAGGGTTGCTCATTTCCTGTCGTTATTGTGCGCTGCTTGCAATATGCCACTCATTCACTCAAAATAATCATTACACCTGTAAATTATACAGAAATTAATTTTTGAAGATGCCAGTAACCAAGCTAAACACATTCACACCAGCAAACGTGTCTCAATTGTTCCAGAAATCCGTAAATACTGCCAGACAGCTGTCACTGAAAAGAAGAAACTTCCAGCAAACCACATTTTTTTTTACAAGGTGTTAATAAATAACACCTAAATATTTTACCTGTACATAGATAGAACCTAGACAAGCAATTTTTATTGGGTGATTTTTGCTCCATGACGTAAAATGTGTATGCTACAGGGCATTAAATTCATAACTTCGTGCTCATAAATAAATAATTACGCGAAATAGGGTTAAAATTTTCATTAAATTGACTTCATGCCTTCCTAGTGATCGATAAAAACCTGACTCTTAATCAATCGTCAACAGCTATATCATATTTTGGTGTTTCTATAATCTAAAAATGTGTGGAAAGAAAAGGAGAGAATCATGCAAACCGCTCTTTGAAAAATTAAAAGTCCTCACTCTCACAGGGGAGTATATATACTCTGTTATGTGTTATATGGTAGATAATATTGAGAGATTCCAAACTAATAGCAGTGTTCATGAACATATTACTAGAAACATGAATGATTTACATAGACCGGTTAATGCATTAAAACTTTTCCAGAAAGGCACTTATTACTCCGCAATACAGATATACAATAAGCTTCCAAACAACATTAAATTATTATGTATTCAAAGAAAAAGCAAATCCTTCAAAGGATCTCTCAAGAAATTTTTAATGACTCACACCTTCTACAATATGAATGAGTATTTCCAGTTTGAATAAGTTTATAGTGTAGTATATTATATATCATTATTTATTACTTGCTTATATATTGTAATCTGACATGTTCTATATCCTTGAGTCCCACTCAACACAGGATCTACAGAATGAGATAACTACATCTACACATCTACATCTACAGACTAATCACACGACTGGTCGCCACTGCATTAGTCTTTTTCTTATTCATAACTACTGACTACAGTGTTAACAACGTCACTCCGTTTTAGGAAACTTTGTTAGCGAAGAATTGGCCCGAATGTTACAGCCTAAGCCATCACACTTCTTATTTCCAAACATAATTATTTCCTTTCTAACATAACAGCCTTTTTATTATGTCGATTATATCCAAAACTTAAATATTTTAGAGGTGCCAGTTCATTTATACACACAGCAAAATGCCCGAATATATTATTGGAATTTACTTAACATCTGCCGCAAATTCACTGCCCATTGTACGAACACGCGTGTTTTGTCTTGAGAGGTGGCTCTGAACTTTATATTTATTCTGGCAGAGCTAAGGTCATTTGGCCTTCTCTTTCGCTCTACCAGTCGAAAAGCTACATTACAATTACATAACACATGTACATATTATAGAGAAAGTACTTAATACTTGCGTACAAAGCACTAACATTGCTATTAAAAACATGAAAGCCTAAACTAGAGTACTTAAATTACAAAAAATAAAAATATTGAAGAAAATAATTAAGATTATAGCATAAGATATTTAAAAATTATAGTATCGAATACTAAAAAGGAAAACTTAGATTTACAAGAAGTTAAGTCATTCCGTGTCCAGTTTAAATAAAGTTGTCTTCCTTTGGGAAGTAAAATCGGAAATAGAAAGGAGAACATAAAACCGAAGCATTTGCACAAAACTTGACTCAGCTCAATAAGTGATTACAATACTGTCAGATTACCGACACTGCAGAAAATGCATTTTCTACGGAATCGAAAGCCAGGAGGAGAATTTCTTTGTTCCTCCGTTTAATAACAAGTCCCTCAGTTGCAAAGTCAGTGGCCCCAGGGACGAAGTCCTTGACCTTTGCGACTTGTGAATTGAAGGAACCGTCTTATTAAGTCGCCATCTGGCCATCATCAAGATGGCGCTCAAGTAGAAATGCGCTTGGGAGAAGCAGCTTATTGCACTTACTCTTGCAATTCTTTCGCAATGAACTTGAGTGAACTTATTGATTATGACACCGTCCGTACGTAGGCAAATACAGTCTTATACAGCAGGACAAAAACACAGTAATAATGCATAAACAGAAACTCAATTCAAGTACATTTATTCATATTTTCTAAAAATAATTAAAATCAGGTAAACTGATGTAAAAAAGTGCCAGTATGTTTTTGTTTAATCAGTTATGACTGCAATTATTATATGCAGAATGTTTTTTTTATTGATTTCCAAGTTAAGCTCCAGATTTATTCATTAAGCAGGGCTTACGGAAGAACAAAGGTCTAGTTTTTTTTTTTTTTTTTTTTAATCAGATTAAAATCTTCCAGCATCATCTGAACTGTACAGATTTGTGATATCTTGACAATCGCACACTCACATAAAAATACCAAAAGAAAAAAAGTGAAATTGGCCGGTTTCGGGATTTGAACCATTGAACTCCAGAATGTGAGGCCAAGACTTTACCATCTCGGCCACCTGGGTCAGTTTAATGGTCTAGTTGGATAAGCGCATGTAAAACAATAGTGTTTTAACTGTATTTTAATTTCCAAAGCCTTATAATATCACAGTAAAACAATTGACTATGTTGTCAAGATAACTGATTTGCTTTGTTTTTTTATAAATTCTTTCGAATACGTATATTATCATAAAATAGACACTAAATTGAGCATTACTCCGAAACAGTTCAACCGATTTCATCCAATATCAATAGACGTCTTCCCGTGGACATTATAATGTGTATTCCAAGTTTCATAAAAATCCGGTAAAGCGTATTTGAGTTACAGCGTCTTTAAAATAGACACTAAATTGGGTTTTACTCCGGTACCGGTCTACAGATTTCGTCCAATATCAGTATACCCATTATAAATGGGTATACAAAGTTTCAGGAAAATCCAATGAAGCATATTTGAGTTATCGCGACTTCTCAAATATTAACATAAAAGGCACTAAATTGGGCATTATTCCGGTCCTGGGTAACCGATCTGGTTGAATATCAATAGACGTCTTCCCATGGACATTATAAATGCGTATACGAAGTTTCATAAATATCCGATAAAGCGTATTTGAGTTATTGAGCCTTTAAAATACACTAAATTGGGGTTTACTCCGGTACCGGTCAACACATTAGGTTCAAATTCATTACGGCACTTCTCATGGACGTCATAAATGAGTATACCAAGTTTCATGGAAATCCGTTACAGCGTATTTGAGTGATGGCGCCTTTCTATGAGAAAGGCGCCATAATCTATTAAAATAGGCACTAAATTGAGCATTACTCCGGTACCGGTGAACCGATTTGGTTCAATATCAATAGGGTTCTTCCCATAGACATTATAAATGTGTTTTCCAAGTTTCATGAAAATCCGAAAAAGCGTATTTGACTTATGGCGCGTACAGACACACGGACGGACAGACGGACAGATATTTTTCGTCCCCACACACAATCTCATAAAGTACCATACTACCATTAATAAATAAATAAATAAATAAATAAAAATTGTATTGTCATTAAACCATTACAGCTATAGACAAAGTCAGCACTATAAACTAAAACTTAACCGACTGTATGCAGTTCTTGTTTTTGTATACACAAAGTCTACAAAGCAAAATAAATTAGTTTAGTTATTATAGGATATCATTCAATTATATTATAATTACACTGTGGTCAAAAAATTCAGAAATAGAATAAAAAGTTTTTTCCACTTGCCAAGTGTACAATTTACATTTAAACAGATTTAAAGGCAACTTAGTGATTTCTAATGGGAATTTATTAATCATTCTTCATCCTAACACTTCATAACTGTTTAATGATTTTGATAATCTATTATATGGCACATCTATCTTATTATTGTGCCTAGTATTGTATTTATGTATATCTTGCCTTGATGTATGAGAAGTTAAATTAACAAAACATTGTAAATATAAAGATAAATTACAGTAATACAATGTGTTCTTTTCCTAACCACTTTCTTTTGTGCGATAAGGATAAGGGTACGGATACGTGACACTGTGGAAAAATGCAAAATAAGCGGATCTCAGACAGTTTTCCAGGTTTCTCAATAGATATATTACCCAAGACAAATTGGTGGAAATAAAATTAACGTGTGGTTACCAAGTTAACTTCATATCTAAGTATAAACCTAAAAATTTAACACTGTCTGGATTATTATGCACTGGCAAATCTCTAAGACTAAAATACGTTTGCTGGGTTTTACTGTCATTTAGTAAAAACACATTTGAAACTTGTGGCAGAGTATTTTCAGTTACATTTTGAAGGTCATTAAAATCAAAACTAATCTCTCCTCGTATTCCATTAATTAAGAAATTAATATTTCTGTTTTCATGATGACGTCCCGTGCAGTCTAATTTCTAGTGGTTCCCATCCAATTTCTGTCACCTTTTTCCAACCCCCTTTGACAAATTACAATGGATTTACTTTTATTGCCGTCAATTTTCATTTTACTCATTGAAGCCCACCCAGTCACAATTCCTCCCAAAATATAGTTAATTATTTGATATTCCATACTCAGTTATGCTTAGATCCTGATGTGGTATTTGTACTGAACTGGTGATAAGGTGAGGTACGGAGGGGGAGATACGAAAGCGTTGTTAAATAGTGATATTAATGCTAATAATAATATTAATTTACGCGAGAAATTATAGTTTTTATTTATTTATTCATTCATTTATTACAAAAGTGGGGGAAATGTAGACCTTACAGTTGTTGGGGACTCTCAGCCGAGGAAAACATGAAATAAAATATATAGGCCTAAAATACAAAAATTAAATGAATTGCAATGTATAAATACGAGTAAAATATATTTGAACCCGAATAAAGTTTGTGTAACAAGTTGTTCACCTACACAGACTGTTTAGCATAATTTACACCTGTTCTTCCTTTTAATATGGATTTATGCCCCCACGATCTTGGCTAGATTTTCTCACTCACTTATTAAGGTGTTCCGCCGACTCCTTTGTCTTCAGGTATTTGCAACACAAAAGAAACGTGTGTCATCAGATTCCATATCTTCCCTGCGGTTCTCAGAAGCGTTTAGCCTCAAACAACTCTCAGAATTTCCTTTGCTCTGAACTGACTTCGTAGAATTGTAAACCCAAATTTGTAATTAATTAAATCACAATAGCATTGAACACAACCCAATATATACCTGAATTCAGCCAATATTGGTATCTCCTCGGATTTTTCTGAAGTAGGGAGATCTGGAACGGGGTGCACTCAGCTTCCTGACACAAAGTGAGGAGCTACTCGATAATGAAGAAGTGGTCAGATAACAGGCCTAGTCTTTCAAAGGAATGTAGCGCCATGGAATTTAGGTTTATATTAGAAGATACGTACAGCACAGACGGTCTTCTTTTATTCACATTTCTTTCTTGCTTCATACTGAGTAGAGTTGCTTCTTCTATTTTCCTTTCAGTCAACTTTTTTGCTTGGTGACGGAGTAATTATCAGTTCTATTAATTAGCATTTGAGTTTGTGTTTCCGTGCACATCCAACGGCACCTGTTAACAAGATCGTATTCAACTGTGAAATTAATTAAGATGGCCTTGCTCGGTTGCCATTCATTTGTTTACGACTAACAGAGATCTGATATTTGTTTACATAGGTGGACAGAAGGAATGCAGGCCTAAATGGGAAAACATTGAATGTTTTGGACGGAATTCACTATGTGGAGTTTTTTGGGCTAGGGAACTCGGATCTGAGGTCTTTTTTCACCCAGGCGGCGCACTTTATGTGTGAAATGCACCTCGAAGCACAAAATTCATCCTATTTGTTTAATTATTTATATTTGTTACGTAAAACAATATATTGTAATGAATAAATTATGTAGGCCTATTTCCTGCAACTTATGTAAAAACGATGTAAGTGTTGATAATTATAATATTTTAATTATTGTCTTGTTAAATAACTGATTTGAATAAAAAGTCTAGTAGTTGAGTAAATAGTTAGTAACATTACATTGCTTTGCTTTTCTGGTGCACTGGTGATGTGTGGGTGTTGAGAACAATACCGGGTCAAGGCTGTTCTAACGGAACTTTCTAACAGAGAAAATGATAAAAAGTGACGAAACAAAGAAAGCTGCATTACAAGCTGAAATATATAAATGTAACAGTACAGGCCTAAAGAACAACAGATATGTCATTTGCCATTAGAAGCGGCTTGAAGCAAGGAGATGCACTATCACCTTTACTTTTTAATTTCGCTGTGGAATATGACATTAGGAAAGTTAAGGAAAACAAGGTAGGCCTAGAATAGGGTATATAAATCATGGAGGGTGAAATGGGCTGAACATGGGGGAGGAAATGCATATCTAAAAAAAAATTGACTGAGAGACCCGAAGGGAGGAGACCACTTGGGAGACCTAGACGTAGGTGGGAGGACAATATTAGAATACATTTAAGGGAAATAGGATTTGCGAGGGATGGTTGGATGGGTTAGCACAGAATAGGGTTGAATGGCGGGCTCATGTAAGAGCGGCAATGAACCTCCGGGTTCCGTAAAATAGATAATATTCCTTTAGCTTGCTATTGCCATTGAGTAGGCCTAATCATGCACAGTATAACTTATGTCAGTGGTTTGAATCCACCCTCCAAAGAAAACTTTCGAACAAATGATTCAAATAAAAGTTTTATCCCCTAGTATGCGCAACCGTGTATAGTTAATTGCCATATCCCAAAATACAAAAATTTCATTTTATAGGATTTTCGTTTTGAATCATTCTGTGTACAGCAGACATGGGAGATGAAAACTTGAATCAATACTAAAAACTCAACTCGAATTTCAAGGTCATACGTGAACGATTTGGCTGCATTACAAAGATAGTTACGGGTCATTCCATATTAAATCAACAAATGGGCGTTGCCGCACCATTTTTTATTTTGATGAAATTTGGTAGGTGATGTGTACCAGTCTTCTGAGCCCCAAAACAAATATTGTTATACCTCAAAAAAAATTTACTCCTGAGATATAGGCATTTGTTTGGGACATGAACAAGCAAAAAATGTAATTTCAGACCCATTTTCTGAAAGCCGTAGAATTTCTATTTGAATCAGTAGGATGATCAAATAGGGCTCATTGGAAAGCTTAAAGAATGGACTTTCATTTGTGCATACTAAATTAGATTTAAGTTAAGTCTAAACAGACGTTTCTAGGGCTCTAATCTTCGTTCGTGAACTGTCGTTTTGCGTAACTTTAGATATTAAAAAAACAATGAAGGACTTGGAGTAACAGGCCAATTTTTTTCCCTGTTACACTTATGTATGAGGAGTATGTGTAGGAAAAACACTGAGCTGTTACTGGTGGTCCTTCACCCTGAAAAATTTGCTTAAACTTCGAAAAAAATGTAAATCGGGCTTTTTCTCGGTCCCAAAAAGTTATGTGGGACAGGTGATAAAAATCTGAAAATGCCAAGATGAGAAGCCCCTATAGTGTACTTTAAAATAAAAACAAAATCATTTTGTGACCCGAAGGGATAGAGGAGCTACAAGCCTTTGAAATATCAAGAAAACAACACTTGACCGCTACTGAAAATAGGCTAAGCAGATAGGATAATTACCACAAAATTTAATTTAAATTTACATAAAATATAAAACATTTATTTACAAATGAGAATTTTCCTCAGTCATACAAATTTATGATTTTTTTGTAATTTTTCTAACAATTTTTCACATTTGACTTCTTTTTAAGCTACATTGATGGCAATTTCAAGTACTGAATTTAGAAACCATTCTTATCCTGGTTTATTAGGTGTAGGTACTGCATTAAACTCTACTCTTCTATACAGTATATTGAATTATATGTTAACTGTTATAATAGGATAAGTTCTGGACACGCACTGTTCATTGGAGTCTGGTTGCTGACCAAGTCATGTTTAATATGCATAGCTTCATATGATCCAGCCCCTCTGTTCAATGCTGTCCACTATGCACTTACTGAGCTGACTCACAGCAAGTAGGCCCTAGGTTGTGTTTGTGCTGCATTATCTTTTGATTAGTTTATTTATTTTTTAAATTATTACTATTGTTATTTTGTGCTGAATACATGCTATTGAAATTGTTACCAGTATATTACTATGATTGAGTGTTCTTGTACTGTTGGCATCTTCAGAGGAGAGGTATCTCATAAATTATCTTACTCTAGGTCTTCAGTACTCAATACTATTTCCGAGTTCACTGAAGAACAAAAAAACATGATATTCAATTAGAACTGGTTGCGATGATATAAAATGTTTCACAAGGCTGAATTTTTGGACAGATACTTCCAAATCTTGTGTATGGTCTTGCTCTGACCCCTTCAGTGTTCACTCAAAACCTATTAAAAATATCTCTCAGATAAATATCAATGACACTTTCCATGTGCAGTCCTGAGCTGAAATTAATCACAGGGAAGGTATTGTGCACAAAATGTTTAAAAAATTAAAAATCCAAAACAAGGCACAGAGACCGGTACTGACAGTGAAGATGAATGCCCAGACATTTATGAACCTGAAGCCATTCTTGTTGAAACAGTTAATGATGCTTGTTCAGTCCTTGGTATTTCTCCTGTTAAGGTGCAGAAGCTGTCAGTTGAAGCTAGACCCTCAGTGTTAACAAATAAAGTTAGTAAGATAGTCAAATCTATAACAGGAAAGTTAAGCAAGTCTTTTGATTTGAACATTTCAACTGATAATGAGGAATTTTCAATGAACATGCAGCCTGCCAGTTTAGCAAATGAGTACAAGCAATTAATTCACAAGCTTAAAGAAAAAAAATGAAAGTTGCTTCAACTACTAAAGAACATTGTAAGTTTAGCTCCTGGAGTAGTTGGGAGTATTAGTGTAAGTCAGAGTGAGTTTAATGTCAGCCAATACTTAGCCCGCCAGTCGAGAAATTTAGTGAAAAAGAACGGGATTTTGCAACAGAATAAGGAGAACAGGACTAGGAATAAACTTGATGAAGTTTCAGTCAAAACTGTACAAGACTTCTACGAAAAAGATGAGTACAGCAGAATGATGCCAAGGAAAAGGGACTGTGTATCTGTTAGAGGACCTAATGGAGAAAAAGGTTAACATACAGAAAAGGTTAATTTCATGTGACCTTAAAGAGCTTTAGGCAGCTTTTAGTGTTTAATGCATTACCTACATCCAAAAAACCAGGATAAGAATGGTTTCTAAATACAATAGTTGAAAATACAGTAGACCTACTTGAAATTGCCATCAATGTAGCTTAAAAAGAAGTCAAATGTGAAAAATTGTTAGAAAAATTACAAAAAATCAGAAATTTGTATGACTGAGGAAAATTCTCATTTGTAAATAAATGTTTTATATTTTATGTAAATTTAAATTAAATTTTGTGGTAATTATCCTATCTGCTTAGCCTATTTTCAGTAGCGGTCAAGTGTTGTTTTCTTGATATTTCAAAGGCTTGTAGCTCCTCTATCCCTTCGGGTCACAAAATGATTTTGTTTTTATTTTAAAGTACACTATAAGGGCTTCTCATCCTGGCATTTTCAGATTTTTATCACCTGTCCCACATTACTTTTTGGGACCGAGAAAAAGCCCGGTTTAGATTTTTTTCGAAGTTTAAGCAAATTTTTCAGGGTGAAGGACCACCAGTAACAACTCAGTTTTTTTCCTACACATACTCCTCATACATAAGTGTAACAAGGAAAAAAAATTGGCCTGTTACTCTAAGTCCTTCATTGTTTTTTAAATGCCTAAAGTTACGCAAAACGACAGTTCACGAACGAAGATTTGAGCCCTAGAAACGTCTGTTTAGACTTAACTTAAATCTAATTTAGTATGCACAAATGAAAGTCCATTCTTTAAGCTTTCCAATGAGCCCTATTTGATCATCCTACTGATTCAAATAGAAATTCTACGGCTTTCAGAAAATAGGTCTGAAATTACATTTTTTGCTTGTTTGTGCTGCAAACAAATGCCTATATCTCAGGAGTAAAATTTTTTAGAGGTATAACAAGATTTGCTTTGGGGTTCAGAAGACTGGTACACATCACCTACCAAATTTCATCAAAATCAAAAATGGTGCGGCAAGAAATTTTCTTAAAATTTGTTGATTTAATATGGAATGACCCTTACATTAAATGGTGGCTTAGTTTGTAATTCTCGTTCCTTGTTGTTTATAACACTAACAGCATATAGTTCATGTTATTCAGCTGACCAGTCTATCAATCTTTATTTCTTTCTTGTTTTAATATCGTCACTTGAATATTTGTTAAGAAGCACATGTCAGGGTTTCTGCTTACAGAGTAAGATTCCAAGTTGCTGACATTACGTGAAATGTGATCACAGTATTATGTATCACAAAGACCTCTACTTTTAACTCTAAAGTCTCTGTCTGCAAACTATAACCTACGTGCAATTGAGAAGTGAACTAAGTAAATTCGTTAAACTTAATAAACTTAATAAGAAAAGGGGATGTAATGGGAAGGAAAAGCTGCAAGATGTGTGAAACTCGGCTAGGAGTCGGAAAAGTAAATTTTCTGGTTTCAGCAAAAAAATTCCGAGCATTCCAACAAAGAAATCGAACCTTTAACTCTAAAATTGACGTTTGAAAGGTTATTCCGCAAAACGTACAGTTTATGGCTGTAGATCTCCAAGCTCTAGATTAAGTTTCATAAAGTGTAATATCTTGCTCAAACAACTACAGCATAGCAAATGTTTCTGTTGCGAATTGTGGACGGGCTCCTAAAAGTGCATATTGCTTTTCAATTTGAAACTACTATGGCTGCCTTTATGTTTGTTGTGATCAGAGAATGCAATAGATGGCATCAAAATATAAAAATCGACATTTTATACCCTGACATCTGTTTTCTACTGTTACACTGTCGCATGCATGGATTTCAAACACGTAGTTGTGCCATAGGTACTAAAGGGAGAATGAATATTGTGTTCGACCCTAACGTTTCAAATCAATTCTCCCTACTCGTGATATTTGAAAATGTTAGGGAAAGTAATGTCAACCATAAAAGCATAGGTTCAAATATTATTTCTCCAATTTCGGATCTTCGTAATTGTGATGTATGATCGCCTTTTCGCCTATTTAGCGTGGGCATGAATTGTTTCTCTATTACACCACTCTATGGTTTAGTATTCCTCTTTACAGCTACCAGACTTACTCAATGGCAAGCAAGCTAAAGGAATATTATCTGTTTTATGGAACCTGGAGGTTCATTGCCGCGCTTTACCTGAGCCCGCTAACTCTATCCAATCATCCTTGCTAATCCTACTTCCCTTAAATCTATCCTAATATTGTCCACCCACCTACGTCTAAGCCTTTCAAGTGGTCTTTTCGCGTCTCCCAGTCAACATTTTTTACATATGTCTTTCCTTCCCCATGCGTGCAACTTGTCCAGTCCATTTCTTTCTCCGTGATTTAATTACCCTTACTATAATCCGGTGACGAGTACAGGTTATGAAGCTCGTCGTTATGCAGTTTTCTCCAGTCCCCATTTTCATCTCTCTTAGGCCCAAATATTTTCTTAAGCATCTCTTTTCGAACACTCTCAGTTTATGTAGGGGCCATGTCTCACATCCATATCTGTATTAATAAAAGGAAGTGTCTGTCTTCCTCCGTCTGTCCGCGATACCCAGCGAAATCAACTGAACGCAGAAAACTGAAATTTTAAACATAGTTGGGCTGAGGGGTCGGAAAATGCACCGCGAAGCCGGAATTTTAATTTTTGGTTCCGTTCGTGAGCTATGAGTGAAAAAGGGCAGAAACGTGTATTTTTTGCGTTTTCGAAGCATCAGTTTTCAGTATATTTCAATGTCAAATCAATTACAGAACGCCTTGGCTATTTTTGTCATACTTTGGGCGATCGCTTGAATGTTGTAGCTCACGCTGGTCGATTCATTTGTTTTTAATATCAAGGCACGCAGACATGAAATTTTCAACCTACGCCGAAGAGGATTATTATTATTATTATTATTAAGTGGTATAATCAATATAGGCCTAAATATGGTCAAACGTTCGATTTGGACGAAACTCACTATACATGGGTATTCTGGGCCAAGGAACTCGAATCTGAGATCGCTTTTACCAGGCGACGCTATCTAATCGTGGTATGTAATTCACGTGATTTAGGTGCTAATAAATATAATGATTTAACTATTATGCTCATAATTTTTAATTTTTAAAATAATTATCGCGGGCGAAGCCGCGGGCACATGCTAGTAATATAATACTACTGACAGGATAATTTTTCTTATAAATCTTTATTTTTTGGACAGAAGACGAGAAGATAAGAGTATCTTTATACTTTACCAGAATAAAATAATACTTTATATAGCAAACTACCGTTTAATCTGGGTGACGTAATCACGGAAGAATGTGTTACCAGAAATACGAGTACGTTGTTGTTATTAATATAATAATATTTGCGTCTTTGCAGACAATGAAGGTCATGACGCGTTTTAGTGACGTTGCTATCTGCAATGACCTCTGCTTAAACATGAGCAACTCGCTGCATCCCATCAAGTCCTTTGTCGTGTTCTTCATTATGTTTACAATCATTACTAGGGCAAGGCATTTAAAGACCATAAAATAGTGAACATAAATGCAAAATTAAAAAAAAAAGAGTGCGTGGAACGCCACGCGACAAAAGTAAAACTTTATTTTATTTTTTTATTATTTCAATTTTTTATTATTGGATTTTTTCAATTTTTTATTATTGGATTTTTTCAATTTTGCATTATTGGACTTTTTAATATTGGGTTTTTGGACTTTTTGGATTTTGGACTTTTTAATTTTGGATCTTTGAATTTTTAATTTTGGATTTTTTAAATGTTCGATCTTTGAATTGTTTATTTTTTATTTTTTTAATTTTTAATTTTTTAATTTTTAAATTTTATTATTTATTAAATTTTGGATTTTTGGATGTTATAATTTTTAATTTTGTTTTTTAAATTTTGGAAATTTGTATTTTTTAATTTTGGATTTTTAATTTTGGATTTGCGCGGTAATGAACCTCCGGGTTCCATAAAATAGATAATATACCTTTAGATTGCTTAGGAATTGTCTATTGTCATTGAGGAAGTAAGGTCTGAAAAATTTCCTTTGATTACTCCTAATCATTGAGTTGATTGTTTTCTGTGCAGTCCGCACCGAAACAAGTAAGAGTGTGACTGATTTCGTGACTGATTGTGACTGATTTTGTGACGGTTTTAGTGTGACTGATTTTCCAGATTTACCCTCTACCGCCACTAAAGAAGTTTTACTTCAAAAATGCATTTATGACCTAAAATAGTGAAAAAATTACCTAATATTTTTTTAAAAAATGACCAATAATTTTTTTATTATTACTTATATTTAGTTTTTAAAATAATGAATTGCTAAAGCAATTTAATGGATGACAGTGCATTATATATGAATTTTCTATATAAAACACGTTCATTTTATTACTAAAGAAGTAAGTAAACTTATACTTGGACATCTTAGCGAAGAAAAATATTTCTGAACTGGCATGCCCATCAGGTTTCCCATAGCAAATATGTGCCGTTTAAGAATATAGAAAAACTTATTTATTGCTAAAGACAAACTGCTTTAGTGTTTACAATAAACCTGAATTAAAATGAACTATGAACACTTGGCGGAGATTTTCAAATAAAAACGATTGTCTATTGTCTGAAAGTAACGATTTGTACATAAAAAAGCTCCTCTCTACCTCCACTGAAATATGTCCTTCAATACCAAAAATAACCTAAAAATGCCGAAAAGACCTAAAAATACAGAAAATGACATAAAAATTGCCAAAAAATGACATATCTCTTGAAATTGACGATAAATGAAAAATAAAGCAAAAAAAAAAAAAAATGCAAAATCAAATTGCCCTTATACAATCAATTATTTCATGATACACATTTATATAAATTCGACCTTCATATAAAAATGATGCAAAATCATCAAATGCCTTGCCCTATTAATTACATTAGTCGTTATGTGTTGATTTTGGCTTTCAAGTGCCTAAAGGCCTAAAAATATTATCATTATATGTATTGCCATAGGTAGGCCTACTGTTGGTATAGGTTGTATTGTTTTTGACCCCAATTTCGAAGTTGTGTTTTTAGCATGAATAAGTTCTAGGCTCCCTGAATCCAAAAATACTATTTTCAGAAACATGTCTGTGTGTGGATGTCTGTGAACAGGCTAGCTCCAGAACGGAAAATCGTATGAAAACAAAATTTTGTACTTGAGTCAGGTAACTTCTGAAGATGTGATTCGAAGATTGGCGACAACGTTCTCTTGTTTTTAAGGGGACTTTGAAGAAATTTTCAATTTTCTTGAAAACGGCTCAAACGATTTCCTCTAAATTTTGTACACGTAGTGCTTATATCAAGAGCTAAAACTTTTATTTGAAACTGAAATGATTTTCAAGCTATTAGTCCTTATACATGCAATAGACAGACACTTGAGCCTTGATCAGCAAACAGACTTAGCAGCACCCGTCACTATGCCAGAACTCGAAGAAGCAGTCAAGTCAGCTAATTCCAAATCCTGCCCTGGAGCGGATGGCATTTCATATGTATTTTACAGCCGTTTTTGGCACTTAGTTAAGAATAAACTTTTACACCTTATGAATTGCCCGCTCGAGTCATCACAAGCTTTTCCACGATTCACGGAAGGCGTTATAATTCTCATACCTAAGAAACATAAACCTAGAGCACTGCGCGATTACCGACCCTTAACCTTACTTAATACAGACTACAAACTCTTCATGAAGATCCTCAGTAACCGACTGAGACCAATGCTGCCAACTCTCTTCGAGACAGGTCAAACGTGTGTCATCCCAGGTAGAAGTATTGTTGACTCTCTTACGGCTATTAGAGATACTATAATACATTTCAATTTGCATGCAGAAGAGTCTGCTGCACTACTGAATCTAGATTTCGAAAAGGCCTTCGATCGTGTGAGTCACAGCTACATTCAAGCAGTTCTACGTAAAATGGGGTTTCCCCAGACAATCTTAAATACAATAGGTCACTTATACAACGATTCCTGCTCCCGTATTCAAATCAATGGATACTTCACGACTCCAGTACCAATCAGAAAATCTGTAAGACAAGGTTGTCCGTTGTCGATGGTTCTCTTTGCTCTCTGCCTGGAACCTTTTATCCGGTTATCCGACAAAACAGTTGAACCCGCTGTCAATCCCCATTCCCTGTTTAGTGTACGAGCCTATGCTGATGACGTCACCGTACTGTTGAGAACGCCGGGACACCTTCATGCCCTTCTTCCGCTCATTTCCATATATGAAGCTGCATCCAATGCAAAACTGAACATTGCTAAATCCTCACTGCTTCCTTTAGGATCGTGGGACACGACACAGGCTATCTTACCTGTACCTATCAAGTATGAAGTTAAAATTCTAGGAATTACTTACAGTTCGTCCTTTCAGCAGATGATACACACCAACTGGTTAATGATGATCAATGCCATCAGAGCAACATTATCGCGGCAGCTCACCACAAAACTAAACATCATCCAAAAAGTATGGCACATCAATCATTTCGCACTGTCCAAAATATGGTATGCAGCACATATTCTTCCGATGCCTTCGTCCTATTCGCAGAGAATAGAATTGGCTATAGGATATTATTTGTGGAGAGGATATTTCTATCGTATTTCCAGAGATCAACTCCAACTAAAAACCACAGAAGGGGGTCTTGGCCTCATAGCTGTTGCTGTTAAGTGCCAGAGCATGATCTTGAAAACAATCATTGAAGCACGATGTGGTGTCGGGGACGAACAGGGCATCCATTTCTGGAACGCCATTACCAGCGTTTTTACCAATTATGGACATAGTGTTCTGACTACATTCAAAACAGCCCTTCAAACTCTCACAGACATGGTCAACCGTTTCGGTGCTCCAGCGAGTGCCCCCACTGCCAAATCGCTGTATGACTATATTCTCCAGCAAAACAAAAAGCCTCCTAATATCGTTCTCAAATACCCGAACATGGACTGGTCCACTATTTGGGAAACGTTTTCTACGAACCATATTTCGACCGACTGGAAAGCGAGTGCATATGCTGTACTGAATGGCATAAATGCCACAGAGGACAAGAAATTCCGCCACAATGTCGTGTCCTCCCCACTTTGTAAATCGTGCGGACGCGTGGACACCCTACATCATCGGCTTACTAGCTGTCCGCCATCCAAACCAGTATGGAGGTGGATCTGTGCGCAGATGTCCAAATTGGCACCTTCAGAAAATATTAATGACATAAGTCGTGCCATCCTAAATTTGCAAATCTCAAAGAAACAAAATGTCTTTGCGCAAACGTGGCTAGCAATGGGATACTTGTTTTATATGACAGGAGAAGAACGTCCAACGACAGAAGGCCTACAGAGATTATTATATCGTGCGCGTGCTGACTTACGACGTCTGGGCAGACACCGTCTCCCTTTGGTTATTAAACAGCTGGACCTGGTTGATGTTCCCTGATCAGTACAAAATCCACGTGTGAAGAATTAATGGTTAAAACTCATCACAAAGCGTATCACAGTTCACAGACATGAATGGTCTGCAACTTTGGTCATGTAAACTTGTATTGTAAATAATAATAATAATAATAATAATAATAATAATAATAATAATTAATTTAAAAAAAAAGGGGGGAACCGTTTGGCTGGAATCGTTGACAGAAGCTGAATATTACATGAAACGGAGCTATTAAAACTGCCAACATATTGGAAATGAAATAAAAAAATAAAATTTCTTACAAAAAAAAAAAAAAAATCTCGAGTTCGATGCGAAGAAGAACGACTTATCACACTCAAACTATTCCCTCAGAAAACGCTGGATATAGCTTTATTTCACTCATACAGGATACTTTCAACCTATTGCTTTCACACACCATGCTGGGTAGGGGTTGAAATAAGAAGAAACAGAAATTCCGGTAACATAAAATTTTACTGACTTTACGGAATATTTTATTTCCCACTTGTATGTTCACACAACCATTTAAGGGCTAAAATCAAAATAAAGGCAATATTCTACATAAAAAATCGAAAGGAGAAAATGATGTTCTCCATGCCTAGTGTAGAGAAAGTTATGGCGACTGCATCACACACGATATTTATTCACTCCAATATTGATTTATAGAATTGAATGATACCGATAACCTCTCTAATTACATTATTTGTCTAAGCCCAGTAAATGCAACTGCCAAAGCCTATGTGAACACTGCAAACAATATTGTTCTCATGAGAACTGAATTTAATTTAATCACTGTGATATTTAAATAAAACATTTAGGCCCCTAACTTTCTTTCTAGCGGTCATATCGAAGATTTCAATAGCTTTGAACCTTCTCTGGACAACACGGATCATTTTGCAAAAAACCGGACGTTAATCGGTCCAGTAGTTTTTTTAGTGTAGATGTAAAACATATTTACATAAAATTAAATAAAAATGGTTTACAGTGGATATTTATTTGTCATTACAACAAAACACACACAACGTTTCGGTCAAACCATAAGACCTTCTTCAGGTGACTGTTTACAAGAAGAGAATAAAACTCTCAATTGTCCGTGTCATAACAAACACTTCCGTTGTAAGTGGAATGCGCACGATTAGAATAGAACAAAAAATTGGTATTACGAAAATGCTTATCAATCCAATCAACAGGTATTTCATACGGGGACTCTTCTATAACATCCACAGGAGGAAGAGGAAAGCGTATAACATGTAAAACATATTGCTGTGTAATTTATTGTGCAGTTTTTGGAGAACTTTTTGAACAATAATGAAAGGTTTTATTGTAGTATTGTATGGAAGCACAATAAGGTAATCATATTCATTGTTTGGGAGTGTATGATACAACTGGTGGGCTACTAAAAGTATGATAACGTTGCGTGGCATCCCCACAAGATATCTTATACGGGACTGTGCTGTTGACATATCTGTAGTGAGTCGTACTAGAGGAGGTAACGGGTTGGTGCTGTATATTTAGGCAGGCACTAATAGGTTTTATTTCAGTAACAGTCGATTTAAATTTATCGAGTTCTATTACTTGATTGGTTTTATGATTATTTAACGACGGGCGTATACTGCAACTTAGTCCTGTGATCGTCGGAGGGGTTAATTTTACATGCATGTAAATCTACAGAGTCCTCCTCTCTCGCAACGGGCCCGGGTTCGAACCCTAGTCGGAATAAGTTACCTAGGTACGGGTTTTCCACACATGTGAGACGAATGTCAGGTAACTTTAGGTCCTAGTGGCCCCCGTCATTATCATCATCTTCACCCCGTCCTCGCCTTGTGTGTCTCTGAAGCGGCCCTGCATTGAGCTGATCACTCACCCGGGAAGTTTGTGTTGCGGCCTTGGTCGTCGGTCGCGTGGTTCCTAAAAAGGAGAGAAAAACTACCGAAAAGGGCCTGTCACTTTGTGCACATATAAATGTCGTAATCGAACCCGCGACCTAGGGCACAGAAAGCAAGCTACCCAGTTGATCAGACGGATACAGTAGGGTCATGATACAACGCTGAATGAATGAATTGTAGCAACAGTTTTCCTTCCTGCACTCTAGATAACTCAATAGACCCTACAACTAGTATATCTTGAAAGCTCTCGTCAGAGATAGCCGTTTGTTTGCTTTTAGTATCATGGATTCGTTTATTTAAAACCGTTTGAATTTTAAAGCTGATGTTCAGTTATTTGATTTGTCACGTCCTTGCGTTAGTCATCTGTTTGTGCTAGTTTCCTTATTATCACTTCTTCCGGTGTCTGGGCTGAGTTTGGTGACTAATGTAGACTTAATGTGGTTCCTTGTTCACTGATAACACTCCAGTAATTAATTCGAAACTCCTATTTCATTTCAGCTTAAACTATCAGCTAGGCAATATGCCCAAACCATATCCCGTTAGGTCTAAGGTAAATTTTCAGGGTCTGAGGTTACAGGAAATGAGGATAATGTGTTGAAATGTATGACGAAGAATTACAGTCTGTTGCTAGTTTCCGGGTATTTATCCTTCCTGTAAGCCGCTTCTGGCATTATTATTATTATTATTATTATTATTATTATTATTATTATTATTATTATTATTATTATGCTTATTTGAAAGTTTTCAATAAATACGAACTTCCTAAGTGTAATGGTACTTAAGGATGAATTTCGAACCAAGGGCCCGAACACTTCCACACATTCTAAACTCAATGACGCCAATTTAAATAATTGTGAATATCTTGAAATTTGGGAGTTTTGGAAGTATAGCTGAAAGTGTCACCTTTCTTCCTTTTAGCCTCAATTTGAATGATTAAGTATCAGATAATATGCAATCCCATGCAATAGAGCAGCACCAATGAGTGAAAACTCATATCGTGATATGACATGAATTATTACAGAACAATCCATTATGGGAAATGAAGTCAACTCTCTCCTCCCACCGTATAAAAACTTAATTTTGAACATGTTGACTCGTATTCATTACAAATTCCTTATTTCAGTTGTACTAGTTACATTAGTTTAGTAAAAGCGACCTCAGATTCGAGTTTCTTGGCCAAGAAAACCTCTGTTTAGTGAGATTCGTCCAAATAAAACAACGTTTGACCATATTTAGGGCTTACAACATTCAAGCGATCGCGAAAGTTTTGTTTTCAAGGTTTGACAAAAATAGCCAAAGCCAACTGTAATTGATTTGACATTGAAATGTATAACTGAAAACTTATGTTTTGAAAACGCAAAAAATGCATGTTTTTTGCCAGTTTTTCACTCATAACTCACGAACGAAAACTAAAATTAAAATTCCGGCTTCGAGGTGCATTTTCCGACCCTTCAGCCCACCTATGTTTAAAATTTCAGATCTCTGCGTTCAGTAGATTTCGCTGGACATCGAGGAGAATTCCTTTTATTAATATAGATAATATGAATTATAATGATACCTTCTCTAATTTGTCAAACATCCATTTAATTTAATCCAAGCCCACCTGATACCACTGGTAACAATACGTTCTGTGAATTTGTTTTGATAATTCTATGTAAAAAGGGATTAAGTATTTTCAAAAACATTTAATTTTTGGCATTTAGAATAAGAATTTTTCAAAATCCTCTCTTAGTGAGCACCTACATTATGAAGCGAAGGTACTGTCAAAATTCCAAGTCTCTACCTGTTATAGTTTAGGCTGTACGTTGATTCCTGTCATTCAGTCTCAGTCAGGACAAAGCCTTTTATATATATAGAGATAACAACGGAAGATATTATAAAACAAATATTCTGCAATACTGTGGGACCTAATTCTTTAAAATATTCACAATCGCGTCCCTTCTTCCCCACATTTTCTTTGTGAAAAGAACTCTTATAGGCCTAATGTTGAAATGACTGTGAATAAATATAAGTGATTTCAATACGTGTAATAATATCAATCACTTACTCTTACGTCACGAAAGTATTGTAATATAATGATGATGATGTGTTCTGCCAGAAGGCAGGTCCAGACCCGAAACGAAGCCCTGGGATCATGACCACAGGAGATGCCACTGCCTCTCGTGAGTTGGGGATGAACACAGGGAGGAAAATTCAGAATTGAACCCGGGACCCAGGCCGCTACCAACTGTAAATAAAATAAAATTCTGTATCGTTTGTGAACTTTTGTTGGTATTAGCCTATTAACTGCCAAAATAAAATGAAATGCAACATGGACTCACTCTTGGCTTCCGCGATCGTGAGGTTTTGTTACATAAATGATTAACTCTCATTTTTGTTTAGCGCCAATTAAACAACGCAATAAATACTTTTTGGTGATAATGAATATTTTGAGCCACTGAGAACCAGAGGCCCGGGCGATTGAGTTGCTAATCCCAGAGGCAGTGGGTCGATGACCATTTATACACGTGGGACGGAAAAGAACATGTTATTATACTGGACAGAACAATTTGCTTCTAGGCTAGGGTGTCCATATAATGTTTATACAAACACGGGAATTGAAAAAGAAAGAAAAAACTGGGACTATTAAGGGAAAAGAGGGCAAAAATTTAACTAACAAAATTTAGGGAATATTTACAATTTACCTTTGTCTCATGCAGACAAATTCTGCAGATAATTTATTCCACAGAAATAGATGCCTCATTGTCACTTTTATGTATTCTATCAAGAAGTGCGTTTTTCTTATAATTTATCATAAAGATCAGCCAGCAGCGTCGCCAGGAATTTTACTAAGGGGGGGCAAAATCAATTTCGGACCTCAATTTCAAATGATTAGGCTAAACACATTAATATTCACTTAGTTAACCGGATCGTTATTTTGAACCCAAGCTGAATTCGACGAGGCTACAAAGTTTTTTAAGTTAACAGAATACGCTCTCTCGAGCAATGGCCTTGGTGAGATATTATTATAAATACATATTATAGTTATAATTAGTTAATACTTGCTAAACTCATTATAAAGTAATTATATTTTTTTTTATTCTCCATGCTACAACTGTAGGTTGACAAAGAGTACCACAAATAAATGAATCCATAAGGCAATCCAGAGCCCTTGCCCCCCCCATGAGATCAGCACATATCACTCCATTAATGTATGTTTTGACAATGAGCAAAACCTTCACTGTTGTAACTTTTATTAATGTAGCTTGAAACACACTGGCCAATCATAGTCACAAATAAATGGTGCAAAAGTACGTTGCACAAACTTTCTCACATATACGTGTTAAAGGCTAGCACAGAAAAAATTAAATTAAAGAGACAATTAAATTTTACTTATTACATTTTCATAAAACTAATAAGTATCTAGAACGGAAAGCATCCGGGTCGATCTTTATGTTCAATGCTTTTACCGTGAAATAATAATAATAATGATAATAATAATAATAATAATAATAATCAATGGCAGTAAAACTGCATATTATTAGCACTACTACTACTACGGGAAAATTCAAATATAAGTCGCACCTTGGGATGAGTCGGTCCCACCCAACCTATCCTCACCGATGCAGTTTCTTTTATACCACGATCTAGCGAATTCTTCTGTCCTAGTATTATGAAGAAACTCGTGATTGGACGTTGGATGTGTGACGTCTTACCGCTAGACGAGAGGTGGCAGGCTGACAAACCTTGCGGGAGATATAATATGCCACATTTTCGAAACCTACAAACAGTGTATCGTACATTATTCGAAAATGCAAGGGCGCTTCGCTACGGCTGCCGCCTCCGCTTCGCGCACTTAATTATGTGGTTAGTGTTATGCATTATTTAGCTATACAGTATGTAGAGGTGGATACAAGACACTTGCGACAATATACAAGGGCAGTTGGTCACTCTGCTTCGCTCAGAAACAAAATACATCCCACAGTCCGTGCAAATGTGAATATTGAATGGGGGAGCTTAAGGGGCGACTTATATTTGAATTTCGCCAGTACTACTACTACTTAGGTTATATTGCACGCTTTAACTGCATGTAGGTCATATCACGTGTTTAGTATGTTTGCGTGAACCATTAGTCTATATCAGCGTTTCTTAACCTTTTTGGACCTGAGGACCTCTAAAATGTCTAAAAAACTTTACGGACCCCTAATTTTACATCCCATTGTTAAAAGTAGGCTATATGTAGGCCTATGTCCTTAATGTTTGGGGTATTAAATTATAGGTCGTTATAACGAAATACTTTTTTTTTAATCCGACGGAAACACAGTTATTGAATTGGAACGAAACTATTGACAGTAAAATTATATTTTGAACAGACTTTAATATGTATTACCAATTTAATAATATAATTAGGAATTATGTTATTACTCACTTTTAATGAGATGGTTGAGCTTGTCGCCTCTTGCAGACTTCCTGGATATTTGGCTCAATATTAGTCAAATTTAGTCGAAGATCAGCAGATACATTAAGTCGGTTTCTGTATTATGTTGAAAATCACTTCTCACAAAGATAAAAAGTAAAGTGATCCCTATACAGGCCATGGAGGCCCAGAGGATTCCAGGAGGTTGAGGCTCCCAGATTTTGGAAATTCGGCACGTGAAGGTGATAAGGTTGTCAGCCTTACGCACCGGCCGCCTTTACCCCCAGGATTGCTCCTGGTACTCATTTCTGTTAGAGGCTGAGTCGACCCCAGGGCCATAGTGCCACCAGAAGGATTAGGCCAATTGAAAAACTCCAACGACCTCATCGGGAATCGAACCTGCGACCTTTCGGTTTGTAGCGCAGCGCCTCAACCACTACGCTACGGCGTACCGCCTTCTCACAAAGATAGGTTGTTGAAAACTGCATGGCGCCTCTAATAACAAAATTCCGACAAAGTCTTATTTTTTAAGGTTTTGAATGAAAGAGGGAACCATAGACGTCAGTGCATCAGGGGTTTGAAACTGTGGTCCGTAACTGCAAAAGTATGGAAACTTGCAATATGACCTGTATTTTCGATGATTTTAAAAACTTTGACATCTAGTGTCCATTTTATGTGAAAAATTTATACTTCTTTATTTCCCACTTCCTTTATGATATTTTTAAATTAATTATGTCTGCGGACCATAGGTTGAGAAACGCTGGTCTATATTAACAACTCATTCGCGTCATGTTTCTATTGTTTAGTGATGTCTTCTTATGCGGTATTCAGTTTAAACGATTATAATATCTAGTGACGTAGCGGCGATGAGTTATGGAAAATAAGCAAGTCCTACAAACCCGGCGTTTGCTTTTGCGAACGAGGAAACCATGAAAAACCCAAGTCAATTTGGGCGGCCACGAGGTTTGATTTGAACTCAGGACCTCTTCCCTGTTAGCCCATAGGCCTACCACCTCGCTATAATTGGTTTTAGTGTGTTCATTGCGACTGAGCTAAACTGATTGCATTTCACAACAATAAGTACATTAGGCCTATAGTTTTCTTGTTACTAGGGGCAACAAAATGCCATTCATATTTTAATTGATATGAATGTTCTGAAATTCGCATTTATGCTGTACTTATTTCGTTTTTATCATGAAATCTATTAAATGTATAAAGAAATGTTTTAAACAAAAAATGTTCATTTTAAATTTTTCTACAACTTTACTGTGGTAGCATTTCATGTATCGCCTACTGTAATGGATATAATCTAGAAAAATTGAAAATGGATACGAGCAAAGTACCCCTTAAGTCATTTTTGCAGAAATACGGATATAGCCATTTTATTAGTCATAGATAAGAGTTTCCAATTTTAAATTTTTATTAAAATCGTTAGAGCCATTTTTTCACAAATCAAATTTTTTTAAAAAGTTTTCATGAAAAGTCCCCTTAATATTTCAGTTATAAAACTAAATTTCTGGGCGGTTCGACAAAATTTCGAAAAAGTGCTTAATTCAAAAAATGAAGTAAATACAATGAACCGTTTACCCGCTGTGCTTGTCCACAGACGGACAGACGGACAGACGGACAGACAGACGGACAGACGTCATTCCAAAAATACTTTTTTCGGTTTCTAGGCTTCATGAAACATGCTCTCCCGGTGTTATCTCGACTTCGATTTTTTGTCACCATCACAATACTCTCTCTATACTACGTATATGCGAGAAAGTAAAAAGCGGTACATTTGAGTGTCCCTAATAAAATTTTCGGACAGCGGGGCATTTTATGGAAAAACGGAACGAATGGACACCCTATTCTAGGCCTTTAGTGAGGGTCGCCTATTGTTAAATAATCTCTACAACTAAGTAGCAGGGAAAAGTGCTAACTGGAATAAGTATGATGAAAACCTCAGCCAGTTATGAAGTATTTTATGAGATTGCGTGGGGGGCGTCCTTGTGTCTGAAACTCAAATACACTTGATTGGATTTTCATGAAACTTGTATACGCATTTATAACATCCATGGGATATTGATACTGGACCAAATCGGTTGACTGGTACTGGAGTAATGTCCAATTTAGTGCCTATTTTATGGTAATATATTAGAAAGAATTTATCAAATGCAAATCAGTTCTCATGACGACATAGTTCTTACACTGTTCATATACGGCTTTTGCTTTCACAAATAACACTACCCACATATTTCTTCACATATGTTTATCACTGATTAAACAAAAGCATTCTGACTCTTTGTTACATCAGTTTACCTGATTTGATTAATTCTACGCATTGCCACAAGTATCGCTGTTTGAGGGAAGCTTAAGGGGAATTTTAAACAGAATGCTGAAATTATTATGGATGTCGGCTTGCTTGTCCAAGCAATGTCTTTCTTGAAGATTTGTTTCACATTATTCATTTCTGATTGAAGCGTGGTTTTGTTTAAACCTGAAACAGGATCAGCCATTTCATAATTACGGGTGGGACATTCTAGCAAATTATGAAAACAATTTTTGTTTATTACATATCATAAATAATACACTAGAATTGGTTCTTCAGATCCTGTAAAATTTACAATGCCTTCTCCTCCACACTACATGCAAAGCATTATTTAAAATATATTTAAAATATATTAAATTTGCTTTTCAACATGTATAACGGGTGGGACCTTAATTTGGACACTGATTTTAATGATGCAAAACAAAAGTTCATTTGCTGTTCTGCTAATACTGTTAGGGTCTTAATGTTGTTATTAATGAAGGTATGATGGCTTAAATACAAAGTATAAACTGTTTCCAGGTTAGATATATAAGCAATCATGAACCACAGATTATTGTCTCTGTTGGACACTACATGAGAATATTATAGGAGAAAAATTCCTCCGGCACTGGAACTTGAACCCAGGACCTTTGGCTATTCGCGCCATTGGCGCGTATTCGCGCCATTGAATGTTAACTGTACAATAACAGTGGGAGCCCGGTCACAAAAATCACTACTTAGTGTGCCTCACAGTACTGCATATGACATAACTTGTCTGTCTGTGAGGTAGACCATTAGGGCAATTAGTCATAGGAGAGAGATTCTATCTGGTGCTGTGAATTGAGCTCCGGCTTAGCTCAGTTGGTAGAGCATTGGCGCGAATAGCCAAAGGTCCTGGGTTCAAGTCCCAGTGCCGGAGGAATTTTTCTCCTATAATATTCTCATGTTTCCAGGTTGTCAGAATATTTGTTTAACTCATTAATATTAATTTAATAAAACTATCAACATTAAGGGTGGGACATTACGGGTCGAACAAAAAAGTCACTGTTTGTTATTTTACATATGGTAATATTAACCACACATACTTTTTGAAGATGTATATTTTCTCAAATCAAAATGGACATGGCTGATTACTCTTGACTGCCTGGTATTAAACGAGTGTTAAAATCATGCTAAAAATTGCAAAAAAGACAGATTTTACACAAGGAACAACTTCAAATACACATAATTCCTTAATACTCATTGAATTTGAGGTTTTAAACTTATTTTTCACCACCCAATTTCTTTGAGGGAAAAGTTCCCATGTTTTATGAAATGGCTGATATGCACTGATAAAGAAATGAGCTTTTCTTATTAAGTGTAAGTATTGGGAGGGGTCTGAGAGAGATATCACATAATTACCAAAGACAAAAGACAGCAGCTTCTCTATGAGGATGTAGAGTTTAACGGGAATTCCTCGCGCTCTTGTCCTCCCTTCCCACACAACAACGGCCTTCCAGCTCGGTTAGTTACTGTTAACTCGGCAGCTGCCAGTTGTGCGGCGGACAGCGCGGTGTGCGGATGCAGTCAGTGTTCTAGTCAGTCGCTTCCATGGGTGCAATAGTGGATCAGTGCAACATGTCTGTCAAAGCGTACATGGACAGTAGACGACATCTCATGCCTTGGTTTTCGTGTCCGCAGAACCAGAAGCTGCCGGCTTTGGGGAGCACCGGCCACCTCAAGACCGTCTCGGTGTCGGCGTCGCGGCTGAACCTTCATCACCATCATCACCACCAAGACACGTCGAGATCCAATTCGACCGCTGCGCCCACTCCTGTGTCCGCTTGCTTCCCTGTGCTCAACAACAACAACAATACCAGCAACAACAACAACAACGTTCTCGACAGCAGTCCACCGTTGCAACGGCTTGACCCCCACGGAAGAAGACTGCCCCTCACACCTACAGGTGAGTACTTCTCAATAATAATGTTCAAGAAACAGTGTTGCTTCACACAGTTCCAGAAATTTGTCAGTGACATTTTCAAGGGAAGTAAGTGACACAGACTTGCGGCTAAAATTTTTCCCCAGTCTTTGTATTGATTTGTAGTAATAGATTATTAGTATGTATCTTGTTAAACTATAGCCCTAACATACATTGTACAGTAGGGCTCTTTCTCGTTGGCGATACAATAGTAATAATAATAATAGACGTCATTGTTAAAATTACATTTGTCACATATAATATTGATAGGCCTACACTTCACCTGTTGGTATAATATGTCTATGAGTTTATAAATGAGATAATTGAATATCTTCACAAGAAAAGCTAATCAAAATCCCTTATCCATTATTACATTCTTGGAATAAAATAGTAATATAAAGTCTTTGTTATAAAAACATCACATATTTTCATGAATCTAAACTTAAGGCACTAAAATGTATTCACATTAAAAAAATTCTATTCCACAGAGTAAAAGGGTGTCTTAATTAACCAACTATATAGTTCATTTTTAAATCGTTTTATCGGTAACTCTAAATAGAATTTATTGGAAGTTTATTAATCATTTCTAAGCCTAGTATTTCAAACCTGTTTAATGATTTTGAGAGTCATAGTATGCAATGGTTCAGTGTTGCATTAAATGAATGCAAGTATTTTCACTAACGTTTCTCGTTTTAGTGAACATAAATGTCCCGCCAGACTTGGGACTTGGACAGATTGGGTGGTTACAACCAACCCAACGATCTGATTGGTTGGATGGGTGAAGGCATCTGTAGCGTTCTTTGTTTGCTGTGAAGCCAGTTGCTGCAAATGTTGCAGGTGTCTGCGAGGCACGGCAAATGAGTAACACTGGGAAAAGCACCTTTATTCTCAATTTGGGATATTAATTGTACCTAAATCTTTTGGATTCACTGATCTACAGGACATCTTGATTTGAAGTTATTATTGAGGGTTAATAATACTACACTATTATATAGCGCCATTTTATTTAAAATCACTACAAACTTTAAACACCAGTAAAATTGACTATTTCATTCTGCTGTATTGGCTGGTAATAATATCAATGTGGAAACATAAAAGTAGATGTCTTTGCTTTGTGAGAGTTTGTTCTGATAAAAACACAAAATGAAAAGCAAACATTTACTTCTTTGTTAATTTACCTTGCTACTTCTTCAGTCACCTAACCCATCTCAACCCAATAAATTTCGTCACATTAAGACACAATTTTAAAAATTATAGACATATATCAGACTATCGCCAATAGTCTTCCTAGTTCTTTCCCTCCACCATCAGTATGTTTCTTCACCAAACTGATTGATGCCCATAAAATAACGAATATCTTTTCTGTCTAAACCTTTCAATAAAAAATTATAACTTCGTAGGCAACGACTTTTTTGCTCATATTTTCCCATTTAGTTTTCCCATCGATAAAATAAATACTGTAAGAAATTAGACGTGAAAGTTGGAATAATAAGCAACACATTTATATGGTCCTTAAAATGTTTATGCTTTTTAATGTTTGATGTTAGTTTCATATTTTCGATGCAGAGTGTTACTGCATTTTTTTATATTTCAATATTCTTTCTGCCCAACACAGAAAGACAAAGAATAGGCCTACAAGAACAATTATTTTCCTACACAAAATTTACGTAAACTTTTAGTTAATAATGAATTAGGTCTATGTGCAGCCTCCCATCCAACTGGTTGTCACGGCAAGTTGGATCGTGTGTAAATGAGCAGCGCAATGCAGGGCAGGGTTGCCATACGTACAACTATAGTCGTACACATACGACTATTTCATAGATTTGTACGACGTGCGACGCAATGATGAGTCGTACGCCTATTTGTACGACCATTTTTAAAATAGCGTTTTATATTTTTTTAATCAACCAACTGATGAAATATAAATTTTGATATATTATATCCAGCTTTATGTTTTCTCATGGTTTTTGTTGTAAGCATGCTGCTAAAATCAATATGATTGAAAGCAGTCTTGTTTCTTTTACAATAATTACAACACTAGCAACTACTGTTTATTTAATTTTATTGTATTTTACCAAATTTAGCGCATCGAAAGATAATGAAACACGCCTAATCATTTACAAATAAGATGATTTATTAACAACTAGCGTGTGCCCGCGGCTTCGCACGCGATAATTATTTCAAAAATTAAAAATTAAGAGCATAATAGTTAAATCATAAAATTTATTAACACCAAAATCACGTGGACTACATACCACGATTAGATAGCGTCGCCTGGTAAAAGCGACCTCAGATTCGAGTTCCCTGGCCCAGAAAACCCCTGCATAGTGAGTTTCGTCCAAGTCGAACAATGTTTGACCATATTTAGGCCTATATTGAATATCCCTCTTCCGTGTAGGTTGAAAATTTCATACGTCTGTGGGACTTGATATTCTAAACAAATGAATCGTCAAGGATGGACGTACAAAATCAAGCGATCGCCCGCGATAATTATTTCAGAAATTAAAAATTAAGATATTAATAGTTAAATCATTATATTTATTAACACCTAAATCACGTGAATTACATACCACGATTAGATAGCGTCGCCTGGTAAAAGCGACCTCAGATTCGAGGTACTTGGCCCAGAAAACCCCTGTATAGTGAGTTTCGTTCAAATCGAACAACGTTTGACCCCATTTAGGCGTCGCGTGGTAAAAGCGACCTCAGATTCGAGGTACTTGGCCCAGAAAACCCCTGTATAGTGAGCTTCTTCCAAATCGAACAACGTTTGACCATATTTAGGCCTATATTGATTATCCCTCTTATAATAATAATAATAATAAAATCAGGTAAACTGATATAACAAAGTGCCAGTATGTTTTGTTTAATCAGTTATGATTGCAGTTATGATATGCAGAATATAAAAAAAAGTCAAATTGGCCGGTTTCGGGATTTGAGCCATGGAACTCCAGAATGTGACGCCAAGACGTTACCATCTCAGCCACCTGGGTCAGTTATGGGATAAGCGCATTTAAAGCAATAGTGTTGTCATAGCTAACTGTATTTTAATTGCCAATGCCTTAGAAATCGCAGTAAAACAAAGGCTTGTTGTCAAGATAACTGATTTTCATTTTTTTAAATAAATTTAATTTAATTTATTGTGCCAACTACAGGGGAATAAATCCCAATTACAGTTGACGTAGTTTCGCCAATACATGTTTTACACTATAAAAAGATACAATACAATAAATGAACGAATGTGCGAGGATAAAGAAAAAAATACATAAATGATTTACAATAACTACAATTAATTTAAAAAGACAATCTAAAAATTAAGCCAAATCATATGGAACATATAACAGTTTATGAAGAATTCCTACGTACTGATTCAATGACAAGTCAAAATCCAGAAGAGCATTTTGAAGTGATAGAGAATTATATCGTTTACACATTTGGATGAAAGATGAACATTCTAATATTTTTGATTTAATGACAGGAATATATAACAATTCCCTATTCCTTAAATTTAATTGCACTACATTAAATTTAATACGTTTTAAAAGTTCATTACTATCAATTTTACCATTGATAATTTTATATAAGAATAACTGTTGCGCTACCAACCTTCTACCAATTAAAGTAACAAATTTAAATTCATTTAATAAAGTATTATAAGAAATTCTATCAATTAAAGCAGATCTATCATATTTTTTAAAATACATATATCGAAGAAAACTCTTCTGAATTTTTTCTATGTCATTAATATGAGTTTTATACAATGGTGACCATATAACTGATGCATATTCTAACTTTCGAATACGTATTTTACCATAAAATAGGCACTAAATTGAGCATAACTCCGAAACAGGTCAACCGATTTTATCCAGTATCAATAGACGTCTTCCCATGGACATTATAAATGTGTATACCAAGTTTCATAAAAATCCGGTAAAGTGTATTTGAGTTACCGCGTCTTTAAAATAGACACTAAATTGGGTTTTACTACGGTACCGGTCTACCGATTTGGTCCAATATCAGTAGACTGCTTCCCATGTACATTATAAATGGGTATACAAAGTTTCAAGAAAATCCAATAAAGCTTATTTGAGTTATCGCGACTTCTTATATATTAACATAAAATGCACTAAATTGGGCATTATTCTGGTACTGGCCAACCGATTTGGTCGAATATCAATAGACGTCTTTCCATGGATATTATAAATGCGTGTACGAAGTTTCATAAAAATCCGAAAAAGCGTATTCGAATTATTGCGCCTTTAAAATATACACTAAATTGGGTTTTACTCCGGTACCGGTCAACAGATTAGGTTCAAATTCAATAGGGCACTTTTCATGGGCGTCATAAATGGGTATACCAAGTTTCGTGGCAATCGGATACAGCGTATTTGAGCTATGGTGCCTTTCTAATATAATCTATTAAAATAGGCACTAAATGGGGCATTACTCCGGTACCGGTGAACCGATTTGGTTCATTATCAATAGGGTTCTTCCCATGGACATTATAAATGTGTTTTCAAAGTTTCATGAAAATCCAAAAAAGCATATTTGAGTTATGGTGCGTACAGACAGACAGACAGACGGACAAACATTTTTTCGTCCACCACACAATCTCATAAAGTACCATACTGGCACTTAATAATAATCCTCTTCGGTGTTGGTTGAAAATTTCATATATCTGCGTGCCTTGACATGATAAACAAATGAGTCGACCAGCGTGAGCTACAACATTCAAGCGATCGTAATGGTTTTATGACAAAAATAGCCAAAGCCTACTGTAATTGATTTGACATTGAAATGTGTAACTGAAAATTGATGCTTCGAAAACGCTAAAATACACGTTTTCTGCCCGTTTTTCACTCATAACTCAATAACGAAAGCAAAAACTAAAAATGTAATATGCCGAAAACCTTCCCGGGAATGTACTCAACAACTTCCCAAAGTTTCATGGCGATCGGATGAATGGTGTAGTAATGCATAAAGGACACACACACATACATTCATTTTTATATATATAGATTACATGACATATTTGTGTTTTTTTTTTATAAAAGGGCCAATGTCAATTTCTTGTAAAAATGAGATCTATGCATTATTGAGCTCGGCTAGTCTTTATCTTTCGTATAATAAAAGTGCCAATGTATGTTGTTATTAATAGACATAACACAGAAACCTTAGAGGCCAAGGTCGGAAGTCTCAGCAAAAAAATGTTACTTCTACAACGGCTTCAAAGTCAGTTATCTCAAAAGTAAGTTTTATGACATTGGCCCTTTTAGAACCAAGCCACTATCATATGTAAGTGTAAGGTGCATAATACCGATTTATTATTATTATTACTAGTTTTATTATTATTATTAACGCAATACGTTCATTAGTTACACTGAAAAATCACAAAGTATACGACAGTTTTAACTAGCATACGAGTATTTTCGGATATTGGTACGACTGTTCTACGTTTCTGATTGGCAACCCTGATGCAGGGTTGCGATTGTAAACAGTTATCGTCATGAAAGTGAATGGCGATTAAAAATCAGAGGCTAATAGTTGAGTACTTTAAAAAAGTTAATCTTCCCTATCACTTTTTTACCTTACGTTTATAATATTACAAAAACAAAATATGGGTCATAAATTACATGTTGTTCTTGGAGTAATTAGTGAAAGTTCCAACAGATGGCAGTTGAAAGTGTTTGAGTGCTACGAAATAACGGTAAAATGGAAGAACGGGCTTCATAGTGATAACAGACTGGATCCAGTGGCGAATTTGCTGGTGGACAAGTCGCTTTTATTATGAACAGAAGCCTTAGATTATCAAGTACAAAATGGTATGTGATGCACATAATATTGTGAATAGGCTACTGCAGGATGCCCTCTTTCATGTCTTAAAAGACCCTCAAGACAAGCGTCTGCTGTCTTCTTTTGCGTTTTCCTGAATGGCACATAAGTTAATGTGGCATCCCGTTAATGTTAGTTACCATAATCATATCAGTAACTGAGTACCCTATTAAGTTTAAGGCCAGGGGCGCAGTGGGTATTTTAGCTATGCTAGGGTTAGAGTTAAACCATTTTATGACATGGCAATATCTTGTCTACATTAGTGAAGAGAAACCTGGCAACCCTGGCACAGTCAATGTCGGAACTTTTGAATTTATTTACTTTACTATACAATAAATTAACCTATTACAACAAAATGATTGTAATAAGTTAGGCCTAAGGATATGAAAACTTTTTTGAAACCGGTAGGAAGGAAGTATTTTAGTCCTCCAATCATGAAGAAACTCGTGATTGGATGTTCGAGATGTGACGTCATGCCGCCAGAGCAGCTAGAATGGTGGGTAAACAGGTCGACAAACATCGCGGGAGATACAATATGGCACATTTTCGAAATGCTTGAATTCGGTATGACCTACTAAACTGATCTCACTGTTCATAACCTAACTGCCACTAAAGTAGAATCTACTTGCCACTACTTTGCAGTGTGCAAGGGCAGTTGGTCATCCTGCTTCGCTTAGAAGAAAAATCACATCCATGCAAATGCGCATATCGTGTGAACGGATCCATTACAATTGGACTTTACCATAAGTCCTGCATAGCATTAGGGTTGCCATACATCCTGAAAAGTGGAATTATTCCAATTTTATGTGCCAAGAAAAGTGTCCTGCCAGAAATCTATAAAAGACTGGTAAAAGATAGATTTATGCCATGCACCTGCCAAGCTCTGCCGTTTTGTTAGGTTAGGGACGTTTATGTTAGTTTAGGAGCAATATACTGAATAGTGCAAGGTTTATTATGTCTCACATTCAATCTCTTCTGCGACGAAACCCTAAACCCCATCTTCCCAGGCAGGTCCCATTAGAGTTGGTGGGAGAAGACTAGTTCGCGGCATAAAACTATTTTTTCCCTTAAATTTTAATATTCCTAAAAATCTACAATTAAATAAAGATCATCTCATAACAACCACTGTGTTTGTCTTCCCAACAAGGCGATAGTTAACAGAATGACAGTTGAACAATTTAAATTGAAAATAAATAAAATAAAAGCTGGTGCAGCTTGAGCTGAGTTTTACTTGTGTATTCCTAGCCACTCTGTAGTCAAGGCATAATAGATTGAAGCTACTGAAAATATGACTGGTATGGTAAATCATGTTGAAAATAAAGTTGTTTCTTTATATCTTTGTGCTTATCCCATTTTAACGTGTATAGCCTATATGGCAATTTTATGTACCGGTAATCTAAAATGACTGCATACAATAACATTACAACTGTTTTAAGTAGGCTACTCACAATAGTTCTTACCTGTACTAATATCCAGAGTACCAAAGCACAATACAACAAGCATAATGCAACACACACTTTGCCACAGGTTGGTAACATTTCTTTGGACAGTGTACGAGAGACATGAATCTATTCTATAGAGTTCCTATAAAGATAGGAGTTTGGAGTTGGCTGCTTCATAGTGACTGGCTGGAACTCGTGGCAAAACTTTCTTGCAGGTGGCCCCCTCCCAAGCAAAAATGTTACATTTGTAGCGCACACAGAAAAATATTCAAATACTTGTATATCCCCATGTTGTTATTATATTAATTATATCTGATAAGTTACCGTGCTTACATTTTATCCTGCCAACTGATGTGTTTAACTCATAGCCAAGCCTTACAACTCAACAAAATTAAAATTTAATGATTGATATTTCTTTTCAGAAAAACTGCAGACACAAATGTCTCATAACTTTCTGTTCTGAACAGCAGTTCAATTACTGTGCGTAACTTGAGTTCCCGTGCAGTAGATACAGTAACAGGAAGTGCTAGGAATAAAATAAATAGGTCTGGTAAACTTGATGCCAGATGCGAATACCAGATTCACACGTGCAATTTAAAGCAGCCAAAACATTTTCTTGATGTGTAGCCCCCCTTTAGCCCTTGGCCATTACACATAAGAACATGAGTAGTTTGTGCACAACTTAATACCGCCGGTTTTTATGTTGACAGAGGCTCTCAAGTACTATGGAAGCAGACTGACAGAGTACGAGAGGATTGAAGTGGAAGAGTATCCAGAGGTTTGGTATTTGGGACTCGATGCCTGCAAAATACATGGAGATCCTCAGAATGGAGGATTCGATGATGACAATGGCAGCTACAATAAAGTAAGTAGGCCTGTTACTTCAGTAATTACGTTATGTACTAAACAGTTATGAAAATTCCACACATAACCAAAGAAAGTGGAAAAAAAACCAAAATGATTTGTGATAAGTATGTAGGAAATTGTTCTATACACTAGATGGTGTTTTAATTAACTTCCTGCGTGATATTGCTTTATAGACAATCGCCAGGCAGGGATGAAATCTTGTAGGCCCTACTGTCAATTGACAGACCGTTACTTGTTGTAATAAAAGATATTTTAATAACCTTCTATGTATCAAGTAGCCTACTGGTACACAATATAGCGCTTTAGTGGACGAATCTACAGAAATACTGGATGAGTCTGCTCAAGTTTTTGGGTACATGGTGCATACAATATTTTTTTAGTAAAAGCTCTCTAAATTATATGAAATGAAATAAAAATACCGTATGATTAATTATAATAAAGGTAGTCACCTATTTGTTAACGTTGCATTCTCACTATTGCCTGAATCACAGAACAACAATGAACCATATATACCGATATGAAATGCAAGATGCATAGTAGGCCTATATCAGTTTCTTTTTGTAAACAATAATGCTTACAAACTAGTTAGTATTTATGACAAGCTTGTGAAAATATGAATGATAATCCCGAGGAAATTTCAGTTCAAGCCAGAAACATTGAATAGGAGCTGGTGACGGCAATATCATGGCAGTAATGGACTATGAGAAAGAATATATTATTGCAATTAAATGCTGGTGCATCCATCGTAAGCAATATTTCCCTTGCGAGCCAACATGTGAAAAGTTATTGGCTTAAATTTGTTGTTTTATGACCAATTATATGCTTAAATCCATGTTAAAGTTGTTGTGACTGGTCAATGCCATCTGGATTTTGTTTATAGATTGCCATGATGACTTAGCACCTAGGCTGATAAAATTGCATTTTAAATACAGTGGGTTCTAGGTCAGTAAAATGCGATTTTTCGGTGTGTTACCTGTCTGACAAGGAGCTGTTTTAGACAGCGTGTAGGCATACTAAGAAGTATTGAAGACAATTGAAGCAATATAAAAGTTACAGTATTTTGTTACCTAGAAATGTTTTTAAACATTCATAAACTCATGGGCGTATGGTGAAATTTTGTTCGGAAGGGGTTCAATGTAATATCGTCTCAGCTCCATGTCCTTGTGCACATTGTGAATTAATACTTTTTTTTTTTTTTTAAATTACTCAGTTGTATTGTAATAATAAATACACTGTAATAAATTAATATGCAGCTCAGTCTTTGGAACTGTTTTTCTTCATATTTCTATACATTTCTCGTTTAAGCTAGTCTATAAATAAATCTTTCTTTTGAAAAATTATCATAATACTGTATGGCAGTGTTTCTCAACCTATGGTCCGCGGACCACTGGTGGTCTGCGAAGATGGTGCAGATGGTCCACAGACATAATTAAAAAATATCATAAAGCAAGTGGAAAGTATAGAAGTTAAATTCTTTCACATATTTCGTTATAAAGACCTATAATTAATACCCCAAATATTAAGAATATAGGCCTTCTTTTGAAAGTGGAATGTAAAATTATGGGTCCTTAACATTTTTTAGACATTTTAGAGGTCCTCGGGTTCAAAAATGTTGAGAAACGCTGCTGTATGGTGTATAGGGCACGTTTTTAAAGTCATCTGTAAATCCACCGGTGGAAAAGTCCGATTAATGCTGATTACTTCATGTTAATTTTGTGATGAGCTCATGAATACTGTTGACTTTACAAACAGGTTGATGGATTTTGGCGGGAGTATTCGAGTTGTCGTTTGACAGATTACGAAGCGATTTTTGTTTACTAGTAATAAATTACTGTTATTAAAGCTGACAAACTATCAACACCATGAGGTTTTGAAATTTTAATCTTAATAAATTACGATAAATCTCAAATAATGCTTTGATATGTACAAAACTGTAAAATATGTAACAGCCGAACCGGAGCTTTTTTGTGTTTTTCCATGATTTACAATCTTCAAAATATTGCAGATATTTCGGGAGGGGTTTCAACCCCTTGAACCCCGCCCCCCCTTACCGTACGCCCATGCATAAGCTTGAATATATGCATGCACTTATGCAATAAAAAGATGTTCTGTGGACAAAGAATTACACATGAGATATGCCTTAAGAAATCTTCCCCTTTTCCACTTCCACAAGACAAGTCTGTAACTGGAAATACATATTACAGGGCAGCCATTTTTTATTTTTTAACTCGCACTCACTGAATGGCAATAGACAATTCCTCAGCAAGCTAAAGGAATATTATCTATTTTATGGAACCCAGATATTCATATACCGGTATGATGATTCAGGTATCCTGATATTGTCCTTCCACCAAGTGGTCTCTTCCCTTCGGGTCTCCCAGTCAACGCTCTTGAAATATGTCTGTCCTCCCCCATGCATGCAACATGTCCAGCCCATTTCATCCTCTGTGATTTAATTGCCCTTGTTACATCCGATGAAGAGTACAGGTTATGAAGCTCGTCGTTCTCCAGTCCTCATTTTCATCTCTCTTAGGCCAAAATATTTTCCTAACCACCCTGTTTTCGAATGCTCTCAGATTATGTACTTCCCAAAGAGTAAGTGGCCATGTCTCACATTCATATAATACAACCGGCAGGATAATTGTCTTATAAATTTTTATTTTTAGATTTCGGCACAGAAGATGAGAAGATAAAGAGTTTCTGAACTGCATAAAAACAAGCATTTCCTGAATTGAGCCTACACTTAACTTCTACCTTAATATTATTTGTGTCTGTAATTATTGCTCCCAGATATTTGAATTTCGTCACTTGTTCATATGATTTACCGGCTATTCTAATATTTTGTAGAGCATTATTTTGACATTTCGTGACCATATGCTTAGTTTCTTCTGTATTATTTTCCAATCCAACATTCCTGCAGGCATCGAAAAGACTTTCTGCAATTTTCTCGATTGTGTTTGTGTCGTCTCCTAACAAGCAAACGTCATCTGCATAAGCTAACATTGGGTGATTGTCATTTAATTCTAGGCCTGCCTTGTTTTTATAAACTTTCCTAATGGCATATTCCAAAGCGAAATTAAAAAGTAATGGTTCATCTCCTTGCTTCAAGTCGCTTTAAATGGCAAACCTATCTTATATAAATTTCCTTACCCTGACTCTGCTATAGGTTTCATTTTTACCAGTCTAACTTCTTTGGTATCCCAAACTCAATGAGGATATTGTACAGATTTTCTCATCTAACTGAATGGTATGCTTTATTAATATATATGTATAGCTGGTAAACAGATTTATTATATTCCCACTTTTTCTCCAAGATTTGGCAAATACAAATATGATCAATGGTTGATCTATTTCACCTAAATCCACATTGGAAATCTCCAATAATTTTGTCAGCATATGGGGTTAATCTTGACAGAAGTATATTAGATAGGATTTTGTATGATGTTGATAAGAGAGAAATTGCATTCAGCCCTTTCTCCCTTTATATGGATCGGTATAGTAGCCAAATTGGTTTTTTTCCCTTCCTTTGTGCAATTCCTCCTTTCTCCAAATCATACGAATGGGTTTATGGAACTGTGCGTTTTTATTTTTTAACAATGGAACAAAGTGGAATGCATGCATTCATATGCAGATATTATTGTAATATTCTCTCATCCCTTAAACATGCAGTTATATGCACTATAAAACTTGACCAGTCGCTCTCTAATGGCATGAAACACAAATTTCCCTCACGTGCATAGTTGTATTCTCAGGGAATAAACATGCTATTATACAAAAATCCGCCCTCTAGTAATTAAGATGGCAACAAAGGCCATCACAGCCTTCTATGATAACAATGGTTACCGGTGAAAGCGAACCAGTGGATGAATGATCATGAAAAGTAACTAACAGACAATGGGGCCTGCCGTACTCTTTGTTAGAAAGGAGCATTAACTTAATACCTTTTTTTAAGGTCCACTGATTTTCATTGACGCTAACAAATGCTGGTATGCCACTGAGGGACAAGTGGTTATATGGAGACTGGATATTATGTTGTATTTTGTTAAGCTTATCTTATAGACCCTGTATAGTTATTATATTGCAGATGAAGGGTTGCTCTTTGATTCATACAGTACAGGAAAAGTGTATATTCTCTGAAAGTGACAAGAAGAACAGACATTCCACAAACACAGTATAATCACTTTTAATAATCTTAAAATTGTTTTTAAAAAGACTGTGTCAACTTCCTTAGTTATGTGCGTGCAGAATCCAGTTGTAGGCCTGCCATTCTGAAAATCATGGAATTAAAGAAGAACAGTAGTTTTGTCTTCTGAAGTTGTATGCTCTTTGTCTAAATTGATAATTACAAGTGCGTGACAGGCTGTATGCACGACGACACATAACTTACTGTTATAGGCTAGGTGTGGAAATTAAAGCCAAGCTAGCAGTCATGGTAGCGAATTTAAATATGGCAATGAACAAAATGGATGTAGCATTCAAACATAATATTCAAAAATCCATTTCCCTTTGCATATAGGCCTATAACAAAGTGCCAAATGGAGTCAATAGGCCATATTTCAGAAACTATTAAGTTTTAGACCACAGTTTCAACTTCTGTAAAATCATCTGAAGGCATACAAATTCGCAGTCAAAACCTTTCAATTTTCTTTTTCTCTTGGAGGGTTAGAAATAAATAGTTATAACTTTTATAATTTTCCCATTGGTTATAGGCCAAAAGCTATAAATTTGCCTAACTTCAAGTTTCTAGCTCATGTGGAAATGAGTAAAGATCAGAGTTACAGAGACAAGAATTGGTAAGAAAGTGAATAAACACAGGTTAGGTTAGAGATTGTCTTACATTGTATTTTGGATTCATCCATTCTGTGGAGTTTGACCAGCAAAACAGTTTTATAGTTTGTAAACTACAATAGATTATCATAAAACACAGAAATTAAAACATTTATTGCAATGGATCACTCCGAAAAAGTTCTCATAACGTAAAGTGACCATATTTTCTGAAGGTGAAACCGGGACACTTATCAACGCTGAGTTTTAGAATGTTTAAGACTGAAAAAAGTTCTTACCGTAAGGCTTAATCGTTCATCTGTACTTTATATTCAGGAAAATAGTCCGTCGCCGTGGGTGAGTCGGTAGCGCGCCTGTCTTCTTCTCCGGCGGCCCGGGTTCGATTTCCGGCCGGGTCGGTGATTTTTCAGTAGTGAAAAATCCCTTTCCCGGTTTCAGGACTGGGTGTTTGTCAGTAGGTTAAGATAATGCACATTGTGCGCGATTCCTTAATTATATTCAGGAAAATAGCATAGGCCTATTTTTATTTCTATGAGTATTTTAAATGATTGGAAAATAGATATAACCATTTATTTACCTATTTAAGACATAATTTTGTTGAATTACACAATACAATATAACCCTGTTCATTTATTAGTCGATTCAGTATAGGTTATTATCATAGATAAAACTATGTTACACAGCTCTTAGTACTGTAGGATAATTTATAATTAATATTTATTGAGCCGTTAAGTAAATTACAATTGGCCGGGTCATAGATTTATATGATTAATTTACAATACATAAAACTCAAATAGTGCAAAAGTCTAAATTAAAAAACACTTCAAGATTATACAAAGGACTGACAGTAAGCAGATTTTTCACTTTTGTCCTAAAATTTTAAAAGAAGAGTTTACAATTCTATCAGGAAGTGCATTAAGGCCCACATAATTGAAACTTCTGGTTTAGACATACTAGTCTGAAGAATGAATTCTCTTCAGAAGATTCTCAATCTGCTTCAGATAATTGAAAAAATCAAGACAACTCTATTTCAGATTAATTTTGATAAGCAACAATGCTTTCAGTGTTTCAACTTTCATTTGTGTTTTTTCTGATGTCCTTATTTTATTTCTTTCTACGGGTGCATTAGTGCCTGGCAGTGAAAATCCAAATTCTACAATCTTAGAAAAATTGCTAAATGACAAGCTTTTAGAGGAGAAATGCTGAAACATTTCAACCCATCTCAGATGGGCTTCTTTTCCTTCATTATTTCATTGACTGATTTTATCTGCTGTAGCAAACTGTTTAACACAAACATTCATTAAACATATCATTGTCATCAATATTTGATTTACCAGAAACACGACTAATCAAATGTATCACATTTCAACTTCTTTCCATGTTATGAGTTATGACTGTTTCCATGGCTGTTGCTCATAACGAACGATGACTATGACGATGCGCATCAGTAACAATCTTTCTTAGGTTAAGAAGGATGAACATAAAGTAATTATCCTGACCTGAACAGATTTAAATATCTTAATCAACCGAAATACGAAATAAATTTCCTATTCTACGAAAACTGGACAAATGGGCGTCCCAACAAAAACCTTTCGGGACACTGGGACACCAGGTTGAAAAACGGGACTGTCCCGGTCAAAACGGGACGTCTGGTCACTTTACATAACGTTTCAGCCCCACCACGGGGTCTTCCTCAGAAGGGGGTGTGGTTTTGAACATATAACCTAGAAGCAGTATTCAGTTGCATCTGAGGAAGACCCCGTGGTGGGGCTGAAACGTTATGAGAACTTTTTCGGAGTGATCCATTGCAATAAATGTTTTAATTTCTGTGTTTTATGATTCACGACGTAATGGAAAAAGGACCTGTTTTTAATATGTGTATGACAATAGATTATTTTTAGATGAATTGTACAGATGGACTATTAATTATATTCATTGAAATGGTAACACTCATTATTCAGTAATAAATTATGGTATGACAGTTGTTTATGTTTTTGAAATTTCAGGTCCTCCATGACCACATATCATATCGATATGAAATCCTCGAGGTTATAGGGAAAGGTAGTTTCGGTCAAGTCATCCGTGCATTAGACCACAAAACTAATCAACATATAGCTATCAAGATCATTAGGTAAGTGCAAAGTTGTATTTGTATATATACAGTGAACGCTGCTAATACTTGCTTTTTGTTGTCATCAGTCACATTAGTGTAAGGCTTTGTTGTTAAGGCTTGTATTTATTTTATTGTAGGAATAAGAAACGGTTTCATCATCAAGCCCTCATCGAGGTGAGGATTCTGGATCATCTCCGCAAGAAGGATAAAGATGGCAATCACAACATCATCCACATGCTCGAGTACTTTTACTTCAGAAATCATCTGTGCATCAGCTTCGAACTCATGAGGTGAGCTGCATTCTATTCTTTCTAGTCATATAATTTCTTATATTTGCAATGCCTCGACGGTCTTTGCAGGATGTTGTGGGTAAATTGTGCTTTCTTATTTAATTACAATTTTGGATTATGAACTTTTTTATCCTTCTTCTACCCCCATAAATAGATTTATGAGATTAAATTATTAAAGAGGGTTTTTGTTAATATGTTCTTCAAAATTAGCATTTTCGAGTGAAAAATCATATTTCCTCATTTGAAACTCTGCATACATTACGTATTTACTCAATGGCAATACACAATTCATAAGCAAGCAAAAGAAATATCTTATTTTATGGAACCCAGAGGTTCATTGCCATGCTTACCTGAGCCTGCCATTCAACCTTATTCTGTCTTAACTCCATCCACCTATCCCTTGCAAATCCTACTTCCCTTAAATCTATCCTAATATTGTCCTCCCACCTTACATCTACGTCTTCCATGTGGTCTTTTTCCTTTGTGTCTCCCATTCAATACTTTCCTCCCCCATGCTTGCAACATGTCTGGACCATTTCATCCTCCGTGATTTAATTACCCTTACTATATCCAGCGAAAGGTACAGGTTATGAAGCTCGTCGTTATGCAGTTTTCTCCAATCCCTGTTTTCATCTCTTTTGGGCCCAAATATTTCCCTAAGCCCCCTGTTTTCGAACACTCTCAGATTATGTAACGGGCCATGTCTCACATCCATATAATACAACCGGCAGGATAATTGTCTTATAAATTGATGTTTGATGACCACATAATATTTAGTTTTTCTGAATTAATTTCCAATCCAACATTCCTGCAGGCATCGAAAAGACTTTCTGCATTTCTCTCTATTGTGTTTACGTCATCGCCCTACAGACAAACGTCATCTGTATGAGCTAAAATCAGTTGATTGACATTTAATTCTAGGCCTACCTTGATTTCCTGACGTTTCCTAATGGCATATTCGAAAGCGAAATTAAAAAGTGAAGGCAATAGTGCATCTCCTTCCTTCAAGCCAATTTTTAATGGCAAACCTATCTGATATAAATTTCCCTACTTTTACTCTGTTATAGGTTTCATTTAGACACATTTTGATCAGCCTAACTAACTTCTTTGGTATCACAAACTCAATGAGGATATTGTACAATTTGTCTCTCATATCTGGATTCTGCGCGTACCATAGGTACGGTGGGTAGAGGAAGTATTGTTTTCAACCCCCAAATTTGAAGTTGAGTTTTTAACATAAATACAAGTTTTGAGGTGCCCTGAATGCAAAAGTACTATTTTTGGAAACCTGTCTGTGTGGATGCGTGTGAAAAGCCTAGCTCCAGAACAGAAAATTGTATGAAAACAAAATTTTGTATTTGAGTGAGTTACCTTCTAAAGATGTGACACAAGGATTGGTGACAAGTTTCTCTTATTTTAAAGGGGACTTTACAAGAAGAAATCTTTGTTGTTTGCAATTTTCTTGAAAACGTCTCTAACGATTTTGTTTAAATTGTACACATGGGTTGTTTATACTAAGACTTTTATTTGAAACATTTTTTTTTAGATAATTATCTGAAGGGTAGTTATAAGCCACTCACTCTGAATACTTGCTCTTTGCAAAATGGCCTCTTGTTCTATATCAGAATATGAATGAGAAAAATGTATTGGCCATGCTTAAATTAAATAAAGTTACGAGAGTACATTAATCAGATTTAATTTAGGTATTGTATCCTTCGGGGATGCGATGTGATGTGGTAACGACATTCTCTTAATTTCTACAACCAGTTTACATGAAGAGAGTGTCATACATAATAATTACACTAAGGCCGGTATTCATAGTCGTAATAAGTTGTACTTATATCCAAGTCGTACTTTAATCTCGTCTTAAGTTGAGTTTCTGACACAAGCAAGTCGGACTTATGACGTAGTTACTTTATAAAGTCCGACTTGACAAAGTCGAGCTTATTGGTACTCATAGTCACTAAAGTACGACTTATTTGTCGAAATAAGTCGTACTTTATCAAGTCAAGGGTCCTCCTTACTTATTTCAGTTTAAGCCAGAACCATGAATAGTAATTTTGATGATCTTGGCGAGTATTAGAAGAAACGCACGCCCCAAAGCGTTATTTGCGAAACATGATGAATCCATTCAAATTCTACAGTGACAATGAATTTAAAAAGTGATTTCGTTTCAAGCAGACACAATTTTGGAAATATCAATCGCCTATTTGTGTTGATAAATTTCGTGTTATTTATCTCCTACGAGGTATTTGTATGTCGTGTGTAAAATAATTCCACCTATTCCCTCGTATAAAATGTTTTTGTTAAAATATCAGCTCATAGCTTTGTCAAATCTAAAATTTATATTTGCCAATATTATAAAACATAATTAAAAATTATATCTGTCAATTTTATAAGATAACTAGCTGAAAAGGCCCGGCGTCGCCCGGGCTTTGTATTTTGTAATTTGAAATTAACTTATGGAGGACTTTCGATTTTGAAACTCTAGGTCCTTATAGCCTATAATATGTATGTAAAACATGAAATGAAGAAAAAGATTTATCAAACTATTCCATCAGAAAACGCTAGATATAGCTTTTTATGGCTCATAGAGGATGTCGAATGCTGCATTCCGTTGACTATTTACCGACTTCTGATAAAGCATACTCACACACTTAAGTTGTACCTGTAATACGACCTCTTATTCTACATCTAAATGTGAAGTGAGAAAATATTTCTTATGTCTAGGGTAGAGAAAGTTGTGTGACTGCATCACACTTTGCTTTATTTTCGTGCAATTCATTTTTCAGTAATTATTTTCGCCAATATATTGCATCGATTCAATCATAATTCGTTAAAGTCCAGTTGCCAAGGCCTAATGTTATCAAAGTAAACAATACACGGTTGTCATGTGAACTGAACAGCATTTCATTGTTTTTAGTATAATATTCTCAGAAATTATATAATTTTCAAGGGAAGGACTGATTTATTACAATTTTAATGTTGACCGCTATACTTTCCGGGCTTAACTGGGTATGTGTGCAAAATTCCGTGTAAATTGGTAAAGAAATGTAGATTTGTATAAGGAACAAACATACATACATACATACCCAGAAACACACATTCGACTTTATATAATAGATTTTCGTATATTGGACGACATATTTAGGCTATTCAGCCATCTTCAAGTCCTTTTCTTTCACCAGGTGATCTTACTCTGTTGGTTAATCCATTACAACAGGTGGAATTATTTTATACACGACATCAATCGCCTATCTTTCATCAGCATTTCATATCGGCCCAAAGCTTCCTAAGCTGTTTTGAATCTCCCTAAAACAATAATTAATATCGAAATAAATACATAAGCGTACCGGTATTAATTCTGAACGATCTCGAAGCTAATATACCTAGGTATACGCAGAATATTCTAAAAAAACTATTAATTAGTTTACTTACACGCTGCATAATATGACTGGATGAATTGAATTCTATGTTTACAATGTACAGAGCCGTCTGTATTTTTATATCACAATAGCGAAATACATACTCAGTTGGCTTTGCTTTACATAAAATCTGAAAAAATATTAAACACGATTGGCTAATTCAGTTGTTATGGCAGTGAACGCGTGATTTTTCATATTATTGAGTTCGACTTTAGTATGTAGAATAAGTAGAGCTTTATGAAGTCAGACTTAATGAAGTACGACTTTAAAGAAGACTATGAATACGAAAAACACATAAGTCGACTTGTCAAATAAGTTCAGCTTTATAAAGTCGGTTCTTAAGTCGCCGACTATGAATACCGGCCTTAGAGGCTGACTTCTATTTGGGCAGAGGAAGTTATGTGAATTTCACATCAGATTCTTAAAATTCATAAGTAGCTGATATCAACCTAATACTTTTCTCCAGCCAAATGAAAATAAAGGTAATATAAAAATTGTACCATCCATATACAGAATACACCTACATTACATTGAAGATCAACAACAGTAATGTGTTTTTTTATTCCTGAATGACATTCTTCTTCTTATGGTGAGGAATGATATGTACTGTAAATAGATTATTGGGCAACACTCACCAATGTTTGTTGATCCCTTTGTGAAGCCGTTGTCAATAGTTGCTTAATCTTGCGTGAAGCCTTCGTCTTCTTAATAAAATAATAAAACACACATATTATATAAAACGTAAACACTAAAAATTGCAACTTCACAACAGGAATCACATCACAACGTTTCACGAGACCAGAAAAACGACTCGCGTTTTCAAGTGGATATTAGCGACGAGATGTTCGGTCGCGAAGACTTCGCGACCGAACATCTCGTCGCTAATATCCACTTGAAAACGCGAGTCGTTTTTCTGGTCTCGTGAAACGTTGTGATGTGATTCCTGTTGTGAAGTTGCAATTTTTAGTGTTTACATTTTATATAATGTGTGTGTTTTATTATTTTATTAAGAAGACGAAGGCTTCACGCATGATTAAGCAACTATTGACAACGGCTTCACAAAGGGATCAACAAACATTGGTGAGTGTTGCCCAATAATCTATTTACAGTAAATGTGTTTTTTGTTATTTAGGTAAGAAAGAATTTTAACAGTAATTAATATGTATATATTTTATACTCTTATTATGATTAAGTTAAACCCGGCCGAGTATGGTTATAGATCTACGAGATTTAATTATTTTCTTGAGGTGCCGCAGGTGAGACTTGCCAAGTCGAAAAACTGGTGTAGAAATTTAGGAGTCTCCATGTTTAATAAGTTGCCCCAAGTGGCTCATAATTTAGATTTTAAGCAATTCAAGTTTCATTTACCCATTTTATGGTGTGCAAGAGTTTTTTGAGGCTCAAATCAATATAACATTCTAGTCTGGGTTTCCTGAATTATTGTTTTACCTATTTCTGTATTGTATTCATTTTATTTACTTGACGATGTCTATAGCAGCACAGTGTTGCTAACGACTAATTAGAAAATTAAATTAAATTAAGACCTGACCTAATTAGTGAAATGTCATTTACATTTATACCATTATCCATTAGAATATTACGAGACACACAGTCAAATCTATTATTGTAACTCCAGTAAATGTTTAATTTTCAAAACTACAAAGTATTATTTTAGTCAAACAATGAACTGTCTCTTCTGTGGATAACCCTTAACCTTAATCCATATTCTCGCCTGTCTCCAGTACAGTAGAAGATATATCAGTAGTTTGTGCAGTAACTTGTAGAGAAAATTAAAATCCTCTCCCCCTTTTTTATGAAACATTTCTTCATGAAAATTTGAAAAAGCACATTAATTTTAAAATATTTGACAGGATAACACTCTCCTAGTTGCAGATATGTTACAGTGTTTTGAAATGATGTCATTGTGATTGCAGCCTGAACCTGTATGAACTGATAAAGAAAAACAATTACCAGGGCTTCAGTCTGAGTCTGATCCGGAGATTCGCCCACTCGCTGGTGCAATGCCTCAAGCTTCTGCATAGGGAAAATATTATTCACTGTGATCTCAAACCTGTAAGTATCAAAGTGTTTAAAAATCCACACCTGAAACTATCTTCCCTTTACTAGAAGCTTATAAATGTGAAAATGCACACCCAAATTTAAAAAAAAATGCCATTGATTGTGAATGTATTATGGCTGAATTCTGTAAGGGTATACATGGGTGGATTGGAACATAAACGCACAATCATTTTTTGTGTATTGTGGTTGGGATATAGTTTGAATCCTAAAATTTATAGGAAGTTTATATAGTGAAGTTATTAAATATCTATTATTACTCGAGATGGAAATTTTACATACATACTTCACTAAGTACAGAAACTAACCTGAACATTAATTAAATTGTATTGGAAGTAACACAGTAAAGTTATATAACATAATTATATATGAAGTATAACTGATGAAAATGGTTGCAAAGGCGCCGAAACATGTACAGGTAAAACTATACCAGAAGTGAAGTCTATACCAATGCCAGCCTAAGAAGGGAACCTGATGTAAACAAACAAAAGCGCGCGAAGTACTGGACTGAAATTGTATTACTACGCCATGGGCGGAGCGAGCGCACTATTTGTATCTGACAACACGTGCTTGTGTTCTGAACGAACCGAGCGGCTTAATACTTACAAACGTTTAATTATAAATTTGGAAAAATAATTCGGTGCATTGCAAAATAGAACAACACCCCTACCCCTTGCTATTGTGTCAAGCTAGCGGTCACCGGTCAGCACATTCCTTAACCTTGAATGCATCGGGTGGAGGATAACGGTGCTCTAAATTGCAGTGGCATCGTGTCAGTTATAAATTTCTGAATCATCGTGAAAGAGAGAATAATGTCAAAATATCCGTGCGACGATTATGCAATGAAATTTTTATACACCAATTTTGGCCTGAAAAATCAAGGTGCGACGATTATGCGGTGGCGACAATTACGCGATGAAATACGGTAGATTCTCATTAGCTGGTCCCTCTTTTTGTGGATACAAATAATTTAATGATCCTTTTCCCAAACATGTGCAGCTATTGCTGATTTGTCCGTCTGTCCATATTTTGGGGAAAAGGGTCATGAAATTAGTTTGGAGCTGGAACTGAAGACGTGTGTCCAGGGACTAGATTGTACCAAAAGTAGCAGCTTCATGGATATTATTAAAAAATAATATAATACAAACAATAATACTTATTTACAATAGTGGATCAAACAATCCCCTCCAACACACAACGTCCGCATATACGATTCTGTAAGATTTCTGTGTTCAGCAAACAGATGGACTTGGTGCTGTTTTGACTGCCCACTCGCTACATTTTGTCTGATTTTACAGACACAGAAAATATAGTAGTATTAGTATCTAATGCCTAGACACTTGGATGATCTCCATTCATCTTACACAGAAAATATTGATCTGTGTACATTATAAGTGTATTTTTATGAAATTACTACAAAATGTTATTGCTTTTAATATTGATGTAGAGAAGTAATAGAGGATTCAGAATGCAAAACTATACGCCATAAAACTAGGTAGTGGAAGCACCTAGCGTTACCATATGGTAACGGCAAATATTTCCAGGACTTAGTAACAAATACTTTTTTTATATTTTATTGAATACATTTGTGTTACCTTGAGACATAATGAAGGAAAAACTAATCAAAATTAACAAAAAATAAATGTGTTAATGGGTTAATATTGTTCTTTGTTTGATTTTCAAAATGTTTACAATGCAACTGTTTAGTTTAGTAAAGTTAAAATAAAATGAGCCTTGTTTTTGTTCTTGCAGGAAAATGTACTGTTGAAACAACGAGGTAGCAGTTCCATCAAAGTGATAGACTTTGGTAGTTCCTGTTACTTCCACCAGAGGATGTACACCTACATCCAGTCACGCTTCTATCGATCTCCAGAAGTCATCCTAGGTCTACCGTATGGGACTGCAATAGACATGTGGAGTCTAGGTAAGATTAACGTAGGCCTAGAGTTACAGATGGTTATGAGTAGAGACCGGATTTTAAAGGGAATTCCTTTTTTTATATTTCATCACAAAACATGATAAAATTGAACAGGATGTTACTGAGTAAGTTCCAACTGCAAATGACCTGGTTTTAACTTCTCTTTTTTTATGCTTATTTCCCTTTTTTTTTAGGACCTTTCCCTTCCCAGTACCTATTTAGCTAATTTATTTTGAAAATTTCGTAAATTACCCAGTATTTGGTAATATGAAAACATTAAAAATTATTTTCACTGATTCACCATTGAAAAAATAATTCCTATTATCCTAACGAATGTTGGAATAGTCTATGAGATCTTAAGGGATGTGAACAACAAAGCAAGTACTGTCTCCAGATGAGAAGAATGCAGCACACTCCCAATTTCTCTACCTGCAAGCGGGCTCGTCCTAATTTTACGTTTTCTAATGAAGTAAAGTAAAACATAAAACAAACATGTATCTCTCTAATGATGGTTTCACAGGCTATAAGGCGAGTAAAAGGATATATTGCATCCAAGCTTTCGGTCGCTGACATCTCTGCGGCCTTCCTCAGGAAAATGAGTGTAGAAAAAGTGGGTGGAGAGAGCTTATATATGTTTGGAGTGAAAAAAGAAATTCTGTGATTGGAGGAAATGGGTTGGCGTGTATCGGCCAATCAGAATGCGTGAATTTTCTTTATAGTAAAAACATTAAAGAAGCAATCGGTCCATATCAGGACCAATGGGAGAAAAATGTGAATAGAAATAATCGGTCCAAGTCAGGGCCAATGCTTAAAAAGAAGAAGCTCTCTCCACCCACTTTTTCTACACTCATTTCCCTGAGGAAGGCCGCAGAGATGTCAGCGACGGAAAGCTTGGATGCAATATATCCTTTTACTCGGCTTACAGCCCGTGAAACCATCATTAGTAATCAACGCCGAGAAAGCCTCAAGTCCTACATATGTATCTCTCTGTTTAATTTTTACACTCTCTTATACTTATATATCCCTTTTTTCCCACCTTTTTTTTTGGCAATAATTTTCCCTTTTTTCATCCTCTTTTGGGTGAAAATTTTCCCTTTAAAATCCGGTCTCTAGTTGTGAGCCTGTACAGTTAGCTTCAGATACACATTTACCTGATGACCTAATTTGTTGGCTGTCAGATAATCATCAACTGAGAACGTTTTAATTCTTTCAAGTGCTGCGACGTATGTCTCATCAGAATAGCCCTTATTCAAGCTTTTTTATGTTGTCTCCATTCCCTCCTCCCCCCAGTTTTCAACTTAATATTTCGTAACATTCTGGTCATTACTACCAACATGCGCCCGCCCCTAAAGGAAAGAAAGGTGTGGAAAGGTGCTTGGTAAGACCAACCCCAGGGAAAACTAGCCTATTCCCTGAAAATGGCCCCACTCCAAAGGTATCAGAAGGAATCCCAGGGCGGTGCAAACAATAAGTAAAAGTTCTTGATTCAAAACACAATAACAATTTTATATATTCTAAAACCCAAAATTATTACAATTAAATAAGAGTTTACAAAAAGGTTTAGCCTGAAAGAAAAGAAACAAAATAATTTACACCCCTGTTTACATTTAGATATAAACAAACAATCTGATAGGTGTGTATTTTGAAATACTTAAAACATTTAGTTGCACAACTTCGAAGTTAAAATAATTACTCAGTATACAATGAAATCAAAATGGGTAGATGCAAGACATGTTAGCATATAACATCATTATAGCAGATACCAAAAGGAAAGGGGCTTCACAATAGATTAAACATAATTCTTCCAAATAATACAAGGGACGATGACTTTAATATTACAAAAGATTAACCCAAAAATGACGAAGAAAAGAATACATGTAGGCCTACATAACAATTTCAAACAAGGGGGATGAAAATTTAGAAAAGGCGGGAAAAATACTGACGTCGGGATGCCTTTAAAATCCCGATCGACAGGAGAACGGGCATGGCACAAAACTATATAAACAAAATCACAGACCATAAATTAAGAAAACCGAATTTAAAATAACTTATCAGGACGCGAACTTCATCAGGTTTGCAAAGCAGGCACAAAGAGAGAAGAGAAAGACAGACGCCATGATAGCCTATGGCGGGAAAACACGGACTAGCTACACAATTGCAAATTAACCGCCAGAAGCTCAAATAAACAGAAAACTCTTTAAATAATACTTAACAAGCAAAAGAAGACAGACTACATGCTTTCTACTAAGACTATACTAAAAATGCAATACCAAAAAAACAAACTGATTAACGTTATGAAGCACAGAAAAAGAAGGGGAGGAAAATTCTACAATTACGCAATTTCAACGATAAAAGACAAGAAAAATACTAAAAACCTGTTTGCAAACCTGAAGGAGACTTTTGGGCTACATTATCCCAACAACCGAAGCACTAAGACCAAAGAAATTACTTTTTAAATGACAAACCAAACGAAGCTACCGAAACAGGTCTGAACGGAAGGAAGCCATGCCCCGCAACTGACGCCTAATAGAACAGCAACTCGCCAGGAGGCTTGCCTCATGAAAGGAGGGGGAGGTCAGCGGACCTACGCCCGCGAAAGGAACAGAATGGAGCAGGTCGCGCCATCTAGTGATTTTAACATGAATTAATTGAGCCGGCTTCACATATCGGCTCAAACAGTAGAATCTAAATTCGAAATTTCCTCCAAAGAGGCTATAGCGAAGGGATTAATACTGATAATAATAAAAGTGAGCAAAGAGATTATGATTTCAGTATTAATTAGATTGTGAAACGAAGCTCAAAATCTGGAAACAAAAGCATCCTCTTTCAATTATAAAAGAAAAGCATTGCTTATTTTAAAAAAAAGCATATTTTGAAAAATAAATAGGCTATGGATGGCAGGACATCCTTAAAATATACGGAGATGTCCTCTGAATACAGACATGTGCTAACCCTATGTAGTCAGACCTCTTGTTGATCAAGATCGATTTAATGGTAATTTTCCTATGTTAATAATATTAACCTCAAAGATGACAATTTTTTAACAATACTTTTGTGAAGCGGTATGGATTCAATTATTGTCCTTTCCACTCACTTGGATCCTGATAACTGTTACATTAGGAAAAGGTTCATTAGGGGGTTTGAAATCTCTTGGCGTGAGTGGAAGTGACAAGTATCGTTGTTGTTAGCTACTTTGCACATCTCTTCCTTAAAACAATGTAATCTGCTAATACAGTGAATCTGGATAGTTTTAAGCTGAAAGGACTGGGGAAGAATTCAGAGCACCCAAAAATCTGAATGTTAAATGTTAAATGTTAGATGCCTGTCGGAGAACACAGAGTGTATAGACATGGTCAAAGAAATAAAATTACATCAAGTCAGACAAATCACAATTAAAAAATTCACTCACATCGTAAAAAGACCTTGTAATCAACAAACCAGAGGTCACAGATTTGAAATGATTTCGCTTTAGCCTAAATAATCCAGCTGGCACTTTTTTTGCAATTTTTATGGACATTGCTTCACAATTTTTCATAGTTAGAGAAAGCCTGCAGGCAGGATAGTTCAATGAGTTTTGTTGCCTTGTTTTATAATTGTGTAGATCGCTTCTAGTACTAAAAGCATTAATATTATCTCTAACATATAAAAGAGACTCAAGTATATACTGAAAAGTAATAGACTTCAATATTTTAAGATCAGTAAGCAGTGGTCTACAATGTTCATTCAATGATGAATTAGTGATAATTCTGAAAAACCTTATTGATGTGAGAACTATTGCCCCAGAGGGTGAGTCCATAAGTAAGAATACTGTGAAAATAGGTGAAATAAGCAACCCTAATGTAGGCATTAGGCACAATGAATCTTAGTCTTAAGAGAAGAAAAAGAACTCTGGATAATTTAAGACAAATATAGTTAATATGATCTTCGCAAGTCAGTCTGTGATTAATGACAATACCCAGCATATTAAAACTTTTGGTCTCCTGAGCTTTCTTAAGAGTGAATAGGCCTAATAAGAATTCAGTCTTGAAAAAAGTTATATCTAAAATGGATTTAAAGGATAAAATGAAGGCTATAAATTAAAACTGTACGTTTCAACAAAATTTTATACCACCTGCCAACAAATCCTTCTGAAACATGACTTCCAGGTAGCTTAGCTCGAAGATGCCTTGTAATACCACCGCTGAACTGCTACCGGCAAGAACGCAGTAAAAATTTGTAAAATGGTCCTTACCTCGTTGAGCAGAGAGGTGTGTTTATTGTAGTTTGGTAGTCCTCCGCTAGGTGCGGCAACTCGAATTTGTACAATTAAATTACATAAGAACATATAGTTTGAAGTGCATTAATCAATTTTTGCAATTCTATTTCATTCATATGTGAGCCTAAAATGACATTTTTATGTAAATTAAATCTTCCAGCATCAATTCTGAAATTCAGGTGGCTACGAAGCTTCGGAGTGCTGCCATCTTCCCTAACTGGCAGTTGGTAGTTTATCAGCCATTCCATCCTCCTGCTAGCTTAGCTGGGAAGTGACCTTCCAGACAGTTTTTGTCAGGAGATCATAATATGCAATTCTTGACCAACTTCCAGATAAGAAATATGCTATCAGGAGGTCATAGTACAGGCCCTTACATTTATATCAGGGAGATAGTAGTCTGGAGACTTAAATAAATGGCAGCCCTAGTAATGCAACAATGCGTATTGTTCTTAGTTGGACAGATATTCGCATAATTTTATCTTACTCCCTCCAGTAACCCTAAAAACACAAAAAATAAACATAATCCCAATTTTTTCGCAAAAATTGTTTTATTTGATGAATTAATGAATTTTAAACAATTTTTTATGATATAGGGTGCATCCTCGCTGAGCTCTACACTGGCTATCCTCTGTTCCCTGGGGAGAACGAGGTGGAGCAGTTGGCTTGTGTTATGGAAGTCCTTGGAACCCCACCAGAGGATGTCATCATGAATGCATCCCGAAGAAGGCTCTTCTTTGGTAAGTTCTTGAACTTCTCTTCCTCTAAACTGCACTATAGATAAATTCATAAAAACCTTACGTGCTCCAGTTAAAATGAAGATCATCTTGGAATTTTGTAGTTTATAAATTAAATAAAAACATAGCGATACACGGAAAAGAAAGAATAACATACCGTATATACTCGAATACTACCCGCACATTTTTTTCAAAAATCACGAACGGAAAAACTGGGGTGCAGGTATTATTTGAATACTGAATACTCTCATCTGAATTTCGACATTTTGTACTAATCGGCTCAATATAACATGATGCTTTGTAGTAGCATCACAGTAGGCTTATAGTATAACAGTAACGAAGCTGTAATGAAAGGAAAATGAAACAAAGAAGATGCTTTCTTATGCACATGGTCCGCATAGAGACGCCAAACAAACAGTTCAGTCACGGCACACGTGCAGTACAATAATTCGGGAAAAAGTTCGGTGGAGTTCGGCGAATTTCCAAACTACTTTGACCTTGGGTCGGAACGAGTCGAACGCACGTTATCGCGGGTGATTCCCGCAGAATGAAGAGGGTTGTTGTTGTTGAAGTATTACGCTGCGCGTATAAGATGGCAAGATTTCGGCGGGCTGTTACCATGCACGTTATTTTTATAAGTGCCTTTTAGCCTATCATATTTAATTATGTTATGATATGAAACATTAATTATAACTGTTGAATTAAGAATAAAACTGGCAAAATAACTTTATATATGGGCCTGTAGATTTTTTTTTGGGTGCGGGTAATATTCGGGTATATACGGTACTTTTGTGAGTTATGGTATAGTAAGTATGTTTTCTGATGTTATAAAAACTGCCCCTCTTATGGACAAAATTCAAGCGGTCGGTTTTTGTGCGCTTCTATATGTTTTTTGGGGGTGCTGAGTCCAAATTCAAAGTTTGCAAACAAAATTTGCTTGAGCGTTCCGAGATATTAAAAAAGAAAAAGAAGAAAAAAAAAAGCTAAATTTTCGCACCAAGACTATGATTCTATCAAAAAGACCACTCTGCACAAAGTTAAAAAAAACAAAATTTACTGTAAATTTCATTTCTAGCTTTTGAAAGTAGGACCAACAGGTGAGGAGCTAGAGCAATTTGAAAATCGACAAAATTTGCCTACTAGCGTTCGTCGGTAATCACAAATAACTCATAATGTACACATTTCTGGAAGAAAAGCACTACGTACGCATTAAAAGTGCAATGCAAAACAATTCCTTCTTTTGTCCAGATGCCAGGTAGTCGGGTCACAATGAATCAGTTTCCTGTGATAGAATATGTCGGATGGAAGGCAGACAAGTGTCAGTGGTGAAGGAGGTCCCAAAAGTTCTCAGGAAGCGACAGTTGGACGGACCTCTTATGCCTCACTCAAGAACTCTGTGCAGAAGGTGTAAGATGGTCTGGTGCGCTCGATAATCTTGTGGAACCACAAAGTTCCCGGCCAACTGTTCTCCGTTGCTGTAGTGGAAAGGGAGATTTCCTGTTAGCATTTGCTAGAGACTGATGCCGAGTGCCCACATATCCACCTTCTTTCCCTCATAATGGTGGTATTGAACCAACTCAGGCAACAGCCTTCTATAACTGGATGTTCGGCACAGCTGCAGGTGTTCCCAAAGTCTGCTAGTTTGACATTGAAGCTGCGTGTCAGTAGAACGTTTGAAGGTTTTACATCCCTATGTACGACTTGCTGACCATGGAGAAATGCCAAAGCATTAGTTATGCCCCTCATAAGTCTTGTAACATCGGCTAGATCTAACGTGCCATGATTGTGCACCTATGTAGCCTAATGATGGAACCAGTCAGTGGCTGTTGCTATATTCAGGTGATTTAAGTCTAATAAAAACTCGAGTTCTCTCAACACCAGGTCTTCTCCAACAGGTGTCATATCCAGTTCTTTGATGGCTTTATTTGGTTATACCAAAGTATCTACGTGTCAGGCAAGGTACACCCTACTGTATCCACCTCTGCCAATCTCTATGTACAACTGATACTTCCCCTTGATGCGCCCAGCCAATCCATCACTCACTTATAATTTGGAGTGCTGATATCTCCTCCACATTAGGGCGCATGAGGGGATCGGCATTGCTTTGTCTGGGTGTTTCAGGCTATCCGCATGCCTCGCAAGATGCATGGTCCCATTTCCACTGATGCCAATTTGCTCATAGATCTGGTAGCATCCCTTTATTTGGCCAGGTCTCGCCATATTCAACCTAGAAATAAAGGAAAAAGATAGTTTATAAGTCACATGTTTAAAGTATGGTTTATAAATATTAATTATTACAGGAAGTTAGTAACAGTGAAGTTTTTCTAATATAGTAATATAAGAATTGAGTCAATTTTTGTGACACTTACTTCACTTGAGTCCTCTATTTGGAGACTAGTTTCGGGAAGTTATTCTTCCCATATTCATTCCATTTTGACTGCTGCTTGTTGCTACTTGACTGCCCTCTGGTTTCTTTAAGATGAATTTATTGAACAGGTCATTGGAGGCGGGGAAATCCCGGGAAGAATAACTTCCCGAAACTAGTCTCCAAATAGAGGACTCAAGTGAAGTAAGTGTCACAAAAATTGACTCAATTCTTATATTACTATATGGTTTATAATTTTAGTCTTTCAATGTAAAAGTTGGGTTTGTCTGTTTACACCTGCAGTTCTTAAAAGGTTAATTGGGAACTAAGAACTGCTTTGAAATCTCATTAAACCGGAACCAAATTGAAACTGAAATATTAAGAGGACTTCTCACAAAAACTGTTGTCAAAATTTTAATTCTTAAAAAATTGGCACTTAAGATTTTAATAGAAATATAAAAAATCAGATGAACTGAAGTAACAAAGTGCCAGAATGCTTTTGTTTAATTGGTGATAATTGCAATTATTATATGCAGAAAATAAGTCATTTTTGTTATCAATTTCTGAGTTAAACTCCAGATCGATTCATTAAACAGGGCTTGCGGAAGAAGAAAGGACTAGTTTGATAAGCATATGTGGTTAGTTTTATTTGTCAAAGCTAACTTCAAAGCTGTATATGAAAGTGTATATGTTGCCATGAGAACTGATTTGCATTTGATAAATTCTTCCTAATATATGACCATAAAATAGGCACTAAATTGGGCATTACTCCGATACCGGTCAATCAATTTGGTCTAAAATCAATAGGCTTCTTCCCATGGACGTTATAAATGTCTATACGAAGTTTCATGAAAATCTGATAAAGCATATTGGAGTTATCGCGCGTACAGACAGACATACAGATATGTTCCTGTCCCCCACACATTCTCATAAAGTACCATTCTGGCACTTAATAAGGTATTATGATATTTCATAAACTACTGACATAGCAAACTTAGTTTACGTTTTTCTTTATTTAAAAAATTAAATTTCTCTACTTACATAATTTAATGTTAGTATAAAGCCACATGGCTAACTCACTCTCTTGCTCACAGGCGTTAATGTTTATCTGCTTCCAGATGAGCTAGAAACATGGAATTTTGAGCCTTATAGCTTTTAGCCTGTAAATGGGGAGAAAATTCCAAAAATTTTAAGTTTTTAGTCTTGAAAAAACGTTAAAGTTGTTCAGCAATTTTCTATCTTCATCTGTATTAATAAAAGGAAGTGTCTGTCCTCCGTCTGTATGTCCGCGATGTCCAGCAAAATCTACTGAACGCAGAGATCTGAAATTTTAAACATATATGGACTAAAGGGTCGGAATGTGCACCTCGAAGCCGGAATTTTAATTTTCGCTTTCGTTCGTGAGTTATGAGTGAAAAACGGGCAGAAAACGTGTATTTATTTCGTTTTCGAAGCATGAGTTTTCAGTAATACAAATCAATTACACTAGGCTTTGGCTATTTTTGTCATTCCTTCGACATAAAAGCATCGCGATCTCTTGAATGTTGTAGCTCACGCTGGTCGATTCATTTGTTTTTAATGTCAAGGCACGCAAACATAATATGAAATTTTCAACCTACACCAAAGAGGATTATTATTATTATTATTATTATTATTATTATTATTATAGGGATAATCAATATTAGCCTAAATATGGTCAAACGTTGTTCGATTTGGACGAAACTCACTATACAGGGGTTTTCTGGGCCAAGGAACTCGAATCTGAGGTCGCTTTTACCAGGTGACGCTATCTAATCGTGATATATAGTCCACATGATTTAGGTGTTAATAAATATAATGATTTAACTATTATGCTCTTAATTTTTAATTTTTGAAATAATTATCGCGGGCGAAGCCGCGGGCACATGCTATCTTAAAATAATAAAAGGACGTGTTTGTCTGTCTGTCCACGATGCCCAGCGAAATCTACTGAACGCAGAGATCTGAAATTTTAAACATAGATGGGCTGAAAGGTGGGCGAATGCGCATCGAAGCCGGATTTTTAATTTTAGCTTTCGTTCACGAGTTGTGAGTGAAAAACTGGCAGAAAACGTGATTTTAGCGCTGTCGAAGCATCAGATTTCAGTAATACATTTCAATGTCAAATCAATTGCAGTTGGCTTTGGCTATTTTTGTCATACCGTGGTAATAAAAGCATCGCGATCGCTAGATTGTTGTAAGCCCACGCTGGTCAATTCATTTGTTTAGAATGTCAAGGCCCGTAGACATATGAAATTTTCAACCTACACGGAAGAGGGATAGTCCTAAATATGGTCAAACATTGTTCGATTTGGACGTAACTCACTGCACAGGGGTAGTCTGGGCCAAGGAAATCGAATCTGAGGTCGCTTTTACCAAGCGACGCTATCTAATCGTGGTATGTAGTCCACGTGATTTAGGTGTTAATAAATATAATTAATGATTTAACTATTATGCTCTTAATTTTTAATTTTTAAAATAATTATCGCGGGCGAAGCCGCGGGCACATGCTAGTTATGGCTAAACGGTAACATAAGACCTCACAGGGGTTTGAGGGCAGCTGAAGTGTCATAGAATCTGACAGGAACACATTGCAGCTGCAATAAATTGAATTTTGAATTGTGGGTGAATTAAGGGAATAAACAGTGAATTTGATGATAGCATGTCATCTTGTCATCAAGACTGTGTTTGCGTATCTTATACTGAAGTGTTTTACAGATTCCAAAGGCAACCCCAGATGCATTACCAATAGCAAAGGCCGGAAGAGGAAACCAGGATCTAAGGAGTTGGCAACTGCAATAAGGTGCAATGACACGCTGTTTGTGGATTTCATCTCCAAATGCCTAGAGTGAGTATCATGTAGTAAATAGTTCTAACCAAGTTTTAAGTGTTGATGCTACAGTGAGTCCCATGCAAGATTTGGCCAATCGTACTGGTTTCTATGACGCAGTGGCCACATCTCTAACTCCCGAGCGATCGGATGAAATGTTTACGAAATAAAGCCGCTAACGGTGTAAAGATTCAGGTTCTCACATTCACAGTTGGAATATCAATGAAAATAACCATACGTACCTCATCACAAGATATGTCGGAAATGTTCTCCTCATGCATCCACACAACATTGGCATCTTTTCAGGAAATTTTCTTTCATAAGTTCAGCTTCTGATATAGAGTTAATTTCTCTTGTGATATTGTCTTCAAGTTCTTCTAATGAATGGGGGTTTGACCTATACACTTTATTTTTCAAGTTTCCCCATAAATAATTGTCACAACCCTATCTCGGAAGCTGAACTTATGTGCATGAAAGAAAATTTCCTGAAAAGATGCCAGTGTTGTGTGGATGCAAGAGAAGTACATTGCAACATCTCTTGTGATGAGGTACGTGGTTATTTTCATTGCAATTTTAACACTTTCCGCACCATGCCCGTACGTGATACGGTCCGCATTTTACTCCCGCGTGAACCAAGACCGTATCCCTTACGTTGCGCGCGATCCCGTGCTAAGCAATGGACTAATACTTGTGTAATACAGGATTTGAACAGATAAACACAAAGCTTAGTTTATGAACTTCCCAACAGAGTGTGCTTCATACACTTATCGATTCTTGTATCAATTTATATCGACTTTTTTTATCGAATTTATATCGGCCTACTGCGATTACCAAAACAGCAACAAGAAGCTAGGTTAGAATTCGTTAAGATGTCCAAGAATATCACAAACGTGTTAAATACTAGACAATATGCAACCAAAATGTTGTCAGAATTCTATATTATGTATTGTTTCAGTAATTTAAGTTAGTACTTTTGCAATAAAGAGGTTTTTAACCCTCCAAACCTTGAAAAAATTATTTCCGAAAAAAGTAAATCCTCAAAAGAGCCTCCCATTTATTTGCCTGTGATATATTTATATGAGAGTGAATACAATAAAGAATATCATTTCTAGAAAGAGTAAGTTTCAATCTTCATGGGTAAGTAATTCATTTTGTATGTTTTAAAAAAAATCACAAAATCGGAAGAAAACGCCCGGTTCACAGGATGAAAACGCTGAAGGATGGTGTGGTGCGGAAAGTGTTAACTGTAAATGTGAGAACCTCAATCATTACACTGTTCGTGGCTTTATTAGCATAGATATTTCACCCGATCGCTCGGGAGTTGGAATTGTGCCTGCTGCGACGCAGAAACCCGCGTCATTGGCCAACTTTTGCGTGGGACTCACTGTATATGGATTGGAAAATACCATGGCACTGACTTATGCAATACTTGAGTACATAGTGCCTGGGCTACGTACTTCAAGATTTAATAACTCAATATTAGGTTTTTAGTAGATTTTAATAAATGCATTTTTGAACGCAATGCAAATATTATTTTGAATTATTCTAAGATCCTACACTGGATGAGTAGATTCTTCATGAAAAGTGTAAGCTTTTTTGAATCAGATCCTTTTTCAATACCTGCACCAAGGTTTCATTTACCAAAGACTAATTTAGTTATGGTTATATTCCTGCCCAGGATCGAGCTCAGCCCAAGTTTGATTCCACGACAGTTTTTCTTGCCTTGTTAGTTACTGCATACATAAGATAAGATGAACGAAGTTCTATTTAACATGTGCACATTAAATAAAATCAGGTAAACTGATGTAACGAAGTGCCAGTATGTTTTTGTTTATCAGTTATGATTGCAATTATGATATGCAGAATACAAAAAAAGTCAAATAGGCCGGTTTCGGGATTTGAACCATGGAACTCCAGAATGTGAAGCCAAGACGTTACCATCTCGGCCACCTGGGTCAGTTTAACGGTCTAGTTGGATAAGCGCATGTAAAGCAATAGTGTTATTATTTTGTCAACTGTATTTTAATTGCCAAGGCCTTATAAAAGATCATAGTAAAACAGTTGACTATGTTGTCATGATAACTGTTTTCCATTTCATTAATTCTTTCGAACACGTATATTGCACTAAATTGAGCATTACTCCGAAACAGGTCAACCGATTTTATCCAATATCAATAGACATCTTCCTATGGACATTATAAATGTGTATACCAAGTTTCATAAAAATCCGGTAAAGCGTATTTGAGTTACCGCGTCTTTAAAATATACACTAAATTGGGTTTTACTCCGGTACCGGTCTACCGATTTGGTCCAATATCAGTAGACGTCTTTCCATGTACATTATAAATGGGTATACAAAGTTTCAGGAAAATCAAATAAAGCATATTTGAGTCATCGCGACTTCTTATATATTAACATAAAAGCCACTAAATTGGGCATTATTCCGGTACTGGCCAACCGATTTGGTCGAATATCAGTAGACGTCTTCCCATGGTCATTATAAATGCGTATACGAAGTTTCATAAAAATCCGATAAAGCGTATTTGAGTTATTGCGCCTTTAAAGTAGACACTAAATTGGGTTTTACTCAGGTAACGGTAACAGATTAGGTTCAAATTCAATAGGGTACTTTTCATGGTCGTCATAAATGTGTATACCAAGTTTCATGGAAATCATCTATTAAAATATCTATTAAAATAGGCACTAAATTGGGCATTACTCCGGTACCGGTGAACCGATTTGGTTCAATATCAATAGGGTTCTTCCCATGGACATTATAAATGTGTTTTCCAAGTTTCATGAAAATCCGAAAAAGCGTATTTGAGTTATGGTGCGAACAGACTAGTGTTGTTATTTTTCCGGAAAAATATTTTTTGGAAAAATTTCCGGGAAAATTTCTGGAAAAATTGGAAAAATAAGGAAAAATTGGAATAAATAAATAAATAAAACACCACCAATAATAGAAAAAGATATAAAAGTGTATTTTCACTGAATATAAATTTTCACTGATTAAATGCAATAATTATTATCGGTGAATTACTACCAAGCTAACTTTAGATATGCAAATTCGATACTGAGGCATTCAGAGGATGGCTAGAAGATAACAGAATAAAAACATACGATATTTACCCAAAAGCAAAAACTGAGGATGGAATGTAAGTTAAAATATCATTTACACAATTCCAATAAGTTGACATCATGTAAATACCTAGAACTGGAAAGAGTACATGAAATAAAGTATTTAGGTCTAACAGTTGGCAGTAAATTAAAATGGAAAAAACACATTAATATATTACTAAAGAAGTTAAGTTTGATATAATTAACTAGTTCACGTCTACAGGCTGAGCTCACAGTCAGCTAACTATGAGAAATGTTATTTATAATGTCATATTGTAGGCCTAATGTTACATGTTGTCACACTGTTATATTATATACTTATAGTTATGGACGTAAGGTAAATAGCTCAGCTTGGTATGCACTTTTTTCTTCATCTAAAGTTCTTCTGAATAACTAGAAGTGTCATGGACAGAGTATTTACTTTGTTCTGTGTCACTTGAATCGCTTCCAGACTCAGTTTCTTCTTCTTCTTCTTCTTCAGCACCAGGTGCCCCACACAACACTTTTTTCAGATGCCCTGGTTTGTCATAAGTTACATTACTTTTTTCATTTTGATGTTTTAAATTTGTTTCTGTTGCCTGACTTGTCTCACTTGGCCCACTTGGTTGTAGCGTCTCCCTCCACGCTGGCTTTATTGACGTTTGTTGCTTAATAAGTTTAAGATTATGTGCTATGAACACAAGATCGCCTGCTCTTTTATTGGTCAATCTGTTTCTTTTAGCTGTATGAATATTTCCATATGTGCTAAAGCTGCGTTCTGTTGCAGCACTTGCTGCGGGTAAGGACAGGATTGATGCAGCAATGCTAGACAGGGCTGAGGAAGACCAAATTCCTTTCCACCATACCCTTGGGACAATTTTTCCAACACACTTCCATACAAATGGTTTTGCCCATAGCCCTTCCTTTGTTTGATAATGAGCCAAGTCAGCTAACACATCAGAACTGGCGTGTCCAGTGTGTTCAGATAACATATCTATGTACTCAGAGGCTTCTCAAACAAGCAATTTGGCTGCCTGGGGCTTGGACACATACACACACTTAAAAAAAGCACTTAATCATATTTTTCCATATTTTTCCGACGTTCTGAAAAATTTCCAATTTTTCCGTTGAAAATTTTCCGACTCACATCACTAGAACAGACAGACATTTTTTCGTCCCCCACACAATCTCATAAAGTACCATACTGGCACTTAATAATTATGCTACTTGATAATTACACAAATACATCATCGACTTAAGTTATATTTGAATAGCTAAAATTGTGTGAGGAGAAACTGAATTAAATTAAGATCGAGAAGGGAGGGAAGACAAAATGGGCACTAGAAAGCACCAGTACAATTTCTTAGAGGAAGCCATTCCATTATTTACACAACTGTGCAGACTAACATGGAAAACAATGAAATGGAAACAACTAACATGGAAACAATTGGTGTTTATTCCAATGCCAAAGAGACAGAAAATAATGCATTAAATATATTCATCATGAGGGTGGGCCAAAGCCTCCATTCCTTAGGTCCGTTACACGGCATTCTTTTTTTGTCACTGAGAATTTACCATCGCCACTTGAAGAGAGTAGTACATTGAAGTAAATTAGAGCTTACACACTAGGCAGAAAAAAAAAGATCGGTAAAATTTCCATTGGCGGTAGTTTTGCAGCCGCCTGGTGCCACTGGAGCCTGACGGATATTTTATGTCACTACCGTTTTTTCTACCGTCAAGTTCTTTACTCAGTGTGTTTGAGTTGTGTTGACAGGTTTATCACATTTAGAATATCAATGGACGAGTGAAATTATTGATAATGAAATAGTGAAATGAAATATTTTCTCGCATACCTATACATAAGGTATGGTGGTACATTTTCGAACAAGATACAATTCTGAACGAACTAAGAATTGTATCCACTTTTGGGTTGCAAATGTTGGCCAAACTATTTTTAATTTTATAGCGTCCATACTAATTGTTGTGTTGATCTGTGTCCGCAAGAATGTTTTAAGCTGTCTGATTCGGGTTCGATCCCCGGCACATCCTTGGATTTTTCTGAGGTAGTGCAGTCTGGAATGGGGTGCACTCAGCCTCATGATACTAACTAATTGATAAAAAAAAGTAGCGGCTCCAATTCAGTAAGCCATCAATAACTGCTGTACAATTTCTAACGATATTCTGGAAATAAAACATTGATTGCCATGGCCAATGTAGGCCTACTCGTAACAGCTGTTTTACTTTCATATTTGTGAAGGGTCATCTACGTTGCCAACTTTGTAATTGCAATGCAATTGAATTTCTCTTATGTTTATTGTGTTAATAAATAAGAATACATATTAAGTGATCAAAAATGTACCACCTTACCCTACTAGAAATATGGCTTTTGTAAAATATTCGTTTTTCAGACTCTAGAAGTGGCAGTGATCACTCACAAGTTCTTGACTCGCATTGCTATTTATTTGTTTTTAAGTTTTGAGAATCATGATATGCTATTATTGTGCCTTGCTGAGGGGTGCTATTGTAAGAAAATGCAACAAAATATAATTAAAATTACACTATATTTTTTTAATAATAAATTTTATAAGCAAATATCACATTAATTTCCATAACAATTGAAATGATGAATTTTGCTTTTACACAGCAAGGAAAACATTTGTTTCCTCTGATAATTCAATTCAAAACTTATTTCTGAGCACATAGTTCCTATTATTATTAAAAAATTACAAATTTTGAAGTAAAAAATCAGATTTGTAAATTTTGCTCATTTTGAATTGGAAGGAAAGGGGTTAATTTGGAGAAAAAATTATTATTTTAATTATTCAATTATTTTATTTTATTAACAATAATGCTAGAAGCTGCTCCCAGTTCATTTCAAACTACACTGCAATCAATCATTTGAATAACACAGATAAACTGATGTGAATTGATTTGAAGGTGAAACTATACTGCATAAACCAGCTTGCTCAAACGACGGCGACGGACATTTTTCTGTCCAGTGTGTTAACGTTTGATTTCTTTGAGCGGTGACTGTAAATTCTCCCCAACGGAAAAAACCGCTGTGTGTGTAACCGGCCTTACGGTTGGCAGCAATATTCTTCAATTTCCTGCAACCTAAAACACTTTCCTAGCTGGGTTACTCGTGGCCAACCCATCATTAGTCCTGAGTTGTGCTAAAAGCACTGTCTTATCAAAGTGTTATTCAGAAGTGTTTTAGTTGATTTTGTGGGATTAATAAGACCATAGAAACGCCTATTGGCCCTTACTAAGCTACCCTGCTATTTAAAACTATCCACCCACCGAAAGCTGTATTCCCCAATGATTCTGATTTGTCTCAAGCCCCATACGCCAGCATCTGTACAGGGTTTCAGAGTCCCTTCCCTGTTTCTCCAGGGCAAGAGAATCATCCATTGTAACTTCAACATATTTATTAGTTTTGAAGAAATTCCAAATTTATCCATGGCCAGAGAAAGCACTTTTCAATCTATGCTGTCAATGCAGCCTTAAAATCTATGAACAGATGTATTCCAACTTGATACTTGATGTTGAAGGTGAAGATCTGATTAACTGTGGATTTCCATGGTCTGAATCCACACTTATACACTGAAAGACATTGGAAAGCACTTTGTATGTTACTTACATCAAGTTATGAATCAAGTTCCTCTTTAACCCAAATATCTTTTATTACCTGAAATGTTCTCTTTTCCAATTCTTGGCCCCCATATTTGAGTAATTATTTTCCCTAGTTTACTGTTGGCTAACACCACTTCTTCAATAAGATAGTGTACATTTAGGGGGGGGGGGGAAGCGGACCGACTCTTGTAGCTGATTTCAGAGCCTTGTGACACGTAAGTAAAGATAAGAGATGTAACGGAAACGTTTATTTTCACAAGCAATGCAAATTATGTGAAATTATTTTTCAATTCAAGCAGTTTATCAGCTGTAGAACAAATTTCAATACATTTCCTACTATCCTGTGAATGCTGGTAGGCATGCGCAGTGGGTCATATCGGCAACTTAGATATTTTAGTCGATCCGCTTTTTTTCCCTACCTGTACATTCTCATCAGATGCAGTTTCTTTTTTATTTAGGACTTAATCAAAATGTTCATGCCATCGTGCCAAGATTCCTAAATAGTAATTCTCGTCAAACTGCTTCTATAATACCTCGGACTTATTCTAGAAATATGCCTGAACTGTGTCCCATTTATAGAAATACCAAGAACAATTTATTCAGCTATATGCTTTATTGAAATCACCTTTATTCACATCCTGTCTACAAGTCAATGCTCTATGGTTGTCAAATGTGGAGTCCCTCATGGAACGTGACTATCATATTCGAATCCATGGAACAATTTCCATTGCATTTGTTCACTAGATCAACCAACCAAAAACTCATTCACCATCTTTCCCTCTTATCTCCGTCAAGTGCTGGAAAAACTTATTTCTTTTGTCACAGACCCCTTTCCGGTGAATCCTACTACTTCAGACTCCTCTTTGAGACGAAAATACAAGGATATTGAGCCAATCACTTCTCTTGATCAAACCCACACCCCAATATGTCAGCTGACTAATTTGAGTCTGAAATTCTGTGTTTGTTTGATTTTGTTTTTGTTAATGCTCAAACATTGATAATCCTCTTTACAATGCATTTGACATGGAACTTAGCTTTAAGTAAAAATAAGTGTAATTATCTTGAGAATATGTGATAATGCATGAATGGTACTGGTAGTGTTAAAACTATATAAGATTATCTTAATAGCAGATATATACTAAAGAAAATATTAGAAATTCCATAAATTCTCATCTCTTTTCTGTTAATTTACATTACCCCAAAATGAATTCTCTAATAAACTGATTTCTTATTGTTCCATTTAGGTGGGACGCCAAGAAACGCCTCACTCCTGAAGATGCCTTGCGTCATGAATGGCTTCAGTCGTCTTCCTCCACCCAGCAGCAACAAGAACTGAGGCGATCACCATCGGAGGTTCCGAGCAGTCAACAACAGCCACAGCAACCAACGTCTCGACGATTGCCAGAGAGCGAGTCTACACAACAGCAGTATTCGCTGTATCGACTCTACCGAGGGAAGAAGTGTGCATCCAAGTTGCTAAGCGGAAGCGAAGAATCGAGCGAGAGTGCAACTGCCAAGCCCAACTTGAACGGCGTTGGGAGTGCGAGCGGAAGCAGTCGCACCACTGCAGCTATCGGAGAACTCGTACCAGCATCCTTAGACCCCAACCTTGATGATTCGGGGACTTTCCTACCTCCGATTCTGTGAGTCAGAAGACTGACCTAGTCGGGTCACGTGGACATGGCCTAAGTGTACTACCTTAATGGCCAACAAACCAGAAGTGTAGCCCAACCCAGTCAATTGTGATACGAGACTCTAGCCATTGTGTTGGTATACACTTTATATCCGTGCCTCCTACAGTTTTAAGTTGTCATCTCATCTTGTGTGATATCGTACTCATCGAGTCTTTCGGAAGGCCAAAATAATGATATTTTATGTAATCTCTTTTTGTGTTATTTCTTAGGGTTAAAAACATACGACCTAACTTGGCCTAATGCAATACCAAGCGTTGTAAAGCGAGAGAAATAAGTTTCTTGTTCTGCTGCTTTCTAACGGAATCGTTTGATTCTGAATTGGACGTTTTTATCGTATTCATTACTGACGTTTATAAAGGCCTGTACATTTCTAATCTATCTGGCATAACAGATTATCTCATTTTACACAGACACTTGATTTCTATGTATAATATAATTTTCTTCCTTTGCTGTAACAAGTATTGTAAAGTACGTCCTAATCAGCTCTGAGGAAATCTGCCAACAAGACAGTGTGACGAAAGTAAAAAATTATTTGAGCGCCTTCCATACAACGAGATATCAAGAGAATGCAATGTAGAAACCATATTGAATTTCTGCTCCTTCTCTTACTGAGGGTTTTTATGGTATGAATTGCATTTGAAATGACTATTTCATGAGTAAATGCGATGGAGTAATATTACATACATCCATTTATTAGTTAACTTGAATTATTTTAATACATTATTGAAAATAAATTCAGGTAAACTGATGTAACAAAATGCGAGAATGCTTTTGTTTAATCAGTGATAATTGCAATTATGATATGCAGAAAATAAGTTATTTTTGTTATCAATCTCAGAGTTAAGCTCCAGATCGATTCATTACACAGGGCTTATGGAAGAACAAAGGTACAATCTTTGATAAGCATATGTGAAGGAATATGTGGGTATCAATAGTTTTATTTGTCAAAGCTAACTGTATTGCAACTTCCAAAGCTGTATATGAACACTGTAAAACAATGTGTTGTCATGAGAACTGACTTGCATTTGATACATTGTTTCTAATATATATTACCATAAAATAGGCACTAAATTGGGCATCACTCTGGTACCAATCAACCAATCTGGTCCAAAATAAATAGGCTTTGTGCCATGGACGTTATAAATATATATATATCAAGTTTCATGAAAATCTGTTAAAAGTTATCATGCTTACAGACACACAGACAGATGGACATTTTCCGTCCACCACACAATCTCAGAATGTACCATTCTGATACTTTATAAAGGCCGAATTTATATAGCCTACTGAGCAGACGAAGCATTGTTTGCCCTTGTACTTCACTCAAGCAGATGTCAGCGTACTTAATGCTCATGAAAAAGGTTGGTACGTTAATTAATAATTAAATGTGTCACACAAACTCACATTATGTGATTAAAACCACAAAATATATTACAGTAGCAGTTCTGTAAACAGTAGACCTGTCAAGAAGAGAAGAAAAACTTTGCCCTTTGTTACTGGTATCAGATGTGCTTTATCCTTTTATCAGGTCATTCATGATCAGTTTTGGTCAGAAATGCCTTGTATAGAATAACAAATTTATGCATTACGAAACATATAGTAGTAGCATCTGCCCAGACGCTTTGATGATCTCCATTCGTCTATTATGAAACATGTTAAAGACATTGAATTGCACGTGGCTCCTGAAAGAAATGGATAAATTTCAGTTGAGTATTCTCGACACCTTTACCGATAAACCCGAGGTCATCATTAAGAAATAGCTACAAGCTAAGCATTCACGATGTATGACCGTTATAATGAACATAACAGTCAAGCACGAGGTTAACAAAACTCGTTATTTTTTGTACATTGTACAACTTTTGATGTAATTTTGAATTGAGAATTTTAAAAGGAAAATAATTTCAGTTCGCTTGTGCTTAGAATAGTAATCAAAATACTTTTTCATAATTTCATATGTAGTGAAATTCAGGCTCTGTTCTGTTAAAGGAATGTTTACGATTCAAAATAACAGAAATTCATTTGATTTTCATAATAAATCTTTGCTGTGTGAACGCTGTGAAAGAAACTGCGATGTCTGAAGACTTGAGGACAGTCAATCAGTTTCAAAGCTGCCACAATCCGTTTACCTAATTATTATTTATACAGTCCGTTGCGTTTTGTTCATGGAATAGTTATAGTCATAGGGTTCGGATGTTTATGACCTAAAAAAGTGGAAAATATGACCTCACAAAAGAACGTATTTTCTAAAAATAAATGTTCCAATTTAAAACATTTAATGATACTAAGTTATTACTTCATGTTAATTCAAAGTAATTTAGTGTTTTAAAACTAAAATGTTATATGTTAAAGTCTATCCAAAGCTCCCTTAAGCAATTCATTCAATGAACAAAAGATGAACACTAGCAAACTTTAATGTGAGTAGCTTATTTATGTGTCAGTATTAATTGACGGATTGTAGGCAGTTTTGCTGAGCGTGTGTCAGTGAATCTTATTACAATATGACTAAAAATGACTATAATTGTGAACCTAATTAGTTAGCTAAATTCTGGCTTTTGTCAAAAAAGTGCTTTGAAATTTTGATTGGCTTTTGAGGGCAGTATTACAGGAGTCTATGGTTACAATTATGATTCCAAATGATTTCCGTTCGTCAGTTCATCTTCATAATATAAAGCAATACCCGAGTAAAATTTATACAAGTTAACGATAATGAATTAGTGCAAGTAAAGCAAAATCATTTTCAAAATAACATACGAACATCGTGAATCTAGCTAAAGTGTAGCTAGCAATTCCAAGGCTACTTCTCATTGGTTTAGGCTGCTCTGTTGCTGTATAATTATCGATCTGGCCGATTTTAAGATTTATTCGTTCATATTTTTGGTATGAGTGAAATAGTCTTTTCCATGACATTGTACCCTGAATTTGTAAAGATGGGAGATCTTTTACAATGCTGATGAACTTTAAAAGAATTGCAGCATTTTCTAAACTACCATAAAATTTGTCACTTTTAGGCTAGAGTTTTAATTAGCTACTGAAAGCATTCCCTACAGCCACTGTGATATTATTTCTCTAGAACACATCAGCACAACTACATGAACTTGAATCAAACGTTGAAATTTACACATTAACTATAAAACACGCAGGAAAATTTGTATCTGGAATCAATTTATTGAATTATTGATTATGATTTATGAAGTGTGTTTGGATGGCAGTAAGCTAAGTTACTGCCTTCTTACTTTGCAAAGGCAAATATTTTAATCAAGAAATCTTTTTACTGCTTTTAAAGGTTGTATTACAATACGGACACCCCATAATTTAAATCTCTCGATTAACTATATTTGTAAATATTGGCAACATTGGTCTTGTCTTCCCAAAGTCTATTTAACGTGGAAATACAATTACAACCTTTCTCACTAGATATTTTAATTTACATTAGAGAGTTTTTGCCATAGTGTGTTGGATACAGTATGCACTATTGTCACGTGATCCAATACGGTAAATGGAATAATGTTTTGTGCTACGACGGAGTTTTTGCCAGCGTAAATTGACACGGTACGGTAATGGTAACAGAGAAAATGGAGGAACTGCTTCAGACTGCTGCACTTGGAGGTTTTAACAATGACTTATTGGAGGATAGGATACCACATTGTTCCCCAAATGTGATAGGCCTGTGAATAAATTTAATTTCCGTTTCTGTTATAAGCCTTCAGATATATGAATTCCATAGCACCTCATAACAGGATATAAATGTTAACATAACCTCAAAATGGGATTTTAATCAGAAAAATCTGTTAACATGTAAAACTTTTTCAACATTGCTACGTAAGATTATTGAAATGTTTCTAGGTATTACATGCATTAAATTATCTGCATCATTGAACCAATAACCTCACGCTAGAGAATCAAGTCTTTATTTATGTTAAAGCAAAGTCTTTCCTGTTTTTGAGGATTCATGTGTACTACTGTAAAGCTTGATGCTAATTGTTCCGAAATAATGTGTCACATCAGATATAGCGTCATGGCAACCGGCGCATGCACAGAGCATCAATCACGCGACTTTATTGTTTACAGTAACTCAACAAAAGCTGGGCAAAAACTCTCTTATTATTTTAGCCTGGGTGACGTCTATATTAATATATTTTATATTTGAAGACCATTCTTCCAAAACTCGCTTTCTGCAACATGATAATTTTTCACTGATTATAGCAAACTAAACACTTTACTCGTTGCTGTAAGCCCTGCATTTATCTAAGTCAGTATTATGATAAGTCGGATCTGTGCTGATGTATTCTAACAACTCAATTAAGTAAGTAACTATTATTCAGACTTTTATAATTTGATCTCACAATAAATTATGCATTTATTTCCTGTATCTAATGCTTTATTATTCTAGTCGTGTGAGTAATTTCATGTGTGGAGGGCTTGGAGGAAGAATCCAATATGGTAGCTATAAATGCTTTTCAAGTCTCTGAAGAACTCATAACCTCCAAATAGATGTCCAGTAGGCCTACCTATTCTATTTTAGCTACATGTAAGATACCAAATGTCCTTATTGTACATGTCTTTCCACCTGCCAAAACAACATGGATGGTTCAAAGACAGGAACTCAAATTCAAATGAAGCAAGGGTGTATGGAAAACAGAAAAAAAAAAAAAAATTACTGTATGCATTTTCGTATTCTTTTACCTTTTTCATGACCTTAGGCACAGTTTTTGCCATCCTGGCCAGGATGTGAACCTGGGACCATACAGTCTAGCTGAGTCTCTATACACTTTATGGCAGGACACCTTACATACCATATTATGTCTTATAAGGAAGAAATTGAAATTTACTATGTAAATAAATTATTGAGTGGAAACATTGCTTTATTCTTTTGAATGTATTACCTACCTATTTGGAGGTGAGGCAAGCTCAGATGACACGTTCCCAAGGTAAGAAGATGTAGTATTTACAGTACTTTCAGAATAAAAAATTACGTAAATAGACTTTGCACTTAAGGCTAGTTTACACAACGAAATAAGGTTTGGCCTTTTAGGAAAAAGCATTTTTGGAAATCACATTTTTGAAAATTGGGCCTTTTGTAAATGCCATTTTCGAAAATTGCACTTTTTGGAAAGGGCATTTTCAATAATTGCGTTTTCAAAAACGGGACATTTTGAAAATTGTATTTTTGGAATTTGCATTTTAAAAATTGGACACTATGAAAATTTGCATTCCCATTAACTGGACTTTTTGTAATGGCATTTTTGAAAATGACATTTTTATAAATTGCATTTACGAAAATTCAACAATTTGAAAATTGCACTTTTTTGCATTTACGAAAATTAGACATTTTAAAAATTGCATTTTCCAAAATTTGTTTTTTTTAAATTGCCATTTTCGACAATTTTATTTTGAAAATTGCTTTTTCGAAAGATTGACTTTTTTTGAAAATGGCTTTTTCGAAATTATGCCTTTTAGAAAACGGCATTTTCGATAGTTGGACTTTTTGAAAATGACAATTTTAAACAATTGCATTTTCGAAAATTGGACTTCTTATTCGAAAATACCATTTTGAAAATTGCTTTTTTTAAAGTTTCATGTTTGTGAAAAAGGCATTTTCGAAACATTGGACTTTTTGAAAATAGCACTTTCGAAAATTGGGCGTAAAAGATAATTGCATTTTCGAAAAATGGATTTTGAAAACGGAATTTTCGAAAGTTGCAATATTTGAAAAGGGCATTTTCCAAAATTAATCCTTTTGAAAATGACATTTGGAAAGTTGCAGTATTAAAGAAAAGGGGCATTTTTTGAAAATAGCATTATGAAAATATTAAATTTTAGAAAATTGCATTTTCAAAAATTGGACTTTTTGAAAATTGCATTTTCGAAAATTTGACTTTTGTAAACGACATTTTTGAAAATCGAACGTTTTTGAAAACGGCATTTTAAAAAAATTAGACAATTTGAAAATGGCATTTTCAAAAATTGGACTTTTTTAACACGGCATTATCGAAAATGGACATTTTTTAAAAATTGGACTTTAGGAAATGGCATTTTCGAAATAGGGAATATTTGGAAATTGAACTTTTTGAAAATTGCATTTCCGAAAATTTCACTTTATTAAAAAGGGCATTTCGAAAATTTGACTATTTAAAAATAGCATTTTGAAACGTGGACTTTTTGAAAATATATTATCGAAAATTGGACTTTTTGAAAATAGCATTTTCGAAAATTGGATTTAGAAAATTACATTTTCGATAATATTAATCCTTTCGAAAATGGCGTTTCGAAAGTTGCACTATTTGAAACGGTCATTTTCAAAAATAGAATTATGAAAATTTCGTCTTTTTGAAAATGGCATTTTAAAAAATTAGGCTTTTAAAAAAATGGCACTTCCATAAATTTACTTTTTAAAACGAAATTTAAAAAAAATTGATTTTTTGAAAACCGCATTTTCGAAAATTGGACTTCTTTAAAAACGGCATTTTCGAAAATGGACTGTTTTGAAAACAGAGTTTTTTTAAAAGCAGGCCTTTAGGACATGGCACTTACGAAAATTTGACATTTTTAAAAATTACATTTTCGAATTTGAATTTAGTAAATAGCATTTCCAAAATATGGAATTTTGGGAAATAAGACTTCTCGAATATTGCATTTCCGAAGATTTCACTTTTAGAAAAGAGTATTTAAAAAATTTGACCTTTTCAAAAAATGATTTTTGTAAATTTTACTTAATGAAAATAGGGGTTTCAAACATTCGGCTATTTAAAAATGGCATTTTGAAATGTGGACTTTTTGGATATTGCATTTTCGATAATTGGCCTTTTTTATAAAGGCATTTTCAAAAATTGGACTTTTTTGAAAATGGTATTTTTGAAAATTGGATTTTTTGAATATGGCTTTTCAACGTTTTAATTTTTTGAAAATGGCATTTTCATAAAATGGATTTTGAAAATTTCATTTTCGAAAATTGGATTTTATAAAAATGGCGTTTTCAAATATTGCATTTACGAAAATAGGGCATTAAGAAAATTGGATTATCGAAAATGGTACTTTTTAAAAATCGTATGTTTGAAATTTAGAGTTTTTGAAAAGGGCATTAAGAAAATTGGATTTTCGAAAATGGTACTTTTTAAAAATCGTATGTTTGAAATTTGGAGTTTTTGAAAACTGCATTTACAAAAATTGGACATTTTGAAAATTCTATCATCAAAAATATGATTTTTTAAATGGCTTTTTCGAAAATTTTATTTTTTTAAAAACGGCATTTTCGAAAATTGAAGTTTTTTGTAAATTGCATTTTCGAAAAATTGACTTTTTGAAAATATCATTTTCGAAAAATTGACTTTTTGAAAATATCATTTTCGAAAATTAGACTTTTAAAAAAATTTTACTTTTGAATTTTTTTTTCGAAAATTCGACTTTTTGAAAATGTCATTTTCTAAAATTTGACTCCAAAATTTGACGTTTTGGAAATGGCTTTTTCTAAAATTTGTCTTTTTGAAAATAGTTTTCGAAAATTGGACCTTTTGGAAATTGCACTTTCGGAAATTGGACTTTCTGCAAAATTTCATTTTTAAAAATGGTACTTTTTTGAAAATGTCCTTTTTAAAAATTTGACATTTTCGAAAATTGGACTTTTTGAAAATGGCATTTTCTAAAATTTGACGTTTTGAAAATGGCATTTTCTAAAATATGTTTTGAAAATGGCATTTTCTAAAATTAGACTTTTTGAAAATTGCACTTTGAGAAATTGGACTTTTTGAAAATGGCATTTTCAGAAACTGGACTTTTTGAAAATGGCACTGCATTGCCCTGCCCTCTATTTTATATATATTTTAGCAAAGGGCAGGGCAGGGCTTCTCTGATTTGTCAAAGTTCCGCATCATGCACTTCCAAATCTACCTGTGAACAATGCAAACAATGCGCTGTCGTCAAGCAGTTTATTTGTATTTGATGCATTCTTTGTAGTAAGGTGTTTCGTCTCCTTGAATAATGTAATTTTTAGAATTGAAAATCAAAATGTTTAAAATCCTTTCTGAGTGAGCACTTACATTAGGAAATGAAAGGTACTGTCAAAATTCCAAGTCTCTACTTATTATAGTTTAGGCTCTACATTGATTTCAAAGATAATCATAATTAAAATTTTTCTTTTCCGATTGATTAATGTTATCAGACTATTGATAATTAGCTTTTCTTTCTAGGCAATTACATCATGGTGTGCCCTGGCCTGAGAGGCGGCACATGTCAGGAAATTCTAGCCGTCGGATCTGCGTTCGTTAATTTCTTCTTTACTTACCTTAATATACTTCTGAAATAAACATTATTTCTAACACCTAAAATAATATTAGAATGTATAGAAATATCCGCCTATATACCAGTAGCAGAAGGAAGCAACAGATGAAGCAAAGCAGGAAATACAACTATAATATTGAATTAAAACACACTTTTTTTGTGATGACAGTTTTATAATGTTACCTGTTATATTGGAATTTTGGAATTATTTGAAGATGGCCTAGTTCGGTCGATATCTCAATTTATTTGTATACGACTCGCAGAGATCTGAATTTTTTCTACATAGGCGGATGGAAGAGGATCATGAATGCATGCCTAAATGGGAAAACATTGAATGATTTGGACGTAACTCACTATAAGGGAGTTTTTTGGGCTAGGGAACTCGAATCTGAGGTATTTTTTTCCCATACAGGGCACTTTTAATCGTGTAATGCACCTCAAAGTTGGGTTTTTAGTTTTTTATTTTTTCAATCTTTCAATTGTTTATTTATGATTTGGGTAAGGTTCAATAATCTGTGGTACATTTTAATTGTTTCATTTTGTATGCCCATATGGCAGCAGAAGATTTTAATGACATGTCATTTTTTTTATTGATGCTGCCTACATTGCCAACTTGTGGATAAATCCTAATCATGGCCTCAAGATTATAGAAATGCATTTTTATTAAGTCATTTTATGCAATTTTATATTTTTAGGGCATTTATTTCAATTTTATGTCTTTATTTTGTCATTTGCTTCCTTATATAGTCATTTCCATGCATTTACATCGAGTATAATAACTTTTAAACCTTCGATGATCTCAGTATGCTGACAGTAATTTACTGCAATCCTGAATTAAGTAGGATTTAAAAGCTTTTTTTTCATATGGGTAATATTTAAATAAATTACTAGGTTACCATAATGCATCATTTTTGTAGGATCTACTTTAATGCAATTTTCTTACTTCTCTTCTCAAATGCTCCAATTAAGAACTAAGAATAAAGTTTTTAGACCTGCAACATCCTTTCAATTACGTACAAATTAGTCTACAACTTTGTGTACAATAACATAATTATAAATAAAATATCAGTTTTAGGTCATTCTTTATAATTATTAAGTCATTTTCTTTAAAATTGATGGTCATTTTGTAGATAATTTTTTTTTAAATATTAGGTCATCAGAATCTGGGCCCTGTTTATTACATAAAACAATATAATTAAGTATTAAATTATGTAATGTTTGCAAATCATGTAAAAATGATGTTAAGAGATGTTTTTGAACGACGTAACTAATTAGTGGTACTTACGAATATTGTTGCCGTGGATCGTAACTTCACATTCCCACACGCAATCGTGTTGCTATGTGCGGTAAGAATTTACTTACGGCACTCATCATAATACAAGCCTTTATGGACAAGGCCCCCCCCCAGGACAAATATTCGGTTCCCATAACAACAAATACATGCGAATCACTTTCTGAAATAAACATCTATCTTCAATAATGTATATACATAATATTTTCAGGTAATATCTCAATTAATATAATTAAATTGATATAAATAATCATCATGCAAAAAATAGCATGCAATACTTGTGCCGTAATCGCATAATGGATCTCGGAAAATTGAAAAAACTCGGCGTGAGCACCTCGTTTTTTCAAACTCTTTCCTCGATCCGTATGCACCACTTACAGCACTTGTATCGCAATATACTATTTAGTTATTTTTCTGTTAAATAAATTATTTAAATAAAACATCTAGCAGTTGAGTAAATAATTATGGGTGAACAAGGTTCACAACTTTAATAGGAAATCTATACCAGTACCATAGCGCTTGGAAGGGGAAAGTGAGATCACTAGTGGAGCTTCTATGGTCCGGCCACAGCATGGCGTTAGCATCGCTAGTTGTTGTGAAAATATACTCGTCAAATAGCAGAAAACAGGAGAGAAACATGAGATAGACGTTCAGTTTTGAAAGAAATAATTTAAAATTAGTAATATCATCTCAATGCTGTCCTTCATATGTCAAAAAGACCTTGTGGACAGCCTCTATAGGCTACATCATATAGACCTATACATTACTAAATGTAATTTGTTCTCAGGAGTACAGTTTTAAATTTATGAGGAGGAAAGGTTTACCAGGCTGTAGATCAAGTTTCACTCTTTCAGAATATGCATTTGTAGACACATGTAATTTAGTTTTAAGATATTGCATTATGATTTTTAAAAAGTTAAATTTTCGACCTCATATGAATTATATTATTATGCCAAACTTTACTTTTTTTTTGCAGTTTTAATGAATAATTCAATAGCACATGTGAGACCTTGGAATTTTTGTATCTTATCTATTATTAGGCCTTTACACAATATCTTCAAGCCAGATTCAGAGGGAAAAGGGAGAAAATAGTGTTTGATCCTTTAGGGGATTTAATTTTCAGTAACAAACTGTCCAGTACGAGCTCATTTCAGTACCTCGTTTCCTTGGCGTTTGGCATGTTGCATGTTTTAATCATAACATCTGCAGATTCCTAAAATCCCTACAAAAACTGAACAAAACCATAGTCTTACAATGGATTCCTTCACATATGGGCATAATGGGCAATGAAGCGGCAGACCAACTGGCAAAAAAGGGAAATAGAATCCTAATCCAACCATAAAGCAGAAAACACAAGAAATAAAAGCAACTTTCGATTATAAATATGGAAGCTGCAAAAAGGAAAAAATGGGAAACAGTATCTACACTATATAACAGGACAAAGAAAGCAGATCGTTCAATGCCTGGCCCTCCACTCCCCTGCATGTGTTCCACAGCCTTAGTCATGAAAGACAACAAAGCGGAGACTTGTGTATCTATTTTGGGAAGCCATGATCATATCAAATCCTGCCATTGGATAACTAACTAACATCTATGATTATTTTCTGTTTTTTACTTAAATGTGTCATCCCTTTTTCATAAAATTACATTCTTTCCTGGCTAGCTTCTTCTCTAATACAAGAACTTTTGCTTTCTGACACCGCAATTTATCTTTTTCCTATGTCAAATTAAGATTTTAATTTTTCTCTTCAGTGACAAAATACAATTCTTTTCTTGTAGTTTATTGTCTGTGGTCTGGGAGGACTCACGGTTGCCGTTATAGTTGAACCTGTTAAGCTGTTATTGGCTTCTTGAGTTTTGTCCATTCTGTAGCGATAATCTGAATGATTTATGTATAGCATAGAGCTTTATCACTGGTACTCACTACTAAATTGCGGTATTTTGTTGCCTGTTGGAGCGCTTTCAACCGCATGGAGCGGTCATCTTCAGCAACTGACTTCCGTGGTGTTGTTGTTGTTGTTGTTGTTGGGAAGACATTTCTGGATAACTGTATCGTACAGCGCGTGCGCTGTACGATACAGTTATCCAGAAATGTCTTCCCAACAACAACAACAACACCACGGAAGTCAGTTGCTGAAGATGACCGCTCCATGCGGTTGAAAGCGCTCCAACAGGCAACAAAATACCGCAATTTAGTAGTGAGTACCAGTGATAAAGCTCTATGCTATACATAAATCACTGTTAATGGCATTTATCTAGTTTTGGGCAATTTTCTAACTCTTTGAGGTTTTCATAAATAGCTAGGAAAATTAGGAAGTAAGTTTGGAACCGCATTGGGTTTAAATTCCATCTAAATTCCATTTAAACAGGAAGGCATTTTAACTGATTTTGACTTGCACACCAGTTATTATGTCCATATAATAATAATTAACAAACAATGCCTACATTCAGATATAAAGACTACTCACATTGTAACAAACACAATCCAAAATTTAAAATACTGCAGAAAAATGTAACAAGACTGAACTCACAACAACAAGCGATCGCCACGCCAAGGTTTCCTTATTTTCCCGTAGTCCCATTCACGGCAGTACCTTTTAACACACAGCACGCCACAAGTGATCCCACTTTCTCCTTCCAAGCGCTATGCCAGTACCATGGAATACTGTAGATCCTGAAAACTGAACTTAGAATGATGGATTTGTTCAAGTGCCATACTTTTCACAATAGATATCCATCCTTTACCTGAATTTTTCCCTTAGTTTGTCTTCTTCATCAGCACCCTTCATTTTCTTCGACATCATCTGCATTTTTTCCACATACCACAAAAAAGCAACAAAGGTTAACTTGTGGAAACGATTTTGTGACTGATAACAGTTTTAGTGCTTTATACTGGAATGTACAATCCATCAAAAACAAAATAGGTGAACTGGAAGTAATACTGCATGAAAACCATTATCTTGCTTGTTGTGTAACAGAACATTGGTGTAATTTATCGAACATTGACCTCATAAAATTGCAAGGTTATAACTGCGTTACGCATTATTGCAGAAGTATAAAATCTCATGGTGGGGTATCTATCTACCTACTTGAAAATATGGAATTTAAAATCTTGAATCTTTCCAAGTTCTGTCACGAGATGCATTTTGAGGCAGCAGCTGTTCTATTAACCATGTTCAAAATCATCATGGTTTGTATTTGTCAAAAATTGTACGGTTACTCAAAAATTGTACGGTTACTCTCAAGCGAGACGGACGTGTTTGTCGTGTGCTCTACTCAAAGAAAGAAAAAATGGGAAGAAACAAGCAACCTAACTCCACTGACAAGGTGAATGACTCCAATGATATACTGACAACTCTAAGAAAAATGTTTGATGATTTCAAGAGTGATATAAATGCCCAGATGGATGAGATGAAAAAATGCATTGAATTCATATCAGAGAAGTTCGATTCTTTCAAAATAGAACTTAGCGAGATGAAAGAAGAAATAAGAAAGCAGAAATGTGAAAATACAAATCTAAAAAAGAAAATGAAAAGTTATCTGTGAGAATAAACGACTTAGAACAGTATTCCCGGCGAGATAATCTGATTGTACATGGTGTACCAGAAAGTAAGTCTGATTCTGTGTATGACATAATTGATCGTATTTCTACACTCATAGATGCGAAGGACTGCACGCGAGATATTAGTGTAGCACATAGGTTGCCAACAAAAGAGGGGAAAAGAAAACCTATTGTAATAAAATTTTGTAAGAGAACCAGCAGAGACACCTGGCTGTCAAAGTTCAAAGAAGAAGCCAAACGAGATGAAGAAGGACCTGGCATCTCTTCCAGCAAACTCTCTTTAGAATGCTCCCCCCCTAGCAGGATTACGGCAGGTGAGCACCTTACAGTGGCAACAATGGACATGCTAAATAAAACAAGAGATACCGCCAAGGAACTGAACTATAAATTTGTGTGGATCAAGGACGGAAAAATTCTAGTAAGGAAAAATGAACAGTCTAACATCAAAAGAATCTACAAGTGTGAGGACCTTGATAAGCTCTAAGTAACATGTGTTGTAAGATTTAAACCGAGAAAAAATTTGTATATGGAGCTAAACAATATTCTACACATCTACGGATCACTGAATAACGGTTTAAATGAAGATTTGGAAATATTTTTAGTCAACAATAAGAATATAAATAATCACGTGATTACTAGAGATATTAATGTATACATTATAGAAAACCACTTGAAATTTTTAAATGCTGTTACTAGGCCTGCTTCAGACTCATGTCTTGATCAAATATTTTTACCATGTATCCTATTAGAAAGCTGTTATTGTACAGATTTTATTGTTTCGCTTAGATCTGTGATTAATTCCTCCAACAATGGGTGACAACTTCATAAACCAATTAAGCAATAATTATAATTTTAAAAATGTAAAAACTGCTGTCTTTGAGGACCTCGACTACTGTAATAATTTCATCCGATCCGAGCAGCATGACTTTAAATTAATTCATTTAAATATACGCAGCTTAAATAAACACTACCTGGAACTCTGTACATTACTGCAAAGTTTCTCATTGGATTTTGATATCATTATTTTAACAGAGTCCTGGTTGAATCATGACACTGGATACGAATTACCTGGATATAAAAAAATTACAAAAATTAATAAATATAGTAAATGCGATGGATTAGTTGCTTATGTAAAAAATTATTTAAATGTGACAGTAGAAGAAAAAATGGTCATCGACGAATGCAATTCAATTCATCTCAAAATTAATTATGAAAATAATCTACTTATGTTAACAGCAATATACAGATCTCCAAATTGTTGCAAAAATACCTTTCTCGATAGCCTAGAACAATTCTTACGCAATATTAAAGAATGTAAGAAACATGTCATTGTTGGAGACATTAATTTACAGATCCTAGAAGAAAATATCAACTTGTTTGGAAGTAGGTATACAAATATTTTACATGAATATGGTTTCGAAAAGTACTTAAATTCCATTACTAGACCTGCATCTAATTCTTGTCTAGATCACATATTTTACAAAGATGAATGTAATGGTAGTTTTCAACCTGGAATTTATAAAAGCTCAATTACTGATCATTATGCAATTTTCGCCTTGTTCAAATTAATTATTCACCTACCGGTATAAATGTAAGTTCTTCCAAACAAAATTGTGAATCTGATATATATACGCAAAAGCATGTAAATTATAACAAATTAATCTATGAATTAGAAAAAGAAACATGGGTAAAGGTATTGGACTGTAATATTGCTAACAATAGTTTTCGAATATTCTATGATTTGCTGCAAAATTATCTAAACAAATGCTCTTATACTGACAATAAAAAAGTTCCTTGCAAACTAAAGAAAATCAAGCCATGGATCACGAGAGGAATAATTTTGTCTATTCGGACAAGGGACAAATTGGCAAATAATATTAGGAGAAACCCTACAAACGAAAATCTAATATTATACTACAAGAGATATAGAAATATATTAACAAAAGCTATACGAGCCATGAAAGTTAATTATTACAAAAATAAATTTGAAATACATAAAAATAACGCTAGAAAATTCTGGTCCACTGTCAATGAAGCTACTGATACTAATTCAAATAATAAAATTCCAATCTTAGAAATTATAAATGAAAAAGGACAAAAAATTAAGCGAAGTGACCAAATTGCAAATGAATTTAACTCCTTTTTTTCGAAAATAGGAAAAAGAATCACTTCAAATATTAAGTTAGTACCAAACAGTATCCCTGAATATAAAAAATGTATACCACAACCTGCTCAGCTTTCGTCAATGTTTCTTCTCCCTGTAACCCAAGATGAAATCAATAAAATGATAATCTCACTAAAAAATAACGTTGCCCCTGGTACGGACGGAATAACAAACAACACCTTGAAAACAATTTCTAAATACATATCGAAGCCCCTCGAACATATTTTTAATCTTTGCTTATCACAAGGAACTTTCCCAGATGATCTTAAAAAAGCTGTGGTAGTACCTATATACAAATCCGGAGAAAAGCATAGTTTAAATAACTATAGACCTATATCCTTACTCCCTAGCCTATCTAAACTGTTAGAAAAATGTATAAAAAATAGACTGGTGGACTTCTTAAATAAAAATGATATATTAAATTCAAATCAATTTGGTTTTCGAAATAACTTGAGCACAGATGATGCCATAATTAATGTTACAGGAAAAGTTATCGAAGAATTAGATGCGGGAAATAAAAGTCTAGGTATTTTTTTGGATTTGCAAAAGGCTTTTGACACTGTAAACCACAAGATACTTATAGAAAAATTAGAGCAAATTGGAGTAAGAGGTACTGCACTAAATTTATTTCGGTCTTATTTACATAATAGAACGCAAATTACCAAAATTAAGGATCAGTTTAGTGATATCAGAGAAGTGGATACTGGTGTGAAACAAGGAACAATTTTGGGTCCAATTCTTTTCATTATTTACATAAATGAGTTGCTGCATTTGGACTTAAATAATTTCCATGGCTGTCTTTACTCTTATGCCGATGATACCGTATTGCTATTTTCCGCTCCAACTTGGCAGGATACTTACAAATGGGCTAATAAGGGATTAAGAGTAGTTAAAAGTTGGCTTGACTGCAATAGGTTAGTATTAAATATAGATAAAACAAACTGTGTTCCATTCTCATTAACAACTGCTGGTACTCCACAATTAAAAATGGACCAAAACTTGTGCGTAAGACTACATGATATCAACTGTGAATCTGACTCATGTACCTGCCAGGTTGTGAAGGAGACAAATCAGGTCAAATACCTTGGTATTATTATAGATCGTCATCTGAAATTCGACAAACACATCACATATTTATGTACCAGATTAAGAAAAGCATTATACAAATTTGTCTGTCTAAAACAATATTTACCGACTGAAGTCTTAAGGACAGTCTACTTAGCTCTAATACAATCTGTCCTCCAATATGGTATCATTGGCTGGGGAGGAAGTGGCACATCTGTATTGACTCCTTTGATTCTAATACAGAAGAGAATTATAAAAATTTGTTTAAAAAAGCCTATAGAATATCCAACAGAATTGATATTTCCTGAATTGAATGTGATGACTGTAGAACAAATTTATAAGCTCACACTTTTAAAATACTTTCACAAATACCGCAACGTACATGTATCGGATCCTCATAATTACAATACTAGAAGAAATAAAACATTGCCTTTAATAGAACCAAAATACTTCACCTCTTCTGGCTCTAAACATAGCATTTATTATGGTCCAAGACTCTATAACTCTATAATTATGTCACATCCATTAATAGTACATATGAACAACAAAAAATTCAATAAGTTTATCAAAAATCTTATTTCATAGTTCAAAAGTTACTTCACTCTGTACTTAGTAGACAATTAAGGAACTATTTTATTTGTAATAACTCAGGGTTTCAATTTTTGTTCTTACTACTTTTCCTTTTTTCTTTTTACTATTCTGTTCTTTCTTTTTTATTATTATTTTTTAGGTATTGATTTAATATTATATTTTCTTTATATAATTGTAATTTGTATTTTGTAACGTAAATGGCTGAACTGTGCCCGAGCACGAGCGCTTGCTCATTCGGGTGGTCTTGTTTTGTATATTTGTATAAATTTGTATAAATAAATAAATAAATAAATAAATAAATAAAATTTATCGATCACCGAATGGAGACAAAAATTTGTTTTTGCAATCTTTGGTTAATGTGTTGCAGTTTTTAAGCTCTTTTAAATGGTCTATTCTGCTATGTGGTGATTTTAATATTGATATTAATGTACATACTGAATTTTCATTTCAATTTTTGAACATTCTAAGAGAAGCCAACTGCTACTGTACGAATATAAATCCTACGAGAGGGTCTTCATGTCTTGATAATGTTATTACAAACATAACTAGTAATTTTATAAGAACACATGTTCTTAAATTACCGTTATCGGACCATGATGGAATAGTGATCAATATATTACAGAATAACTTTTTAGGTTCAATAATTACTGCCAAGATGTATAGTGTTCGACATATCAATGATGATAACTTATCATTGTTTATTGATTACCTATGTTTTATGGATTGGAATGGTATACTAAATGTAGTAACCGATGGTTCTTTTGATCTTTTTATGGCAAATTTTATAGGCCATTTTAATCTCTGCTTTCCTGTCAAAAAGCGACTGATGGGAGCATCAGCTAAATCAAATTCCAAACTGGCTTGGTTTAATGACAAACTTAAAGCTCAAAAGGCACATCTTTCTCGTCTGTATAGTTATTTGAAATGGGCAACTCATTTAAATATTAACGTTATCGAGGCTAGGACTCTGTATAACAAAGCCAAAAAAGGTTATTCCAATGCAATTAAACAAGCCAAGTGTGAGCACAATGCATCATATATAAGTAAATCTGCCAACAAATGCAAGGCAGCGTGGGAGGTGATTAATAAAGCCCGTAACAAAACTGGTTGCCGCCGCGACCTTGATCTGAGTCCAAATGATATAAATAACTTCTTTGTTACTTCTGCTGAATCTATTGCCTCAACTGTAAATCAGTCTCAACAAACAGCCTTAAATTATCTTCAAAATTCCGGTATAATATTGGATGAAAATTTCTTCTGGAAGCCGGTTAATCAAGAAGAAGTACTCAAAACAGTATTCGATTTGAAATCCTCCAAGTGTAGAGACTTGTATGATATGGATAGTGAATTGATTAAACAAGTGGTTTATTTCATTATTGAACCTTTAACCTTTTGTAACAATCAGTGCTTTTTTACTGGTGAATTTCCTCAAATGCTTAAGAGATCGAAAGTTATTCCTGTCTATAAGAAGGGTGATCCTTCTAAATATGAAAATTATAGACCGATTTCTATAGTACCGATATTCTCTAAGGTGATAGAAACCATAATGAAAAATCAATTAACTATGTATTTTGAATCCAAGTGTTTATTCAATAAGTCGCAGTTCGGTTTCAGAGCTGGTTATTCAACTCTAGATGCTATTGAAAGTCTTATAGCTACAGCCATCACGGGCTTTGAAAATCATAGTACCACTCTGGCAGTTTTGTGCGACTTGACCAAAGCTTTTGATTGTGTCAACCATGATCTTGTCTGTGAGAAACTTCAGTATTATGGCGTGAAAAATAAGGAACTGAATTTAATTAGGTCTTACCTGTCAAACCGTACTCAAATTACATGTATTAATGGTGAAAATTCAGACACTGCAGTGATTAATATTGGTGTCCCGCAAGGGTCAGTTCTCGGACCTCTTCTTTTTTTGATTATGATAAACGATCTACCATTCAGTATAAATTGTGATTCAATCTTGTTTGCAGATGATACGACTCTACTTTCGTCTATGAATGACCTTTATGACCTTGCCCAATATATGGGCTCTTCTTTGATAAATGCAGCTAACTGGTTTGAAGCAAACGGATTTAAGTTAAATAATAAAAAAACTCAACTTTTGACATTTTCTCTTAAGCCTCTTAATGATATAACGACCACAAATGGTAAATTGCTTGGCATAATGTTAGATTCAAAACTTACGTGGAATGACCACATCGTTCATGTTTGTAATAGATTGTCAAGAGTCTTATATTTGCTTCGACACTTAAAATATTCAGTGCCCGATGATTATCTTATACAGGCATATTATGCCTTTTTTCATAGCATCTTGTCTTATGGAGTCCATCTATGGGGAAATGGTGCAAATGTCATTAAAATACTTATATTACAGAAGAAAGCTGTTCGCATTGTGTCGAATTCTTCATGGGATGCTCATTGTCACCCAATATTCAGTAAACTAGGTATACTTACAGTGTTCAACCAATACATCTATAATTGTCTAGTAGCCGTTAAGGTTAACTTAACTAAATACAATTGTCAAAATTCACACCATAGCTACCCTACTAGGTCTAATTATATGATATCCAAACCCTGTGTTAGGCTCGAAAAATCAAAACAGTGGTACAGAAACAATGCAGTGGATTTATTTAATAGATTGCCCAGAGCTGCTCATTCTGTAGGCTTGAACAGATTTCGGAGTGTGTTGAAATCTTGGCTAACTGCCAACCCTTTTTACAATGTACATGAATATTTTAATGCTAATCTTGATTCAATATTTTCATAAATTTTTGACGTAGGTATTTTAATCTCTATTTATTGTTGTATTTTAATCTTATTAAGGGTCTAAGTGTAATATGTACATGTTGACGAAATCCCAAAACTATGTATATAGTTCAAGGACAAAATAAAGATTGATTGATTGATTGAACTCATTGAATTCAATGGTACCGTCTTGGTCTACTTCATTCACCATGACTCTGAGCTCTGTTTCTAGAACATATGGAGGATATTAAAAGCCACGGCCCAGATTTTGACGACATGTCAACTTTTAACTGGAACATCATGGACACAGACCACTAGTGCAAATATTCTGATCATGACTCCTAGATTATATAAATGGTAACTTTTAGGGTCATTTTTCCTCATATTTCATTTTGAGGTCAATTTTTAGAATTTAATGTAATTATTTGGAATTTTTTTTGGTTATTTTACTGTCTTTTTTTCACATTTCGTATTTTTAGGTAATTCTTTTTAATATGAAGTCATTATTTTCTTATTTTGAGTTGTTTCTCGCATTATATAGAGTTTTTTTGCATTTAATTTCATTGAATATTATTGGATTTCTAAATAAGTTTATATATGTTATATATAGACCGCGGATCTTTAGGTTTTTACCTATTTTATTCCTTGACAGATATCTGAAAATAATTAAGTTTATTTATGTTTCAGACTTATCTACGTCTATTAAACACAATTTTATAGCACCTAAAAATGCCTATTTCAACGTTACGGACTATTTTGACCTAATTAACACAAAATCCCGAAAACCTTAGTTTTTTTATTTCATATTAAATGGAACGTAAATATAATTTGTGCTATAATTGTACGGAAAATTATAAACGAAGACATTTTAGATCAATATACTGTATTTCGATTTTAGGGACACACAGTGGTCCAAGCACGTTGCACTCTCCCTACAGTTGCAGCTGTCAAGGACAAGTCTTATTGTTTAAAGGGTGACGAACCAATGCCTAACGGTACTTCCTGACCACGAGCCTCCAAAAATTGTTTTCGCTTGCTCTACACCAGTTTGGTGGAAGATTCCAAGGTGTGAATGTGTGAACTGTGAAGTGAACAAAAATGCCGAAAATCGGGACTTCAAAGTCAAGTTTGATTCGTCAGTGGTTGAACGAGTTTCCGTGTTTTACATCGGATGGGAAAGTAATTTTCTGTCAAGCTTGTAATAAAGAGGTATGTAGTCTAAACATTTAACAAGTTTGTATTATTTGTATTAAATCCAGTAGGCCTGCAATGAACGTCACACTACTAGAAGTGAACTTACTTTCTTCCCTTTTTTAACTTTCAAATTAATTTAGTCTGGTGGCATACTTAAATAAATCAAATCTCTTTGTCCAAAATGCTAGGGTTAGACATTTCTTTGCTCCGTAAATCAGAGTTACCGGTAAACTGACGTGTATAGAACTCTTCGAACCCAGTCTAAATTGCATTTCGCTGTTTTTGTTGTGCATTTTATGGAAACAATGAAAATCGCCTGAAGTTTGTCATACATTAATATTAATATGAAATATTACATTAAAGTAGAAGTAAAAAACCACCTTACAAATTTTATATTTTGTTTTAGGTTTCAAGTGACAAAAAGTCCCATCTATCACAGCATGTCCAGGGGCATTACACAAGGCCAATGAGGAGCGCAAATCAAAATCTAAACAGTTACTCTTAAGTCAATCCTTGGAGAAGACGAGCAACAAAAACAACTTCTATGCAGAATTGTGTCATGCAATGATAGCGGCCAATATTCCATTCAGAACAATTGAAAATGAAGCATTTAGGAAGTTCTTGGAGAAGTATTGCAATCGATCAGTTCCTTCCGAATCAACAATAAGGAAAAATTACGTGCAGCAATTTTACGATGACGCAATGAGTAAGATACGGGAGGATATAGGGGAATCGTATATTTGGATCTCAGTCGACGAAACCACCGATGTTCGTGGTCGATACGTAGCAAACCTGATTGTTGGAAAATTAGACCCAAATTCATCCTCTAGGGCATATCTCATCGGCACGAAGCAACTTGAGAAAACTAACAAACTAACTGTAGCGAACTTCGTGAACAATGGTCTGTTGTATCCAAATAGCATAGACGAAAACAGGGTACTTCTTGCATACACAGATGCGGCAGCGTACATGGTAGCAGCTATGCAGCTCCTGAAAGTTTTTTATCCTGCACTAGTACACGTGACTTGCCTTGCGCATGGTATCAACCGCATAGCAGAGGAAGTCAGGTCACAATTTCCAATGGTCAACAAATTGATTTCCACCATAAAGAAGGTATTTCTAAAAGCTCCAACTAGAGATCAGGCCTTCCAGGAACAGCTACCTGATGTCCCTTTACCCCCTGAACCTGTACTTACTCGTTGGGGTACGTGGCTGAAAGCTGCTGAATACTACAATTGTCATCTTCACGAGATAAAAAGTGTTTTAATGCAGCTGGAAGATGGTGCATCGACCTACATTACAACAGCAAAGAAGCTGTTGGAAGATTCCTCTATTCCGCATGACTTGGCATATATCAGGGCTCACTTCACATTCCTTGTGGAGATTATTTCAAAATTGGAAAGAAGAAACATTGATTTAATTCAAGAAGTTAAAGACAACATTAAGAATGCACCAGGCGAAGTTGGGGAGAAAGTCAGGACAAAAATAGACAATGCAGCGGCAGATATACTCAGTGGAAAGGGCAGTGACGTAGATCATCCACTTGTAATGCAACATACTGCCAGGCTCAAATTTGCTCCTGTTACGTCAGTGGATGTGGAACGTTCATTCTCGGCCTATAAACTGATTTTAAGTGACAAACGAGAGTTTCACAATGGAAAATATAGAAAAGGTACTTGTAGTCTATTGTGTGGCTAACTATGGTGTATGAGAATTAATCTAAGTGAATCAAAATACTGAAAAATGTGGATTAAACTTGAAGTGAATTTAATTATTTGGTTAGTAGGCTATTATAAAACACAATAATGTGAGTTATATCAAATTTTAGATATGATTGGCCTATTCATATTTTAATAAAATTTACGCTGTCACTCTATTTCAAAGTCGTTTTAGAGCCTATTTTGTAACCTATACAACCTAAACAAGGTATAATAAACGCCTAATTTAGGTGCCTAAACCTCAAGTTTTTAGTACCTAAAAATCCGCGGTCTAGTTATATATATATAGTTATAATTATAATTTGGTTACAGAAAGACAGTGTTTGCCATCTGCATTTAACCATACATTTAACAATACATTGTTTTTACTTTCTCGCATATACGTAGTATAGAGAAAGTATTGTGATCGTGACAAAAAATCGAAGTCAAGATAACACCGGGAGAGCATGTTTCATGAAGCCTAGAAACCGAAAAAAGTATTTTTGGAATGACGTCTGTCCGTCTGTCTGTCCGTCTGTGGACAAGCACAGCGGGTAAACGGTTCATTGTATTTACTTCATTTTTTGAATTAAGCACTTTTTCGAAATTTTGTCGAACCGCCCAGAAATTTAGTTTTATAACTGAAATATTAAGGGGACTTTTCATGAAAACTTTTTTAAAATTTTCGATTTTTTAAAAAATGGCTCTAACGATTTTAATAAAAATTTAAAATTCGAAACTCTTATCTATGAGTAATAAAATGGCTATATCGGTATTTCTGCAAAAATGACTTAAGGGGTACTTTATTCGTATCCATTTTCAGTTTTTCTAGATTATATCCATTACAGTAGGTGATACATGAAAACCTACCACAGTAAAGTTGTAGAGAAAATTAAAATGAACATTTTTTGTTTAAAACATTTCTTTATACAATTAATAGATATCAAGATAAGAACGAAATAAGTACAGCTTAAATGCGAATTTCAGAACATACATATCAATTAAAATATGAATGGCATTTTGTTGCCACTAGTAACAAGAAAACTATGGTCGTAATGTACTTATTGTTGTGAAATGCAATCAGTTTAGCTCAGTCGCAATGAACACACTAAACCAATTACAGCGAGGTGGTAGGCCTATGGGCTAACAGGAAAGAGGTCCTGAGTTCAAATCAAACCTCGTGGCCGCCGAAATTGACTTGGGTTTTTCATGGTTTCCTCGTTCGCAAAGGCGAACGCCGGGTTTGTAGGACTTGCTTATTTTCCATAACTCATCGCCGCTATGTCACTGGATATTATAATCGTTTAAACTGAATACCGCATAAGAAGACATCACTAAACAATAGAAACATGACGCGAATGAGTTGTTAATATAGACCAGCGTTTCTCAACCTATGGTGCGCAGACATAATTAATTTAAAAAAATCATAAAGCAAGTGGGAAGTAAAGAAGTAGAAATTTTTCACATAAAATGGACACTAGATGTCAAAGTTTTTAAAATCTTCGAAAATACAGGTCATATTGCAAGTTTCCTTACTTTTGCAGTTACGGGCCACAGTTTCAAACCCCTGATGCACTGACGTCTATGGTTCCCTCTTTCATTCAAAACCCTAAAAAATAAGACTTTGTCGGAATTTTGTTATTAGAGACGCCATGCAGTTTTCAACAACCTATCTTTGTGAGAAGGGATTTTCATCGCTCGTTTAACTAAAAACATAATACAGAAACCGACTTAATGTATCTTCTGATCTTCGACTAAATTTGACTAATATTGAGCCAAATATCCAGGAACTCTGCAAGAGGCGACAAGGTCAACCGTCTCATTAAAAGTGAGTAATAACAAAATTCCTAATTATATTATCAAAATGGTAATACATATTAAAGTCTGTTCAAAATCTAATTTTAGGCCTACTGTCAATAGTTTCATTCCAATTCAATAACTGTGTTTCCGTCGGATTAAAAAAAAATGTATTTCGTTATAACGACCTATAATTTAATACCCCAAATATTAAGAATATAGGAATACATATAATCTACTTTTAACAATGGGATGTAAAATTAGGGGTCCGTAAAGTTTTCTAGACATTTTAGAAGTCCTCGGGTTCAAAAAGGTTAAGAAATGCTGATATAGACTAATGGTTCACGCAAACATAGCCTACTAAACACGTGATATGACCTACATGCAGTTAAAGCGTGCAATATAACCTAAGTAGTAGTAGTAGTAGTAGTAGTGGCAAAATTCAAATATAAGTCGCCCCTTAAGCTTCCCTATTCGATATTCACATTTGCACGGACTGTGTGATGTATTTTGTTTCTGAGCGAAGCAGAGTGACCAACTGCCCTTGTATACTGTCGCAAATGTCTTGTATCCACATAGCTAAATAATGCATAACACTAACCACATAGTTAAGTGCGCGAAGCGGAGGTGGCAGCCGTAGCGAAGCGCCCTTGCATTTTCGAATAATGTACGATACACTGTTTGTAGGTTTCGAAAATGTGGCATATTATATCTCCCGCAAGGTTTGTCAGCCTGCCACCTCTCGTCTAGCGGTAAGACGTCACACCTCCAACGTCCAGTCACGAGTTTCTTCATAATACTAGGACAGAAGAATTCGCTAGATCGTGGTATAAAAGAAACTGCATCGGTGAGGATAGGTTGGGTGGGACCGACTCATCCCAAGGTGGGACTTATATTTGAATTTTCCCGTAGTAGTAGTACTAATAATATGCAGTTTTACTGCCATTGATTATTATTATTATTATTATATTATTATTATTATTATTTTATTTCACGGTAAAAGCATTGAACATAAAGATCGACCCTGAAGCTTTCCATCCTAGATACTTGTAAGTTTCATGAAAATGTAATACGTAAAATTGAATTGTCTGTTTAATTTAATTTTTTCTGTGCTAGCCTTTAACACGTATATGCGAGAAAGTTTGTGCAACGTATTTTTGCACCATTTATTTAGGGTTGACATATCTTGCATTTTTGGTCCATTCATCAAATGTTCCTTTAACAAAGGATAATACTTAGAAAGAAGATCTACAAAATCTAAGAAGTCCCTATCACATGATTCCTCATAACATGGAACAACATCCACTTAGCGCTCCATAATTTGACAATTCTTCTGGCGAAAGATATTTTGTTCTACTTTCATGAAGCTGGATGTCGATTGGTTAGTTTTGTCATAATTTGACCATGGACGTAATCTTTGTTTGTGACCGTTAGATTTTTTGTGTTCTAAAAACATTCGTTAGCTCTATGCCAATTTTTGAAACCTCTATTAGTAAATGCGGCATCAAGATGTCCTCTGAACCCTATGTCATTTCAAGTAAAAATCCTACAATAAAAACAAAATGCAGAGTGCTGTTTGTACCAAGTACTTTGAAAACACCTATTTTTGTTCTAGGAAACACAATTTTCTCAATCTCTCTTCTCTTTCTGTCCAGTTTGCAGGAACGGATTTGCGGGATCATACATCATAATACATTCTACTCTTACAGGAGTCATGACATTACAGTCCTGAGCGGAATACAAAAGGCTTAAGTTGGCATATGTAAGATTTGAGGCTTTCCTGGCGAATCTTATGTAGAAAATCTTCTCGGGTTTGCAGCCAGGTGAGAAGTTTGTTGTGGTCCAACGTTTCCGAGGCTGACGCTGCCTCCATCCTCAGGGAATCTGAAGTGTTGTTCAGCTGCTCCCTGATTGGTCGACTCCGCCCAACTCGGGTTGGTATATATTTCCCCTACATGTCAAAACTCGACACTTCAGATTCCCTGAGGATGGAGGCAGCGTCTGCCTCGGAAACGTTGGACCACAACAAACTTCTCACCTGGCTGCAAACCCGAGAAGATTTTCTACTTAAGTTGGCATAATTTCCGTCCTCTGTCTGACAGAATGGAAAAACAGGTGGGACATTATTCCTTGTTTCCAAAATTATTAAGACATTTGAGACCGGTTTGCAACCCCTGGCTGGAGACCAGGAGTTGACTGAATATAATGAGTCTAGAGAGAGAAGCCACTGTTGCCAACTGCCATGTCACATTTAATTCTAAGATTTTGTTCAGAAAGGAGAATCAGGAGAGCAGATAAGTGTTATCACTGTTTTAGTTACACATATTTGCTCCAATAACTCAACTCTTGAGTACCCGGTACACAAGTTTACCTGTAAAAACAAGTTAGATCCAGTGATGGGAAGTAACTGAGTAAAAGTAATCGAATTACAGGAACAATTCCTTTCTTGGTCCCATTTACTCGTAATAGTTACTTTTTTAAAAATGTAATTTTTACTTAGAATTTACTTCTGTAAATAAAATTGTAATCATTACATTGTATTTACTTACTCAATGGCAATAGACAAGTCCTCAGCAAGCTAAAAGAATATTATCTATTTTATGGAACCCGAAGGTACATTGCCGCGCTTTCCTGAGCCCGCCATTCAACCCTATTCTTTGCTAACTCCATCCAACCATCCCTCGTAAATCCTACTTCCCTTAAATCCATCCTAATATTGTCCTCCTGTCTACATCTAGATCTTCCAAGTAATATCTTCCCTTCGGATCTCCCAGTCAATATTTTTAAGATATGTCTTTCCTCCCCCATTCGTGCAACATGTCCAGCCCAATTCATCCTCCGTGATTTAATAATTACCCTTACTATATTTGGTGAAGATTACAGGTTATGTCTCACATCCATATAATACAACCAGCAGGATAATTGTCTTATACAATGAAACAAAATCAGATCTCGCTTTATGGGTTTTGTTGCATGGACTGTCACGGCCATTCTTTTTTTTTTTTTAATTTACACTTTCACTTTAGTTTGCTGCAGCAGAACTGAAGCACTTTACACAGCAACGTAACATATGACATGTATTGACTAATGACAAGCCAGCATTTCTGTGGCAAAACATCATGATGGGGATGCGAAATGAGCAGAAGTCAAATGCGTTTTGTTTTTCATTGGCAACCACCAGCCGTATTAATTTATACAGGGAGCGATACTATATTTATTTACATTTCTGTATGGTTTCCATTCCTTTTGAAAATGTGTTCAAACAGTTAAAATACTGTTTTCTCCTATAAAATTCATTTATATCTCTTTCTTTGAAAAGAAGGTTATGTGTTCCATGGTATAAAACTAAGCTCAGACTAACCTCAACTTCAAAGTTAATTACCAAGCAATGTGTGACATTCACATAATAAATTCTGGCATTCGACTTTCTCTAATTCTTTTCCTATCTAATCTATTTGAACAAATTCCATGATGCGATACTGCAAAATCATGCCACGTATTGCGTTTGTCTCACTATTGTAAATGCTTCTTTATGGGATTTGTTGCATGAACTTTTTATGTTGTAAGTCATGGGAAAATAAATAAATAAATATCTATTTGTTTCCACTGTTTTCAATTGTATATTTTGAAACTTGATTTTCATTCTCGCTTGCTATAGGCTGAAGTCATCATTACTGTTTTCCAGTGGCGGCTCGTGGCCGGAAAATTAGGTGAAGAGGAAAAAAATGCCACATGCTTACGTTAATAACCGAACTCACCTATGTCTTGTATAGCAAATCAATCCTTCGATAGTCCTTTATGGCTGCAAATTTGTGGGTGATATCATCATAGGACGGCTGCATTTCTTCTAGCTGCGGTAAAGGTTCTTTCTGAATTGAAATATTCGCTAAACAAGATACTTGTCTGGCAACATTTTTGATCCTTCATTTAGTAGGCCTACGTCGTGATCTGACAGCTGGCACAGTGATGATTTGATTTTAAACAATGCGGGTAAGAATATAGTTATTATTTATAAAATCTGATACATTTTATTCATGGAATACTCTTAATAAATCCCAATCGGGATTATGAGTTTCATTAGATAAATTCGATCCTGCTTTTCCGCCGAGAATCTATTGATGTTTATCGTAATTATTATTCTCCTAATCAGATTACTCAGAATATTCCATTCATGCGATGCGGACTTGAAATTGACTAATAATCTTTAGCAAAGCCTCGGATATCGACCAATGACTGTTGTTTATCTTATAAGTTAATATGCTTGCAAGGGTCGGAAAGATGCAATTTTATCTGAAATTTTTATCTTTTCTTTTCTTTGAATGATTCAAAGTGTTAGTACATTATTTTGAGACACCCTGTATATTAATGGTTGAATAATTAATTTTTTCTATTTGTTTTAAGACATGTTTATCTGAACTATTTTCTTACAGTAGTGTCCTTCAGAGTCTGTACTTCCACCCATACACACCCAAATTTTGTCTAATTTTTTCCTTGATGTTCTGCATTGTTTTCTTGTAGCATCTGACCACAATTTGGTACTGTTATGTGCTATCCTGAACTTGCGGAACTTTAGATTATTCACTTTAGGCCTACTGAAAAGAATACTTGCAGAAATCAAAGCTTCACAGAGTGAACCTGACCGTTGGCCTTGTCACGCGTTACAGCGACTTGGCACGTTTTACAATAATGAAACTTGTATCTCTATTTCTGCTCAAAACATTTTCTACATAATTCTCAATAATACTCACTACAAAATGCCTACACAAACATAATGAGTGCAAAGCAGCACAGACAGTCTGCTCATTCGGGCGTTTCCTCAATATTACATTTAGGCCTATTGTCTTGTACTGGAAATTGTAAGTTTTGTTGTGTTTTTGCTTCCTTTTTTTGAAATAGACAATTCTGTAATAATTTGTAATATTAATAAATAAATGAAATCAGGTAAACTGATATAACGTAGTGCCAGAATGCTTTTTTTAATCAGTGATAATATTTCAATTATGATAGGCCCATTCAGAAAACAAGTTATTTTTGTAATAGATCTCAGAGTTAAACTTCAAATTGATTCATTAAGCAGGGTTTACTGAAGAACAAAGGTCTAAAGTTTGATTCTTAACCTTAATTAATATTCGTATACACTGATATAATAATTCTTAAAATATGTCAACATTTTACAAAATCCATTGGCAATAATAATAATGGTATGGTATAATGGGCCTACAATTCGCTGACATGTTTGTTTCAAATTTAAAGCAGCAGTATAGGTTATGAATGAATAAAAAATCAATATGAAATCTGTTAGGAATTACATTAGGTATATTGCTGCACAGGAGCAAATAAGAAAAATACTAACATTAAAATATAATGTATTTTTTTAAAAGATTGGTATTTAATACCTTTTGTTAAAAAATCCAGTGGATCACGGATGTACAGAGCTTGCTTGCTACGTTTCAACCTGTACCTCCAGGTCTTCTTCAGGCGAATACTGGATAACATCGGGGCGCTGAGCTGTATATATGGGTTCATCTGCCGGTAGATGTCTCTGCTGCGTTTCGAGAGTGGGTGTAACTAACTCCATATCGTCATGTTGACCAGGTTGGTTACTTGTGTTAAACAGAAAAGTGGTGTTTCTATGGTGTTTATTTATCCATTCCTGGGGAATTTCGTAAGTAGATTGTACCACATAGTCCTTGGGTAAAGGAAATTTTACAGTTTTTTTCCCTTTTGACATTCTTCTAATAACTTCTAGCCACTCATCACATAAGTCACCGTCGTAACACCACTTTTCTGTTTAACACAAGTAACCAACCTGGTCAACATGACGATATGGAGTTAGTTACACCCACTCTCGAAACGCAGCAGAGACATCTACCGGCAGATGAACCCATATATACAGCTCAGCGCCCCGATGTTATCCAGTATTCACCTGAAGAAGACCTGGAGGTACAGGTTGAAACGTAGCAAGCAAGCTCTGTGCATCCGTGATCCACTGGATTTTTTAACAAAAGGTATTAAATACCAATCTTTTAAAAAAATACATTTTCGACAGTGGAAAGTTATAAGACCATCCGCTTATCATGTAAAATATAATGTAGATATCGGTAACATACTTATCAATAGAATGAACAATATTATATCACTAATCAACGGCTAGTTGTGTTTTAAATCTTTTATTTACATTTGCTTACATTGACATTGTTATGAAGAAATGAATCAATCAAGGCAGGCTAACAATATCAGTAACGATTGGCAATTTGTTACGTTATGTTTAATATATTGTGGGCCAAGCTAAATGTTGTAGCGTGTTATATCCATTACAAAAATAACACCGATATTAAATTGGAAATTAAAGCATGCTCATTAATAAGTAATTTTGCTTATTATTTCTATTTACAGAATTGTTATGCATTAGACATTAGTTACAGGAGTTCGGCCACTGATTGTTTGGACACGAGCCAATCGAAATGCTTCGGATTGTTGGAGAACGAAGAATATATTATTATAGATGTGATTGTTATTTCAGTACCGGTCAACCGATTTGGTCCAATATCAATAGGGTTCTTCCCATGGACGTTATAAATGCCTATAAAAAGTTTCATGAAAATCCGATAAAGCGTATTTCAGTTATCATGCGTACAGACACACGAACGGACAGACATTTTCCCGTTCCCCACACAATCTCATAAAGTACCATTCTGGCACTTAATAAGAAAAACAATGAACAAAAGGGAGGTACGTAGCAGGTCAAGACCAATTTGGCGAGTTCTTTCTCATTTTATTTGTTCTTAGAAGGGCTCTTTTAGATTTTGCAGGTATCAAAGTTTGTTGGAAAAGTAGGATGGTGTATTGTACATTAATAACTTATATATAGCAGGGAAAGCGCAAAATATGCAGAGATGTTAGAAATTCACTCTCTTCCTTGCAAAGTTGGGTTAGAATAATCTTTCTCTGAGTACACCGCATGACATGGTATCTCTCACATTTCATCCCACACAATGATCACTGACACTGGTCTTTGGGCTGGTAATATCCTTTGGTCTTACACACTTTATGGTGGAAACCATTTACTGTGAACCTTGCAACCCTTCTCATGAAATCATGGCATCAGTACTGAAGAACTCCTTCCACATTTAATTTCTTTTCTCCTTCATAACACGGATCAGAGTTTTGTAGCCAGGTGTAGTTGGCAGCAGGAACTGGTCAGAACACAGACACGGCGAGAAGGCGTGTATTTTGACAAGCACAATGCTCGCTTCAGGAAACATCCATATCGGTCCCAAATTTCCACTGATACAAATCCAATAATAAGAAGTATTTAAAAAATATATTACAAGTCAGTGGATAAAAGTTAAAATCATCACACAACGTTTCAACTCTCCCCTGGAGTCTTCCTCAGGTGACTTCTTACACAGTACTGCTCATGAAGATTGAGTTTCGTCATGGTAACCATCAATAAAAACACTGTTTCTCAAATGTCTTTCTTTCCAGTTCTTTGGAATGTCAAACATTCCTTCCTCTATGCATTCTGCTGGTGGCTGGGGAATTTTTAACACTGGAACTTTCCTTTTCAGTCTCCTCATTACATCCAGCCATTCGTCCCCTATATCACCATCATACCTATTTAAACACATCCCCTGGTTGCCGATTGTGGACCATGCCTCATATACCTTTCTTTTTATGTAATCATTCTCAATTCTTACAATGTTTACTTCACCAATGCCATGCTTGTTTTCCGTCATATGCTGGCTGAGTCTAGTAGAGCATTTCCCACTATTTACATCCCTTTCATGCTCGCGTATTCTGGTTTTAAAGTCTCTCCCGGTTTCCCCGACATGAAAGATGAAAAAAGGAAAGAAAACAATAGTATAGGTTACATAGGCGTACCATATGATCCCCACGTCAGCAAACGCATAGGGAAAGTTTTCCTGAAATACGGCATAGTACCAGCATATAAAACGGAAAGGACAATTGAAAAAATATTTTCCCAGTATAAACATCTTGGTACGAACAAGGACAAAATGAATTTTCCTGGAGTGTACTCGATAAAATGTAGTGATTGTGAGGGAGTATATGTCGGGGAAACCGGGAGAGACTTTAAAACCAGAATACGCGAGCATGAAAGGGATGTAAATAGTGGGAAATGCTCTACTGGACTCAGTCAGCATATGACAGAAAACAAGCATGGCATTGGTGAAGTAAGCATTGTAAGAATTGAGGATGATTACATAAAAAGAAAGGTATATGAGGCATGGTCCATAATCGGCAACCAGGGGATGTGTTTAAATAGGTATGATGGTGATATAGGGGACGAATGGCTGGATGTAATGAGGAGACTGAAAAGGAAAGTTCCAGTGTTAAAAATTCCCCAGCCACCAGCAGAATGCATAGAGGAAGAAATGTTTGACATTCCAAAGAACTGGAAAGAAAGACATTTGAGAAACAGTGTTTTTATTGATGGTTACCATGACGAAACTCAATCTTCAAGTCACCTGAGGAAGACTCCAGGGGAGAGTTGAAACGTTGTGTGATGATTTTAACTTTTATCCACTGACTTGTAATATATTTTTTAAACACTTCTTTTTATTGCTCGCTTCAGGTAGGTGGCTTTTATATAGTTAATCAATCGCCTATATACTACTATCAAGTGGTATATGGGTGATTCTTCAAATATGGGAAAATTTGGAGTGTGTAAAATCCAAATTTTTTATTTTGTTTAAAAAATCTCAAAAAAATTACTAAAATACTTCAGGGGTTACTTGATTATTATATGACACCAGCAGAGCTTAAATGTTTATATTTTTATTTATTTAAATTTTTAAATTTTTTTAAAGCCATGTGAATGACATTCGTGTATATGTGGGTGGCAGAAGGCCACATTAATGACTAACTTTGGCAACAATATGCTTTTCTTTATGTGGTTTCATATTTTTCTCAGTGTGCTTCAGTTGATTTTGCACCAAATTTGCAAATTTGTGTGCAAACTCCGGAATTAATGTAATTGTAACTAGACTGCGTTTTTATGGTTTTGGGGGGGGGGGGGGAGAGGAATCAAGCAGAAATTCACTTAATCAGTTTTAAGATTTTAAGTACATGTCACAGACACCACAAACACAATAGTACCCTACATTTATCATCTACATGACTTGAGAGTCATCCACATACCCCTTCATGAGACATGTGGATGACGCAAAAATCAGGCATGTGGATGACAAAAAAGGAGTTTTAGTGGTCTCAGCAAGCCATTTCTAAACCTCTGTAGGCTCAACTTCAGTCAGGTACTTCGAATTGGAAGGTTTATCATAGCGCATAATCAAAATTAATTAATATTCATTTTCTGCCTACTTTCTAGAAGTCATGTTAATGACGGGGAATAAAAACGCTTTCCTTGAAAATGATGCAAAGTCCTTTGTTAATCCCAAACTGTTTGTAAGCAAGCAAAATTCAACCTTACAATTCAACCACAAGCTGCCCTGTTGGCTTTCTACCACTGTTGCCAGTTATACAAATTTCTCATTTCTGCAGAAAAAATCTATTCTTTTCAGCCATGTGGATGACCAAAAACCCTTGGGACATTCTTTATGTTCATTAGGTGGGGTGACAATTTTATTTCATTTTATTTTTTAGGGGTTAATATTCTTCACACATTCATACTCATTGGCAGGAAAAAAGTTGAAAAGGAAATAACATTTTGTTTTGTGGAAAAATGCATTAGAATATACAAAACCGGTGTATGGGACAGGGCATGTGGATGACATTTCATTGAATTAAATTTGATTTTGTAATATCAGAATTTAAAGTTAGTGACATTTCAAAGTGATAGTTTTGCCAGATGTTTGTATTTCAGGTGTGTCCAAATAATTTCCAGTCCCTATGTGGCTACAGGAGCAATTTTCAGCCTAAATAGTTGTATGATGCTTCTTAACCACATCTCTCCTATGTGTTTTATGTCATTCATCGCTTTTATGGTGGTATTCACTCTTTCTTCAATGTGAATTGTGAACACATTGCCAGCATTGTTATCCCGAGATATTTAAAGTTACAAGATACTGAAGAAAGTGGTCGGTTTCTGTAGTATATGGTCGAGCCTCTACCTCCTTTCCTAAAACTCATCGTCACCGTTTTTGTCTTGTTTACCACTAATTCATTTTCTTCTGACCATTCCGCGACTCTTTCGAATGCTTGTTGCAGGTCGATGAGATTGGGTGAGGCCATTACTATATCATGTGCCTAGAGATACATTTTCACATTTCGTGGCAGAATCCTTACAACATCTGCTGTTGCCTTGGGGCTTAGGGGATCTCCCTGTAGGACACCATTTGTCTGCTGTATGGTTTTGGATGTTACGTTAACACAAATTTCCACATTGTTGCAGCTCAGTAAATTCCTAACAAGTCTCGCCATGCAGTTCCCCTGTCCGATAAGGTTCTCTAATTTTCCTATCAATATCTGCCTGTTGATGGTCTCGAAAGCTTTGGAGTAATCCAAGAAGACTTTGTGTAGTTACCCTGTGTCCTCTATGTCTGTCAGCAAACATTTGAAGGCTTGTACTGTGGATCTGTCCTTCCTAAATCCAAACTGTTCATCTGGTATCTGCCTCTCTACTGCCTTTGTTAATCTCTCGCAAATCAATTTAGTGAAAATTTTGAGCAGTGTACATTCTAGAACGATTCACATGTAAGAGTTAGGGTCGCTGATGTCTCCTTTCCCTTTGAACAGGGTTTTCAATGAAGACTTCCTCCATCTGTCTGGGATGAAGGATAGTTTACACAACAAAATTAGGTTTTATAACTGAGTTTCGCAACTGTTTTTTACTTGAATGCCCAAACGCTAGATCTACTGGTGACAATGAGTTACGACACTATGCAGTTTCGGCTGATTCCAACTTTTTCACATAATTATAATAGTAATTTTGAGATTATACGCTTATTTAGCTTGTTCACGTTTTGTAAAATGAAGTGGGAAGTGAGGAAATTGTGAAATGCCTGGATTCATACGTGTTTCAAACATGTATGTGGGATTTCAACAACTTGAACTTCAGAAATAACATGAAATGTGCGGTTGCATTGGAAAGAAAATGTGTGTAAATAGTTTCACGAAATCACTTTCATGAAAGTGGTTACGAAACCTAGTGTCATCGTGTAAACTAGTCTTACGCCCTTTTCGTAGGCACTCATTGAAGAGAGCAACTATAGGTTTATGACAGACATCACCTCTTTCTCTGTGAATAATTCCATCTCTCCTGTATCCAATGGTGGCAAAGGGAAGGGACGTGTTTCCCATTCTTGAAGGAATGCCATTAGATGTTCTTCCGATGTATCCCATAGGTGTGTTGGCCAATCAGAAAAGCCAATGAGATGAAATTGAAGCCAGACAATTTCAATTGAGATGGAGGATTTAACATCAGCCCCATTTTGAATGGTTGTAATTTAAAAGACCAAAGAGAAAGATTGGCCTGGAAAAAGACCAACTATCCACAGAACAAAGAAAATTCATGATTGGTGGACCCTCATCTCGATAATTCCTGATTGGCTGACCATTCTTACTTGAGATGTCACCTGATTGGCTGACTCTTCCATGTCCACGGGTAAAAATACTGACCCTCAGTGGCGGACACAGAATTTTTTTTCGGGGGGGATTTGAGTAGGTAGAAAGAATACTAAAAGAAATTAACTAACTTACATATATAATTAGTTTATGAAACTGGCCACTTACATTGCATATATAGGGGAGAGTGGGGCAGTTTTGCCCAAAATGTGTTCTCTCAACTTTGTGATTTTTTTTTCTCAACCTAATTATTTTCAGGAGAAGATATTTATGTGCTACTTATACACTGATATGTTTTGTATATAAACATAATTTTATTATTACTTTATAACTTATTGTTTTTAATTTAAAATTATTTTCCCTACACGTTGCAGTGTATGGGCCCAGTGTATGGGGCACATTTGATCATTGCATACAAATCAAGTTAATGTGGAAATGAAAAGTTGACATGTAATGATTATTCAATTAATTTACAGTACAGAGCTAAACCACAAAATGTAAGCCTATCATATTTTGTAGTGACTAAAGAACTGGCCTAAATAGGCATACTAATATTTAAAGGGTAAATTGGAACCAATAACATCACAAACTCAGATAAAATTGTCTTCAAACTGAAATAAACATTTAATACAGTCTTAACATCTATTTAACCCTGCTTTATTATAGGCCTAAGTATAGCCTATATTAAAATTTTTGAAATTTACAGAAAATGTCATTGCTCCCAAGGCTTGTTCAGGTCTTCCTTCCAATGTAGATTGACATAGCTTTGCAAAAAATGTCCTCAATATTAACAAAACTTGAGTCTTTGTTCTCAGGGAATACTAATTTATTCTTGTCTTGTCAACGCACCATGTTTAGGCAGCGAAGGCACTATGCAAGAAAAAAAAAAAGAACAAATAAGATAGTATCAAACCCATTACTAGAACATCTGAATAAAAAAAATTTCAAAATTACTTTTTAAAATAGGGTAGATATGCCTAAATTCATATTTACTAAATTAAGTTAATTAATACCGGTAATAGAAACTCTAGTTAATGGGCAAAAGTGCCCCACGTAGGCTGAGCAAAACTGCCCCAATGCACAATTTGGATTAAGTGAGTCATTATTTTCCACAAGTGAGGTTATTAAATCACATGTCTGACATGGAAAGAAAGCTTAAGGAATGTACAACTAGGCAGTAGACATAAAAAATATTGATGAGTATAAATGAAATGTGTTTACCTAGTAAAACAAAAATAGAAAACTTATAACTTTTTATGTAAATATTACTTTCTTCTATAAAAAATCTCCACATGTAGCTAAGCAGTCCAAATTTCCACAGGAAGTAGAGGTGGTTGAAGGGAATAGCTGTGATATCATAAGAATGATAAAATGATTACCAAGAGAGAGAAATTTGATATTGAGCAAAACTGCCCCTGGGCAATACTGCCCCACTCTCCCCTATAGCCTTTTTTAAATTTCAGGGGGGATATATCCACCCAATTCCCCCCTCCCCCCCTGTCCGCCATTGCTGGCCCTCTCTGTCCACTTGACATTTCAGTCTCCCTGAAGATCACTCACCTGGCTAGCAACCCAAGAGCAGTAGCCTATACCGAAAATGTTAACCCATCTAACAAAGGTCCCAAGTTCAATATCCGAACACTGGACACTCAACAATCAATTACTGAATATAAAAAATCATTAATCATCAAACATTGCTGAAGGTAACACGAGAATTATTATTCAAAGCTCTAGGGACAGTTTTAATTAATTCTTTGATTTAATCTTTATGGTTAATCCAACATCATTAATTGACATTGATTGCCTATGGGTTTAAACATTCCGTAATTACTGTAGTTGAGCAAGGAATCAATTATACGAGTATATAACTTGAAATCAACAAAATGAAACCGTTTAACAATTTTCAGATTTAGTACCATAGTTTATAGTTGGTCAAAATCATGAATGACCTTTAATTGCCCATAAGTCCCATAATTCCTATAGTTATGCAATTAAAAAATAACCTAGCATAAAAAATATAGGCCTATACATGCATAAGAATCCTATGTTGGGCAAAATGGAAGAATCTGTGTCACTCCTATTAACTAACAGGACCTGCACAATTCGAACTACCGGTACTAGGAACACCGGGCTGCAACACCATCTAGTAGGCAGAAACTTGAAACAGGGAAAAAATTAAATAATTTATTTGAACTCCTTTCATCTCTTCTTGTCTTCCTTTTCCTCCTCCTTTCTCCCTTTCTCCTCGCTCTACCTATCTATCTGGGACCTATTCCTAACCGTAAATTTTATGCAATGACCGATATTTGAACCCAGGACCGGCAGCCTTAACCATTACGCCACATGTGATTGCTGAGCGGTGAAGGGAAATAACAGTTTTCATGCAAGGGTTGTGAAATATTATGTTTTGGTGTAAAGGTCATTTTTGCTGCATTAATTAAGTTATCTTGTTTTTTCCAATGTAGCGCATAGAACAACAGTGAGGTGCATTACCGCAGCTTGAGAGGGGAAAGTTTCAAGGCTGAGGGCCAGGCTAGGGGAAAGTAGGGGAAGCAGGTTGTCGTCGCCACGGCAACATGCAGCGGAGAGTGAAGTGAGAGTCAAGGTGCCACAGATTCTTCCATTTCACCGATGTTTACATGACTGGGCTAAATCCAAAAACAGGTCGCTCCTTAAGCTCTGCCCTCTTGATATTCACATTTGCACGGACTGTGTGATGTATTTTGTTTTGGAGCGAAGCACAGTGACCAAATGTCCTTGTACATTGTCGCAAGTGCCTTGTACCCACCTCTGCATATAGTCTAAATGGTTTGTCAGCCAGTCATCCACAATTATAGCGCGTCTAGCAGTATGACGTCTACGGCTCCCGCCTCCGCCTCAAGCACTTAACTATGTAGTTGGTGTTGTGCATTATTTAGACCAGCGGCCACCAACTCATTGCACAATGAGTAGGCCTACAGCAGTAAGTGCAAGCTACCCATTGCACACTAGAATCATTTAGTGTGCACACACCACGTGGTATACTGTCTCTCTTTGAGTTCAGTGTTGGCATGCTCATTAGGCTTTTTTAATTCACAAATCATAATTGGCATATCAACAGATGATTGTTGTATAAATGTGTTATTTCATTATCATTTACTTAATGTTTTCTACAAAGAACATTCGTGAAGTCATGATGTTTTTTAACAACAGAAAACAAAGTACAATATGTTCATAGCAAGATAATTCACACAAATCAATTCTGTAGTTTTGAACATAGGCTAGTTGAAAAATTCCTGATTTTATTCAATTTTATAGTAGGCCTAACTAAATTGTAATGCCAAAAATTCTGTGAAATAAAAACAAAATCTAGACTCATTCCTTTAAATGACACACTTCCACATTTATATTATTGAACATAAATATTAATATTAAAGTTATAAATTGCGGGTTTTGTTTATTTTCATTAGTGAAAAAAAACTGCTCGTATATGTAGCCTACGTAGATCTGAACATAGACAAAATCCTAGCAACATGTCTATGCAGTCGGGGAAATTTAGTTCATACAAAATCCGAATAAAAGCCACTCAAACTTCTCTTATATTGGTATTTGTTACCATAAATATACGAGCCGATTGCCTGCATATTTGGAACACATTCTACACCCAACATAATGCTTGGAAGCTGGTGAAATAGACGACCCACCTCTGCCGACGGAACCCTGGTTCAGACTGACGTCACATGGTGCACAAGGGTCGCACAGTGCAAGCCTGCTTGCACGCGCATAAAATACAGCGAGTTGGAGATCACTGATTTAGACTATATGCAGAGGTGATTGTGATATGGTCGGGAGTGCCGAGTGAGCTAGCGGGTTGTCATTTTGGTACAAGGGTTGGTAGCTGGTATTTGGTATGGACAGTCTCGAGTGAGGGCACAGTCGGGAGTTCCGAGGTGGTCGCCATAGCAACGCAGTGAGCGGAGCATAAGGGGCGACTTACATTTGATTTATGCTGCATAATTTATTTTCCGGGAAAAAGGCATAATACTAGTCGCCCTCGAGTCCCCCACTCCTACTCCTATAATAGTGAAATATGATTTTTGGTGCAAGGGTCTTCTTCTTTATTATGAAATATTTAATTGTGAAATATTGTTTGGTGCAAGGGTCTTTTTTATTATTGAGTGGAAGGGGAGCTTGCGGGCAACAAGTATTACCCTTAAGCCTTATTTTCCTATATAGTAGGCCTGCTACTAACCACATTACGAACCAGTTGTCTTCTTGGAACAAACATTTTTTGAAGATGTCCTGGCAAATTGAAGTAGTAGTCATTTTACAGTGCCTTGCTTGATAGCAATCACGTGTAAAATGTCAGCTGCATAATGTACTGTACGTTGCGTATTTCTTTAGAATATCAGACCGAGAAAATGGAAACCTATATAATCAGGCAAGAAAAAGATTTTTAAGCGTTTGTGGCTATGCATCATTTGAGGTTAAGTGAGATTCGGCCAGTTTTCTCAGGTGTTCCATACGAAAATAACCTACCTGTAAAACTGAATTCCACTTCCTTTTCTCTGGACTTCTTTACAACCATACGTCACGCAATATTTGGCCATTTTGTAATGAAAAATAACAAAAACACATTCATAAGCGATGGTCTCGAGTAATCCAATAGGAATCACACTTCACCAACTGGTTGCCAACTTAACAAATAACAATTGAACGTCACGATTTCACCGCATGCGTGTGGATGCTCTTCAGTTCCCTGGTTTTGCAAAAGAGGTCTCTGTCGTAGGCAGAGCGCGTTCTACTGGATACAACTTTTAAACGTTACAGGAAATATAACTTTCATTTTAAACTATTCTTCAGGAATTTTCGTAACTTATTACGGAATGAGCCGAATTCACGTTTCAATAAAAACTGAATTAAGAGGAAAATAGTAAAGACAAAAATGTTAGGGTTCCCTACGAGGGAATATCTTTAAAAAGATCTTATTTTATCTAAGAAAGATTTTCTTCCTAGAACAAACAAAACACTACCCTGCATAATTTTGCGGTAAAGCTGTTAATAAGTGCTTTTAACTAATATAAATTAGGTCTCCTGATTTCGGAAATGTCACTATATTTTTTGTATCATATCTAGTTCTCGTGTTTGCTGTCTGAAAATGCATCATGGCGGACGAAATTTTAAGGTTTGAGGGCTTCTAGTAGCTAAACAGTAGGTCCTATCAAAAAACCGATTGCACGAGCAGTAAGGGATTTTGAGAGATCTACAAGTTTAGTCATACGACTTTTTGTCTATCTCCATCGGTTATATTTTAGATTGAGTTAGTTTTTTTATTTCAAGTAAATTTTATTTTCCCCACATTATGTAATATTTGACACACATAGGACAGATAGAATCGTAAAATTTGACAGAAATATTGGCACTAATTAACATTGATGTTTATTCACTTCCAGATGGGCTAGAAACTTGAAATGAAGAAAACTCATAGATTTTAGCCTATAACCAATGGGAAAATTCCAAAAAGTCCAAATCTTTAATATTTTCCCCTCTAAAATAAACTTTGATATTTTTTTCACTGCGTGTTTGTATGGCTTCTAAATTGTAACCAGATATCAGCGCCTTAGGTATTCATGAGAAATAAACAGCAGAAAACTTCAATTAGGCCTATATAGTGTAGTTTAATTAAAACCAATACCTTGTCAAAAATAAAACAAGTTAAAATCAAGGACTATTATTAGGATTGGTTAAAATCTATTATGTAGAAAAATATAAAATTTAAAAAGTGTACACATTAAACTAAACTTCACTTAATAACTTCAATAGTGTCCAGTTAAAATAACCTAACAAGTCCAATAAATTATTTAAAATTCAAGTCTATTGTGAATGTTGGTTCCAGAAATTAAATTTTAAATTTAAATTAAATGATTTATTATTTTAATTATAATTAAGAACAATAATGCACTATTCTTGTGGCTCTGAATAATAATAATAATAATAATAATTTTAATAGATTAAAATTTTTTTTTAATTAGTTACCAAATGTTGTAAAGTACCATACATGGAGTTTCCCGAAGTGTAGAAGTGAAATGTTGGTTGCTCAACCGCCCCTCATAGCAGTGACGGCTCGTGTCTGAAAAGTTAGGTGAAGAGCTAGCACAGAGCTAGGAGAGACGGGACTGTAAGTGAAAAAGGCTCTAACCCCTAAATTTGCCCCTCCCTTTTTCTTCTACCTGCCATGCGTATATAGTTGTCTGTGCCTGCTGTTGAACAAGAGGGAGGGTAACTATGCACTTCCAGTGCCTCGTGTTCCGTGCCTGAGATATAGAAAAAAATATTTACACATGTTTACCTTCATAATTGAACTCACCTAAATCTTGTATGCAAATCAATCCTTCAAGGCTGCAAACTTCATTGAATGGCACAGTATACAATCTAGCATTTTTCTGTATGGCATCTGAAATTGTATTTAGATAAAGTTTTCAAATTTACCTGGCACTTTGTGTGCTGTGTTGAATCTGAGTGTTTGTGTAACGATTGTGTTATATTCCACAAAGCATTAAATCCTTCTCTATTCCAAACATTGCTTTTATTCCTGATAAAGCAAGCATGTCCAACAAAACAATTTCTGCAGACAGGAGCACAACCACAAAGGAATTGTTGCAATTTCCTGAATGTTTTGCTTCTTTTGTACCATGTATTTGTAGTGTTTCAGGAGGTCGCCTACAATTCAAAATGTTCCTTTTTATCTTCGTCCTTGTTAAGTGAAAACGGAGTTTCAAACAAAACACACTATATCGTAAGCAGGACTCATAGCACTGCACTAAACATAACGTGTTGAACTGCTTCTCACGCTGGAACAAGGGATGGAGCCAGCGTGAAACACTCAATATTTCACTGGAAGTCCTCTTCATAGAGAAAATGAAGCAGATGAAGAGTCCACTGCAAAAGGGGGGAATGTCAAAATTTTGTGAAAACTGAGATAAATGTGTATTATGATAGACCAAATGGAGTAGAATAACATAGCCTTAAATGCATTACAAGAAAGATGATAGTCTCTCACAGACAGAAGTTTAAAGTTTTGACTCCTACACAAGAAGGGGGAATGTCATAGGAAAACAGAGCAAGAAAGGGGAATGTCATGTGTTTGCTGCATTGCATTAGGCAACAGTATTCATATTCAGCATATCACATTAATGTTGACATCACTGCAGTAATTGACCATTCATTGTTGTGGCTTCAATGATTAATGCAGACTTTTTCTTTGGCATAATATAGTAATTAATAACATGGCACTCATTAACCAAAGATATCCAGCTGAAATGCCAGAACACTGAATAGCAGTATTTGAGAGTGTTCGCATGAAGTCATCTCCTTTCCATGTCGTACATGTAGATCAAGCTATGCTAAGGAACTGGACATTGTACTTGACTCCGATGTTCAGCAAGACCTGTCCGATGGCAACAAGACCTATTACTGAAATTGTCTTTTCATTCAACCATCCTCGTCTGGTGGAGCACAGATCTTCATAGAATGGACTATGGGAAACTTCAGTCATGGTTCCCATTAACAGCCCACTGACACAAGAGAAGAATATTCAACTACAGAGTGGAGAGTTTGTGCTGCCTGATAAGCTTTATCACTTTACTGCACTTAAATTTTAGTGATTCCATGAACAGCTCATAAGCAGTGATAACATTACTTACAGTATTTCTGTTTCAGATTTGTTACAAATTTCATGGGAAAAGTTCAGTGATTTGCAACAACTAAAGTAGTTCTGTAGTCCACAAGCAAGAGAATATTACAATGCACTACCTCATAGGAAGAAGCCTGAGAAATGAACATGCTGTAGAAGTTCAGTGACCTGACATTCCCCCTTTTTGTAATTTATTTTTGTACATCAGTTAACAAAGAAATTATTTTGATAATGAAGACGGAGTATGAAGTGCTTCATTTTGTTAAGAATCAATAAAGAAATGTGTGTTCAGTTATGTGAAAAAAAATGAACCACTTCTTTTTGTTTAATATAGTGTGGTATGGTTTTAAAGTTTAAAATTCATTTTACGCAAAACGAAAAAAAAGTGACATTCCCCCCATTTGCAGTGGACTCTTCAGATGTTGTCATGGTTGACACAGTAATCAACCAGTTCTTGACTTAGCTTACATATGGCCAGTGTGAAAGTATTCTCATTCCGTCCAGTTAAGCTCTGCTCCCAGAAGTTGAAGAAATTAAGTTACATCAGAAATCATTAAACTCATTTTTATGATTTGGAAAAGGAAGAATTGCCAAAGGAATGGAAAGAATATATTATTATACCAATCCATAAAAAGGCAGATAGAGCCAAATGTAATAACTGTCATGGAATCTCTCTCTTATCAACATTATACAAAATTTTGTCTAATATACTTCTGTCCAGATTAACCTCATATGCAGACAAAACCGTTGGAGATCACCAATTTGGATTTAGATGAAATAGGTCAACTATTGATCAAATTCTTTGTACTCACCAAATTTTGGAGAAAAAGTGTGAATATAATAAGTCTGTTCACCATATATATATATAGATTTTAAAAAAGCATATGATTCAGCTACAAAATATTGGAATAGCCGATAAAGCAATGGAACAAGTTGAAAAATTCAAATATCTGGGAGCAATAATTACAGATACAAGTAATATTAAGGTAGAAGTTAGGTGTAGACTGAAATCAGGAAATGCTTCTTTTTATGCAGTTCGGAAACATTTATCATCTTGTCTTCCGGTCCAGAAATCTAAAAATAAAAATTATAGACAATTATTCTTTCGGTTGTATTATATGGATGTTAGAAATAGTCGCTTACTCGTCAGAAAGAACATAATCTGAGAGTATTTGAAAACAGGGTGCTTAGGAAAATATTTGGATCTAAGAGAGATGAAAATGGGAACTGGAGAAAACTGCATAATGGTGAGCTTCATAACCGGCACTCTTCACTGAATATATCAAGGATAATTAAATCATGGATGAAATTGCCTGGACATGTTGCCATGCATGGGGGAGGAAAGACGTCTCTCGAAAATATTTACAGAGAACATTGAAAAGACCACTCGGAAGACCTAGGTATAGGTGGAAGGACAATATTAGAATAGATTTAAGGGAAGTAGGATTTGCGAGGGAAGGTTGGATGGCGTTAGCACAGAACAGGGTTGAATGGCAGCAATGCTGGATTAGTCATATAGGAGAAGTAGCAAATGCTCGGGGCCCCGCGCCTAGTGCAGGAAATGTTTAGCTTCTAACATTTCAGTTTAAATATTTTTTTCAGTTCTAGCTTTTTTCAGCAAAAGATAAATTTTCTGATTGATTTTTAATTTTAATTTTTCTCATTAGAGCACAGATGTGTGAGTTTACTGAATTATAAGAATTAGGGAACATAATTTATGAGTTTATGACTGACTGGGAACATTTCTTTTCTTTTTTAAGTGAGTTTGTAAAAGATCCCATGGCCAGATGACCCTAATTTAACAATGATACCACACAGATGTTATTGTTATGTTCCTGGTTCCTTTGATATTTATCAAATACCTAACTCATAATCGTCTAAAATCCCTTTCACTTACTTTATACTAAGTAATGAATATATAATTATGAGTGTGATAACTCGTTACTAGTCCACGGGATAATCAGGAATCTTCATTACTACACCTGCCTATTGTATGTAGTATGTAGATAAAATGTCCAATTACATTATGAACAGTCTTTATATATTTTGCATTCACGAGTTAGTGGATAGCTCAAGTGTTGTACTACTGCTCAATAGATACATTGCTTACAAGTCCAAGTTAAATCTGCACGGTGTGAGGGGAAGTGTGTTAGAAGCAGTTCAGTCACCCTAACATTGTAATGGAAGAGTGTTCAGTAAATTCAATTTTAGCTGAATTATCATGATTATTATTAAATATAAAGTAACTAATAAATAAATCTAAAATAAACATTATTATATGAAAAATAATAGATACTGAATAACTGCCATGCTGAAAATTGCAAGACGGACTAAACACCAGATCGTACTGAAAACGAATGAAATTCAATTGTTGGCGGAGAATACCTAAACATCTGAGAAGGATCATAACGTAGTTGCCAGATTATTCATTTGGTAAATGACTGCTGAAGATGTGAGATCATTTAAAAACAGTAATTCTCAGCTCACCCAAATATCTGAACACAATGGTCAAGGATTACTACATCTCTAAATTTTCTCATGGTAAATTGAGAAAAGTTTGTAAAAGTTGTGTTTTCTATATTATCATATAAAACCTTGGTAACATTTGCTATAGATCCCATGCTGGCTTAATCCGGCACTGAAAGGCAAGCTCATGTAAGCGTGGCATATAGCTTGCCATTGAGAAAGTAAGTAAATATGCATAAACACTAGAAGTTTCATGAAAACACAAAAAAGCAAAACAACGTATAAGAATTGAAAGGTGAAGTCAGACTGAAAAATTCAATGCCATAGTCGGGATATGAACCAGAATCTTTGGCTCTCTGTACTGCTGCTCTTACCAATTGAGCTATCATGGCAACATGAAGGTACAAGATTAAATTCTCAAACTGACACTCCTGGTTCATATCCCTGTTATGGCATTGAATTTTTCAGTCTTACTTCGCCTTTCCACATTAACCTACACACAGGCAGTGTGAAAGAATTATCATTTCAACATATAAGAATGGTTAAAAAAAAGCATAAAAATACCAAATAATTCCTAAAAATGCATTTTCAAACGAAATCAGCAAAAAATGCTAATCATTGCACCAAGCTGGATTTGTTGCGAACCTATGTCATGATGTTCCAGTAAGCAAGGGTTAAAATAACGTACAAATAAATCTGTTCATAGTTTCAACCTTCATTTATTTTATTTTATTATCATTATAAATATGTAAAAGGTGAGATAAACTTTGCTAACAATGTAAAACACTGAGATAGTGATTGTCTGCTAAGTCTTTGTGCATAGAGAGGTAAAACACACAGACAATACTTTTCAAACGTGTTCTAAAATATATAATGTATATTATAAAAACACAGCTAAATGTCAAAACAAAACATTTTCATTAACAACTGTCCATACAGCATAAAAATAAGGAAAATTGATATGCATTCTACATGCCAGAAGTCTGTGACAATAAACACATTGTAGCATACTGTTATAAAATAATAATTTGGCGGAGGGAAAGGAAATAGACATTAAATCCATGTCTGGGATATTAATACAAGTAAGAATCAGCTTGAAAAATTTTATGTCATAACCGGGATTTGAACACGGATCTTCGGCTTAACGCGCCGATGCTCTACCATTGAGCTACCATGACAACATGCCAGTACGACATCAAATTCCTCAACTGATTCAGAAGACAAGGCAGACCTTTGATGTCGTACTGGCATGTTGTCATGGTAGCTCAATGGTAGAGCATCGGCGCGTTAAGCCGAAGATCCGTGTTCAAATCCCGGTTATGACATAAAATTTTTCAAGCTGATTCTTACTTGCATTAATAATTTGGCACCGATTTGACAGAAATCATAAAATGCAGAAAATTCAAAGCCTGCAAAAGAATAAATGTAACTAAAACAGACCTCAAGAAAAGTGGTAGCACACCACTGTTTTAAAATAGTGGTAGAAAGACGTCCTCAAATGAATCAACAAGGATACTATATGCACATAAAGTGCGAATTTGAAGTTCTGGAAGTAACAAGTACATGCATATGACATCATGCAAGAGAGAGGGCTGTACGTAAATCTTAGTACAAATAATCGTATCAGAAAAACAAATTATCCCAGATAAGGCTGACGTCCCATACATAGGAGATCTTGTATCTAAAATTAAATTGGCTGATCTGAACCCGTTCAGAAGTTGGTGAACATGTTTTATGGATCTAAACAACTGTTGTCCATTCTAAGTTTCCTTCTAAATTGATTTCTGCATGCAGCTGTATTGGTTGAGGCTATGGGCAAAGCTTTTGTATTTTTGTGTAAAAGAATGACAGAACGATATCAAATTTGTTACGAAAGGCAAGCGTAATTTATAAAAATAATGCTTGTAATTGCTTCTAACCTAGTTAAGATGTTTAAAACAGGGTGTAACTCATGAGGATGTATTAGGCAATTTACCTGCCAGCCAAGTAAGAAATGAGATTAAAACTGAGCTGTGTGGAGTTGAAAGTGAAGAAGAAGAAGAAAGAGGAAAGAAATAAAGAGGAAAAAACTATCACGGTGATAGTAATAAAAAGAATACGAAGTAATCAACAGAATGTCATATAACTAACAGTACTGCTTTGACTTTGGCAGCCACTCAGTTTTCCTAGTAATATAAATAATTGTACCTACAATCCAATTGTAATTGGTTTCGTTGAAAATATAAGTTTTCCTATTGAAATGCTGTCCCTTTAACCCATAACCTTGGATATTTCCATCACCCAACACCTTCCTAACGACTAGTTGTTGTGTTAGGAAGTATCCCACATTCAAGGTAGTGACTATTTTCTTCTTATCTAAGGCGTTCTCATCAAGAAAAGTAATGCGAGATGCTGAACAGTATGGAAGCAGATGAAGTGACAATTTAGATCCACAGACACAGAAGGAGAAGATGACGAAGATAAAGAGAATCCGGCAATCAGTGGATATGAAGCCTGATACATCAGATCAACAGGTGCAGGATCAAATATTCAAATAACAACGCACTGGTGCGACAATAATGTTGAATTTTTACTAAATTATTTAATTATTAGCACTTGAGTATATCAAATCAAATGATAAAATATGTGGTTAAAAAATTGCTAAAATGAATGTTGTCTTGCTGTATGGACAGTCGTCCCCAACAACAGATATGTACAATTATGTGCAGTGCCACAGTAATAACAAATGTCACATCAAGAATCATTAATAACAATGTAAACTGGTCCCAGGCAAAAATGAGAGTAAATTCAACACAGACTGAATTTTATATTTCAATCTCACCAGCAAATATTTTTGATTATTACTGTAATATTATATTACTAGAATTAAAAGAAAACCTCTTTTGTTCATGGAAACTTGTGACATCACAAGATTAACTTTTGGTGTTATATACTGAGATATGCAAACATAGGCGTAACCAGGCCGACCATATGGGGGGAGGGGGTTATAAAGGAATACTCCCCAGGGAAGAGGGGGGGGTTCGGGGGGCCTCCCCCGGAAAATTTTAAAAATTAAGACGCAAAATAACGATTTTTAAGCTTCCCACGCTTTATACATGTATTAAGTAATTTATGGGCGGACTTAAAAAAATGATATAATTTTCCTTTTTTTAATCAATGGGGGGGGGGGGGTTCAAACCCCCAAAACCCCCCCTCGGTACGCCTATGTATCCAAACGATATATTGAAACTGTTAGGGAGCATTCACACCGAAGTAGCATAGCAAGCGAGTTGCAATACTTGGATGCAGGTTGTGCGCTACTCATTTCTAAATCCCAAATAAACAAGTTCAAGTCTTCACACTGAAGTAGCGTGGCAATAGTGCATCTCGCAGAGTGCAACATTCATTTCTTCAGATAGATCTGGACTTTTTTTTTCAGCTGTTTTCTGATTGTTAAGAAAATTTAGCACATATTCACTTGTGTAGTGGTAGAATATGGCAAAGATGTCTTGAAAACTGCTTGAAAGAGAGCTACAATTTGTACCCGATATGGCAATCTAAACTAGTATGAAAAAAGCCTGGATTAAAATTGCTGAAACTACATCCTCATTAGGTAAATTACATTACTTTAAATGGGTTTCTCAATTGTTCCAGTGAGAATATATAATTTACGTTAAACTGCAGATCATTTCGCTACTTTGGTATGAATGCAAAATTGTGAACCATGCAACTCATGTGCAGCCTGCATCCAGGTAGTGCGATTCGCATGCTATGCTACTTCGATGTGAATGCTCACTTATATTTCCAGAAAATGAAGAAATAAATATCTCATATCAATTCCTTTTGAATTGCATGGGTTGTCATGTTGAAACCTACCCTCAAATTTTGCATATCAATAGGTCTTCATTACAGACAAGACACATGCAAAATATTAGCTGCTCATAACGAACTATAAGCGAGTGAAAATGTGTTTTTGTTTCAAAAGGAATCAACAGCAGACACTTGAAAAGCTAACTTGAGCAGCCTGCTTATAAGGGAGGTAATGCGATAGAGAGGGGAGGTGCTACCTTGTTACTCGTAGAATGTGTCACTAAATAACTTTTATAATCCTTTCTTATCATTTCCGCATTATAAAACTATATAATCTGTTGCTTATGACTGTTAGTGTGTGTAGGTGTCATATAAATGTGATATTTGAATATATTTTCCATGCACAGTGAATCACAATACCAGTGCTTCAATCAACTTATTCTCAACGTTGACATTTATTGTCCAGACAAAAGTCTTCAAGTGTTAAGAACTCAAACTAACATACAGTAAAACCTGTCTTAAAGACCACCCCTCTTTAGCGACCACCTCCTTTAAAGACCAATTTTTCTAGGAACAGACAGAAAAACCCATAAGGCCAATGTTATTTGTACCCCTATTAAACGACCACCCCTCTCCCCGACCAACGACCAGAGTTTCATTTGCGTTAAACTCCTCTATAACGACCAAAATCGTAAAAAAATATTTACTCAAATGGTAGGCATTAATCAGCATTTGAACAGAAATGTGCATATGGTTGAACAATGCTTTGGGATGTTTTCCCTTTCACATTTTGGGAAATACCTTACAGTGCACAGTGTACAAGTACCGTATAGCGCAAGGACACATTCCATTCTCCTACCTCTGACCTGCTTGTTTCAATACCCTTAAGAATTCATGCCTTTATTATCTACATGATCGCAGTGACTCGGAGGGGTAATTCTATTTCTTATGAAAACGTTTATTCAGTGGACATGAGGGGGTTTCTGAAATTCTCGATTCAAAGAAAAGTGCTGGACGAATCCCTTTCATTGTCCTCCAAGCAAAATGTAATGTAGGGAAAAATAGACGTATCTTTCTTTTCCTGGAAAACATTAATCCATTATTCTGTAAATAGAGGCTCGGTGTTCTTGGCCTGCATAAATTAAAGTGTCTTATTGTTGTGCTGCAATTTGAAATACAGTAAAAGTAAGTAATAATCAACTGCGTGTTACATAATACACCTACTGTATTGTACTGTATTTATTCTATTATATTTTCAGTTTCAAGACATAAAAATGCATTCCCCCTATTAAGAGACCGCCCCTCTTAAAGACCACTTTTTCGTGGAACCAGCGATGGTCGTTATATAGAGGTTTTACTGTACTATGTAATAATAAAAATGAAGTAATGTCAATAGCACATGAGATTCACTTAGCTAATCCTAAGAATTTAAGCAGGTACTAATTACTTCTACTGGAATACAAACATGTGTATCAGAGGAGGGTATTATTCATTACTTTAATATTATCCGCTTTTATAGTGATAAGGAGGAGAGAGCAAGATACTGTCACACAACTGACGCACCGGTGTACGAGCTAGGAGAGAAGGTCCCAACCACTTCCCACCGACAGCTGTGCAAAGCTACTCTATATTTCTAATTTCCAGATTCACAATATTTTTCACCCACTAAAAGTTTATATGAGCAGCTAATTTTTGGCATGTGTCCATCTGCCATAATGGCCTACCGATGTGCTGAATTTGAGGATAGGTTTCGACATGACAACTCATACGGTTCCCTTGCGCTGAGTTTTAACATCACATTGTGTCTCTGGATACTTCCGTCTTCTTTAAGGCTGGAACCAGTTTGTCATCCTTGAGACATCTTGCTAGAGCCACACAATGTGGTGACAGCCAACGCTCTGCCCACGGAAGCTTACGAATGCAATTTATTGGCAGGAGAAGCTGGTCTTCAATTGGTGCTGGCTCTGGTATCATAGAAACACATAAAAAGAAAGCACAATAAAAACGAAAATTTTCGGACAAACTTTGCCCTTTGTCAATCACTTAGAGAAAATTTTCGTTTTTTTTTATTGTGCTTTCTTTTTATGTGTTTCTATGATACCAGAGCCAGCACCAATTGAAGACCAGCTTCTCCTGCCAATTGGTAAGTTCTCTGGCACCTTCCTCTCCTTTTTATATCTTTTTCATGCTTAATGGCCTAGAGCCACCTAACCTAAACGAATGCAATTTATTGAATCATGCAGACAAAAGAGGTTTTCATTCACTACTTGAAAGCGAGAAGTTAAATTGAGATATGGAATTTTAAAATGTATATAATATAAGATCTTAGTTATAAGTTATACACTGATATTGAAAAAGTGGGATTTTCATTATTAATCAACTGCAAAGCCTTCTTAGATAAATGCAGATTTATTATATTTTAAATAAAAGAACCTGGATAGCCATCTCAGTCATATATTAAGTACTGCATGCTGTGACGTGTAATGGAGAACAGAATGTTAACATCACAGAATTATTAACGTGAATTTTTAAGTCAGCTGTGAAAATACTAGAATGCCTTTCATTAAAATTATATCAGTTGAAGTATAGAGCAAAGTTATAGTAGTGTACAACTTACCTAGTAAAATACAAAGGTCTTACAATAAAGGTCAGTGATATGTGAAATCTAGGAACTGCAACCAGAAATGATCATATTACGAGGAATGAAGCCACAGTGAAATTATATATGGCAGGGAAACAGGGAACACCCCAAGAAAACCTGCTCTGACTCCACTATGTCCACACAAATTCTACAAAGATCCACTGAAATTCGATCCCGGGCCCCAGCGATGGAAGGGGAGCAGAGAAGACCGAAACAAATCAACAAATAAACAGTCTGTGATGGAAAATAAAAGATGAAACAGCTAAATCATAAAGCAATGGACACCAGGGTGCGGATCAAGCTTTTTCATGAGGGGGCTCCACTCAACTTTCCTGTGTTGTAGGAAAGCAATAGTGTTTACCAGCGGTTACAATGGTGTACATTGCAATATCCAATTTAGAGGTTATGGCAGGAGATATAGTTTTAATATCAGAGAAAGCAATTTCAATTTTAAAAAATACAATTTCAATTTTAGATAGAGTAATTGCAACTTCAGAAGAAAAATAATTTTGATTTCAATAATACCAATAAAAATACCGAAAAATATTCAGAAGTAGTAATTGAGACTGTAAAGAAAGTTCACAGTCATGTCTACTAAATTGTTGTAACTTATTGAGGTATCATATTATAAAATTTCAGAACTCCAAAAAGATAAGAAAAACTAAGTTAGATATTAATGCAATGCAATTAAAACATATTGTAGCGCCTAATTACTGATGATGATTTTCATAGTTATGCATCTTGAAGCTAGATAATGTCTTGTAGTCATATAAATCTCAACCTTGAAGGAAGAGCGCGCTTCATTTTCAAGTGTTCTCATCTGGCATGTGAATTTCTATATATTATAACTAGCTTAAAAGACCCGGCGTCGCCCGGGTTTTGTATTTTGTAATTGGAAATTAACTTATGAAGGATTTTCAATTTTAAATTCTAGGTCCTTATATAGGCATTTATAATTTGAAATAGGAAGAACGACTTATTAGGCCTTCACTCAAACTATTCCCTCAGAAAACGCATGATATAGTTTTTTATGGCTCATAGAGGATCTAGAATTTTGCATCCCATCGCTTGTACAGTGCACAGCAAGCCTGGTAGAGGTTTAAACAAGAAGAAACAGAAATTCCTGTAACATAAAATTGTATCGCTACAGAATGGACAAAACTCAAGAATAAAATTGTAATATCGAGGCGGGAAATTTCCCACTCTTATGTTACCATAAAGCCGTTTTGGGGATGAAATTAAACAGAAAGCATTATCACTTTCATACTTTTCTCTCCAAAAACCTGCGATATAATATAATAATATACACATTACCATACCTCGTTTTGTTTTCTCTATGTCCAGGGTAGAGAAAGTTATGTGATTCCATTATTTTAGTGGATTTCATTCTGTAATATTTATTTATAACATGAATTATTTTGATAACTTCTCTTATTTGTCAAAAGTGCATTTCATTTGTTTTTTCCAAGCCCATCATATACTATTTGGCAACAATATATTCTGTGTTTTGGAATTGATAATTCTATGTAAAAAGGGAATAAGTATTTTCAAAAACATTTAATTTTTGGCATTTAGAATAAGAATTTTTCAAAATCCTTTCTTAGTGAGCACCTACATTATGAAACGAAGGTACTGTCAAAATTCCAAGTCTCTACCTGTTATAGTTTAGGCTGTACGTTGATTCCTGTCATTCAGTCAATCAGTCAGTCAGTCAGTCATTCATTCAGTCAGTCAGTCAGGACAAAGCCTTTTATATATATAGAGATTATCTGTTTAAGTACAATATTGCTGTCTTACCCCTACGCACCTAACATCATCATCATCATATTATCCTTGTTATGTTATGAAAGATGAGAGAAATGAACAAGTAATGTATTTCTCTGAAGATGGCCTTAGGCTTCAGAAGTGGTGGCAATTCCAAACAAACCCAATTGTGAAATCTATTCCTTAGGGATCCTTGTTATCAAGGACAAGAAAGCCACCTAAAAACATTGTCACAGAAAAAATCCCATGCCAAATAAGTCACGTGTGTAAATTACTGGCAAACACAAATCATTACAATTAAGTACATACTCAGTGAGCGAGTCCATAAGGCAGTAATGAATGTACTTCATGTACGTTCTGCCTCCTAGTTATGAACCACATCTTCCCCAAGTTATAGTCTACATAACAGTATTACGATGATGAAATAAAATGAAAGCATGATGTGTGCAAAGACATGGCTACCCAAGTTCATCAGGATATGAGAAGACTTGATGTTTACAGCTTGTCTTACATAGAGATATTAAAAGATTAAGGGTGGGAGAGTACAGTAGGAACTTAAGATGGGAAGAAATACGAGGATGGAACTTCACCGCTCCTCTGGTGCACCGTCACTTCCTGCCTTGCCATCGGGCGAAGTCATCTCTTTCAGTGCAGGCAGTGACGCTTCCAAAGAAAGTTTCCTGTAAAATCACAACCAATATTATGTTATTTACCAATGAAATGTCAGAAAGTTACTTCACCAATAGAACATTGCGTTACAAGCGTATAATGGCAATTATTGCTTTGCTTGTTTCATAATTTTCATACGAGTATCTTAATTACCGTACAGTGTACCGTTGGGACATTTTCGGTAGATCGCGTCAAGATTTCTCTATTTGTGCCATGCAGAATTTTTATTTTGAAGAAGACAGTGCACCAGTCAAGTTGGAACTGATTGATTTTCAAAATGATTTATCTGTAAAATCGCTTTCTTCAAGCTTTGAAAGTAATTGTACTCTTGTTCCTAAAGAAAAATATCCAATTTTGGTACAGGCTGCTTTCAGCTCTATATATCTGTGGAGGTTTTTTTTTTCCAGTATGAATCAGACTCACTGATGAACACTTTGAGAACTGTATTCGAATTGCAGCCACTACCTACTCTCCCAACATTAAAAAACTTGTTGACGACAAAAAAACAGTTTCATCCTTCTCATTGAAGTTAATAGCCTTAGAAGTGTAATAAAAAAAAATTCTGCCCGTACATTTGTTACTTATTACTAACTACACTTCAATTTCTTTCTTATGTACACTTCCACTTCAATTTCTTTTTGTTGCATACAGTTTAGTTAAAATTTATTTCATATTTAGGCAATAAACAAATGTAAGATTTTTTTAAGTTGGTAGCTCACAGTAGGATTTTAAAACAGTTTGACGACCACTGTTCTAGACCATTCCAGTTGAACTTATGATTTTTCACACTAGTTTATATTTGCCTTTATAATATTAAAAACATTGCTAATGTGTTACTAACATTCAAATGAAATTTCTTGCGAGGTAGAGAAAGCACCTGGGAGCGTCCTAGGAATTACGTCATCGTCACTGCTGTTAACATTATCAATAAAGCTTCACAACTGTCTAAATACTGCAATAACTGATCCTGTCCCCTAAAGGAGAAACACTTGTCATTTTGTGTCAACTGTATCACATTCGAACATACACTGAGCAAATGGTCATTCAAGTAAGAATCAGCTTGAAAAATTTTATGTCATAACCGGGATTTGAACACGGATCTTCGGCTTAACGCGCCGATGCTCTACCATTGGTTTGCCTTGTCTTCTGAATCAGTTGAGGAATTTGATGTCAGACTGGCATGTTGTCATGGTAGCTCAATGGTAGAGCATCGGCGCGTTAAGCCGAAGATCCGTGTTCAAATCCCGGTTATGACATAACATTTTTCAAGCTGATTCTTACTTGTATTAATATCCCAGACATGGATTTAATGTCTATTTCCTTTCCTTCCACTTAATTAAATGGTCATTCATTGTATTTTGTCGTCATGAAAATTGAAAGGGGCAGCATCTATTGTTACCGTTAATACACAAAATTTACAAGATTACAAGGGTTTGCAATCCACCGCTACAGGGTGTTACAAAAATATGTTAATCATGAGATTATTTAGAGTCAATGGAGCTGGCACTAAAGCTAGGCCGATCCCCTCGTATCTGGCACTTGAAGGTAGGATTGCCGCTCCTTGTTTCCCCCACACAGTAACTTTTAGGATGTTTCCTGATGCTGATATACGCACCCACAACCATCAACTGTTCACTGGCCACAAGAGCAAATAGTACGCACCACGCCATGCTTTTGTGTGTAGCAAGTCTTTCAAGTTTGAAATGTTATCGAAGTCACAGTTTATAAGGCAATTCAAATACATCGATAAAACACTACAGTACAATAGTACAAATCATGGGCTATAAGGTACAATTAACCACAATGTGCACAACTTGCACCTCTTTCATAAATTTTTTCCCCCTCAGAAACCAAGAAATAAAAATGAGGTTTGCAGTATATTTTTTTTATTAAAAGAAGAACATTTAATCAATACAGTTCAATAAGATAACCAGAAAAAAATCCCAGCTGAAGACAAATATCATACTTATTTAAGCAACATTAAGTAAATGCAAGCATTACATTTATTGTTTAGGGAGAAGATGGGCAAAATCTCAAATTTTGCTAAAAAAATTGCATTTTTAATTTTTTTGTTGAACAAATTAAACTATTAACCATAATTACGAGGGTTGATCAGAAAAAAAGGTTACAAGTCGAATAAAGAAATATTTATTAACAATAGACAGAAAATACAAAAAGGAATTTAGAGGCAAACATGCCTATCACTTTTCGACATAATCACCAAGTCTATTTAGGCATTTATAAGAACGCACAAGCAACTTGTATAAGCTGTCTTGGTAGAAATCAGGTCCCTGTCCATTGAGCCAGGTCTCGGTGGATGTTTTCACAGTCCTGTCTGAAGAGAACCAACTGCCGGATAAGTGCTCCTTCAACTTCGGAAACAGGAAATAGTCACTGGGTGCCAAATCTTGGCTGTATGGGGGATGACTCCAGATTTCCCACCCGAACCGTCGCAACAATTCCTGTGTTGCTTGAGCAGTATGGGGCCTGGAATTGACATGTAGGAGGATGACACCTTCATTCAACTGTGAATGTCAGATGCGGACACATTCTTTGCCCATAAAAATCGAATCACGGCTCGCACTTCCAAACGAGACCAATTTTTTAAGCGTCTTGCCATTTCAATCGTCCTGAACTATCTGAAAACTTTCACTAACTACCCGCACACCAGCTGTATGACAAGTAGCGCCCTCTGTTTCCACTCTGGAGAAACGAAAGTTCTCCATAATATGTAGTTTTCAAATGCTGAGGCTTGTAACCTTTTTTTCTGATTGACCCTCGTACATGTTCTCAAATTTTTTATGTTTACAAGCAATTCTAATTAACATGAAATCTAATTTTTACAGCCCTACCGCACTCCTAAGAGTAAAAAATTATGCTCCATACTTAACGGGCCGCAGTCACTCCATTCTTTATAACTTATGCCACACAGCTTAATATTTTTTTATCCACTACAACATTCACGTCGTCTGAATAACTAACGAATTAATGAGTCAGAATGAAACATCTGCTATTGATCCAGTTTTGAATACGTCATCGTACACAATAACAAACATAACAAAAATAGGCTACACTTGTTTAATTCCTTTTATGTATTTATGTTTAATATTTTTTTACTTTCTTTTTTAGTTAAGCACATTATAAACTCTATTTCTTTGTCTCTCCTCTTTCTTCACTTTGATATTTTTGAAACGGCACCCGAGCACGAGCAGTCTTCCTCATTCGGGTGTATTACTAAATTTAATACTTCTTGTGAAGATATAGCCTATATTTCTTTTCCTCTTTTTAAATAGTAGTTGTAGTTAATTTTGAAATTTGAAAATTACTTTATTTTACTTGTATAAATATGTATTTGTATTTGTATTTGTATTTGCAATTCTATGTAATAATGTAAATAATGTAAACCTCATTTTGTTGATTATTTAAGCAATGTGAATTTCTAGCAGACAATTCCACTCATATGCCATGTGTTTGATATGACCAATAATGTTTAGCAATTCCTTGTATATAGACTAGTCACAATCATTTATCTTATAAGGATCTTATCAAAGATGCAATTTTGTCTGATAAAACGTCAGGTTGTTACTGGACACATATGGCATCAACGTGCTGTGATTAATACATCACATGCTGCTTATGAACAGAATGAAAACACATTATTTTATAAAAATATCTTGTTTGGAAATTGAAATAATATAAATGTACATTGATTAAAAACACATTTCTATTCGGTGCAAGCCAGTTCGTGTGCTTTTATAGCTTTTTGATGTAATCAACTGCGATGGCACTCTTCATCTTTTGGCAGGCTACACACTATTGGTAGCATTGGGAACTTAAGATAGATTAATTGAATTGATTTGTGCTTTTTTCATTTGTCTAATATGCCATTATCTTATGGCGTAAGCCTGCCAAAAGATGAAGAGTGCCATCGCAGTTGATTACATCAAAAAGCTATAGAAGCACACGAACTGGCTTGCACCGAATAGAAATGTGTTTTTAATCAATGTGCATTTATATTATTTCAGAAAATAATGATTATTTACAAAATCTGTTGTAGTTTATTCATGGAATAGTCTTAATAAATCTCACTTGAGATTAGGAGTTTCATGACATAAATTTGCCTGAACTTCATTCTCGCAAATATATCGATAAACTCGCAATCTCTCATGGGATTACCTATGATAAAAATATCACATGGGATGAGGTTTAAAATGCGCAGCAACTGCAGCATCTTAAATATTAAGCAATTTTCTGCACTTACAAGCACCTTAAGGCTCTAGAGAAGTATATATGTTAATTAGGATTGATTGTAAACTTTAACAATTAGAGAACATGTTTAAGAAGGTTAATAGTTTAATCTGTGGCAAAAAGCGAAAAATGCCATTTTTGAGCAAAATTTATTGAGATTTCGCCCATCTTCTCCCTAAACAATAAATGTAATGCTTGCATTTTCTTAATGTTGTTTAAATAAGCATCTCATAAGCATAAGCTGGGATTTTTTCCTGTTTACCTTCATGAAGTGTACTGATTAAATGTTTTGCTTTTAATAAAAAAAAAATACACCAAAAATCATTTTTATTTCTTGGTTTCCCCTAAAAGAAAGTTCATTTTCAGAATAAGGTTCAAGTTGCGCACAATGCAGTTTATTTCTCCTTATAGCCCATGAATTGAACTACTGTGTAGCATTCAAATGTGCATTTTTTATACATCAATTTAAAATTTCTTAAAATAATTAAAATATACTTATTTTCCGAGAAGAACACAGATTAATATTATGGACACTAAAATCTCTAGATACGTAAATTATTACATCAAGAAGTTCTTAGAATAAATTATCCAGTAGGATACATCATCTGTCATACATCAGATTACCGAAATTTAAGGTGCATTTGTGATACTGGGGCATGTTTACAGTATTATCCAACTATGTTGACTTATTTTTACAAGGGTGACCAAATAATTTTGTCCCACTAGATTTGTGTTTTGGACCACTTGTTTAGAATGATCCAACGGAAATGCATTTGCAACACATCACATGAACATCAACTGTAAATCAGCGCATCATAGTGTTATAATAATAAAAGAGGAAAGCGCACAATGTACACTGGGGTGAAATTCATTGTCTTATATCCCATAGTTACATTCATACGAAATGCATTTACAGTGCAATAAATAAACTTTATTTAACTGAAGAACTACTGGTTTATCACCATAATGTAGGACATTTTCATAAATCGGGATAAAACTGTTATTTTTTTAATTAAAAAAATTAATTTTGTGTCCCGACAAAGTTACATAAAATTTCAGAACAGCTAGTTAAGTGTTAAGGCTAGTTTACACGATGAAATTAGGTTTCGTAACTGAGTTTCGCAACTGTTTTTTACTTGAATGCGCAAGGGCTAGATGTACTGGCGACAATGAGTTACGACACTTCGCAGGTTCGGCTGATTCCAATTTTTCACAAAACTATAATAGTCATTTTGAGATTATATGCTTATTTAGCTTGTTTGCATTTTGTAAAATGAAATGGGGAAGTGAGGAAATTGTGAAATGCCTGCATTCATATGCGTTTCAAATGTTTATATGGGATTTTAACAACTTGAACTTCAGAAATAACATGAAATGTGTGGTTGCATTGGAAAGAAAATGTGTGTAATTAGTTTCACGAAACCACTTTCATGAAAGTGGTTACGAAACCTAGTGTCATCATGTAAACTAGCCTTAAGGACTTCCTGATGAAATTGGGACCATATGGTACCTGAGATTGAGTGCCAATACAAACCTGTCCATAAACAGATCGTAAGATCCTGGTGCAGAGTGAGATCTTCCGGATCGCTGAAACTTTTCACAGCGGCTAGTCCCGTCACCCCTTCCACCTGAATCACCTCCTTGACTCGCCACACGTCGACCAAATGGATTCTGTAAACAAAGTGTCCTTGTATATCTACATAACTCACATTGGTACTTGGTAAAATATGGCAGCGTGTGGAATAAGTGAGATCCAACCTGCATTATATCATAAATGTCATATCTAATTTCACTGATGATTTAGGCTTATAAAGCCTAACACCCAGGTTTGATTCCAGCCCAGGAAAGTGTTTCCTGAGTCGAGTACAAAATACAGGATTTTTAAAATAGAATTAAATTTATCGAGTTCCTAAAGCTATATGCCACTTTTCCTTTTTATATAACTGTCCAAATCAAGCCAGTAACTGAACTCCGGCCCATCTGGCATTGCTAATCGCAAATCTAAGTGGACATTTCTCTGCAACACATGTCCACGAGTTTGATAAAACATGTTTGATGCATTGTTTTGCAAGGGGATTTGTTTCCAGTCTCTTACCCAACACTCAACCCTGAACCAGGGAAAGGGATTTTTCAATACAGGAATTGAACCCAGATTGTTGTGGTGGGAGACATAGTCACACATATTTACCTGAAAGGAATGTTTTTTGAGCATGGTCTTGACAAGTATGAGAGTGTCTAGTTTTGGAATGGACTGTATCACTTGCTGTATTTCCTCCTCCGTCACTTCCACCAGCTCACAGTTTTCTTCCTCGCTCGGCAGAGGACTCACCCCTCCTGCTGTCACCCATGTGTGTCTCTAAAACAATACAATGGGTTATCTATATATATAAAAATGAATGTATGTGTGTCTGTGTGTCTGTGAGTCTGTGTGTCTGTGTGTGTGTCCTTTATGCATTACTACACCATTCATCCGATCGCCATGAAACTTTGGGAAGTTGTTGAGTACATTCCCGGGAAGGTTTTCGGCATATTACATTTTTAGTTTTTGCTTTCGTTATTGAGTTATGAGTGAAAAACGGGCAAAAAACGTGTATTTTAGCGTTTTCGAAGCATCAATTTTTAGTTACACATTTCAATGTCAAATCAATTACAGTAGGCTTTGGCTATTTTTGTCATAAAACCAATACGATCGCTTGAATGTTGTAGCTCACGATGGTCGACTCATTTCTTTATCATGTCAAGGCACGCAGATATATGAAATTTTCAACCAACACCGAAGAGGATTATTATTAAGTGCCAGTATGGTAATTTATGAGATTGTGTGGTGGACGAAAAAATGTCTGTCCGTCTGTCTGTCTGTCCGTCCGTCTGTCTCTCTGTCCGTCTGTCTGTCCGTCTGTCTGTCCGTGTGTCTGTACGCACCATAACTCAAATATGCTTTTTTGGATTTTCATGAAACTTTGAAAACACATTTATAATGTCCATGGGAAGAACCCTATTGATATTGAACCAAATCGGTTCACCGGTACCGGAGTAATGCCCAATTTAGTGCCTATTTTAATAGATTATATTAGAAAGGCGCCATAGCTCAAATACGCTGTATCCGATTGCCACGAAACTTGGTATACCCATTTATGACGCCCATGAAAAGTGCCCTATTGAATTTGAACCTAATCTGTTGACCGGTATCGGAGTAAAACCCAATTTAGTGTATATTTTAAAGGCGCAATCATTCGAATACGCTTTTTCGGATTTTTATGAAACTTCGTACACGCATTTATAATATCCATGGAAAGACGTCTATTGATATTCGACCAAATCGGTTGGCCAGTACCAGAATAATGCCCAATTTTGTGCATTTTATGTTAATATATAAGAAGTCGCGATAACTCAAATATGCTTTATTGGATTTTCTTGAAACTGTGTATACCCATTTATAATGTACATGGGAAGAAGTCTACTGATATTGGACCAAATCGGTAGACCGGTACCGTAGTAAAACCCAATTTAGTGTCTATTTTAAAGACGCGGTAACTCAAATACACTTTACCGGATTTTTATGAAACTTGGTATACACATTTATAATGTCCATGGGAAGACGTCTATTGATACTGGATAAAATCGGTTGACCTGTTTCGGAGTTATGCTCAATTTAGTGCCTATTTTATGGTAATATACGTATTCGAAAGAATTTATTTAAAAAAATGAAAATCAGTTATCTTGACAACATAACCTTTTGTTTTACTGTGATTTCTAAGGCTTTGGCAATTAAAATACAGTTAGCTATGACAACACTATTGCTTTAAATGTGCTTATCCCATAACTGACCCAGGTGGCTAAGATGGTAACGTCTTGGCGTCACATTCTGGAGTTCCATGGCTCAAATCCCGAAACCGGCCAATTTGACTTTTCTTTATATTCTGCATATCATAACTGATTAAACAAAACATACTGGCACTTTGTTATATCAGTTTACCTGATTTTATTATTATTATTATTATTATTATTATTATTATTATTATTATTATTATTATTATAAGAGGGATAATCAATATAGGCCTAAATATGGTCAAACGTTGTTCGATTTGGACGAAACTCACTATACAGGGGTTTTCTGGGCCAAGTACCTCGAATCTGAGGTCGCTTTTACCACGCGACGCCTAAATGGGGTCAAACGTTGTTCGATTTGGACGAAACTCACTATACAGGGGTTTTCTGGGCCAAGTACCTCGAATCTGAGGTCGCTTTTACCAGGCGACGCTATCTAATCGTGGTATGTAATTCACGTGATTTAGGTGTTAATAAATATAATGATTTAACTATTATGCTCTTAATTTTTAATTTCTGAAATAATTATCGCGGGCGATCGCTTGATTTTGTAGGTCCATCCTTGACGATTCATTTCTTTAGAATATCAAGTCCGACAGACGTATGAAATTTTCAACCTACACGGAAGAGGGATATTCAATATAGGCCTAACTATGGTCAAAAATTGTTCGACTTGGACGAAACTCACTATACAGGGGTTTTCTGGGCCAAGTACCTCGAATCTGAGGTCGCTTTTACCAGGCGACGCTATCTAATCGTGGTATGTAGTCCACGTGATTTTGGTGTTAATAAATATAATGATTTAACTATTATGCTCTTAATTTTTAATTTTTAAAATAATTATCGCGTGCGAAGCCGCGGGCACACTAGTTAAAAATAAAAAATGGTGTGATTATTGTTAAATTGTGTGTTCAGTGCAACAGTTTCAATAAAGCTTTCACGCAGTATCAGAATTATAAATCTTAGCTCTACGGTTCTTCGGGATGTGATTTATAGGAACCAGTGTGATGCAGAATGAAATGGGGTATGCCATCCTCTGATTGGCTGTGAGACTCCCTACCAACAACGTCTTCTCCTATGAGGGAAACTGCCTGGAAATGTGGCCGTTGTGGTGAAGTCATGCGATGGGCACAGACATGACTTGAATTAGTCAAAACAACTTGAGAAGGTGACAATAAAGGTATTTCTGATTGGTTGATCTGGTGGCAAGTCTCACAGCCAATCAGAAGGTGCTAATTCAGCATCATTAGTATAAATAAGCATCGGTAGCTAGAGGTAGCGAAGGTTGCAGGATCAAACCCGGCCATGGTCGATGGATTTTTCAGGATTAATAAATCCTGGACAGAGTGTCCTCCAGGACAAAATTAACATAGGTAACAGAAACGTCCACTTGGAGGCCCTACAGACAATATAAATAACCCATTATATCCTCATGAGAGATCAATTTATAATTGTGACACACAAGAAGCCATAATTACAATTTCTTTTTAAATTGCTCTGGTTAAAATTAATTAAGGCAGTTTTTGCTACATGTGTGTAAGAGTTCTATAAATATAAATTGTTTTATAAATGGTAATTTACATCTCTACACTGTTCAGTCTTTGATTTCATTATATTGGTAAGGAGTTTCACAGGGTATTTACAATTCATAAAAAAAATAATTAAGAATAACTTTTAAACTAAACTGAGAGATTCTGTGCAAGTAAGTGACTTTAAATTATAATATAATCGTTTAAGAAGTAAAAAGTGCAAAAATGTACAAGGAACACATAGAAAAGAAAGACAGAGGCAGAAAAGAGAAAAATGTGGATAATGATAAAGCAAAGCCTAGTGAAACCTGTTCCATGCCAATCATGATGGGATGAAACTAGAGGTGACCTAAATTCTTCATCTTTTGCATCTTGCATCATTGACAACTTAAGAAATACTCTCAAAGATGAACTAAAGCTATTTATGGCTACGAGAATAGAAACCACGTATTGTCTAAAGCTCTTCTCTACCATCAATGGAAAAAGGTATTACAATAGAACAGAAGGGGAACATACACATGGAGTGTGACAGTGTACATTCCACAATCGACATAGTTCTAAATCTGAAAAAAAAGACATTCAGAGAAATTTTCCTGCCCAGTCAATATGCTCAGGAAGGTTCCACTTTCCTTCAGTATATTCCTTCGAATATACTTATTCAGAAATTATTCTTTGAAAGAAACATCAACAAAATCAATAATACCAATAACAATAATAAAAATAATAAATGTGTTAAGACTCTCAAACGATTTTTAATACTTTATCCACCTTTTATTTACCTGCATGATGAATTTATTCTGTCAGCATGTAGAAAAGCAAGAAAGTATTACCTACACTTAGCAACTACAGTTGTTTAGCTGATAGGAATGTCGCAAGCTTATTCTGGCTTGGATAAGTTAAGTTTAACCTGACCCATGCAAGCCTGAAGAAACCTGCCTGCTTGCTAGCTGTGACACTGGCAACTTGCTTGCCTGGCGTTCAAGTGGGTATGGGAAAGCTAAAATCGAGATTTGTACACCTCTAGTCTACATATATACAGCTAAATTCCAGCAGATTGATGGCATTCCGTACGGAAAGTTCCTATTATTTCATAACTAAGGGATTTAAGCTATACCATTGTAGAATTTGTTGTCTTTCTTATAAATTTGTAAACCAAGACTGTTCTTTTATTTGAAATTCTTTAAGCAATTCAAGGCTGTTATGTATATACACTTTTTACTTTTGCAAACAAATGAAGTTCCTATATCTTGGAGATAAGTAATTCCTAGTAAACACTGCTTATCTCTCCTAACTGATAAAATAAACATTACTCGTTATTTGACTGCAAAGTAGATGAGTTTGTTTCATTAACAAACTTAATGCTTCTAGCATCGACACTTGTATTGAATTTGTGATGCTTGTGACCAACTAACCTTGACTTCTGGAAGTGTGAGTCTCTGACTGGGATCTTTATGCAGCATTCTCAAGATGAGATCTTTCAGCTCCTTGCTCATGTAGGGCTCCTCCGGGAAAACCACGGGATCATTCTGAATCTTGTTGTACAAGGCTAGTACATTGTCATCATGGAAAGGAATCTTCCCGTACACAAATGCATAGAGCGTCACTCCCATGGACCAGATATCTGATGCCTGGAATATTGAACGATATTTAGTTAATCTGAGGCTTTCACGGCCGGAATCTTGGAGTTGAAGCATCTTCCGGGCTGTGGGCCGTGGTCCAAAGGCAAAATTACAAGTCTCGCCAGACGTTTTGCTCCCGCTGTGGGGAACTCCTTCAGTGGCTGCTATCTTGACGCTGACTGGACTGCTTGCACTGCACTACTGGACTGCTTGCACTGCACTGCAGTGCAGTGCAAGCAGTCCAGTCAGCGTCAAGATAGCAGCCACTGAAGGAGTTCCCCACAGCGGGAGCAAAACGTCTGGCGAGACTTGTAATTTTGCCTTTGGACCACGGCCCACAGCCCGGAAGATGCTTCAACTCCATTGAACGATATTGTCATCACTTTTGTCTTTTGTTCTCATTTAGATAGTTTAGTTTCAGACAAGTGGCTAAAGTGCAGTGGGATAATCAAATAGGGAGATAATTGCATACTTTGCCACTGAATTTGCTGTTGGTCAAAGCCTCGGGAGCCATGAAGGCAGGAGTCCCAGCTGTGCTGCTCAGAGCCGCGTCGTTCCCATGAAACTCATTGCACACACCAAAGTCTGCAATCTGCACGTGCCCGTCCTCGCTCAGGAGGAGATTGGAAGGCTTTATGTCGCGATGTATGATGCGTTGGTAATGCACTGTAACAATTGTATTTAACAACAAACATGTACATAAATAACAGAGGACATTACTGAATCATTGCATTGCATTGCATTGCAAAACCTTTACAACATTCCACACATTACTGATATCAATTTGATAGGTTTCAGAAATATATTGTGGAAGTTCATTGAGACGAGCAAAGCTTCCATCTTCAGCATCATCATGTTTGAACTGATTAATGGAAATTATATCAAATTTTGAATTGGGATTCATATTATTAAACAATAGTATGCATGGCTCTTGAACCCGCAGCTCTCAAGCTGCTGAGAAGTTAAATCTGACTCTTGAAGATTTGTTATAGCTGCATCAGAACAGGTTTTCAACTCCCTACACCGTGGCTACTGAAATGCAAATGCCACTTACCACAAACGTATTCTCATGCCCTTCTTGTATGTGAGCAACTATTTCAAGAATGAAGTGTAAAAATAGAATCCAAAACCAAAAACTACGTAAGAATTGCTACATCACAGGTAAAACTAAATATAGAAAAATTGGTGTCTCAAGAACATTGTGTAAACTTGACGTTCCTTTTGATAAGAATGCAATTTTATGTTCATCTTTTATGAGAAAATTTGTTGTATGTTGTAATACAAAAAATTATTCAATTCATTCAAACAACGTTTGTATTCTTCCATGCATCCCTTGTTTCTTAAACGTGGGCCTTGAGTAGCAAAAATTAAAGATTCGTAGTGTAAGCTCTATACTTACGGTACTCGATGCCCATGACGACGTCTCTGAAGTACCCCCAGGCTTGTGTCTCCGTCAGTGGTGTGTCAGTCGGCACCTCCAACACCTCCCCTCGTTCCAGCAGCTCAAACACTGAAAGGAAGCCGATAACATTATAACCTATGTGGGTATCAAACCTCTCTTGTTAGTCTATAGCGAGGTCTGTTAATTGCATGGTTGATTATTGGATTTTTCTATTTTGCATTATTGGACTTTTTAATACTGGGTTATTGGACTTTTTAATTTTGGATTTTGAACTTTTTAATTTTGGATCTTTGAATTTTTAATTTTGGATTTTTTAAATTTTCGATCTTTGAATTGTTTATTTTTTTATTTTTTAAATTTTTTATTTTTTTATTTTTAATTTTTTTATTTTATTATTTATTAAATTTTGGATTTTTGGATGTTATAATTTAAAATTTTGTTTTTTTAAATTTTGGAAATTTGTATTTTTTAATTTTGGATTTGCGCGGTAATGAACCTCCGGGTTCCATAAAATAGATAATATACCTTTAGATTGCTTAGGAATTGTCTATTACCATTGAGGAAGTAAGGTCTGAAAAATTTCCTTTGATTACTCCTAATCATTGAGTTGATTGTTTTCTGTGCAGTCCGCACCGAAACAAGTAAGAGTGTGACTGATTTCGTGACAGATTTCGTGACGGTTTTAGTGTGACTGATTTTCCAGATTTACCCTCTACCGCCAAAAAAAGAAGTTTTACTTCAAAAAGTAACATTTTATTTGAATGTTAACTGTTCTGGGCAAATCAAAGAATGAAACATTATAGCTTATGTGCATTTAGGGGTTCTGCGCATGTGCTGATAATCTCAATTTGCTTGACAATACTAGAATACGATGTAACAATATCATAATGATACTCATTTCAAAACTGATCTTTGTTATGACATTGTTGTGGTTCGATTAATATTGAACACAGGACGATTTTGGGACTTTGAGAGTAGCAGCTCAAAACAGCTGATCAAACCTGTATTTAAAAAAATAATTTCTGTTCGTGTTAACTTTGCTATCATACTAAACTGAATTCATTTTATGTCATCAAAATCAAGAAAATTACCGTCATGAGCTGCCACCTCTATTAGAAGACAAGAACTACGACAACCATCCGATATGGTTACGATTTATGCTGGATGCAAATAAAACTTTTAACCTAACCTAAAATTAATAAATTTTAATTCGTTTTTTAATGCAAACACATTAGTTTACAAGATATATGATAAATTTGGGTGCAAATATTATTTTATTATTGTATTAATTATTCATCAACTTATAACTTAATTCCGAAAATGTTATGATAGTTCTGAATATAATTAGTAGAATTAAGTACTTGTACAGTGTGTCCGGCTTAAACGTATAACATTTGATTATTTGATTACTTCACAAGTATTGATGATATTTCCAATCTGTTTGCTTCTACGGGTAGAGTAACTCAAAATGTTTTTTTAATAACCTAATAAACCTCGATATGAGCATCATTAGTGGCGCGGCAGACGTCCAATCTGTATTCCACCTCTCGCCATGTGTTTTGCAGCATTGCAGGTGTAACATTTGCGATGGCACAGATCTGGTAGATCACGAACTGGTGTCTGGTAAACTTGATTCTTGACGAACCCCCACAGAAAAAATTCGAGTGGCGTAATGTTTGGGCTTCTAGGGGGGCCAAGCAATCGAAGGACCCAATCCAGCGTTGAGGGAACTCATTATCCAAGAACTCTCTCACAATATCCGCATAATGGCATGGAAGATCACGTTTGGAGGAAGTTGTTTCACAGCATACAACTGCAACATGTCTAGGTATGTTCTTGCATTAACAGTAGGCTCCGCGAAAAAGAATGGGCCTATGATTCTGTCCATCAGTCATTGAGTTTTGGGGGAGTTTCGTTCATACTCTACCACTGTGTGGGGATGTTCCGTTCCCCATATGCGGCAATTGTGTTTGTTAACCTTTCCGGAAGTGTAGAATGTAGCCTCGTCCGAGAAACAAACCATATCGAGGAATGCCTCATTTTCATCAATTTCTGCCAGAATTGTCTCAGCAAATGCCCTCCGTCGTTGCTTGTCTTCAGGATTGATTTGGTGACGAAGTTAAAGTTTGTACGCCCGTAGGCGCAACCTTTTATGGACGACATCGTGTACTGTCGAACGAGGTAAATTTACCTCCCTACTTGCTCGTCGGATGGATTTACGGGGGCTCCTCTGAAAAGACGTACGGATTAATTCGTAACAGCCATTAGAACAGCGCGCTTGGTGTGGTGACCCGACTTTGAAATCAAACTCCCAGTTTCACGAAGCCATCAGTCACATCGTCAGTTGGTCGCAGTTGATGTTCACGCCGAAATCGACGTTGTAGGCCTACCTAAGTAACAGATTTCAACTCCGCACACAGAATGCCTTTTGCTGTGGAGTCCACATGGCTATTGACGCAAATTGGCTATTTCCACGTTCTGCGCATGCGCGCATTTGATGTACGCTCCTGCCATGCAAACACAAGAAACATTTTGAGTTACCTAACCCGTAGAAGCAAACCGGGTGTAAATATCAACAATACTTCTCAAGTAATAAAATAATGAAATGTTATCGTTTAAGCTGGACACACTGTATTAAAGCAAATAGAAAGAACAACTCATTCAAACGACAATGTACAAAAGATATGAAACAATTGGTTTATATAAAATTCAAATAAATAAAAAAATTGTATTGTATATATCCCACATCTTTCACATTCGGACTTATCCACGTTAGTTGATAATAAAATTTTACTAGTACATAGGCGGAAAAAAATTAAAGTATTTAAAAAACAAAGTCTGCAAGAATAACCCTCTTACAATTGAAGAACTGAAAGAGAACATAAGAAGAGAAATTGCAGCCATATCATAAGAATTTGTTTGTGAATGCAAAATTTATTAAAAGGTGTCAGAAATGTGTGCCGGTAGACAGTTGAGACATACTGAAATTGTAATCTATCCATCGCTGTTGTTTGCATATTGGGGGTTTGGAGAGTCAGCTTCCAAATAAGTACAGTGAAATCAGGAAAAAGCTGCGTTTAATAAAGTGCACCCGTACAGCGAGTGGATGTACCTAGTCCACTCCCCGACTTCTTTCTGTCAAATTAAGCATTGACATTTTATTTTAACATTCTCGATTTAAACAACATAGCTTTATTAGGCACGCACCACAATAATAAGCATTAAAATGAGATTTCAAAGCCTCGCTCTACAACAGAATACGTGGTGTGAATACAGTCAACTCCCGATTATCCGGTTTGCGGATTAACCGTTGAGCTATCCCTTAAAAAAATCTTTAAAAAAATATTCACTTAGTTCACTTAATGATAAGTTGATGTTACGCAGGCTCCGTTCCGATATTCACAAGAAGGAAAATGCGGTCAAAAAACAAAAAGTGTTAACAGATTATTTCAGCAAAGTGTAAAAATTCCTTGAAAGTGCCGAAACCAAACTGTTAATACAGCAGTCTAGTGTTTTATTGTTGTGCTGAAACAGTTTGTGAACTCTGATGGTAAATGTTTCTAGCACTGCAAGACATTTCCACATACGCCTATATAAGTTTTAAATAATTTTTCAATTACAGTATGTTTAGGTATAATTCTGTTTTAACCGTGAGGTGGCTACCACCCATTATCCCGGATAATCGGGAGACGTACCTAGATACAGATGGTCCTCCACGGGGTCGTCCAGGACTTCGTAGAGTTTGACGATGTTGGGATGGTGCAACTTCTTGAGAATGGCGATTTCCCTGTACACTCTGTCCAGGGGATTCACAGCAGTCTTGTTCCTGCTGGGCGCCGGCCGCCCTGTCAACATGAAGTGCATACATTACACACCAACGCCACTCTTGTCAATAATCTGCACTAAAATTCATGAACATTGTTTTAATATGCATTACATATGATTTAACTTTTTAATACAGTATCACAAACGAAACTAAATTCCGTAGCTCTACATCCCCGGAGGGACTAGGCCTACCGTTTGGCTGCTGCGCCATCTGCCATAGGGAGATTGGAGGATTGGGGGCATGTGGTCAGCATGCCGCCACTTACGGCCGTTAATGATGGTTTCCATGACCAGAGCTGCTACTTCTCTATCAAGTAGCTCCTCAATTTGAATCACGAGGCTGAGTGCACCTCGTTCCAAACTTCCCTACCTCAGAAAAACCCACGGAGATACCGGGAATTGAATCCGGGGCAGCATATCCGTAGCCAGTAGAGATGAGCTGCGGTTACGTCTGAATTTATCAGAGAGACAACCCACAGAACTGAAGCCATGTCGGCAGTAGTAATGACAGAGAGAAAGATTATGAAATATTAAATTGCAATTGTCAAGGTTTTCCTTGTCATGTACGGTGTGGGCCTGAAAATGGCGGCTATCAGCAGCAAGTGCTGCTTCAGGCAAGCAGGCCACAGTTACATGAAGAGCTTTTTTGCAAATTAATGTGTATTACTTACAGCGGATAGATACACACTGCTTTTATCTTGTTCATCTCTGCAGTTTCCCTACTCACACATAAAAAGTTCACAGTATATTTCTAAAAAGAAGGACTGGTATGATTGGGAGGGAGAGTGCATTAGAGAAATGAAAGATATTTCAAGGAAGAATAAAATAAACCAAAACGAAGGGAAGACAGGTATCAATTCATTTTCAGAAAAGTTGTAAACAAATTCGAGATGCTAATCAATATTATAAAATGTCTACCCTCGTGAAGCTTAACATTTTTAGAAAATAGATTTTAAAAAATAACTTTTAAAATATGCAACAACTGTTAAAGTTATGCAGGTGCAAACAATATTTAAAATTCTGGTAATATTTCTGACATGACAAATTCACAAGCAAAATGCTCCACTGACTCCTGTAACAACATTAATGTTCATTCCAGTTTCAGAACCGTTTCTAAATCACTGAACAGAATTTTATGAAATGTTGATGTAATGCAGGAAAATGCCTCTTTCATAAATATTTTGTCTACGAAAATAATAAATATGGGTTAAAATGGCTTGAAAATATGCTACATGCTTACCTGGATTTAAAATGGAAAAACAGAACATGAAAATGTCAAAACTTGTTTGAGTTAAGAAGTATACTCTAAATTATAACACAAACTAGCTATCACTTCACTGTGAATAATTAATTATACACTCATGGCCGATTTCACCGACCTCGGTTAGGATGCCCGGTTACTTGACCACAATAACCATGGTTAGACGAAAGCTGTTGCACCGACAATTTGGCCTGGTTATGAATCCACGGTTATTTGCCGCCTGCTCATCTCGCCATTATTCCTCTTTGGAGCGATTCGTCTGTAGTATTTAGAAGGCAGTGACTGATGTGTTGATATTTCACTATCGTAGCGGAGAGAGATTTGTTTTGATTTTGTGAAATAATATTACCCAAGGAAGGATTGGAAGGAAAGCCAATTAAAAGAGCACGGGCTCCGAATTTCAGCGCTTACGAGAATTCCGTGCTGATTGATTTGATTGAAAAACACAAATAAGTTACAGAAAATAAACAGACGGATGGGGTTACTCTGAAACAAAAAGAAGAAAGTTGGAGAAAGTTATGCGTTGAGTTCATCTGTGTGCCAGGTAATTGAACAACAAAGTACTGTTTCCTTCTATGTTTTATGCCACATAAAACCGCGCATTTTATTATACTTTTGCTTTTCCACAGGTGTTACAGAAAGAAATTCTGGAAATTTGAAAACTGCATACGAGAACTTAAAAAAGAAGGGCAAGGAGGACGAATGCAAATGTGAAGGTGGAAATTTATAAAACTGGGGGTGGTCCTGTTCCACCTTCTGAACTTCAAGAAGTGGAAAACCCCCAAAAGAATGCTGGGCATTATTTCGAGCAAAAATACCTGTCTAGTAAGCCCCCATGATTGTGATGCAGGATATGGGGTGACAGCAGGTAAATAGGCCTATTCACATGTGACAGAATATGCTTGAAGGTATTTTTTTCTTTAGCGTTTTACTGAACTCTTTTATTTTCAGAATCTGATCAAAGTAGAGGTGGAAGTACCATTCAAGGTACCCTTGATGTGCTGGAAGATATAGCTATTGTGAGTACGATCATACATTCAGTTGCTTTAATTAAAATCGTGTCTACTTTAGTTCTGCTCGATATATTTCTTGCAGTTATGCAGTCCATAGCATCTCTCCCAATTTCTGCCAGTGATCATTCGTTTGTAGCCTTTATGATGTTGCCAACAGCTTTCTCTGGCACTATGCAAGCTGTACCGGTATTTTCTATTTTAGTAACAATATTTGAGGTTATGTTCTTCAGAACTTATAGAATTCATATTTAAAATCTGTTTGTTTTTAAAAATGAACAGTGCTTACATAACCTAAAAATGGCATAATAGACATATGTACTGGTTATGGCAGGTGATCAAGACAGTGTGCGGAATGAATCTCACTATGAGACAGCGTAGGCAATCTGATGATGTTGACAGTGGTTATGGTGTTGCCGCTAGAGCTGACTGTCACTCAGCTAAACTAGCCTTAGCTAAGTTAACTTTACCTTCACAAACCTAGTTTGTTCCAAACATCTTTCTACTACATGTGTAGCTATTGGCAACATTGTAGCCTATGATGAAATCAAAATAAGCCAGTCAATTGTACCCAGCCAATCCGTCTTGGCAACCAGTGTAAGGACCACATATCCTCTGCTGTAACATCTGGTGAATTCCATGCAGAATGTAAACAGTGACATTAGTTTAGCTAATAATAACCTTAGGTTAGAGGTAGTGGGTTTAGTATGGCACTGCTTTGTTTCTGCATGAGTGTTTTGGCTGGTTATGCAACCTATAATTAACCAGCCTTCAGTATAGAAAAGTAAGAAGGGGATCCGGTGCAGGTATCAAATTTCTGTATCTGGTAGAAAGCTTTCATTAAGGACTGAACCCAAGAGACCACGTTTTCACCTTTTGGTTTTTGAGCATTGAATACCACCCAGGGGACCCTCTCTCAGTCCAACAATAGAACATCACAAGGGATTGATGATTTAATAGCTGTTCGCAGTACCATTGTAGGTTAATTTGTGTTTACTTCATGATTTTACTTATATTTAGAATCTTCGTATAAACGTAAGGTGATTATGGAAACTAGCCTAGGCATTTTAAGAAAACACCTCTTAATTATTTATTTATATTTGGCTTCTTTTTAGGGGCAAAGTGAGTTTATATATAATTCTTTTGAGTTTACAAGAAAATTACTTCAAATTGTGCCATTCTTCGACCTAAGAAGAAAAATTAACACGGCATGGAGCCAACTGTATATAATACCCTTAAGGCTAGATCTCTACTTTCAGTTTCTAGTTGCAGCAATCAAACAATCGCTGTCGTAGAAAATCTACATGGTGCACACACTATAGTAATGATTCCTTGTATAAGAGTAGTTTTCCAATAGATGTCATTAAAACTGCTTGCACGTTCGCTCTTTGCTGCTTCAGGTGGGAAGGTTTAAATGGCAGTAGTTATATCCAACTACACATCAAAAGTAGCCTACTGTATTAAAATTAATAGGCCTAAATATTTTATTAAGAAAACCCGTCTCTCAGTACGGTACATCAGTATCAGTCAGTGATAATATTAGTCCATCACCTCCAGTAGATTAATTGACAGACATTTACAGTGTTTTTACACAGACACCAGAACAGAAATAATTTCTGCTACGGTTCTGAACAATCGCGACATTAGCAATTGCAAGTGGAGGCTTAGATTAAAAATAACTCATTTCTGAATATTTTCTGTGTTTAGGGAGAGTATATGGTGACTTCTTACGAGAGTGACAAGGATGATGATTGTGATGGAAGGAGTGAGAGGGGTGGCCAGATAAGAGAACAGTAGTCTCCAGAGGCAACACCCTTGTCCACTTACAGCAAGGTAAGCTGTCAAACTTACGTAATTTAAAATAAAATTTAAGGAAAACTTAAATATAATCCTACACAAAGATAGCCTAGATGCTATGTCTTATTTGAGCTTTAATTTATTGTGGTACCGGTGCCCTATAATAATATGATCTCTTTTTCCACTTGGATTACAGAAGCATGACTAGTTTTCTGCACGACTTGTATTCAAATTTAAATTAATTCAGTAGTAAGATATTTTTAGTGATTAATTGTTTAGTTTGCTGCTGTATCCCATTTTTTGTACATACAGTGGTACCTCGAGATACGAGTGCCCTAACATACGAGCTGTCGAGCGAGCGAAGTTTTGTTTTGAAATACGAGCGACATTTGAGATATAAGGAACGGCCAGCTGCGACGCTGCACACGGCCCACCAGTTTACTGCGCCTGCGCTTATTTACCTCGCTGTCGAAGCATCTTTGCTAAGTTTTTCTAGAAATCGTAGAAAAAAATGAGCATGGTGTGCGAGTAGCTGACTTGGCGAGGCAGTACAGTATTGTTTTTATACAATATTTGTCATTTATAAATACATTTTTCTTATTAAAAAACACGTAACAAAAACAATTGGGGGTAGCATTTTTGGGGCTGGAACGGATTAATGGCATTTCAATTAATTTCAATGGGGTAAATTGCTTTGAGATACGAGCAAATTGACATACGAGCAAGGTTACGGAACGAATTAAACTCGTATCTCGAGGTATCACTGTATTTAAAGTACAGTGAGTCCCACGCAAGAGTTGGCCAATGACGCGGGTTTCTGCGTCGCTGCGGACACAGCCCCAACTCCCGGGCGATCGGGTGAAATATCTACGCTAAGGAAGCCGCGATCGGGGTAATGATTCAGATTCTCACATTTGCAGTTAAAATTACAATGAAAATAACCACGTACCTCATCACAAGAGATGTTAGAAATGTTCTCCTCTTGAATACGCACAACACTGGGACCTTTTTAGAGAATTTTCTTTCACGCGCGTAAGTTCAGCTTCCGAGATAAGAGTTAATTTCTCTTGTGATACTGTCTTTAAGTTCTTCTAACAATAGCCTATGTGACTATTATTTATGGGGGAACTTGAAAAATAAAGTGTATAGGTCAATTTCCCACACATTAGAACATTAGAAGAGAAATTAACTCTTTCTCGGAAGCTGAAATTACGCGCGTGAAAGAAAATTCCCTAAAAAGGTGCCAGTGTTGTGCATATGCAAGAGGAAAACATTTCCAACATCTCTTGTGATGAGGTACATGGTTATTTTCATTGCAATTTTAACTGTAAATGTGAGAACTTGAATCATTAGACCGTTCGCGGCTTCATTAGCGTAGATATTTTACCCGATCGCTCGGGAGTTGGAGCTGTGCCCGCCGCGAAGCAGAAACCCGCGTCATTGGCCAACTCTTGCGTGGGACTCACTGTATAATTCACAGTAGGAATAAGTATAATAACGTCCAATTCTATTTACAGCACTCATTGGTTAATAACAGCTCTACACAGAGAAAAAGAAAACATCGTACGACTACAGAAGCCATAAGAACAGCAGCAGTCCTTAGAAAAGGATCTTCTTCACAAAGAAGAAATGCATAGGCTGGAATTGGCTCTTCTTGAAACAAAACTAGAAATGGCAGAAGAAAAGCTGAAGTACTGGTGGAATAAGAACAAAACCTTATAATTATGTTAAAATTAGATTTTCATGCAAATAAACTTCTTTCTCTCAACATTTGTAAATTTTTTTATGGTCATTATCTAGAGCTACAGTTTATCTAATGAAAGCTGAGTTGCAATGTAAGCACAAGCACGTGGTCTTGACCACAACACTAAACTCACCCGCTTAATCCAGCAGTTTAATAATGTTAAAAATCTATCAAAATGATCAAGATATAATTATAAACAGGTTTTCAATTTGAGTTTATTACACCAATTATATTTGAATCTTATTTATTTCTACATAATATGATCATTATAATAATGGCCGTTACCGTATACAAGAATGACCAACCCATGTTTTCTACTGAGCTGCACAGGAAGGAAAGTAGGGGACAGGCCACAGAGTCTCGTGTTTGTTTTGATTGTCCACTCCTGCCTGCTATGCTTATGCACAAGGATACAAAAGTATGTTTACAGTAAAACTCAGCCTTCATTAGATGATCTATAGGTATCGGAAAAAAAGAATTCAGATAGAACTGAGCTTCAAGAACGATACACTGAAACATCGTGCTGTGAATGATTTGTAAGGATGAGTAATTCATTGATTTTATTTGTTTGGTTATATTTAACAGTGGAAAACAAGGATCCGCAATGAATAAACTTTAGACAAAATTGCATTTTAATCAAAATAGCCTATGTTTCGTTTGGTTAATCCTACATAAGTTTTGCAGGTTAAAAATTCTATGTATACAGTAGGCCTAGTATTTATCAAAACTAATATTAAGTTTTAGCAAAACTTATAATTATAGAGCGAACCATTTTTATAGTTTTACCCATTTGAAACTTGAATTACAGCACAGAATATGCATATTAAGGTTAATCCAGATTAGCGGGAATCTACTGTAATTTTATTATTTTCAATGTGAGGAGTGAGTGTGGGATAGTGATTTCTGTTTCCTGGAGTAGTTCAAACATAACCAAAAGATACTTATTAACTATGCCTACTTGCTGCTTTATTAGTTGTAGAAACAGGAGAAATAAACAAATTTGAAGTAGACATTCTGAACATGGTGATTGGAATTAAGTCTTCGAAGTATGGAGCACATAATACATAAAAAAAATTCCAGGTAGGCCTACGAAGTTACTGTTCTTGAAATTCTTGATGGAAAGCAGGAAGGTAGTCAATGGGGAGGAAGGGCTAAGCCCCACCTCTTATACAGAAAGAAAGCAGGAGGGGAATCTGGGGCAGATATTAAGTTTTTTTTATCAGGTAGATACTTTGGCCTCAATAGCGACAGAGCCATTGATACAGTTTTAAATGTTAGGTTTTATTATCTCCATGTGACCGACCACTCAACAACAGAACTTGGCCAGCTGATAAAATGGCAATGTCAGTGCCTTTTTATGTTAATTTTGAGTCTACTTCCTCAAGAATTTACTTACATTTAGAACCTTCGTACAACATATAACGTGCTTATAAATGGAATCTATAGGTTATAAAGAATAATATATCAAGTTTGGCCATTTTCCATGCTTTTAAATTAAAATATCACAAACAGCACAGTCTCTAAATACTTATATGTCTCATGCTATACAACGGAAAATGGTGTGTGCCAATTCCTGCAGTGCTGATTTTGATAAATTTAATTTTTCTACTAAGGGTATAAGGTGGTATTCTTTTCCAATAATACACAATTGAAGTTGCACAGTCTTACATTCCTGTTAGGTGCAGAGTTACCTTGACTGGGAAACGCTACCTCGCTGTCATTTGCTACTCATACAAGCAAGCCCCGCTGAAGCTCCACCCATTTTCCTTCATATAGCATGAACTGTATAGGCCTTGGTGAATAAAGAAAAAGAAAGGTGTGGTACTGGTATAAAATGTTTCCATGTAATCTTACAACAATCAAGTCAAACAATGTACATAAGAATTGGAACACAATGAATCTTGACAGAACTGACCTACCTTTCCTATATAGCCTATTTTTGGAACTCGTGTTTGTTTTAAACTGAAGATTTAAAAAGAAACTTAAGTATTCCTAACTTATTTTCACATCAAGCACTAGAATCTGAGCAAAATGTGGCGAAAGATAAATTTTCGCCCCCGATGCTCCGCCTACTCTTGCCTAATATCCAGGGCATTACAATGGTGACGGCTCACTTCAACCTTTACCCTGGCTCTCAAGCTGCTTAATGCCAGCAATGCAGCTCACTGTTATATTGCACTGTTCTCAAAAACGACGCTTGTACCAAATCATATGCACTAATTACTACAATACAAAACGATCCTTGTACCAAATCAGAGTTACAATCACCAGAGCCTCTTTAGCGTTTATGTAATCTGCTAACATCACATCACTTCCCCTTAGGTCCCTGTTGGCTGCAGGAGTTGCTGAATACAAATAGCTTCAGGATCACTCACAGGCTCGTTCTCTCTAGCTGCAATAGCAATGTTGTGCAACACTGTTGTTGCAACTATAATCGCAGGCCCATTTCTGATGTGGCATCTGAGACCCAAGGCAACAGCAGGAAATCTCCTCTTCCGCACACCATACTGTCGCTCAACAACATTTCTAGTTGCGATGTGGGCCTTGTTGTAATGCTGCTCTCGTTGAGCGACAGGGTTTTGTAGAGGTGTAAGCAAATATGACTTGCATGGATAACCTCCATCACCCAGAAGATAGCCATTAGGTACCTCCCTGGTATCTAAACGTGCTCGCAGTCAAGATTCATGGAAGATGGTGCTGTCGTGAGTCGAACCAGGCCATCTTGCAACTATGTCTCTGATTAGGAGGTTTGAATCTCTTGCAGTTTGCACATTAATGGAGAAATAACCTTTTCTTTTCCGAAAAAGTTCCCCATTTTCTCCTCCAGGGGATTGGATCCGGACATGGGTAGGCCTACAATCTAATACACCCAAGACACTAGTGAAGCCACGAATCCTGTAGAATTCTTCCATTACTTCCCTCTGCTCCCTCAGATTCGAAGGAAGTTTTATGAAGCGAGGAGCTAAAGAAGCTATTGCTTCAGACACTTGGTGGATAATTCTACTACACACTGTGCTCTTAATTACATCAGTGGTGTCACCAACTACTTCCTGGAAAGATCCAGTGGCATAGAATCGTAGCGCAGTCGGCAGTCGATTTCTTGGAAACACGGAAGTTTTTGTTCGTTGGGAAGTCCAATAAGTTCCAGAACAGATAAAATTGTCTCCTTTTTTAGACGATATTTCCTCTGAAGAGGTACCTAGCATACAATAAATAGTCACCCAACTCCATCTTGAATGCTGCAGAAGCAGACACCGCGTCATGGATATTATAGGAGTACATACAGCTGTAAACGCTCAAGTATGCGGTGTGCTCCTGGTTAGCAACTTAACCGTTCGCTCGGGGCCGGTTACCTAATTCCCCCCGGTTATTGTCGTTTAACTCGTAACCGGGATCGATGAAATGGAAATTCGTGAAAATGCCTGGTTAACTACTAGGAGTTATTTAAACGGCCCTAACCGAGGTCGGTGAAATCGGGCATCAGTATTGCAAGTTTAAAGTGTGCATTCGCCCAGCGTTCAGTCCATCTATTTTTAAAATTTCAGATCTCTTGCGTTCCATAGATATTGCTGGGCATCGCGCACAGACAGACAGTCACTTCCTTTTATTATTATAGATAACCCTAGATTGTGTAATAGCAAAGCACTTACAAATTAAGTTTATTACAAATTAAAAAATAAAAATTGATACAAAATTATTACAAATACAAATAATATACACACAATTTGTACAATTTGAAAAGAGTATTATTTGCCCCGCATGAGCATAGCTCGTGTTCGGGGTCAGTTCAGTCATACTAAAATTAAATTTTGAAAATTATATAAAAAAAAACATACATATTATAGTTTTAGGTAAAAAATAAAAATCGAAAATCGAAAAATAAATCGAAAAATAATCGAAAAAAACACTGAAAATCGAAAAATAAAACACTGTAGTTTTTACAGAAATAATTAAATTTATTAGGATCCATGAGCATGCACTGGAAATTAACAATTAATCTAACTAATATCCCACCAATTAAACTAATAGAAACTCATAAATAATTTATTTTCATTTCATTCATTATTAAATACACGCAATAAGCCATTCTCAAATAAACAATTTGGAGGGAATATAAAGAATGCTTAGTAAGAATAAAGGAATTGTGTGTAATGCAAGTAGGGTATTAAATAGGCATAATAAACATAATTTCAGGTCCGCAAGATAAAATCACTCTTAGCTTCTATCTACTTAAGCTGCAACGCTCAAATAGTTTGCTTTTCTAAATATCTTTAACAGATCGCCTGGCCTCCTAGACTACTTCTCCGCCAGAGCTACGCTGCGTATCATCTAAACAAAACAATACGGTTATTCTCACTTACCGAAAATCCCAGCTTTCTTCAGCAGCTTTTTCTTCGACAGGATCTTCATGGCCTGAAAAACGAAACACGATTAAGTTTTATGTAATTTCAGAAATTAACACCACTTGTGACTACAGACTATAAGCAGATGGCAAGCCTGTAAATGCTTCACAATGTTCTCATAGGAGCAAACTATTCTGTTTTTTTTTGCGCAGTTGGCATGCATGCACTTTTCTTGATACTTGACATCAATCAGTGAATACGAGACATAAGTAGTGCGTGTTAAATGCACGATAGTGACAATAGTGAACGTTTTTCGGTTGTTTCTTCCACATGAACATGATGTTGAAAGAAAGAGTAATATGTCTGAAAATTAATAGTATTTTATTCGTTTTTTATATTATAACTACTATTTTATTTATTTTGTAGTCTTTCTGCACAACGCAGATTGCCTTGCAGACAAAGAATATCTTTCAACAAAGTAGGCCTATACACTTACACAAAAATTACAAGCTTTCAGTTAGATCATAAACATCATGACAGGAAAATTCAAATAATCAGTAGTAAAAACCATTAAACTTGAAAAAAAAGGAAATCTGTCCAGCTTAATTGTTGTTATTGTACAGGTGGTTTCTTAAGATTTGGATGGATCCCTTAAGTGATAATAACGCCACTTTATTGTACAGATTTTGTGACAGTGAGAAACGTTTACAGAAGGAAATAAAGAACTTTGTTATTGTTCCCCTACTACCAACCATTAGTCCAATGACTTCAACATTTTTCAAATCATATTTGTTCTTGAAGTACTCAATGGTTGGTTCGTATATCTTCTTTTTTTCATTATCAACTGCTGCAGGTTGATCTTCTTCAGTCTCAAAGCGGACTGTAGAAACATACTGAGCTATCCAAATACCATGATGTATTAAACTACCCCGCCGAAAAGGCTGACAACGTGAGAGAACAAAGTGAAACTGTTAAGAAATCCGAATGCCTATTTTTCTGGAATATTTTTTTAATCTGATGACCTTGGCTTGAACAGCAGCACAACTAAAACCAATTAAAATATAACAACAAACCAAAGCATCAACAACTATTCCATGCATCTTTGTACTAAGCAGCAATATGGCTATTCCATGTTTAAAACACTCTAAATAAAAATAAAAGCATCATGTCCATTTTAAAACTTAGACGCGGCCGGTTAATTATCCTACTCTGTGGTATTAATATATTCTTGTAAGATGTAAGAAACGTGTTTTGGATTCATTAAAACTTTTTTGCACGACGTAACTAATTAGTGGTACTTACGAATATTGTTGCCGTGCATCGTAACTTGACATTCCCGCACGCTATCTGGTTCCTATGAAAACAAAAGAAATCTCCATGCGGTAAAAATTACAAAAAGCACACGTGCCGTAAGTAAAATAATCATAATACAAGCCTTTATGGACCAAGGCCCCCCCCAGTTTGTGGGGACTTTAACAGGACAAATATTCGGTCCCCATAACAACAAACATATGCGAATCACTCTCTGAAATAAACATCTATCTTCAAGAGTGTATATACACAATATTTTCAGTTAATATGTCAATTAATATAATTAAATTGATATAAATAATCATCGTGCAAAAAATAGCATGCAATACTCCGTAAGCGCATAACGGATCTCGGAAATTGAAAAAAACTCAGCGCAAGCGCCTCGTTTTTTCAAACTCTTCCCTCGATCCGTAAGCACCGCTTACGGCACTTGTATCGCAATATACTATATTTGCATTTTATTCCAGGAAAGTCTCATGTTCACTTGTTAACTTGTCTTTGTAATAGCAATTATAACTTCAATTTATAACTGTGGACGAGTTACTTACGTTTAAAGGAACATGAAAGTTTTGTTACATCAAGACTAAAGTCCATTTCCATAAATATTCCATGCAGTGGATTTAGGGATCTGATGGGAGTCTTGACTTAAAATCAGAGTAGCCTATCTCTTTGGGGATCTACACCAACTCTTGAACAGACTGATTAACATGATGATGTTTTGGTATCCTCTAAAGAAGCCACTTCACAATCTGAACAAAACTTGTTGGTAGTAGATTCATATTTATGAGTTTCATCAAAGTGTTCGAGAAACGAAAGTACACTTATGGGAACCTTGTATTTACTCTATAAGCTACGTACATGCAAATTAAGTTCTTCGTATGTTTATTTTTGGTAGTAGTAGTAGTAAGTATTCTGCCTTCCGGCAGGTTTCAAACTTGGTACGCGAATTTTGTTTTCCAAAACTGTCTATCCTCTGCTTCCTCCTTCAGCATCCAATATTTCCGCTTTTCCCTTAAATCGTCCAACAGCTGAATTCTTCTTCTTCCAAGTCTAGTTGTACCCTCCAATCTTCCTTCTACGACATCATGTAATAAGCAGTTCCTTCTGAGAATGTGCCCAACCCAGTTTGCTTTCCTCTGACGAATTGTGTGTATGATTGACTTCTTCTCACCCACTCTACTCAGAACCTCTTCGTTTGTCACCATGTCCATCCACTTTATATTTTCTATCTGTCTCCAGCACCACATTTCAAAACTTTCTAAATATTTCTTCTCTAATTTCCTCAAAGTCCATGTCTCTGATCCATACAAAGCAATACTCCAAATATAACACTTCACCAGGTTAATGCACTAAAATCAGGAAAATTCAGCAAACAGGAAAATAAGAAATGAAAGTTGATCACAATAATATGGTGTCAAGGCTCTTGTCGTACGTAATATTTAGAAGGTGTTAAAGATCAATAGTCAGCCGTCCTTAGTTGTTCTGTGAATTTAAATACAGGCCTATTAGTATTGGCTTAACACAGCCGTAATCACATTGTGCTACTCCACTGTGCCAATAAAGTTACTAATGAATTGCTTTAACAAATAAAATCAGGTAAACTGATGTAAAAAAGTGCCAGTATGTTTTTGTTTAATCAGTTATGACTGCAATTATGATATGCAGAATATGTTTTAAAATTGATTTCCAAGTTAAGCTCCAGATTTATTCATTAAGCAGGGCTTACGGAAGAAGAAAGGTCTACCATCTCGGCCACCTGGGTCATTTTAACGGTCTAGTTGGATAAGCGCATGTAAAACAATAGTGTTTTTTGTCATAGCTACCTGTATTTTAATTTCCAAGGCCTTATAAGATCACAGTAAAACAATAAGCTATGTTGTCAAGATAACTGATTTTCATTTTTTTAAATAAATTCTTTCGAATACGTATATTGCCATAAAATAGGCACTAAATTGAGCATTACTCCGAAACAGATCAACCGATTTTATCCATTATGAATAGACGTCTTCCCATGAACATTGTAAATATGTATACCAAGTTTCATAAAAATCCGGTAAAGCGTATTTGAGTTACCGCGTCTTTAAAATATACACTAAATTGGGTTTTACTCCGGTACCGGTCAACAGATTAGGTTCAAATTCAATAGGGCACTTCTCATGGACGTCATAAATGGGTATACCAAGTTTCATGAAAATCCGTTACAGCGTATTTGAGTGACGGCGCCTTTCTATGAGAAAGGCGCCATAATCTATTAAAATAGGCACCAAATTGGGCATTACTCCGGTACCGGTGAACCGATTTGGTTCAATATCAATAGGGTTCTTCCCATCGACATTATGAATGTTTATACCAAGTTTCATGAAAATCCGAAAAAGCGTACTTGAGTTATGATGCGTACAGACACACGGACAGACGGACAGACAGACGGACAGACATTTTTCCGTCCACCACACAATCTCATAAAGTACCATACTGGCACTTAATAATACGATGGCCGTCCATAAAGCAATGTTTGAATACCTGTGTCGTACAAGTTTTCCGCCTGGGATTTGAACCATCGTGTGGCAACCACCTTCGCCTCTCTGTCATTCTTTGTCATTTCGTGAGGTGTAGGAAAAGACGGAAATCTCTGGGAGCGAGATCCGGGCTGTAGGGTGGATTTTTAAACACCTCCTAGCAAGTCTCAAGTAGGGTAAACATTCACCCTACAGCTCGCATCTCGCTCCCATTGATTCCCATACCTTAATAACCGATCTGAGCTCAAACTAGGACGAGTTCAAAATGCTTGCGTTCGCTACGTTTGTGGTGTTCGTAAATGTGATCATATAACGCCAGCATTTGAAACACGCATGGCTTCAATCCGACGACAGAAGAAAACTGCATTATCTCTGCCTCCTCTATCGAATTTTCCACACTTCCTGTCCTCACGCTTTCCTCATCTTCCTTCGCTACTTCAGTCATTCGGATGTGGAATTCTATATCATCTCACGTCGAGGACTGCCGGTCATTAGCAACTTTCAAATCACAGTTAACAGCAAATATACATACCGTGCAATTTCATTGTGTTTTGTAATTTACTTTATATCACTTAATGTATTTTATACCATACTAGCTGAAAAGTTCTGAACTACCCCCACCACGAGGCCATTCGGGTGGCGTCCTATTGAGAAAACATGTGGAGAAAATTGTGATTAAAAACGCAATATGTCTTTACTGTACGAAAACCAATTCGCCTTCACGAAATATCAAAGGAAACACGATATTTTGCAGGGACTACGCTAATGTGTTTTAAAGATACTGACGACATCGTATGCAGATTCACTCTGAGCCATCTCGGGTGTTTTAAGTGCTGTCTCTGTATAAAGTCCTACTGGAGTCTTTTCCATCTCTCAGTAGAATCACGCCACGCTTGTATACATAACGAAGTCATTTGCTCACACAAAGGAAAGCAATTCCATTTCATCATTAATAATTTACAACATTTTTACCGGGTTCAGGGGCCAATCTGGAAACAAAGGGTGGATTTTAAAGCAAATTTCGCTGTATTCTTTATTTAAAAATATATTTTACCTAACTTTTATTTTTTATAACTAACTAATTCCGTGGCGATAACATCCCAGAAGGGGCAAGGCCTACCAAACCGACCGCTGAGTCATCTACCATAGGCAGATGGCAGGATTGAGGGTCATGCGGTCAGCATGCCGACACCCACGGCCGTTCATGGTGGTTTCCATGACCGGAGCCGCTACTTCTCTATCAAGTAGCTCCTCAATTTGAATCACGAGGCTGAGTGCACCCCATTGCAGACTTCCCTACTTCAGAAAAATCCGACGAGGTACCGGGGTTCGAACCCGGGCCAACGGATCTGTAGTCAGCGACGCTATCTACAAGACCACGCCGGCGGTCTATTTTAGTACTCAGAGGACCTCAAATGTCGAAAAGGCTGTCAAATACAATTCGTCCTTATTGTTCCCCTCTACAGCAAATATCATTAACAAACATAAGAGTAGCAATTACAGTATTTTTCAAATGAGAAGCCAATCACGTGTACGAGCTAATGGGGATTATGTTGAAAAGTAGGAAAAGTCGTTTTGTAAAAATAAACTGTTTTTTCCCCAGGTCAGTTTGTCTCTTTAGTTATTGATTGGCCCTCGTACATATAGTTACAATGAAACACTCACTCCATGCTAAGAAGAAACATTACTTTATTATTTTAAGCTAACGCGATTGTTATTTCTGCTTTAATGTCAATCTGTTTTCCATTTGTAACAGAATGCTGATGCTGAATGTTCAGAACTCGGGCGCCATTGTAGTCAGGGACAATGAGAACAGATGAATATCATTTCCGTTGTGCAGGAAGCCCGGTGGAGTGGACAGCTCAGCATTGAATTACATTAAGTACAGGAAATAGGTAATTAACGTGAAATAAAAAAGGAAATTACATTTCTATACAGTATCAGAGAAATTTAATAAAATAGCGTTTATTCATGTAAAATAATTAATACAGAACCTGGGAAAGGAGGTAATTTGTTAAAACAAATCGGGAGGTCAAGGGTTCAGTCCCCGATGAGGTCATTTGAATTTTTCATTTAGCCTTTTTCAACGCTTATCATTAATAACCCCGCAGTTGAATTTATAGAACCCTTTCTTATGAACCTAACACCACTATATGTGTGGATTGATTCTAAATGGACTTTAACGAATTATGATCCCATCGATGTAATATATTGGCGAAAATAATTACTGAAAAATGAAATCCACGAAAATAAAGCACAGTGTGATGCAGTCACATAACTTTCTCTACCCTCGACATAAGAAATATTTTCTCACTTCACATTTTGATGAAGAATAAGAGGTCGTATTGCAGGGACAACTAAGTGTGTGAGTATGTTATATCAGAAATCTGTAAATAATCCTTTCCGCTGATACGTTATCCATAGCTGTTGACTTTGTATTAGTTGAGAAATAGGGATGTTTATCATAGGCCCTAAGCATGGGATGGAACTTTTGAGTCCTATGCTCGCAGTATTTTATGTCCCGGGTTTTAGGGGAGGAAAGTATGAAAGTGATACTGCATTTATCTTTTATTTCACCTCCGAAACGTTTGTATGGTAACATGAGAATGAGAAATAAAATTTTCCGTCAAGTCAATACAATCTTATGTAATTTGTGTTTCTTCTTATTTCAACCCCTCCCAAGCATGATGTGTAGAAGCAACGGAATGCAGCATTCCACATCCTCTATGAGCCATAAAGAGCTATATCTAGCGTTTTCTGATGGAATAATTTGAGTGTGATAAATCTTTTTCTTCATTTCAAGTTCTACATACAAATTATATAAGGACTTAAGAGTTTCAAAATCGAAAGTCCTCCATAAGTTAATTTCAAATTACAAAATACAAAGCCCAGGCGACGCCGGGCCTTTTCAGCTAGTCATTTATAAAAATGCTTTGTTGTAGGTTATGGCAGCTCGACATTTATTTCTAGATTTCTGATTATTTTCATACCGAATCGGATGATATCATGCATCTCGTGTATGTCATAAGAGAATGAATCATTTATTAGATCTGAATGACACGTTGTAAACATGTTTATGATACTTCTCACCAGAGCTATTGGAAGTTTCAAATGGTTACTGGGCACAATCGAACAGCTAGTAGACATAAAGTGACAACAGAAATTAATGCTTTAAGGCCTCAGTTTATGCTGGATTTGTACAACATTCGTGAGTTTCCAGGCATTACAAACCGAATCATCCCCGTTATGGACAGGTGAGGGCAGAGACATGACCTCCATGTAGATGGTTCCTTTGATTAAGCAGTTTAAAATCAAATACGAAAGACATAAATATAATTTCCCTCATATTTCACACTGTTTGTCGTTCCTCCATGTGAGTAACATAACTTGCGTTACTTTTGTACAACATAAGTACCGGTAGCTACTTATTTTCTAACATTAAGTTTAAAAACACGCACTCATTCCGAAGAAGTCGCGCATGGGATGAAGATGATATATTCAAGCACTAGGCCTACTACCTATATAGTAGTAGTAAGTATTCTGCCTTCCGGCAGGTTTTCAAACTTGGTACGCGAATTTTGTTTTCCAAAACTGTCTATCCTCTGCTTCCTCCTTCAGCATCCAATATTTCCGCTTTTCCCTTAAATCGTCCAACAGCTGAATTCTTCTTCTTCCAAGTCTAGTTGTACCCTCCAATCTTCCTTCTACGACGTCATGTAATAAGCAGTTCCTTCTGAGAATGTGCCCAACCCAGTGAATTAGAGAACGTGAACCAGTTCAAATACTTAGGAAGTGTACTGACGAAAGATGCCTATTGCACCAAGGAGATAAGATCAAGACTTGCCATGGCCAAGAAAGCATTTATGAAGAAGAGAACTCTGCTAACTAGTAGTCTGAACCTAGAGCTACGTGAAGTGTTATATTTGGAGTATTGCTTTGTATGGATCAGAGACATGGACTTTGAGGAAATTAGAGAAGAAATATTTAGAAAGTTTTGAAATGTGGTGCTGGAGACAGATAGAAAATATAAAGTGGATGGACATGGTGACAAACGAAGAGGTTCTGAGTAGAGTGGGTGAGAAGAAGTCAATCATACACACAATTCGTCAGAGGAAAGCAAACTGGATGATATATGGGGACCAAAAAGTTCTAAAGGTAAGGAAAATTCCGGAAAACCCCACCCATATTCAAGTCACTGGCCATGATCAACTAACTCTGTCTAGTTTGTTTAAAACATGATGGTGAATTTTTAAAGCAATTCATTTTCTTAATATAAGAACACTAGCTTAAAAGACCCGGCGTCGCCCGGGTTTTGTGTTTTGTAATTGGAAATTAGCTTATGAAGGATTTTCAATTTTAAATTCTAGGTCCTTATATAGGCATTTATAATTTGAAATAGGAAGAACGACTTATTACACTCAAACTATTCCCTCAGAAAACGCTTGATATAGTTTTATGTGGCTCATAGAGGATGTAGAATTTTGCACCCCATCGCTTGTACAGTGCACAGCAAGCCTGGTAGAGGTTTAAATAAGAAGAAACAGAAATTCCTGTAACATAAAATTGTAATATCGAGGCGGGAAATTTCCCACTCTTATGTTACCATAAAGCATTATCACTTTCATACTTTTCTCTCCAAAAACCTGCGATATAATATAATAATATACACATTACCATACCTCGTTTTGTTTTCTCTATGTCCAGGGTAGAGAAAGTTATGTGATTCCATTATTTTAGTGGATTTCATTCTGTAATATTTATTTATAACATGAATTATTTTGATAACTTCTCTTATTTGTCAAAAGTGCATTTCATTTGTTTTTTCCAAGCCCACCTGATACCATTTGGCAACAATATATTCTGTGATTTGGAATTGATAATTATATGTAAAAAGGTATTATGTCTCCTCAAAAACATTTTATTTTTCGCATTTAAAATCAAAATTTTTCAAAATCCTTTCTTAGTGAGCACTTACATTATGAAACGAAGGTACTGTCAAAATTCCAAGTCTCTACCTGTTATAGTTTAGGCTGTACGTTGATTCCTGTCATTCAGTCAGTCAGTCATTCATTCAGTCAGTCAGGACAAAGCCTTTTATATATATATAGAGATTTTAATTTCATTCTCATCATTACAGACTTGATCTGTCTTCCGTCAGAGGGCAGCTGCAATGAAACAAAGGAACTCGTGTGGAAAACGTGAAAATGACTTCACTACATTAATGGAGAAACAAGGGCAAAATCTGTTTCGACTATAAAGTAATACATCAATTTGAATTAGTCCCGTCATGGGATCGTTTACTTAATCTCACTCTTTTAGATAACTTAAATCTTGGTGAAGTTTCCATTAAGACCTTATTTTTGGGTTGTGACTTTCTATGACTGCAATTTCAAGGAGTACAGTGTTGAGAATGGCTGTACATACGACACACGATGAGTATTATTTCAGTGGTTAAATAAACATTACACACTTGAGATGAAATTGTGCTCCACATACCCGGGTGATTCAAGTAAATGAAATAACAAAAACCCACAGATTTCAAAGGCAGATATACAATCACATGTCTACATAATACGACAGATATATAATTATCATAATTTCATTATTTGCATTCCAGGATGGAATATTATGATCCATAAGCAATATAAATAATGTAGTTGAGCCTAAGAAGTATTGTATCAATAATAGTATATTGCGATACAAGTGCCGTAAGCGATGCATACGGATCGAGGAAAGAGTTTTAATTTCCGAGATCCGTTATGCTCTTACGGCACGAGTATTGCATGCTATTTTTTGCACGATTATTATTTATATCAATTTGAGATGTTAGCTGAAAATATTATGTTTATACACTACTGAAGATGGATGTTATATTTCAGAAAGTGATTCGCATAAGCTTATGTTGATTGTTTTGGGAACCGAATATTTGTCCTGTTAAAGTCGCCTTGGTTCCGGTCTTCCATAAAGGCTTGTATTAGGATGGTTTTACTTACGGCACTTGTGCTTTTTGTAATTGTTACCGCACGGAGATTTCTTTTGTTTTCAAAGCAACCAGACTGCGTGCGGGAATGTCCAGTTACGATCCACGGCAACAATATTCGTAAGTACCACTAATTAGCTACATCGTGCAAAAAAATTACTTCAAGTGTCTTTAAAGATGAAAGGATTTAAGTATGGAATTGAGTCATGTAAGACTTGCCTAGCAAGTGTTTAAGCAGCTCGTTCAAAACTAGCAAAGGAACTTATTGTTTCCAAAACAATGATGAGAACATGCCAATACATTTCTGAGGCAGTAAATTCCTACTTGCTGTCACAGCAATAGCTTCGCCTCATTGTATGTCAGTACACACTGGAGGGCAAACCTAACCACAAATAGGCCTACTAAAAGCTTCCCTTGCTAACGAAGCCTTTCAGGCAGCTTCTGTTTAATTACATTTTATGTAGAACCAGAGTTTGGAGTGAGGAAACCGCAGAGAACTTTTGCCATCAACATCAAGAAAGGACATGCTTGTATTTACTTAACTAATGTTGTCAGTTAATTAACAAGAGCGGAGGATGGGTTATTTCCCTAGAAGCCATTTTATTTTCTCCATATTCAGTTACATTATATCAATAGCTTTTAAATACTGACTGTGTATAAGCTATAGTTTTATGCTGAATGTGTTAAAGAAATTTGTTTTTGTTTTCAAAACCTGGCGTTCAAACATTCATTAAAAATGTTAATAACAATAATAAACTTGGTGTTTTAAAAAGTATACACGTATGTTACTAAAAAGAAAATAACACTTATGTTCAGCGTCTACTGATACGTCTTTATGGCGTCATGCAATTGCCTTGTGGGCTGAAAGTGAATTTCACTTTGACGTCTGTCATATTGAAGTTACTTGAGGGATCAGTCATAAAATACACGCGTAATTTAGTGTATTAAATATAGCTGGAGACAACACGATTCTAATGTTTTATCTTAATCTGAAATCTATATATTTCTTGTGCCTATTAATTTAAAGCAGGGCCGTCGCGTGGTTTGTTGGCGCCCGGGGCAAGATTTCGTCAGGCGCCCCCCCCCCAAACTCAATCCCACGTGCACCCACCCCACATTCCACCTATCTGTAAGGATTCAAGGATTTAAGGCAGCTTGCAGCTTGCAGCTTCTGTAGGCCTATATTATTGTTATAAGATGCATGTATTTTTTGATCTGACGTGTTCTATATCCTTGAGCCCCGCTCAACACAGGATCTACAGGACGAGATATCTACATCTACACAGTAGAGTTCATTATTAGGCTATTATTAACAGTATACAAGTAAATCCAGCTGCTCAATTTAGAGCAAATATTTATTTTTGGATAACTTAGCAAATATAAAGTTATTGGTGTGAAATATTTATTTGTTCAATAAATACATACTTACATACATACAAATACATAAGTACAACGTAATATTTAAAAAATTCAGTTATACCTAACTTGAAAAAATAAGTTATGTTCAACTAACTTATTTTTTTCAAATTTTGTTGTTTTATTTTTGCCGTTGCCACGGCGCCCCCCTTGTCGCGGCGCCCGGGGCGATCGCCCCGGCCGCCCCGCCTACGCGACGGCCCTGATTTAAAGAGTTGATGTGAGAAGGCCTGGAAGATATTCTTTAGTTGTAAATCAGAGGAAATCTGTTTTACTTAACCTTCAAGGAATAGCACAAGTATTAGACGCAAATGGCACGTGCTACGACCTCCCGATAATAGGTAGAGAACTTATCTGGAATTTGACCAAGAATTGCGTACTGACAAAAACTGTCTGGAAGGTAACTCCCAGTTAAGCTAGCAGGAGGATGGTGTTAGATCAAGAGTCTATAAGTTTATATGGTTTAAATTTGCCTCTGTGTTAATTGGCGCGACCGCCAATTATTTGCCGCCTAATTAGTCATATCCTGTGCATGCTCTGGCCTGTAGCTTGCCATGCCACGCCAGTGTTAGTTCAGTTGAGATCGAGACAAGACAATGTGCAGGCATGCGTCACAATTGTTCCTAATCGAGGACAATTTTCGCTCTGTATATCTAGTGCTCATCTTCAATTCCACACCTATTGGCTCCTGTAGTGAAGGCAGCTTTGCGTGTGAAGTTCCGGGAATCACATTGTATTTTTAGTGTAATTTACAATCATTCCTTTGTCTTCGTAGCCTGGCCGCCACATGCAGTGAACTTAGTACTGGGGCTAGCGCTTGCATATACTATCAGGCGGGAGCATTGCTTGGCTCCTAGAAATAGTAACTGTATTCTTGTTAAGTGCTTATATTATTCTTCATTATTCAGAGTTCAGGCTTCCTGAAAATATATTATTGCAAAACCCATCAGATCTAAATCTCTGTTCCAGCTACCTACAGTCCTAGCTCTCCTTTGTTTAATCTTAATTGGTGTAAAACACCTGGTCCTCCGAAAACTATCATTGTGTTCCTAGTTACCATAACTAACATGTTCCTCTCGGACCGGATACCTAACAGATGGAGTGGCTGATAAACTACTAACTGCCAGTTAGGGAAGCTTGGTGGAAACTTCATGGAAGCACTCCGAAGCTTCAAAGCCACCTGAGTTTCAGAATTCATGTTTAAAGGTTTAACTTACACAATAATTCCGTTTTAAACTCACATTTGAAAGAAATGGAATTGCTCAAGTCGATTAATGTACTTGAAACTATATATTCCTACGTAAATGAATTGAATAGAAATATACATTACGATTGAGGTGCCGCTCGAACTACAACAAACACACCTCATCGCTCAACGGACTATAACTCATTTTACGAAGTTTTACTGCACAGTTCGGCGATGGTATTACAAGACATCTTCCAGTTAAGCTGTCTGGAAGTCGCGTATAGCGTTTTGCTGCCTAACAGAAAACTTATAGAAATTTACACTATTTACTATTTACACCACTTGGAAAATCACTAACACCAAAGGAAATAGGCTAAGAATTTATGCCCAGCCCAAGTGAAAATAACACCACGTGAAACACACATCTTATTTCTTGTTACTTTATTGCCTAAATGGTAACTTGCGGGTTATGTGAGGTTGAAATGGAAGAATGTCCATCATCTGAAAGGGATTTAGAAACAATAGCAATTACTCATACATCCCTGGCAAAAGTTAAGAAACAAATTGAGAAAAACAGAACGTGACACCCAGGTTTGGAACAGCTGGTTCCTAACTGTTTGAGTGAATAGTGAAAAAGGTTTAAATTTGTGTATTATTATGCGTTCTATAACTATTAATGAATTTTCATATTTTGATTATGCGCCAACATAATGCGGTACAGCCAACTTACAGAAGATTAAACAAACAGTACTTCGCATAATTACTGAAAAATTAAGAATTAAGAGTTAGTTAACTCTTCCTGATATAACCTGGGTTACTGGCTGAGTAATGCTCCTCTGGCTAATAAAAACGGAATACTTGGATCAGAACTTTTCATGCAGGAATCGTAGGTTGCGATGTGACTCATACGGGAATGAGACGGGGTCTTGTAATTTGTGACTTTGAAGATACGTCTAAGAATAAGGTATTCAAACTCGGGTCACGTAAGATAGGAATTGGATTTGTGCGCCGCACTCCACGAATTACGACATTCCGACCCCGGATATTGCGATCCTACAGGGTGACTCGCAATGCGGTGCAAAATCAGTGATGTAGTCATTATTATTACAACCAGGGCCGGATGTGGCCTTTAAATTTCCACCTCAATTCATTTCATTTGTTACTACGTGATTAAACATGGAATCCCATGTTCTCCAGCCTGGTAAGCGGTTAAATGAAATTTAGGCCTATTTGAATTGGTCTCATTTGAGAAAGATTTGTATTTATCAAGACAGCCTTTAGCATATCTAAATAGTATGGAGATTAAATGGAAAATACATTTACTGTAGTTTATATTTACATTAAAAGAACAAGGAACTACATAATAGATCAGATTTTTTTGAAGTAGCACTAGTTGAAAAGAAGGTTTAAAATCGTAAAGGTATGTTACTTGCCTTTTAATTTAATTTAATGACGCATTGGAAATTAAAGTTCTAAATGTCGCCGTCCCTAAATGTTTATAAAAATGTCCCAGAGACAGATAACAATAATTGTGAACTAAGAAAATGCTACTTGAAAGAACTTTTTAAACAAAACAATTGGATCGTAGGACACCGGCTTAATGAGGGACACTCATCCTGGAATCATTGTAAACACTAACGCCATCTCTTAGCGAGGCCCACAGCTACTGCAAATTAAATGAATACCTAGGCACGTATTAACCAATCTCTTCACGCTCTATGACGAAACGGTTGCATCATAAACAGGCTTTAAAACTTAGTGTCCGATCGAATATGTTAACAGCAACCGTACTGTACAGACTTTGCTCGGCGTATGCCCTAGCTACCATATGCTAGTTCACGTGATAGTAAACAAACCGCAATACATATATAGGAAGACCACAAAATAACTTCTCACTCTCTAAACTCACATTACAATCATGCAAAACTATACTTTCTCCTGTTTGTGTATAATAGTCCCTCCCAAATGTTTCAATATATTATGTTTGAGTTTTAGAACCCTTTACTTTCGGCATGCCGAACACGTATTATAAATTTAAACACGCACAATGACAAGGTACACTGTTGACCAATTTTAGATGCACCGTACTACGAGAGCATTCACTTCTCAGTACTACCATAATGAATAGAATGAGAAAGTGTGATGACTTCGCCGCTAATACAATGGTGGGTATAGGGAGAGCGGCGGTCCACCAAAACACTGGCAGCACCTTCGTTTGCGTTTCGACTTCTCAATGCTGCATCATGATAGTTTGGCATCTTATGATTAAACTCGCAATCTTTAATTAACCTTTGGTCCTATTTCTGTGAAATTTGTGCAGAAATAATCTGCACAACACAGTCCTTCTGATGGTTAAAACAGAGATTTAAAAAATGCGGACATAAATGTTTTTATTTCATTATATAAACATCACCAATTACATAAAATTCATGGAGGGTGAAACGGAATTTGACCATGCGACAATTTTTTTCATTTTTGTGTCCCGTAAAAACTTCAAGCGAGAAAGTTTTAGTGAAATATTTCAACTTTATTTTAAATTCAGTACCACCTTTATATCTTGAATGGTTTACGAGTAATTGAGTGGTAATTATTCCTGGCGCACAGCTGTCTGAATGATGTGGGACGATCGTGAAATGTTGAGGGTGAAGCAAATTTGACTATGCGACATTTATTACTTTATTTTTGTGTCCAGAAAGAGATCAAGCGTGTAAGGTTTAGTGAAATATTTGGATCTTATTATAAATCGAGTACCACCTATATATTTATAATGGTTAACGAGTAATAGTAATTACTCTAAAGCTAAAGCTATCAGAATGGTATTGAGGTATTGGCAGGCATCTTTTCCATAAAATACCAGCAATAACGTAAAATTTTTACATAATTTATTCGTGGACTCAATAATAATACTATATTAACTGACTACTTGTACCCATACTGCAAGAATGACCCGTTGGGGAAAAGGAGCGAATAAAGCTTTTTTCTAACTTAGTAAATCTGCACTACTTTTATTCATGCATTTATTGGATTATTTATCATATTTTCTGTTCACTTATGTTAGTAATTTTTATGTATAATTATTATAGCAAATGTCTTATTAGTTTAATATCTTGATCCTTTTTTTAATAATATAATTTAACAACATAAGACGTACATCAATTACAGCGAACGGCGAATGGTCGAGGGTTTGAGCAAATAGCGGGCTGTAGTTAAGGCAAGAGGATTTAATTTTTTTATGAAAAAATCAGGGAAAATGCTTTGAAATATTGTGTGATATATGTAGAATGCATTGCAAAATAATTTTTGCGTATGTGCGTCTTTATCGGATGTTGAGACGCCAATTTTAAAGATCACGCGCCCTATTTTTGTAGTGCTACTTATGAAATTTTCCATGCCCTGCAATTCACAAACCATCCCTTAGTTTATATTATCTCTGTTCACATAATTTGTACACAGATCTACACTTTTGACCGTGTTTCACCTACATAACTTACCCCATACAGCCAGGAGAAAATTAATATTAATATGAATAATATTACTATTAATACAATATTAATACAAATTAATACTCAGTAATATTCTATACAATGTAATATTAATATTAATTTATAAAATATCCCTTAGCTGTTTTCTACCCTAATTATACGTTGTTATTTCTATACAAGAAATACGTTGTTATTTCTTTAACAAATTCTCATCAAATTATACTAACATACCCTCTACCCTATTTTCTAGGCAACAAAATATTAGATCAAATCATCCCTTAGCTGTTTCATGCCTATATTATTTAATTGTTCATTGCTTGTGAACATCTTCGATTTTTGGAAAGATGTGGAACGAAATGTTACGGTCAAGCTTCTTGCAATCTGAGAAATTACTGTTACACATGGCCATGTTTATTTAAGGAGATGAGATCTTCCAAGACGTGTAAAGCAGCCCGAAAATTGTCAAAAGTATCTAACAATTCAATTTAGATAAGGTGAGTCATTTTGAAATAGATTAATGTATTATTTTGTTTAAGAATGTTTGCAATTTTTCCTATACCGCCCGTAGTAATCTTGCTCCCGCGAATCTCAAGCAGAGTAACTGCTGCCTAGCGGCGGAACCAGTGAACTACCTCAGTCATCACACTTTCTCCTCTATTCATTATGGTACTACTATCAATGACTGTCTTTATCAGCCTACGAAATCACCCTCCACCCCCTATACTCAGGTTGTTGGTAACCGGAATCAACTCCCTCTGTGGGTTTGGGCACTAAGTTTTAAAGCCTGGTCATAAACAACACGTACTTTTCTCATTAATTGTAACATTTGGTATATAATCTTGTAGAGAGAATAATGCTAGGAGATTAACTATGGACTGAATTCTCAAAGACGTACAGATGGTAGCTTACTCCATGATCGTTTCATACTTGATTTTACATATCGGTGATATTTAAATGATGCAGAAGCACTTGTCTCATACCATAATGATAATGATAATAATAATAATAATAATAATTATAATAATAATAATAATAATAATAATAATAATATTTAACTCATTGACTATAATATTCCTGCAAACACAAGCTACACGCTTGAAGTTAAGGCCAGAGGGGAGGTTTTCAGTTCCTACTCATTGATGACTGCAGAAACAAGAGAAATATACCGGTACACATTGATTTTATTTACATTTTTAAGTGATACCCGAAAGAGCAGGAGTTCGTGCTCGGGGGTACAAGTCAAACACAAGCAATGTTGGCTATATTTCGACATTAATATTATGTTTTTAAATCTAGATCGGCGTCCAATCCTCTCACGCAGCGGGCCCGGGTTCGATTCCTGGCCGGGACAAGTTACCTAGGTGAGGTTTTTTCCGGGGTTTTCCCTCACCTATGAGACAAATGTCAGGTAACTTTAGGCCCTTGTGGTCCCCGGATATCATCTGGCCGTCATTATCATCTTCATCCTCATCCTCGCCTTGTTCTGAGTGATTGTGTATGTGTGAATGGTGTGTATCGTCCTATGTGTTCGTGTTGTCTCGGAGGTGGCCCCGGCATTGGGCTGATCACTCATCCGGGGAGGCCCTCCATGTCCTTGTCTGGTCAAAAAAGTATGTATGTGATCCAAAGGTAATCCCTCTCCCGACAGGTCGCGGCCCTGTAAGGCCCGGGCGGCTTGGGTCGCTTAAATCCTAACAGGGAGAGGTAAAACTACGAAAAAGAAAGAAAGAAAGAAAGAAATCTAGATCGGAGAACCTCATAACAACATGTGACTAAACCTGGATGTAATAAGATTTAGGTTGCCAGGAAGCGGCCAATTGGAACCCTCCGACCACTGGATCTCACTTCTCCGAAGCTGACGCAGACAGTCGCCGAAAGCTCAGAATGTAATTCTCTAACTACCCGACTGGAAACCCGAGAACAGTTTCTATAATGTATTCGTCGGGAGAACCTTCAAAGTTTTTTTGAATGTTATGTATGTTATGGAACCCGAAGGTTCATTTCCGCGCTTACCTGAGTCGCCATTCAACCCTATTCTGTCCTAACTCCATCCAATCATCCTTGCTAATCCTACTTCCCTTAAATCCATCCTAATATTGTCCTCCCACTTACGTCTAGGTCTTCCAAGTGGTCTTTTCCCTTCGGGTCTCCCATTCAATATTTTTGAAACATGTCTTTCCTCCCCCGTGTGCAGTCCATTTCATCCTCCGTGATTTAATTACCCTTACTATATCCAGCGAAGAGTACAGGTTATGAAGCTCGTCGTTTCGCAGTTTTCCCATTCCTCATTTTCATCTCTTTTAGGCCCAAATATTTTCCTAAGCCTCCTATTTTCCATGTCTCACATCCATATAATACAGCCGGCAGGATAATTATTTTATACATTTTTTTTTTTAGATTTCTGGACAGAAGACGAGAAGATAAAGAGTTTCTGAACTGCATAAAAACAAGCATTTCCTGATTTTATTCGACACTTAACTTCTACCTTAATATTATTTTTATCTGTATTTATTGCTTCCAGGTATTTGAATTTCTCCACTTGTTCGAATGCTTTACCGGTTATTCTAATATTTTGTAGCGCATTATTTTGACGTCTCATGACATTTGCTAAGTTTTTCCAATCCACCTTTCTTGCAGGCATCGAAAAGACTTTCTGCATTTCTCTCGATTGTGTTTACGTCATCGCACAACAGACAAACGTCATCTGCATAAGCTAAAATCGGGTGACTGCCATTTAATTCTAGGTCTACCTTGTTTTCCTGAACTTTCCCAATGGCATATTCCAAAGGGAAATTAAAAAGTAAGAGCATTGAAGCCGCACTTCACTTAGGTAAAGTTAGTGTATAGTCTAGAGAGTGAATGTTATAAAAGGTAAATTTAGCTGAAGTTGGTTGGTACTCACATAATGCCTGTCGTCCTCCTCGTTGTAGGCGAGCTTCACAATGCCGTAAGACCCCTGCAACAGACAGGTACAGTGTTACAGGAAACATGTTTTATTTCATTAATAATGACTCATAACGGTTTTAACTTTCATAAAAATTAATCCTATGATGTCATCGAAAAGGAAAATTTACCTTGTAACTTCAAGTTCAAGTTTGACAGGTCACTTGCGTATAAATAACTTTAATCATGAAATTGTTTACACATTCCATAATAAACTGGGAATAACGACAGGTGGCAGCACGACGTCGACTACAGATCCATATCAACCTAGTGCCAGTCAACCATCAGCTGAGGATGAGGGAGCTTCTTCCCTTGAAACCGGTTCTACATAAATAATGTAAGTGGAGCAAAAAGTGTTTTTAATGTGTGACTAATTTTAATTTTAATTGAACATGCTCTACTGTATAAAAGACTTCATACTGATTTTAATGCTGTGGAAATAAATTGTTTTTTGTCTCTCCTGAAACTTTGGGTTTTTGACTTATTTGCTTTTTCCCTATGACTCTAGAATTCTTTCTAATATATTACCATAAAATGGGCACTAAATTGGGCATTACGCCGGTAACGGTCAACCGATTTGGTCCAAAATCAATAGGCTTCTACCCTGGACGTTGTAAATGCATATACCAAGTTTAATGAAAATCCGATAAAGCGTTATTTTTGTTATCGCGCGTCAAGACACACAATCTCTTAAAGTTCCATTCTAGCATGAGAATATTATAGGAGAAATAGTAGTGATATATTATAGTAGAAATATTATAGTGTCCAACAGAGACAATAATCTGTGGTTCATGAATGCTTGTATATCCATTCTAGCACTTAATGAATAGAAAGAGGCACACACATATTAAGTTATGCAACAATGGCTTTTTACTCACTATGCCGCACAAACTGTCCGGTGTCGGCCGTGATTTGAATACAGGACCTTGATGTAGCAGAGTAGTGTGTTGCTTTGACCAGTGAAGCATGCATCCACGCTCCATGTTTACATAGCCTACACTCATGAAATCCGAAATTCCCAGCACAACTAACGGAATGTACGCTATTTACAATATCAATTATATAAATGTGGGGAATACATTCCAGTAGAAACGAAGCATTCTTTTCTATAATTTGCATATTTTACTTTTTAAACTATGTTAAAAAATCTTATGTAAATTTCCCATAACTTTCTCTGCTCAAATAAAAGTTAGGCTCTTAGTAAAATATAATTATTATGTATGACGTTCTCTTTATGTAAATTGGTTGTAGAAATTAAGAGAATGTCGTTACCACATCACATCGCATCCCCGAAGGACACAAAACCTAAATTAAATCTGATTAATATACTTTCGTAACTTTTTTTGCTCTAAGCATGGCGAATAAATTTTCCCACTTCACATTCTGACATAGAACAAGAGGCCGTATTGCAAAGAGCACGTATTCAGAGTGGGTGGCTTATAACTACCCTTGCGGAAAAAAGATTTCAAATAAAAGTTTCAGTTCTTGGTATAAGAACTCCATGTATCTTCTGTACATAAAGATTTTATTTAATTTTTTCGGAGAAATCTCTTTTTTTTTTTTTTTTTTTTTAAATATCGATAACTTTATTATACAAAAGTATATTACAGTTGAGGCAGCAACAGACATAATATACAAATGTAACTTGTATTGAGGTTCCTATCCATTATTAATAGTCCTGAGCAATAGAAATCTCTTAGGGTAGTTATAATTAGGGACCGGATTCTTAGGTTTTTACCTATTTTTTTCCTTACTTCCAAAACAAAAAGCGCTTATACACTTTTTCGAATCATGTCCATAGGATTCACCCACATTAATTCTGTGGCACCTAAAAATACCTAGATGGGGTATAAAAACCTAAATATACCTAAACGGGATATAAAACCTAAAATACCTACTTTTTTGTCTTTTTTGTTTGTCAGTTGAGAAATCGATATTTTGCGGAGAGACAATTTTTGTCGTGTTGAAATTAATAGCACCAGAGTTTCGTTCAACCCATTGTCATCTAGGATGGACAGTATCAAGAGACGAAGTGTAAGAGTACCGGCGTATTCCTTTTAAAATACTCGTATGAACAACCATTGTTGCCGTGTATGAACAAGGATATAGATTAATGTGTTTTAAAGCGCTTGTTTGCCTTTAGTACTTCCCTGTCATTCATACTGAGTGGTCACACTGTGAGTTTTAAGAAGACTTGTCAATTATGCCGAAACAAATGAAATTGAGTTTATTACGGCAGTGGATTGGCGATGACCTGAATTTCATCTTTCCCCCTTCTTCTTCTTCTTCTTCTTCTTCTTCTTCTTCTCTTCTTCTTCTGAGGTTATTTTATGACGTTGGACCCCGCGGGTTTCTACAAGTATTATGTATTGAATCCTATGTAGCACATTCAAATTCATTAAACCAATTATTCTACCCGAAAATTATTTTTTTGGACAAAAAACCTAAAAAAAACTATTTCACCTAATGGAAAACCTAAAACAGTGTTTTTAAAAACCTAAAAATCCGGTCCGTAGTTATAAGTCACCAACTCTTGAAATGTAAGCTAACACTTTTCTCTAATTTCACAAGCTAGAAAGTTACGGGGAAAGCTTACTCACTAGAGTGCATTAATCAGATTTTATTTGGGTTGTGTATCCTTCGGGGATGCGTTGTGATGTGGTAACGACATTCTCTTCATTTTCACAACCAATTTACATGAAGAGATTACCATAAAGAATATATTATACGAAGAGGCTAGCTTTTATTTGGGCAGCAGAAGAAGTTGTGTGTTTCACATGAGATTTTCATAGGTAATCCCACGAGAGTTAACGAGTTTATCTACAGATTCGCGACTGCGCAACACGAGCGAATTTATCTAATGCAACTCGTCAACTCGACTTGGATTTATTAAGACTATTAGCATGTGCCCGCGGCTTCGCCCGCGATAATTATTTCAAAAATTAAAAATTAAGAGCATAATAGTTAAATCATTATATTAACACCTAAATCATGTGGACTACATATCACGATTAGATAGCGTCACCTGGTAAAAGCGACCTCAGATTCGAGTTCCTTGGCCTAGAAAACCCCTGTATAGTGAGTTACGTCCAAATCGAACAACGTTTGACCATATTCAGGCTAATATTGATTATCCCTATAATAATAATAATAATAATAATAATAATAATAATAATAATCCTCTTCGGTGTAGGTTGAAAATTTCATATTATGTTTGCGTGCCTTGACCTTAAAAACAAATGAATCGACCAGCGTGAGCTACAACATTCAAGAGATCGCGATGCTTTTATGTCGAAGGAATGACAAAAATAGCCAAAGCCTAGTGTAATTGATTTGTATTACTGAAAACTCATGCTTCGAAAACTCAATAAATACACGTTTTCTGCCCGTTTTTCACTCATAACTCACGAACGAAAGCGAAAATTAAAATTCCGGCTTCGAGGTGCACATTCCGACCCCTTAGTCCATCTATGTTTAAAATTTCAGATCTCTGCGTTCAGTAGATTTCGCTGGGCATCGCGGACAGACAGACAGACAGACAGACAGACAGACGGAGGACAGACACTTCCTTTTATTAATATAGATTACATGAATTAAATTGTAACGGATTATACAAATAATAATTACTTTCGTGCTTTGTTGAAAAACAGCTGCGAGTTTACGGCATTCTATGAATCAACCATCCATGAATCGATTGAGTTACCATGTCGTGATCAGTGCTACCAATGGTGCATATAAGACATAGTTAACTTAATTCAGATAAGCTAAAAGCAGAACAGAATAAACGCACACCAACTGGCTTGCACCGATTCGAAATTGTGTTTTTAATCAATATCCAGTAGGAACATTTGTATTATTTCAATCTCCAAACATGTTATGTTGTATAGAATAATCTTTTTTCGTGCTGTTTAATGGTAGCATGTGACGTAATAATCACTGCACATTGACACTTGAATGTTCAGTAACGAGCAGGCCATTTTACCCGATAAAACGCTTCCTCGCGGTTCCTACAAGAATATGAATGGTCTATATCCGAGGAATTGCTAACGTTATTGGTCAATATCGAAACCCGGCGCATCGTCTGTAGTGTGTAACTGATTGCACAGCTTTTCCGTTTCATTGGATATTAGCCTAACTGAATTACGAGGCTTGGTGTGACGTCATGAATTAATATTTTCCTGGCACCAGACGCAGGGAAGTGATAACTTTAGAATAAAAATCATAATTACTTTCTGCATTTTCAATTTCTCTCTACCACTTCCCTGTTTGTGTTTGTGTTTCATTTGTTTGCTGATCGGCTCAGTGGAGATGTTTGTATGGATGCGAGAGAGACTCCATGTTTACCACAGACACACGAGTTCATCATCGCTACGGCCCAGAAGTTTATGAAAAATCACAATTTTAATCCTTCTCTCTATTACGTGCCAATGTTGAAATGTTTTCAAGACATGAAACGATTCACAGAAAATCTGTGGTTTCATTTAGCATCTAGTTGCATATTTTGTTAGTTTTGTGATATTGCAGAATACTTAAAATGTGTGCATATTTTATTACTTTTTCACATTTTTAACGGCATATATTTCCCACACATTTTAGATATTGTGCATATCTCTGTTAATTTCAACTATTACAGCATATTTGACTAAGCGAACGTTTTTAGAACCGACTATACAATAAGTAGGCTATTATGATTGGCAGTACTTATCCTAATGTTATCGGAACTAGTTGTATAATATTACGGTGATCAGTGTTCAATTTATTAAATTTGTTTCAATGGCCATAACTTACACTATCTTTTATAGTTATAACTGAATGCAATTACAATCACAAACAAATAAATATCAGCATTGGTACACTTAGAAATCAACAATTAGCAATGCTTTATGGAAAAAATATAAACAATTAAAATAACAGAAGTCTATTGTTATGCCGTTGGTTTCTGAATATGGCGACCTCTTTCATTAAAATGTTTTCCAGATTTATACAGGTAGGCGAAAAAAAAAGCAGACCGACTAAAATATCTAAGTTGCCGATGAGCCACTGCGCATGCCTAGCGGCATTCACAGGATAGTAGGGAATGTATTGAAAATTCCGGGGTGCGCGGGCAAAGAGAGTTAAGTCCACTTTCTAGTTACTGAGAATTAGAGTGACTTAACACACTATACCAGCCCAACATAGCTTTAGAGATGGATAAACCTATTAGGCCCACGTCCATAACTACTGTACAATTTTGAATATGACTTACTAGCATGTGCCCGCGGCTTCGCCCGCGATAATTATTTCAAAAATTAAAAATCAAGAGCATAATAGTTATATCATTATATTTATTAACTCCTAAATCACGTGGACTACATACCACGATTAGATAGTATCGTCTGGTAAAAGCGTCCTCAGATTCGAGGTCCTTGGCCCGGAAAACCCCTGTACAGTGAGTTTCGTCCAAATCGAACAACGTTTGACCATATTTAGGCCTATGTTGATTATCCCTCTTCCGTGTAGGTTGAAAATTTCATATGTATGTGTGCCTTGACATTAAAAACAAATGAATCGACCAGCGTGAGCTACAACATTCAAGCGATCGCGAAAGTTTCATTTCCAAGGTTTGACAAAAATAGCCAAAGCCAGCTGTAATTGATTTGACATTGAAATATATTACGCTTCGGAAACGCAAAGAATGCACGTTTTCTGCCCGTTTTTCACTCATTTTTGGAATTAAGAATCAGAATTTTTCAAAATCCTTTCTTAGTGAGCATCTACATTATGAAACGAAGGTACTGTCAAAATTCCAAGTCTCTACCTGTTTTAGTTTAGGCTGTACGTTGATTCCTGTCATTCAGTCATTCAGTCAGTCAGGACAAAGCCTTTTATATATATAGAGATTGGACTTAACACAAATGTAGAGTACAGTTTTGTCTATAACTCTATGAACATATATCAATTTCTGAGGATGGTGGACTTAACTCTCTTTGCCTGCGCACCTCGGAATTGTTCTAGTGTCGACTGTTGACTTAGCCCATTTCGAAACCCTTTACAGGTAATGTAAGAGGATCGTAACTTGAGCTATAGCGTCACAATTATCTGTAAATCCTTCCCCCATCAGCTACAAGGGTCGGTCCGATTTTCCCCCCCTGCCTGTACATGGAGTCGTAACAGTTATTCAATCAGAAGATATGCTGCAGGGAAAGAAATTACACACTGGTTAACACCATTGAAGGCATGTGCATGAAAGTGGCGAGAAACCTTTTTCTTCAAAAGTTATAGTTACAAAGAAAAGCACCCTGTAGTGACGAGTATCTTAAGCACAAAACGTATTTTCAGCGACATTATGAATGGGCCAGCACAAGAAAGGTCAAAATCCTGAAAGAGAAACGTTGTCTACGTGACCCAAAAGAAAAGGGGGAAAAAAAAGAATATGAATACATAATGGAATTCGAAGAAAGCAAATATCAAATTAAAGCAAAATTAAAATAATAAAAATATTAACTAAGCCATAAGGGCAGGGAAAATTATAAAACACACAACATAACGAAAAAAACCAGGAAAATATTACCTGAAAGGCGTAATGAAAACTGCCTCACTTGACTTAATCTTTACGTACTAAAAATAAAATCAGGTAAACTGATGTAACAAAGTGCCAGTATGTTTTTGTTTAATCAGTTATGACTGCAATTATGATATGCAGAATATGTTTTTTCTTTTTAAATTGATTTCCAAGTTAAGCTCCAGATTTATTCATTAAGCAGGGCTTACGGAAGAAGAAAGGTCTACCATCTCGGTCACCTGGGTCATTTTAACGGTCTAGTTGGATAAGCGCATGTAAAACAATAGTGTTTTTTGTCATAGCTACCTGTATTTTAATTTCCAAGGCCTTATAAGATCACAGTAAAACAATAGGCTATGTTGTCAAGATAACTGATTTTCATTTTTTAAATAAATTCTTTCGAATACGTATATTACCATAAAATAGGCACTAAATTGAGCATTACTCCGAAACAGGTCAACCGATTTTATCCATTATGAATAGACGTCTTCCCATGGACATTATGAATGTGTATACCAAGTTTCATAAAAATCCGGTAAAGCGTATTTGAGTTACCGCGTCTTTAAAATATACACTAAATTGGGTTTTACTCCGGTACCGGTCTACCGATTTGGTCCAATATCAGTAGACGTCTTTCCATGTACATTATAAATGGGTATACAAAATTTCAGGAAAATCCAATAAAGCATATTTGAGTTATCGCGACTTCTTATATATTAACATAAAAACACTAAATTGGGCATTATTCCGGTACTGGCCAACCGATTTGGTCCAATATCAATAAACGTCTTCCCATGGACATTATAAATGCGTATACGAAGTTTCATAAATATCCGATAAAGCGTATTTGAGTTATTGCGCCTTTAAAGTAGACACTAAATTGGGATTTACTCCGGTACCGGTCAACAGATTAGGTTCAAATTCAATAGGGCACTTCTCATGGACGTCATAAATGGGTATACCAAGTTTCATGGAAATCCGATACAGCGTATTTGAGTGATGGCGCCTTTCTATTAGAAAGGCGCCATAATCTATTAAAATAGGCACTAAATTGGGCATTACTCCGGTACCGGTGAACCGATTTTGTTCAATATCAATAAGGTTCTTCCCATGGACATTATAAATGTGTTTTACAAGTTTCATGAAAATCCGAAAAAGCGTATTTGAGTTATGGTGCGTACAGACACACGGACAGACAGACGGACAGACATTTTTTCGTCCACCACACAATCTCATAAAGTACCATACTGGCACTTAATAATAAAATCTACTCTTATACAATTCAACGGCCCTAAATAGCGTGCTTGCTCGCTCGCTCGCTCGCTCGCTTCGTGAGATATCGGGTATACTCGGCGATGTTCGTCTCTCGCAGTGTAAACTTTCATGACGACTAGAAAATTAGTAAAACTGTTTCTTTATTATATAAGGCCTAAGTGAAATGAACACTATGAACAAATATTCTAATTTTATTTTTACTTACAATTTTCATAGCTCTGAAGCACAAACCTTTTTAATAATCTACCAGTGTAAATTTCTTTAAAATCCTGGTGTCAATTAATAATGGCGGGTGAAGCCGCGGGCATCAGGTTTAATATATTGATAGTTTAATCCTCGAAGTATCGTGGACAGTAAAAATCCAAATCAATCACTCCTGCTCTTGAAAAATTATATAATTTCTGAAAATTACACTGAATTTATCAAATAAAATTCACATCACATTCATCTGTCACCAAACAGTTGAGAAACGATACGTATTATCCACCGCCGTCTCGAGAATTACGCACGAGAATTATACAGTTTAGAAGGCAGTGGTTCACAGTTATCTTTGGAACTGCATAATCGAATCTGAGATAGTTTTCCCAGGTGGCGATTTCTAATCGTGGAATGTACTCTAAAGCCGGAATTTTAGCCGTTCCATTAATTATTAATGGTTTAGTTTAAGAATGATTCGCGTGCAAGTGTTAATAAATATAATGCTTTAATAATTATTATACTAATAATTTTTAATTTTTCAATTAATTATCGTGGGCGAAGCCGCGGGAACCTCCTAGTATGCTACAAAGCAGACAGCCAAGTGAAAAATGCAGGAAAACGAAATATTACATTCACCACACTAGAAGAGCTCACCAAGACTACTGAAGCTTCCTACTCCGTATGAGAGAGTAGCCATGACACCAGCAAACTTATCGAGTGACGTAATAGGTAAATCAAAAACTGAAATACTCGACAATCGAGATAGGAAAAGAAACCGTACTCTTATCAGTACGTGCACTAAGCAAAACAAATGTGAGAAAGTAAGAAATAGTATACAAGAAAAATTTAAGGGGAAATGTGCACGGTACAGATGGAAAAGTTCTGCAGAACTGCATAAAGAGTGCTGGAATTGTTCCATCAGCCCATTTAAAATGGTAACTGAGGATAGCAAAAACTTTTCTTTGAAGTAAATGAAAGTGCATACTTTGGTTCCGGAATATATTTAGAAGTGTTAGTGCATATTTTCATGCATCTTGCGTCTTCTGATAGAGCATTATCTCCAAGGCCTTAATCATTGCCTTGTTCATCATCCATTGTGTATATTAAATGAATTACTGTTAAAGAAACACGTTTAAATGTTTGAGCAGAATATTTTTATAAAAGTAATTATCTTATAGATTTACCTGGCAATGAAGTACACAAACAACCAGCCTTATTTTTATTAAGCAGTCTGCTTCATTTCGTTCTTCAGGAATGAAGACGTTCTAAAACTCGCAATTCTTCAGACGGATTTTGATAATGTTGAAATAGTAAACATTACTCAAAATTCTGAACTGCTAACATTTCTCACCTGAAGTGACCATTAGGCAAAGAAGTGAGCATTTCCATGAAAAGGCTGCCTGTTAGCGAAGCATGACCAAGTTTTGATTGATGTTCACAAACTCTTGTGATGAGCTCCCGGCTAAATATGCAATTTTCACGCGAGCGTAGTTCGCTCTTTTTCCGCATGGAAGCTTGTAACACCATTCGAATTTTTCGAATCGTATCAAGGAGAGGGACAAGTGTGAAATCGTGCAGAGCGAAGCTAATCCGATGAGAGCGAGTCTAACCGAGCGTGCAAATAACACCACACCTTGCCTCCTGTACGCGCGGTAACTCAATTTCGCTTTATCGGATTTTAATGAAACTTCGTATACGCATTTATAACGTCCATGGGAAGAAGTCTATTCATTTTAGACTAAATCCGTTGATCTGTACCGAAATGACGAGTAATTAACGGTCATATCTATTATAATATAATCTTCTCTCTCCGAAAAACTGAAGCATTTCAATTGGCTTGCAGACAGACAATCAGCGGCCAAGCTCCGTAACTAGTGTAAACAAGAAAAGTTCAGAAGTATCAATTTCTGTAAGTAGAAATAATAGGCTAAATTAATTATTAAAAACCATGCTTTCATTTCCAGAAGTTCTATCCAGCTGGTCATTTACATAAATCTCATTATTCGCCCATTTGACAGCATACAAACACAATATTAATTTTGTAATGGGTATAGCATGCTACAATAATATTGCATGGCCCACAATATTATAAACATAACGTATCACATTGTCGATCGCTTATCTAAGCATTGAATAACTAAACTCAGCTGCTGTTGAAATAATATTGTGCATTCTTTCGAAATATCTACATTATATTGTAATATATTTTTCTTAGGCGATCCTGTGCAAACAATATACCTAATGTAATTCCTGACAGATTGATTTCAGATTGAATTTAATTCATTCACAACAGATACAGCTGCTTTAAACCTGAAACAAACATCTCAGCGAATATTAGGCCTGCACTTACATAATTATTATTACTGTGAGTGCATTTTGTGAAATGTTGACATTTTTAAGAATTTCTGATATCATATCAATGTATACGAATATGAATGAAGGTTAAGAATCAAACTTAAAACCTTGGTTCTTCCGCAAACCCTGCTTAATGAATCGATCTGGAGCTTAAATCGGAGATCTACTTTTGCATATAATAATTGCAACTATCACTGATTAAAAAAAAATTCTATCACTTCGTAAATCAGTTTACCTGATTTTATTTAATTTTATTTTTAGTCTACTAAACTAAAAATATTACGTTGACAATAAAAAAAAAATAACATTAAGAACAACAACAAAAAGAACTATAAAACAAATCAATTAAACAACACAATCATTACATTTGAAACAATTTTGAAAAAATAAGAACAATTGCTGCACTGCTTTGTGACTTTATGAGTGCATGCAAATATTTCTGCGTTGAAATAGACCTATACCCAATTCATTTCACAGATTATTGTACCAAATGTAATAATTTATATAACATGTTATAGGAGGAGTATACGTGTTCACCAGCATGGATTAAATTATACAGACATTGTAACAAGTGGCTAGTCAGTGTTGAAAATTGGCAACAACATAGAATAGGGATAACTGCTGTACTTTGTTGGATGATATCCAAAACTACTTAAAATACAAGTTTCAAAAATCATTTTTAGAAGGATTATATATTTGATCTGACGAGGGTTCCACACAGCACTGAGCTAGACCTTCTAATATACAACAATAATATTTTTTAAACTAATTGTGTTTATAAAAATAGGAGCTTTGTTGAAGTTGATACTAATTTTAGAATCCATGTTCCTTGTAAAGCCAACGTCTATTCCTCACCCTCCACCCCCGCTGTCCCAATGCTTTCCTCAACATGTTTGTCCACCAGTAACTCCAAACATGTTCGTCGCTCCCCATTTGACCTTGGTGACTGGTAGACATTTTTCCCTCCAATTTTTAAAACCTCTTCAATTTACCAAACATCAAACCAAGATTCTTCCCCTTACATATGGGACAAATCATTCCGTTTTCATCTGTGATATTAATCATTCGCCACGCACCGAGTCTAATCCAAGCGAGCCTCAGTTTACCGAGTTTGGATCATTTTTGTATGTATTTATGATTTTGCTGATCTTGTTTTTATAGGTATTCCTCAGATTTTCGTTTTTATATTTTTTTTATACAATTATTTTTAAAAATGTTGTAAGGAACATTTACAAGCATTAGCATAATGAAGCTTCATATCATAATCCGTGAACAGGGTGTTAAATAACAATCCAAAAAGTTAACATGTTCTAGAACACAATTTATTGTGGGGAAAATATGTTGAGTTTTTGTAAATACGATATGACCAAAGTATAAGAAATCTTGCCTTCTGCAAGGGAACACGAAAGCCACTTTTCTATACCAGGACTGTAAAGGAACTGTTTAACTTTTGTAAGCAGCATGCAGTACCAAAACACTAGATAACATTTTGAGACACTTACCTGTCCGATTGAGTCCATGAGTTTGTACTGGTTGAGCTGCAGGTACTCTCCTGACTTGTCAATGCTGACTCTCCTGCTCTCCTTCAATGGCACTTTCTTTCTCAGAGCTCTGGGCGATGAACTAGGGGATCCATATGGAGAGAAGGGGTAGTTTGGATAAATTGGCCTACAAGAGTCCACGGCTAAACTCCTAGACTGAGTCTGATATTTGTGTTGTATTGCAGCTCTGTCAGGTTCGTCTTCGTCTCCATGGATGATCACAGGCGGTATCACAGATTCAGATTGTGTTCTAGAGGACTCCGTGAATGTTCCGGGGTGTGCAGACACCGTTCCAACTTGTGCGGATTTTGAGCTTTCTCCCCCTACGACCGATCTATCCTTCTTCCCTTCACAAACTTCCAGAATTTGGACGTTTGCAGCTTTGGAGTGTTCCTCTCTACTCGCATTGAGAGATTCTCTATTACTTCTACATTCTACTTTTCCTCTTGTTTCTTCTACGGATGGTACGGAGTCGTTTTGAGTTCTGCATGAATCACTTAACACACTACTTCTACTCAGATCTTCTAATTTGTAGATATGCATTGAGGGGAGTGTAGGAACTTGTTGACTGGAAGCTGACGTCGTTCCATTCGTGGAAGGGCAAGGCTTGGCACCGGCAGAGGCACTACAGGCGGAGGAACAAGGCACTGGCCTGGGTTCGGGGTTTTCCACCACAAGGGAAGACTTGGAAGGGGGTGGGACTTTGCCCAGCAGCAATTCATTTGTTATTCGCCTCTCAGATGAAGTGGAGATCGCCGTTGTTGATGGAGTTGTCTGACACTTCTGATTGGCCGACGATGGACATCGTGATGTGTTGGTCATGGCGACGTGAGGCTGTGGCTGAGGTGGAAGGGGGCCTTGGTTGCTGTTGGACGGTTTGCTGAGGGCCGTGGTGATTGTGTCGCCTTCCTCTTCGCTTCTGTTTCCTCTGCTACAACCAGAAACAGCTGACACATGCTGATGCGATGGGATCAGATCTTCCTCCACAGCCGCATGTCTGGAACACAGAGGACACAGAGAAATGTTACTTTGGTTCATATTTTCTTCGTAAACATTATTACCGAGTACAAGAGAACACACGTTCAACTCATACGTCTTTGTTTAGTTTTGGACCAATAACAAGTAAGAATGAGTCTGAAATCAGCCAATCACAAACTCAATATATTTTATAGAATTTTCTTTAAGACCTCCTACAAAAATGATAAAAATACGGCCTCTTTTCTTTACATTCTGAACAGGTCGGAGACTCTGCAGACAGTAACTTATACAAGATTTATTCTGGAAATACAGTGAATATGACGCTTACGTCTGTTCAGGAATCAACATAACTGTAAGCATTACAAGCACATAACCTCGTGAAGGAATGAATCAATGAACTTTAACTGATCGAGTTTTGTTCAAGAAAACAGTCATACTGATTAATGCATTTTAGAAGTACCTGTCAATGTAAAATGCTATTCAAATAATTACATTTCAATAAGTGTTAGTGTTAGTGTTAGCCCATAGGGTCCCCGTGGGGCACGGGCCTCTCTCCTGAGAGAGGTGGCTTGGTTTTAGCGATCCCGGTTAGCCATTCCGGGAGGGATCCTCCTGTTGGTACTTATGCCTTATCTGTATATAGTCTATCACTTAAGGTCCAATTATTTTACTTTGTACTGCGATTTTAGTCCCACATTTTTTCGTGGCGCACTGGTTCTTTATGTCCTGCTAGTTGTGCTGTCGTCGTCCTGTGTTGTTGCTCTGGATTGCCGTCTCGATTAGTAGTTGCCATTTTCCTCTGTCCTTAGCTGCAGAAATCCAGTTGTTGCTGAAAGTTGTCCTGAGTTCGTCCGCCCATCGCGTCCTCTGTCGTCCCACTTTTCGCATTCCCGTCCTTGGGTCCCATGTCGTTATTCTGTGAGTCCATCGATTGGGATTTTGTCTCATGATGTGTCCGGCCCATCTCCATTTTAGGTATCTACTGGCGTTACCTGCGTCTGTTATTTGTGTTCTTCTTCTTATTGCGTCATTCCTGACTCCGTCTTTCCACGTTAATATGCATGTGTTCATAATGTGCCGTTTGATGCTTAGATTGAAGGATTTATCTAGTAATATGAATTTGAGCGCCCAGAACTTTGACCATGCTATCGATATTCTCCTTGTAATGTCTTTAGGCATGCTTTTCTGAAAGGAGATTGTTTGTCCCAGATAGATTATCTCTTGGACGTATTCTAATGGTTTCTGTTGATTTATGGTGATGTCTTGCTCTACATTGTTCGTAATTAATTTTGTCTTTTTTGCGTTCATTTGTAGTCCCACTTTGTTACTTAGCTCATTCACTTCTGTCATGTAGTCTTGCAGTTCTTTTGCTGTATTTGCCATGAGAACTATATCGTCAGCGAAACAAGTTAGATATCTTCTCGCCATCAATACTGATTCCATAGTTCCCTTTGACGTTTCTAAAGATCTCTTCTAGCATACAGATGAAAAGCTTGGGAGAAATTGTATCCCCTTGCCTTACTCCTCTCTATAGTTCTGTCTGTTCTGTCCATCTGAATTCTAGCGGTGGTTTGTTGATACAGATTGGCATTTTTCCTCTATTCCCTGCTTCCTCATGGCTGACATTTTATTGATTACGTATTAAGCATCAATCGTTAAATAGTCATTACAAATACAACTAGTGATTTGGGACTCTAGTAAGGTGTCATAATGATCTTGTATGATTTCATTTACTCCAATAAAATCGGATTATATTATTTCAAGTAGGCCTAACAGAAAGGTCACTAGTAGCTAGTATATTGAACAGGATGCAGTAACCAATGAGAGAACTCCGCATAAAATCGTTGTTGTTCTACTTAAAGACGAATTGCATATTATTTCCCTGAATTTATATATAAATATACAGGGTGTCTGGAAAAAATGTACTAACACTTTGAATACGTATAAAAACATTATTTATGAACATAGAGACAAGTTTAAAGACTTAAATTACAGAAGAAACATGTAATTAAAGAATCATGTTCGCAATGTTCAAATTGATGACTGTCATTGTCCAGACAAAGCTGATAACGCAAACGTCAAGACACAGTTCATTCGGAATTTCGCGACATTGTCTTTCAATTTCCAATTTCAATGCATCAATTGTTCTTGGTTTTGAGCGATAAACTCTGTCCTTGAGGTATCCATGTGTTTGGATAAGCTGCATTGAGGTGAGCTCTTCGTCTCGATGGTAGTGTAATCTGTAATCTGTACATTTGTAATTCAAGCCTTTAAACTTGTCTCTATGTTGATAAGTAATGTTTTTTGCTCATTGAAAGTGTTAGTAAATTTTTTGAGACACTCTGTATAGGCCTAAATGAGGCTTTGTCCTGGCTGACTCAATGAGAATTAACGTCGAGCCTAAACTATAACAGGTAGAGACTTGGAATTTTGACAGTACCTTCGTTTCATAATGTAGGTGCTCACTAAGAAAGGATTTTGCAAAATTTTGATTTTAAATGCCAAAAATAAAGTGTTTTAGAGGATACGAAATAACTTTTTACACAGAATTATCAAATCCAAATCAAATTCCACGTAGAGTTCTGATGACAATAATGTATTGTTGACAGTGTTCACAGGCAGGTTTGTAAGTAAATGATACGGAACTTTGACAAATTAGACAAGCTATCGATATAATTCATATATTTTTATTAAAGAATAAAATCCACGAAAATAATGCGCAATGTGATGGAATCACATAACTTTCTCGCCCTAGACATAGGGAATACCATTTTCTCACTCCACATTTTGATGTAAAAAAAAAGAGGTCGTATTGCAGGGACAGCTTAATCCAGCTGTGTCAGTCTGAGTGTGTGTCAACGAGCAAGTTATGCCATATCAGAAGTCGGTAAAAAATCCTATCCACTGATACATTATTTATAGCTGAAGGCTTTGTATTTTTAGTTGAGAAATATGGATGCACCTAATCATGTAAAAGGAGACAAAATAGGATGGGACATTTTTAGTCCTATGCGTGCAGTATATTATTATATCCCAGGTTTTGGGGGAATAAAGTATGAAAGTGGTATTGAATTTCTTTTTGATTTCATCCCCGAAACGGCTGTATGGTAACATGAGAGTGAGAAATAAAATATTCCATAAAGATATTACAATCTTATGTAACCGGAAATTCTGTTTCTTATTTGAACACCTACCAGGCATGGTGTGTAGAAGCATTGGGGTGCAAAATTCTACATCCTCTAAGAGCCATAAATAACTATGTCAAGCGTTTTCTGAGGGAATAGTTTGAGAAGTACCTAGAATTTGAAAGTCGAAAGTCCTTCAAAAGTTAATTTTGGAATACAAAGATAAAACTCGAGCGACGCCGGGCCTTTTAAGCTAGTTGTAATATTAACACTCGATATTCAATTCCGGGGTGCGCGGGCAAAGAGAGTTAAGTCCACTTCCTAGTTACCGAGAATTAGAGTGACTTAACACAATATACCAGCCCAACAATAGCTTTAGAGATGGATAAACGCATGAGGCACACATCCATAACTACCGTACAATTTTGAATATGACTTACTGGTCTTAACACAAATGTAGAGTACATTTTTATCTATATCTCTATGGACATGTCTCAATTTTTTAGGATGGTGGACTTAACTCTCTTTGCCCGCGCACCCCGGAATTTTAAAATGCTTAATTGCCATAGCATTCGAGCGATTTAAGTAAATATGGGGAAGATAAGAGGAAATGTGTTACCGTAAAAATTTCAGAGACAAGAAAATGATACATTAATATATTACCAAGCATATGAGGTAAAGGAGAACGTTCTTTTGTTTTTATAATATGCGGGTGAAGGCTCGAATACTGCTTTATTCCGCTTAGCTGCCCTAGGTGTATTATTCACACAATAAGTTCGCTTGATAGGTTTACAACTTACGTATAGTATTTCAAATTATGATTTCACTGTTAGGTTATTAATAAGTTTGTTTTGTACTGCAGTTCGTCTGTGCAAGGAAACAATAAGTATTGTTTGCGGTCTGTTGAAATTTATATTTGGTCGGGTAAAATTAAGTTTCCTTGATAACTGTATAGTCTATTTTAATTCACCTGTGTTTATACTCCTTTTAGCTTCGAGGCTATTTATCAAGAGTTCGAGATCTGTGTCTGTACAGTAGGGTAGGCCATGGAACTATTGCTTGTCAATTGTTTCTATTATTGCTGTATTTTATGGAGTAAATTCAACAGTTATTAATTTAATAATAATGTAGGGAATGCGCACAATGTGCATGTATATTTTATTATAGTTATTTATAGTTATATATAGTTATTATAACTAACTATATATATAACTATAGTTATATATAGTTTATTATTATAGTTATTAATTTAAATGGATATGATACAGGATGATTCATGGTATGTAAATATCCAATTCGATATTTGTCTTTACAACTGGGGAAACCATGAAAAAACCCATGTCAAATTGGCCGGCCCCAGGATTTGAAATTACTAATGTGTATGTTGTCTTTCTTATTGTTTTATGTAACTATTTTAAATACTTTAAAATATGTGTAATTGTTAAAAAACAGAAAACATGAATTTAAAATCCATTAATTCAAAGCATGGAATATCACTCCACTGAGAGAAGCAGAACAAATACAACGGTGTATACAAGATAACACAACACGGAATGCCAGGATGCTGGAGTTTGCACCGCGCTGAGGAAACCTCGTAGTTCCGACAATCAATTAAGTTGCCAGAGTGTCTCTCATGAATATCTAATTACGAAAACGCTTGGCAAATTATTATCCTTCCTTTTTAACAGCAGCTCGTTGTAACTCGCCTGGCGTAGACTCTTTTAATATTAGCTTATGTTTGCTACTTTATTCATTTAACGACGGTTGCCAACTGCTATGTAGGCCTGTAACCGTCGCTGATGTGGCAGACTTCTTTTACATGCAGCTCAATCTATACACAGGATATTTTCGCAATTACGCTGGGCAGGGATCGAACCAGAGAACTTCGGAACAGAAAGTTAGTGCCTTTCAGAAAAAAAAAGATGATAATTTAAGACACTAGCAGGTGCCCCCGGCTTCGCCCACGGTAAATAATTGAAAAATTAGAAATTAAGAGTATAATAATTATTAAAGCATTATATTTATTAACACTTGCACGCGAATCATTCATAAACTAAACCATTAATAATTAATGAAACAGCTAAAATTCCGACTTCAAGAGTACATTCCACGATTAGAAAGCGCCGCCTGGGAAAACGATCTCAGATTCGATTTTGCAGTTCCAAAGGAACCTGTGAACACATAATACGTGGGAATATTATAGGAGAAAAATTCCTCCGACACTGGGACTTGAACCCAGGACCTTTGGCTATTCGCGCCAATGCTCTACCAACTGAGCTAAGCCGGAGTTCAATTCACAGCACCAGATGGAACCTCTCTCCTATGACTGATTGCCCTAATGGTCTACCTCACAGACAGACAAGAAATGTCATATGCAGTACTGTGAGGCACACTACTTAGTGATTTTTGTGACCGGGCTCCCACTGTTATTGTACAGTTGACATTCAAGATAGATGTATAAGCTTTCATGAACCACAGATTATTGTCTCTGTTGGACATTCTCCTATAATATTCTCATGTAATGTCCAACAGAGACAATAATCTGTGGTTCATGAAAGCTTATACATAATACGTATTGTTTCTCAACTCTTTCTTGACAGATGAATATGATGCGAATTTTATTATAAACGTTCGCTCTGATTTACAGAATATTTGGGTAGTAACGGATTACGAGCAATTTTAATAAATATGAAAAATCATCTAAAATGAAACTGCCCATTATAGCGAGTTTCAAGTAATTAGGCCTATACCATTTAGCTAAAATCGATGTTGACCAGTAACATAGTATAAGAATGATTCACTCAACAATTATCGAATTTGTTTTGTCACCTCTTACACGTCTTCGTTTCTACCCATTCTAGTCAGGCCGTACACTCTACAGCTACACAGTGACATGTGTTACTCTGGAAATAAAATTAATCACTCCTACATCTGTTCAGGAATCACCCTTATAGCTAATATTGGATCAATTTTCTCGCTCATGATTAAAAATACAGTCACGGTTTGTTATGTATTATAATTCAATCCTGAAGTTTCCGTTAAGTCTGTCAACTCCATTTCACAAACTCTTTGTCTCTTGGGACAGAAACCACGTGTTAGGTTACTGAATAATAATAATAATAATAATAATAATAATAATAAATCAAATAAACTGATGTAACAATGTGCCAGAATGTTTATGTTTAATTAGTGATAATTGCAATTATGATATGCACAAAATAAGTTATTTTTGTTATCGTTTTCCGAGTTAAGCAGGATTCATTAAGCAGGACTTACGGAAGAACAAAGAAAGTTTGATACATAGCCTTAATTCAAACTCGTATACACTGATATAAGATATTCTTAAAATATGTCAACATTTCACAAAATAAACTGGCGAAGAACTCCACTTGATGTATGTAGGCCTAATTATTTCAGAGTAATATATCTTCTGTATATAAACAGTATTCAACTTGATCAACGAAATAAACATCTGACTAGTTGAATAATCAAATGCGAAGGGATGTGTCATGGCTAACTATTGCAAATTCCAAAGCCGTATATGAACACAGTAAAACGATATGTTGTCAGGATAACAGATTTGCATTTGTTAAATCCTTTATAATATATTACCATAAAATAGGCACTAAATTGGACATTACTCCGATACCGGGCAACAGATTTTACCCAATATCAACAGACGTCTTCCCATGGACATTATAAATGAATATAGTCCTACCAAGCTTCATAAAAAATCCGATAAATGCGTATTTGAGTTACCGCGTCTTTAAAATAGACAATAAATTGGGTTTTACTCCGGTACCGGTCAACCGATTTGGTCCAATATCAATAGGGTTCTTCCCATGGACGTTATAAATGTGTATATCAAGTTTCATGAAAATCCGATAAAGCGTATTTGAGTTATGGCGCGTACAGACACACGGACAGACAGACGGAGAGACTTTTTCCCGTCCCCCACACAATCTCACAAAGTAGCAATAATAAATGGTTGGGAATGTACCGTACTCTGGATTTACACGCTCAGACTTGCACACAGTCGTGTGGTAGCAAACATCTGGTCATGACCAAACTAAGTAAATTTGATTAGAAGACGATTCAGAGACCGGAACGTGATCATAATGAAATGTACATCTCATTAACATAGGTTACAGATCTATTACTTAATAGTGATTTTAACAAGATATAAATTGTAATAATTAATTTTTAACCCTATTAAAAAATTATAATGGGCCTATAGTAATCTTCTCTGTATATAAAAGCCAAAACCCACTGACTCACTGACTGATCACAGTTTCTCAAAAACTATACGGCCTAGGAACGTGAAACTTGGTACACATATTGCTCATAGGCTCTAGAGGCGCACTAAGAAAGAATTTCAAAATCATTGGCTTCTAAGGGCCAAAATAGGGTTGCAAAGTTATGTAATTCACCAAAAGGAATTCATACCGCATGTACACGATCCCCATGACAACATATATATATTTTTTTAACTACACAGGTGGCTTGGCATGACACTGTGATTTCATGTAGGCCTAATAGATATAAAATTATGAGAAAGGCTATCAATAGAATTCCTATAAATTATTATTAACTATTTTTTGACACGAAGTAAATTTAGAAGGTCCTGGGTTCTATTCTTAAGAGTTGAACTCTTTTCTTAGAGTTAGCCTAGGACTGTATTGCGAAAGGTAGTTGATACAATATCAATAGATATAATTTCCTGATTAATTTCCATTTACCATATCATCTCTCTATCTTTACCTTAGTTTTTACCCCTCCCTTTTGGGGTCATTTAAGCGACCCACATTGCCCGGGCCTTACAGGGCTGCGACCTATCGGGAGAGGGATTATCTATGGATCACATACATACTTTCTTGACCAGACAAGGACATGGAGGGCCTCCCGGATGAGTGATCAGTCCAATGCCGGGGCCACCTCCGATACAACACAATCACATAGGACGAGATACACCATTCACACTCTCACTCTGAACAAGGCGAGGATGAGATGAGGATGATAATGGCTAACAGATGATACCCGAGGACCACTAGGCCAAAAGTTACCAGAGCCTAAAGTTACCATACATTTGTCTCACGTGAGGAAAATTCTCGGAAAAAAAACCCTACCTAGGTAACTTGTCTCGACCAATATTCGAACCGGAGCCCGCTATTTACTGTATGTTTGGCAAAATTGAAACAGAATGATTACATTTTTTAAGACATAATCAGAGTAAACTACGGGTGAAGGAGTATGTGGAATATAAATACGTCCACCGTGTTGGCTGGACGGCTGATGATTTATAGAAGTACATCAAATCGACTTTAAATTGTGTTCACTTAACCCACATATACATAAATCTAACAATGCGAAGCATTGATGGGTCAGCTAGTCGTTTATAATATAATAGTAAATTAATTATTTATCCTATTTATAATATTCTACTTAACGCATACATCTTGTATGGAGATCTGAGTGTTGAATTGTCACAGAAACTTCAGCGTGTTCATAATACTTGTGTTCGTTTTATCTTTAACATTCGTTTCCACGATCATGTCTCAAAATATTTCAAGCAACTGTCTTGGCTTCGTTTGCATAATAGACGTTTGGTCCACTCTCTGTGCTTATTATACCAAATTCTTAAGTTTTCCATACCTCTTGACTTGGCTCCCCGATTTACATTTCTATCCTCCTACCATAATCATGGTACACGCTCGCAGCACAACTCTCTGTTATCAATTCCTAGTCATCATACAACCTCATACTCTCATTCATTCACCATAGCCACAGCCCGTTCTTGGAATTCCTTGTCACAAGATATTAGGGGTAGTCGGAGTGTACACTCTTTCAAATCTGCGCTTATTAAACAATTATTGCCCACTGAACAGAACTAGCTCTTTGTAGTCACTCCATCTTTCACTGTATATAACATTACTTAGTCTCCTTATAACGTATCTACAGCTAGACTTAAATTTCCATTATAACATAATTTTACATATTCCTTGTTTTACTTGTAACATTACTATTACGCTCTCTATGAAGCCTATGCTTTTTACTTATTTAATTTATTATTATGATTAGCCTTAACCTTAGTCTTAGTATTAGTCATAAGTCTCTTATTCACTAATTTGCTATTTATGTAAACCTACATTGTATATATTTTCTGAAACCTGGTTGAGTGGAAGAGAAGGCCTTATGGCCTTAACTCTGCCAGGCAAAATAAAGCATTTACTACTACTACTACTACTAACGCATGTTGTTAATTAAGTAGAATATTATGTTGTAAAAGATGATTACATATGATAATTTGATACTATATCACAAGTAGTCCCTCTGATGTTAATTTTCTTGACTACGGTTTCAAGATCCGCAATTGCTTCAACTTCTTTATTCTCTTCTACCAAATCCTGTCTGTCTTGAGAAGGATCGCCTTTTCTAAGTACTTTTGCGTGGACTCTGCACAGATGTGCCATTTCTCGGTTTCTCTGCTTGCACAGACCCAACTCAGAGCGGTTTGTTTGTACAAAACATTATCGAGTACTTTTAAATTTCTTCATTCTTTCTTTTTCGTAGTTTTACCTCTCCCTTTATGGATTTAAGCGACCCACGCAGCCCGGGCCTTACTGGGCCACGACCTGTCGGGAGAGAGATTATCTTTGGATCACATACATACTTTTTTGACCAGACAAAGACATGGAGGGCCTCCCCGGATGAGTGGTCAGCCCAATGCCGGGGCCACCTCCGAGACAACACGAACACATAGGACGACACACACACACACACACACACACACACACTCACTCCAAACAAGGCGAGGATGGGATGAAGATGATAATGACGGCCAGATGATATCTGGGGACCACAAGGGCCTAAAGTTACCTGACATTTGTCTCACAGGCGAGGAAAAACCCCAGAGAAAACCCCCCCTCGGTAACTTGTCCCGACCAGGAATCGAACCCGGGCCCGCTGCGTGAGAGGAACGAGCGCATCCCTTACGCCACAGCAGTGGACCTTTTAAATAATAGGCTATATAAATAATACTTCATTAAGTAAGAAATATTTACTAAATTGTAAATGTAGCTCTCTGAGCTGCGACTGTGTTAAATGCTTAAAAGTGAGTAAATGAATGTCTTAGTTGAAAATGTTGGAATTAAGACTGAAACTGCACAAAAATTAACACGAAGCAAGACGGAATGGCGATACGTGCGATTGCAGCATTTCAGCACATGCGCAGTAGAAGCCTATGCTCATACCGAACTCCTCCGTGATTTAGTAGGTAGGGGCAGGCATGCCTTATAATTATAACAAACTAGCATGTGCCCGCGGCTTCGCCCGCGATAATTATTTCAAAAATTAAAAATCAAGAGCATAATAGTAAAATCATTATATTTATTAACTCCTAAATCACGTGGACTACATACCACGATTGGAAAGCATCGTCTGGTAAAAGCGACCTCAGATTCGAGTTTCTTGGCCCAGAAAACCTCTGTAACTTATAGTGAGATTCGTCCAAATAAAACAACGTTTGACCATATTTAGGGCTTACAACATTCAAGCGATCGCGAAAGTTTTATTTCCAAGGTATGACAAAAATAGCCAAAGCCAACTGTAATTGATTTGACATTGAAATGTATAATTGAAAACTTATGTTTTGAAAACGCAAAAAATGCACGTTTTTTGCCCGTTTTTCACTCATAACTCACGAACGAAAACTAAAATTAAAATTCCAGTTTCCAGGTGCATTTTCCGACCCTTCAGCCCACCTATGTTTAAAATTTCAGATATCTGCGTTCAGTAGATTTTGCTGGACATCGAGGACAATTCCTTTTATTAATCTGATAATATGAATTATGATACCTTCTCTAATTTGTCTAACATCCATTTCATTTAATCCAAACCCACCTATACCATTGGCAACAAGATGTTCTGTGAATTTGTTTCGATAATTCTATGTAAAAAGGGCTTAAGTATTTTAAAAAACATTTAATTTTTGGCATTTAGAATCAGAATTTTTCAAAATCCCTTCTTAGTGAGCATCTACATTATGAAACGAAGGTACTATCAAAATTTCAAGTCTCTACCTGTTATAGTTTAGGCTGTACGTTGATTCCTGTCAGTCAAGACAAAGCCTTTTATTTATATAGAGAAGAGATGGCGAATGACAATGTATTCATTTTTCTAGTGCTGGTGATCATTATTCCCTTCTTGCACTTAAAAGCAGTTGCTATTTAATGAAATGGAACGGACCCAATGAAACGAAAGAAATATGAGAAGCAATGCAAATCATTTAGACGTGGGTGGAATTGCGATTTCGTGTGATAATTACGCAATCAATTGCAACATTTGGTTTCTCTAGTTACCAGAAAACTAGTCTTCCGTCACGTTGGCATTCCCTTAACAGAAAAAAAACACTGAAAATGTCAACTTCACAACAGAAATCACATTTTTAGTGTTTGTGTTATATACTAAAGCTTAAAAGGCCCGGGGTTTTTTATTTTCTAATTGCAAATTATCTTATGAAGGACTTTCGACTTTTAGATTATAGGTCATTATTAGGGACCGGATTCTTAGGTTTTTACCTATTTTTTTCCTTACTCCCAAAACAAAAAGCGTTCATATACTTTTTCGAATCATGTTCATAGGATTCACCCACATTAATTCTGTGGCACCTAAAAATACCTAAATGGGGTATCAAAACCTAAATGTACCTAAACGGGATACAAAACCTAAAATATCTAATTTAGGCTACTTTTTTTTGTCTTTTTTGTTTGTCAGTTGATAAATCGATATTTTGCGGAGAGACAATTTTTGTCGTGTTGAAATTAATAGCACCAGCGTTTCGTTCAATCCGATGTCGTCTAGGATGACAGTATCAAGAGAGGAAGTGTACCAGCGTATTCCTTTTAAAATATTCGTACGAACAACTATTGCTGACGTCATGTGAGGTTGAAAGTACATTTTGTGCCTTCAAATGTATTCTAAGAGATAACAGGAAGAACTTCACAGTTGAGAATCTTGAGAGATATTTAGTGATATACTGTAACCAGGAAATGTGAGGCAATCTTATTTTCACGACTTCTTTTGATTGTTTATGCTTTCTTTCTTAAATTGTATAATATTGTCCTAAAGCAAGTTTACACAAATTTAAGTCAATTTTTTTAAATTAAACTTTACAAGTGTTATGTATTGAATTTTATGTAGCACATTCAAATTCATTAAACCAATTATTTATTATACCCGAAAACGATATTTTGGAAAAAAACCTAAAAAAAACTATTTCACCTAATGGAAAACCTAAAACAGTGTTTTTAAAAACCTAAAAATCCTGTCCCTAGTCATTATATAGGTTAAAACAATTTGAAATAGGAAGAACGACGTATCACACTCAAACTGTTCCCTAAGAAAATGCTTGATATAGCTTTTATGGCTCATAGAGGATGTAGAATTCTGCATCGCATCGCTTGTACACAGCAAGCCTGGTAGGGGTTCAAATAAGAAGAAACAGAATTTCCGGTTACATAAGATTGTAATATCTTTATGGAATATTTTATTTCTCACTCTCATGTTACCATACAGCCGTTTCGGGGATGAAATCAAAAAGAAATTCAATACCACTTTCATACTTTATTCCCCCAAAACCTGGGATATAATAATATACCATATTACCATACCTCGTATTGTTTTCTCTATGTTCAGGGTAGAGAAAGTTATGTGAATGCATTATTTTCGTGGATTTCATTCTATATTATTTATTTATAACATGAATTATATTGATAACTTCTCTTATTTTGTCAAACTTGCATTTCATTTTTTCCCAAACCCATCTGATACCACTGGCAACAAACAATATGATCTGTGATTTGGGTTTTATAATTCTGTGTAAAAAGGGATTAGGTATTCTCAAAACATTTAATTTTTGGCATTTAAAATAAAAATTTCGTAAATTCCTTTCTTAGTGAGCACCTACATTATGAAACGAAGGTACTGTCAAATTTCTAAGTATCTACCTGTTATAGTTTAGGCACTATGTTGATTCCTGTCAGTCAGTCAGTCAGGACAAAGCCTTTTATATATAAAGATAATAAAATAATAAAGGATCAATAAACAGTGGTGAGTGCTGCCCAATAATCTATTTTTATTACATCACAATCCTCACCATAAGAAGAATGTCATTCAGTGAAAGAATTAAGATTTCTTAAAGTAAAGTAACACAGTCGTTCTGGGTGTTGTAACGTTGGAAGTTAGATGTTCCGAACAATGTGAACAAGTGCCTGTGTTATATGGTAGGAAGAGTAACAATTTGGATACAAAATTACCCTACAAAATAAATGAGTAACTGCAGTTAAAATTGTGTAGGCTATTTTACCATATTTTATTTCGTGTTTTATAATGTATTCATATAAATATAACAGTAGGCAAGCGCTCAACCTAATCTTCTGAAAGCAGCTCTCGTAAACGTATCACATGTATTATTTAAAACATCCTGTACCTAGGCAGCAGAAAGAAACTTCCTCTTCCCCGTAACCATGGCAACAGTGTTTGAGAAATAAGCTGGAAAACACCACAACATTGAGAATCAATTTCGCTTTGACCGCAAGCTACCTCTGTTATCAACTTCTCGAGCTAAACTGAAAGAAAATTGATTCCAGAGAAGAGATACTCTACCCAGCCGTTCTAAATCAAGAAGGTTCATATTTTAATATTCAACGGTTTTGGTGCAGGCCTAATTACATTTCGGTAGTATAAAGAAACGGAGCAGGTTATCATTTCTAAATGAACGATATTATATTGGTTCATATAGGAAATTTCTAGATAGAATTATTAAGTGCCAGTATGGTACTTTATGAGATTGTGGGGGACGGGAAAATGTCTTTTATTCCGTGCGATAACTCAAATACGCTTAATCGGATTTTTATGAAACTTGGTATACGTATTTATAACGTCCATGAAAAAAAAGCCTATTGATATTGGAGCAAATCGGTTGACCGGTAACGGAGTAATGCCCAATTTAGTGCCTATTAGATGGTAATATATTATAATGAATTTAACAAATGTAAATAGGTTATCCTGACAACATATCGTTTTACATTGTTCATATACGGCTTTGGAATTTGCAATACGGTTAGCCATGACATTTCCCTTCGCATTTGATTATCAAACTAGTCAGATGATATTTCGTTGATCAAGTTGAATACTGTTATATACAGTAGATATATTCCTGTGAAATAATAGGCCTACGTACATTAAGTGGAATTCTTCGCGTATAAAACTTATATTAAGATTTATTACATATTGTTACTAGTGGAATTCTACCAAACTTCAAAATGAAGTTCATAAATGATTCTTCGCCTATGCACCGTAAGTTATTTTGTAAAATGTTGACATATTTTAAGAATGTCTTATATCAGTGCATACGAGTTTGAATTAAGGTTAAGTATCAACCTTTTGTTCTTCCGTAAACCCTGCTTAATGAATCGATCGGCAGCTTAATTCGGAGACAAATTACAAAAATAACTTTTTTCTGCATATCATAATTGCAATTAATTTATCAAAAGCATTAAATTCTAACAAGTTTCAGTTACGTCATAGAAGTGACGTCATTACTTGTTAGGAAACAATCGAAGTGACAGTCTTGTATGGAAATAACACGCGTCGAGATTCGCTCTCGGACTTGAAGGCCTTAATGAGATCTCGACATGGGCCTATCATGAAGGAAACTCTGGTGGATCTGTCTTAAAGCTACTAGTTTTTCTGTTTTATAAACTAAGTAGGCACAGGAAGCTATTCTTTACCCCTGGGTAAATGTTGATATTCACAAAAATTCACCTCTAAATAGAGTTATTACTACTTTATACTTTGAAAGTTTATTGTAGAATAAAATTCATTTAAAAAAATCTTGATATACCTAGCGTCCACCGCTGTGGCGTAGAGGATGCGTTCGCTCCTCTCACGCAGCGGGACAAGTTACCTAGGTGGGGTTTTTTGAGACAAATGTCGGATAACTTTAGGGCCTTGGGTCCCCAGATATCATCTCTCCGTCATTATCATCTTCATCCCATCCTCGCCTTGTTCTGACTGTGTGTGTGTGAATGGTGTGTCTCGTCCTGTGTGTTCGTGTTGTCTCGGAGGAGGCCCCGGCATTGGGCCGATCACTCATCTGGTCAAAAAAGTATGTATGTGATCCATAGATAATCCTTCTCCTGGATAGGTCGCAGCCCTGTAAGGCCCGGGCGGCTTGGGTCGCTTAAATCGTAAAACGGAGAGGTAAAACTAAGATAAAGAAAGAAAGAAATACTTAGGATGTCCGAAAATGAATTTAAAAATGCTTTAGGTGAAGTTTATTTAATAATGAATTGAAATTATTAAACGTAGTTACAATGAATTGTAGTTAGTGTACTGGTTTTATGTATCACGCCAAACATTCTCCTAGCTTTCTTTCTTTCTTATCCTAAATATCAAAGGCATTATGTACTGTGACTAGAGAAGGAACCTGGCAACTGCTGGAACTCAGAAGTGGCTAGGAATTTCTTTTTCTTTTTATTAAATTGCTGTATTGTATCTTTTCTGTATTCTTATCTTCTATATCTTTTGTTTTTATTATTTTGTATGTATGAATTGCATTTTTGGCATGAACATTGTAATTGGGGTTTCTACCTGTAATGTTCATTATTATTATTAAATAAAATAAAGTAAAACTAAATAATCCCTTTTTGTATAGAGAGGAAAAATTAGTAACAGTTTGTAAATTAATATAGTCAAGAATAAAATTAAATTGTTTTCGGTGGGTCAAGTGTTATTTTTCCTTTCTCCAATCTTCACGACGTTTCGGTCTTATCCTTGAGGCCTTCCTCAAGCGACTCTTTACATCATGCCGTCAATTGTCCGTGTCACAACATCCGCTTCCGTCTTTAATGATCCACCGAAAACAATTTAATTTTATTCCTGACTACATTAAACGGTGGAAATCAGGACCCACACGACATAAATTAATCTTGTCTGAGATAGAAAACATAATTATAGGCCTATTGGCTTTATGGAGTGATAATGACTAAATAGTTACATTGGGGTAGAGGATTATCATTACTGTTTCTCATGGCGCTTTTCGTTTGTAAATAAATTTAAATGTTTCAATTCCAGGGAAAATATAAATCATTGGTCAAATGTAATTTGCAGTCCTGAAAACTAATGGTAGGTCCTGTTTGTATTCCACGTTATTAGCAGGTGGTAAAGATAGTTCAGACGGTACAACACCAGTTGGGCATTTTTTATTTGTAATACAAATAGCTCCAATGCGCCATAGCTCAAATACGCTGTATCAGATTTCCATGAAACTTGGTATACGCATTTATGACGCCCATGAAAAGTACCCTATTGAATTTGAACCTAATCTGTCGACCGGTACCGGAGTAAAACCCAATTTAGTGTCTATTTTAAAGGCGCAATAACTCAAATACGCTTAATCGAATTTTAATGAAACTTGGTATATGCATTTATAATTTTCATGGGAAAAACCCTATTGATAATGGACCAAATCGGTTGACCGGTACCGGAGTAAAACCCAATTTAGTGTATATTTTAAAGACGCGGTAACTCAAATACGCTTTACCGGATTTTTATGAAACTTGGTATACACATTTATAATGTACATGGGAAGACGTCTATTGATGTTGCATAAAATCGATTGACCTGTTTCGGAGTAATGCTCAGTTTAGAGCCTATTTTATGATAATATACGTATTCGAAAGAATTTATGAAATGCAAATCAGTTATCATGAAAACATAGTCAATTGTTTTACTGTGATCTTATAATGCTTTGGCAATTAAAATACAGTTAGCTATGACAAATAACACTATTGCCTTACATGCGCTTATCCAATTAGACCGTTAACTGACCCAGGTGGCCGAGATGGTAACGTCTTGGCCTCACATTCTGGAGTCCATGGTTCAAATCCCGTAACCGGCCAATTTGACTTTTTTTTTGTATTCTGCATATCATAACTGATTAAACAAAAACATACTGGCACTTTGTTACATCAGTTTACGTGATTTTATTCTTTCATGAAACTTGTTTTAATACTGATGTGAATGCCTTAATTTGGTTGGAGACGTCATATACACATCATTCACAACCATTACAATATGCTGGATAAAAACTGTCTAAATAGAGAAAATGTGGTGTTCCTGGCTGTACTAAGTTATAACCATAATAATGCTAACGGGGTGTCTGTCCAAGTGTTTAAATTTCTCACAAATGAATCCAGACGGCTTAAATGGATATCTGCAATTTACAGAGAATATGTTATACCTTTAGATAACTCATAGTACGTAAACACACATTAATGATAAATATTTGTATTTTGTTAAACCCATACGGTGGTAGTAATTGTGATTATAGTTTGTGAAGGTATTTATTTACATTACTGCTAATGAACTGCTTAATAATGTATTATTATAATCTTTAAATAAGGTAAATGTAAAGTTTTCCCCATGGAGGCCCAGAGGGTTCCAGGAAATTGACGCTCCCAGATTTTAAACATCCGGCACAAGAAAGTGGTAAGGTTCTGAACCTTACGCACCGGCCGCCTTTACTCCCAGGATTACTCCTGGTACTCATTAATGTTGGAGGCTGAGTCGACCCCAGGGCCATAGTGCCACCAGAAGAATTAAGGCCAATTGAAAACTTCCAACGACCTCCCCGGGGATCGAACCCGCGACCTTTCGGTTTGTAGGGCAGCGTCTCAACCACTACGCTATTGAGTATCCCATTTAAATGAGGTACTCTGTTAATAATAAACATTTATGTTTTAGATATGTCAATATAACAATATTAATAGTACAAAGCCTGTTCCATGCAATCAGAAGCCTATTAACTCATCTGGTACTTTGTTACATCAGTTTACCTGATTTGAATTAAAACACATTCGTGCATTTTGGTCACCGTAAATAATACGTTTTGGAGCTTTTACTAAGAATTTACTCAAGAGGGATTTCTACATTGTCATTTAAAAAGCTAAGAGGTTAATAATTTCAAAAATAGTCTTGGTGCAATATATTTTGAGTTTATCGAATACACTACCGAGGTATATTAAATATTGTAATGTAATATACAAACCCATTAATGTTAACTGTATATTTCAACCCATTGCACAAATCCTTTTATAATGAAGATATGAATCGAAGATTTACAGGATCATCATAAGTTAGGATATATATATAGTTTCAGGTGAGAGAAAAAGGTTAAAGATCAAGGAGCTAAGGTTGCACTGCCTTTTTTCGTCCTAATTAGAAGAACGCAGAGGATTGGCTGGAATTGATGTGTATCGACCACTCGATGTACTATTTTAATCCTGTATGGAGTGCCTGTTAAGTGTACTCAGTACAAATATATCCTGTAGCTGACAATATCACTAATACCGTGTGTCCCGTATTTATAGTCCAGCTTAAAATAGCAGACGTTGACCTTTTTGATCGCTTTTCCTTCTGTTTCCAAATAAATTTGTTCTTATACCTTTGAAGGGCGTTCGATTTTCAACCTTCTGGTTCTTATATGTGATAGTAGACCTGCAAATGCCTATTTTGTTCCTTATGAAATAACATGAAAATTTTTAAATATGTTTACGTTTCGTGATAAATCACATTTATAAAGTTTTATAGTACCCTAAAATACCAATTTGGACCTTTGGAGCCTATTTTTACTCTTTTAGTGCCTAAAGTGCCTATTTTGTTCCTTATGAAATAACATGAATTTTTTTTTAATATGTTGACGTTTCGTGATAAATCAGTTATAAAAGTTTTTTAGTGCCATAAATACCTATTTGGACCTTTGGAGACTATTTTTACTCTTTAGTGCCTAAAAAGCCTATTTTGTACATTTAAAATTAAACCCAACTTCTGTAACTTTTACAATCGTTTAATGGACATCCCTGAATGAAGAGCAGAACAGCAGAGGGTGGGGTTTTCACAGAAACTCGATTTTCGCAAACAATTGTGGCCAAAGGAATGCTGATTGAAGGGGGAGGGGGAAGATTAACTAAAAAAAAAAACAAATAGCAGGTATATAGTAAGAAGGGACATACTGTGTCAAGTCGTGATGTCTAAAAACGAAATCATTTAAGAGTACGCTTATACAACAATGGCTTATATACAATTTGCAGGGATGACTTTTGATGGCAGGATTATTTTCTGTCAGTAGTGCAATAAACAGGTACGGTATATGCCTTTTTTTCATATTAATCTAAAACTAAGGTTTTGCTATTGGCTCCTCTAATTAATTTTAGAGATCTCGTTCAGGCGGCATGGGTTCGATTTCCAGACCGGCAGTAATTTAGAAAGCTATGAGGTCTGCAACGGCGTTGGCGCAGCGTTGTGAGGACAATTGGGAAGTCACAGTGAGTAGCTGTCACGGAGGCAGCGCAATACGGCTAAGGGATGTGTCGTGTTGAATACCTGCAGGCCAGCAGCCAAGACCCTTGAAGGCCTGTAGTGTTCTAATTTTTCATATAATCCAAAACTGTTTTTGATAATGTCTTTTTAATTCTGTCTTAATTTTGCAGTAAAAAAAATCACGTTACAGTTTAAGAGCATGTTGTAGTATTTTAAAGTCTATTTTCTGACTATTTACACATTTTTAAGCATATTTTAAGTGCCTATTTTATCTTTTAATAGCCTATTTACTTGTTTTAAAAGCCTATTTTAGGTGCCTAAAAGTAATTCTTATAGAGCCTAAAATCCCAGGTCTAGTGATTAGGAGTTAGGCGCACTCAAGTGAGTATGACAAGAAACCAAAAATCAATTATTATTCCAGTTAGAGGACTTGGACTTGGGAGATTGAGAAGTCAAGAGGCTTATCGCCACTTAGGAGCTAGTGTTTTCGCTCCGTCGTCTTCCGTTGTTTGGGGGGGGGGCATAAATTAAAAGGGCCATTTCATATTATATTCACATTCCCCACTGAAAGCCTAGGACAATGTCAATAAAGCAATTAAAACAAAATCTTGTAACATTTCTTCTCGTATTTTAAACCAAATTGTTTTAATTCAGGAACAAAGACGATGGTTTTACAATAAAAAGGATGATAATTGGAGACAGTGAGATTTCCAGACTTTTGTGAAGTTTAGATTTCTGTCTTTGTTTTCAAGAGCAGTCACCAATATTTTGGTAAAAAAAGTCATACAATTGTAAAGCACTTACTATAACCAATAGGCTAGGGATTGAAAACAGCTGAGAAGTATTTTTAGTTGATCCAAAGCAACTATGTAATTATCATAGGTAATCCCACGAGAATTGACGAGTTTATCGATAGATTCGCGACTGCTTTGTTGTATAAAGACACAACTAATATTTGTGAGATCACGGCATACTGTGAATCAACCATCCATGTATCGATTCGAGCTACCCTGGTATAATCAGTGCTGCCAACGGTGCATAGCTAACTTCATTCAGGTAAGCTAACAGCAGAACACAATAAAAGCACACGAACTGGCTTGCACTGAATCGAAATGGTGTTTTTAATCAATATATATTTATATTATTTCAATTTCCAAACAAGTTATGTTGTATAAAATAATCTTTTTTCGTGCCGTTTAGTGGCAGCATGTGACGTATTAATCACTGCACGCTGATGCTTACGTGACCAGTAACTAGCTGACGATTTTATCAAGAAAAATCAAATCCTCATATTAATAGCTAGTATATTTTATAAGATAAACGTTCGTGATTGGTCTATATCCGAGGAATTGCTAAACGTTATTGGTCAATATTAAACACGCGGCGTATGAGTTGAATAGTCATTAAAACCAAACATTAATTGTTAAATATATTTCAATTAAGCACCCGTACCCAGATTAACCAGTATAACGCAATATTTGAATATACAGATAAAACGTAGGCCTACACAAAGCCAGAAATATATATAAAAAAACAACAGAATTCCTTGAAGATGGATAAACTGTACAGAACCCAACAATTCACATAATTAAATTCTTTCATTTCTACCATTGACATGTGTTTTCTCTGTTTGTTAGTCGGCACGTCAGAGACGATAACGCTGACATGGGGCGATTTGATGGGCTGTTAGTTATCGTATCTATATACGGTATAATTCTAACCTCTGATTCTTCTTTACTCTAGATAGTTAATCCTGCTGTTACGTTCATCTTCTTTGGTATAGTGTAGGCCTATGTTACTGAATTCCATGTTGTCGTTAGATATTATTAAGCAAACATGTTCATATATAATCTGTACTTTTTCCTTCCTAGCTCTTAGTAAGTATTACTAATATTACTTAGTAATTACTTAGTAATATTAGTAAGTATAATCGTTGTTCTCTGTGGACTAGTTGGGGTCTTTATTTATAAATAAATAAATAAATAAACTAATATAAGCATTTGATGTCAAAATTTAAACTAAATCATTAGAGCCGTTTTCAAGAAAAACGGAAAAACTAAGTTTTCTTCATGTAAAGTAGCCCTAAAAGAAGATAATCGTTAACAATCTTCGTGTCAGATCCTCAGAAGGCATCTAATCCTATTACAAAATTTGGTTTTTGTATAATTTTTCGTTCTAGGCTGTTCACACACACACACACACACACACACACAGGCAGGTTTCTGAAAATAATATTTCTGAATTCAGGGGACATCAAAACAAATACTTGTTAAAATCTCAACTTTGAATCTGGGGGTGGAAAACAATAGGCTACTTCCTGTGCTTATAGTAGGCCTACCTATGAGGAAGTAAAAAACAGATGAAATGGTCGGGAGCCACGAGGGAATCGTTGAATGGATCCCCTCTTTTGCTCATCTCGCAAACTACTCCACCATTTGGTATATATTTTAAAGTTCTTAACTGCCGTAAAGATATTAACAGGCCAAATTACGGTTAATGGCGGTTAACTGTTGGTGCACATCAAAACTAATTTAACAGGCATGAAGTCAGAAGTTTACATATGGCCCTAAATGCGTTTTAGCAAATTTGTACTAACATTTAAAATTACAACAACAATCCTTTATAACAACAGATTGTATTCCTCGTTCACCTGAGTTATAAGTAGCAAGTTGTATTGAGAAGAAGATAAATTATAGCCTAATACTTGTAAATGAAATACAGAACTGAAAAATAATGTCCAACTCGGACGGTGGAGAGTTCCTTTCAGCTTTTGAAGTTCAGGATGTTCAGGAGAAGTGACTTGAGATGTGAGAGCAAATGAATCTGGAGAGAAAGGTAAGTTATTCTAGAACTGTTTGATTTTGTATTATAAATTCCAGTAGGCCTATTAGTTGTGGAAATAGCGTTTAAAATTAAATGAATACTACAGTACTATTAAAATACTATATCCTACTTTACAGCTAGGAGTCAAATTGGCGTCCTAGTGTAGACAATATAATATAGGTTCCACTTTATTTTCAACTCCAAACTTTCTATTTTGTGTTTACTGTACTTACGTTTGGAACAATATTTCATAATCTACTCTTATACAATTCAACGGCCCTAAATAGCGTGCTCACTCCCTCACTTCGTGAGACATCTGGTATACTCGGCGATGTTCGTCTCTCGCAGTGTAAACTTTCATGACGACTAGAAAATTAGGAAAACAGTTTCTTTATTATATAAGGTCTAAGTGAAATGAACACAATGAACAAATATTCTACTTTTATTTTTATTTACAATTTTCATATCTCTGAACCACAAACATTTTTAATAATCTACCAGTGTAAATTTCTTTAATATCCTGGAGTCAATTAATAATGGCAGGTGAAGCCGCGGGTATCAGGTTTAATATATTGATAGTTTAATCCTCGAAGTATCGTGGACAGTAAAAATCCAAATCAATCACTCCTTCTCTTGAAAAATTATATAATTTCTGAAAATTACACTGAATTTATCAAATAAAATTCACATCACATTCATCTGTCAACAAACAGTTGAGAAACAATACGTATTATCAGTGTTCACAGGTAGCTTTGGAACTGCATAAAACTTGCGATATAATTAATTTCTGAAATCTACGTACTGGTAGGGACGAATTATATTCTAAAGGAAAAAGCGATAGTATATGATGAGATATTTTAAATAAAAATTGATGACTTTCGTAAACGTATTGTCAGTGCCTTCAGGATTCTAGACCTGTAAGTTTCGTATTTAAGCATCATTTTACCGTGGTAAAGCAACGGGCTATTTTCTTTCACATGAAGTGGCTTGGGATATCTATCAAGGTTTTTCTATTTCTGCCCTAATGTATGAATGCGAGCGGCTTCTGCGAGAATCTAATACAGCAGGTAACTTAATACGTCAAACCTTTCTGCTGAAGGCTTTGCTTGTTATAATGCGAAGCAGGACTCGGTGATAGCATAGCTCTGAATTTATACGCATTAACTCAACTAAACAACATTACACCTTGCAGTCGAGTAATGAGAAATGCATGTACATGTTTCGACTACATAGTACCAATCGTTAAATGCATTTCAACGACCAATCCCCAAAAATAACAGATAAATTAGGGTCACTGTGGGTTGTGTGTACTCTACTCTATCCAGAAATAGGATGGATTAGGGCTCATTTGACGCTACAGCAATTTTTACTCAACCAATGAGAAATCTGTCAACCAAATTGTTACAATCGTTTAATGCGTTTCAATGATACACCTCTTCCATAAGGGTGAATTAGGGGTGGGATAAAATAGATTTAATCCTACAGTTTTTCTAGTCAACCAATCAGAGACATGTGTATAGGTATTTAAATGTCCCACCCACACCGAAAAGGGGTAAATTTGGGAAGGCGTAGAGTTGATTTAGCCTTACAGAATGTTTTCTCGACAAACAAGAAACATTTCTTTAATATAACAAAATCTTGTTAAGTAAACAGTGTAATACAACTTCGCTCATAGACACAAAATGTGTTGTTACCCTGTAGATTTATGATCCCATGGTTGTATCAAAGTTTACATAAATGTTTCTAATTGAAGTGGGATAGGAGATGTTTAACCCGATTAAATCTGTACTTGAAATAATATGAGAATTCCATGCAAGAACAAGATATCTCACTTTATCAGCTTGGGGGATTTCTTCACCTTGTATGAAGAGAATCTTTTGGATTTTGTTGGGTCAATTATTACCTTCCGTCACACCAACCATCCTGAATTTGATTACAGTTGTCTCGGCTTAGGGCAGCAAAATCATCTGGAAATTTGGGTACTGTTATCTGCTGGGGAGTCAGGTACATGGATCAGATTCAAAACCCGGCAAAAAACCCTCCCTTGCGTTACACCTATGGTTATACTTTTAATAGAAAACATAGAATGTTTGTGTATCGCAGAAAATGATATATAGGAGAGATACGATTACAAGCATTATATAATATCATGTGTATGAAAGTCGATGTTTAACATTCTACAGTAGACCATCATAGCGCACTTCGTAGAACGCCTTTTCTACATCTAAAGTAATCCAAGATATACAGATTTCTCTTCATACGTGGGTAATTTGGTGTTTTTGCTGAGTGTTTAGGTCTGAAATCAAATTGTGTATTCGGAATTATTAATTCAAAGATTCCAGAATTCTAGATAAGAGAAGGCGTTGGAATATTTTTGAAAAAGGAGGATGGAGACTGACAGATCGATAGGCGTGAGGTTCTCTGTTAGATCTGTTATCATGGGCGTCCGGAAGGGGGGGCAGGGAAGGGCCGTTGCCTCCTGGAAATTTTGATAACACATAAATCTATAAATGATTATAAGCAACTAATATGAAGTCATTCTTAAGTTCCCACTTAATACAGTTTGAGATGTTTGCCCAAAAACCAATTGTAACATCTGACTACCTTAGATATGAGTACGTAGAAATAATCACTTCCCCCAAACTTGAATTTTTTTCCAGCCAAACATTTGATTGCAATGAAGGTAAAGCTCTGGAAGTATCGCATTTTATTCGAATAGTGCCTGTGAAATTGTAAGGAGTACAAAAAGTAGGCCTAATGTGAGTGTACTACATCAAAAGTCCTTGCGTTGTTCAGATAAAACATTAATTGCATAAATTTAGAAAATCCTTGCAAACATAATATTTCTAACATAGCTTAATAATCAAATGACAAATACGTAGACAGCAAACTTTAAAAAGCTTCTCCTGTAAAAATACTTTGTGACTGTGTTAAGTTTTTCCTTCGTTCCTTCTTGTTGCAATGTTGAGAGGAGCCTAAAATTTTTAGACAAAAGAAATTAAACTTTAAAAAATTAGGACCAGAAAGGAAACAATTAGTACGCATAATAAATCAGTATCTCATTACAGTTTTGTCTTTATAGTTCTTATAGGCCTAATCTCCAATGCTTGAAAATGTAACTCACACAGCTAACTGTTATCGTAGAAATATATAGTTACAGGGAATTAAATTCTGTATTAAGTTTCTGAAGTACGTCATAAAACTATTTTAAGATATTATAAAAGAAAAACATGAAGTAAAAGTAATTTTACCCCACTACGTTTCCTTATCCTTTATCTTGAGGGGTAATTTTTTCAATATTTTGTATCTTCTATAACTTACTATACTAGCTTAAAAGACCCGGCGTCGCCCGGGTTTTGTATTTTGTAATTGGAAATTAGCTTATGAAGGATTTTCAATTTTAAATTCTAGGTCCTTATATAGGCATTTATAATTTGAAATAGGAAGAACGACTTATTACACTCAAACTATTCCCTCAGAAAACGCTAGTTTTTTATGGCTCATAGAGGATCTAGAATGTTGCATCCCATCGCTTGTACAGTGCACAGCAAGCCTGGTAGAGGTTTAAATAAGAAGAAACAGAAATTCCTGTAACATAAAATTGTAATATCGAGGCGGGAAATTTCCCACTCTTATGTTACCATAAAGTCGTTTTGGGGATGAAATTAAACAGAAAGCATTATCACTTTCATACTTTTCTCTCCAAAAACCTGCGATATAATATAATAATATACACATTACCATACCTCGTTTTGTTTTCTCTATGTCCAGGGTAGAGAAAGTTATGTGATTGCATTATTTTAGTGGATTTCATTCTGTAATATTTATTTATAACATGAATTATTTTGATAACTTCTTTTGTTTGTCAAAAGTGCATTTCATTTGTTTTTTCCAAGCCTACCTGATACCATTTGGCAACAATATATTCTGTGATTTGGAATTGATAATTCTATGTAAAAAGGGATTAAGTATTTTTAAAAACATTTAATTTTTGGCATTTAGAATCAGAATTTTTCAAAATCCTTTCTTAGTGAGCACCTACATTATGAAACGAAGGTACTGTCAAAATTCCAAGTCTCTACCTGTTATAGTTTAGGCTGTACGTTGATTCCTGTCATTCAGTCAATCAGTCAGTCAGTCATTCATTCAGTCAGTCAGGACAAAGCCTTTTATATATATAGAGATTAACGAAATAAAAAATAGTTTCAATGAAGTTAAATATTTAAATAAAGTTAAATTAAAAACTATAATTTTGCCCAGTAGAGATAAGGCCATCAGGATTTTAAAAAATCAATTAGAATATAGAAGTTGTGTATGTTAAGCGATTATCAAGAGATCTATTTTGATTATCATCAGTTGTCATTCATTTGCATAGTCTCATTTTTCATCGCTTAGAATAGAGTTGTCACTGCCATCAAGATATAATTTAAAATTAGCTTTGACTTGAGTGGTTCGATTCCCTTCATTTGGGTGAGATTATCACTTTTTAAGAATTCATGGACTTTCTCTCTTGAGACAACTAATACTAGGAGCGTTAAAAGTGGTTAAGTCACTTGAGTAATGGTAGGATGCACCTCTTGTGAACCTAGCAGGTTTCGTATCTGTGAATGCAGCTCCCATTGTCTGGGGAGGAGATGTAAATTGCTGGCGTCGCTCCGGTGGAGTTAAACTCCACAAGTTTGCGAAACTGGATCCCAGACTGACTCTCCATACGCCAATATAAAGGGGCTTTCTTCAGCGCTGGAATTAACAATTCGCATTGTAAAGCAGACGAGAAGCAACTCTGGACTTATTGATGCCTTCACTATTCAGCTTTGTTTAGATTTGGACCAATAACATGTAAGAATGAGTCTCAAATCAGCCAATCACAGAACTGATTCATTGGAATCAATGAATGAATGATTTAGTCTTGTACCTGGAGTTATATAAATGATCACCCCTGGTGTTACAGAAAGTTTTTTCACCAAGGGGCGACTTCATACATAAAAGCTCGGAAATCAGTACTAATAGGCTACTAATAAATGTTTACCTTTTGTAAGTATATCCGTTTACCATTTCCTCTAAGCAACTAATTTGTTTTTCCAATTTTATTTTAACTACTGTATATATAAAAAAATTCCCAGTTGCTTTAGTGTTTTTGTGTTTTTTGTGACAGTTAATTTCTTATATGCCATTTGCTTATGTAACTTTAAAATTTTGTTTATTTAAAAACTTAAGTCTCAGTGTTTCAGTTTCGGGACAACTTAAGATTATATGCTCTTGATCTTCATTACTCAGACATAATGGGCAACGACCTTTCTCGAAATTTCTTCTTGCCCCTCTAAGCTTCCATATCCCTAATCTCCACCATGCTAGCCCAGATTTTTGTTTCTTCGAGCAATCGATCACATAATTTTCCATACCCCACATTTCCTTCATTTTGATGTAGAATACTAAAGATTTCTTTTCCCTCATTACGGCAAAATGGTTCTGCCTTTGTATATCATTACATCTTTTAATAACTACTTTTGAAATCACATTGATGTTTTTCTCCTCGTTCAATACTGAATTCCATATCCACTTTAATCCTATCTCATCTAATGTTTTCCTAATGTACTGTATTCTGTTTCGATTACCATTATCATTCGCTTGGGCTTGGAAGCAGATTTTCACTATATCTTCATTGCCTTTTCCCAGATGTATCTGTAATACCTTAAAATTTTGCTTAAAATGACCCCCATACTACTGTCATATCGAGCTGCTTCATTTGATGAGTATCTTGGTACCTTCAATATTTGTTTGCAGAACCTGGATCTCATCATTTTGATTCATTCAATATTTATAGAATTTTCTTTATCACCTCCTACAAAAATGATAAAAATACGGCCTCTTTTCTTTACATTCTGAACAGGTCGGAGACTCTGCAGACAGTGACTTATACAAGATTTATTCTGGAAATACAGTGAATATGACGCTTACGTCTGTTCAGGAATCAACATAATTGTAAGCATTACAAGCACATGACCTCATGAAGGAGATGAATTCAGTAAACAATACTTGAATTAATCAATGGATTTTAACTAATTGTTTTGTTCACAAAAAACAGTCACATTGATGAATGCATTTCAATAGCGCCTGTCAATGTGAAATGCTATTCACATAATTCAATTTCAATTTAAATAGTCAATACAATGCAACTCGTGATTTGGAATCTCCTACCTAAGGGAATGACAAAAAAGTGGCTATTCCTATCTTTAAGTACTTTTTAGAGCAAAAGAATTGCATTACTAATTAACTGAAAGAAAACGTAGACATTTTAATAAAATACCTAAGCAGGTCGAACAGGAAAGTTCTTGATTTGAAGTCATGAAAGACTTTGCTACACTCGGTTTGAGTAGTAAACCTATTAATACTGTTCTAAGATCCTCCCCTGGAAATAAGAAGCAAGACACCAGTACAGGCGGAAGTCACGTAGCGTAATGGGTACCTAAAACATGAGTCAAGACTATCACCGAGGAATTTGTTGAAGTTCCAAAACAGATTATCCCTAGGCAAAATGTCAAACGGAAGCCAATATAGTCGCTATTTTTAAGTGCCAGAATGGTAGGCCTACTTTATGAGATTGTGGGGTGAAGGGGAAAATGTCTGTCCATCTGTCTGTCTGTACGCGGATATATATATATATATATATACTATTATAAGCCTATTATTTATGTTTTAAAATTTGTTCCCTTCATTGTGTAATTTTCATAATATAGGCTTTTTTATATATGTATATATTTTTTTAGTTCCAGTATTACATTAAATATTTAGTGTTGTAGTGTTGTAATATTAGACTTAGTGTTGATGTAAAACTGGTGTAATTAGTGTAATAGAATGTTGTAATTGGGTGACGAAACCATGGATTTTCTAACAAAATTTTTCTGGTGAATATAATGAAATTGAAATTGAAAATTAATGACCCTGTTATATTCTTAGCATAATAAATAATATATTAATAATAAGTTACTCAAATACGCTTTACAGGATTTTCACGAAACTTGGTATACGCATTTATAACGTCCATGGGAAGAAGCGTATTGATATTGGACCAAATCGGTTAACCGGTACCGTAGTAATGCCCAATTTAGTGCCTATTTTATGGTAAAACATTAGAACTTTTTATTAAATGCAAATCAGTTCCGCAACATAGTAGTGACAAAATATTGTTTTACAGTGTTTATATACGGCTTTGGAAGTTGCAATACAGTTAGCTTTGACAAATAACATTACCCACATATTCCTTCACATTTGATTATCAAACAAGACCTTTGTTCTTCCGTAAGCCCTGCTTAATGAATCGATCTGGAGTTTAACTCTGAAATCGATTTAAAAAATAACTGATTTTTTGCAAATCATAATTGCAATTATCACCGATTAAACTTTGTTACATCTGTTTACCTGATTTTATTTCTGCTTACACGCTTGGAATTCAAGGCGAACCTGCTGCAATGTGAACGCTGTATTAGTCAGTGTAATGGGGGACTCCATTAGATGGAGTAGATGCGGTTTTTGTTTGCCCTAGGGATACTGATCTAGATTGCAACCATTCGTTACAGTTCCTGAACAATAAATGAGTTAATCTGCCACCCATTCGCTCTAAACCAACCAAGCGATTGTCCATCTCCCCTGTAGTTACATCCGTGCAATCAGAATGTGCGATTTAATTACTCTTTTCGTCTCTTGTTGTGAATTGACATACACACGGAATGATAACAGGCAGATATAAAACTGAATTTACCTGGGTTGCCAAATCATCTGACTCCATATTTCACAATATAATTTCACTTAGTTAATGGATGTGAACACAATCTAATCACATTCCCCCCCAGAGTTTTAATTTACACAGTTCGGAAAATGGAATGGGAAGAAACATTTCCACTACAATTCCAATGTCGCAAACCGGGCATCTCTAGTCAAATAAATGATTTTGAGATACCGATGCGTTTCAACTTGAAGGGAATCGGAAAAAGCAAAACTTCAAAACCCAGATGCAGGGGAAGGGTACAGGCCCTCAATGTTACTTTAAGTACGTAATTCGTAAAACTAGAAAGGCCCAAATTGGAAGAAAAAACTAAAAAACTAACGGAACGCATTAAATCGACAAATGTTCGTTCCTGGTAATATTGTGATGTTTACACTTACTTACTCAATGGCAAGCAGGCTAAAGGAATATTATCTATTTTATGGAACCCGGAGGTTCATTACATTGGTCCGCCATTCAACCCTATTCTGTGTTAACTCCATCCAATCATCCCTCGCAAAACCTACTTCCCTTAAATCTATCCTAATATTGTCCTCCAACCTACGTCTAGGTCTTCCAGGGGGTCTTTGTTTTCCCTCCCTCATGCGTGCAACATGTCCAGCCCATTTAATCCTCCGTGATTTAATTACCCTTACTATATCCGGTGAAGAGTACAGGTTATGAAGCTCGTCGTTATGCAGTTTTCACCTCTCTTAGCCCCAAATATTTCCCTAAGCCCCCTGTTTTCGAACACACTCAGATTGTGTTCTTCCCGAAGAGTAAGCGACCATGTCTCACATCCATATAATACAACCGGCATGAAAATGTCTTATTTCTTTCTTTCTTTATCGGAGTTTTATCTCTCCCTTTTAGGGTTTAAGCGACCCAAGCCGCCCGGGCCTTACAGGGCCCCGACCTGTCGGAAGAGCGATTAACTTTGGATCACATACATACTTTTTTGACCAGACAAGGACATGGAGGGTCTCCACCGATGAGTTACTAGCCCAATGCCGGGACCACCTCCGAAACAACACGAACACACAGGACGAGACACACCATTCACACACACACTCACTCACTCAGAACAAGGCGAGGATGGAATGAAGATGATAATGGGGACCACAAGGGCCTAAAGTTACCCGATATCTGTCTCACAGGTGAGGAAAAACCCCAGAAAAAATCCCACCTAGGTAACTTGTCCCGACCAGGAATCGAACCCGGGCCCGCTGTGCAGAGGAGCGAAATTTGTTATTATTATTATTATTATTATTTTTATTATTATTATTATTATTATTATTATTATTTTACTTATTTAAAGGAGGAAAGATGGGCGATAATACAATGGTAATTCTCAAGTTGACCAGTGTTGGTACTTATGTCAAAGCCACATTACGGTATAAAGGGCAGCAATGTTGAATATTCTGTCACATTTTACAGCTACAAAAGATTGGACCGAAATAAAATCTATTTGAGTGCACTGTTCTATCACAGTACACTATAATGCCAATACGGAATTCCAAGTGTTTAGGTTTTAATCGTAGATTTATAATAAAAGTTTATTTATCATTCTTCATAGAGTCTATTCTGTAAATAAAGATGCTTCCTCAATGTTAATGTCTTTATCGCTACAGGAAAAAAAACATTTTCTTCGTTATCAGTAAACCTCAGTCACCACTCATTATTATTTCCATTTTCCGTAACAACTGGCTTCTTTCTATATACCTGATTTCTTCATTCATTCATTCCCTCCTATTATCTAATACTAGCATGTGCCCGCGGCTTCGCCCGCGATAATTATTTCAAAAATTAAAAATTAAGAGCATAATAGTTAAATCATTATAATTATTAACACCTAAATCACGTGGACTACATACCACGATTAGATAGCGTCGCCTGGTAAAAGCGACCTCAGATTAGAGTTTCCTGGCCCAGAAAACCCCTGCATAGTGAGTTTCGTCCAAGTCGAACAATGTTTGACCATATTTAGGCCTATATTGAATATCCCTCTTCCGTGTAGGTTGAAAATTTCATACGTTTGTGGGACTTGATGTTCTAAACAAATGAATCGTCAAGGATGGCCCTACAAAATCAAGCGATCGCCCGCGATAATTATTTCAGAAATTAAAAATTAAGAGCATAATAGTTAAATCATTATATTTATTAACACCTAAATCACGTGGACTACATACCACGATTAGCTAGCGTCGCCTGGTAAAAGCGACCTCAGATTCGAGTTCCTTGGCCCAGAAAACCCCTGTATAGTGAGTTTCGTCCAAATCGAACGATGTTTAACCATATTTAGGTCTATGTTGATTACCCCTCTTCCGTGTAGGTTGAAAATTTCATATGTCTACGGGCCTTGACATTCTAAACAAATGAATCGACCAGCGTGGGCTTACAACATTCTAGCGATCGCGATGCTTTTATTACCACGGTATGACAAAAATAGCCAAAGCCAACTGCAATTGATTTGACATTGAAATGTATTACTGAAATCTGATGCTTCGACAGCGCTAAAATCACGTTTTCTGCCAGTTTTTCACTCACAACTCGCGAACGAAAGCTAAAATTAAAATTTCGGCTTCGATGCGCATTCGCCCACCTTTCAGCCCATCTATGTTTAAAATTTCAGATCTCTGCGTTCAGTAGATTTCGCTGGGCATCGCGGACAGACGGAGGACAAGACGGAGGACAGACGGATTACAGACAGACGGAGGACAGACACTTCCTTTTATTAATATAGATTCCATTCGTCGTTTATTTTATTGATCTACTGATTTATTCAATTATTTTCTTTTCTGTCTTACACACTTCTCTCCTCGATTCTATTTATTTCTTCAGTATCATCACTTTTTAAAACTTTCCTTTATTTTTAAATTTTATTACTCCTAAAATCTTACGTTCACACTCAAGCAGAGTTATAAAGTAGATTGTTTCGGCTAAATTTGCAATTAACTGAACATTTGCTTCTGGGATCAGGAATCAAAACACAGACTTCCGGTTCTGGTGTTACTTCTATGTGCTTCTATATATGTTTTCCAGAGGTCCTAGTGTGATCAGCGGAAGTCTGATTTAAATACTGAATAATACATTGAAAATAATTAACTTACTATAAGCCTTCAACATAAACTCTGTATAAAGATGAAAAGGAATAATATAGCTCAAAGTGTAGTACTTGTATTTTAGCGAAACGATATCTAGCATTATGGTGAAATGTCGTTCCCTCCCGGCAAAACGAGAAACTGAACGATAGCGAACACGAAACAAAATGAAGATATACCCGGTGGGCACTAATGTAATGTAAACTAAACAAACGTAGAAATATGAATATTAAAGATAACAAAACACTAGAAAACAGTACAAATGCAATTAAGTAGTTTAGCTAAAACAAAGAAGAATCGATACCTGCGATTACTAGGCACAACTCCAGCCAACTGGAATAGCTACTAGTGACGAGGTAATAGAAAGAGAGAAGAAAACAAACGTAAAATACACACAGAATTATATATATATATATATATAATACCGAACAAATGCAGTGCTCACCAGATATATTTATCACAATGCGATCTGAAAGGACAGGAAGTATTAATTTAGCAAGGTTCTTTAACTTGCAGTCGGTCTACCGCACGAGACCCACGACTTACAGTTCTGCCCGGAAATTTTACGTCCTAAAAATCCATCGACCCCGGCCGGGTTTGAAGCCGCAGACATTGAATCCACAAGCGGGCATTCTGTTACGTACGTAAACAAATATAGCTACATTTCTTCCTTTAGAGTAGCAAACCCGGCAATCTCCATTCTGAGAAAAGATAGACATGGTAACTTCTAATGCATTTCTGGGTACATATTTAGTGTATTTGTAACACACACTTCAAGTATGTAGCCTAGTAGGAATTGCATTAAACTTTCATTAGAAGTTAGCATCTCTATCGTTTATCGAAAAGGAGATTGCCAGGTGTGCTAATAGACCCCTCAATTAGACATTGGTCATTAATTTCTCATTGTCACTTTTCAGGTTTCCTTACTCATAAGCTTTGGTGTTGATTGCTTGCAGTACGTGAGTAATGCAGTAAGAATATAAGAATATTGCTGTGAATATTCAATGATCAAATCAACTCTTTGAACGAGTTATAAAACAGATAGCTCAGAAAATTAGAAATAATATTAGAAAAGTTTCAAAATAAAATTGTTAGTACAATTAAAATATTAACCTTAATCTATTGTCATGAAGTAAATGTCCCCAGACCCCAGCGGGGTTCTCGAGAAAAAGCTTTTTTTTTTAATATTAATTGGGGCCGTATCTGAGTCCGTGTTTTTCGACTGCCGTAGACTATATTACTGTTTAGACATAAGAAATCTCAAAGAATGTGCGGAACGGCTTTAAGATTCTTTGCAGGTAAAAATTAATAATTTGTCCTTTTTGGAACTCTTTCAACTAAAAGCTATAAATATGCCAAATTTCAAGTTTCTAACTCATTTGGAAGTGAGTCAACATCAATGTCAGTGAGTCAGCGAGCCACTTGTTGTAGCAAGAGAATAAACAGATGCAGTTTATTATTGTAATCAAGAGGCCGTGCAAATAAAAACTTTATTAAATTTAGTGGTGCGATGTCTAGGAACTATTTGCAGTGTATTTGAGGTAAATCTATTGGAACGAGCAAGCAGGTAGTGCAATGCCAAGGATCCTCCGTGAAAATAACCACGTACCTCATCACAAGAGATGATGAAAAATGTTCTCCTCTTGCATCCAGACAATACTGGCACCTTTTTAGGAAATTTTCTTTCACGCGCATAAGTTCAGCTTCCGAGACAGAGTTACTTTCTCTTTTGATAGGCCTATGTGATATTATCATTAATTTCTTCTAACAGTATGTAAATATTATTTATGGGGAAACTTGAAAAATAAAGTGTGTAGCTCAATTTCCCATACATAAGAAGAACTTAAGGACAATATCACAAGAGAAATTAACTCTATCTCGGAAGCTGAACTTACGCGCGTGAAAGAAAATTCCCTAAAAAAGGTATCAGTGTTGTGCTTATGCAAGAGGAGAACATTTCCAACATCTCTTGTGATGAGGTACGTGGTTATTTTCGTTGTAATTTTAACTGTAAATGTGAGAACCTGAATCATTACATCAACCGCGGCATTATTTGCGTAGATATTTCACCCGATCGCTCGGGAGTTGGAGCTGTGCCAGCCGCGACGCAGAAACCCGCGTCAATGGCCAACTCTTACGTGGAACTCACTGTAGTTTATTTTGTATAGAAGCTTCGAATAACCAATTAGGATTAATTGAGATTTGGAAGCATTCAAATTAACTACTTAGATCTTCATTAAACACGTTAATGGAGGCTACAGATCCGTACATAAGATAATCAGAGGCCCTAGGAGAGATCCTTGCGGCACGCCTGATTTGACTAATAACCAACTTTCATCAACGGGAGGATGCTTTCATATGTTTTAGTTTCATAATGAGAAATTCATGATGAACACATTTACTCCCATTTTCATATAGAGAAAGTTTTGTGATCGTGACAACACCGGGAAAACATGTTTCACGATGCCTAGAAACCGTAAAAAGTGCTGAATTAGGTTACGAAGATGTGTGTGTTTCACATGAGTTGCAATTCTTTTTTACGGTCGGATTTATTGGGATGCTAAAATGTTTTCAGGAACAATGAAGTGCTCATGTTGGACCACCTGTGCCACCACAAAGAGCGGGTCAGTGATTAGAAATACTGCTTTCCTGTTATTTTATATTTTCCTTTTCTCTGTACAGTCCGTGGCGTGTGATTGGTCCGGGTGCTGCAGTCCGGGTGCTGCTGGTGCAATGCGACACTGCACGCGCCCCCCCCCCCCCCCGTACATGTCACCTCCCTCCATTTCAAAGAACGTTTGAATCCGTGTTAGTGCAGTCGTTTTGTATCTGTTAGTGTTAAAAGTCACTGTTACGTAGGTTTGCATTAAACAAGCCACTTTATTAATTACAGCAAGCCCCCGCGGCTTAGCCCACAATAATTAATCAGAAGATTAAAAATTAAGAGCAAATTAATTAAAACATATTTATTAACACTTGCATTCGTAGGCCTAAACTAAAGGATTAATATAATTACCAGCTAAAAATCCCGCTTTGAAGTGAATTCCAAGATTAGAAAGCGCAGAGGGGGCAAAATAACCTCAGATCCGAGTTCCCTGGCCCAGAAAACCCTTGCATAGTGAGTTTCGTCCAAAATGTTTGCCCATTTAGGCCTAAATTTATTATCCCTCTTCCGCCTAGGTTGAACATTTCAGCTGTCTGCGTGCCTTGACATTATAAACCAATTAATCGACCAGCGTGGGCTTACAATATGAAGCGATCGCGATGCTTTTATTTCCAAGGTTTGACAAAAATGGACAAAGCCACCTGCAATTGATTTGACATTGTAATGCATTACTGAGAACCGATGCTTCGAAAAAGCAAAAAATGCAAGTTTTCTGTCCGTCTTTCGCTCATAACTGGCGAACGAAAGCAAAAATTAAAAATCCGGCTTCAGGTGCATTTTCCCACCCTTCAGTCCACCTATGCTTACAATTTCAGACCTCTGCGTTCAATAGATTTCGCTGAGCATCGCGGACAGACAGACAGACAGACAGACAGACAGACAGACAAACACTTCCTTTCATTATTACAGATGCTATTTGTTAACCCATAGACACTTCATTGTAAACAAACGCTTTCCAAACTTGTAAATTATCGTTAAATGTGAGAAATCAATAGATTCATACAATTAATCAAAATTCATTCAATTTGTTCGTTCCATTGCGAAAATTCAGTACATAGAGAAAATTGAAGTGACTTTTCCTCTCGAAATTAATTTTTTATAGGAAAGGAATTTAAATTAACAGATTGCAATTTTGTAATAGACATATGATTTTTTTAAAAAATCCACTAAAGATATTTTATTATAGATACGACGCCTACAATGAATACAAATATTGAATACAGAGGAAATGCCACGAGATACCAGTTTTATTAATCCCACATTTTGTTAATTGACAAATTATTGTGTTTTATAAATTTCAAGATAACCTCAACACTTTATTACACTTTAATATGAAAAATAAAACGTCTATTATAAATGTTAAGAAGAAAGGCATTCCAACGACTTGGTGAGTAAACTAAAATCTTTAAAGTTTGTAGTTAGACGCTAGAAATGACCCTTCAATATTAATAAGGTCTACTTTAATAAAATGTAGTGTATCATGTTGTGAAAATTCTTATCAAACGCTGTAAGTCCGTGTTTAAACAAAACATGCAGGCTTAAGCTGTGATATTAACAATTCGGTTTATTTATATGTATTAGCATGTGCTCACGGCTTCGCCCACGACAATTATTTCACAAATTAAAAATTAAAAGCATGATAGTTAACAATATTTAACATAATAGTTAAATAATTATATTTATTAACACCTAAATCACGTGGACTACATACCCCGATTAGATAGCGTCGCCTGGTAAAAGCGACCTCAGATTCGAGTTCCTTGGCCCAGTAAATTTCGCTGGGCATCGCGGACAGCAGGCTTTAAAACTTAGTGCCCGAACCCACAGAGGGAGTTGATTCCGGTTACCAACAACCTGAGTATAGGGGGTGGAGGATGATTGCGTAGGCTGATAAGACAGTCATTGATAGTAGTACTGAGAAGCGAATGAACTCATAGTACGGTGCCTCTCAAATTGGTCAACAGTGTACCTTGTCATTGTGCGTGTTCGGCATGCCGAAAGTAAAGTGTTCTAAAACGCAAACATATATTGAAACATTTGGGAGGGACTATTATACACAAACAGGAGAAAGTATCGTGTTGCATGCTTGTAATGTGAGTTTAGATAATGAGAAGTTATTTTGTGGTCTTCCTATATCTGTATTTCGGTTTGTTTACTATCACGTGAACTAGCATATGCTAGCTAGGGCATACGCCGAGCAAAGTCTGTACAGTACGGTTGCTGTTAACATATTCGATCGGGCACTAAGTTTTAAAGCCTGGCGGACAGACAGACAGACAGACAAACACTTCCTTTTATTAATATAGATTTGCTATACTGGTAATAGGATAATATAGAAATTAGCAAAGCCGTATTCCTTTCGCATAACAAGGAACTTAAAGCGTGTGAGGTGGAAATCATAGGCTACGTCGTTTTACGATAGAGAGGTTTTTATTTTCTTACGCTTGAATGGATCGGATTTTATGTGAAATCTTGATATCGTTAAATCTGTGTACTGAAGCAACAGGAGGCGAACGGCAGTAAAGAAATAAAATACAAAGTGACTTCAGCTTACCTCATGTCAGTTCCTACAGCCTTATACCCTGAAATGTATTAAGTAAAAAATCGTATTTAAACTATTAAAAACATAGACAAAGAATTAATGACTGTAAACGAGATTTGTATACATCAAGTATATTACGTGTGTCCAGAAAGTCAGATTAAAATACTAAAAGTACACATATACCAATCAAATTAATCTAAAAGCATATACAAATTTGATTGTATTATTTCTTCATAGGTGTGCACCAGTCAAGTTAATTTAAAAGTAATATTACACCATGTCTTAATTATTTAATAATACTGTACACATTAAAATCTAAAATTATATAATTTTGTTGTCAATGAAACATGTTCACAAATGCTCGTCAATGTCTATATATTGTTTTATAAATTGCAAGAATGGATGGCTTCACTATTATAATATTTTGCTGTTGTATTTTGTTGCATCTCGTTTTCAGCGACGTGTCTCCTCTCCCAGTGTTTAGACATGCATTTCGACACTACCATGTGCCATCTTCAGTGTGAACCTATATTTTATAAATAGCTTTAATATTTGGCATATTATAATATAATAATTAAGTGAAATATTAATTGATTAGGTTATAAGTACTTACTGCTTAGAGCTGTGAGATACCTAAAATGGTGTATTCATCTGGATCGCTGAGAAGCCACTGAATTATTTAGCCTGTCCAAATGTAATAACTATCTAGGAATTTCTCCCCTATCAACGTCATACAGAATTTTGTCTAAAATACTTGTCTGGAGATTGACACCGTATGCGGACGAAATCACTGGACATCCCAATGTGGATTTAGGCGAAATATATCAACCATTGATCAAATATTTTGTGTTTGCCATGCATTGGAGAAAAAGTTGGAATATAATGTCTGTTCACCAGCTATAGGCCTACATGCATTTTTAAAAAGCATATCATTCAGTTAGGCAAGACAAATTGTACAATATCCTGATTGAGTTTGGGATACTAAAGAAGTTAGTTAAGCTAATCAAAATGTGTCTAAATGAAACCTATAGCAGAGTCAGGGTAGGGAAATTTATATCAGATAGGTTTGCCATTAAAAGCTGCTTGAAGCAAGGAGATGAACCATCGCCTTTACTGTTTAATTTCGCTTTGGAATATGCCATTTAAAAAGTTCAGGAAACAAGATAGGTCCATAATTAAATGACAATCATCCGATAAGCTTATACAGATGGCGTTTGTCTGTTGGGCGATGACATAAACACAATCGAGAGAAATGCAGAAAGTTTTTTTCGATGCCTGCAGAAATGTTGGATTGGAAATTAATACAGAAAAACTGAGTAAATGGTCATGAAACGTCAAAAAAAAATGCGCTACAAAATATTAGAATAGTCGGGAAATCGTTCGAACAAGAAGAGAAATTGAAATACCTGGGAGCAATAATTACAGATACAAATAATATTAAGGCAGAAGTTAAGTGTCGACTAGAGTTACTAAATGCTTGTTTTTATGCAGTTCAGAAACTTCTATCTTCTCGTCTTCTGTCCAGAAAACTAAACATAAAAGCATATAAGAAAATTATATTGCCGGGTGCATTATATGGATGTAAGACATGCTCACTTACTCTTCGGGAAGAACATAATCTGAGTGTGTTCGAAAACAGGGGGCTTAGGAAAATATTTGGCCTAAGAGAGATGAAAATGGGGACTGGAGAAAAATGCATAACGACGAGCTTCATAACCTGTACTCTTCACCGGATACAGTAAGGGTAATTAAATCACGGAGGATGAAATGGGCTGGACATGTTGCGCACATGCGGGAGGTAAGACACATCTCAAAAATATTGACTGGGAGACCTGACGGGAAAAGACCACTAGAAAGACCTAGACGTAGGTGGGAGGACATTATTAGGATAGATTCAAGGAAAGTAGGATTTGTGAGAGACGGTTGGATGGAGTTAGCACAGAATAGGGTTGAATGGCGGGCATAGGTAAGCGCGGCAATTAACCTCCGGGTTCTATCAGGTAGATAATATTTTAATATTCCTTTAGCTTGCTTAGAAATTGTCTGTTGCCATTGAGTAACTAGTAAGCAGGTATGGGGTATAGGTAGAAAGCTATGTACTGGTAGGGATAAGAAAAGCGGACCGACTAAAATATCTAAGTTGCCGATATGAACCACTGCGCATGCCTAGTGGCATCCACAGGATAGCAGGGAATGTTTTGAAATTTGTTCTAGATAATATAGACAATCAACTGAGAAATAATTTCACGTAATTTGCATTGCTTGTGAAAACAAACGTTTCCGTTACATCTCTTACATTTATTTACGTATCACAAGGCTCTGAAATCAGTTACAAGAGTAGGTCCGCTCTTTTCCCCCCTACCTGTACCTACGGAAGAATTATTAAATAGTCTATAATACATGAATACATAATAGAGTTATGTTGACATTTTAAACAACTTACGCTTTGAAGTGACACTCACGAAGTAAAGAGGAACTTACCTGAAAACAAAAGAGAAACGAGGTTAGGGTGACACAATTGCAAAGGAGTCAGAGAGACACGTCTGCTTGTGCTTATGAGGGGAAACGACAAACTTCTCTGTTAAATGTAACCATTAGGGGTTGTTTTGTATAACAACACACGAAACCACTTATTCAATTCATTTAAGTAATGGACGAAATTTAATGCTAATTAGACTTGTCTCTGCATTCACACTGAACACAGAAATAAGTGATACACAGACTGCTCATAGGAATTAAACTACAACCAATAAAAAGCACTTAGGATAATTGCAATTTGCATTTCAGACGTTACTATTGGTCACTAAATGTGAGTCTGCATAGACACTAGCGGCGATAATTGATGTGAAGGTATGGTAGATTTTAGAAATTAAAAAATAAAGATTTAGAACTTTAAAAATAAAATTTAGCATTTTATAGAGATTTGGGATGCAACAATTTTATTATTGGAAAATTAGGTTTTACAAATTCAGTGCGGTATCAAGTGAATTTTAATTATTTTCCAGTTACGACAGTTCCAAGCATATAAGTAGGCATAAACTTGTAGTGACCCAGTTCCGACTCTACAACACAAGCAGGAACTGATGATGGCGTAACTATTACGCCGAAATGCATATTCAGTTAAACAACAATACAACACACTGGACATCCAATTCTACAAAAGAAAAAAGTTCACAAAATAATCAAGAAAGGAACACTCCACAAGCCTGAAGATTTGGACATTGCCGTCATATATGGTGTAAAGACTCCCGACAATAGGGAAATTTAATTTTATATAAACATTTTAGTATTTTTACAACATAGATCTGTGTAATGTGTGACTAATTTTAATCTGTACATATTTGTAATGGTTTTTTAATGCTTCTATACATAAATATCATTGTCACAGTGTGTTGTATGTTTATTTTAATATCAGAGGGAATAAGGAGGTAAATTCTGTTCAAAATAATCCTCCCTCTGCAGGAAACATGAAATTTACCAATTCAAATTACTAAATGCGAGCCTAAATAGACCCTAGCAGGGATAATTGATGTGTAGGGATGGTAGATTTTAGCAATTAAAAAATTAAGATTTAGTACTTTAAAATAAAATTTAGCATTTTATAAAGATTTGGGATGAAACAATTTTATTATTTGAAAATTAAGTTTTACAAATTCAGTGCGTTATCAAGTGAATTTTAATTATTTTCCAGTTGCAGTCATTCCAAACATAAGTAGGCATAAACTTGTAGTGAAATTGTGAACACTAAAATAAACAACAAAATATTTACACTCCTAAGTTGTATTTAAAATCAGCATTCAGCACACACATTTTAAAAATTTAACATAGAAGAAATTTCAATAATACTCTCCTTTAACCTGTTTCGGCTATCTGCGACAAGTTGTATTTGCTGAAAAAGCGTTCTACATCCACAGATGTGACCAGATTACCTGAATAGCTGCATTGGCAGAGAATGGAAAATGAATTTGCATTGCTTATATTGCAGTCAGTTAACCTCTGAATTGTCTCTTATACTAGTTACCAAATATTTGTGCAATTAATCATAACCACATAAGAAACTTAGGAACTCCTTCAGAATAGCGTAGCCAGCCATGCGACCGTGCCCCTCCGAGCCGCGGGGAACAAAAGAGAAACGATCGGTGCAAGGGTAAAATTTCGCGTCACAGAAGAGATTCAATAAACCCCGAGCTATTCAGTATATTGATCCTAAACTAATACAAATGTTCCTAACCTAACATAACCTGTCACGGACCTAGAATTCTTAATGCAGAAGCTTTTTTACCCTTCCACATCTCTATATATATAAAAGGCTTTGTCCTGACTGACTGAATGAATGACTGACTGACTGACTGACTGACTGATTGACTGAATGACAGGAATCAACGTACAGCCTAAACTATAACAGGTAGAGACTTGGAATTTTGACAGTACCTTCGTTTCATAATGTAGGTGCTCACTAAGAAAGGATTTTGAAAAATTCTGATTCTAAATGCCAAAAATTAAATGTTTTTGAAAATCCTTAATCCCTTTTTTCATAGAATTATCAATTCCAAATCACAGAATATATTGTTGCCAAATGGTATCAGGTGGGCTTGGAAAAAACAATTGAAATGCACTTTTGACAAATAAGAGAAGTTATCAAAATAATTCATGTTATAAATAAATATTTCAGAATGAAATCCACTAAAATAATGGAATTACATAACTTTCTCTACCCTGGACATAGAGAAAACAAAACGAGGTATGGTAATGTGTATATTATTATATTATATCGCAGGTTTTTGGAGAGAAAAGTATGAAGGCTTGATGGTAACATTAGAGTGGGAAATTTCCCGCCTCGATATTACAATTTTATGTTACAGGAATTTCTGTTTCTTCTTATTTAAACCTCTACCAGGCTTGCTGTGCACTGTACAAGCGATGGGATGCAAAATTCTACATCCTCTATGAGTCATAAAAAACTATATCAAGCGTTTTCTGAGGGAATAGTTTGAGTGTAATAAGTCGTTCTTCATATTTCAAATTATAAATGCCTATATAAGGACCTAGAATTTAAAATTGAAAATCCTTCATAAGCTAATTTCCAATTACAAAATACAAAACCCGGGCGACGCCGGGTCTTTTAAGCTAGTCTTTCATAAAACATCGCTACAACAATCGTTTATCTGCCGAATTCAATCGGCATGTAATCATGTTCGTAATATTGGCGACATTGTAGACTTGGTCCCACTCGGTACGGCCCGGTTATGACGGCGGTCACCTTATTCTCAAGTTTAGCGGAAACTTAATATGGAATCTTCATATTGAACACTGTCTTAGGATTTATGGTACTCATCTGACCAGCAACTGTTGGATTGAAAAGCTCATTAACAGCACCAAAAAATTGATTTGTTTCATTTCCAGTCATATTATTTACATAAATTACCCTTACAATGTAATTTCGCAGAAATACGTGCTTTTCGCATTAGCCTATATCGCGAATTAAAAAACACAATAATAGACTTCATATGCTTCAAAACAAAAAATTATTTATTTTGACAGCCTTTGGGGACATTTAGCATTTAACGCGATTGCGAAAATCTACCATCCCTGCTTATATGCGAATGCTGGATAGGAAGTAGCTTCCACAAAAACCGTAATAACTCAACGCTCCAATGAACCTTTACAAGACGTATCCTGCTATTAAAACGTTTTTAACATTTGTGATGATGCAATGGAGTATCTGAACGAAAATAAGTCGGAAAATTTAGCCTTTAGAAACCTCTCACAGATTTAGCCTACAAATCCCTGACTTTACGTTTACCTTTTCAATCCGAGGAAACCGGGAGATATCATAACCTAGGTGACTAGTTACAGGATAGAACTCGGCACTTCAACTTACTTCCTTCACTAATCCAATTCGATGGCAATTGAAATTATTCAATATATTTTAATCGTAATATACTAGTACTGTTATTAAGTACAAAATGGTAGGGGAAAATGTCTGTCCATCTGGCTGTGTGTGTGTGTCTGTACGCGCGATAACACGAATACGCTTTAACAGATTTCCACGACACTCCTATACACTTCACTATATATGCCTTTATGTTCACTGGATGAATCCTATTGATTTTGGAGTAATCGGTTCACCGATACCTCAGTAATGCCCAATTAAATGTTTAAAAATAGCAAATCACTATACTACAAACTCACTGACGTAATTGTTTACCCACTTCCAGAAGAGCCAGAAACATAAAATTTGGCATACTTACAGCTTATAGCTTGCAACCGACGGAAATGTATCAAAACTATCTGATTTTTAATTTCTTACTTCACGAAAAACATACAAAATGGCGGACGCAACTTTAAGCTCTATGCAGACCTTCTCTGGAGGATTGTAGTAGGTAGATAGATAGATAGATAGATAGATAGATAGATAGATAGATAGATAGCGTTCTTATGCTGGAGACATTCACAGAATGTATAGCAACGTCAGAAAACTAAACATTATGGGCTACCAATTGATACTAAAAAATTCGTCAAGGTCATAGATTGGGTTGGCCACCAATTTAGTCTTGAGTGCCCTCTTGAAGGCTTGTAGGGTTGACTTCTTAATGCCATCAGGTAAACTATTGAATAATTTGATAAAGACTGTGTCAAAACTTCTTTGAGTGATGCTGAATTTGTTTTTATTAGGATAAACGTTATCTCTATTTCGAGTTAAATAATTATGAGTATAAAGATTAGCAGTGGAAGTGCAAACATTATTTTTCATATACAGTAGGCAGCTCAAGACATACATTGATGGCAAACTCAAGATCCCTAATTTAGAGAACAAAGGTTTACAATGAGATCCTAAGGGAGCTCCGCTGATAATTCTCACAGCTTTCTTCTGCAAAATAAATAATTTCTTAGCAGTAGAATGATTGCCCCATAACAGAATTCCGTAACTTAGGTGGCTGTGAACAAAAGCATAGTAAACAGTTAATAAGGAAGCAGGACCTAGGCTGTGACTTAGTAGCCTTACGATAAATAAACTTCTACTAATTTTGCTAGCAACATAGTTTGTATGAGATGTCCAGCCCAAGCCAGGTTCAATGTGAATGCCTAAGAATCTAAAGTATTTGTCTCGATCATACTCTTGAGGTCTAATATTAAATTTCAAATCAACTGTTTTAGCATCATTTAATTTGAGCTTATTAGCATTACACCATTCAAGAACCTTAGTAGACATTTGATCGATTGTGTTAGTTAAAAAGCCAGAATTCTTATGGACTACATTGAGTGACAAGTCGTCAGCAAATAAATAAGTTTCCAGACATTCATTTTGAACATTTACAGACAGGTCGTTTATGTATATAATAAATAGAACAGGCCCAAGAACGGAGCCCTGAGGGACACCATTCATAATTTGCTTAAATTCAGAGGTTTTACCATTGAAACACACGGATTGGTATCTTCCATTTAAATAGGATGATAATAACTCAACACTAGCATTACCAAAACCATAGAAAGCAAGTTTTTGGAGAAGAAAACTGTGGCACACGGTGTCGAAAGCCTTTGTTAAATCAAAGAATCTACTGTGAACAAAGTTACCAGTTTCTAGTCCTTCAAAGCATCGTTTAACAAAAGCAATAACAGCATCTATAGTACTACGTCCAGCTCTAAATCCGTAATGGGTTGGAGTGAAAAGAGTATTACTTTCAAAGTATTGTACAATCTATTTGTTCAATAGAATCTCAAAGACTTTAGAAACAATTGGAACAATGATAATAGGCCTGTAATTGTTATAATCATGTTTGCATCCCTTTTTGTAAATGGGAATTACCTTGACGAATTTCAACATGTCAGGGAAAATACATCTATCAATGCAACAGTTAAAAATATGCACCAGAGGTTCACAAATTAATTTTGAAGCTGTTTTAAGAATCTTTGCGTTCATACCATATACATCTAGAGAGGAGCTGTTACTGAGTTTGAGAATGACATCATACATGGCTTCAACAGAAGTATGCTTGAATGTAAATGTGCTGTTAGGTTTGTCTAATAGTGGAAGGAAATCCATAGCGGTACTGTCATTAGGTATATTAGATACAATGCTTTCAGAAATATTAACGAAGAAAGAATTAAAACCATTAGCATTCAAAACAGAAGAAGATGTGTTAGATTTGGAATTATCATTCAAAAGGTCAGAGACGACAGACCAAGTAGATTTGCATTTATTCTTAGAATTACCAATAACATTAGAATAATAATTGATTTTGGTTGACCGAAATTTTTTTTTTAGTGCAGCATATTTACATTTAGCAGAAGTCACTCCATAATAAGTAAACAACTTATAATAGAATAGACATTTATCTCTTAAAACATCCAACTCCCTAGTGTACCACTTATTTTTACTACCTTTCATACTAATTCCTGACTTGACGAACTTTAAAGGAAAAGCCTTATCTACAATGTGTTGCAATATATAGAATAAATTATTAAGTTTACCATTAATATCATGTACACTATATATACCAAACCAATTCACCTGTTTCAATAAATATATAAAATAAACAATAGTCATTTCATTAAAAGGCCTTATGGAATTGTATGAGGAAAATACACCAGCAGATCTTTTGCTGGGTAAAGCAGTCTGAAATATTAAAGCATCATGGTCCGAAAAAACAGTTGGGAGGTGATTGACGGAACATTTCTCTACATGAATATTTGTAATAATGTTATCAATGGCTGTACCATGGTTGCCATCCCGACCTGGACGAGTTGGTTGGTCATTAGTAGCACGTAAGCCGAAGCTCTCAAATAAATTCAACAAGTCTTTAGTGTGACTGCTAGTTCCACAAAAATCAACGTTAAAATCTGCTGTTAATACAATATTAGTATTAAAAAAGGATTTATACAAAATACTAAAAAGTTCATTTAATTTAGATAGAAAAACCTCAAAGATACAATTACTATTATCAGGTGTTCTACAGGTATAAAGACATAAGCAGAAACCATTAAGGCTCTCAATAAATATTCCACTTACTTCAAATATATTATCAGTAGTTAGATCGGTAAAATCAACTGTCTTCTTAGATAAAATACCTTGTTTGACGAATATAGCTGAACCGCCATGTTTGCCTTTACTTGACCTACAATAGGAATCACTTAAATAAAATCCTTCAATTTTTACTGTGGTCAACTCGAATAAGGTTAACCAATGTTCAGTCACACCAGTATATCAATATTTAAATCATTGAGAAGTAGCTAACCGGCAAATCGTATAAAAAAAACCATTGTAGCAGCAGTAACGGATTTTGAGAGATTGCAAGTTTGGTCCTATGGATTTTTGTCGTATCTCCATCGGTTATCCCTTAGACTGAGTTAGATTTTTTTTTTCAAGTAAATTTTGTTTATTTTCCTCACATTAAGTAATTTTTGACATACACAGGACAGATAGACTCGCAATATTTGGCAGGAATATTGACATACACAACAGCTATAAGCTTGCAAAATTTGGTGTTACTAGCTGCCCCAGAAGTATAGAAAAACTGGCTGGATAGCCGTGACATCACTCATATCTACGACAATCTAATCTTACACTTATTAATATTGATGTTTATTCGCCTTCAGATGAGCTAGAAACTTGAAATTTGGCAAACTAATTGCTTTTAGCCTATAACCAATAGGGAAATTCCAAAACGTTCAAGTTTTTAGCTTTTACCTTCGAAAATAAACTTTGAAATATTTTCACTGCGTGTTTGTACTGCTTCAGATGTTTTGACAACTAGAGGATAGGCCTGTTGTTGACGTGAGGAATAATTTGTTGTGTTAATATTCCAGTTATCCCACCCAGGTACCTTGTCCCGACCAGGATTCGAACACGGCCCGCCGCGAGAGAGGAGCGAACGCATCCCTTACGCCACAGCGGTGGGCTGGAATGTATCTATGAGAATAATCTAATAGGAAGTAATGTACTGGGTTGCGTGTGAGCAATCACGAGATCAATTTAGTACAAGTATCATGTGAACACGAGAGTTCAACTCAAACATGACTTCAATCCAAGGCTCCTGGATTCAAGATTTCCCAATTAAATTCCCCATAAACGATAAATTCATTTCAGTTCCTAGTGAGAACTTGACTGGATCTTAAGTGTTTTCGTAGCTGAAAATCTTATATCTTTTACGAGAGTAACTCAATAAGTATCCGCACTTTTTATTTAATCTTTTGTAGGTTGACTGTACTGCTTTGTGCGACATGTTGTTCATTTGTCTCCGCTTGTGGAAGGTTTGACCGTTATGACTCCACTAAGTGTTGCGCTGTTGCACATTGGCCATGGCTGCAGCGCTCAGCGTTTGCATTAGAGAAGAACAGCGTGCAGTGATACCTTTTTTGTGGTCTAAAGTTTTACCAGAAGCCGAAATGCATCGAAGACTTTTCGCACAATGGGGGCAATGTTTTACCCCGTTGAAGTGTGTACGAATGGATTGAAAAGTTCAAAAACGGTCAGACAAGTGTAAAGGATGAGGAAAGAACAGGACGCCCAACCACATCCACTAGTGCGTCTCATGATTCAGACAAACCGAAGAGTGGCAAATTAGCCAAGGTTCTGCATAACATTACAGCCTTACTAGCCTTCAAATCTTTTTCACAAATAATTATTGAAAGGATATGACAATAATAATGATTTAAATTTGTTTGATTGAACATTGATTCATCACAGGAAAGCAATCATGAACAAACCCCTATCCATTGACACGCAACCCGCAAACTTGGTCAACTTACACATAGTTCGAAAAGAACGGGTAGATGGAGACACAAGCAGACAATAAGTTCAGTGGCGGTTGCTCATTCTTAGGGAAACACTAATTTCACTTTATAATATACACTACAATATACAAATAATACAAACAATTTTGTATTTTTAATTATTCTTTTACGTGTGCAATTATTTCATCATACAAAGGCTTAGAATGTGTCATAACGCCTTTCCAATCGGAACTGTGTTACAACCCATCACTGCTTGCAAAGAGATATGATTCATGCACGGGAATAATCCACCACGTACACCGAATGTCCGCAATGCCATCTTGTGTCTTATGCGGGAAGGTCGAGAACCACAAGTGGTTCGCGAACCAGTAAATGCCCATGTATGCAGTAAAGCATCCTTAAATAGAGGTTGGGAAGAGGCAGCATGCACACGTAAGACCCTGAGTATTTGGTTGGGTAATTCAAGTATTTATCTGACTGTAACCCGTTCTTGGCTTATTTTGTAATATAACTTACATAGACTGACCTTCAGAAGGAAATATAATTTAGCGAATCAATGAATTTTGTTCTTGATAAGGATACTTTACCTCACTAGAATTTACATTTACTGTAATGTTACAGCAATGACTTACTCTGGAATTAAACTTGACACAGTCCTGCAATTACATCTCGTTCACTCGCTGCGTCTATTCATCTGAACAGGCATTATCGAGCCCCAGCTGGCTCTGAGCCCATTTCATTCCAAGCGAGTATCCAGGAAGCCCATTCATTACTCCTCAACTGCTTCATCTTGCGTCGAATGGATTCTCTTCAGTTATATTTATACTAGCATGGGCCCGCGGCTTCGCCCACGATAATTATTTCAAAAATTAAAAATTAAGAGCATAATATAGTTAGTTAAATCGTTATATTTATTAACACCTAATTCGCATGGACTACATACCACGATTAGATAGCATCGCCTGGTAAAAGCGACCTCAGATTCGAGTTCCTTGGCCCAGAAAACCCCTGTATAGTGAGTTTCGTCCAAATAAACAATGTTTGACCATATTAGGGCTTACAACATTCAAGCGATCGCGAAAGTTTAATTTCCAAGGTATGACAAAAATAGACAAAGCAAACTGTAATTGTCAAACTTCCATTTAATTTAATTCCAAACCCATCTGAAACCCACTGGCAACAATATGCTTTAATGTCAAATGTGATTCGGATTTGATAATTCTGTGTAAAAAGGGATTAAGTATTCTCAAAAACATTTTATTTTTGGCATTTAAAATCAGAATTTTTCAAAATCCTTCCTTAGTGAGCACCTACATTATGAAACGAAGGTACTGTCAAAATTCCAAGTCTCTACCTGTTATAGTTTAGGCTCTACGTTGATTCCTGTCAGTCAGTCAGGACAAAGCCTTTTATATAGAGAGAAATAGCATGTGCCCGCGGCTTCGCCCGCGATAATTATTTCAAAAATTAATAAATGGTGCAAAAATACGTTGCACAAACTTTCTCGCATATACGTGTTAAAAGCTAGCACAGAAAAAATTAAATTAAAAAGACAATTAAATTTTATTTATTACATTTTCATAAAACTAAGAAGTATCTAGAACGGAAACCATCAGAGTCGATCTTCATGTTTAATACTTTTACCGTGAAATAATAGGCTAATAATAATAATGAATGACAGTAAAACTGCATATTATTAGTACTACTAGTATTACTACGGGAAAATTCAAATATAAGTCGCAACTTGGGATAAATCGGCCCCACCCAACCCACCCACCAATACAAGGTCAGTTGGTCACTCTGCTTCGCGTAGAAACAAAATACATCACAGTCCATGCAAATGTGAATATCGAATGGACGGAGCTTAAGGGGCGACTTATATTTGAATTTCGCTATAGGCTACTAAAACTAAAACTAAACTCCGTGGCACTACATTCCTTTAGGGATTTGGTCTACCAACCGACCGGTGTGTCATCTACCACAGGCAGATGGCAGGGTTGGGGCACGTGGTCAGCATGCCGACCCCCACGACCGTTAATGGTGGTTTCCATGACCGGAGCCGCTACTTCTCTATCAAGTAGCTCCTCAATTTGAATCACGAGGAAGTGTACCCCTACCAGACCCCTCAACCTCAGAAAAATCCAAGGATGTACCGGGGATCGAACCCGGACCGACGGATCTGACGCTAACCACAAGACCACGCCAGCAGTCCTACTGCTATTACTACTTAGGTTATATTGCACACTTTAACTGCATTGTAGGTCATGTAATGTGTTTAGTATGTTTGCGTGAACTATTAGTCTATTGTAACAACTCACTCGCGTCATCTGTTTCTATTGTTTAGTGATGTCTTCGTATGTGGCATTCAGTTTAAACGATTATAATATCCAGTGACGTAGCGGCGATGAGTTATGGAAAATAAGCAAGTCCTGCAAACCCGGCGTTTGCTTTTGCGAACGAGGTAACCATGAAAAACCCAAGTCAATTTGGGCGGCCACGAGGTTTGATTTGAACTCAGGACCTCTTCCCTGTTAGCCCATAGGCCTACCACATCGCTGTAATTGGTTTAGTGTGTTCAATGCGACTGAGCTAAGCTGATTGCATTTCACAACAATAAGTACATTAGGCCTATAGTTTTCTTGTTGCTAGTGGCAACAAAATGCCATTCATATTTTAATTGATATGTATGTTCTGAAATTCGCATTTAAGCTGTACTTATTTCGTTTTTATCTTGATATCTATTAATTGTATAAAGAAATGTTTTAAACAAAAAATGTTCATTTTAATTTTCTCTACAACTTTACTGTGGTAAGTTTTCATGTATCACTTACTGTAATGGATATAATCTAGAAAAACTGAAAATGGATACGAATAAAGTACCCCTTAAGTCATTTTTGCAGAAATACAGATATAGCCATTTTATTACTCATAGATAAGAGTTTCCCATTTTAAAATTTTATTAAAATCGTTAGAGCCATTTTTTAAAAAATCAAAAATTTTGAAAAAGTTTTCATGAAAAGTCCCCTTAATATTTCAGTTGTAAAGTTAAATTTCTGGGCGGTTCGACAAAATTTCGAAAAAGTCCTTATTTCAAAAAATTAAGTAAATACAACGAGCCGTTTACCCGCTGTGCTTGTCCACAGACGGACAGACGGACAGACGGACAGACGGACAGACGGACAGACGGACAGACAGACGGACAGACGTCATTCCAAAAATACTTTTTTCGGTTTCTAGGCATCGTGAAACGTGCTCTCCCGGTGTTAACTCAACTTCGATTTTTTGTCACGATCACAATACTTTCTCTATACTCCGTATAAGCGAGAAAGTAAAAATCAAGAGCATAATAGTTATATCATTATATTTATTAACTCCTAAATCACGTGGACTACATACCACGATTAGATAGCGTCGCCTGGTAAAAGCGACCTCAGATTCGAGTTCCTTGGCCCAGAAAACCCCTGTACAGTGAGTTTCGTCCAAATCGAACAATGTTTGACCATATTTAGGCCTATATTGATTATCCCTCTTCCGTGTAGGTTGAAAATTTCATATGTCTTCGGGCCTTGATATTCTAAACAAATGAATCGTCCAGGATGGACTTACAAAATCAAGCGATCGCCCGCGATAATTATTTCAAGAATTAAAAATTAAGAGCATAATAGTTAAATCATTATTTTATTAACACCTAAATCACGTGAATTACATACCACGATTAGATATCGTTGCCTGGTAAAAGCTATCTCAGATTCGAGTTCCTTGGCCCAGAAAATCCCTGTATAGTGAGTTTCGTCCAAATCGAACGATGTTTAACCATATTTAGGTCTATGTTGATTATCCCTCTTCCGTGTAGGTTGAAAATTTCATATGTCTACGGGCCTTGACATTCTAAACAAATGAATCGACCAGCGTGGGCTTACAACATTCAAGCGATCGCGATGCTTTTATTTCCACGGTATGACAAAAATAGCCAAAGCCAACTGCAATTGATTTGACATTGAAATGTATTACTGAAATCTGATGCTTCGACAGCGCTAAAATCACGTTTTCTGCCAGTTTTTTACTCATAACTCGCGAACGAAAGCTAAAATTAAAAATTCGGCTTCGAGGTGCATTCGCCCACCTTTCAGTCCATCTATCTTTAAATTTTCAGATCTTTGCGTTCAGTAGATTTCGATGGGCATCGTGGACAGACAGACAAACAGCATGTGCCCGCATGTGCCCGCGGCTTCCCCCGCGATAATTATTTCAAATTATAATTATTAACACCTAAATCACGTTGAGTGCATTCCACGATTAGGTAGCGTCCCCTGGTAAAAGCGACCTCAGATTCGAGTTCCTTGGCCCAGAAAACCCCTGTATAGTGAGTTTCGTTCAAATCGAACAATGTTTGACCATATTTAGGGTTGATTATCCTTCTTCCGTGTAGGTTGAAAATGTCATATGTCTGTGGGCCTTGACACTCTAAACAAATGAATCGTCTAGGATGGACTTACAAAATCAAGCGATCGCGTTGCTTTTATTTTCAAGGTAGGCTATGAGGTATGCTGACAAAAATAGCCAAAGCCATCTGTAAGTTATTTGATATTGAAATTTATTACTGAAACTGATGCTTCTAAAACGCAAAAAAATGCACGTTTTCTGCCAGTTTTTCACTCATAACTCACGAACGGAGGCGAAAATTAAAATTCCGGCTTCGAGGTGCACATCCCGACCCTTTAGTCCGCCTACTTATAAAATTTCAGATCTCTGCGTTGAGTAGATTTCGCTGGGCATCGCGGACAGACAGACGGAAGACAGACGGAAGACAGACAGACGGAGGACAGACACTTCCTTTTATTAATATAGATTATATCAATAAGAAGCTGAATTAATTCATACTAACTGAGGAATGATCCCCACTACCCTTGCACCTCGTAAAAATAACCTCAATACAAATATACGATTTTTATATGAGCCGAGGTTTGAAATCTATATTAATAAAAGGAAGTGTCTGTCTTCCTCCGTCTGTCTGTCTGTCCGTCCGCGATGCCCAGCGAAATCTACTGAACGCAGAGATCTGAAATTTTAAACATAGATGGTCTCAAGGATCGGAAAATGCACCTCGAAGCCGGAATTTTAATTTTAGCTTTCGTTTGTGAGTTATGAGTGAAAAACGGGTAGAAAGCGTGGATTTTTTGCGTTTTCGAAGCATCAGTTTCAATAATAATTCTTGAAATAATTATCGCGGGCGATCGCTTGATTTTGTAAGTCCATCCTGGACAATTCATTTATTTAGAATATCAAGGCCCGCAGACGTATGCAATTTTCAACCTACACGGAAGAAGTATAATCAACATAGGCCTACATATGGTCAAACATGGTTCGATTTGAACGAAACTCACTATACAGGGGTTTTCTGGGCCAAGGAACTCGAATCTGAGATCGCTTTTACCAGGCGACGCTATCTAATCGTGACATGTAGTCCACGTGATTTAGGTGTTAATAAATATAATGATTTAACTATTATGCTCTTAATTTTTAATTCTTGAAATAATTATCGCGGGTGATCGCTTGATTTTGTAATTCCATCCTGGACAATTCATTTATTTAGAATATCAAGGCCCGCAGACGTATGCAATTTTCAACCTACACGGAAGAAGTATAATCAACATAGGCCTACATATGGTCAAACATGGTTCGATTTGAACGAAACTCACTATACAGGGGTTTTCTGGGCCAAGGACCTCGAATCTGAGGTCGCTTTTACCAGGGGACGCTACCTAATCGTGGAATGTAATTTACGTGATTTAGGTGTTAATAAATATAATGATTTAACTATTATGCTCTTTATTTTTAATTTTTGAAATAATTATCGCGGGCGAAGCCGCGGGCACATGCTAGTAATTCAATAAAACCAGCGTAGCTTTAACGCAAAATAAGGCTTTAGAGGACGAATGTAGTACTGGATGAATCCACTCAGTTGTTAGTAGAAGTTCTCTAATCTTAGTAGCCTACTAATATAATGTGCTAAGTTTTTCACTCATTTTCAATGATTCTGCATAAAGAAAGCAAATATAATGGCGATTGTATCAGTACTGCATGTTTATAAACCTAGCTTGCTGTGGATTGTTTCTTTTCCTTAAAAGAAAAATTAAAGGCATCGTTAAGTTAATAATGTCGATTAATGAAACTAAATATATTTTTACATAAATTGAAATAACGCGTCATTTTTATAATATGTTCTGCACGAAACTTACTATGCCTTGTTAAAAGAAGCAATCGAACAAGAGGCTCATCTGAAGTCGTTCCTTTCAGCTAGCGCGAGAGGACTAAAGCTATGGTGCAGTTATGTAAACTTCGTGCGTTCGAGTCCACCCAAAGTCATAAAAATTATAAAAAGTTATTATTATCTAATTAATTTCTTAAATTCAACATTTCTAAATGAAAAGGTTTACTATGCTTGTTAAAAGACACTGAAGAATAAAATCCTTAACATGTAAAATTGAACTCACACTGGGAAACATTGTAGAGACATCTAGGAACCATAGTTGGAACTACGTCCAGTAGGGTTACTATGGCAACTTGACCGGCCTAGACCGACAAAATTACTTTGCCGGCCTAAGCCGATAAAGTGTTATCAGTCCGAGAAGCAGCCGCTTTAGACAGCGTGTACCAAGAAAGTAGATTCGTCTGCTAAAGCCTTATTTTGCATAGTCTACTTGGTACATAAATAGCTATTACATCACGAACCTGAGGTCCAATGAAAATACCTTCATTTTTGCAGTACTAATTTAGACATCTCTGTCCATTGCTTTGACAAAATTCTTTATAAAGGCCGATTTCAGATGACTGTCTTTGTCAACATTTTTTTTTCACGAGGATTGAAGCTTTTTCTCAAAGGTCAGTTTGACCCAGTGACACAAAATCAGGAATATCGCCATAGATTCCACTAGCCAGTACTGTATACTTGCTTCAGAAGTAGTCTCTTGTAACTGACCGGAATAGACCACTGGTTTTGAAGGCTTTCGTTTCCGTTATCTAAGAGAACAACTTTGAAACTAATTTTTGAGGAATTTATAAATAGACGCGATTATTCTGGATTGTGAATCATCCCAAACTCTGTATGCAGCCCACCAATCTCTCTGCCAATGAGACGAGAGCTATCGTTTATGGGTGGTATAATGCTAACTTAGCTTAGCTTAGCTCACATATAGCGAGGGATTTCGTATATAGATGTGCCGGATTTCATATGTAGTTTTGTCGACACAAGTACATATGAAATCCCGCACTGCTATGTGAGCTAAGCTAAACTAACTTAGCTTAGCTCTTGGTCGACAACCGGCATAATGGTGTGAGGTTGTAGGAGACCCAAGCAATTTATTGTGCTCATCTTTATGAAAGACTCAGATCTCTTAGGAGATGGTTCAGTTCTGCCTTTGACTGGTGGACAGGTTTTCACTATCGCCATCATAGGAATCACAGTGAAGGCCTGCACAAAATGTGTTGTTTTCTTTATTGGAGTTCTTCTGACATGTAAGATGAGAATTGCCTTTACTTTGTCAGATCGAGACAAAGTAATTCAGGAAACGAAAGTGGACTAACAGAATGAAAATTCGCAGAAAATCGTATTGTAATGGGCAAGAATAAAGCCATCAAATGAATTGTGGTTGAAAGTGGAAGTCCAACACAAACTGTAGCATTAAGAGAGAGAGGCAGAGGAAGTTTTCTGAGAGTCTGTCATTATCTCGGGGGGGGAGGGGGGGGAGAAAAAACTCTCCTTATTAAAATGAGAGTAAAGTGGAAGAAGTGTAGTTGGTCAACATTTCCGTTAATAATCTGCAGGGTTCGTTTTTTCATCACAAATATGTTGAAGGTCACAGACGTCTCTCACATCTGCGTTCCAGTTTGCTACTGGTTGTGTAGATCAGGTTCGAGTGCAATACAACCCAAGAAGATGAGAGTTCAAGACTCAGTTGCTTTTCCTTCCTTTTGTTCTTCTTCACCTGAAGTACTTGTGGTTGATTTAATCTGGCATTGTGTTATTTTATTTTAAGTCTCCTTCACAGTGCACTTAACCTCTGACCTTTCACTTTGTAATCGCCACATCTAAAGCCAAGAGGTCTCGTAACCTTATAGTGTCTAAATAACAATACTCAATAACAGAGCTTAATTCATATTTTATTACAAAATAGCACTTTCATTTGTATAAGAAGGGATCTTTTGAGAATGGTAAATAAACGGTTCAAATGTGTTGCACAAACTCTCTCACAAATTATACGAGTTAAGGTTTGTAATATTCAGGTTCAAGGATCACAAAAGAAACCTCTGAGTTCCATTCAAAAGTTACTGTACAATCTTTAGATTATATAGATTTAGGATTCTTGTATAATTGATCTATATTAATAAAAATGAATTTCCAACATGTATGACGGAGCATCACTTGAGAACGGCTCGACCGATTTGGCTGATTTTTGTTTTGTTGTGTTCGTAATTGTCAGGACAATGTTTGTATGAAAGAACATTTTTGGAAAGTCCACGGGAAAAGTCGGAAATGTGAAATGCGGCAAAGTTAGAGAGTTAGGCTATCAATTGTTTACATAACGAAAGTATTGTTTACGGTGTTCACATAGGGCTTTGGAAACTATATTATTATACTGGGCTTTAAAAAAATTCTGATACTATCGATGTACGGTAATTAATACATTTGTGAAAATAATTCTTGAAGAAAATAAAGCAGCCACATAACTTTCTCTACCCTAAGAAATATTTTCTCATTTCACATTTTGATGTAGAATAAGCGGTCGTACTGCAGGGACAACTTTACAGAAACGTCACGTCATGTACAGGTAGGGGGGGGGGAAAGCGTACCGACTCTTGTAGCTGATTTCAGAGCCTTGTGATACGTAAATAAATGCAAGAGATGTAACGGAAACGTTTGTTTTCACAAGCAATGCAAATTACGTGAAATTATTTCTCTATTCAAGCAATTTATCGGCTGTAGAACAAATTCCAATACATTCCCTGCTATCCTGTGAATGCCGCTAGGCATGCGCAGTGGCTCGTATCGGCAACTTAGATATTTTAGTCGGTCCGCTTTCCCCCCCCCCCCCTACCTGTACATACTGGATGCAGAACAAGGACTAAAGTAACAGGACGAAAGGAACATTTTTGTTGGTATGTCCGGAGATATGCCACGCCATGGGGAAACTAAGCAAATAGATGTCAAAATCTAGTTACTCTAATTGAAAATATCAGAATCCTTGCAAGTTTAATTCCTTAGCACCGAGAATCTTATCGCAGGAAGCAGTCGCGAAGAGGTAAAGAAACCACGCTTCCGTTCCTTTTAGGTTTGAAGCTAGTATTGTTTGCTCCCTCACAAGAGAAATCTCGCTGCATTCATCCATAGCACGTTCGACTTCAACGGATCATTTCCTTTTATTGAGACTATTTTACCTGAAGAGGAATTCGATTATCGCACTAAATAAACGCCATTTCTTCCTAGGAGATGAAGAACTGTCTGTCCGTTTTCAGTTACACTGAGGCATGCCTTATTTTCTTAACCAACGCATCTCCTATGCAGCATGCAAGTAACTTACAGAAAAAACAAATTTAGGCTTTTCCGTTTCAGTGTTGTTTTAACGAAGTCTGTTCGTTATATGCATGAATGTCCGAGATAATAGTATGCACAAATAGGCCTACATATATGGGAGATTGCCCCGTTGCCGGTCAAGCCTCGTGACCTGTTAACAAGTAGTTTACACATTAAGACGGAACACTTCATAACTGTTTTCTGCTGCTATCTAGCGTCTTAATGTGCAACTACTTGTTAACAGGTCACGAGGCTTGACCGGCAACGGGGCAATCTCCCCTACAATATCTTGAAAAAAAAGAGATTTGGTCGTTATTTCTCTTAACATTCGCAACGCATTGGACAATCTAGGCCATGTCCATTCAGAAAGAAAGAAAAAAAACATAGAAACTTTACCTAACCCAACTAAACTTCTCTTACAGACAGAGATCACTAGGCAGATTCAGACGAGACAAAACCTATCACACTGTGTTACATTGATCATATCCTGAAGTGGCATGACTAAACAATTTGAATTCCAAATAAATCCATCTGAGGAGCTTCTGAATGTGATGATTTGCAGTTTGTATCAAGAGGCTAAGTGCACCCCGTTCCAGACCTCAATACCTCACAAAAATCCGAGGAAGATCGAAACCTATCCTTGCGGATCGTTGCCAGCGACGCTAACCATTAGACGACGCAGCCGGTTAATGTTTTCATAGGCCTATGTGAAAACTAGTCTATATATATACTTACTAAAGAATAGGCATTTCAGGACGTAATACAGCAGAATTGTGACATATAAGTTATATAGTCATACGATATAATGTTACGCTAAAAACACTGTAGGCCCTACACTGCATACATTTACACATTAAAATAGCAACTGCTGAAAATCTATTTTAAAATATAAATCTTTAAAATGTACTGAATTTATACGTGATGTAATTATTGGTAGGTTGTGTATCATTAAAACCAATGTCTATTTACTAGCTATTAATCATATAAAAAAGTTGCCGAAAGTTATTCAGCATTAGTCAATAATAAAATTAATACGTAGATGCACTGTAACTAATTATTTATGCATTGTTTATAGATTATAAACATATATAAATTTGCCGTCTCTTCTCTTCTCAGTAATAGTCAGTTTTCTAAATTAATATGTGGAAATTCTGGAGCTAGTAGCTTGTAGGTCTAATATTAACTCATTTGTTGATCTTGCTGTAGTATTCCGTTGCATCATTGAACTTACGGCGTCTGCTTTATAAGGAGATACGCATTTCGATCTTTTCGATCATCATCAGTCCTATTTAATTCTCAAGGTCCGCTATGCCTGAGTATAATTGTGATACTCAAGTATCACAAGTATCAAGTTTAATGCATTTCCTGGTGCATATTTAGCGTATGTGTTGCAAATACAGGTACAGTTGAATCGACCCAGTAACTTTTTAGTTGAAATCCAATGCCACATCGTATACTGGTAATCAATCATCATTTAAATTAAATGTTTTTTGTTTGTTAATTAAATTATTTTAAATTTCAATTTGAATTTTTGTAAAATCGGTCACGCTTCCAATCTAGGAACCGTGTTTCTGTCATTCTCAATTTCTCTGCTTTGACAGTTTGGCATTAAGTATGCATATTAACCAAAGTTGTGCTTATCCATCACCTGACATTGCCATAGAGTGCAGTGAGTCTGTGACAGGCTTTTATCTATAGATTACACGCTTGTAAAAGAACTCGTTCGGAACAAAATTCCGCCACACCAGCGGTACACCTCAGTCGTTAAATAATCATTTAACAAACTTACTGCGTTCTTGCTCATCCTAACCTATACTTGTCTCATTTCTCTCAGGGTGACATTATTTAAATGTCTTAGTGGAGTTGTTTTTGTGCCTGACAGCACTGGCACAAATGACGGGGATGGTTCTGCTACTTACAGTTTCCGTTTGTGGCATAAAATTTACTGGAATGGACAAAAAACAGCTGAACTAACCTAAGTTGCTGCTTCAGGGGGCGGAAATCACTGGGAGTGGATTTTAAGTTCCAATTTTGTACTATTTACTTGCTCAATGGCAATAGACAATTCCTCAGCAAGCTAAAGGAATTTTATCTGTTTTATGGAACCCGAAGGTTCACTGCCGCGCTTGAATGTGCCCGTCATTCAACCCTATTCTGTGCTAACTCCAACCAACTATCCCTCGCAAATCCTACTTCCCTTAAATCTATCTTAGGTTCTTAGCATAACATAAGAAAGCCTATCATTAATGAACTCTTTATTGTGTGTGCGAAGAACCCGGTCCCTAATCGATGGTCATCATTCCCTTTCCCAAAGAAATAGTTAAACGCGTCTGTCTATATTGAACCTTCACCCTCCCATCTAATGTTCTGTACTGCTAGTACATCTAATATGTATTTCTCTAATTCTCTAGTTACCGATTTAAGTGCCCCAGGCCTATACAAGCTCCTAAGATTCCATGTTCCAAATCTATAGTTTCTACAATTTTTAGACTCCCTCAGTGTAGTCCTTACCTGGAGATGTGAACGAGGGACTATTTTACCTCCGGAAAATTTTACACGATAGGATCCATAAATCAGGCAGCATTTTTACTGGGAGAGGTTGTTAACCTCACACCAAACCCCCAAACTGGAGGACCACCTCATGTCTGTTTATCCAACATATTCGCAGCTACCCTCCATTTCTGGAGGCCATGCCGTGGTGACAAAGACACTGTATGTGTATACAGTACATTGTATTAAAAAAATTAATTAAAATAGTTCCTTTCATTCACGGTAGAGTTCTATTGCATCCTAATTGCACAATGCATTAAGCTCCCATTATGACAAGACAATGGCTTCAATGCTAAACTGATTACGAAGCCAGTCGAGTAATATTAGTGGTATCGATAATCGATTATATCAAGTGGCTTAAAACACACAGAATGCAAAGAGCGGCCTGTAGAAGAGCAGAAGTGCTTTCCCGAATTCTGCATCACAAGGCTCATTGATATTATTTCCCTTTCTTTGTAGCGCTCTTAAAGAGTATTAAAGCAATATTAAAATTATAGAAATTGTGATTAATTCTAAAGAAACGGAAACTAATATTGTAACATTTTCTAATACTATACAGAGTGTTAATGAATAACACCGAAATATTCTACCTGTGCATAGAGGAGACAGACAAGCAACTTTTATTAGATTTTTGTTCTATGGATTCAATTTTTCCTGTTACAGCATAAAATCTTTCAGAGCATGGCCACCACTGACTTCTAACATTTGATAAAATGCAAAACAAATGAACTTCATTCTTAACACTGGAGTTATGAATAAAAAACTAATGCATGGCGGCTAGTCATGTGATTTGACTGTAAATTTTGCAGAATATGAAAACACTAAATTTTGATATATCTGTTGATGACTGATTAAGAATCAGGTTTTTATCAATCACTAAGAAGGCATGAAGTCAATTGAAAGAAAATTGTTAACCTATTTCTTAATTATTGACTTGTGAGCACAAAATTGTAATAACTTTAATGACTCGTAGCATACAAATTTTGCGTCATAGAGCAAAAAGTCTCCGAATAAAAGTTGCTTGTCTTTCTCCCCTCTAAACACAGGTAAAATAATTCGGTGTTATTCATTAACACCCTGTATAATGTGCTTTAAATGGTAAAAACAATCGATACCATTAATGTAATTGATTTTAATTTGATCTTGCTTTGTAGACATGTGGTTGTTGTAATGATTAGAAACAATAGTATCTCCTAATGTTGTCATTTAGAATCAAATATTTTAATATTTTAATATAACACTAACACACCGGCATTTCATTCAACGACTTGTTGCTGTTTTATTGAAATACTAAATTTTTAATGTGTTTTATTCAAAAAACAGAACTTTTTTTATTTTTTTATTTTTAGTCATATTAAGTAATTCCACATCTGTACAAAGCATAAGTGATAACCTCAAGATTTTGTTTTATATAACAGAAATCTAAAGAGAATTTGGTAAAAAGTGAAATATTGAAAGCGTGAATATTAATAATTATTAATTTTTAAATATTGAATTTGAAACGTAATAAATAAGAATAACAAAGAATTTAGTTTATTTCAGGTGGGATCTTATTGACCCATATCGACATATTGACACATAAGGACAGATAGACGGACAACATATTACTTTGTTTATATTTTTGAAACCGTCTATTTCATTTTTGGTTGGGTGATTCCGCCATTTGCAAGCAGACGAGTGTGTGTGAGTAGTCATAACAATAGCCTGCAGGTGCTCAGCGTCTGCCCGTGACAAGTGCCTCTTCCACAACCACCCCCGCATTTTTAAAGCAGAAGTCCTAATTGTCTTCCACCACAGGCAACCCTTTAAAATATTCTCACACAACACAAACACTTTCATGTTTCAGCTTGTAGCTCCTCCTTTTAAATTAAAATTATCAAACTGGGTGCCGCGGCAATTATCAAGAAAACTCTGCTAAAAATTGTGAAATTATAAAGAAGGCATGAAGATACTTAAGTTGTGTTCTTTAGCCTCTGTCACTCCGTGCGTTTACCTCGAGGTGCGACCTGCGTTTGTTGTGGTTAGATTGAGGTCTGTACTTTGCCCCAATCAAATTTGAAGATATTGCTTACGGACACATTGAATTCCTTTGCACTCCAGCCTCAATACTGAATTTATAAATAGCCGTATCCAACTTACTAAATAAAATATTTTTTTTAGTACACGCTCTCTAAAACAGCTGCTTGTCGGACTGGTAACAAGTCGAAAAATTGCAATTTAGCAACCAAGGCCGCTAAAATTGCATAAAACTGCATTCATATTGCAGTTTTATCGACCTAGTAGGCCTACTTTAAAGTCGTCATGACAATCTATAAACAAAATCCAGATGGCATTGACCAGTCACACTAACTTCAACATGGATTTAAGCATATAATTGCTCATAAAACAACAAAATTTAAGCCAACATGTTTCTTATGATAATCAGAAACTTTACCAGGGTTTTTCACAAAAGACGGTATTCTACTTCATCATATAACAACAAATATAAGCCAGCAACTTTTCACATCTTCGTTCACAAGAGAAACATTGCTTACCATGCATGCACCAGCATTTAATTACAATATATTCCTTCTCATAGTTTTCTGCTGGCAGCAGCTCCAATTCAATGTTTCTGGCTTGGATTGAAAGTTCCTCGGGATTATCGTTCATATTTCCAAAAGCTTTCCTTAAATACTAGTTCATATGCATTACTGTGTACAAAAAGCGACTCTTATATTATGCATTTCGTATTGGTACGTATGGTTCATTGTCGTTAGGCGATTCAGATGGCCTTGAGAATATGGCTTTAACAAATGGCTAACCATCTTCCATTATAATTAATTATGCGGTATTTTTGTTTCATTTCATATAATTTAGAGAGCTTTTGCTAACAAATATTATATGCACCACGTACGCAAAAACTTTATCGGACTCATCCAGTATTTCAGCCTCGGCTTAGGCCTATGCATCGGCCGCTATAGCCAACTAGAGTCATCGTTATTTTGCGTACTTGATACATAAATAGCTATTTTTTGCATTGTGGGCTTTTTTCCTGCTGGTTCTGAATTTGGTACGAATTATTATTTAAATTATTTATAATTTGTTAAATAAAGTGTGCGTGGAATAAAATGTAATAACATGGATTAAATATCACATTTCTTGAAGTTGCCCTGTTTGTTTACTTTTTACTTTCTCGCATATACGTAGTATAGAGAAAGTATTGTGATCGTGACAAAAAGTCGAAGTCGAGATAACACCGGGAGAGCATGTCTCATGAAGCCTAGAAACCGAAAAAAGTATTTTTGGAATGACGTCTGTCCGTCTGTCCGTGGACAAGCACAGCGGGTAAACGGTTCATTGTATTTACTTCATTTTTTGAATTAAGGACTTTTTCGAAATTTTGTCGAACCGCCCAGAAATTTAGCTTTACAACTGAAATATTAAGGGGACTTTTCATGAAAACTTTTTTAAAAATTTTGATTTTTGAATAAACGGCTCTAACGATTTTAATAAAAAATTAAAATTGGAAACTCTTATCTATGACTAATAAAATGGCTATATCTGAATTTCTGCAAAAATGACTTAAGGGGTACTTTACTCGTATCCATTTTCACTTTTTCTAGTTTATATCCATTACAGTAGGCGATACATGAAAACCTACCACAGGAAAGTTGTAGAGAAAATTAAAATAAACATTTTATGTTTAACACATTTCTTTATACATTTAATAGATATAAAGATAAACACGAAATAAGTATGGCTTAAATGCGAATTTCAGAACATAAATGTAAATTAAAATATGAATGACATTTTGTTGCCCCTAGTAACAAGAAAACTATAGTCCTAATGTACTTATTGTTGTGAAATGCAACCAGTTTAGCTCAGTCGCAATGAACACACCAACACCAATTACAGCGAGGTGGTATGGGCTAACAGGGAAGAGGTCCTGAGTTCAAATCAAACCTCGTGGCCGCCCAAATTGACTTGGGTTTTTCATAGTTTCCTCGTTCGCAAAGGCAAACGCCGGGTTTGTAGGACTTGCTTATTTTCCACAACTCATCGCCGCTATGTCACTGGATATTATAATCGTTTAAACTGAATATCACATAAGACATCACTACACAATAGAAACAGATGACGAGAATGAGTTGTTACTATAGACCAGCGTTTCTCAACCTATGGTCCGCGGACCACCAACATATCATAAAGCAAGTGGAAAGGAAAGAAGTAAATTTTTTTCACATATTTCGTTATAATGACCTATAAGTAATTCCCCATATATTAAGAATATAGGCTTTCGTTTAAAAATGAGATGTAAAATTAGGGGTCCGTAAATTTTTTAGACATTTTAAAGGTCCTCGGGTTCAAAAATGTTGAGAAACGCTGCTATAGACTAATGATTCACGCAAACATACTAAACACATTGTATGACCTACATTCAGTTAAAGCGTGTAATATAACCTAAGTAGTAGAAGTAGGACCGCCGGCGTGGTCTTGTGATTAGCGTCGCTGACTACAGATCCGTCGGTCCGGGTTCGATCCACGGTACCTCCTCGGATTTTTCTGAGGTAGGGAGGTCTGGTAGGGGTGCACTCAGCCTCGTGATTCAAATTGAGGAGCTACTTATAGAGAAGTAGCGACTCCGGTCACGGAAATCACCATTAACGGCCGTGGGTGTCGGCATGCTGACCACATGCCCCCAATCCTGCTATCTACCTGTGGTAGATGACGCAGCGGTCGGGTGGTAGGCCAAATCCCTCCAGGGATGTAGTGCCACGGAGTTTAGTTTTAGTAGTAGTAGTGGCGAAATTCAAATATAAGTCGCCCCTTAAGCTCCGCCCATTCGATATTCACATTTGCACGGATTGTGTAATGTATTTTGTTTCTGAGCGAAGTAGAGTGACCAACTGTCCTTATATATTGTCGCAAGTGCCTTGTATCCACCTTTACATATAGCTAAATAATGCATAACACTAACCACATAGTTAAGTGCGCGAAGCGGAGGCGGGAGCCGTAGCGAAGCGCCCTTGCATTTTCGAATAATGTACGATACACTGTTTGTAGGTTTCGAAAATGTGGCAGATTATATCTCCCGCAAGGTTTGTCAGCCTGTCACCTCTCGTCTAGCGGCGTGACGTCATACCTCCAACGTCTAATCACGAGTTTCTTCATAATATGAGGACAGAAGAATTCGCTAGATCGTGGTAGAAAAGAAACTGCATCGGTGAAGGTGGGTTGGGTGGGACCGATTCATCCCAAGGTGCGACTTATATTTGAATTTTCCCGTAGTAGTAGTAGTACTAATAATATGCAGTTTTCCTGCCATTGGTTATTATTATTGTTATTATTATTGTTATTATTATTGTTATTATTATTATTATTATTATTATTATTATTATTATTATTATTATTATTATTTCACGGTAAAAGCATTGAAGATAAAGATCGACCCTGATGCTTTCGATGTTAGATACTTGTTAGTTTTATGAAAATGTAATAAGTAAAATTTAATTGTCTCTATAATTCACTTTTCCTGTGCTAGCCTTTAACATGTATATGCGAGAAAGTTTGTGCAACATATTTTTGCACCATTTATTTTAATGATGAGCGAAAGAAAATAGTCCGGGCGCAACAGTGAATATGCGTGGGGTCAACTTTTACTCTATTTTTCAGATTTTATGACGAGGATAGAAACAACCAATGAAAATGCGGCTTTTTCAGCCCTGCTTCCTACTCCCGAAATCCTGCAAACAGATGCCGGAATCGCTTTTTTTCTCTCTCTCTTTTCCGCAATAACTTTCTTTCTATAGCTTTGCAGCTAAACCAGTGTTACACAAATTTTCTCCAAAAAGTGTTAGCAATAGTTACCAAGCATAACTACGCGAAGCTATCACTACAATCTCAGGTGAAATATATATGTAGGCCTATATTTTTTTATTTTTTTGCTAGAAACTACATTGGGTTTTTTAATTGGGTATCGATGTTAGATATAAATTCTAAGATGTGGTATTGCGGATATACGGCGTTATACCTGAGTATACACCCGAAGGCCTAACACGTCTTACTGTTTGCCGTCACTCCCACGCAAGCAGGGGAGCCCACCGCATCAATAGGGTTGCGAGGTAACAGAACTATAAAACAAAACAAAGCACGATCAATCCAATGTTATTAAGTGCCGGAATGGTAGCCTACTTTATGAGAATGTGTGTGGGGGATGGGAAAATGTCTGTCCGTGTGTCTGTATGCGCGATAACTCACATACGGTTTATCGCATTTTCAGGAAACTTGGTATACTCATTTATAACATCCATGGCAAAAAGCCTATTAATATTGGACCAAATCGGTTGACCGGTACCGCAATAATGCCCAATTTAGTCCTTATTTTACGGTATACTAACATGTGCCCGCGGCTTCGCCCGCGATAATTATTTAAAAAATTAAAAATTAAGAGCATAATAGTTAAATCACGTGGACTACATACCACGATTAGATAGCGTCGCCTGGTAAAAGCTACCTCAGAATCGAGTTCCTTGGCCCAGAAAACCCCTGTATAGTGAGTTTTGTCCAAATCGAACAATGTTTGACCATATTTAGGGCTTACAACATTCAAGCGATCGCGAAAGTTTTATTTCCAAGGTATGACAAAAATAGCCAAAGCCAACTGTAATTGATTTGACATTGAAATGTATAGGCCTAACTGAAAACTGATGCTTCGAAAACGCAAAAAATTCACATTTTCTGCCAAAATTAAAATTCCAGCTTCGAGGTGCATTTTCCGACCCTTCAGTCCAAATATGTTTAAAATTTCAGTTTTCTACGTTCAGTAGATTTCGCTGGGCATCGCGGACAGACAGACACTTCCTTTTATTAATATAGATTAGAAAGGATTTATCAAATGCAAATCAATTCTCATGACAACATATTGTTTTGGCTTTGGAAGTTGCAATACGGGTAGCTATGTCTACGTAGCAGTATACAACCGTGGTTAAGTAACCATCATGGACAACAATTTTCTCTCTACTGTGTACAAAGACATCTTGTAGTCTGCCCTCAGTAAAGGGATTTACATATAGGCTACATTATGCTTTAAGGTTTAGCACTGCAATAAGATAATCAAGGTTGAGACAGAAAATACAAAGCAATTCCACTCGGTTCATTCACAAACATAGGCGTAGCGAGGGGGGGGGTTTTGGGGGTTTGAACCCCCCCCATTGAATAAAAAATGGAAAATTGTATAATTTTTTTAAGTCTGCCCATAAATTGCTTAATACAAGTATAAAGCGTGGGAAGCTTAAAACTCGTTATTTTGCGTCTTAATTTTTAAAATTTTCCGGGGAAGGACCCCCGGAAGCTTAAAACTTGTTATTTTGCATCTTAATTTTTAAAATTTTCCGTGGGAGAACCCCCGGAAGCTTAAAACTCGTTATTTTGCATCTTAATTTTTAAAATTTTCCGGGGGAGGGCCCCCGGACCCCCCTTTCCTTCCATACTCGCCAGACCCCGCGGATGTTATAACCCCCCCCATATGGTCGGCCTGGCTACGCCTATGTTCACAAAGGGGGTCATTCCATGCCAAATCATCACAGCTCCCAACCCGACCATCTCAGATTTACATGAAATTCGGTAAGAAGTTAAAATACATGAAGTTGTACACACACGCAAAATTTTACCCCTCAGTGATTTACGATATTCATACAGCAGGGTTGCAAACATGACAAAAATTGTAAAATTTTCCCTTGCATGCTCTGCAAAAATAAATCATAACTTTACTTCTAATTGAGGTAGAACCTTCATGTTGGTCTCATTTTGAAGCTAAAGGTACATAGTTTTCATTAAAAATAGTTGCATTTCAAAATATTAATTTTTTCATTCCAAGGTCAAAAGGTGTAACCTTTGACCTTGAGTATCTAAGAAACTGTACCTTTAATTTTATTGAAGAAAAGATATGTTAGGCAGTTAAATGCATTCTATCTATGGTACAAATTTCATTTTGGGATGGCTTTGGGAACAGGAGAAAAAAATTTCCCTATAATATAAAGTCACATGGATGACTCACTCACTCACTCACTCACTCACTCACTCACTCACTGACATTAATTTTTGCCCAATTTTAGATGAGCTAGAAACTTGAAATTTGGTACACGTATAGCGTTTAGGCTGTAAACCATAGGGAAAATCCGCAGTCGCAGATCTATCGAGAAACTCGTCAACTCTCGTGGGATTACCTATGATAAATTATTACTTTCGAGACACGTGATAAGGCATAGAAGAAATAATTGTTGGTTAACATTCAAGATAATCCGGTTAAATTGTAGAACTTGTTCACAGTAGTTTATTTCCTGCGTGGGCAAACTTCCTCGATTGCAAAATTCGGAGGCTGTCTTGCGGGATTTGTTCCTCATATTAAAGTGAGTATTTCCAACCTCCCCTACGCTGAAGTCATTAACTACGTTCCAGGGACTGGCAACTAGATTACATATCAATGTACATTTTATGCTTCTTATAGGTTACCTATAGAATATCAATGAAGCTATGGCTTACACTACAGGTTACCAATGAAGCAAGGATTTTAGATTACTAGGTACAAGAGACACAAACTACGTAGGTCTATTTGCCTACGAGACGTAGGTCTATTGCCTTTCGTTATGTTAGTTTTCAAGGAGTTCTGAGTTTCACGTGTATAAGTTATATGAATTTCACATCAACGCCACAAGATAAGGGAAATCATTAAAACTGTAGATTAAAAACAAAATGTAAAGTAAACGTTACATACATTGAACTTGTGGACTGAATTTATTTATTTTTGTGGTTTAGGTGGACAATTTTATTCACATTAAATTTAATTAGAAGTTAGTATCTGTATCTTTTATCAGAATGGAGATTGCCAGGTTTCCTAATAGACCCCACAAATACTCTCACAAGAGAACTTTCTACTTTCTCCACATTGCAGGATATTCAACCGTATTGTTCACGAGACCTAAGTTAGTGGAAGTGATTACTACTTTTAACTTCCCGTCAATAAATATTTTCTAAAAAATACAAATAAAGCCAAAGTAACCGTGACAAGAGTATGAGAAACTCGTCGCCAAACAACAACATTTCAAAATGTTTATTAATCCTAAAACACAATTATTCCTCTCAGTAAAAAAGCATGCCCGGGTAGAGCACTATATCCTCAGCCATACAGTTTTCCTTCCCGACACTGAAAACGTAATTTAATGTACTTACTTTTGTTGAAGGAATTGATTCAGGAGTGAAATCAGTAATTTTCAGAACTCTAACTTGTATTTTTACCAATTTCAATCAGTTCGTTTTTATTACGCATAAAGCAAGCCAGCCATATTAGGTTCTAAGCGAAGCAGGATGACCAACTGATCTTCTTGCATTAAGGTAAGTAGTGGTAGGTAGATTCTATTTTAGTGGCAGTTAGGTTAGGTTGGTTAGGTTATGAACAGTGATATTAGTTTTTTTTAGGGCATACCGAATTAACGCGTTTCGGAAATGTCCCTTATTATATCTCCAGTGAGGTTTGTCGTGTTGGTTAACCTGTTTACCCACGTAAGATGGCCGTCAGTTATATGTTTTTTATCAGGAATTACGTATTTTAAGGTAGGCCTAAGAGAATTACAGGATATATTCTTATATATGAACCAATTTCGCACCTAATTATAATCCTAGGGACACATTTTTAACGTTGTTCCGTTTAGTAAAAATTAAAACTGTATGGAAATAGGGCTGGTCCCAGCTTGAAATTACTAACATGTGCCGTGTGTAAGTGCTTGGGAAATAGTCAAATTGGTTATCAGGATTCCAATTTCATTGTGTAATGTTCGTGGACAGCGGGAGTTGTAAAACATAACAAGCTGGGACGAACTTCAGCTTGTCAATTCAATGCCATGTCAAGGAAAAATAGCCTGGTGGTAAAAAAACTGTAATGGGCAGTAAACAACAGCGCAGACCAATAATGTGTATTACAGCATGGACGCATGGAATAGATTAATCCAAGGTTTATAGCTTAATCGTGATCAGCAAGACGAAGTTTACAAGTAGGCCATTTGACATTCCTATTTTTCATTGCTATTTTTTCCTTCATAACTTATCGTACAAAGATGATGGTTGGGACTGAAACACGCGGGTTTTCTTTGTGTATTGCTTCAAGATCTGCAAATTTCGGATTTCTCGTTATTGCATTACACTTTGCAATACGGTACTTGAAAAAATGTAAAAAGTAAAACAAATCAAAATTGCATTTCTACAATTAGGAATAGATTAATTAATTCAACAAGCTCATGGCATGGTATTTTCTTAATTTTACTATTTAATTGTTTGGTCTGCAATTTTATTTTATTTTGAAGTTTTCTAAAAAATAAACATCACTATTACCTCCTCCACTAGACCCTGAGATCCATGCGAGGAGTGCAAAGGATTTATTTATTAGTAAAATAATTCGTGAAAACCTTTTTGATTTTTAAATTTCAAATGCAAAATGGACAATTCTACACAAAACCTAGTGGATCGTGTAAATGCTATGAAGAAGTGATTTTTTTTACTTCCTCTGCCCGTACCATAGGTACTATAGGTAGAGGAAGTATTGTTTTCGACCCGAAAATTCGAAGTTGAGTTTTTAGCATATATACACGTTTCAAGGCCCCCTGGATCCAAAAATACTATTTTTGGAAACATGTCTGTGTGTCTGTGTGGAATATCTGTGAACAGGCTAGCTCGAAAACGGAAAATCGTACGAAAACAAAATTTTGTATTTGGGTTAGGTACCTTCTGAGGCTGTGAAGATTGGCGACAACTTTCTCTTATATTTAAGGGGACTTTACATGAAGAAATTATCGTTTTTCGCAATTTTCTCGAAAACGGCTCTAACAATTTCCTTTAAATTTTGTACATGGATTGCTTATACAATTTCAAAAACATTCTCTGAAGGGTGGTTGTAACCTACCACCTTGCCTGGTGAACAACTCAATACGCGGACATTTAAGGCATTTTATTCTATATAAGCACGTGAAGTGAGAAAAATGTACTGTTGGCCATGCTTACAGTAAAGAAATATCTGAGGGGAATATTCGATAAATTTCGGATATTATTCTGAATGGCGGAAATTTCAATAAACGTTTGCAGTCACTTGTTTTTTCTTCTTTCTTTTTTTGTAGTTTGTCCATAGCCTGTGATTTTAGTCGCAACATTCAAATGAGGGGCTAGAAGGTATTTACAGCATAATTAGCGTAAAATTGTGTCTTGCGATTCCGTACAAGGGTATGTGAATACTGCTGACTTTTATTTGGGCAGAGGAAGTTATGTGACTTTCACATCAGATTTTTAAAGCATGGTAAGGCGCAATGTGACAACTGGTATTCTTAACACTATAATTCACAATGTATGTGTTAAGAGATGCAGGAAGGTACTTCAAACTCTGACAGAATACTTGAACTGGGTTACCCAAGAGGTCGAGGATCGTACCTCTGTAATTGGTAGGACGGGGAAGCTAAGAGAAGAGTTTAGCATGAAAAAGCGCAGAAGTACAAATAACACTTTTCAACTTATAATAAGCAAATATATTCAAGATATATATGAACAAGCCTAATATATAATAATTTTGACTTGAATAATTTCTTTATGAGATAGGCTACATAAACTATTCATAAATAAGATAACCGCAAATGGGAATGTGTGTATATATATATACTAATATCGTCCTTAAATATTCAATAAGTGGTTGCTGGTAATGATATTATTGAGTTCCCGTAAATGCTACTCTGACACTTGGACCAAAAGAGTAAGTCCAAAACAGTGACTACAAACTGGACGTACAACGACCCTCAACAATAGACAAGTTCAAAGTATTCAGGTATGGACGTAACAATCTGTTATGAGTATAAGAAACTTTATAACGAAGTCAAGAATAATGGATTTTATGAGGAGTGGAGAATTGCAAAACAACCAAATGACTAATTGAAAGAGAAAGTTAAATTCACATCAATGGGATTTTTGCAAAAACCTGCGAAAGCAAATAAACTTAGACAAGAAAATGTAGACTCCCAATGATGCACGTAGAAATAGATAATTGAAAAACATATATCACCAAAACCTGATCAGCAAGAAAATCACTGGTGAAAAAAGACGAACCAATCTAGCTGTATTGAATATTAATACTGAGTGATGTACAAAATACTTAAAGGCTGTCACACAGAGACGTATATATATATTATACACATATATAGGCTATATATAACTTTGCCAAAAATAAAATTTATAATAAATTATTTTAAAAAGCAGAACTACTATTTTGCTAGACAGTGAACCAAAGTGCAAGAAGCTTTCAATGTAGGCCTATATATATATATATATACTAGCTTAAAAGACCCGACGTCGCCCGGGTTTTGTATTTTGTAATTGGAAATTAACTTATGAAGGATTTTCAATTTTAAATTCTAGGTCCTTATATAGGCATTTATAATTTGAAATAGGAAGAACGACTTATTACACTCAAACTATTCCCTCAGAAAACGCTTGATATAGTTTTTTATGGCTCATAGAGGATCTAGAATTTTGCATCCCATCGCTTGTACAGTGCACAGCAAGCCTGGTAGAGGTTTAAATAAGAAGAAACAGAAATTCCAGTAACATAAAATTGTAATATCGAGGCGGGAAATTTCCCACTCTTATGTTACCATAAAGCATTATCACTTTCATACTTTTCTCTCAAAAAACCTGCGATATAATATAATAATATACACATTACCATACCTCGTTTTGTTTTCTCTACGTCCAGAGTAGAGAAAGTTATGTGATTCCATTATTTTAGTGGATTTCATTCTGTAATATTTATTTATAACATGAATTATTTTGATAACTTCTCTTATTTGTCAAACATCCATTTCATTTAATCCAAACCCACCTGATACAACTGGCAACAATATGTTCTGTGAATTTATTTGGATAATTCTGTGTAAAAAGGGGTTAAGTATTTTCAAAAACATGTAATTTTTGGCAGTTAGAATCGGAATTTTTCAAAATCCTTTCTTAGTGATCACCTACGTTATGAAACGAAGGTACTGTCAAAATTCCAAGTCTCTACCTGTTATAGTTTAGGCTGTACGTTGATTCCTGTCATTCAGTCAATCAGTCAGTCAGTCATTCATTCAGTCAGTCAGGACAAAGCCTTTTATATATATAGAGATATATATATCACAATAACAAGTATTTAATTACAATTATAGAATTATGACGACTGCTTTCGTTAAGGCTAGATATGAAATAGATGAAACAGATGCCAATGCTAATGAATCCAACATCTGATCGTGTGGAGATTTATTAAGAATTTCTATAGAAATGTAATTAATTAAAGATTCCCAAACACATGTTCTGAAACTAAAAATAACCACTGCTCAGAAAATATCAGAAACCAGAATTGACCATGAGTAGAAATATCTAACTGTAATTTTATACTACAAAATGGAACGGCAATACTGCGTTAGGTTCATGATAATAACAGGCACGCGGAGCGGATGGAAACACAAGACATACTTTGAACGTAACAAGACACGTAGCCACATGATAGAGAAAGAAGACACTTGAAATGTTACCACTCGGAATGGATGAACTTAAGGAATTACACGAACATTAACTTTAACCTTAGAAATGTTGTATGCAAAAGATCAGATTTAAATAATACTATTCATAACTTGGCCTACGCTAAATGGAAACTGAATGATACTGGGAAATATGTTTCAAGCGGAGCTGCCATATGACTTACACAGATTGAGAACGAACGTCATAAGCTAATTATAAAAATATCATAAAAGCATATAAATACCAAAAGTTTGAGGTTACAAGTCAATTTATTACTTGAACCAAAAAATGTTACAACTGCTGGAGCTAAGCACTGTTCAAGTTTCGGCCCAAGACTATTCAATTCATTTATTACCAACCATCCGGATCTAAATAGCTTAAACAACAAACAATTTAAGTCTAAAATTAGACAATTTATATAATTATTACTTTTGTTTCCTACTATTACTGTTATAACATTTTTCATATTAAACTTTAAAATTTGGATAGAACTTAATTTCTTTGTTTTTATTATTGTATTACCTCGTACCTTTGTATTGTATTGTAAATAGAACATGTTCTAACCTTTTATACATAATATTTTGTCATACTTCTCCAAATTATGTATTGTTTTAAGTAATTATTTAGTATACGTTTTTTCTAATATATTGAACTGAACCACCCCCGAACACAAGCTCAGCTTGGTGTATGAACTTTTGTATGTATTTTTCGTGTAATTTGGAACAATAAATTGTAAATTGTAATTGTATATAAAAACTCTACATGAAAGCGAGGCAGTTAAGTCCCCAAATCTCAACATGAATTTACATTACAAGCTATAACAAGCCTACTATTTGATATGAACAGTTTCTACCGAAACTAAGATGAAGTATAATTACAAAAATGTTTTAAGTTACCGGATGTTGACCGCCCGATGACGACTTTCCAAGGTACAATTTAGACCACTACATGATTAGAACAGAAGCACGCACCCACTGATTTCAATCAGCCAGGCAGCCTCGCAAACAGAGTCGCGCATGTGCAGAAAAAGACATTCGAGAATCTAGAATTTACGAAACCCAGAGGCAGCGCTGTATGTGGCTAGTGTTGTTGGTTTTGAACTCTTATGAAGCTGTAGAGGCAATTGAAAATCAAGTACCAGTCTTTTACAAGCAAATCTTTTGCATTTTTATCATAGGTTATCCCACGAGAGTTGACGAATTTATCTGATGAAACTCGTCAGCTCGAGTTGGATTTCTTAGGATCATTCCATGAATAAAAATGTAACGGATTATACAAATAATAATTACTTTCGTACTTTGTTACATAAAAACAAAACTAACAGCTGCGAGAACACGGCCTACTATGAATCAACCATCCATGAATCGATTCAGGTATCATGTTGTAACCAGGGCTACCAATGGACACCTAGACGTCTAGACTCCCATAGGACCTACCCAGACTCATTCGAGTAAATGTTTTTAATAACGTATTATACCTAAAATGTGCTTTTGGTATGGGTTTGCTTTTCTCAAAAACCCTTCTGTGTATTTAACTGTGATATTCCACCACCCGAGATCGCGACTCACAGTTTAATAAACGCAATATAAACCCCTGGAAAGTTATGATATCCAGCTTTTGTAATTTTCCGCTAGGTTGGATGCAATAAGAAGTTGGATTCAGTAACAAACTTTATACCACACTGCAATGCGATGAACTTGGGGAACATACTTTGTAGTGTGTTGCGTTAAGCTATTAATAAAATAGATTATGGATAACTATACTGGAGAAAACTGTTTATGTAGACGGCTTGCATTGAAACAGATAAGAAGTTAAAGTAATAAGTTAAATTAACAAGAAATAAAAATCAGTGAGAAATCTATTGATAAAAACACAGACCAACAGCCATTTTGGTGCCTTAGAATTTATACCTATTCTTGGGTATATTTAGGTCGCTGATGCCAAATGTGCCATTAGTTTTGCCCTATCAGCTTTAGTTATGTGAGATATGGTATTACCATTATGCATATTATCCCATTTTACGTTTAATATAAATAAAAAACAGTGCCTATTTTTAGCTTCGTAATCATGTGAAGAAAAAAGCAACACACTAACATTACAACAACAATATAGGCTACATGGGGTCTTTTACAAAAATTGATATCACATATTTTATGGTCGTTATATGACTTAAGAGCTGTCAATTTGAGGCCCAAAAAATAATCCAGGAGAGACGCCATTCAAAAATTTATTTTTTGTTGGGCTGTGTAATTATTCCGCTTGAACTTCCCATGGTCAATAGAATACCTTAAACATTTAAAACAGACCCATAAGAATTGTATTACCCTGATATCCGGAGCTAGAGAATGCAAAGTCTTCAAGACTGGAGTTCTTACCGATATTTAAATGTCTTTGTTTTATTAGAAACTTCGCTTTGAAAGAAGATCTCCAAATGGAATTCATTTTCTTCGCCTAGAATTCTCTACCTGTTACTGTCGTTTCAACTAGATCGATAAAACTAGCCGTTCCATTCGTTACAATCCTTTATGTACATTCCTTATTCACGACCTTGAACTACTTGATACGCTTCTGAATATTCATAATAAATTGTCATCATAAAGTTACTGAGGGTGACCGCTCGATCCCTCAAATATTCCACCTTATGATAGGTGGAAACAGCTGAGCTTTTACGTCCTTTATTCTACGAGTGTCATTCAATAATGAAAGAGAAAAAACAGTTTATTTTTACAAAACAAGACTTTTCCTGGACCTAGAATTTAAAATTGAAAATCCTTCATAAGCTAATTTCCAATTACAAAATACAAAACCCGGGCGACGCCGGGTCTTTTAAGCTAGTGTTAAATAAATGACATCCAGCAGTTGAGAAAACAATCGCGGGCATCTGCCCGTCACAACCCGTAGGCCTACGACAAAGTAATGCGTCTTTCAGACAATGCGTCAGTAGTTCATTTCATTCTTTTCCCTTTTAGTTGTTACGATGAAAGTAAGACTTGATAAGAAATACCGACAAGAGAGGCGAATCCATGAGAAGAAAAGAAGAATTTGCATTCTGCAGAAGAGGCATTAGATATATCTCTAGGGATTTTAAGTTTCACCGTTCCTTTATCGACCGAACGAACTCGATGAAAAGTTTTAAGTACTTATTCTTTTATACTTTATAAAGGAAATTCATTAATGAATCACCTTAAAGTGCTTTAAGAACCTCTTGGTAGCTTGATATATGCAAAACCTACAGCTTAACAGAACAGCATTGAATCAAATAATTCTTCTAGGTATATTGTGAAGAATTGAAACACTGAAGGAATTTATTTTCAGATTTGAAGAGAGTAAAGTACAATTACGATTGCAGAAGGACACATTCAACATTTTGATAATTTGTTTAGGATAAACAATGAACCAGATAGAAGTATCTTACCTTGTTCTGTATGGAATTTACAAACATATTACAACTGTAAACAAGGTAGGCCTACTATGAAGCGACGAAAGTAGAAAACGAAGATAACTTTGAAAATACAGGCACTGGTTGGGATATAGGCAACAGTAACATGTAGATATAGTGATATCAGCTGTTGTAGCTGTGGACAGAAAATATTCCAACACTAGAACCCATGTATAACTCGATCGGTAAGACCTGAGCCAAACAAACGGCTGCGCAGTCGTCTACGATGACGTAATGTTGACCTGCCTGACCTTCATCTCATGTTCCCTGCTGTACAGACCGTGTAAAAACATCTTAGCCTCACAGCATTCAATAGTGAAGACCCAACAGCGTATTCTGTGAGTTACATACCATTACTTAAATAATATTTCAGAACTAAAAAGACTGTTTCGCATAATACTCGCTAGAACACGTTGTTTCTCTCATGAGACAAGAAGAAGACAAAATACAAGCTTTAGAACATAATCTGGTGAAACACGACCCGATATTCAAGATAACGAGAAATGTTGAACACAGCCCCAGGAAGATTCATTCTAGTTATAAAATCCCATTCGGGATCTAATTAATGTGCTTACTTATGATGTGTTGGCACTGCTGTAATACAATTCAAACGGATCATCTTTATAGTTTCATTTGTGCTAAAATAAAGTTCATTTCTATCTATGTTCAGTTTATACAAATTTCTGTATTTTCTATTTAGGGTTCGGATATTTATGACCAAAAAAAGTGGAAAATATGACTGCAAATTTGACCTTAAAATGACTAAGTATGACCAAAAAATACTTAATATGACCTCATAAAACAACATATTTTCTAAAAATAAATGTTCCAATTTAAAACGTTTAATGGCTAAAAATTATTACATCACATTAATTCAATCAGATAATATGACCTTAAAAATGACCGGCGGCCCGGGTTCGATTCCCGGCCGGGTCGGGGATTTTTCAGTAGTGAAAAATCCCTTTCCCGGATTCAGGACTGGGTGTTTGTCAGTAGGTTAAGTCTTAGGTTAAGATAATGCACATTGTGCGCGATTCCTTAATTATTATTATAATTGTTAACCACTGCAAATGTGTTAAAAAACATGTCTATTGGAAGTTGTTAACAACAACAAGGAGGAATAGTTAATTGTGCTATTAGGCTACTTGTTACTGTCTCTTCACATTTCAGTTACAGTAAAACCAAAATATTCGTGTGTCTTTTCGGAAAAAATTCAAGTCGATAATTTAGTGCACATACTGCATAATTACTTTTACTGAATTTATAACTGAAATATGACGTTAAGTTTTAAATATGACCAAGACCATGAAAATGACCAAAATATGACTTTATATGCAAAATAAATATGGTCCCATTAGAAACAGAAAAGTGAAATTCGTGTTTCATATGTGTTTGCAGCGAGAATAGAGGTCAGGATAAAAATACGACATGTCATAAACATCCGAATTCTAGTTACAAAAAAAGCCGTTAAACAATAATAGTCCTAATAGTAACAATAATAAACAGTACAAGTCAATGTTTAAAATAACTACCATACCACAAGCTGCTGTTTCGCCATCTTAAGAATGCAGGATTGGATTTGTGAGCAATGAATTTGCTAAGTTACTAAGCCTAAGAAGAAATCTTTTGAGCTGACTTTTTAATTTTCCACGTGAAATTATTGGCTGTTCAGATTTGGCAGGAGACAAAGTATCGATCTCGCGACAAAGGGTTGGATATAATTGCTGTCGGGTTACTCCACTCTACCGGTGAAAGCTGTAATTGTTATCGCAGGGGGAAAAGAGAAATAAACCAATCAGGATAATGAAACGTGTGTTTACTATCACCTTCCTTTCCTTTTCTTTACTCTGCATCAGACTTTCTACGTTTTCCATTGTTTGTACTTTTTATTTTTATCTTTGTGCAATGCAATTCTAGTTCTTAAGTCTCGTACAGTATATGCTAAAATTAGCTGAACTTGAATAGAGGTATTTTTTCCTTGAACAGAATTTCCGTCAAACTATCCATTTTACTATTCAATAGTAAATCAGTTTCAGGAAAACTGAGCGATTTTATACAGGAATCCTTTATAACGAGCGGCCCGAAAGCATATGTTATCACTAGGGCCCAGATTTTAGGCTTTTATAAATGTATTTTAGCCTTTTATTTTCGTGGAATAGCCCTCTTTAGGCTTTAAACAAACGATTTTAGCCGTCTTAATAAAACATGTAATGAAGACTAATATTAACACCGAAAATTGTATTATAATTTTGACCCAGTTATTCTAGTTTTTTTTACTATTCCTTCTATTGGCACTCGTAAAATAGCATAAACAATTGAAATATTTACCCTTTAATGATACAATTATTCAATACATCACTGAATTCACTTCACTTCACAAAAATAAGTACAATCGAGTGTCACGGATTTGTTCCTTAAATATAGGCCTACTCCTTTGTCATTGGTCGCAATTTTTTTTAAAAATATTTATATTTTATTTTTATTTATTTTATTTAAATTACATTTACAAACTTATGTACAAATACAAATACAAATACAAAATACACAAATAAACAAACAAACAAAAAATTTACAAATTTCAAAATTAAAGTACATAAAGACATTTGTTATGTCTTTTCTTAAAATGCACAAATTCACATGTTTATTTTCCTTTGCATTAATGGAAAACCTATTTAAAAATCGTGTTAAGAGCAAGGGACATGAAACGGAAAAGTACGTTAAAATGTTCTAAGTAAGAAGGTGGGGAGCCGGCGCGGTGGCTCATGCTGTAGCTGAGTTCAAATCTCGGGGCCGGCGGGTGTGTCATTCGTGGTGGACGAAGCCGTGCTTTAGGGGGTTTTTCTCGGGGTTCTCCCGTTTCCCCCTTTCATTCCACCAACACTCTCCACTTCATCTCACCTTTCCCCCTTTTCATCCTCATCGGGTCTGCTTAGGCAGTCAGAGCCCTCTGGGGGCCTCTCCCGTTCTCCCCGCTGCTTGTGGTCAAGAGTTTGTTGGTGGTGTGTGTCGCGAACCTGTCGGGGCTCCCGGTTGGAGGTACCGCAGGGGGTGGCGCACACGTGGCATGGTACTAGGCTTGTTGGATGTAGGGGAGTTCCGTGGGGGCCCACGGGGGGCTTTGCGGGTCCGGGGCGGCCTGTGGGAACGCAACTCATCCCATCCCGGAGGTAGGTACAATAAGTCGGTAACGGCTGCGGTGCTTAGGGGCGTTCCCACCCCGCCTCCCCGCCTTAAAGGGCACAAAATAGAATAGAATAGAATAGAAGAAGGTGGGGAAAAATAGGTTTAAACCTTCAAATCCGGGCCCTAGTTATCACTATCTAAATGAGCTTAGTGCCATTTGGAAGCAATAGACAGCAATTTAAGGGGTACATGCCTGTTTCGATGTGCATATTCTTCATTTTTAGCGAAACCGTGATCGCACCAAGATTATGAATCCTAGTTAGATTTAATTTAGGCTAACAATATTGCGATTTTGAAAGATGCATTCCGACGGAAGAAAAAACTATTTTCTATGTCATTTTTATTCCTCGTCTCGAAACATAATTTTTCAGGGGAAGCTGCTAACATTTAGGCCTATAATGGAGAAAGATTTGGTGCATATGGAAACAGAATAATGAGTAGGGACCGGATTTTTAGGTTTTTAAAAACACTGTTTTAGGTTTCCCATCAGGTGAAATAGTTTTTTTGAGTTTTTTTTGTCCAAAATATCGTTTTCGGATAGAATAATTGGTTTAATGAATTTGAATGTGCTACATAGTATTCAATACATAATACTTGTAAAGTTTAACTTAACAAAATTGACTTGTGTAAACTTGCTTTAGGACAATATTACACAACTGAAGAAAAAAAGCATAAACAATCAAAAGAAGCAGTGAAAATAATATTGCCTCACATTTCCTGGTTTCAGTATATCACTAAATATCTTTCAAGATTCTCAACTGTTAGTTGTATTGAATGACAACGTCTGTCATATACAGCACTAGCATGTGCCCGCGGCTTCGCCCGCGATAATTATTTCAAAAATTAAAAATTAAGAGCATAATAGTAAAATCATTATATTTATTAACACCTAAATCATGTGGACTACATACCACGATTAGACAGCATCGTCTGGTAAAAGCGACCTCAGATTCGAGTTTCTTGGCCCAGAAAACCTCTGTATAGTGAGATTCGTCCAAATAAAACAACGTTTGAGCATATTTAGGGCTCACAACATTCAAGCGATCGAGAAAGTTTTATTTTCAAGGTATGACAAAAATAGCCAAAGCCAACTGTAATTGATTTGACATTGAAATGTATAACTGAAAACTTATGTTTTGAAAACGCACAAAATGCACGTTTTTTGCCCGTTTTTCAGTCATAACTCACGAACGAAAACTAAAATTAAAATTCCGGCTTGGAGGTGCATTTTCCGACCCTTCAGCCCACCTATGTTTAAAATTTCAGATCTCTGCGTTCAGTAGATTTCGCTGTACATCGAGGACAATTCCTTTTATTAATACAGATAATATGAATTATAATGATACCTTCTCTAATTTGTCAAACATCCATTTCATTTAATCCAAACCCACCTGATACAACTGGCAACAATATGTTCTGTGAATTTGTTTGGATAATTCTGTGTAAAAAGGGGTTAAGTATTTTCAAAAACATTTAATTTTTGGCAGTTAAAATCAGAATTTTTCAAAATCCTTTCTTAGTGAGCACCTACATTATGAAACGAAGGTACTGTCAAAATTCCAAGTCTCTACCTGTTATAGTTTAGGCTGTACGTTGATTCCTGTCAGTCAGTCAGTCAGTCAGTCAGTCATTCATTCAGTCAGTCAGTCAGTCAGTCAGGACAAAGCCTTTTATATATATAGAGATATACAGAGCAGACGTAGAAACCCGCGGTGTGCAACGTCATAAAATAACCTCAGAAGAAGAAGAAGAAGAAGAAGAAGAAGAAGAAATTCAGGTCGTCGCCAATCCACTGCCGTAATAAACTCGATTTAATTTGTTTTGGCATAATTAACAGGTCTTCTTCAACAGGGAAGTACTAAAGGCAAACAAGCGCTTTAAAACACAGAAGTCTATATCCTTGTTCATACACGGCAACAATGGTTGTTCGTAAGAATATTTTAAAAGGAATACGCCGGAACTCTTACACTTCCTCTCTTGATACTGTCCTTCCTAGACGACAATGGGTTGAACGAAACGCGACAAAAATCGTCTGTCCGCAAAATACCGATTTCTCAACTGACAAACAAAAACGAAAAAAGTAGCCTAAATTAGATATTTTAGGTTTCATATCCCGTTTAGGTACATTTAGGTTTTTATACCCTATTTAGGTATTTTTAGGTGCCACAGAATTAATGTGGGTGAATCCTATGGACAAGATTCGAAAAAGTGTATGAGCGCTTTTTGTTTTGGAAGTAATAAAAAAATAGGTAAAAACCTAAGAATCCGGTCCCTAATAATGAGGTATGGCTGTTGAGGTCGTCTTTATCATTTGTAAGATAATATACTTAGGTCGTTCTATTAGAGTAGGTAAAAGTTATCACTAGGGGGCGGATTTCTATGACATGTCATATTTTTCCCCCTCTGGATTATTTCATGTTTCCGACTAATTTAAACCCGATTCCAAGCATCCTGGTGAAAATGGAACGGCTTTTATTGTGCATATAACTGCATATTTAGGAACTTTTCAACTATTGTAGCATATTTAGTATGAATATGCATATTTAGGTCATATTTTTGGCATATTTGTGTGCATATTAAAGAAATTTTGAAGTTCCATATCATATTTTGTAAATTTTGCATTATACTGATACTTTTTGAGAATTCACAGGTATTTTAAATAATTTTTTTTTTTTTGATACTCCAATACATGTGACCCTATTTTACCTTGAAGGTATGTTAGGGTTTTAAATATAACAAATTAACAACATTAATATTTACAAACTATCTTACAAGTAATAATTAAAAACGGGAATGAACATAATTTACGAAACGTACAAAATCTTGTTTGCAACACTCTTTTCTAAAAACTGTCAGTGGTGCTGAAAGTGTAGTGTCACAATAGTTTAAATAATTACCATTATATTTTAATAAAATGAATTGTAATGGAACTTAAAAAAATATACATAATGTGTAAGTGGTAAAGTCATATTTTAAATTTAATTGGTCATATTTTAATGTCAATTTAGGTCATAGAAATCCGCCCCCTAGTTATCACCCTTGCATTTGTACTTAGTAGACAACACAAGTCTGCTGGTATTAGTATTATTATTGTTCCTGTTAGCAATGGTAAATAATTCTGCATTGTGTTAAATGCAAGTATCTACGGAAACTGTATTCATGGCAACACTGAAAATAAAGCAAAATAAATTCCACTTCTAGTATTAACGAATACAATAGTAGTAATAATTTGCCTATGTTATTTAATTTATTTTGAATCAGAGGAACAAGGGAGCGATCACTAAAATGTAAAATTTTATTAGTTTCTGTTTCTTGGCAAAGTTATCACTTTCTTTCTCTTTATCCGAATTAAATGGAATTTGTCTTAAAATGCATGTACTCTTACTGGAATACAAGGTTTGCATGCTCCAAACTTTATAAACAAATGTTTTTTTTTTTTCATAAACATATCTCTCCCTTGAATTGAATATTAGTTTCGAAGCTTCTGTTGACGTAGACCTAAGTTTTTAACATACGAACTGATATAGGATTAAAAAACGTATTTGCTCGTCTGTCAAGATTTGCGCACTTGAACCCATTGATGGAAGTTTTTCCGGATTCTTTCAAGGGATTTGTTCAGTGGGGATTAGGAAGACTGTTGTCACCCTCAGGAATTATCATATGTTTTGTTATCATGAAGTTAGTGTTTTTAAGCGTAAATACGGGGGGGGGGGATATCGGTGAACTTGTGCAGTTTTTTCTAAATTACAACTGAAATAAAATACACAAATTTCGTTTGAGAACAAATATAATACAGTCGAATTTGGTTAATTCGACGTTGGATAATTCGAAATATTGTATAATTCGAATAAATAAGTTACTCATTCCCCTTGAAATTCCTATATAAATATATGTTAAAAATTGCAATTAATTCGATTTTTTTTAAGCTTAATTTGGATAAATCGAAGCTCAAATTTGTCTCATGTTAATGTTGTAAGGATTCCAAGAGTTCATTGCTTCCAGGAATTCCACAAGAATTTTCTATTTCGCTGAAGAACCCTAGTCGCTAGCAGCCAGCAGGTACCGTACTAAAGTGTATTTTCAACCACCGTTATCTTCCTCCTGCAGAATAGATGTTCATTGGAATGCGAAGTTCACCCCCTCCGCTACAGTCTTGGAGGGATTCAACACTTCTGTGAAATTTTTAGTGTTCATTCTATCCTACAAGCGTGACTGTGTTTGAAAATGTCAAAGCGTGGAGTTCCTTTATTCAATTTAGGGTTACAGTTTTAGTGTGGGAAAAATGGTTTCATTTAATATCCAAACAACAAGATGGCAGTCATTAAGGTAAGATTCACTATACAATAATTATTATTTATTGCAATGAGTTTATTTTTAACATTTTTACGGCATTTTCGTTAAAAAAAAGTCACAGTTTTGGTTAATTCGAAATTTGTATAATTCGATTTTTTTCTAATTCCCCTTGGGGTTCAAATTACTAAGAGTCCACTGTAATTGTAAGCGTGATAATATTTATCTACAGCTGCATGATCTTAAAAAAAAAAATATTATCTTGACAACAGTAATACATAAATCAAGCTGTTCACTATTGATAATACTGACTGAGGGAATTTATATAAACATATATATGCTACTAGGATGAGGAAGTTGAGTTTGCATTCCTGTAGGTTGAGGCCCGACCTCCCAGTCATCATCATCATCATCATCATCATGACTACTTCGACACAGCGGGCGCTCATAAAGAAACATATTTTACTCATACAAGTGCGAGAATGTTGGTAATTTTAGCGTTTACTTATTATAATTATTATGTTAAGGGTAAATAAATATTAGTATGTAGAGGCTCTGGTGGTTATGAGGGGCAAGGGGATAAATGAATGGATTTTTTCGTTCACCGGACAGAAATGACGTCATCCACACGGAAGAGATAAGAAATCGCTATTTCTATTAAGTCATGACTTCAGTATTCTTGTTGTTAACTTTTAAAACTGTTAGGAACGTATATACAAATAGGACGATCAACTCCCGATTATACAGTTTTAATGAAACTTTTACCCAAAATAATATATAAACACTGCTTCTTTGTTAGCACAGTTTTTTCGCTTGGGAACCGGGATAAATATGATATGATTCCTTAGTGAACCAAAGAGAAGAACAGCGTAAGCACCATTAATATATGGCAAAATGCGAAATAGAAATGTGATGCAACAAATATTTGGTATAGTGGAGGCAACTTCTACATATACATCTTTCTTCAAGGGCATGCCGACAGACCCTTATAATCCGCAGTAAATAACTTGAAATGAGGGTGTCTTGGACAATAGAGTTGTATATTCTGGATTTTCAGCGTGTTTTCTTGGGCGTTGAATTTGCCTGACAGCCAATAGAATTTCGTGTGCAACCAATCAGTGCTCATTTCTGAATTTTTGACATGACTCCACGTGGACACCAGACGAGTGCCGTTCAGTCAGTACCATATCACCCCTTAAGTGCCAGACAATGGCTTAATCCTCAAAGCATCCCGACTCTCTACATAGGTCTAGCCTCCACTATACTCTGCAGATATTTCCTTTGGTTTCCCACAGTAAATTAATGTTTAAGATAATCACGTTTCTGTGATGATGATGTAGTAGGGCTGTATGATGCAGATTATTGTCGTGGCAAATCTCCTACGGATCTCCAAGTCGCTCTGCATATGCAATTTCATGGCACGTGGACAAAATACGAGAGTTCAGGACAGTAACCATGGTAACAAGACTAACGACTAGAGTGCATAAACAAGCTATGCTCCGCGACGTCTTATGCATTTACAATGCCGCCATATTGATTCAAAATTTAGGGAAGATATTAGGAGAACAATTCTCAGTTATGGTTTTAGCCTACATGTTTTTAAAAGCAATTTAGTAGCAATTCCTATCAGGTATTTTTCTGGGATTTATCTCCTTCCACTTAGGCTTAAAAGAATGGTAGGAATAATAAAATCAGGTAAACTGATGTAACAAAGTGCCAGTATGTTTTTGTTTAATCAGTTATGACTGCAATTATGATATGCAGAATAATGTTTTTTTTTTTAAATTGATTTCCAAGGTAAGCACCAGATTTATTAATTAAGCAGAGCTTACGGAAGAACAAAGGTGTAGTTTTTTTTTTAAATCATATTAAAATCTTCCAGCATCAGCTGAACTGTACAGATTTGTGATATCTTGACAATCGCACACTCACATAAAAATACCAACAACAAAAAAAGTGAAATTGGCCGGTTTCGGGGTTTGAACCATGGAACTCCAGAATGTGAGGCCAAGACGTTACCAGCTCGGCCACCTGGGTCAGTTTAACGATCTAGTTGGATAAGCGCATGTAAAACAATAGTGTTTTTGCTCATAGATAACTGTATTATAATTTCCAAAGCCTTATAAGATCACAGTAAAACAATTGACTAAATTGTCAAGATAACTGATTTGCTTTTTTTTTTTTTTTAAATAAATTCTTTCGAATACGTATATTATCATAAAATAGGCACTAAATTGAGCATTACTCCGAAACCGGTCAACCGATTTTATCCAATATCAATAGACGTCATCCCATGGACATTATAAATGTGTATACCGAGTTTCATAAAAATCCGGTATGGCGTATTTGAGTTACCGCGTCTTTAAAATAGACACTAAATTGGGTTTTACTCCGGTATCGGACTACCGATTTGGTCCAATATCAGAAGACGTCTTCCCATGTACATTATAAATGGGTATAAAACGTTTCAGGAAAATCCAATAAAGCATATTTGAGTTATCGCGACTTCTCATATATTAACATAAAAGGCACTAAATTGGTCATTATTCCGGCCAACCGATTTGTCGAATATCAATAGACGTCTTTCCATGGACATTATAAATGCGTATACGAAGTTTCATAAATATCCGATAAAGAGTATTTGAGTTATTGCGCCTTTAAAATAGACATTAAATTGGGTTTTACTCCGGTACCGGACAACTGATTAGGTTCAAATTCAATAGAGAACTTCTCATGGACGTCATAAATGCGTATACCAAGTTTCATGAATGTCCGATACAGTGCATTTGAGTTATGGTGCCTATTAAAATTGGCACTAAATTGGGCATTGCTCCGGTACCGGTGACCCGATTTGCTTCAATATCAATAGGGTTCTTCCCATGGACAAGTTTCTTCCCATGGAAAAAGCGTATTTGACTTATGCGCGTACAGACAGACGGACAGACATTTTTTGTCCCCACACACAATCTTATAAAGTACCACACTGGCACTTAATATGAGCACACCAACTGGCTTGCACCGAATCGAAATTGAGTTTTTAATCAATGTACATTTATTTTGTTTGATTTGCGAGTAAGTTATGTTGTATGAAATAAGACCGCCTCGTGTTCTCCTGGTTATCGCCGCTGGCTACGGGTTCGATTCCCGGTACCTGCCCGGATTTTTCCGAGGTAGCAAGGTTTGGAATGGGATTCAAACTGAGGCGCTACTTGAGTAAGAAGCAGCTGCTCCGGACACAGAAACCATCATTAACGTCCTTGGTTGTCGGCGTGCTGACCACATGCCCCCAATCCTGCAATGTTCTTATGGTAGATGACTCTGCGGTCAGATAGTAGGCACAGTCCCTCTAGGTGTTTAGTTTAGTGTAGAATAATGTGTTTTATTCTGTTCGCTGGCAGCATCTGACGTATTAATCGCTCCATATTGATACCTTACGTTTCCAGAAACATTCTGATGTTCTATCAGATAAAATCTCATTTTTTGTTCCTGGCAGCACCGTGATTGGTCCATATCCAAGGCATTGTTCAATAAAACATGAATTCTCCCAGACCCGAAGGGCTATTGTTGGGGGTGGTTACCGTGGTAACGCTACTGAGTTCCTGACCCGCTGTAAGTTTAAGAACACGTTCAGATTCTTGAGAGTGTCCCCGACAGTTATCACCTGCGGGAAGTCGGAGTTACTAAAGGTAGGCAACAACAGATAAGTTACGGGCAGGATATTAGATGCACCCAACCAATCGCAGTAGAAGATATAATAAAAGAAGAGAAAAGATTAGAAAGTCGCGAGCAACTTTAATATTTATTTCTAAGTGAAACCAAGTAAGTTATATCATCTCAATCTACAGACCTTTCTTTCACTTTTCCACATGTTTCCCATCGTTCTGCAAGTTTGAACATAGAATTCGTTCCAGCTGTCTTCGCTTTCTTCTTCGATGGCGAATTCAAGTGGTGCCATTCCATACTCTGTCGTTTTGATTCAGGTTCCTAATGATGGAACCAGGGCCCTTACTATTTAGCTACAAGAGATCGCTAGTACAATTCGCTTTACAATTACTAGAGTGAAAATATGGTATACTATAAAGATATTACTGTTGTAATTGTACGCCCTTCACAAGCCACGTCATTACTGTCGTCATGACCGGTTTTGCATGCATTCTCATATCTATCAAAGGTAATCCCACGAGAGTTGGATTTATTAAGACTATTCCATGAATAAAATGTAACGGATTATATAAATAATAACTACTTTCGTGCTTTGATGTATAAAAACAAAACTAACAGCTGCGAGATCACGGCATACTATGAATCAACCATCCATGAATATATTCGAGTTACCATGTTGTAATCAGTACTACCAACGGTGCATATAAGACATAGTTAACTTCATTCAGGTAGCAGAACAGAAAGCACACGAACTGGCTTACACCGAATCGAAATTGTGTTCTTAATCAATGTACATTTCTATTATTTCAATTTCCAAACAAGTTTTGTTGTATAAAATAATCTGTTTTCGTGCCGCTTAGTGGCAGCAATCACTGCACACTGATACTTACCTACCCAGTAACGAGGACACAATTTTACCCCGATAAAACAGCATCCTCGCGTTTCCTACAAGAATATTGTAAGATAAACGGCCGTGATTGGTCTATATCCGAGGAATTGCTAAACGTTATTGGTCAATATCAAACACGCGGCATATGAGTGGGATAGTCTTTTTAAACTAATTAGGTCTCAATATTAATGTTATCAAAATCACAATACCATTTTTCCGAACTGTAAACTACAATAAATATTATATAAACACATCTCATAGACCTAAAAAGACAATTTAAATTCTCGAGGTGCGACATGAAGAAGCCTTAACTGTTCACATTGCCAACATTCGTTCGTGGCTGTGTGGTTAGAGTACTGAGTTGCAGGATCAAATCCCGGTTGCGACTTTTTTTCTTCTTTTCATAATATTTTTAATTTTAATTAGTGTACCGGTACTGTATGAAATTTTAAGAATTCACTGTCACTGCCCTGTATAATTCTGGGTGAAGAATTATATAAGGTAATGACAGAATTCATAGAGTTTTATCTGCAGACTGCAGTCTGAATCATTGTGACAATTTATTATATCATATAAAGACAGTGGGCGTGAATTTTTAAAATGTTATGCGGTAAACTATATTTACGCTTTTAAAGTTCTATGAAAGTAATAGAAGGAGTTGTTTCTAGAAATAGAAATTTTAACTGTGTGGTACGCACATGAAAGGCTTCTTTTATGCTATTTTTCAGATTTTTTGAAGGGTACCCATAAGAGATATTTAAGCCCAAAAATAGTCAAAATCTGAAAAACGCTAATATTTGAGGCCAGTTTAGAAATAAAAAACTTTGAATGTTTACAATCACTTCCTTCTCATATTAAATTTGGCCCAAAAAGTGATTTTTTTGGGGAAAATTTACCCGAATTTGAAACTCATATTTTCATATGAAAAATTTTGTGTTGAAGAAAACAAACTATTTCTGAAAGCAAGCTTCAATAATGATAAAATGATTCATAATTCTTATTTGTAACTCTTATGGTTGTTGAGTTATATGTAGTTTCTCCCAAATACGCTACGCTAAAAAGTGTGATATTTCAGTTCTATAAAATTAATAGTAGGAGTTGAATCAAAAAATAGAAATTTTAACTGTGAATTAGGCACATAAAAGGCTTCTTTTATGCAATTTTTCAGATTTTTGAAGGGTACCCACCAGAGATATTTAAGTCCAAAAATAGTCAAAATCGGAAAAAACTCTAATATTTGAGGCCAGTTTAGGAATGAGGGATGTATTTTTAGACCCTGATTTTTTCCTCACAGACAAATCACATGCAGGTTTGAACATAACAAAAATTTGAACGTTTTCAATCACTTCCTTCTCATATAAAATTTGGCCGAAAAAGTGATTTTTTTTTGAAAAATTTACCCGAATTTCAAAGTCATATTTTCATACGAAAAATTTTGTGTTTAAGAAAACAATAAAGTATTTCTGAAAGTACGCTTCATTACTTACAAAATGGTTCTTAATTCAAATTTCTAACTCTTATGGCTGTTGAGTTATGAAAATATTTGTAATCAGCTACATTCGCAAAAAATGTGTTACTCCAGGATTGAAAAATAGACACCCCTGGGAAACCAAGAACAAAAGATTTTTTGAAAACTTGTTTTGATATCTTGAAACATGTATGAACTCATATACAAAAAATTATTTTTTTCTAAAATGGTCATGCAACCATTTTTAAAAAATTTGGATGATTTCATATGGAATGACCCTACTACAAAAGAAAAAAATACACACACGCAAAGCAGTGGCAGGGAATTCTATAAAGTCTTACACGTAACACTGTATTTGAGTTTTTTAAAAATATTCTGAAAGCAAAAAAAAAAAAAAAAAAAAAAAAAAAAAAAAAAAAGGACGTAGTGGCAGTGTATTTTTGAAATTCAAGTTTTTATAACATTATAATAGCAAAAGAAAACACTATGCAGTGGCAGTGAATTCCTAATTTAAGTTTTAAATTATAACAAAACAAACAAAAAAACAAAAGGCAGTAGCAGTGAATTCTAAAAATATTGTACGAATCACTGTATTTCAGTTTTTAAATTACTAACAAACATAGGCCTAATAAGGTAGTGGCAGTGAATTCTTAAATAATGTTACACTGAATTTAAGTTTTAAAATATTATAAAAGCAAAACACGTACGAGACAGTCTGTGGCAATGAATTCTATAAAATCTTATCCGGAACACTGTATTTAAATGTTTTAAAAACAAGGCAAAAGAAATATAATTATAAGGTAATGGTATTGAATTTTTAAAATGTTATATGGTACACTGTATTTACGTTTTTAAAGTACATGAAAGCAAAAAATAATAGGGTACAAGATAGTGGCAGCTAATTCTTAAAAAACAAGTACGGAACATAGTATTTAAGTTTTTAAAATATAATGAAAACAAAAAAATATAAGCGTGTGGCAGTGAATTCTTAAATTTTATACATTTCACTGCAATTAGGCTTTAAAAATATTATGAAAACAAAAAGCCACGACCAGGGTTTGAACCTGCGACCTCTTGCACTGTTGCTTAGCTCTATAACCACTAAGCCACGAAAACACTGTGAATAAAGCTTGAATATTGTTAACGTCTTCGCATATTTCTCACCTCAAGTCTTTAAATAATCTTTGTAGACCTATGAGACGTGTTTCTGTAAAATTTATTGCACTGTTCATTTCGGAAAAATAGTATCACGATACTGATAACATTATTACCGGGACCCAATTCGTTGGAAAAGAGGGAAACAGCCAATGGCTCACGTCTGCTTGGGCACTGGTATTTCCTTCTACGAGTCTTCATCCATTTGTAAAAATGCTGCCGGGCTACAGTAGTAGCTATATATATATTAAGGAATCGCGCACAATGTGCATTATCTTAACCTAAGACTTAACCTAAGACTTAACCTACTGACAAACACCCAGTCCTGAACCCGGGCCACCTGAGTGGAAGGCAGACGCGCTACCGACTCACCCACGGAGTAGTAGCTATATAGGAAGCTATCCAATTCAACAGTGACGTATTCGTTTGTCTTCAGTTCTCTTGTGACTTGTATTAAGCTTGCAGTTGTAAAACTTTATAGAATACAATACTTCCAAATCGCTAGTAAATAGCACTTGTAATACAAATCCATACTTTTATAGGATAGACCCAGCTGTCATCTCTAGCCACAATACTCGTCAAAAATTCGTCATCTTCATTTCGAAATCCCTGAAGAAGGTTCGTCTCTGACTTTGTGGTCCTCGGTCAATAAACGTGGGACCCAAAGGGCACAAACCTTCCCATAACCTAAGCTGTGAATCATTTCTTGCACTGCACTATGTCCAACTGCAAGTTTTGCAGCTGGAACGGAATTCTATCACAAGAGTATTTTCAAACTTGCAGAACGATGGGAAACATGTGAAAAAAGATATTATATGGAAAAGTGAAAGAAAGGTCTGTAGATTGAGATGATATATTTTGCGTCACTTACAAATGAAGATTAATGTTGTGAAAAAATGTTGCTCACGACTTTCAGTGTACCCCTAGTAAAGATTATTCCAACCCTGTCCGAACTGAAAGAGCGAACATTAAATATAATGTTTTAATGTTTCTTCTCCAGATGTCAGGCCAACTTCAGCCGCAAGGATTGAGGAAGCTCGCCATCTCGAGCTTTGTATCACACTTGGAGGTGAAAGCTCGTGAGTTCATCAAGACCTTTAAAGAAGCGATGGAGAATGATTGCCCATTTGTAGAATCACTGTCCACATTTTCAAGAATCTGCACTGAACTTAAGCACTTCTTCCACGGCACGAGACTTCCTTCAGCTCTAGCCAATGAACTGACTCTAAGCCTTCTGTTAATGTTCAAGGAGATTCTTGACGACATCCAGTGTGAGAATTCAACCATTGTGAGCCTCGTGGAAATTTTCGTACATCCTGACGTTACAGAAATTATGCTGGGTTCAGGATCTTTGTGTAGATTTGAGTTGCGTAATATCCCTCATCCGAAGATTGTTAAAGCAGTTCTCGTCAAAATTGGGAATCTACATAATTTAGAGAAAATAAGCTTGGAAGTTGACCACAGTGATAATTTAGAGAAAATAAGCTTGGAAGTTGACCACAGTGATAATGACAGAGAGGCAGATAAGGTTATCGTTCTTCCATCTAAAGTCACAGAGTTCACACTCAGCAGGTCATTTCTCCTGTCTCATAACTACATTGTGGTTGTTGATGCGTGCTCTGAGCTCAAGAGCTTAAAACTCAAAGCTTGCACCATATCTCCTCAAAGTATCCTCAAATGTAAACATATGGAAACATTGCACCTCCTGGGTACAGAACTTAAGGACGAAGACATGACACTTCTTATCAACGAAATAGACACGTTACCAGCACTAAGGTCCTTAGGTTTGACACTGCGACACGAAGAAACTTTACGCAGGATTGTTGATAAGTTACCGAACATCAAAGAACTTATTTTGGATACTACGGCGAGCAGCGATGTTAGCTTGACAATTCTAACGAGGCTTACAAATCTTCGATCTCTGAGTCTGCCTCCAGGCCATGGTTTCTCATTGTCAGAAGGATATAAACCCATCCTCTCAGCTTTGGGGAAACAGCTTACTTGTCTGAGCTTAAGTGAATATTCTTTAGACTTGGAATTCATTGCTAAAACATGCACTAGCCTCAGAAGTTTACGTCTTCATGGTAAGTGCAAGCTAGAAGGCAGACAACCGTTCCAACCGTTCCAACCGTTCGGACAATCGTTTCCAGAATTCACATATGTTGAATCTCTAGACGTCGATTTGACTGAAGATCATTATTCCACGACAGAGTCAATAGTCCGTAAATGCCCAAACGTCAAGGAACTGCGAGTGGTGTTAAAGGTGAGCCTACACGTCGTGGTTAGCATGTTGGCGAAACGCACTTCGCTTGAGGACTCGAGAACCATTCATTGGTTTACATCAAGGTGGACTAAGAGGAGTGTTCTGGAACAGTTACGTTCAAAATATCCCGAAGTACTCATTGTGCACGACCAAGGCCACCATACTTACTTTGAGACAGTTGTTTTGCATGGAAGGCAGCATAAATTCTGCTCAATCTCTCCTTACCCTCTCTGTGGAATCTGACACTGACTATGCTGTTCTTAAGGATTGAAGGCTACAAAATTTTACTTCTGCACTCAGATTTGTCAATAAATACTTTGGAGAAAACATGTTTGAATTACTGATTGTAGTCATAATAAAATCAGGTAAACTGATGTAACGAAGTGCCAGTATGTTTTTGTTTAATCATTTATGATTGCAATTATGATATTCAAAATACAAAAAAAAAAAGTAAAACTGGCCGGTTTCAGGATTTGAACCATGGAAGTCCAGAATGTGAGGCCAAGACGTTACCATCTCGGCCACCTGGGTCAGTTTAACGGTCTAATTGGATAAAAGCGCATGTAAGGCAATAGTGTTATTAAGTGCCAGTATGGTACTTTATGAGATTGTGTGTGGGGACAAAAAATGTCTGTCCGTCTGTCTGTCTGTCTGTCTGTCCGTCTGTACGCACCATAACTCAAGTACGCGTTTTCGGATTTTCATGAAACTTGGTATAAACATTCATAATGTCGATGGGAAGAACCCTATTGTTATTGAACCAAATCGGTTCACCGGTACCGGAGTAATGCCCAATTTAGTGACTATTTTAATAGTATTATATTAGAAAGGCACCATAACTTAAATACGCTGTATCGGATTTTCATGAAACTTCGTATACGCATTTATGACGTCCAAGAGAGGTATCCTATTGAATTTGAACCTAATCTGTTGACCGGTACCGGAGTGAAACCCAATTTAGTGTCTATTTTAAAGACGCGGTAACTCAAACATGCTTTACCGGATTTCCATGAAACTTGGTGTACACATTTATAATGTCTATGGGAACATGTCTATTGATATTGGATAAAATCGGTTGAACGGTTTCGGAGTAATTCCCAATTTAGTGCCTATTTTATGTAAATATACATATTCGAAAGAATTTATGAAAGTCAAATCAGTTATCATGACAACATAGTCAATTGTTTTACAGTGATCTTATAAGGATTTGGAGATTAAAATGCAGTTGGCTATGACAAATAACATTGTTACTTTACATACGCTTATCCAACTAGACTGTTAATCTGACCCTGGTGGAGAAGATGGTAACGTCTTGGACTCACATTCTGCAGTTCAATGGTTCAAATCCCGAGCCGACAAATTTAGCTTTTTTATTTTTATGTGAGTGTGCGATTGTCAAGATATCACAAATCTGTACAGTACAGCTGATGCTGGACGATTTTAATCTGATTAAAAAAAAAAACTAGACCTTTGTTCTTTCGTAATGAATAAATCTGGAGCTTAACTTGGAAATCAATTAAAAAAATACATATTGTGCATATCATAATTGCAATGATAACTGATTAAACAAAAACACACTGGCACTTTGTTACATCAGTTTACCTGATTTTATTTGTCATAGCTAACTGTATTTTAATTGTCAAAGCCTTATAAGATCACAGTAAAACAATAGACTATGTTGTCAAGATAACTGATTTTCATTTTTTTAAATAAATTCTTTCGAATACGTATATTACCATAAAATAGGGACTAAATTGAGCATTACTCCGAAACAGGTCGACCGATTTTATCCAATATCAATAGACGTCTTCCCATGGACATTATAAATGTGTATACCAAGTTTCATGAATATCCGGTAAAGCTTATTTGAGTTACCGCGTCTTTAAAATAGACACTAAATTGGGTTTTACTCCGGTACCGGTCTACTAATTTGGTCCAATATCAGTAGACGTCTTCCCATGAACATTATAAATGGGTATACAAAGTTTCAGGAAAATCCAATAAAGCATATTTGAGTTCTCGCGACTTCTTATATATTAACATAAACGGCACTAAATTGGGCATTATTGCAGTACCAACAGATCGATTTGGTTGAATATTAATTGACGTCTTCCCATGGACATTATAAATACGTATACGAAGTTTCATAAAAATCCGATAAAGCGTATTTGAGTTATTGCGTCTTTAAAATATACACTAAATTGAGTTTTACTCCGGTACCGGGCAACAGATTAGGTTCAAATTCAATAGGGTACTTTTCATGGGCGTCATAAATGCGTATACCAAGTTTCATGGAAATCCGATATAGCGTATTTGAGCTATGGTGCCTTTCTAATATAATCTAATAAAATAGGCACTAAATTGGGCATTACTCCGGTACCGGTGAACCGATTTGGTTCTTCCCATGGACATTATAAATGTGTTTTCCAAGTTTCATGAAAATCCGAAAAAGCGTATTTCAGTTATGGTGCGTATAGACGCACGGACGGACAGACAGACAGACATTTTTTCGTCCTCCACACAATCTCAAAAAGTACCATACTGGCTAAAATATTGAGCCTTAAACAAAAGGAGAAAAAGTGGAAACAAATGTTCAGTGTATTTTTAGAAAAGAAATATCAACATTTGTAATGGAGATCAGTTTATTACGAAAGTCCTAAAATATAATATTTCCTGCTAAGTGGAATGTAGTTCGTAGATTATAAACAATAAACTTTTGTTCTATCCGTTTTTGTAGAGATTTATTGACTAGAGAGAAATATGACTGCAATGGAGGATTTTCTTGATTATACTCTACTCAATTTGGCTATACGTATGTGACTGTCTGCACATATACAGACACTTCCAGTCGGGGCATAATATAGTATATTGCGATACAAGTGCCGTAAGGCACGTTTACGGGTCGAGGAAACAGATTGAAAACCCGAGGCGCAGCCGAGGGTTTTTAAGTTTTCGAGACCCGTAAATGCCTTTACGGCCCGTGTGTTGCATGCTATTTTTTGCACGATGATTATTTATATCAATTTAATTATATTAATTGTGATATTACCTGAAAATATTATGTAAATACATTCTTGAAAATAGATGTTTATTTCAGAAAGTGATTCGCATGTGTTTTTTGTTATGGGAACCGAATATTTGTCCTGGGGGCCGTGGCCATAAAGGCTTGTATTATGAAGTGTATCGTAATGAATTATGACGTAGCGCTTGGACCGTAAGTGTTTTAACCTCATCGCAACCGGCCTTAGCAACAAGACTGTGTGGGAATGTCAACTTACGATCCATGTAAACAAAGTTCGTAAGTACCACTTACTAGCTAAGGAGTGCAAAAAGGAATTAACATTACAGTTCAATTCAGTAATGAAGATGTCCTCAGAGAACTGCTGTTAAATTTGTGAGGAGGAGCTTTCACAAAACATTAGGCCAAAGCAAGTTTCATTTTGACCTCCAGAAATTTAATATTATGTTATGTAATGGACTAATTTAGGTAGTATTTGGAACTTTGTCATTTTTTACATTAATAAATCTGTACCTGAAGGCTACAGTGATGTAAGTCACAAAATAGTAATTTTATAGTAGAGAGAAAAGACAAAATATTTCTTGAATTTTCTTCGTTTTCACAGCGTATTTCATAATGATCTATTAAAGACTAGGGTTCACTATTTATCATACGATAATATAAATTTTTTTATTAAATTTACTATGTTAAAAATTAGGGGATTTACGCTCTTTCAGCGTTTGGACTTAGCCTACCTTACTTTTTTCGGTTTAAATAATATATTTGTATAAAACACAAAGCACATGTACAGGTGAGGGGGGGGAGCGGACCGACTCTTTTAGCTGATTTCAGAGCCTTGTGATACGTAAATAAATGTAAGAGATGTAACGGAAACGCTTATTTTCACAAGCAATGTAAATTACGTGAAATTATTTCTCAATTCAAGCAATTTATCGGCTGTAGAACAAATTTCAATACATTCCCTGCTATCCAGTGAATGCCGCTAGGCATGCGCAGTGGCTCATATCGGCAACTTAGATATTTTATTCGGTCCGCTTTTTTTCCCCCTACCTGTACATTTGGTTAATGCAAATACTCTGTGCTCTTATTAACAAAACCTTGATGTTTCTGCTCAATTCACCATGAGTGATCTTTAAATTGTTCTGGAATCACCAGACTTTTGTCTTTTGTGAGCCGACGTTCTTCCTCACAATTTCTTCATATTTCTCCTGAAGATCCTTCACACTCAAGTTATTTGTAGAAGAGGGCTCCTGGGGCGTATCGACGCAAAACCCTGAAAATGCTTCGTTGTCTTAGGGGGACACATCAAGTTCCCTTCTTACATGATAATTTCTATTTCTTCCATCTGCCTCCATGTGGGTATGACATCTCGGCAGTTAATAATTTTGTTTTGCTGTATAAAAGGGTTTCTTCTACACCGCTGGATTGGGTATTGTGTAGTTTAATGTGCAAAATGCTATCATAGGTTATCACACGAGAGTTGACATTAAGACAAGTCCATGATTAAAAATGTAACGGATTATACAAATAATAATTACTTTCTTGCTTTGTTGTAAAACAGCTGCGAGATCACGGCCTACTATGAATCAACCATCCAAGAATCGATTGAGTTACCATGTCGTGATCAGTGCTACCAATGGTGCACATAAGACATAGGTAACTTAATTCAGATAAGCTAAAAGCAGAACAGAATAAAATCAGGTAAACTGATATAACAAAGTGCCAGTATGTTTTGTTTAATCAGTTATGATTGCAGTTATGATATACAGAATACAAAAAAAAAAGTCAAATTGGCCGGTTTCGGGATTTGAGCCATGGAACTCCAGAATGTGACGCCAAGACGTTACCATCTCAGCCACCTGGGCCAGTTATGGGATAAGCGCATTTAAAGCAATAGTGTTGTCATAGCTAACTGTATTTTAATTGCCAAAGCCTTAGAAATCACAGTAAAACAAAAGGTTATGTTGTCAAGATAACCGATTTTCATTTTTTAAATAAATTCTTTCGAATACGTATATTACCATAAAATAGGCACTAAATTGAGCATAACTCCGAAACAGGTCAACCGATTTTATCCAGTATCAATAGACGTCTTCCCATGGACATTATAAATGTATATACCAAGTTTCATAAAAATCCGTTAAAGCGTATTTGAGTTACCGCGTCTTTAAAATAGACACTAAATTGGGTTTTACTACGGTACCGGTCTACCGATTTGGTCCAATATCAGTAGACGTCTTCCCATGTACATTATAAATGAGTATACAAAGTTTCAAGAAAATCCAATAAAGCATATCTGAGTTATCGCGACTTCTTATATATTACATAAAATGCACTAAATTGGGCATTATTCTGGTACTGGCCAACCGATTTGGTCGAATATCAATAGACGTCTTTCCATGGATATTATAAATGCGTGTACGAAGTTTCATAAAAATCCGAAAAAGCGTATTCGAATTATTGCGCCTTTAAAATATACACTAAATTGGGTTTTACTCCGGTACCGGTCAACAGATTAGGTTCAAATTCAATAGGGCACTTTTCATGGGCGTCATAATTGGGTATACCAAGTTTCGTGGCAATCGGATACAGCGTATTAGAGCTATGGCGCTTTTCTAATATAATCTATTAAAATTGGCAGTAAATTGGGCATTACTCCGGTACCGGTGAACCGATTTGGTTCAATATCAATAGGGTTCTTCCCATGGACATTATAAATGTGTTTTCCAAGTTTCATGAAAATCCAAAAAACCCTATTTGAGTTATGGTGCGTACAGACACACGGACAGACAGACGGACAGACGGACAGACGGACAGACGGACAGACAGACGGACAGACATTTTTTCGTCCACCACACAATCTCATAAAGTACCATACTGGCACTTAATAAAAGCACACCAACTGGCTTGCACCGATTCGAAATTGTGTTTTTAATCATTACACAGTAGGAACATTTCTATTAATTCAATTTCCAAACAAGTTGTGCTGCTTACTCGCAACACGTGACGTATTAATAATTGCACACTGATGCTTTCGTGTCCAGCAACGAGCTGACCATCTTATGAGGTAAAATGCCTTCCTCATACTAATAGCAAGCATATTATAAGATAAAGGAGAATATTGCATGAACAGTTCAGTAAGAGTTAAAAATCTATTTAATCTGGAGGTTGTGTATTAATTTTTGAATGGCACACATCGGTTACTTTCAAAACCTCAACAATAAAAACGTTTACACGTGCATGTGCAACATATTTTGCTCTAGGATGCATTCCATTCTCTTTGTGTCAAATATAGACAAGAAGAACCCTGAGGGTTATCCTACTTAATGCATTTATGTTCGACATATCTGTCATTAAGACAGAATACATAAGTTTTTTGTTCTTATGCAACAGAAGTACTTATCTACTTACATTGACGGGATGTACAAATACTCGTTGTACAGGGATATGAATGCCACTTACCTGTAACACACAAAAACAGATTATACGATTAAAATAGAGATATTAAAATATCCTTCAAATGTGATTTTCAAAAGGATAATAAATATTCCAATTACATTATATTCACTAATTAATTATCCCATACCCTGGCCCAGTCTCAATTCTATTGCATGCTGATTTCAAATCCGAAAGTTTTTTCCATGTGCTAATTTCCATGAAATTACAACTTTTCCACTACTTTTTTTTTATTTTATTACTTCCTCTGTCCGTACCATAGGTAGGCCTACTATAGGTACAGGAAGTATTGTTTTCGACCCCCAAATTCCAAGTTTAGTTTTTAACATAAATACATTTTTCAAGGCCCCCTGAATCCAAAAAATACTATTTTTGGAAACATGTCTGTCTGTCTGTCTGTATGAATGTCTGTGAACAGGCTAGCTCCAAATTGGAAAATCGTATGAAAACAAAATTTCGTATTTGGATTAGGTACCTTCTGAAGATGTGAACTGAAGATTGCCGACAAGTTTCTCTTATTTCTAAGGGGACTTTACATGAAGAATTTTCTCTTTTTCGCGATTTTATCGATAACGGCTCTAATGATTTTCTTTAAATTTTGCACATGAGTTGCTTACACTAAGAGCTAAAACTTTTATTTGAAACATTTTTTTCGAAAAATGCTTGTGTGTCCCGTAACGAGCTGACCATCTTATAAGGTAAAATCCCTTCCTCATATTAATAGCAAGCATATTATAAGATAAAGGATCGTGATTGGTCTATATCCGAGGAATTGCTAAACATTATTGGTCAATATCAAACACGCGTAATGTGAGTGTAATCTCTATATATATAAAAGGCTTTGTCCTGACTGACTGACTGACTGACAGGAATCAACGTAGAGCCTAAACTATAACATGTAGAGACTTGGAATTTTGACAGTACCTTCGTTTCATAATGTAGGTGCTCACTAAGAAAGGATTTTGAGAAATTCTGATTTTAAATGCCAAAAATAAAATGTTTTTGAGAATACTTAATCCCTTCTTACACAGAATTATCGAATCCGAATCACATTTTACATTAAAACATATTGTTGCCAGTGGGTTCAGATGGGTTTGGAATTAAATTAAATTGAATTAAATTAAATGGAAGTTTGACAAATACATTTGGCTTTGTCTATTTTTGTCAAACCTTGGAAATTAAACTTCCGCGATCGCTTGAATGTTGTAAGCCCTAATATGGTCAAACATTGTTTTATTTGGACGAAACTCACTATACAGGGGTTTTCTGGACCAAGGAACTCGAATCTGAGGTAGCTTTTACCAGGCGATGCTATCTAATCGTGGTATGTAATTCACGTGATTTAGGTGTTAATAAATATAATGATTTAACTATTATGCTCTTAATTTTTAATTCTTGAAATAATTATCGCGGGCGATCGCTTGATTTTGTAAGTCCATCCTGGACGATTCATTTGTTTAGAATATCAAGGCCCGAAGACATATGAAATTTTCAACCTTCACGGAAGAGGGATAATCAATATAGGCCTAAATATGGTCAAACATTGTTCGATTTGGACGAAACTCACTGTACAGGGGTTTTCTGGGCCAAGGAACTCGAATCTGAGGTCGCTTTTACCAGGCGACGCTATCTAATCGTGGTATGTAGTCCACGTGATTTAGGTGTTAATAAATATAATGATTTTACTATTATGCTCTTAACTTTTAATTTTTGAAATAATTATCGCGGGCGAAGCCGCGGGCACATGCTAGTACCTATATAAGGACCTAGAATTTAAGAATCGAAAGTCCTTCATAAGTTCATTTCCAATTACAAAATAAAAAACCCGGGCGACGCCGGGTCTTTTAAGCTAGTAGTGACATAAACTGCACATCATGTGATCCGTCCCTACAAAGTAATTTTAGTGTGGTCTCCTCCTTTAGCTTTAACACCAACAGAAACAGAAAAAATCAAAATAGATAATAGACCCACTGCACATTAGGAACCGTTCACAACAATTACGTATGTTGAATAATGGTTTCTTGCACTTCATTCCTCCTGCAGTCTTGAAGTGTCAAGATTGAGAAAGGAATCATCAACACTAGAATAGGATAATTGCTAACATGGGGTTAAGTGTGTAAGGTCATCTGACTAGCCAAGAATAATAACATAATGATGATGTCGATGAAAGTCGGTTACACATAATCATGTCTGTTATTGTAAAGTGATTCTTCTTCAATAAAACATGTGTTCTGGGGAACCAAAACACTTCATGAGATGAACAATGAGACAATATAACGAAACTGGACTTGCCTTTGTTTTATTTTAAAAATTTAGAGCCAAATAATAGCAAGTGGGACTTCATTTATTTTGGATCTAAATATGAAGTGGACGGGCATCATTTAAATTCTATTCTATGTATTGGCTTGCATTGGAAGCATCTCAAATATGTAAAAATGTTAGTTAGTTAGTTTATTTTCTTACACAGTACAGTGTTTTTCATAACCTACTTAAAAGTAAACTTATAAACTACTTTTCTTAAAGTTTAACACACATATTTACAAATGAATAATTTACATACAAATATACAATACATGTACAATATTTAAACACGCTACATTTTACTACATTATACATTTTAATATTATTTCTAACTCTATTTTTACAGTATATGGAAGATGAATGATAAATTTAAGAATACAGTATATACACACTTACAAAGAATAGAGATCACTTATATTATAAAAACAGTTTGATAAAAGAAAGGATTTGAGCATTTTCTTAAATGAAATTTCTGTTTTTTGTGATGTGATATGAGAGGGGAGTGAATTAAATACCTTAGAACATAAGTAGTATGGAGAAGATTCGAATAGATGGGTAGAGTATTTCGTCAGTGCTATGCTGTTTTTATGTCGGGTGTTGTAAGAGTGGTAGTCAGAATTAACTCAAAAAAAGAGTCTATGAGAATAAGCAAAAATAATGATACATGGTAGTGGGGGGATCTTGTGGGTTTTAAATAAAGGTTTGCAGGAATCGAGAGGCTTGGCATTATAAATGGTACGTATTATGCGTTTTTGCAGGACAAAGATTGTATTTATGTGGAATTGATCCGCTGATCCCCAAGCAATAATGTTATATTTTATTTTAGAATAAATATAGCTGTAATAGCATTGCAGAAGAGTTTTCTTATTGCAATAAGATGATAGTTTAACGAATAAAAAGGTATAACTAGATAGATATTTACACAAATTTTGTATGTGTCCCTTCCAATTTAAATGACGATCTATCGTTAACCCTAGAAATTTAGAGTTCGCCACTTCTTCAATTTCCATATTATTAAATACTACGGTATTACTGATCGCTGTATCTTTAAAAAAATCTGGACTTAAATATAATAAATTTAGTTTCAGACGTGTTAATAGCTAGACTATTTTTTGTACACCAGTTATGCAAGTGTGACATCGTACGAGATGCCGAAATTTTGATAGCGTCGAGCGATTTTCCTTGAATAATCAATGTACAATCATCTGCGAACATTATTGTTTGGGTATCAGGGAGGTGTGATGGAAGATCATTTATGTACAGAAGGAAAAGTAATGGGCCTAGAATTGATCCCTGTGGTACTCCTTTTGTTACTGGCGATAGATTAGACCTAGATTTACCACATTTATGGCTTATCTCTACTGTTTGCATTCTCATAGAGAGATACGATTTTATCCATTTAAGAACAGTTCCACGAATTCCATAGTTGCTAAGTTTTTCAAAGAGGATATCATGTTGAATGCTATCAAAGGCAATCGGCAGGTCTACGAATATGCCTAATGTCTGTTTGCCTTCATTCAGTTGCTGGTGGATTTTTTCCACCATTTTTTATTTTTTAAATGAACTTAAGTCCCCCTAGCTGTAAGGTATAGAAATTGAAATGTGTCATAATTCTAATGTCTCGTATAACTTTAACGTCAGGATATTTGCACGTAGGAGGTTGGAAATGTCGGGGGTCAGGAGACCTCACTCCCTGCGTGGGGATAATTACTGAGCCCAGATTGTTTCTGTTCCGGGCACACGCGACAATCTGCAAACCGACGTCAGGGAGGGTTGACAACCTGGCCTCAAGTCCACATGTGTCGCTAAAATACGGTGCAGGGAATAATCTTCCTCTTAGCCAATATTCATTTTGCTGTATTCACAGGGATTCTAAGCTTTCTGCAAAGACTAAAGGGAAATCTGGCGAAATACAGACAAAATCTTGAAGAATAGGAGATTTTTAAAATATACAAAACTTCATACCGACAATAATTTGAGGATAATATTAAACTTAATATTAAGGATAATGATAAAAATAATGTTATAGGCATATTAAATAACAGAGACATGTTCACACTTTTGTATTAATTAAGTCACAAAATTACATTATCATCTTCACCCCCATCCTCGCCTTGTTCTGCGTGAGTGTATGTGTGAATGGTGTGTCTCGTCCTATGTGTTCGTGTTGTCTCGGAGGTGGCCCCGGCATTGGGCTGATCACTCATCCGGGAAGTATGTATGTGATCCAAAGATAATCCCTCCCGACAGGTCGCGGCCCTGTAAGGCCCGGGAGGCTTGGGTCGCTTAAATCCTAAAAGGGAGAGGTAAAAGTACGATAAAGAAAGAAGAGAAGTAGTCATAACTGATATGAAACCTAAAGTGGAAGAAAAATCTTTGAAAACATAACTATATTACTTGAATTTTGTTCAAAATATTATTTGAAATTATATGATTTAGCATTTTCAGCAATACCAGTAGAGCTTACTAGTGTGTTTTGCCATGATAATCATTGTTTCAGAGATCGACATCAAGTTAACCAAGTAAAACTGAATGCCAATGGTATTCTGCTAGGTAAACTCCACACGGAAGTTAACCTAGATCTCAAAATAATTATCACGACGAGAAACATTCCTTAAGCTCAATGAAATTACCAAACTAAATATCACCTCAAATGATATTCAGCTAGATTAATTCTACGCATCGAAGTAAAAGAATTCGATGTTGACATTTGCTTCATGGCAAACACCATAATACGTTAGAGTGCGTGTACATACTGGCACGATAAGCGGTCTTCAATTTTATGTCCATTGAGACGAAGGAATATTATTGTTAAATCAGGAAATACTAAATTCTATCAAGCTGAGATTTCGGTCTGGGTTATTTTGGGTTCCTTGCCGCAACATGTCAGCATTATGTCTTCCTGGGCCCTATTTCATAAAACTCTACAGGTGTGACAAATACGACAATTGTGTCAAGTCTGACAAATTTGTTAATATGTCATGACAATTGTATTTTTCATAAATAATACAACTTTTCCTTACATTAGAGGCAAATTAATGTAAACTGTCAGACTAAAAGAACCCATTTCATAAACGCGACAATTTTATGTCAAACCTAAAAATTACTTTAGTACACTGTAGATGGCTCTCTGATACATGTCTCAACATCGAATATGATACTTAAGCAATCGATTATTACTATCGAAAATAATTGAATTATATTTCTCTTTTAATACAAAGCCACTGAAGTTGAAAGTTAGGTTAATCCATTGCCTAAAAACATTGAGTGGACTCATGTCTATTTCTTCACCACTTTTACTACTACCAATATCACTACTACATTGTGTTCATTATTAACATGACAATTTAGCAAGTTTATTAACAAAGTTTAAATCACAAGAAAGTTTGCCAAGTTATGCCACACATTTACATAACCTACTCTGTTGGCCTACATATGAAAGATTGCCTGTCAATTCTGTAATGACAATTCTACATTTTTTGTAAATTTGTAAATATGTCAGCAAAAATTAATGTTTCATAAATGGTAGGTATCCTAAGATTTGACATATTTGTCAGACTTTTACCTGTAAACTCAAAAGTTTTGAGAAACAACAATATGTAAAATTGTCATACAAATGTACAAAATTGTCATGACATTTATGTAAAGTTGTCAGCTTTTATGAAAAACACAATTGTCAAAATGTAAACCTGTAAGACAATTGTATGTCACCTGTCACCTGTAAAATTGTAACTTTTATGAAATAGGGCCCTGATCACTTCAGCGATAAGACGTAACAAAATATAAGGTTTTGGAAATTAAATTATCTATTTTTTCGCAACGTCAATAATAGTGCTTCCACTACGCCAGGATCTGAAACCAAATCCAGAAAACTTCTAAGTTGTAAAGTAGTTCTAACCTGACGAGGTCCTTTCCAATGAATCTCTTGAGTAGCTGTTGGAAAAACCTGAAAACTGTGTGATTAGCTCAAGCAAAGAGGTTGTATTTATTAAGTGCCAGTATGGTACTTTATGAGATTGTGTGGTGGACGAAAAAATGTCTGTCCGTCTGTCTGTCCGTCTGTCTGTCCGTGTGTCTGTACGCACCATAACTCAAATACGCTTTTTCGGATTTTCATGAAACTTGGAAAACACATTTATAATGTCCATGGGAAGAACCCTATTGATATTGAACCAAATCGGTTCACCGGTACCGGAGTAATGCCCAATTTAGTGCCTATTTTAATAGATTATGGCGCCTTTCTGGCGCCTTTCTACGCCTTTCTAATAGAAAGGCGCCATCACTCAAATACGCTGTATCGGATTTCCATGAAACTCGGTATACCCATTTATGACGTCCATGAGAAGTGCCCTATTGAATTTGAACCTAATCTGTTGACCGGTACCGGAGTAAAACCCAATTTAGTGTCTACTTTAAAGGCGCAATAACTCAAATAGGCTTTATCAGATATTTATGAAACTTCGTATACGCATTTATAATGTCCATGGGAAGACGTTTATTGATATTGGACCAAATCGGTTGGCCAGTACCGGAATAATGCCCAATTTAGTGTTTTTATGTTAATATATAAGAAGTCGCGATAACTCAAATATGCTTTATTGGATTTTCCTGAAATTTTGTATACCCATTTATAATGTACGTGGAAAGACGTCTACTGATATTGGACCAAATCGGTAGACCGGTACCGGAGTAAAACCCAATTTAGTGTATATTTTAAAGACGCGGTAACTCAAATACGCTTTACCGGATTTTTATGAAACTTGGTATACACATTTATAATGTCCATGGGAAAACGTCTATTCATAATGGATAAAATCGGTTGACCTGTTTCGGAGTAATGCTCAATTTAGTGCCTATTTTATGGTAATATACGTATTCGAAAGAATTTATTAAAAAAAAATTAAAATCAGTTATCTTGACAACATAGCCTATTGTTTTACTGTGATCTTATAAGGCCTTGGAAATTAAAATACAGATAGCTATGACAAAAAACATATTGATTTACATGCGCTTATCCAACTAGACCGTTAAAATGACCCAGGTGGCCGAGATGGTAGACCTTTCTTCCTCCGTAAGCCCTGCTTAATGAATAAATCTGGAGCTTAACTTGGAAATCAATTTAAAAAAAAACATATTCTGCATATCATAATTGCAGTCATAACTAATTAAACAAAAACATACTGGCACTTTGTTACATCAGTTTACCTGATTTTATTTTTATATCGCTGGTACCGTCATTTTGTCGCGAGTCCTTCAAGTTACAGGAGAACAGCCAGCGTGTGAGAAATTGATAACAAACTCTAAGAAAACAAGATATGGGGACATAACCTTCCAATTAGAAGGTATCGCGAAAACTGGATCCATACTTCCAATTTATATCATTCTTTTCTTTCTTTCATTCCTTCTTTATTTCATTCTTTCTCCATTCCGTTCTGCAAAGAGCTTCAATCTAATATATAACATGGAAAGTGTGTTATGTATGTACGTTTTCTATACAAATCTACTTGCTTTGATCAATTTGCACGGAATTTTGCACACATACCCACTTCAACGAGGAAAGGAACGTAGGCAATATTGAAATCAAAACAAACCATCCCTCCCCTTGTGAAAATATTACCCTGAATTCACAAAATGCAATTCAGTTCTCATGACAACATTACTGTTTACATTGTTTACAGGTGACTGTGGAAGTGCATGACATTGGGCTTTGGCAAATTAGGTCTGCGATAATTTATGTAAATCAATAACGGAAAATGAAAGCCACGTAAATAAATATCGGATGTGATTCAGTCACATAACTTTCCCTACCCTGAGCATGGAGAATATCATTTGCGCACTTGACATTTTGATGTAGAATAGGCCTAAGAGGTCGTATTGCGGGGACAGCATTTTCAGTTGTCTGAGCCTGAGTATGCCAACGAGTATGCTATGTCAGAAGTGCTAAATATCCTATCCACTGATACGTTATTAATCGCTGTAGGCTTTGTATTCGTTGAGAAATATGGATAATTATTGTAAGCACTAATAATGTGAAAAAGAGATAAAAAAGGACGACATATTTTTAGTCCTATGTGCGCAGTAGATTGTTATGTTCCGGGATTTTCGGGAGGAAAGTATGAAATTGAAATTGAAATTGATATTCCTTTGATTTTAGCCCTGAAATGGTTGCATGTCAACAAGAAAGTGGGAAATAAAATGCCCCGTAAAGACAGTAAAACGTTATGTTACCTGAATTTCTGTGAGCGATAAAAATCCATATCTAGCGTTTTCTGAGAGAATAGCTTGAGAATGGTAAGTCGTGATTTCTCACTTCAAAGTTTAGATACCTATATGGGTGATTCTTCAAATACGGGAAAATTTGGAGTGTGGAAAATCTAATTTTTTTTACTTTGTTTAAAAAATCTCAAAAAAATTACTAAAATACTTCAGGGATTACTTGATTATAATATGACACCAGCAGAGCTTAAATGTTTATATTTTTATTTATTTTAATTTCTTTACTTTTTAAAGCCATGTGGATGACATCCGTGTACATGTGGATGGCAGAAGGCCACATTAATGACTAACTTTGGCAACAATCTGCTTTTCTTTATGTGATTTCATATTTTTCTCAGCATACTTCAGTTGATTTTGCACCAAATTTGCAAATTTGTGTGCATACTCCGGAATTATTGTAATTTTAACGAGACTGTGTTTTTATGGTTTTGGGGGAGGGGAGAATCAAGCAGAAATCCATTTAATCAGTTTTAAGATTTTAAGTACAGGTCACAGACACCGCAAACACAATAGTATCCTACATTTATCATCTACATGACTTGAGAATCATCCACATACCCCTTCATGAGGCATGTGGATGACACAAAAATCAGTCATGTGGATGACAAAAAAGGAGTTTAAGTGGTCTCAGCAAGCCATTCCTAAACCTCTGTAGGCTCAACTTCAGTCAGGTACTTTGAATTGGAAGGTTTATCATAGTGCATAATTAAAATGAATTAATATTCACTTTCTGCCTACTTTCTAGAAGCCCTAAAGTCCTTTGTTAATCCCAAACTGTTTGTAATCAAGCAAAATTCAACCTTACAATTCAACCACAAGCTGCCCTGTTGGCTTTCTAACACTGTTGCCAGTTATACAAATTTCTCATTTCTTGCAGAAAAAATTCCATTCTTTTCAGCCATGTGGGTGACCAAAAACCCTTGGGACATTCTTTATGTTCATTAGGTGGGGTGACAATTTTATTTCATTTTATTTTTTAGGGGTTAATATTCTTCACCCATTCATACTCATTGACAGGAAAAAAGTTGAAAAGGAAATAACATTTTGTTTTGTGGAAAAATGCATTAGAATATACAAAACCGAGGTTTGGGACAGGGCATGTGGATGACATTTCATTGAATTAAATTCGATTTTGGAATATCAGAATTTAACGTTAGTGACATTTCAAAGTGATAGTTGTAGTATGGGAGTAGTAGAAACAAACTTTTATTTTAATTTCTTTTTAAAGTTGAATTTGAAGGGAAATATCACTCCGGAACACAAATTTTCCCGTATTTGAAGAATCACCCATATATAAGGAATTAGTATTTAGAAATCAAAAGTCCTCCGTAAGTTAATTTCGAAATACAAACAAAATACAAAACCCGGCCGTGACTTTTAAGCTAGTACCTAGTCATCACAATGGCCGTGCAGGAATAGTCAATGCACTGAATATAACAGGAAACAATTGGTTGTCATTCATTTGCTGCCAACATTGGATCGTTATTTGCCACAGTGTGCAATTCCTCTTTTCACTTTCCTCTTGAAAGAACTAATATTTGAATGCCGAACCCACAGAGTTAAAAAAGCTACGAGTTTAATTGCCTCAATCACTGACTACAGTTCGGATATCGGGTTCACTTATTTTTACCTGGCTACACTTATATGTATTTTTATAAGAAAAGATTAACTTCAACACGAAATCAGCGCCAAGCGGACAACTTGTGAACTTCGTCAGTTTCGCTGTTTTCCCCCCCGAATGGGAAGGCGGAACACGACGGACACTACAATAAGAAATCGTGACCCTTCATTTTTACAAAATTTGGCTGCCTTAGCAATTAGTACCTGTAATGCACACCCCGTTGTATGTTACAAGATGTGAATCGACTTGAAATTGATGGACATTTATAGATTATTTATGTTTTGGCGTTAAGTGAGTGATAAAAAGTTAATATTATTGAGTATGCTACTGTAAGATAATGATGAAATGTTTGAGGCAACTTGTGTTCCATAGCCAGCATCTGTATTCCACGAAAATATGATTCGTAATTTAATTGTAAGACGTAATCTTTCAAGTTATGAAAGAAATTATTTGTGGACTTGAAAATTCCTCATGATTCGTTCCATTAGGTAAGTTATGTAACCAATCTTACATATTTCAACATGTCTTCTAGATATAAGTCTCATAGCTCAACTCCATCTTGAATTCAGTTTTCCTTGTCAAAATGCTATGACACAAGAAGAATCAAGTATCACCACATATGATAATACGTTGTAAACAAATGTCTTTAAGAATGTTCCGTTATGTTTTAGTTTAGTAGGTCATGCTTCTGTAATTCGTTTTTAGCAGGCCTTGCTTGCTATCTTGTTTTTTTTTTTATTTATTGAACAAATGAATTTCAAATAGTTGTTATGTATGGGTATTGTAATATCAAAATTATTCTTTTTATGTCTTGCATCCAATCAGAGACTGGAGATTTTTATTATATTGTTTTGATAGCCAATAAGGTTTATCTTTAGCTTCTTTCTCCTTCTTCATCGATTCAAGTTAACTGTGTCTCATAAAGACATTAGTTTTTCTAGGCTTTAAATGCCTATTCTTCGTTGTAATCAATTCAACTACTACTCATAAGGACATGAGGTTTCTTCTTGGCTTATCAATGCCATTATTTACCTATCAGATAGATCTGGTGGTTTACTTTCAATAGCTGAAGCAATCAGCTCTTCAATTCACTTTAAGGTTTCATATGCCTTATTGATTCTGAAGACTTCGAACGATTTAAGGACTATTATCACCCATCGTGTGATTCATCGGGTCTTCTTCATTTTTGGTGTTGGCGTTGCAAGATCTAAGGCTAACATCTGTATCAACTATCAAAAGGTGGTATTAATCAATTCAAAGGTACGTCATTTACTACCTAATTTATTTGAGGAACAATTTGGACGTAATTTCATCTTTGAACTAGTATATTTGTGGTTTTGATCAAACTGATTAAGCCATCTCAAAGATATTTATGATCTTTAACAAAAGAATTTGTATTAAACATTGTGATATCTACAAGTTCATCAGTGTTTATGAATAATAATATTATACACGTCCAAGAAATCAAGAATTTATGAACTGTGCATGATGTATGTATTGTTGTTGTGACAATAAATTGTTACATACCAGAGAAATTTATCTAAAATGTATTGGGCAAGTTTGGCTTATCTATTTATAGTTTAAGTCTCAATTTCAAGAAGTGTTACGTCCTACGAATCTTGTATACAGTCCGCTTGCTCTCAGCTTGCCCGTACAAAGAAAAATGTGAATTATGAAACATAATGAAAATGTTGAAATAGGACTGTGTCGCATTTTAGATTTGTCGGACATTTCATTGTATCCGTCTTCTTCTTTCTTTCTTTCTCTTAATTTCACATCTCCCTTTGCAGAGACATTTATCCGCCCCCAGCCACCCGGGCCTGGATGGCGATCAGCCCAATGCCGCGACTACTCCGAGACAACACGAACATACAGTTGCAAATACACTCATTCCGAGGACTAAGACCTGAAGTTACACGGTATCCATTTCAAAGGTGGGGAAAAGCCCGAAAAGACCTATAACTCAATCGGTAAGACCTGAGCAGATAGCTTATCGTCCACCGGTAGCAATGGAGTAAGGGCAGAAGAGAATGCATATACTGTACTATTCATTCCAAACTATGCGGTTCATAATAGCCCGTAACTATTGAAAAAAAAATAAAGTGAATAAAGTATTTGATTCTTTAGTTATGAAATATCATTTAAGGAATGGTATATAACTTACTGAATATCGCTGTTGGGTTTACACAATTGAATAACTAAGATGTTTTTACACGGTCTGTACAGCAGGGAACATCAAGTGCTATGAAGGTCAGGCAGATCTAGATTACGTCATCGTAGACGACTGCGCAGCCGTTTGTTTGGCTCAGGTCTCCGATCGAGTTATACCTAGATAATGTATTATGACCGAGAAACGAACCCAGGCCCGCTGCATGAGGGGAGAGCTAACAGTCAAATTTAGGATTGCCACGTTTATGAAATAGGCCCTAGGTTTATTGAGAGAGGGAATAGTACAACGACATAATTAGCACACATCTATTTGCTCTCAGAACTAGACGTCAGAATTGCTTAGTATGCAACAAATATTGTAGAGCGAATTTACGTGCTTCAATCTAGAGCTCAATCAACATTGTCCACAGTCTGCAGTTACGCACCTAATCAATGGTTTCTACAGCAATGCCGCGAATATTTACCCAACTGCTACGTGTTTTATTAACACTGACATAGTTTTTACATAAACTGCATGAATAATAATATTTAATTCCTAATTATATAGTTTTTGCGTAACAAACATAAATAAAATCAGGTAAACTGATACAATAAAGTGCCAGAATACTTTTGTTTAATCAGGGATAATTGCAATTATGATATCCAGAAAAAAGTTATTTTTGTAAAAAAAAAAAATGCAAGTTCCAGATCGATTCATTAAGCAGGGCTTACGGAAGAACAAAGGTGTAGTTTGATAAGCATTTGTGAAGGAGTATGTGGGTAGTGTTATTTGTATTGCAACTTCCAAAGCCGTACATGAACACTGTAAAACAATATTTTGTCATGAGAACTGATTGGCATTTGATAAATTCTAATATATTACCATAAAATAGGCCCTAAATTGGATTATTCCGGTACCGGTCTACCGATTTGGTAGAAAATCAATAGGCTTTTTCCCCACGGACGTTATAAATGCGTATACGAAGTTATAGCGCCTTTCTGATACATTATCATAAAAGGCACTAAATTGGGCATTATTCCGGTACCGGCTGTATATGAACACTGTAAAACAATAAAAAAATAAAACTCCGTAGCACTACATACCTGGAGGGATTTGGCCTACCACCCGACCGCTGCGTCATCTACTATAGGCAGATGGCAGGATTGGGGGCATGTGGTCAGCATGTCGACACCCACGGCCGTTTATGGTGGGTAAAAAAAATACACTACCATAAAATAGGCACTAAATTGGGCATTCCAACGGTACCAGTCAACCGATTTGGTTCAATATCAATAGGGTTCTTCCCATGGACGTTATAAATATGTGTACAAAGTTTCATTAAAATCCGATAAAGCGTATTTGAGTTATCGCGCGTACAGATACACAGACGGACGGACGGACAGACATTTTCCCGTGCCCAACACATTCTTATAAAGTACCATACTTCCATAATTCCGTAAAGGCATACAGATTAGAAATGAAACGATTAAAAGGAACCACAGATTCATGAACCTAACCCAAATCATACGTGAACAATTAAAACAATCGATAATTTAAAAACTAAAATCCAGGCTTCGAGATGCTGTGATGTTTTCAGGCGCCTTGTTGGAGAGAATCTGCGAGTGTCCACAGGAACGCAGGAAAAAAAAAATGCGTGTTTTGTCCACCTTTTTGATGCTGTGTGACAATGCTATAGCAGATGTGCTAAACCTCACGCTAGAGGGCAGGAATGCAGTAATAATGACGCCATTTACAAGCATTTCCTTTTAGTGTAGCAGTGTAGCAGTATACGTGCTGTAAATTTAATGACGATGAAACACAGAGAGTTTTAACTTTTAAGAGCGTCAGGAAATAGTATATTGCGATACAAGTGTCGTAAGCGGTGCATACGGATCGAGGAAAGAGTTCCGAGATCCGTTATGCGCTTACGGCACGAGTATTGCACGATATTTTTTGCACGATGAATATTTATATCAATTTTTTGCACTCCTTAGCTAGTAAGTGTTTCTTACGAAAGTTGTTTACATGGCTCGTAACTTGACATTACCACACGCAATCTTGTTGCTAGGGGCGACGGGGGGAAAGTGAATTGTTGCTAGGGGCGACGGGCGGAAAGTTACTTTACCGCCCGCAAATGCTTATTTGCGAGCAGAAATGACCAAGGCCTTCCCGCTTTATAAATATTCGGTTGCCATAAACAATAACAAATGCGAATCCCTTTCTGAAATAAGCACCATTCTTCAAGTCTGTATTTACATAATATTTTCAGGTAATATCACAATTAATATAATTAAATTGATATAAGTAACCGTCGTGCAAAAAATAGCATGCAACACACGGACCGTAAAGGCATTTACGGGTCTCGAAAACTTAAAAACCCTCGGCTGCGCCTCGGGTTTTCAATCTGTTTCCTCGACCCGTAAACGTGCCTTTCCGCCCTTGTGTCGCAATATACTATATTTATATTAATTGAGATATTAGCTGAAAATATTATGTTTATTCACTATTGAAGATGGATGTTATATTTCAGAAAGTGATTCGCATGTGTTGCCTGCTATGGGGACCGAATATTTGTCCTGTTAAAGTCGCCACAAGCTGGGGGGCCTTGGTACCGTCTTCCATAAAGGCATGTATTATGATGATTTTACTTACGGCACTTTTGCGTTTTTTAATTTTTAGCGCACGGAGATTTCTTTTGTTTTCATAGCGTACGGGAATGTCAAGCTACGATCCACGGCAACAATAATTAGTTACGTCGTGCAAAAAAAAACTGTACGAGGGCTAATGGCTACAGTGATGAAGATATTAATAAAAGTGTTGATGGCAGTGCATGAAATAACAGCACACAAATAGACCTGTATCCAATCGGTTGTTTCTGTTACCTATTTGAAGTTTGTTACGCTTATTTTCCAAGAGAGGGCAGAGGGACAGGTGGTAAGCCCATCGCCTCTCAACCCCCCTCCGGAAACTTAAGGTGAAAAGACCAATAAATTTTCCCCAGGGGCTCTAATTTAGGCTTAGAGTTCTTTTACATGCCGCGACCTTCGGATCTAGAGGCGCTACCTCTAGAAATAGACCAGGCAGTAGGAATGGAAGATTATATGAAAATTTAGACGGTGACATGGAAAAACAAGTGTTGGAAGAAATTAAACTGAAAGGTGGCGTCTTTTTTACAAGACAGATAAATCTCCTTTAAAAAGCCGTATGCTTACCGAACATTAGTGTTACAGAAGCGTATTTTATACTTTCATTGCAGATACTGGTAGTTGTGTCCTTTGTCAATTTCTTTGCGAGGTCAGACATCTTGAAATTGTCTGTGATTCGAAATATCTATCTAATAACATAACATCTTTGAAGGTAAAACAAGCCAAAAATCACATATTTTCAACTTTTATGTGAATAAACACAGTGCATAACAATCCATCATCTAAATAAATAACAAATGTAAAAAAATAATAAATATATATATATAAGTTTTAATAATAGACACTGAAACATATTTGAAACGAGTTAATATGGCCAGTTTCATGTAACATTCACCCTCTTTCAACGATTCTAACCTAACAGACTTTTAGAAACTGTTGTCTTCACAGTGGATGGCCAAACTACTTGGAAATACTACTGTGAACAGTAGATCTTTGACTTTTGGACGCGAGGACCACTGTTAACAAAACTAGTAGTAATGCCATTTAATCAATGATGGATCTCCTATCTTGTCACACGTGTTACAGCAGCTATGTTGGAGGTTATAAAACTATAACTTGTTTAAAAGGATTTTTACTTGTATTTCGCAATTTCTACGTATCCTACAGCGTTTTCTTGTGAATAAACATTGTCAGTTGTCATCGTAACCATCCCACATCGTTTATGAAAAGAATATTTATTTATTTATATTTCCCTCTGGTGCAGTTAAGTCCTTAAAGCCTTCTCTTTCACTAACCAGAGGTGGATACATTCAAAACTTACCAAACAATCTAATTAAGAATTAAAAAAAAAAGATAAACATGAGTATATTATATAGATGTAGATTATGTTAGTGAAAACTATAATTAAAACTATATTAAACTATGGCCTAATAATGGAAATTTAACATCGTAAGTAGAACAAATTAGAGAGGAAAATAATAATAGATAGAAAAAGAAGAAAAGTAAAATAAAAACAAATGAGACTAATACAAAAGCAACAATTTGAACATGAACGTAGTATATAATATAAATGTTAATGGTTGGTAGTCAAGTGGTCCACTAACTTCATCTTGAACGTTCTGAGTGTTCGGCAGCCTTTTATATTCTCAGGTAAGGAATTCCACAGACGAGCTGTCCCGATAGTGAAGGATGAAGAATAAATTACAGTATTGTGAGGAGGAATAGATAAGGTAGTGTATCGTACACTTGAGTAAATTCAAAATCATGTTGACTCCCGCATTCAAGAACATTGCAGAGTGAAATAATTCGCTGGGGTTGCAAATATAATTAGCAGATCTGTATATAATCCGTGTTTTATGTTTCTCCCCACACAAAACCGATTTGATTAATATGACACCCCATTCTATCCTACTGACATATTTCCCATTGTTGTAAATACACAAATGCTTCGTAATAGGATTATCCTAAGCTACCTTCTACGTCATAATGATTCATTTTTATTGCTCCGCATTCGGTTGGGCGATTTAAAATTCTGAATGCACACACAGAAGCTGGATGCTTTGAAAGAGAATATATAGGCATGCACAGACTGGTAAATTAATTGAAATGATAAAAACTCCTCACTGTTTGTGGAAGAGAACATAAATCTGTATGTACAGCCACGCGGACCTTCTGAATCCAATAAACTAAATTATTTCATTAAATTCTGCAGAGGAAAAATTGTGCGGGCTGGCCGAGGTTGCAGCTTGTTAAATCTTGTCTGCTCTAATTTGAAATATTAGACTAGACCCCTGGCTACGCCTAAAGTCTGTTCACTGGTATTTGGACATGTAAGTTTGCACTGAAAACCTGGTTTTCAGATGTCAGGACAACTTGCTTTACGTACACTATTGCATCGGGCATTACCAGAGGAAATTGTCGGATTTCCTGAGCTAGCCACCAAACTGGAGTGTACAAATACAAGTGAACGGACTATATTAAGGAGCGATGATAAATCTAACTTTGATCTGTGGGCATTTATAGGATGTCAGTCTGATCTCTCTATCCATCCTATCTCAATAGATTTTCCATTAAACACTTTGAATACAAAAATTATATAATTATGTTCCGCAACTTACAACTAGTGTAAAAAGACTCAAAAGATTTAAAGTTCTTTCCTAGTTTACCTTTAGTATGACAGGTTCTTCCTTAAAAGTGGTAGACATATAGGCTTAACCAGTTGAAGAAATTCCCAAATTTTGTCAATATCCAAGCAGACATTGATATCACAATGATATGACAATGTCTGTTTTTTCTAATGCTTTACTAAATTAAGTGAACATTTAACTGACTAGAGGTACCACATATTTCTTCATTGGTTTTCAAATGTCGAAATCGTCGTACTATCACCAGTCCTGAATCATGATAGAGTCACCTATTAAGTCAGAAAATTGTCCACGAATTGTTCATCCTATAGCTTCTGATAATGTAGGAAGGAACCATTTTAGTCTGCAGTCAATGGCACTAAATGTTTCGTGATGATTTAAAAGCATAGTAGGTCGTTCAGACTCTGCAATGTCCAACAATATGTATAGACGAACAAAAGGGAACGTTGCATAGCAACAAAAGATCCTGTATTTATCCAAGATACATAACCCCACTTTAGAATTCAGAAATGTGCGTTATTGCGATCGAGAATAAACCCGTAATTTGCTACTCCACGTTTCCATTATATTTATTGTTATATAATTAGTTCTGTAGTTTTATACACGCGGAGCAGTAAGTTGTAGTGAGTACACTAGAATATTTGGTTGCTTGGTTTTGGCTGTACATTATATTATATAATTCGAATTTAGATATAGCAATAATATTTCTATATACCTGTTTACGAATGATGTTAAATTTTCAGATGCTGGAAGAAAGTTGGACAAACGTCGACTAGATGTGACGGGATAATTGCATTTGACTCATAAGCTAAGTATCACGGGTTTTAAACATCTCTCCCAATCTCTCTATCCCTCTCTCTTGCTATCTCAAATTTTTACCGACAAATCTTACCAGGGTATTCTTAAGTCAACTCTAAAGTTGGTACAAATATTAGCTAGATGCTAATAACGCCCTGGATTCCCATTCCCTACTTCCCTTTCTCTCGCGTCTAACTATTTGCCTCAACTAAACAATAATAAATTTATGTATTTTTACAGGTTCCTCCAAAATGAAATGCATCCATGCATTACAGTGGACATATTTAGGCGGACGATTTGGTAACTCTAATGCTGGCGAAAGAACGATAAGGAAGAAAAGTATAGTGAGATTACAATACCATTCTCGGTAAATCAGACTTTCAGGATAGTTGCTCTCACATAATACAACATAGGACTCTTGACGTTGACGAGTTTTAGAGTTATGAAACGTTTCACTCCATGAAGAGTTGAATGGGAGAAGGAATATTGCTTTGAAATATAAAATTAGACTATATCCCTGGAAATAATGACCTAGGTAATATTTTATTTCGGAAGGTCCTTACCAGCTCGTAACTTTTGTACTTTAGTAACAGTTCATGTTTTTACACTATGATAACTTAACAAAGATTTAATTTCCAAGTATATCCACTTAAGTTCATGTACATCACATGTTCTACCAAGTAAATAGGATTCTAATTTTTTATTCTTCTAAGTAAATCGTTTTGTAATCATGTCCCCACAATTCCGTTAACGATCAGTGTACGTTCCCATTGCAATTTTCAAGAGAATTTCTAGGTGTGCAGTTAGAATATGCAGGTAGTAACGTGGACAATATATCCTCTAAAGCTTATCAATGGAACGTGAAATTCTGAATTCTTTGTCGTTCTTTCATTGCCTCCAAATCGGGGATCTGGCATATCAATCAATCTCTAAGCAAGTTTCTATCACATCAATCTATCAATTTCGCTGAGACTAAAATCGTATTATTTCTCACAAAACACAAGGTACTATTAGGATCTTTTATCGGTATTTACTGCTCCTGTAGGCAATACGGTAATATAACATCAATCATGAGTAGATGCTCCTAATTGATAAGAAATATTTAGTAAGTTTTGCAAATATGGATATAACCATTTGACGAAATTCCAAATTTTGTCAATATGCAAGCACACATTGATATGACAATGTCTGTTTTGTCTAATGCATACTTCTTCATTGGTTTCCAAATGTCGAAATCATCGTACTATCACCAATCCTGAATCATAGTAGAGTCACGAAGTCTACCATGTTCACGTCAGCAATGCGGTAATTGTCCACGTACTGTTCATCCTATAGCTTCTGATAATGTAGTCTACAGTCAATACCACTAGACGTTTCGTGATGATTTAAAAGCATAGTAGGTCGTTCAGACTCTGCAATGTCCAACAATATGTATAGACGAACAAAAGGGAACGTTGCATAGCAACGAAAGATCCTGTATTTATCCAAGATACATAACCCCACTTTAGAATTCAGAAATGTGCGTTATTGCGACCGAGAATAAACCCGTAATTTGCTACTCCACGTTTCCATTATATTTATTGTTATATAATTAGTTCTGTAGTTTTATACACGCGGAGCAGTAAGTTATAGTGAGTACACTAGAATACTTTGGATGCTTGGTTTTGGCTGCAGCCTACATTATATTACATCATTCGAATTTAGATATTCGATTTAATATTTCCATATATCTGTTTACGAATGTTGTTAAATTTCCAGATGCTGGAAGCAAGATGGACAAACGTTGAATAGATGCGACGAGATAATCGGATTTCACTCATAAGCTAAGTATCACGGGTTTTAAACATCTCTCCCAATCTCTCTATCCCTCTCTCTTGCTATCTCAAATTTTTACCGACAAATCTTACCAGGGTATTCTTAAGTCAACTCTAAAGTTGTACAAATATTAGCTAGATGCTAATAACGCCCTGGATTCCCATTCCCTACTTCCCTTTCTCTCGTTTCTAACTATTTGCCTCAACTAAACAATAATAAATTTATGTATTTTTACAGGTTCCTCCAAAATGAAATGCATCCATGCATTACAGTGGACATATTTAGGCGGACGATTTGGTAACTCTAATGCTGGCGAAAGAACGATAAGGAAGAAAAGTATAGTGAGATTACAATACCATTCTCGGTAAATCAGACTTTCAGGATAGTTGCTCTCACATAATACAACATAGGACTCTTGACGTTGACGAGTTTTAGAGTTATGAAACGTTTCACTCCATGAAGAGTTGAATGGGAGAAGGAATATTGCTTTGAAATATAAAATTAGACTATATCCCTGGAAATAATGACCTAGGTAATATTTTATTTCGGAAGGTCCTTACCAGCTCGTAACTTTTGTACTTTAGTAACAGTTCATGTTTTTACACTATGATAACTTAACAAAGATTTAATTTCCAAGTATATCCACTTAAGTTCATGTAGATCACATGTTCTACCAAGTAAATAGGATTCTAATTTTTTATTCTTCTAAGTAAATCGTTTTGTAATCATGTCCCCACAATTCCGTTAACGAACAGTGTACGTTCCCATTGCAATTTTCAAGAGAATTTCTAGGTGTGCAGTTAGAATATGCAGGTAGTAACGTGGACAATATATCCTCTAAAGCTTATCAATGGAACGTGAAATTCTGAATTCTTTGTCGTTCTTTCATTGCCTCCAAATCGGGGATCTGGCATATCAATCAATCTCTAGCAAGTTTCTATCACATCAATCTATCAATTTCGCTGAGACTAAAATCGTATTATTTCTCACAAAACACAAGGTACTATTAGGATCTTTTATCGGTATTTACTGCTCCTGTAGGCAATACGGTAATATAACATCAATCATGAGTAGATGCTCCTAATTGATAAGAAATATTTAGTAAGTTTTGCAAATATGGATATAACCATTTGACGAAATTCCAAATTTTGTCAATATGCAAGCACACATTGATATGACAATGTCTGTTTTGTCTAATGCATACTTCTTCATTGGTTTCCAAATGTCGAAATCATCGTACTATCACCAATCCTGAATCATAGTAGAGTCACGAAGTCTACCATGTTCACGTCAGCAATGCGGTAATTGTCCACGTACTGTTCATCCTATAGCTTCTGATAATGTAGTCTACAGTCAATACCACTAGACGTTTCGTGATGATTTAAAAGCATATAAGGTCGTTCAGACTCCGCAATGTCCAACAACTAGGAGGTGCCCGTGGCTTCGCCCACGATAATTCTTTTAAAAATTAAGAGCATAATAATAATTATTAAAGCATTATATTTATTAACACTTGCACGCAAATCATTCATAAACTAAGCCATTAATAATTAATGAAACAGCTAAAATTCCGGCTTTAAAGCGCCCCCTGGGAAAACTATATCAGAATCGATTATGCAGTTCCAAAGAACCTATAAAGGAGGCCATGGGTGAACACATAATACATATTGTTTCTCAACTGTTTATTGACATGAATATGATGTGAATTATATTTTATCAATTCAGTGTAATTTTCAGAAATTATATAATGTTTCAAGGGAAGGAATGGTTTGTTTGGATTATTATTATCAGCGATATTTCAAGAAATAAAACCATCAATATTTTACAGCTGTTGCCCCCGGCTTCGCCCGCCATTATTCATTGACTCCAGGATTTTTAAGAAAATTCCACTGGTAGATTATTAAAAATGTTTGTGGTTCAGAGCTATGAAAATTGTAAGTAAAAATAAAATTAGAATATTTGTTCATTGTGTTCATTTCACTTAGGCCTTATATAATATAGAAACGGTTTTCCTAAGTTTGTAGTCGTCATGAAAGTTTAGACTGCGAGAGACGAACATCTCTATTTTTCTATTATTGGTGGTGCTGCCGAGTATACCCGATGTCTCACGAAGCGGGCGAGCAAGCACGCTATTTAGGGCCGTTGAATTGTATAAGAGTAGATATGTATAGACGAACAAAAGGGAACGTTGCATAGCAACGAAAGATCCTGTATTTATCCAAGATACATAACCCCACTTTAGAATTATTCAGAAATTTGCGTTATTGCGAACGAGAATAAACCCGTAATTTGCTACTCCACGTTTCCATTATATTTAATGTTATATAATTAGTTCTGTAGTTTTATACACGCGGAGCAGTAAGTTATAGTGAGTACACTAGAATACTTTGGATGCTTGGTTTTGGCTGTAGCCTACATTATATTACATCATTCGAATTTAGACATTCGATTTAATATTTCCATATATCTGTTTACGAATGTTGTTAAATTTCCAGATGCTGGAAGCAAGATGGACAAACGTTGAATAGATGCGACGAGATAATCGGATTTCACTCATAAGCTAAGTATCACGGGTTTTAAACATCTCTCCCAATCTCTCTATCCCTCTCTCTTGCTATCTCAAATTTTTACCGACAAATCTTACCAGGGTATTCTTAAGTCAACTCTAAAGTTGTACAAATATTAGCTAGATGCTAATAACGCCCTGGATTCCCATTCCCTACTTCCCTTTCTCTCGCGTCTAACTATTTGCCTCAACTAAACAATAATAAATTTATGTATTTTTACAGGTTCTTCCAAAATGAAATGCATCCATGCATTACAGTGGACATATTTAGGCGGACGATTTGGTAACTCTAATGCTGGCGAAAGAACGATAAGGAAGAAAAGTATAGTGAGATTACAATACCATTCTCGGTAAATCAGACTTTCAGGATAGTTGTTCTCACATAATACAACATAGGACTCTTGACGTTGACGAGTTTTAGAGTTATGAAACGTTTCACTCGTTGAAGAGTTGAATGGAAGAAGGAATATTGTTTTGAAATATCAAATTGGACTATAGACTAGACTACATCACCTAAGGTGAAAATTTATTTCGAAAGGTCTTTACTAGCTCGTAACTTTTGTACTTTAGTAACAGTTCATGATTTTACAGTATAATAACTTAACTAAATTTAAGTTTCAAGTATGTCCATTTAAATTTACCTAGTTCACGTGTTCTACCAAGGATATCGGATTCTAATAAGACTTTCTTCTAAGTAAATCGTTTTGTACTTATAGTCGTAGGCCCTTAGGCCTATATAATATTAATGTAGAATTTGAAATGAGGAAATGCTGGATATAGCTTTTTGTGGCTAATAGAGGATGTCGAAATGTTGCATTCCGTTGCTTCTACATACCATGCCTGGGAGGGGTTGAAATAAGAAGAAACAGAAATCCCGATTACATAAGATTGTGTTGTCTTTATGGAAATTTTTATTTCTCACTTATGTTATCATACAACCGTTTCGCTGTTGAAATAAAAAAGAAATTCAATACCGCTTTCATATTTTCCCCCAAAACCTGGGGCATAATATACTGCTGTTCCATCCTATTTTGTCTTCTTTTAGAGGCCTAAGTTCTATGTTAAACATCCATATTTCTCAACTAATACAAATCCTACAGCTACGAATAACGCATCAGTGGATAGGATTCTTTTATTGTCTTCTGCCGTAGCATACACGTTGGCACATACTTAGACGTTGGCACACACTTAGGCTGGATTAGCTGTCCCTGCAATACGATCTCTTATTCTACATCAAAATGTATAGTGTGAGGATAGAGTTATGTGCTTTATTTTCGTGGATTTCATTCTCCATTAATTATTTTCACCGACTGCATCAGAATTTGTTAAGCCCAGTATTATGTAGTTCACAAAGCCCTGTGTTAACACTGTAAACAATACAATGTTGTCATGGTAACTGAATTGCATTTCATTTTTACTTCCTCTGCCCGTACCATAGGTACTATAGGTAGAGGAAGTATTGTTTTCGACCCCAAAATTCGAAGTTGAGTTTTTAGCATATATACACGTTTCAAGGCCCCCTGAATCCAAAAATACTATTTTTGGAAACATGTCTGTGTGTCTGTGTGTGTGTGTCTGTGTGGAAAATATCTGTGAACAAGCTAGCTCCAAAACGGAAAATCGTATGAAAACAAAATTTCGCATTTGGGTCAGGTACCTTCTGAAGATGTGAGGATAAGATTGGCGACTATTTTCTCTTATTTTTAAGGGGACTTTACATGAAGAAATTTTCGTTTTTCGCGATTTTCTCGAAAACGGCTCTGACGATTTTCTTTAAATTTTGCACATAGGTTGCTTATACTAAGAGCTAAAACTTTTATTTGAAACATTTTTTCGAGAAAATTCTCTGAGGGTAGTTACAAGCCACCCACTGTTCACCCACTGTTTGTAGAAAGTTTGTCTTACGTGATGAACAACTGAATTCGCGCTCTTTCACGGCCTCTTATTTTATATAAGAATGTGAAGTGAGAAAGATGTATTGTTGGCCATGCATAGAGTAAAGATGCGTCTGAGGGAAATATTCGATAAATTTCGGAAATTATATTTTACGGCAGAAAGTTCAATAAACGTCTGCAGTCATTTGTTTTTTTTTTTTTTTTTAAGTTTGTTATATAGACTACGCTTTTAGTCGCATCATTGAAAGAAGAGGTATTTATAGGATAATTAGCGTAAAATTGTGTCTTGCGATTCTGTACAAGGATATGTGAATACTGCTAACTTTTATTTGGGCAGAGGAAGTTATGTGACTTTCACATCAGATTTTTCTGTATAATATTCTCAGAAATTATATAAATTTTCAAGGGAAGGAGTGGTCTGTTTGAATTTTAGTGTTCACCGCGTTACTTCCCGGGCTTAACTGGGTATGTGTGCAAAATTTCGTGCTAATTGGTCAAGAAATGTAGATTTATATAGGGAACATACATACCCATATACACACTTTCGATTCTACCCAAGAGAATATAAGCAATCACTGTATCTGGTCATGTCCAAAGAATACTTACATTACAAAACTGTTTGGCGTGACCGATTTTATTTAAGCGGACTATACTGTCTTTTCTTAGAGCGACTTCACGCCACTTTCAGAGTACGGATATGTGCTGTGTTGAGTAGCCTTACGCTGGTATTTTATATTAGGCCTGTTCCACAATTTTGAATTTGATCTGATTTTCTCTGAAATTTTCAGATATAAAAATGAAACTTTTATATTCAGCAGGACATAAAAATACTTTACAGTAATAAATACTATCAAGGGAGCAATTTTCTGGTAAGGTTCGCATTTCCTCGCTGATTGGCTACGGGTATGCGTTGACATAGATGTTCAGTTGAACGAGGACCTCCAGTAGCCAATTCAGACGTTTGCCTGTATCAACAGCAAAGCGACAACAGCTCTGGTGTGTAGCTGCATACAATAATAATAAATTAATCTACTGTTCGGTGCAGTCTTCTTTTCTGATATTCAGTTTAAACGATTTTATTACTGGGTAACATAGAAAATAAACAACTCCTACAAGTTCGGTGTCTGCCCTTGCTAATGAGGAAACCAAGTCACGTGATTTATGGTGTTCTCAAGTCATATTTATTCCGTTTCTATCTCGATAACTGTTAATATTACAAAGAAATATGTATTAAAAATCATTTTAATTTTCTCTACAACCTAATTGTGACAGGTTTTCATGTATCTTTTGCAGTAACGGAGAAAACCTAAAGAAATCTAAAATGGACCACCTAAGTAATTTTAACAGAAATACTAATATAGCAAATTCATTAGTCTTAGATAGAAATTTCGACATTTACATGTTTTATTAAAACTTACGAGATATTTTTACATTAAAGAAGATTTTGAAAAAATAAAATAAAAAGTACCATGATATTTCAGTTTAAGAAAGTAAATTCTTAAAAGTCTTATCCTCTCGACGCACCCACATGAGATGTGGCAGGTCATTTAGTACTTGTCAATATCTTGAGGGGAGAATGTAAACACAACATATTTATAAACAATTTTAAATCAACTAAAATCTGGTCGTTCTAAGAAGGGAACATCAAGTAAACAAAAACAAGTAGGCCTACATCTGTCTCACTCTGGCAAATTACTCGTATGACTTAACAGTGAGAGAGACAAACTGGTTTTTGTTTACTTTAGGTTTCTTTCTTAGCTCGTCTCGGGTATAGTGAAAATAAAGATTAATTAAGTCACATTGTTAATGGCCTTGTCTTATGTTTGGTTTGCACATCGAAATCCTGACTCACACAAATACGTGGCTACTTGAGGATAAAATGCAAGATGAGTCCTCCAGACCTGAAGTTTTAAATCACACTTCAGTTCTAAGGCTTCTTACGAACTTTCTGGCATTTTTTTTGGACCATAGTTGACTCAGAGTCCCACAGCCGGAAGCTACACTACTGGGGAGAATACAGATAATACATAGACTAATATCTATTTACTCTTATACAAATCAACGGCCCTAAATAGCGTGCTTGCTCGCCCGCTTCGTGAGACATCGGGTATACTCGGCGATGTTCGTCTCTCGCAGTGTAAACTTTCATGACGACTACAAAATGAGGCCTAAGGCCTAAGTGAAATGAACACAATGAACAAATATTCTAATTTTATTTTTACTTACAATTTTCATAGCTCTGAACCACAAACATTTTTAATAACCTACCAGTCTAAATTTCTTAAAAATCCTGGAGTCAATGAATAATGGCGGGCGAAGCCGGGGGCAACAGCTGTAAAATATTGATGGTTTTATCTCTTGAAATATCGCTGATAATAATAATCCAAACAAACCATTCCTTCCCTTGAAACATTATATAATTTCTGAAAATTACACTGAATTGATCAAATAAAATTCACATCATATTCATGTCAATAAACAGCTGAGAAACAATACGTATTATGTGTTCACAGGTTCTTTGGAACTGCATAATCGATTCTGATATAGTTTTCCCAGGGGGCGCTTTCATGTCGTGGAATGTACTCTAAAGCAGGAATTTTAGCTGTTTCATTAATTATTAATGGCTTAGTTTATGAATGATTCGTGTGCAAGTGAAATAAATATAATGCTTTAATAATTATTATACTCTTGATTTTTAATTTTTAAAAGAATTATCGTGGCGAAGCCACGGGCACCTCCTAGTTATTATACAGTTTGCTATCTTGGTTTCAAGACTTTGTTGAACTTTCTGGCAGTCCATCAACGTCAACAGCAACGGCATATTAACATTTTATTACTTCCAAGACTGTTAAACGCACCCCAGGTTGGGAAAGACTGGGTTAGATGGTAATATAAAATCCCCCCCCCCAAAAAAGGTATAATTTCAAGATCAGAAGTAAATACAATGAACCTTTTACCCGCTACAGATGTCCATATTTACACAGACAGTTGTCATTCCAAATAGTACATCAAACAACAAGCCTATAATGACATTTATTAAGACGCGAGTACGTTTATGAAACGAGCAACGCGAGTTTAATAATTTTCATAAGAGTATCTTTAATTACCATCGGATTTTGACGTGAAAAAATGAATTCATTTTAGTCTTCTTCTTCTTCCTCTCAAGGTTTGGGGGTTATCCCGTTCCGCGCCAAAGGTAATCCTTTTTTTAAAATTGGTCTTTCCATCTGGTCCTCGGCCGTCCTATATCCCGTCTTCCCTTTGGGTTGTATAAAATAGCTTGCTTCGGTAGTCTGTCAGACGGCATTCTATTGACATGTTCATGCCAATTCGTCTTCCACCATACTTCTTTCTAGGCCCAGTTCTTTTCTTATGTCTTCACTTCTTACTCTGTCTCTAAGGGTTACTCCCTGTAGCCTTCTCATAAATCTCATTTCTGAGCTTTCAATTTTATTTTTTTATTTCTTCCTCATTGTCCAAGTCTCGCTACTATACAATAATATCGGTTTCGAAACTATATTATGTAACCTGAGTTTAACCTCCTTCCTCATTGACTTTCCTAAGTACCTATTGATACACCCATTTACTGCATTATATTTTATTACGTTGTTGTTTAAATCTTGATTCAACTTATAAATTGATAGTTCACATCCCAGGTATTTAAAATTGTTCACTTGTTCTATTATTTGATCATTTATCACTATTTTAGCCCTTCTACTGTATTTTCCTTGCATAACCATTACTTTAGTCTTACTAATCGATATTTTCATATTGTAGGTTTCTAAGATTCTGTTTAATTTTGTTACATTTTCTTGTAGATCATTTTCGGATTTAGCCAACAATACCTGGTCGTCAGCAAACAATAAGGTATTTATTGATGTACCCGCTTGTAAGCTAATGCTTTTTGGATTTAATTTTTGCCATTCCTGGATAACTCTGTTTATATATATATATATCGAATATTATCGGTGACAGACCATATCCTTGTCTGAGACCTTGGTTTACTTTAAAAGGTGATATTAAAATGAGCAAAAACAGAATTCATTTTATTTTAAATACAGGCTATTTATTAAGCACTTACTCCCAAGGTGCGAAGATCGTTCCGTGTTCGGTAACACAGCCCAACAAAAACTTACTTATACTTATACTTAGTGTGCTTATTCCAAATATGTAAACAGTTTTTCTCTACCAGCTCTACTTTTATATAGACTGCCATTAACTTGTAATCTTGCTTGATAATATAGCTAGTGAAGGTTCTTGACCATACTTTGGACACGTAGGACGAAAACTGTACAAAGTACAGAAAAACTGAAAGCTGGATTATTTTTTGACCCTCAAATTGACAGCTCATAAGTCATAAACGACCGTACAATATGTGATAATATAAATTTTTTTGACAGACCCCATGTCGTGATTTAGAAGCTAAAAATAGGAACTGTTTGTTATTTATATGAAACGTAAAATGGGATAATATGCATAATGGCAATGCCATATCTCACAAACTAAAGCTGATAGAGCAAAACTAATGGCACATTTGGCATCAGCGACCTAAATATACCCAATAATAGGTATAAATTCTAAGGCACCAAAATGGCTGTTGGTCTGTGTAATAAATTATACCACACTGATGTCATAATGAAGATCAGTTTCGAAATGAGTATCATTATTAACAAGTTACCTCCGGTATGGCCGAACAAAAACACTTTTTTCGGTTTCTTGGCATTGTGAAAAAGGTTTTCTTCCGGCACTATACTTGCGTATAACTTAGTACACAAGAGAGGATTTACGTCATGTAGTCTGATGTATTGCTAGTTTATTGGATTACAAGTGATTGCGTCTCAAAGCTCTTGATTGTGCTTCGTTACGTGATTAACTTATCACATGCCTGCCAACTTAACAAGAAACGCGGAGAGAATTTTACTCGCAGGCTGAGGGAGAAAACCCATTAATCACGGAAACATGGCGGATTCAGGGGTGCTACGCAACACAAAATAAAACCAAATACGCTAGTTTACAACAGAGTTAGAACACGACATTTACATGGACATATGTAGTTTTACAGCTATCATAACCTTCACTATTAAATGAATGAAAATCTACGAGGGTAATTCGATAAGTATCCACACTTTCTGTTTAATATTTGTCGGCATGTTCATTTGTCTCCGCCACATTGGCCACTGCTTATATCCTATATATTTTAATTGTAAAATTATTTAGCATACACTTTATGGCAATGAATAATAATTACTTCACTTTCAACCAAATTGTCACAATACAACGAATGGAGCAATGGTTGAATGACATGAGAGGGAAACAGGAGCACCCCGAGGAAACCTACCCCGACCTCACTTTGTCCACCACAATTTCCACATGGAATCACGAGATTAAATCCGGGTTGCAACGGTGGAAGGCGACCTGTCTATCCTCTTAGCCATGGGGGCAACGGCAAAGGAAGTTTGTAGAAGGTGTTTTCAACATTAAAATGTCTTCGTTATATCTAAGAGGATAATAGTAACATTTCCCACTCTACATTTTATAGTTTCTAATATACTACATAGGAGAGGACACAAGGAGAAACCATGTTGATTTTGATGCAAGCTAACGTAACTGCGTAGCCAAGTACGTAGCACTGTCTTCATGACCTCTAGTGACTCCATCTGAACCTGCGGATTTCATAGTTTTCATGGTCATGTTGACTATCGCTGATTGCTCAAGGATATTTTTCCCGGTGCAAGTATTTTCTTCAGAGATTCTCGAACGGAATTCTTCTGGTTTAATTTTACAAATACTTGTAGAGTCATTATTCATAATTCATCTAAGTACTTTCCTTCTCTGCTGGTAAAACTTCTTGTGATTGCATATTCTGGCGAACTGCAGTGGGATTACGTACTTGTTGTTGTGACGGACAGTTCTCCAGCTTTTCGAGGCTCATAGTAATCTGTGGAACCTGGTAATGTAGTAATAACTTTGAGCTAGAAATTTACAAATTCATTCAACTTACTGATAATGGCTTCATAATCAGTAGATTATATAAATTGATTAGACTAATTTTCTAGTTCACTGTTGTACGTTCTGAACTGATTTCTCTTATACTGTATAAGATATTTAGAATATAGGTTTCTGGAAAACATTACCGGATTATATCTGAATCACAGCTTTCGTTTATCTTGGCAATAACAGACATTTGATCAACATTTCCTTCACCAAGAAACCAGTTTAAGATGGCAGATAAAGATAAGCTGTTTGAAATGACTTTGAAGTTAAAATGTGAAATTATGGACAGTTAAATTGCATTTGATTAGATTAATTATGCGCTTACAGTGGTCGGGGTTTCCACGTTCGTCTATAAAACTGGATTTAGTCAAATATTTTTAATGTAACGTAATTCTTTATGTTTGATTCAAACACTGCCTCAAATCTTGAACAAGTTCTATGATTTTTATTTTAAAAATTTAATAAAAAGCGTAATACCGGTCTTGTGAATATGAATAACTTCCTGTAGGCCTACACATGGTTTAATTGATGAAGACTTCCTGAGGAAACTGAGGATTTTTATTGCAAATTGCTGAGAGTTAAAGGACTTCTTTCTAGCCACGCTGGTGTCAGGAAAACTCGCCCGGAATGTGTCAGTTTTGTGGTCCGCTTGTCAGTGGCATCGATCGCACAAAATAATAATAACAACACAGTAATTCGGGGAAAACAAAAGGCGGAATGCCTGCGCCTTTTCATTCATACTTGAATAAGGCGCGGGTCAATTTGACTACACACACCCACTCCATCATCTCCTCACTCAAACTTCCTCAAAACAAGAACTGTTGAATGTTAACAGAATTCTGATTAATGTTTATGAATGGTCTATTTGTTTCCACGGGTATAAAACCCTCAACATAACTGTTTCTTGGTTCGAATCCCTGTCCATTCAAGAGACATTTTATCTTTCATACAAATATTCCTCTGGCTTAAGGACCCTCTCCGAATTATCATGTCTATGAATTCATCCTCTCACGTGATGTCACCCCGCCTAATAGGTGTCCCAAAAGAAGTCAGTGGGAAAACCACAGGATAGTGATATTGAGGGTTCGGATGTTTATGACCTAAAAAGTGAAAAATATTACTGGAAATTAGACCTTAAAAATGACTAAATATGACCCAAAAGTCCTAAATATGACCTAATAAAAGAACATATATTTTAAAAATAAATATTCCATTTTAAAACGTTTAATTACACTAGTTCATTACATCACATTAATTCAATCAGATAATCACTTTCTAACAATTTTACAGGTGATTTACAGTTTTGTAATGAACTTTTAATTTTAAAGAATTTGCTTCAGTTGGCAATTAATCCATATAGATCATCAGCTCCAAATATTTTGTATATCGAGCGTGTCCCTATAAAATAAGTTACGAACAATTGTATTAATTTTAAAATTAAGTTACTTATTGATTGGATATAAACATTCAAATAATGACATACCTTTCAAATTTAACTCGACAATTTAGTGCATTTAATTTATAATATTTGTGTTCCTTTACCGAATTTATAAGTCAAATATGAGGTTAAATTACAAATATGACCAAATTATGATCAACACCATAAAAATGCCCAAAATATGACTTCATATGCAAATTAAAAACGGTCCAATTAGGATAACAAATGTGGAATTCACGTTTAATTTGTGTTTGAGTCGAGAATGGAGGTCATGATAAAAATACGACATGTCATGAACATCCGAACCCTACAGTGATCTGAAGCGCTATTGGTGGAGTGAGGAGATAAGTAGCCTACTGCTTTGTGTTTTGAAAACCAGTAATACATTAAGTTCTTATCAACTAAGTATTGAATTGAATTTTATTAAAACATATGCTTTTACATACATAGTTTTCTACATCCACTTTAAACATCTCTTATCTATAAGTCTAACGCTACCCATTAAGAATCCCTTCATACTATAACCCCTGGGTTTAGTTATCAACTGAGTAACTGATGAAAGGAATGCGTCTTGCCCCTTCCTTCATGGCACTAGATTTGCATGGATGTGTGAGAACACACGCGTAAGTTGCGGTACACGTCCGTCGTTAAATAACCAAAAGCCAACCACGGCGCAACAGCAATGATGTTTACGTCACTCACCACGCGAATACAGCGCTCCGTGCCAAGCAAATGAACCTGACGCTAGAGGAAGATGAGTTCGTCGTTATAAAATCGTAGGAAATGAATAGAAGGTGGCAGAGATTGATTGATTTCCTGTCAAACAAGAAACTTGGCACGTGAAAGGGAATCTCTTAAGCATGAACCAAGAAATAATTAATACTAGTAGCACTGCAATTAAGGTCTGGGAAACGAAGGAAAGAAGAGGACATTCAGATGGAAAGACGAAGAGGGGGACAGAAGAAGAGTGAAGGAGAAATAATTGGAAGTAAAAAATATGGATAAAAAGAGGTAAACTGAACTGAATTATTTTATGAGAATATTATAGGAGAAAAATTCCCCCGACACTGGGACTTGAACCCAGGACCTTTGGCTATTCGCGCCAATGCTCTACCAACTGAGCTAAGCTGGAGTTCAATTCACAGCGCCGGATGGAACCTCTCTCCTATGACTGATTGCCCTAATGGTCTACCTCACAGACAGACAAGTTATGTCATATGCAGTACTGTGAGGCACACTAATTAGTGATTTTTGTGACCGGGCTCCCACTGTTATTGTACAGTTGACATTCAAGGGGGAATTTTTCTCCTATAATATTCTCATGTAATGTCCAACAGAGACAATAATCTGTGGTTCATGAAAGCTTATATATCTATCTGAATTATTTTAGTTTATACTTTTTTATGAAATAAGCAATAGGACTGGCTATGACGTCCTTTGTATCAATATTTCTTTCTTTTTTTCTTTGCCTTAGTTTTACCTCTCCCTTTTAGAATTTAAGCGACCCAAGCTGCCGGGCCTTACAGGGCCGCGACCTGTCGGGAGAGGGATTATCTATAGATCACATACATACTTTCTTGACCAGACAAGGACATGGAGGGCCTCCCCGGATGAGTGATCAGACTAATGTCGGGGCCACCTCCGAGACAACACGAATACATAGGACGAGACACACCATTCACACACACACACTCACTCCAAACAAGGCGAGGATGGGATGGGATGATAATGACGGCCAGATGATATTGTATGAAGATTAATAGCTTTTATTAATCTTGTTACGAATATCCATAATATAATAATATAGTAATACTGTATATCTCACATGAAAGATAAGTCCACAGCCAATAACAAGAAGCAAAAGAAACAACACCTTCCTCTGCTGAAGCTAAACAAACAAGTCAAAATTGATGCGCGCGCACAATAATAAATGCGAATTACTGGTTATAGTTACTATTAGTGGAAAAACTTTTTTCAGGGGGCACAAAGCTACAAAATTCGAGAAACGCTAGTTTTAAGTCAACCGAAGACATCAGGACAGTGTCGGTAATTAACTTAAGTATTATCAAGTCAAACTGTTGATATCCCATATTGCTTCTGAGCTGTATATTTTTTTAAAATTATAATTTCCACCTATGCTGAGTATTTAAAACAGTGGAAACCTAGAAATTCTGAATGATAAAAACACTTTACTCTCCACTTACATCATCGGCTGGTGGTCGACCACCAGCCGATGATGGGAGCGAATAAGGCTCTTGAAACTAGTCCTGTGCTATTAAAAGTAATGTAAGTGGAGAATAAAGTGTTTTTATCATTCAGAATTTCTATCAGTATACTCCACTGTTTATATAACTTCTTTTTATTGGTGTTTTAGTGGAAACCTAACCTACTTTAAAGCATAACTTGTCTTATTATAGTCTAACATATATAAGTAGCATAAGTTACTGGCCTAGAAATATAAAACTTGTGTAAAAACAATAAGTTAGTCATAAATAGGGTTCGGATGTTTATGACCTAAAAAAGTGCAAAATATGACTGCAAATATCACCTTAAAAATGACTAAATATGACCCAATAATCCTAAATATGACCTCATAAAAGAACGTACCGGTATTTAAAAAAAAATAAATGTTCCAATTTAAAACGTTTATGACACTAAATTATTACATCACATTAATTCAAACAGATAATCACTCTTTAACAATTTACAGTTTTACTTGTAAAGAACTTCTAATCTGTTAATGTTTCCACAAACCACTGCAAATGTGTAAAACATGTGTATTGGAAGTTGTTAACAACAAGGAGGAAGAGGTAATTGTGCTATTACTTGTTATTGTCCCTTCACATTTCAGTTACAGTAAAACCAAAATATTCTTACTCTTTTTCGAAAATAAAAGTAAGTGGACAATTTAGTGCACACAAATTACTGCATAATTGTGATCTTTTACCGATTTTATAACTGAAATATGACTTTAGATTACAAATATGACCGTAATATGACCAAGACCATGAAAATGACCAAAATATGCAAAATAAGAACTGTCTGATTAGGATAACGAATGTGCAATTCATGTTTAATTTGTGTTTGCGGCGAGAATGGATGTCACTATAAAAATATGACTTTTCATTAACATCCGAACCCTAGCTCATAAATTTTACTAAGCTTTCTTATAACTGTTAAAATGTGTTTAAAGTTCATAAAATGAAAGTCTTGTACTAAAACGCATTTGTTGGGAATTAATAACTTAAATTTTACTCTGTGCACCACTAAGCGAGCTGTGAAATTGAGAAACATTGCCTCTTAGGGGAATGAGTGCACTTTCTGGTTAAGCGAAATTAACTGCAATTTGTCTGTCGGGAGAGAACCATTAGGGCAGACCTGCTTTCTGATGACGGCAGCGAATGTTCCCTGCCTGCCATAATAATAAAGGTTCCTACAATATCCTGGAATAATTACTTTCCCTTCATATCAAACGTATACATGAAAACCAATTAAAAACTCTATTTTCTTTTGTTCTCGAGTCTACACTGCCCTCTGTTGTTTTGAAATGGAAGCAGTCTGACAGTCATTTCAATTCATTGGATTTTATTTTTATTTGATGGCATATAAAAGGTAGCTGTTAACATTCAGAGGAAATAGAGATCGTAAATAGAACAACAAATTTGTGTTCGTGAAACAGGGCTCTTAAACCAACAGCTGATTTAGTTTTACGACTGTACACAAATCAGAGGCGTGGCTAACTCCACAGAAATCGTCACTTCATACATTACATACTAAACTTTCACGAAGAGTACAAAATTAGGAAACCCGTTTCTTTATTATATAATGCCTAAGTGAAATGAACACAGTGAACAAATATTCTAACTTTATCTTTACTTACAATTTTCATAGCTCTCAACCACAAACATCTATCAAATAAAATTCACATCATATTCATCTGTCAACAAACAGTTGAGAAACTATACGTATTATCCACCGCCGTCTCGAGAAGTAAACACGAGTAATACAGTCTATAAGGCAATGGTATTATCAGTGTTCACAGTTAGCTTTGGAACTGCATAATCGAATCTGAGATCGTTTTCCCAGGCAGCGCTTTCTAATCGTGGAATGTACTCTAAAGCCGGAATTTTAGCTGTTTCATTAATTATTAATGGCTTAGTTTATGAATGATTCGCGTGCAACTGTTAATAAATAATTATAATGCTTTAATAGTTATTATATTCCTAATTTTTAAGTTTTCAATTAATTGTCGTGGGCGAAGCCGCGGGCATCTGCTAGTCTTGTAACATATCATTTCATGAAAAATGTTCATAAAAGCACCACGAATTCAAATAAATATAGCATTGGCACTGCAATGATACAGCAACTGCCTCTCAACGTAATCTATTAGGCTATACAAAATGGAAAGTGTGCGTGTTATCTTTTTCAAAATCTGCATGCTTTGACCAATTTCCACGAAATTTTGCACACATACTTCAACCCAGAAAGAAATGTGGGTAACATTGAAACATACCACCCCTTTCCCTTGAAGTATTATATAATTTCTGAAAATATTACACTGAATTTACCAAATGCAATTCAGTTCTCATGACAACAGTATTGTTTGCAGTGTTCACATTGGGGTTTGAAAGTTGCAAATAACTGGGCTTTGACAAATTAGAGAGGTTATCGATATAATTCATTTCTGTAAATCGATTATGGAGAATGAAATCAACGTAAATAAATATCGGGTGTGATCCATCACATAACTTTATCTAACCTAAGCATGGAGGATATGATTTTCTCACTTCACATTTTGATGAAAAAAAAAAAGAGGTCGTATTGCATGGATAGCATTTTAGTTGTCTCAGCCGGTGGGTAGCGATTATACTATGTCAGAAGTCTGTAAACAATTCTGTCCACTGATACGTTATTCATAGCAGTATGCTTTGTATTAGTTGAGATGTTTATTGTATGCCATAAGCATCTAAAAGGAGACAAAATACAATGGAACATTTTTAGTGCTATGTGCGCAGTAAATTATGTCCCAGGTTCTGAGGAAGAATGTGTGAAAGTCATATTGATTTTCTTTTGATTTTAGCCCAGAAATGATTGTATGTCAACACGAAAAAGGGAAATAAAAAATCCCGTACAGCCAGTGAAATATGTTACCGGAATTTGTTTCTCCTTAATTCAACCCTTACCAGGCTTGGCGTGTAAAAGCAAAATTCCAAGTTCTGTATGAGCGATAAAAGGTATATCTAGCGTCGTCTGAGAGAATGATTTGAGTCTGATACCTTCACAAGGACTTACAGATTGAAAATGAAAAGTCCTCCATAATTTAATTTTGAATTACACGCAAAAATACAAAAGCTGGTAGGTTACAAATTTGTATTTACACCAGGAGGTTGTGGGTCAGAACCTGTGAGTAAGATTCCACACCTCAGAAGCAACTACAAATTGTACAGTTAGACATTGTACATGTATTCTATTACATAACATATTCATTAATGAGGATGTACTATGTACAACACATTGGAATTGTGTCCATTGATTCAATCTGCTACGTGTAGGTCCAGGTGAAATTTCCCTTTCCAAATTCAGTAACATCTTAAGAACTGAGAAACACAAAATACAAAAACACACATAAATTGTAGCCGACAACACACTTAAATGAAAGTTGCCCCCATGCCATTCAATAAAGCTATACGTTTGTTTGTCGATTTACTGTTAGGCCTACATGTCGGGTTTACACCTGCCTAATGCCGGTTGTCGACCAAAAGATAAGCTAACTTAGGTTAGCTTAGCTCACATACAGTGAGGGATTTCACAAAAAGTTGTGCAGGATTTCATATGTAGTTTTGTTGACACAATTACATATGAAATCCCACACTGTATGTGAGCTAAGCTAAACTAACTTAGCTTAGCTCTTGGTCGACAACCGGCATAAATGTTATATATTCTCAATTGAAAACATGAATGTAACACGTCTTCATTCCGTCCTTATAAACTGTTTATGTAAAGCAGATTCTCACCATCTAAAATACATTCGCTATGGAAACTCTTAGTTGTCCAGAATGGCTTATTTATAAATTCTATAAAAGGAAAACATTGCAGCATGCTTTATATATGCAGACATCTTCTGTAGGCCCAAAGTTTGGCGGAAGCTGGTATCCCACGCCTCAAGTGTTTTGGTGTCTAAGATCGTCATAACACAACGCGTAAGAACGTCGATAGTCCTATTCATGAAAAGCATGAAAACTGAGACTTTTGTATAAAAAAAATCGGGACACGTTAGAAATGAGAAAAAGTAAATGAATTGATGAATGAAAATGTAAATGACTGAAAATTAAACTTAGAACGGTTAAATAAACATAATTTGAAAATATGCCCAATTAACTGATGGAGGAAAAAATAACATTTACAATACATATTTAAAGTGGAATAAATACCATACGCTTAATGCCTTTCTTTTAGGAAGGTTACTTAGAAAGAAAAAAAGCGGGACATTTGAAAAAACAGGACATCAGGACATTCTATAAAAACGGGACTATCCAGGAAAAAATGGGAGAAATGTAAACACGCAAAATGACTTATATGATGTTAAAAGCGTGTATGGATGACGAAAAAATATATCGCTTCTTCATAGAAATATTGTTAATGACAAGCAATGTTTGCAAGGTTTTCTTCTTGTAACAGCGATTAATAGTTAGACGAGTTGCAAAGCGATAGCCTCTTAGCAAAGTGTGTCAGCGTAAAACTGATGGCAGTCACATATAAATCTACTTTTTTTAAATATTTTTTTTATTTTTTTTTTATTTGACCATAGTTGACCCAGAGTCCCACAGCCGGAGGCTACACTACTGGGGAGAATACAGATAATGCATATAGACTAATATTTACATACAGTTTGCTATCTTGGTTTCAAGACTTCGGTATAAATGTAGATGATGATGATGTGAGTGATGAATTTGCGAAGGGTGAATATTACTACATGGTACAATGGCAATACATCAGAAGCAATCAGTACATATGTAGAAGATGATGATGAGATGAATGATGAGTTGATGCAGGGCGAATATTTACAACACACTAAAATGACAAAAATCGGAAGCCGTCTGTACATACTTAGAGGATAATGAGGTGGATGATGAATTGCTGAAGGGGTGAATGTTTACAACACAGTAACATGGCAATCAGGAAGTCAAAGTCTTATACAGAATTAATATATACAAAAGAGTGAAATCGTGAGCGAGTTGAAGAGAAGACAACAAAATGTTTGTGTTCACTATGGAATCAGAGTTAGTCTTCTTCTGAATTTCTTCTCTCTTCGATGACACGTCGAGCAAAAGTCTTGAAGGCCTCGTGGGTCGTTCTACCGGTCCAGTAGCTCAGCTCCGGCGCCCATTGTACTCCTTCCGCCGTGGCGATGCGTATCAGTTCGCGCCTGGCTTCCCTATGGCGTGGGCAGGTGTACAGCGCGTGGTAGGCTGTGTCCTCCTCACAGTCTTCGCAGCAACACAGACTGTCGTCGGCCAGGTTGAACCTGGCCAAATTTGCCAGGAAGAGGCCATGGCCCGTGTAGAGCTGCGCAGTCGCGAAGTCTGGGGTTATCCACTTCTGCTGGATCCTCGTCCTGACGCTGGGGAAGAAGCTCTTTGTGAGGAGCCCATTCGGAGTGGTCTGCCATCGGCGCTCCCACTGGCTGATGGTTTGCCATCTGAGGAGGCTTTTGAGCTGGATCTACTGGATGGTTCTCATTGAATACATAATTAATAATTATTTTATTAATTATTTAAAAGTTCCAAGATTTATGAGTTTCGAATAGTCGTCGCCGGGCTCCGATGCAGTGGCGTCAAGAATTCTCAATTCTTTAAATTTCCAAAGGATCTCGAGAGGTAGGTTTACTCTAGCCCTGTAATTGTTTTGCCAATGCCCTAAAATTCCCTAGTGGCCAGCACTTCTAAAATTCAACGAGAGAGAAAAACAATAAATATGTTGAGTGTTAGGACAACATATGCAGATAAAACTACGTATTAATGGATTGGAAATAAAGCTGACTGATTCTGAAGAGTCAATTTATGGGGATTCTGCAATACAATTTGATCACGCGCTACTGCAGTATAAAGTAATCCAGACAGAAAGAAAATGTCAGGAATGGGTGAAAATGGGAGATCCACTGTTTATGCTTTTCATACTACCAAATATATTTCGTTGAGATTAGTGGCTGTACTAAGATATAGGCCTATATGGTTTCTTTCTATTAGTAATTGTTTGGTATTTTTTGCAATTATCTGTATTAATTACACACAAGCAAATCAAGTCGACTTGTAACCTGATAGCTATGTTACTCCTTTCACTTATTTTTGTTCAAGTCTAGTTACATCTATGACAATGTGTCACGTGAACAACACGAAGCACAAAGAAATCGCTGATCCAGAGGAGCTTATGGAGTGGACACATGCAACATTACATTTTAGTAGTACATAGGTTTATGTACTAAAATCTAACCTCAAATCTTAAAAATTTGTTTTGACAAAAATTCCTTTGTAAGCTTTTTCTAAATTGATAATTACATCAGAGTGATTCATTTTCCACAAATTTAAAATCACGAAATCTGAATTACATGGGTTTGAGAATAACTTATTAGCCCAAATACACTTATAGAAAAGCACGTAATATTATTAGTAAATTTTATTAAATTCATATGTTTGTTCCATAAGATTATAGGCTATTCTTGGCCTAAAATTCCTTGGTCTGCGAACATATACTTCTTCATCACTGTTACTTGAATCAGAATCAGCCATTTTCTTGATTTTCACAACTTTGATGTCACAAATTCAACCTCTCTGCTAATCTTATGGGAGAAAATTCACTCATAGAAAAACAACTAATATTATGAGCAAATTCTATTACCATTGGTGTGTATGAAACAGTTCACTAATAATAATAGTAACATTTACTAATAATTTAGGACTATGAACTCATAACCAGGGCTAGGATTTATATGTAATTACATATTTCTTAATTTCACATATAGACATTTTTTTTTCACATATCTCCATCTATTATGTTGTCCTCTATTCAAATTAAACAAATTTATTTTACATATTTTTCCATATTTCTGGCATTAGTACATATTTATATGTAAAATAAATATTTGTCCATATTTAGTGATTTTTATGCAATATTCGTACATATTTCATTCTTAAGAGTAAAACTATTTAAAATTGATATTGTGAAAAACATGACTCATGATGAAGAAATGTGTAAAATCAGTGCAATCTTAAGTGGCACGTCAAATGTAAAACTAGAATCAGTGAATTTTAAACACGCGCCAATCACTTCATGTGCAGTAGAACGAAGCTTCAGCCAATACAAATAACTTTTGAAAATTTAAAACAACATTTTGTGGCATACTGTTATGGTAGCAGAAATAATCAATGAATGAATACAAATAAAGTAAGTGATCTGAAAAAAAAAATTGAATAATTTAATTTATGTATCCAGTATTTGTAATGCCTTTTTATAGGTTCTAAAAGTAACAAAAATGTAGTGTCTAGTGGTTAAATTTGTTTTGATGTCCATATTTTACAAAATATATTTGCATATAATGTACGTATTTTGACATTTTTAGTACATATATATGTACATATTTTGACATTTTTTAGTACATATAAATCCTAGCCCTGCTCATAACTAATAATATTAGCTAATATTCTTATGAAACAGAAGACTAATTAAATTAACTAATATTATTATGTTTTTGCTAATAATATTAGTGTAAAAGTTCTATGAAACAGGGCCCTGGGCATCGCACTTTAATCGTAAAATGCACATCGAAACAAGTGTTTTAGCTATTTAATTGTTCATTCATGATCTGGGTAAGGTTCACAATCTGAGGTTCGTTTTAATTGCTTCAATTCACAGAATGCTCATACGGAAGCACAAGATTTGTTCTAATCTTTTATATTAAATCGTTAAATTTTAATATTTACTACGCAAAACAATATAATTATGTAATTCAGGCGCTATTAACACCATCAAATATGCGGACGACCTGGTGATTCTGGCAAAGAAACAAGAAATATTGCAAGGAATGATTGACAGGCTGGTGGAAACAGGAAGAAAGTATGGAATGGAAATCAACATAGGTAAATCGAAGGTGATGAGGATATCGAAGAGAGAAGAGCCGCTTCAAATTATCATGGGAAATCAAGAATTAGAGAACGTGAACCAGTTCAAATACTTAGGAAGTGTACTGACGTAAGATGCCTATTGCACCAAGGAGATAAGATCAAGAATTGCCATGGCCAAGAAAGCATTTATGAAGAAGAGAACTCTACTAATTAGTAGTCTGAACCTAGAGCTACGTAAAAACCTGGTGAAGTGTTATATTTGGAGTATTGCTTTGTATGGATCAGAGACATGGACTTTGAGGAAATTAGAGAAGAAATATTTAGAAAGTTTTGAAATGTGGTGCTGGAGACAGATAGAAAATATAAAGTGGATGGACATGGTGACAAACGAAGAGGTTCTGAGTAGAGTGGGTGAGAAGAAGTCAATCATACACACAATTCGTCAGAGGAAAGCAAACTGGGTTGGGAACATTCTCAGAAGGAACTGCTTATTACATGATGTCGTAGAAGGAAGATTGGAGGGTACAACTAGACTTGGAAGAAGAAGAATTCAGCTGTTGGACGATTTAAGGGAAAAGCGGAAATATTGGATGCTGAAGGAGGAAGCAGAGGATAGACAGTTTTGGAAAACAAAATTCGCGTACCAAGTTTGAAAACCTGCCGGAAGGCAGAATACTTACTACTACTACTAATTCAGGCGATTTATGCAAAAAGTTTCTTAATATTTTTTCTATTGAATAAATGATTTTAAAAACAACTTCTATCAGTTGGGCCGCGGCATCTGCTAGTACATGCGTATTCTGAATTATTAGGAATGTACGAAATTTAAATTAAGGTAATATTTCGATAAGATGTGTGGATTAATGTTTCTGAAAGAAATGAAATATTTCACGATGAATCTAAAATATTTTGTTTAAGGCTGAAAAACGTAATCACGAACCAGAGGGATATATTAAACGCTATTACAAGCAGATCCACTAATAACACGTTTTTCTGATTTCCATCTTCCATATCAGCAACACTTACAAACAAGTATCCAAGTGCCATTCAAGACAAAAACTTGATATACTATAAGCATTATAAATATTTTTACTGAATTTTTATTCCGCGGAAGATTCTTTACTAAGATACAAATTTCCTTGCATTCTAATGTTTGATTAAACTATGTTTGAATGTCTGATGGTACTAACATTCTCGAAAAAATATGTTTTGTATGTTCCACATACATAGCCTAAATTATATAATATTTTATCATCCCGAAAGCAAACAGTGATTCTCAAAATAATTATATATATATAAAGGCTTTGTCCTGACTGACTGGCTGACTGACAGAGAATTTACTTAGAGCCTAAACTATAACAGGTAGAGACTTGGAATTCTGACAGTACCTTCGTTTTATAATGTAAGAGAAGATTTTGAAAAATGTTGATTTTAAATGCCAAAAATCAAATGTTTTTGTGAATACTGAATCCCTTTTTACACAGAATTATGAAATCCAAATCACAGTTCACTTGATAACAGTATTGTTGGCAGTCTTCACATAAGGAATTGGAAATATGAAACGAGAGTTGACAATCGTTATAATAAAATTGTTTATGCATGATTTTGGTAAGGTCCATGAATCAATGGTTCATTTTAATCGTTTCATTTCGAATTTGTATGCCCATACGGCAGCATATGATTACAATCACGTTCAATATTACCACCTTATTCCCTCAAAAAAATCAAACTTAGGATTGCTTGAGAATAATAATAAGATATTTCAGTAATTAATCTATTTTATTAATTGTGCATCTGTATATGACCGTATAAAAAGCCAAGTCAATAAGTTATAAAAATGATGTTTAAAATTATATGGCTGTTTATATTAAATAAATGGTGCAAAAATACGTTGCACAAACTTTCTCGCATATACGTGTTAAAGGCTAGCACAGAAAAAATTAAATTAAAGAGACAATTAAATTTTACTTATTACATTTTCATAAAACTAACAAGTATCTAGAACGGAAAGCATCAGGGTCGATCTTTATGTTCAATGCTTTTACCGTGAAATAATAATAAGAATAATAACAATAATAATAATCAATGACAGTAGAACTGCATATTATTAGTACTACTACTACTACGGGAAAATTCAAATATAAGTCGCACCTTGGGATAAATCGGTCCCACCCAACCTATTTTCATCGATGCAGTTTCTTTTATACCACGATCTAGCAAATTCTTCTGTCCTAGTATTATGAAGAAACTCGTGATTGGACGTTGGAGGTGTGACGTCTTACAGCTAGACGAGAGGTGGCAGGCTGACAAACCTTGCGGGAGGTGTGACGTCTTACCGCTAGACGAGAGGTGGCAGGCTGACAAACCTTGCGGGAGATATAATATGCCACATTTTCGAAACCTACAAACAGTGTATCGTACATTATTCGAAAATGCAAGGGCGCTTCGCTACGGCTGCCGCCTCCGCTTCGCGCACTTAACTATGTGGTTAGTGTTATGCATTATTTAGCTATATGCAACAGTATACAAGGGCAGTTGGTCACTCTGCTTCGCTCACAAACAAAATACATCACACAGTCCGTGCAAATGTGAATATCGAATGGGGAAGATTAAGGGGAGACTTATACTTGAATTTCGCCACCACTACTACTACTACTACTTAGGTTATATTGCGCGCTTTAACTGCATGTAGGTCATACCACGTGTTTAGTATGTTTGCGTGAAACATTAGTCTATATCAGCGTTTCTTAACCTTTTTGAACCCGAGGACCTCAAAAATGAGTAAAAAACTTTACGGACCCCAAATTTTACATCCAATTTTTAAAAGTAGGCTATATGTAGGCCTATATTCTTAATATTTGGGGTATTAAATTATAGGTCGTTATAACGAAATACATTTTTTTTTAATCCGACGGAAACATAGTTATTGAATTGGAATGAAACTATTGACAGTAAAATTATATTTTGAACACACTTTAATATGTATTACCAATTTCATAATATAATTAGGAATTATGTTATTACTCACTTTTAATGAGACGGTTGAGCTTGACCCCTCTTGCAGAGTTCCTGTTTTTTTGGCTCAATATTAGTCAAATTTAGTCGATATTACCTGTATTTTCGAAGATTTTAAACCTTTGACATCTAGTGTCCATTTTATGTGAAAAATTTCTGCTTCTTTACTTCCTACTTGCTTTATGATATTTTTTAATTAATTATGTCTGCGGCCCATCTGCACTGTGTTCGCGGACCACCGGTAGTCCGCGGGACCATAGGTTGAGAAACGCTGGTCTATATTAACAACTCATTCGCGTCATGTTTCTATTGTTTAGTGATGTCTTATGTGATATTCAGTTTAAACGATTATAATATCCAGTGACAGCGGCGATGAGTTATGGAAAATAAGCAAGTCCTACAAACCCGGCGTTTGCCTTTGCGAACGACGGAACCATGAAAAACCCAAGTCAATTTGGGCGGCAACGAGGTTTGATTTGAACTCAGGACCTCTTCCCTGTTAGCCCATAGGCCTACCACCTCGCTGTAATTGGTTTTAGTGTGTTCATTGCGACTGAGCTAAACTGATTGCATTTCACAACAATAAGTACATTAGGCCAATAGTTTTCTTGTTGCTAGGGGCAACAAAATGTCATTCATATTTTAATTTACATTTATGTTCTGAAATTCGCATTCAAGCTGTCCTTATTTCGTTTTTATCTTGATATCTGTTAAATGTACAAAGAAATGTGTTAAACAAAAAATGTTCATTTTAAATTTTTCTACAACTTTACTGTGATAGGTTTTCATGTATCGCCTACTGTAATGGATATAATCTACAAAAATTGAAAATGGATACGAGTAAAGTGCCCCTTAAGTCATTTTTGCGGAAATACGGATATAGCCATTTTATTAGTCACAGATAAGACTTTACAATTTTAAATTTTTATTAAAATCGTTAGAGCCATTTTTTCAAAAAACAAATTTTTTAAAAAAGTTTTCATGAAAAGTCCCCTTAATATTTCAGTTGTAAAACTAAATTTCTGGGCGGTTCGACAAAATTTCGAAAAAGTTCTTAATTCAAAAAATGAAGTAAATACAATGAACCGTTTACCCGCTGTGCTTGTCCACGGACAGACGGACAGACGGACAGACGTCATTCCAAAAATATTTTTTTCGGTTTGTAGGCTTCATGAAACGTGCTCTCCCGGTGTTATCTCGACTTCGATTTTTTGTCACGATCACAATACTTTCTCTATACTACGTATATGCGAGAAAGTAAAAATCAAATTCAACAAAGTGATATGTATAAATGTAGTAGATTAAAACGTTGCCTTGTCAATATTATTCTAAAATAGATCTAGGCCTATTATAGTACACAAAATTAAAAACCATTAGGTTATATACACCAGTATTAACATAAAAAACTTCACCAAATGATATATAAAATATGGTATGTTAAAACTTGGTTTGTCAATAATATTCTAAACTATTTTGAAAAGTAAAATCTATTGAGTTACATATATATTAAAAAACGTTGTCCTGAAAACATATACACTGAATGCTGTGAAGTATGTTATCTATTCACAGTTTGATTCACTTCATATGTAAAATATGTACTTAGGTATGATGAGGGAATAAGGTGGTAATATTGAACGTGATTGTATAACTTTACCCTCATAGGAACAACATGAAATTCATTAATTTAGCATATGATTAGTTTTGTTCGTTAGTTTATTTATATTTTTAACGTTAAATAATATAATTAAGAGTAAAATTATTTAATTCCTGCAATTTATGTAAAAAGATGTCAGTGTTAATAAATGTAATGTTTTAATTACCGTATTTTTCTGTTAAATAAATGATTTAAACACAATATCTAGCAGTTGAGTAAGTAATCGCGGGCGAAGCCGCAGGCACCTGCTAGTCCTCTATATAATGCACTCCGCCTAATAAAAAAATTGCATAAAATGGGCAATATAGATATTTTTAATACGACAAATAAACGGTTTAAAAATACCTATCGTGATTTTTTAAATAGTTTGAAAATAGCTTAACCTTACACACTGACGTAATTTAAATACGCTCTTTGTCATTTTCAAATCTTACACGTTCGTCTATAACCATTACACGCTATTTTGTGCATGCAAAGATCTGTTCCCATCAACACGTATTATTTCTGTTATAGGCATTAGTAGAAACAGCAGTGTAAGTTTAAATATTTGCTATTAGTACTGTACGAATGTTCAGAATATTATAATTGAACAATGTGCCTGTCATATTCCATGCAATAAAGAAGAATGAACTGACATATTGCTGACTACGACATATAATACGGCCAACACAATACAACTAATCAATATAAACTATGGTGGCAGAAGTGGGATCAGACTTACGATCAGATGAGGTGAAATGCCAGCAGTGTGTTTACGTCTCAGTTAAAGCACGACTGCCCCCGAAGCGTGTGCCCGCACTCAAAACACATCCGCTACTCAGCAACCAAGACTCGAACCCGTGACGCAAGCGCATCCGTTGGCGCCGGCGCTCTCTGCGCTGGGGTGAATGAGATCAAGGTTATTGGTACGGAGGCTGCAGGAGATTTCCCTATATACACACTCCCTTATTCTGTTGATGGAACGTTTATTATGTGCTCCAGATAAACAACTCTGGGTGTTTCGAGTCAATTCAGAGTCCGCCTTCACATACACTAACCCACCTTTAAAACAGGATATAATATCATTACAGAATTTCACGTAGTATACTAATTTGATAATTATATTAATTGAGAATTTGGAAATATTAATGAATGGAAAGTAAAAGCAAAAAAGTAAATAATGAAATGAAAAAAAAAACAAAGAAAGAAAGAGAGAAAGAAAGAAGAGTAATTCCGGGGTGTGCGGGCAAAGAGAGTTAAGGCCACCATCGTAAAAAATTTAGACATGTCCATAGAGATATAGATAAAAATGTTCTCTACATTTCTGTTTAAGTCCAGAAAGTCATATTCAAAATCGTACAGTAGTTATGGACGTGTGCCTCATGGGTTTATCCATCTCTAAAGCTATGTTTGGGTGGTATAGGGTGTTAAGTCACTCTAATTCTCAGTAACAAGAAAGTGGACTTAACTCTCTTTGCCCGCGCACCCCGGAATTGACACTATGAGTGACTATAAACAATGCATTTGTAATATTATAAATAATATCAAGTTAGAAACTAAATACGCATGCAGAACAATTGGAAGGTGCATGGGTCGTTATACAGTCAACCCTCGATATAGTACCACCATCCGTTCTCTAACACTTAGTGGCACAAAGTGAGGGTGGCACTAAAACGAAATTTAGATTTTAAAAATAAAAACGGCATAATACAGTGCTATATTAATTTACTGTAGGCTACTGTATTATGAAAGAAAATTAAATAAAAAGCAAATAGGGATCTGTAGCAAAGATATTCACGCTAGTTTTAAAAGAATTCTGCAACAGAAAAAATCACTGCAAGCTATATTTTCTTAGTGATACATTGTCACTAAATGAACTGGCACAGTAACGAAGTTTCTTATGCATTTTGTATGGGAGAAGATCCATTCACTTGCATTTATTGGCAAAGTGCGAGGGTGGCACTAAAAAGAGGGGCATTATATCAAGGGTTGACTTATATAGGCGAAGAAACCGTGTGAAAAGCAATTTATACTTTAAGCAGGGTTATGTAAAGAAGTGAATTATGTAGAGGCAATTTAAGCTGGATTTAGAAACGAGTGATAAGCAAATATTAATAAATACAGAGGCAATATCTTCATTACTACGTATTACTAAATATAGAAAAATAGCTTAAAAGGTCTGGTGCCGCCCGGTTTTGTATTTTGGGTGTAATTCAAGATTAAATTATGGAGAATTTTCGATTTGCAAGCTCTAGAACCTGATATAACTTACGTAAAGTCTAAAGCGCGGAAGAACGACTTATCACTCTCAAACTATTCTCTCAGAAAAGTCTAGGTATTGCTTTTATCGCTCATACAGGACTTAAAAAACTGCAACCCATTGCTTTTACACACCATGCCTGGAACGGGCTGAAATAAGAAATTTCAGTAACGCAACCTTTTACTGTCTTTACAGGATATTTTATTTCCCACTTTCATGTTGCCATCTAACCATTTCTGGGCTAAAATCAAAGTGAAATCAATATCATTCTCAGAGTATCTTCCCCAAAACCTGGAACATGTGAACATAGGACTAAAAATGTTCAATCCTAGGGCTAACGGGTGAACGGTTCATTGTATTTACTTAGTTTTTTATTACGGGCTTTTTCGGAATTTTATTGAACTACCCAGAATTTCATTTTTATAAGTGAAATATTTACATTTAAATTTTTTTAATTTAATTTTTTGAAAACATGGCTCGAATTATTTATAAAAAATATAATACTTAACGCTTATATCTTTAACTAATAAAAAGACTACACCCGTTTTCTGTAAAAATGACTTAGGGGGTACTTTACTCATAGCCTATCCATTTTCAACTTTTCTCGATTATCTCCATTACAGTAGGCGATACATGAAAACTTTCCACAGTAAAGTTGTAGAAAAAATTAAAAGGAAAATTCTTTTTGGTAATCGCATTTCTTTATACAATTAATGGATATCAAGATAAAAACGAAATAAGGACGGCTTAAATGCGAATTTCAGAACTTACATGTTAATTAAAATACTAATGAAATTATGTTACCAATAGTAACAAGAAAACTATGGTCTAATTATTGTTGTGAAATGCAGTCAGTTTAGTTCAGTCGTAATGAACACACCAAAAACCAATTACAGCGAGGTGGTATTAGAGGTGTACAAATCTCGATTTTAGCTTGCCCATACCCGCTTGAACGCCAAGCAAGCAAGTTGCCAGCGTCACAGCTAGCAAGCAGGCAGGTTTCTTTAGGCTTGCATGGGTCAGGTTAAACCCAACCTACGCAAGCGAGAATAAGCTTGCGACATTCTTATCAGCTAAACAAGTGTATTTGCTAAGTGTAGGTAATACTTTCTTGCTTTTCTACATGTTGGTAGAAGAAATTCATCATGCAGATAAATAAAAGGTGGATAAAGTATTAAAAATCGTTTTAGCGTCTTAACACATTTATTATTTTTATTATTGTTATTGTTATTTTTTATGTTTTCTCGAAAATGTTTGAAAATTTTTCCCATGCCGGACTTGTTCATTGATAATTGAAACTCTCCACATTTTAGTTTCTCCTCGGCTTCCTTTAGGGTAAAATTCTCCTTTTACTTGCACTCTAAACACATCTGAAGTTCCTCAACTACGTAACGGCACGACTTACCAGTGCACTGCTATACCCAGTTTCATATTCTTTCCGCCAGGCCTTGCAGTTTCCTTAGGCCCTGTGAAACCCACCAAGTTATGAAGAGCTTGTGACTCATAGCGACAGTGCTTCTTATCATCGTTGTAATCTGGCTTGTTCTCTTGTCAAACAAGTTAAAAGCTGTGGCTGGTTGCAGAATTTCAAAGGGGCAAGCAAGCTAAAATCAGAATATGTACACCTCTAGGTGGTATAGGCCAATAGGAAAGAGGTCTTGGGTAAAAATAAACTTCGTAGCCACAAAAATTGACTTGTGTTTTTCATGGATTCACATTCGCCAATGCGCGAATAGCCAAAGGTCCTGGGTTCAAGTCCCAGTGCCGGAGGAATTTTTCTCCTATAATATTCTCATGTAGTGTCCAACAGAGACAATAATCTGTGGCTCATGAATGCTTGTATATCTAAGGAGAAGGAAGATCTCTACTGAAATTACAACTTCTGCAAAGGAGACGTATTAATTCAACAAAAACACCGTAAAGAAGTACAATACATAATGTTACAAAAACATCCACAGTTTCAACAAGAGGTATTTATTTATTCTTTCATTTTTGACTTCAGACAACTATTCGTAAATAAATATGTATCTGAAGGGCGTTTCTCGAGTGGCGAATCTCATCTAACAAATTCATTAGAATGGCTTCCCTCAACATTTCTTTTGCAATTTGTTGATATTATTACTTCCTCTACTCCTACTTTTGGTAGTGGAATTATTGTGTTACAAGTTGATTTTTAACGTGATATGATTCCACTTTATTTCCAAACTTAAATACTCATTAACGAATATTTAGAGATTTTCTTGTTGTATCATTTCTTACAATTTAACATGCGGAGAAGGTCCACGGTTATATCCGGTAAAGAGCTGATGGAGAATTATTCCCCCCCCCCCTGCGTGTTTGACGCAGTGCGTCACAAAATCAGAGATGGGAATAGACAAGAAGTGCATATAATTGAAGAGCTTTTAGCAAAAACAACCATAGTCCAAAAACCAAATCACTAGGTATTTGCAAAAAACTGAATGGATAGTGGTTGTTTTTGCTAAACTTGGTAAACTTTGTAACCCTATATTTGAGGGACTATAGCAGATTTTGCCATATCATGTAGTTTAAACAATGACCAGTAGGTTGTAGCACCCAATGACACAGGAAACTCAATTTTCAAATTTTTGGACTAAGGTTGTTTTTGCTAAAAGCTCTTCAATTGTACATAGGGGTAGGAGAGTCAGAATAAGGTGCCACTTATGTGCCACCTGCCCTGATTAGGAATGAACCGCCAACAAGAACAGGCGGGGTGCGTATGGCACAGTTATTTAAGGTGTATGTATTGTACACCCAAAAACCCCCAAAAATGCTGAAAATTTCTTTTAAAACGACATATTTAGACAAACGGTTCTTTTCTCTTTAATTTCATACATTAATATTTAAATTCTGGCTGCTATTGGTTAGATAAAGCCCTTTTTCTAAGAAGAATCATTATTTCGTGCCCCTTAGCGATTTATCAAATTTTAGTATTTTAATTCGTGCCAAAGACCACGCCGGCCGTCAGTACGTTTTAAAGTTGAATAAAATATACACTAGTCGTTTCTATAACGAGCTTTAACTATCGTCTGTCCGTGTGTCTGTACGCGCGATAACTCAAATACGCTCTATCGAATTTTCATGAAACTTGGTATACGCATTTATAACGTTAATGAACCTCATTTGTCTTCTCTGTTGTTCATTACTGTCGTCATCAAACAGAAGTCTACTTATATTAACACCGATAGGCTATATCATTTTCATTTTGAATTTTACATTCAAAGTAAAAATCCTTAATAAAAAGTTATGACCACACTTAAAAACTACTGACTTTAGTGGCACAAAATGATATAAAATCTACTAAATAAATTAGGTAAACTGATGTAACAAAGTGCCAGAATGCCTTTGTTTAATCAGTTATAATTGCAATTATGATGTGCAGAAAATAAGTTATTTTTGTAATCGATTTCCGAGTTAAGCTCCAAATCGATTCATTAAGCAGGGCTTACAGAAGAGAAAAGGTCTAGTTTGATAAGCATATGTGAACAAATATGTCGGTAGTGTTATTTGTCAAGGTTAACTGTATTGCAACTTCCACAGCCGTATATGAACACTGTATAACAATATGTTGTCATGAGAACTGTTTTGCATTTCATAAACTCTTTCTAATTTATTACCATAAAATAGACACTAATTTGGGCATTACTCCGATACCGGACAACCGTTTAGGTCCAATATCAGTAGGTTTCTTCTCATGGACGTTATAAATGCGTATACCAAGTTTAATGAAAATCCGATAAATCGTATTTGAGTTATGGCTCAAATACAGACAGACAGAAAGACAGACGGACATAGACATAAACGGTTATCTGACGTTTGTAAACATTAGGAAACAAAAGTGACATACCTATTAAACGGTATTAGTGATTCACATTGCCTGTGTGGAGATGGGTATGTCAGGATTGCTTGTGTGTGAGGACAAGGTTTCACTAAATCGTTTGGACTGACATTATTATTACCAAGCTTACCTGTCAGAGAAGTTGTCACAGTGTAAAGTAGTTTACTTACCTGAAAAGAGAGAATGACACATTTTCAGTAAAGCTGTGTGGTAATTAAGTAAACAAATACAAACATGAGATAATCTTAAATGATGGACATCAACATGTAATCTCAGGAATAATAAATCTATCAAAGCAAAGGAACAGAGAATATGGCCGCTTAAGCATCCCACTGTACTACTTCTGTGTTTATTAAATAAAACTCACTGAATAAATGATAATAATCAGTTTGTATGTCTTCTCGAGGCACATTCACAGTTATTCCTGTTGTTGTCGTAAATTAAAAGCAGGTATATCAGGTACCAAATCATATTTTGAAATATTTATTTAAAACACTGTTGTCTATAATAATAAAAGGAAGTGCCTAGCGAAATCTACTGCACGCAAAGATCTGAAATTTTAAACATAGATGGGCTGAAGGATGGCCGAATGCACCTCGAAACCTGATTTTTAATTTTCAGTTTCGTTCGCAAGTTATGAGTAAAAAACTAGCACAAAACGTTAAGCATCAGTTTTCCGTAACACATTTCATTTGTGAAATCAATCGCAGGTTGCTTTTTTTTGTGTCATAGTTTGAAAATAATAAGATATCGCATTTTGTAAGCCCCCGCTGGTTGATTCATTTGTTTATAATGTGAAGGCCCGCAGACATCTGAAATGTTCAACCTAGATGGAAGGGGTGTATGTAATCTGCGCCACGGTTGACACCGAATTTGAAATAGAATAAGAATGAGATATGTAAACTGCGCCACGGAGATATGTAGGTCATTTCTCGCAAAATATAATTCGATGTTTTACCCCAACATCTTCCTTATGTTAGATGCACTTCTCCAGTTCCAAACAAGTGCCTACATAAAACTGAGAAGTACTGAACAAGGGATACCTGTAAGAAAAACAGCTAAAATAAATGACAAGTATTCTCGTCTATTCAAGTGGAGAGAACAATCTACTCTTATACAATTCAACGGCCCTAAATAGCGTGCTTGCTCGCCCGCTTCGTGAGACATCGGGTATACTCGGCGATGTTCGTCTCTCGCAGTCTAAACTTTCATGACGACTACAAAATTAGGAAGGAAAACCGTTTCTTTATTATATAAGGCCTAAGTGAAATGAACACAATGAACAAATATTCTAATTTTATTTTTACTTACAATTTTCATAGCTCTGAACCACAAACATTTTTAATAATCTACCAGTGTAATTTTCTTAAAAATCCTGGAGTCAATGAATAATGGCGGGCGAAGCCGGGGGCACCAGCTTTAAAATATTGATGGTTTAACTCTTGAAATATCGCTGATAATAATAATCCAAACAAACCATTCCTTCCCTTGAAACATTATATAATTTCTGAAAATTACACTGAATTGATAAAATAAAATTCACATCATATTCATGTCAATAAACAGCTGAGAAACAATACGTATTATGTGTTCACAGGTTCTTTGGAACTGCATAATCGATTCTGATATAGTTTTCCCAGGGGGCGCTTTCATGTCGTGGAATGAACTCTAAAGCAGGAATTTTAGCTGTTTCATTAATTATTAATGGCTTAGTTTATGAATGATTCGCGTGCAAGTGTTATTAAAATAATATAATGTTTTAATAATTATTATACTCTTAATTTTTAATTTTTAAAAGAATTATCGTGGCGAAGCCACGGGCACCTCCTAGTATATAAACAATGAAATATCCCGTTTTGATTTTATTAAGAAGGCGTCATATGAGAACAAAGTGCTCATGCAAAATAATTATGGTAGTGTTTTTAAAAATTTCATAAGTGACGAAGCGTTCACGCAAAAGAAATTAGGGTATTGTTTTTAAAAATTTTTAAAATGACAAAACTACTAAGCTTAATATTTTAAACCTATGCAATTTCATAGCCAGTCCTAAGTTTGGAGAAGTGGGAAGGAAAATTTTAGTGCGTTAGTAAGACGGTGACTCCATTTAAATGTCGGTGGCGCAGTTTACATCGTGTAGGTTGGGGAAAAACTAGAAGTGGCGCAGATTACCTTTTCCCGATGGAAGAGGGATAATGAACATAAACCTAAATGTCCAAACATTGATCGAATTGGACGAAACTCACTATGCAAGGTTTTATGGGCCATGGAACTCGAATCTGAGGACGTTTTTCCCAGGTGTCGCTTTCTAATCGTGGAATGCGCCCCAAAGCCGAATTTTTAGCTGTTTCATTGTAATAATTAATAGTTTAGTTTGTGAATGATTCACGTCTAAGTGTTAATGAATGTAATGTTTTAATTATTTTGCTTTTAATTTTTTAAGTAATTATCGTTGGCGAAGCCGCGAGCACCTGCTAGTACTTTAGTCATATTTAAATAATCAAAATTACTTGAGTCTTTCGGATGAACCATTAAGTGTTTTTTATGTTGCATGGCTGTTTCTATGTTCTAATATTCCATTAATTGTCCACGATACTGAATTGAAATCAATTCCTCCACTGAACCATTAACTAATTTATTGCTGATTGTATCAGTTATCAAAAGTTATTGTATTACACATCAAAATCGTTCAGCATAGGCAACGTCATTTATATTCAAAACAGTTGAAAGTATATACAAATATGTTGTAAATTACATGTTATATGAATAGGAGTATTTTTTATAACCATATACTTACACACAAGTTTAATATATTTGTTGTCTACTACAGGAATATACTGTTACCCCCGTCTAAATAGCTAGAATATAAGGTTTGTAAACAATGTACCATCAGAAACGAGAGATCAATGTCAACAAACGTATTTATAAAAGTTTCCTGGCCTTGTTCAGCTGAATCTTTAGCCTATTAGCCGGTCTGCCTCTAAGTCTTAGTCCTTTTGCTTTATACTTTATCAATTTTTGCTGCCATAAAATTAACAAAAATTAACAAAATTTACTTAAAAAATCTTACTCAATCTAAGGTATTATCGATGGAGATATGACAAAACGTCATAGGATAAAACTTGTAGACCTCTCAAAATCTGCTACTGCTGGTGCAATCGGTTTTTTGATACGACTTACAGTTCAGCTACTATAAGACTCCAAAGAAGGTTTGAAGAAACCTAAATTTCGTCCGCCTTTTGAATGTGTTTCGAGGGGGGGGGGGGTAAAATTAAAAACAGGAATGTTTTGGAACATTTCCATCAGCTACAGGCTATAAGCTGAAGTTTCTGGCTCATCTGGAAGTGGGCAAACAATGTTCAGCGAATGAGTTAGCAACGCGGCTTTGTAGTATAGTCATGATTTGCTCTTTAAAAAGCGTATTCGAGTTATCGCACGTACAGACACACAGAGAGACAGCTGAAGGACAGTCCACCACACAATCTCAAACTACTTTTCTGGCACTTAATAACTGAATAAAATAACGGGAAATTCAGTCAAATTACTGCTATGGGTAAACCGGGAGTACATTTTCTAATGAAGAGGGCTGAAATTAAGCGCAGAGCTTCTTCAGCACGAGACCAGAGGAGATGGCAACTATCCTGATGGCTGATTTGGTGCATTAGTTTAGATCGTTATAGAGCGGAAGTAAACCGAAACACCTGAGATCCGTTCATCAGAGCAACTTCCGCCTACTCGTTTGCTGTGGAGTTTAGATTGCCTTAGGAGACAAGTATTTAATCACAAAACTACATTACATAATATACGAGGGGCATATTGAAAGGCGTGAGCAACATTTTTTTCACAACCTTAATTTTATTTGTAAGGCAGGGTTCGACTCCGCCCAACTCGGGTTGGTATATATTTCCCCCACATGTCAAAACTCGACACTTCAGATTCCCTGAGGATGGAGGCAGCGTCAGCCTCGGAAACGTTGGACCACAACAAACTTCTCACCTGGCTGCAAACCCGAGAAGATTTTCTACATAAGATTCGCCAGGAAAGCCTCAAATCTTATATTGCTTCTTTTGTTTGCTTCCTGTTCATAATGGAGAAAACCACTCTGTGACTTTTTTCTAGTCATAAATAAAGACTTTCCGACTTTTAAAATCCAAACAGAAGAGATTCTTAACTGTTTCGTTTCCTGTCAAACGTTTCAATTACAAGCAAGCTGACTGTCAAAACCCCATGTTGTAATTTTTGAACAAAAACTTGTAAGTGGACTGTTCCAAAAACTAATTTTAGTTTTAATGTAGAGTTAAAAAGTAATTGTAGGCTACTGATGATATTAAATTTTGTCTCTTTAAATATGCACACTTAATTAATTTACTTGGCATTACACAATTCTCTCAACTTTTAATGTTTAATGTACCTATTTATTGAAACTGGAAATGTTGATGGTATCGAGGAAAAAATCATGTATCAAGTATGGAGAAAAACTGGTATCGACCCATCGCTAGTTCTATATAGGGTAAGGTGGTACATTTTCGAACATGGTACAATTCTGAACGGACTAAGATTTTTATCCATTTTTGGGTTTCAAATGTTAGCCAACCTGTTTTTAATTATACAGCGTCCATACTGATTGTTTTGTTGACCTGTATCCGCGAGAATTATGTTTTGAGTTGTCTCATTCGGCCATAACAAATTATTTTCCAATCGAAGGTAAAAACTCCATGCTTGAAAAATGGCACGTTATAAAATTGCTTATAATTCCACGTTGTGTTACTGGAATACATTGTTGAGGACCAATTTTTAACTAATACCAACAAATAGCGTAGTCTTTAATACGTAAGTCATTGGCACAACAATGGTCATTCGTGAGCGGAATTTGCAACTATGTATAATTTACAAAAACTAGCTCGAGGTACAAATACGAACAAATTTTAGGTACAATTTCGAACAGTACTTTAACCCGCGATCGCTTGCTTAATTCTTGCATGGAAAAGCTGTTTTGCTATCACAGCATTCTGCATGTTTATTATTATTAACTGTGCAAGTCAAATATAAAAGGATGGTATTCATACATCTTTCAACAGTGGTATTATTTCAACGAAGAGTTATAAGCTAAGACTTCCTCTGTAATGTTATTAATCTCAGCATTTTATGCAATACACAATAGCATGCAGCTGTTAAGTATTTTTATTATTGCTCTTGATGTTATAACAGACCGTCTGTATGGTCTAGTGGTTCCTGACTACGGACCCGCAAGTCGAACCCCGGTACCTCCTCGGTTTTTTCTGAGGTAGGGTGATCTGGAACGGGGTGCATTCAGCCTCCTGACACCAACCGAAGAGCTAATTCATAAAGAAGTAGCGGCTCCGGTTCAGTAAGCCATCAATAACTGTCGTAGGAGTCGGCATGCTGACCACATGCCCCAATCCGGTCATCTGACTATTCAAATCGTGACACATCATTATTACGCTCATATTACTGACTAGCATGTGCCCGCGGCTTCGCCCGCGATAAAAAAATGCATAAAGTTAGAGCATAATAGTTAAATCATTATATTTATTAACATCTAAATCACGTGGACTGCATGTCACGATTAGATAGCGTCGCCTGGTAAAAGCGATCTCAGATTCGAGTTCCTTGGCCCAGAAAATCTCTGTATAGTGAGTTTCGTCCAAAATCGAACGATGTTTAACCATATTTAGGTCTATGTTGATTATCCCTCTTCCGTGTAGGTTGAAAATTTCATATATCTACGGGCCTTGACATTCTAAACAAATGAATCGACCATCGTGGGCTTACAACATTCTAGCGATCGCGATGCTTTTATTACCACGGTATGACAAAAATAGCCAAAGCCAACTGCAATTGATTTGACATTGAAATGTATTACTGAAATCTGATGCTTCGACAGCGCTAAAATCACGTTTTCTGCCAGTTTTTCATTCACAACTCGCGAACGAAAGCTAAAATTAAAAATCCGGCTTCGATGCGCATTCGCCCACCTTTCAGCCCATCTATGTTAAAAATTTGAGATCTCTGCGTTCAGTAGATTTCGCTGGGCATCGTGGACAGACAGACAAACACGTCCTTTTATTATTATAAGATAGCAGGTGCCCGCGGCTTCTCCCGCGATAATTATTTCAAAAATTAAAAATTAAGAGCATAATAGTTAAATCATTATATTAACACCTAAATCATGTGGACCACATATCACGATTAGATAGCGTCACGTGGTAAAAGCGACCTCAGATTCGAGTTCCTTGGCCCAGAAAACCCCTGTATAGTGAGTTTCGTCCAAATGGAACAACGTTTGACCATATTTAGGCTAATATTGATTATCCCTATAATAATAATAATAATAATAATAATAATAATAATAATAATAATAATAATAATAATAATAATAATAATAATAATAATAATCCTCTTCGGTATAGTTGAAAATTTCATATTATGTTTGCGTGCCTTGACATTAAAAACAATTGAATTGACCAGCGTGAGCTACAACATTCAAGAGATCGCGATGCTTTTATGTCGAAGGAATGACAAAAATAGCCAAAGCCTAGTGTAATTGATTTGTATTACTGAAAACTCATGCTTCGAAAACGGAATAAATACACGTTTTTTGCTCATTTTTCACTCATAACTCACGAACTAAAGCGAAAATTAAAATTCCGGCTTCGAGGTGCACATTCCGACCCTTTAGTCCGCCTATGTATAAAATTTCAGATCTCTGCGTTGAGTAGATTTCGCTGGGCATCGCGGACAGACAGACGGAAGACAGACAGACGGAGGACAGACAGACGGAGGACAGACACTTCCTTTTATTAATATAGATAAATAATAATAGTAATAGAAAATAATATTTGGAAGAAAGCACTTTGTTCGTTGAAAATGGCACTGTTCGAAATAGTACCCACTGGTGTTTAGAATTGTACCTACTGCGGTACATTTTCGAACGATATTCTGGAAATGAAAGATCGATTGCCATGACCAATATTACAGCTGTATGACTTTGATATTTTTGTGAAGGGTCAACTACATTGCCAACTTTGTGAATATAATACAGTTGAACTTGTCTTATGGTTATTCTGTTCATGAAATAAGAATATTTGTTAAGTGTTCGAAAATGTACCACCTTACCCTAATGTGTCCTAACTGAAGTAGCTTAACTTTTAATTAAATAGTCAATGATCATGACTGCTTTAGGCCTGTATGGACGAAGTTACGTGATTCACAGGGATACCGAATCATAAGAGAAAGGGAGATATAATATTTTCAAAGCCATAAAAGGGACAACAAACAATTATTTTAATTCCAAATTTTTGAGAAGCGACACTGTAAGGAGAATCGAATACAACAAGAATGGATAAAAAGTCTAGAACTCCAATGCGTTTCCTCTTGATGCTCCAATATGAAGATGCTCCAGGCAGAGAGGAATGCTCCACTGCCTTATTGCATTCTCCAGCTCCATTCATACGTGCCTCGAATTGAAATATGAAGTGACATACGTCTCAAGGTGGATTACACTAACCTTCTACTTCTAACACATGCAACCCAAGTCAGTCTTTGCTTTCGTGTTTACATCAATCAAGAAACAGGGAAGTAACATCACGTAGGAATAAACTAAATACATTCTAACAACGCTACATTGTGAAATATCGGCAGCATTGGGGAAAATCCCTTTAGGCAGGCCTACAGGCTGAGGTAGATTTCAAAGTGCTTTTGGTTTAATTTATTATCGCTGCGCAGCACTCTTCTTTTTTAGGTAGATTTTCGAAGAAAAATCTACCTATTGCAATGGATACCACTTTATGATTTTCGAAAAATTCTTTCATATCTTTACGTTTCATGCTCCCCTAAGTACGAAACCACCGCCCGTTCAAAAAAAAAAATTGTGATATTTGTATATATATATCTTTACACGATAGCGGCCGTAATTTTGAAGATATTTGAACCAAATTTTATTATGTTATTTCTAGGCCCAATAGTTCGGACAAGTTCGTTAATGGGCAAAATTGGCCCAAGGGGGTGGTCGGGGGAGGGGGTTGAAATTTTTAAAAATGTATATCTCGGCCCCTATGAAGTATAGAGGGAAACTTTGTTTGAATAAATTAGAGTACTCCCTATGGAGTTTACAGTGACACCAACGATTCGGGGGTTCGAGTGAGGGTGGGGGTGGAGGTGGGGGATGAAAATTCGAAACTTTTGAAACCACGTCTTGTGGGGTATCGTTGAAAAGCTCTTGATGAGTACTCTACAAATCAATAAATAGTTTCTTGATAGCTCTCATATTACGCGAGATTTTAATGTTTGAAAATAATAACACTTAAAAGAATTATTATAATATCATAAGTTTGTCTTGTTTAGCGGCTTTGCTAATTTTATTCATTGCTGATCTTGCGCACGGCCTCCCAGAATATTATATCCTATTCTTGTTGTCAAAACAAATGATTGTAGGCTCTTCCTCTTTACCGAATTCAGTTCTTATTACTGCAGGTTTACCATGCCAAGGCTAAAGAAGAAGAGTGCTATGCAGCGACAATAAATTAAACCAAAAGCACTTCGAAATCTACCTCCGCCTGTAGGCCTGCCTAAAGGGATTTTTAGCCTTGGCATGGCAAACCCGCAGTAATAAGAACTGAATTCGGTAAAGAGGAAGAGCCTACAATCATTTGTTTTGACAACAAGAATAGGATATAATATTCTGGGAGGCCGTGCGCAAGATCAGCAATGAATAAAATTAGCAAAGCCGCTAAACAAGACAAAATTATGATATTATAATAATTCTTTTAAGTGTTATTATTTTCAAACATTAAAATCTCGCGTCATATGAGAGCTATCAAGAAACTATTTATTGATTTGTAGAGTACTCATCAAGAGCTTTTCAACGATACCCCACAAGACGTAGTTTCAAAAATTTCGAATTTCCATCCCCTCACCCACCACTCGTACCCCCACTCGTACCCCAAAATCCCCCGAATTGTTGGTGTTACTGTGAACTCCATAGGGAGTACTCTAATTCATTCAAACAAAGTTTCCCTCTATACTTCATAGGGGCCGAGATATACATTTTTAAAAATTTCAACCCCCTCCCCCGACCACTCCCTTGGGCCAATTTTGCCCATTAACGAACTTGTCCGAACTATTGGGCCTAGAAATAACATAATAAAATTTGATTCAAATATCTTCAAAATTACGGCCGCTATCGTGTAAAGATATATATATATATATATATATATATATATATATATATATATAGGCCTATATATATCACAAAATTTTTTTTTGGACGGGCGGTGGTTTCGTACTTAGGGAAGCATGAAACGTAAAGATATGAAAGAATTTTTCGAAAATCATGACATGGTATCCATTGCAATAGGTAGATTTTTCTTCGAAATCTACCTAAAAAATGGCATCCTGTTCCATACAAGATACTTTATCACATTCATGTTCTTATGCCCATTCGTTAAGAAAACAATACAAAAATAGGCGAAATAAGCTAATTCACATGGAATCTTATAGGCTACTCTGTGTTAAGTAAAAGCTTATAAACTTATCACACGAAATTATTATATTTCCAGTCTGTAAGTTTTTGAAAAATTCTTCTAAATCTTACATTGTTTAGTTTTTATTGAAATTCTACAAATTGTCTATAATCATATAGCCTAATAATAGAATTAAAAAATAAACAATAATAATAATAAAATCAGGTAAACTGACATTCCACAAGTTCTATCCATCTCGCACTTTAAATAGGATATTATTTCTCCATAATGGGTATAAAATACTACAATGTTTATTAAATGCAGAGAGTTTTGACAGCTAGCCATTCACTCAATACTACAATAATATTGCATGGCTCACAATATCCTAAACACAACGTATCAAATTGTCGCTTGCTTTTGATATTGTTAGCCGGCCTTGATTGATTCATTTCTTTACAAGAATGTCAGAATACTGTAAGTAAACATAACTTAAATCTAGACGTTGAATAATTAAACGCAGCTGCTATAATATCGAAATGTACGGCTACCGATATCTACATTATATTTTAATGTGAGTATTTTTCAGTTTAAGCGTTGCTGTGAAAGCAAACAGATCTAATGTAATTCCTGACAGATAGATTTCAGATTGAATATAATCCATTAAAACTTTAAACCTGCTTTAAACCATAACCAAATATGTCAGGGAATTGTAGGCCTACTCCTACGCCATTAATATTATTGCCACTGCATTTTGTGAAATTTTGAATTCAATGTGATTTCGAACGCCGACTGAAGAAGCTAAGCTTGTGCTCGGGGGCGGTTCAGTTCAATACAACTAAGTAACTTAGACTAAAATAATGATTTACAGTAGTTCAAAAAATGAATTTACAAAACATGTTATATTTACAACAATGGAAATATGCGAATAAATACAATAATCTAATATATAAAATCGAAAGTGTGTATCTATGTATGTATGTATGTATGTATGTATGTTTGTTCCTTATACAAATCTACATTTCTTTACCAATTTACACGACATTTTGCACACATACCCAGTTAAGCCCGGGAAGTAAAGCTGTCAACATTAAAATTGAAACAAATCAGTCCTTCCCTTGAAAATTATATAATTTCTGAGAATATTATACTGAAAAAAGTGAAATGCTGTTCAGTTGTCAAGACAACAGTGTATTGTTTACACAGTTCATATAGGGCTCTGGACACTACATAACATTGGACTTTAACGAATTCTGATGCTAACGTTTTGTAAAAATAATTACTGAAAAATGAATTACACGAAAATAAAGCACAGTGTGATGCAGTCACATAACTTTCTCTACCCTCGACACAAGAAATATTTTCTCACTTCACATTTTGATGTACAATAAGAGGTCGTATTGCAGGGATAACTTAAGTGTGTGAGTATGCTATATCAGAAGTCGGTAAATAGTCAGTTATCCATAGCTGTAGGCTTTGTATTAGTTGAGATTTATCATAGGCCCTAAGCATGGGATGGAACATTTTGAGTCCTATACTCGCAGTATATTATGTCCCGGGTTTTAGGGGAGGAAAGTATGAAAGTGATACTGCATTTCTCTTTTATTTCAGAACCGAAACGGTTGTATGGTAACATGAGAATGGGAAATAAAATTTTCCGTCAAGTAAATACAATCTTATGTAATTTGTGTTTCTTCTTATTTCAACCCCTCCCAGGCATGATGTGTAGAAGCAACGGAATGCTGCATTGGACATCCTCTATGAGCCATAAAAAGCTATATCTAGCGTTTTCTGATGGAATAGTTTGAGTGTGATAAATCTTTTTCTTCATTTCAAGTTCTACATACATATTATATAAGCACCTAGAGTTTCAAAATCGAAAGTCCTCGATAAGTTAATTTCAAATTACAAAATACAAAGCCCGGGCGACGCCGGGCCTTTTCAGCTAGTACTATATATTTTTTGTTAAACAGATTTTAAGATAATAAAAAGCAGTTACATCCATATTTTAAAGTTTAATATTGGAAATGTTTTAGTAATGGCAGAAGTAATTATATAACATTTATAATTTTAGACTTCAATTGTTTCTTGTTCAATGCCCGGTTTCTGCAAACTAGTGAATTACCTATGGGTAAATTATCCATGGACAAATTAGTTCCATTTAACCTACAATGATATAATGAGCAAGGCCTTGGAGTTGTACAGTTAATTTAATTCAGAAGGCTTTGATTCTCATTGTTTAAATATTACTATTGATCCTATGAAAGGTTAAATTTTATCCAGCCAACCATGAAAGGATAAATTAACCCGACGATTTACCCTTGGAAAGATCTAGCCCGAGTTTGTAGGAACATTTTTTCTGTCATTTTCATATTTATCCAGAGGACATTTATCTAGAAACTCGCCACAAGTGTAAGTGATTGCTATCTTTAAATTATTTGTGTTTGTGTGGTGTTATTTTTGTGTAAATTCTGTCCATTGGATAATTTACCCTTAGGTAATTCGCGAGTTTATAGAAACCGGCCATAGTCTAAGCCAGTTAATTCAGGATGGTTGCTAATAAATGAATTGAATTGCCTTGGGCCGAAACTTGTAAATTTTTTGGGATCAGTTAATAAATTACATGGATTCCTTCGCGTGTCATGTTCATGATTTTATGACCTATAATTGTTGATATATGACAAGTGTTGACATATGTTGACATATTTTAAGAATTTCTTATATCAGTGTATACGAGTTTGAATTAAGGTTAAGTATCAAACTTTAGACCTTTGTTCTTCCTTAAGCTCTGCTTAATGAATCGATATGCAGCTTAACTCGGAAATCGATAACAAAAATAACTTATTTTATGCACCTCATAATTGCAATTATCACTGATTAAACAAAAGCATTCTGGCACTTTGTTATATCAGTTTACCTGATTTGATATTTTAATGGAAATAGAAGAAGGTAAAATAAAAGTTAATTTACAATGTTTCAAACATGCACTTTAACATTTCAGCTTCCTAGTTTTAAATGTTTGAAAACAGTAGCATTTTATGTAGGAAGAAATTATATAAAAAGCTTGAGATAATATTTTACAGGCAGCGTGCAAGTTTTCTGAATTCGTCTGCCAGCTACCGCACAGGAATAGCTACATTAACTACTGGATAATAGTTGATAATACGTACTCAGTATTTGTGAAAATCTTATGTAGATTAACCATAATACATGGGAATTTTCCGGCATTTACCAGCGCCTTGTGAATATGTAAACTAGGTTTCCTGGCTTAATTTGTTTGTAAAAAAGACAGAACTGCAACTCTTTGCTATAACTCCCTAAAAATCTCCCAAATTAAGCAAAGAAGACTTTAGCAACAAACTAAATCCTATTAAAACTATTATTTTCCTAGAGACAATAGGAGATACAATCTTACAGTAATTGGTTCCCTTGGCCCCAGTTATTAAGGCAAAAATGAAAGAATTCCAAGAGGACACGTAGTATAAACAGATGCAAGAAACAATAAAATCAGGTAAACTGATGTCAAAAAGTGCCAGTATGTTTTTGCTTAATCAGTTATGACTGCAATTATGATATGCAGAATATGTTTTTTTTTAAATTGATTTCCAAGTTAAGCTCCAGATTTATTCATTAAGCAGGGCTTACGGAAGAAGAAAGGTCTACCATCTCGGCCACCTGGGTCATTTTAACGGTCTAGTTGGATAAGCGCATGTAAAACAATAATGTTTTTTGTCATAGCTACCTGTATTTTAATTTCCAAGGCCTTATAAGATCACAGTAAAACAATAGGCTATGTTGTCAAGATAACTGATTTTCATTTTTTTTATAAATTCTTTCGAATACGTATATTGCCATAAAATAGGCACTAAATTGAGCATTACTCCGAAACAGATCAACCGATTTTATCCATTATGAATAGACGTCTTCCCACGGACATTGTAAATGTGTATACCAAGTTTCATAAAAATCCGGTAAAGCGTATTTGAGTTACCGCGTCTTTAAAATATTCACTAAATTGGGTTTTACTCCGGTACCGGTCAACAGATTAGGTTCAAATTCAATAGGGCACTTCTCATGGACGTCATAAATGGGTATACCAAGTTTCATGGAAATCCGTTACAGCGTATTTGAGTGATGGCGCCTTTCTATAATCTATTAAAATAGGCACTAAATTGGGCATTACTCCGGTACCGGTGAACCGATTTGGTTCAATATCAATAGGGTTCTTCCCATCGACATTATGAATGTTTATACCAAGTTTCATGAAAATCCGAAAAAGCGTACTTGAGTTATGGTGCGTACAGACGGACGGACGGACAGACAGACAGACAGACGGACAGACATTTTTTCGTCCCCCACACAATCTCATAAAGTACCATACTGGCACTTAATAAATACAATAAATAAAACTCATCACATATTTATTTTTGGGTATCTAAATGCCACAATGGGAAATATACCTTTTCAGAAGACAGCAGGAACACACGGAGAAGCCGATTAAGAATAAAAATGGAGACTAATTGGTAGCCTAACACATACGAGGTGATAAACATATCACAACTAACAGAGATATCAGAAGAGTTGAATTCACCAAGTCATCAGTAGACCTGGGACTTTAGGCTCTAAAAAAAATAGTTTTAAACACCTAAAATAGGCTTTTAAAACAAGTAAACAGGCTTTTTTAAAGGAGAAAATAGGCACTTAAAATATGCTATAAATATGTGTAATTAGACAGATAACAGACTTTAAAATATTACAATATGCATTTATACTGTAACGTGATTTTTTTACTGTAAGGAACGTGGTATAGGCCTCCCTATTCTTAACAGAAATAACTGAAAAATTAAGCATCACAAACTAGATTCACTTACACAGATGTTCTATAACTACGAGCTAATCCTCCCCGTCAGTCAGCATTCCTTTGGCGACAATTGTTTGGGAAAATCGAGTTTCTGTGAAAACCCCACCCCCTGCTGTTCTGCTCTTCATTCAGGGATTCCATTATATGTTTGTAAAAATTACAGAAGTTCAATTTTACTTTAAATGTACCAAATAGGCATTTGAGAGCACTATAAACCTCTATAAATGTAAGTGATATGTCATGAAACGTCAACATATTTTAAAATTTTCATGTTACTTCATAAGGAACAAAACAGGCAATTGCCTTAAATCCCAGTCTAGTCATCAGACAACACTGCTTTCTTCTACCAGTTGGAGGAAAATGCAACCAAACACGAACGTAGAGGCTAGACGTCTCATTGACATCATTCACACTTCCTGAAGAGCTGGGAACTTCAAATTTAGCATCCTCATAGCTTTTATAGTCTACTAGCATGTGCCCGCGGTTTCGCCCGCGATAATTATTTCAAAAATTAAAAATTAAGAGCATAATAGTTAAATCATTATATTTATTAGCACCTAATTCACGTGAATTATATACCACGATTAGATAGCGTCACCTGGTAAAAGCGACCTCAGATTCGAGTTCCCTGGCCCAGAAAACCCCTGTATAGTGAGTTTCGTCCAAATCGAACAATGTTTGACCATATTTAGGCCTATATTGATTATCCCACTTATAATAATAATAATAATAATAATAATAATAATAATAATAATAATAATAATAATAATAATAATAATAATAATAATCCTCTTCGGTGTTGGTTGAAAATTTCATATGTTTGCGTGCCTTGACTTTAAAAACAAATGAATCGACCAGCGGGAGCTACAACATTCAAGCGATCGCGAAAGTTTCATTTCCAAGGTATGACAAAAATAGCCAAAGCCAACTGTAATTGATTTGACATTGAAATATATTACAGAAAACTGATGCTTCGAAAACGCCAAAAATGCACGTTTTCTGCCCGTTTTTCACTCATAACTCGCGAAGGAAAGCTAAAATTAAAATTCCGGCTTCGAGGTGCACTGTCCGATCCTTTAGTCCATCTACTTTTAAAATTTCAGATCTCTGCGTCCAGTAGATTTCGCTGGGCATCGCGGACAGACAGACAGACACTTCCTTTTATTAATATAGATAACCGATGGCTTAAATTCCAAAAAGCTTACATTTTTAATTTTTTTGCCTCCCAAATAAACTTTGAATTTCTTGAAAATTTTCGCTACATATTTGAACAGCTTCAGATGTTTTGACAAAAATAAAGGAATATGCCTATTGATGACATGAGGAATTTACTGTAAATTTGTTCTGTTAATATTCTACTAAAGCTGCGTCTCCATTGATATACATTTAACACCAACATGTTGCAGTTAACATATGTTAAATGTTTATCACCAACTTGTTGATGTGTACAAGTCAAGTGGTTTGCCAGTTAACAACTGTCTCCACTACAGTGTTATAGGTTAACATGTGTTGGCGCGGTTACGAACAGGAATGAAAAACATTCAAAAGAAAACATTACAAAATGAGAGTGGTTTTATATACTCGTTATTATCTTCTTGTTAACTGTCTATGACTTTCTTAAATACTAATTTTGTACAGATGTCTTCATCTTTTCAAATTAACTATCATCACATATTTCAACCCTGGAGTATGCCATAAAAAAATAATTTTAAAAGTAGATGCAATACTGTTGAGAACACTGATATACCAAATACTCACATAATACAAAATGGATCCCGTGAATATTGAGGAAGCTGTCAACTGTTTTTTTGTTCACCCGGAAATTCCCGAACCAAAGCAGATTAAGCTGGCGATCGCTTTTCGTTTCCCGGAAATTCCCGAAACAAAGCCGATATTGACCGAATAGTCAATTGACTTGACAAGTTGTCCATTTTCTCCGGAAAACAAATTAACATCTGAAAATGTTAAGTGCAACACGCTGGGTTTGCATGTCAAGTCAATTGGAACGCGAAATTGCAATATACATGTCAATATCAAGTTGTTAAGATTGACATGTTAGTGTTAAATGTTTTCCAATGGAGACGCAGCTTTATTCCTTAACATTTGCTTATCAAACTTTGTCAAGGAACTGTTTTCTAAAACTCAACAGTTTCTGAAATATGGACTATTAACTCCATCGGCACGTTGCCAGCCTATATCAGTTTACCTAATGTTATTTCTGGGTTTTTACGCACGTAGCATTTTCCGCATGATTAGGAGCAGGTGAGTGTGTGAAGCTTAAACCTAAGAAAGTACAGTGAGTCCCACGCAAGAGTTGGCCAATGACGCGGGTTTTTGCGTCGCTGCGGACACAGCTCCAACTCGCGAGCGATCGGGTGAAATATCTACGCTAATAAAGCCGCGATCGGTGTAATGATTCAGGTTCTCACAATTACAGTAAAAATTACAATGAAAATAACTATGTACATCATCACAAGAGACGTTGGAAATGATTTCCTGTTGCATCCACACAATACTGGCACTCTTTTAGGGAATTTTCTTTCACGCGCATAAGTTCAGCTTCCGAGATAGAGCTAAATTCTCTTGTGATATTGTCTTTAAGTTCTTCTTGTGTATGGGAAATTGACCTATACATTTTATTTTTGAAATTTCTCCATAAATAATATTCACATACTGTTAGAAGAACTTATAGACAAAATCACATAGGCCTATCACAAGATAAAATAATAATTAAAAAAATGAATATCGCATTGGTACTGCAATGACACAGCAACTCTCTCTCAACGTAATCCCTATACTATAAAGCCAGTCCGTCGCCGTGGGTGAGTCGGTAGCGCGCCTGCCTTCCACTCCGGCGGCCCGGGTTCGATTCCCGGCCGGGTCGGGGATTTTTCACTTGTGGAAAATCCCTTTCGCGGGTTCAGGACTGGGTGTTTGTCAGTAGGTTAAGTCTTAGGTTAAGATAATGCACATTGTGCGCGATTCCTTAATTATTATACCATAAAGCCACATGGCTGACTCACTCACTCACTGACATTAATGTTTGCCCAGTTCCAGATGAGCTACAAACTTGAAATTTGGTACACGTATAGTTTTTAGGCTGTAAACCACAGGAAATTTGGGGGGAAATTTTTTTTTTAATTTTTGGCCCAAAGAAAACCGAAAAAGGAGCAGGTGAGCTTGTGAAGTATAAATCTGAGAAAGTAGTAGCAATAGGTTGGAAGGGATTTCTATGCAACCAGACTTGGGAAAGAACAACATGATAATCATAAATGCACCTGTCTGCTTAAAGCACTGGCATCAGAACCAGAGGCACCTCATTATAATACAGGACCTTAAAAACATTATAGTCATACGCCACCCATTGATTTCAACAAATTAGCACTGGCAATGTTCGAGACCACACCTGTAAACCCAAAGTCTATAACGTACATTATTAGGTTCAGAGTGTGTAAATATTATGCCAGATGAGGTTTGCTATTGCATAATGTTTGAAAGTGAGTTGTTTCTTAAGACAGACACTTGGCTGGTATTAAGCACCTCACACTGTTTCATTATCATTAACCTTGGCGGTGTTTGTTGATATTTCCAAAACAAATGTAGACAGAGGACATCCTACACAAGATGTGATGTAATGCTAAGCTGACATTAGTAGCAGTCTACAGCTACACAGCTCGTCTACATAAATTGAGATGTTGGTTCTAAAAGGGCCAATGTCAGTTTCTTGCAAAAATGAGATCTATGCACTACTGAGCTCGGCTAGTCTTTATTTTTCGTATAATAAAAGTGCCAATATCTGTTGCTATTAATAGAAACAATACAGAAACTTTAGATACCAGTGTCGGAAGTTCTCAGCAAAAAATGTTACATCTACAAAGGCTTCAAAGTCAGTTATCTCAAAAGCAAGTGTTATGACATTGGCCCTTTTAGAACCAATTAATCTTCGAGGACCGTCCACTTTCCCTGGGGCTGTTTACATAAACAAAACACAATTTCGTGGAAATATTTATTGCAACAAGTACAGCAAGTGTTCAGCTATTTTTCAACATATTCGCCACCGCAATCGAGACATTTGTCATACCCTGGGACCAACATTTGAACACTTGTGTCGTAGAAGTCTCCCGTCTGGGATTTGAACCACTGTGTAACAACCATCTTCGCTTCTGTCATTTATTGAGGAGTGGGAAAAGATGCAAATCACTGGGAGCGAGGTCCGGGCTGGATGTAGAAACATTTCCTAGCAGAACTTTTCCAGGGAGATGTTTAAGTCTCCACTCTACAGCTCGGACCTCACTCCCAGTGGTTTCCATGTGTTCCTACACCTCAATAAATGACAGAGAAGCGGAGCAGAATATCAGAGTAATAAATTATAATCCCAGGCGCGCAGACTTCTATTCAAAAGTTGGTCCCATGTTACGACAAATGTTTCAATTCCGGCGGCGAATTTGTTAAAATTCACTATAAGGAATTTTTGTCACTATTTTATGGTCATTAAATGAGCTGAATATCTAAATTACGTTTATGTCAAGTACCAACAGTAGTAAGGAAAGGACAAATATAATTATTAGGGCAAGGCTTCAAGTAATTTATGACACTTGTTTTTCTTCACAATCAAGACAACGATAAAAACACAATAAACCTTGTTTGCTAGATAGCCTATATGTTGTAAAACATGTATGATATAAATACGAAAGCATGCAACTAATTTAACAGAACTTACATTTTCACAATTACATAAGATACATAAGATAATGACCATAAAATAGTAAAAAAATTAAAAATGCATTTATGACCTAAAAATAGTGAAAAAATGACATAAAAAAAAGACTTAAATTTAGTTTTTGCACTCCTTAGCTAGTAAGTGGTACTTATGAACGTTGTTTACATGGATCGTAAGTTGACATTCCCACACAGTCTTGTTGCTAAGGGCGGTTGCGATGAGGTTAAATTACTTACGGTCCAAGCGCTACGTCATAATTCATTACGATACACTTCATAATACAAGCCTTTGTGGCCACGGCCCCCAGGACAAATATTCGGTTCCCATAACAACAAACACATGCGAATCACTTTCTGAAATAAACATCTATTTTCAAGAATGTATTTACATAATATTTTCAGGTAATATCACAATTAATATAATTAAATTGATATAAATAATCATCGTGCAAAAAATAGCATGCAACACACGGGCCGTAAAGGCATTTATGGGTCTCGAAAACTTAAAAACCCTCGGCTGCGCCTCCGGTTTTCAATCTGTTTCCTCGACCCGTAAACGTGCCTTACGGCACTTGTATCGCAATATACTATTTTCTTAAAGTAATGAATTGCTAAAATCAATTTAACAGAAGACAGTGCGTTATATATGAATTTACAATATAAAACACTTACTTTGATACTAAAAAAGTAAGTAAATCTATACTAGGCTACTTGGGCACCCTTAGCGAAAAAAAATTCTTTCTCAACTGGCATGCCCATCAAATTGCCCTTAAGAAATATGAGCCATTTAAAGAGAAAGAAAAAAGATAATTCTTTATTGCTACAAGACAAACTGCTGGTTTTTACAATAAACCTAAATTAAAATGAACTATGAACACTTGGCGGAGATTCTCAAATAAAACGATTATGTGTTGTCTGAAAGTAGGCTAACAATTTGTACATGGAACATGACTTAAAATGCCGAAAAATACCTAAAAAAGCCAAAAAGACCTAAAATTACAGAAAATGACCTAAAAATGCCAAAAATGACCTAAACTTACAGAAAATGACCTAAAATTGCCAAAAAAATTACATACCTCTTGAAAAACGACGAGATATCCAAAATAAATTTAAAAATGCAAAAAGAAATTGCACTTATTTAATCAATTATTTCATGATACACATTTATATATATTCGAACTACCTTTTAACCTTCATATAAAAAAGATGTAAAATCATCAAATGCCTTGCCTCTCCACAAACTAGTGTTTCTCATCAGAAATCACTTCACATGAAATTATCTACTCTTATACAACTCAACGGCCCTAAATAGCGTGCTCACATCGGGTATACTCGACGATGTTCGTCTCTTGTAGTCTAAACTTTCACGAAGAGTACAAAATTAGGAAAACCTTTTCTTTATTATATAAGACCTAAGTGAAATGAACACAATGAACAAATATTGATATTTTATTTTTACTTACAATTTTCATAGCTCTGAACCAAATACATTTTTAATAAACCGCCAGTGTAAATTTCTTAAAAATCCTGGATTCAATAAATTAATAATGGCGGGCGAAGCCGCGGGCAACAGCTATAATATTATTGATAGCATAACCATGGAAGTATCGCGGACAGTAAAAATCCAAACAAACCATTCCTTCGCTTGAAAAATTATATAATTTCTGAAAATTACACTGAATTTATCAAATCAAATTCACATCATATTCATCTGTCAACAACAGTTGAGAAACAATACGTATTATCGGTGTTAACAGGTCGCTTTGGAACTGCATAATCGAATCATGCCGGTCTCCTTAGACGTGGTAGCGTTGCCTTGGAGCCGTGGGTTCGAGTCCCGCCTCGGGCTTGGGTGTTTGTCATAAAGAAAACACGGAAAACAAGGAAAGAACAGAAAACGAGGGAAAACCCCGAAAACAAGGAAAAAAGGAAAAACAAGAAAAGAAAAATCTGAAATTGTTATCCCAGGCGTCGCTTTCTAATCGTGGAATGTAGTGTAAAGGCGGAATTTTAGCTGTTTCATTAATTATTAATGGTTTAGTTTAAGAATGATTCGCGTGCAAGTGTTAATAAATATAATGCTTTAATCAATATTATACTCTTAATTTTTAATTATCGTGGGCGAAGCCGCGGGCACCTGCTAGTAGTGGTACAAGGACAGAGTCGACTTGAAAGCAAACCCACACTCGAAACACCTCTCTTCTTTGTTTGCAAGGAATCTCCCATCAGTGCCTCTGTTTGTTTGAACACACGTATCCTTGTACTTTTTGCAGGTTGGTGTGAGAAACAGTGGCTTTGTATACACACTTGACTCTTTAGAGACGTGGCAATTATTACGGCCGGCTACTTTGTTTATTTAATGGAAAGTAGAGGCAAATTATGCGAAGTGGCTCCAGTACAAGCAACAACAACCCATGTCCTCAGCTCCAGCTATTTATCATCAACTATTGCAAAACGATCCTCGTTGTCGGGTTTAAAACTATTGAAATCCTCCATATGACAAGTAGAAGGAAAGTTAGGGGCCTAAATCTCTATATATATAAAAGGCTTTGTCCTGACTGACTGACTGACTGAATGAATGACTGACTGATTGACTGAATGACAGGAATCAACGTACAGCCTAAACTATAACAGGTAGAGACTTGGAATTTTGACAGTACCTTCGTTTCATAACGTAGGTGCTCACTAAGAAAGGATTTTGAAAAATTCTGATTCTAAATGCCAAAAATTAAATGTTTTTGAAAATACTTAATCCCTTTTTACATAGAATTATCCATTCCAAATCACAGAATATATTGTTGCCAAATGGTATCAGGTGGGCTTGGAAAAAACAAATGAAATGCACTTTTGACAAATAAAAGAAGTTATCAAAATAATTCATGTTATAAATAAATATTACAGAATGAAATCCACTAAAATAATGGAATCACATAACTTTCTCTACCCTGGACATAGAGAAAACAAAACGAGGTATGGTAATGTGTATATTATTATATTATATCGCAGGTTTTTGGAGAGAAAAGTATGAAAGTGATAATGCTTTCTGTTTAATTTCATCCCCAAAACGGCTTTATGGTAACATAAGAGTGGGAAATTTCCCGCCTCGATATTACAATTTTATGTTACAGGAATTTCTGTTTCTTCTTATTTAAACCTCTACCAGGCTTGCTGTGCACTGTACAAGCGATGGGATGCAAAATTCTACATCCTCTATGAGCCATAAAAAACTATATCAAGCGTTTTCTGAGGGAATAGTTTGAGTGTAATAAGTCGTTCTTCCTATTTCAAATTATAAATGCCTATATAAGGACCTAGAATTTAAAATTGAAAATCCTTCATAAGTTAATTTCCAATTACAAAATACAAAACCCGGGAGACGCCGGGTCTTTTAAGCTAGTGTTTTATAAGGCCCGGCGTCGCTCGGGTTTTGTATTTTGTAAATTCGAAAATAACTTATAGGTATTTAGAATTTGAAATGGGGAAGAACGACTTATCACACTGAAACTATTCCCTCACAAAGCGAAAAATATAGCTTTCTTATGGCTTATAGCAAATCCCTGCGGCTTCGCCCGCGATAATTAATCCAAAGATTAACAAGATTAAAATAATTAAAACATATTTTTTGCACTCCTTGAGTAATTAGTGGTACTTACGAATGTTGTTGCCGTGGATCGTAAGTTGACATTCCCACATGCAATCTTGTTGCTATGTGCGGTAAGAGTTTCCGTGCTGTTATGAATTTACTTACGGTGCTTGCGCCACGTCATAATACAAGCCTTGATGGACAAGGCCCCCCATGACAAATATTACGTTCGCATAACAACAGACACATGCGAATCACTTTCTGAAATAAACATCTATGTTAATTATTGTATATACATAATATTTTCAGGTAATATCACAATTAATATAATCTCTATATATATATAAGGCTTTGTCCTGACTGACTGAATGAATGACTGACTGACTGACAGGAATCAACGTACAGCCTAAACTATAACAGGTAGAGACTTGGAATTTTGATAGTACCTTCGTTTCATAATGTAGGTGCTCACTAAGAAAGGATTTTGAAAAATTCTGATTTTAACTGTCAAAAATTAAATGTTTTTGAAAATACTTAACCCCTTTTTACACAGAATTATCCAAACAAATTCACAGAACATATTGTTGCCAGTTGTAACAGGTGGGTTTGGATTAAATGAAATGGATGTTTGACAAATTAGAGAAGGTATCATTATAATTCATATTATCTGTATTAATAAAAGGAATTGTCCTCGATGTCCAGCGAAATCTACTGAACGCAGATATCTGAAATTTTAAACATAGGTGAGCTGAAGGGTCGGAAAATGCACCTCCAAGCCGGAATTTTAATTTTACTTTTCGTTCGTGAGTTATGAGTGAAAAACGGGCAAAAAACGTGCATTTTGTGCGTTTTCAAAACATAAGTTTTCAGTTATATATTTCAATGTCAAATCAATTACAGTTGGCTTTGGCTATTTTTGTCATACCTTGGAAATAAAACTTTCGCGATCGCTTGAATGTTGTAAGCCCTAAATATGGTCAAACGTTGTTTTATTTGGACGAAACTCACTATACTGGGGTTTTCTGGGCCAAGGAACTCGAATCTGAGGTCGCTTTTACCAGGCGACGCTATCTAATCGTGGTATGTAGTCCACGTGATTTAGGTGTTAGTAAATATAATGATTTTACTATTATGCTCTTAATTTTTAATTTTTGAAATAATTATCGCGGGCGAAGCCGCGGGCACATGGTAGTTAAATTTATATAAATAATCATCGTGCAAAAAATAGCATGCAATACTCGTTCCGTAAGCGCTTAACGGATCTCGGAAATTGAAAAAACTCGGCGCAAGCGCCTCTTTTTTTTTTTTTTTTTTTTTTTTTTTTTTCAAACTCTTTCCTCGATCCGTATGCATAGCTTACGGCACGTGTATCGGCAATATACTATATTAACACTTTGCACTCTAAACATTCGTAGGTTGATGGGCCTAATTAATGAAACAGCTATAAATCCGGCTTTGAAGTGAATTCCACGATTAGAAAGCGCAGCATGGGGAAAATAATCTCAGATTCGAGTTCCCTGGCCCAGAAAACCCCTGCATAGTGAGTATCTTCAAGACTGCGGTACAGGTTGTAAAGCTCAGCATGTTTACGTATACACACAGGGATAGCTTTCCTTTATATTTCTACTAGCTTTGCAACAACCTGTTGTAACTCCACGTGAATCAAAGCCTCTTAAAGAACGAATTAACTTTAAAGCTTATGCAAGGACATATTGCGATACAAGGGCCGTAAGGCATGATTACGGCACGTGTATTGCATGCTATTTTTTGCACGATGATTATTTATATCAATTTAATTATATTAACTGTGATATTACCTGAAAATATTATGTATATACATTCTTGAAGATTGATGTTTATTTCAGAAAGGGATTCGCATTTGTTATTGTTTATGGCAACCGAATATTTGTGATGAGGGGGCCTTGCCCATAAAGGTTTGTATAATGAAGATATTCATAACAGCCCTCAAACACTTTCCGCCCGAGGGCCGTAAGCGTTTGCGGGCGGGAAACGCTTATCGCCCCTAGCAACAACATTGCGTGTGGCAATGTCAACTTACGATCCACGGCAACAACGTTCGTAAGTACCACTAATTAGCTAAGGAGTGCAAAAAAAATTTACGATGAGGTGAGAAGGTAGCCTACTGCCTATCTCGACAGTGTTAAGTTCATGAATTCACATAACTTCCTCTGCCCAAATAAAAGTTAGCATCTTAGTATATTATAATTATTATGCATGCCATTCTCTTCATGTAAATTGGTTGTAAAAATAAAGAAAATGCCGTTACCACATCGCATCCCTGCAGGATATACAAACCAAATCAAATATGATTAGGTTTTCAAAACTTTTTTTTTACTTTAAGCATGACCAATATATTTTTCTCACTTCACATTCTGATATACCCATAGAACAAGAGGTCATATTGCAAAGAGCAGATATTCAGAGTGAGTGGCTTATAACTACCCTTCCCGGTATTTTTTCGAAAAAAAGTTTTAACTCTTACTATAAGCAAGGCACGTGCTAATTTAGAGAAAATCATACGAGCCGATATTGAGAAAATCGCAAAAAAAAAAAAATTCTTCATGTACAGTCCCCTTAAAAATAAGAGAAACTTGTCACCAATCTTCGCATCACACCTTCAGGAAGTACCTGACCCAAATAAAATCGTAAGATTTTCTGTTCACAGACACACACACACACAGACATGTTTCAGAAAATAGCATTTTGGATTCAGGGAATCTCAAAACTTCAAATTTGAGAGTCGAAAACAATACTTCCTCTACCTATAGTATCTATGGTACGGGCAGAGGAAGTAAGAACTATTGTAGATACCTGCATAGATTTTTCAAGGGTCCTTTTTACAACTTTTATCGCTAATAATACTTCTTATTGTTTATATTACACTAACAGGTATTGAAACTTTTTTCATTAAAAAAAAAAACCTGTCCAAAATGTTTGTGAACTTCCTTTCTTTTGTGTTTTGAAGTTGTACGAACATCACAAAAAAAATCCTACACTTGTCTATTTAATGCTCACACACAGCGTATCTTGCTGCATGACCAGTGGTGCCATCAGAAGGTAATTTAGATACCTGTATAGATGTTACGGTAGATTTGCTGAACGTTTGCAAAAGGATCTAAAGTGTAATTAAAGCTCAAATATTATTCAGATAAAAATGATAATTCTTCAGATTTTAAACTGTAGTAACAATAGAAAGAAAATAGTTAGTACCTTAAATGCATGGAGACGTACAGGTAGGGGAAAAAATCGGACTGACTAAAACATCTAAGTTGCCGATATGAGCTACTGCGCATGCCTAGCAGCATTCTCAGGTTAGCAGGGAATGTATTCAAATTTGTTCTAGAGCCGATAAATTGCTTGAATTGAGAAATAATTTGCATTGGTTGTGGAAACAAACGTTTCCGTTACATCTCTTACATTTATTTACGTATCACAAGGCTCTGAAATCAGCTACATGAGTCGGTCCGCTTTTTTCCCCTACCTGTACAACATTTCAGTAAAAATACAAATAGAAGTTGTGTATTTTCATACAAGAACAGATATTTGGAAGTTGGAGCTTCTTAGGGAGCATTCACACCGAAGTAGCATGCCGCTTGCTACCTGGATGCACGCTGCACGTTACTCATTTTAAATCCCCAAATAAACAAGTTCAAGTCTTCACACCAAAGTAGCGTGGCAATAGTGCAGCTCGCAGAGTGCGACATTCATTTCTTCAGATATAGATCTGGACTTATTTCATGCGACGCTACTGAAATACAAACTACAAAATCATTGCTCTAATAATCATTCTGCAAGCTCTACACACACTTCACGAAAATCCAGAAAACAGAATTACTGAAAGGAAAGTAATAGTATACACTGATAGCCAAATAACAATAGACCTCTTGAGAAACAGCCAACACCGAAATGTAATAATAGATGACATTAAACAAAAACACAAACAGCTTGAAGAAGAAAGATGGACGATTCACTTTAAGTGGGTGAAGGCTCACACTGGAACTTATGGAAATGAGGTGGCAGACAGACTCTCTAAGGAAGCAGCAAAACAGGACGATCTACCAGAAGATACCGGAAGTAGAACGAAATATTAAATTAAAGAGCATAGAAAAGTGGCAAATACAATGGAACCAGACAACAAAAGGAGAGACCAAGCAGTTCTTCCCAATCATCAAACAGTCCTCAGGCCCACACCAAATTTCACTGCAATGGTATCCGGACACGGCAAAACAAGATCACATCTCCACCGTTTCAAGATTGTCAACTCTCCAATGTGCCCTTGCAATAGTGGAAACCAAACAATAGATCACATCCTTTATGAGGTCCAATGGTATCCAATGAAAGAAATAAACTTGTGAACAGTGTTCTAAAACGGGAAAACTGGCCAGTCTCGAAAAACAGTTTGATAAGGAACCATAGAAACTCTTTCCTTTTATTTGTAAATTCAATAGACTTTGAGAAACTGAATGGTTGAAAGCGATAGGATATGTTAGTTTAGGCTGACTAATAACGAAGCTAGTGTTAAGGTTAACGCTCACTTGTCCGCCCGGCCCGAGCAGAGGGACACGGAAAATAATAGTTTGCATGCTTCTTGATGGCTGAACGCTTACCTACCCGACAAGAAACACCGTCATTCCGCGGAAGACGGGGAGGTATTCTTCGGATCCGATTCCATCGGAAACTTCCGGACCTGAGTATAATGATCGGAACCTTTCGTACGCTTTCACTAGCGTACGGATGACCACCCCCCTTTATTTTGCCATTCAACCGTCAACACTTGAGCTATTCGCATGCAGCAACCCTGTCAGTGACCCTCAGTAGTAGGGGCTTTTTTGCTCTAACATGTATTTGTGTGGTTCCTGCTTCAGAAATTGGTTATTTCTACTAAAAATCTGACTCTCACAGTACTTCTTTTACCCTTCGGATTAGAACAAAAAGTAAACGGTTTTATTGCAGTAGTGCGCTCTCAGTTGTCTCAGCCTCATTAAAAGTCGTATTATTTGCGAGGCAAGACTTAAAACTTGAGTTTGAGTATGTGATGAATGGCATATAATTGCACTTCAGACAATTTAATTTAAAAAATGTTCGAAATAAAGTTTTAGCTCCAAGTATGAGAAGTATCTCGTGTTCATAACTTAAACAAAATCGTTAGACCCGTTTCGAGAACAGAAATAATTTTTTTCAGTCATGTAAAGTGGTAGTAAAAGTAAGAAAAAGTCATCGTCTATCTTCATATCACATCCCCAGAAGATAAAACTCAAAAATAGAATTTTGTTTTTATATGAGTTTTCGTTATCCAGCTGAAGAGTTCACAGACCCAAAAAGGCATATTTCTGAAAATTGTATTTTTGAATTGAGGGGATCTACAAATGTGTACTAATGTTGAAACTCAACATTCATTTTCATGGTCGAGCACAATACATTCTCTATCTACAGTATGTATGGTGTGGAAGTAAATGGATGAAAGAGGACAATGTAATGTACAAAGAGCTATATGACAAGTCGTACAACAAAAAATTTAAAAATCCAATTACGGCGAGAGATGTCCTAACGAATCGGAAGTAAGATATTTCAACACTTAATGCCGAACGTTAATATTTATTTGTAACGGTATGCCTACTAAGAATAATCGTGGTTATTTTCTCATGTGTTTAAATAGGAGAATTAAAGTAATGCACGTGCAATTCAAATGAATAATAACACTCAATATTACCTTATTATTTATTTACTTACTTATTTACTGAATACCCTTTCCATCATACTTCATCACCTCTATTCCATACAGAGTTTAGTTTTACAGTTAATGTTGGTATAAAATAAAGCTAAATTTTCCGCTATCGTTGTCGCTTATCATTTATTAGATTTAACAATTTTAATGCTACGACATGCTGTATCAGTATTATAAACAGAGGCCTACAATGTTCATAATAATATTAATAATGAATTTTTCACTATTGTGAAATAGCATAGATAAAAGCTTGAAAACATTAGTCCATAAAAAAATATTATATATACTGTAATTACTTTAATGATAGGGACAAAATCGTTTGAGAAGTTGTATTAAAACATTTAAAGATGTGGAATGGTTCAGTATTATATAATTTGGAAAATTAATTGAAATATTGAAGAAACTGCACTTTTGCTGCTACCCCACTCAACGAGTGACTGACAGATGATGGGCCAGACAATTCCGCATAGTGAGCGGCCGCGGAAGACGGACGGCTACTGATTTCTGCTCGGTCTGCTCGGTCTGCTCGGGCAAGTGAGCGTCAACCTTTAATGGACAGTATGGTGTAGATCAGCGTTTCTCAACCTATGGTCCGCGGACCACTGGTGGTCCGCGAAGATGGTGCAGATGGTCCGCAGACATAATTAAAAAATATAAAGCAGTGAAACGTAAAAAAGTAAATTTTTTTCACATATTTCGTTATAATGACCTATAATTAACACCCCAAATATTAAGAAAATAGGCCTTCTTTTAAAAATGGGATGTAAAATTAGGGGTCCGTAACATTTTTTAGGCATTTTAGAGGTCCTCCGGTTCAAAAAGGTTGAGAAACGCTGGTGTAGATTAATACCCAAAATAGGCCAAGGAAAATAGGCTAAGGACAATAGACTAAGGAAAATAGGCTAAGGGCAATAGGCTAAGGAAACAGGAAACAGGCTAAAATACCAATGAATAGTATATAAATACTAGGATTCAATGCACAGCTTATAGGCATGTAGTGCTACCACTGTGTAACGGAGCATGCTGTTGATGAATTTAGAAAAAATAAAGAAATAAAAAAGATACTCGTGATGATAGGCATACACATAGATACAGATAAACTATATAAAATGTATTATAAGTCATATTACAGAATAAAAATTTCTCCTTCCTTCCTGGATATGCTTTTCAATTGAGTAGAAGCAATGATGAATCAAATATGCAATTCTGCTGTCGGAATGAATTCGGATGCCATTTAAATAATTTTAAATAGCATAGTAATCACAGACGAGAGAGTAGAATTTTCTGTCTTTATGTCAGTGTTAATTTTAGGTTAAGTTGGAGTTCAACATCACTCATGGGGGAATTTCAGGTTAAAAATGTACTGATACCACTGGTCTTATTATTTTAAAATACAAATAAACACTTACAATGTTCTATAGTTGACTGAAGATGAAGCCAAGTTCAAATAATATCGAAAATTTTCACTACAAAAATTAAACTCAATTTCTCACACCATAGACAGCAACCTCCGCAGTTTTCTTGAAAATCTAGCGCTACCAACAAAACAAAAACAAAATCCCCAATTTCAAAAGAACAAAAAAACCCTACATCAAAAAGTAAAATATTACCGAAGCAACCAATTAGTCTTCTTTTCCCTTATTAATATTATTACTATTATTATTATTATTATTATTATTATTATTATTATTATTATTATTATTATTATTATCATTATTATTACTATTCCTATTATTATTATTATTATTATTATTATTATTATTATTATTATTATTATTATTATTATTATAACTACTATTACGATTACTTACGTACTAAATGGCAATTTACAATTCCTCCTCCCACCAATGTCTAGGTCTTCCAAGCGATCTTTTCCCTTCGGGTCTCCCAGTCAATAATTTCGGGTAGGGTCGAAAGTGCCGGGAGGTTTGGGGGCTTTAAGTATTAGACCAATGAAAATCACATTTTACACTATTTATCATAGGTTGACGAGTTTATTGACAGATTCGCAACTGCGCAGCGGGAGATAATTGATGTGATGAAGCTCGTAAACTCGAGTTGGATTTATTAAGACTATTCCGTGAATCGATTCAAGTTACCATGTGGTGTTCAGTGCTACCAATGGTGCTTATAGGACATGGTTAACTTCATTCAGGTAAGCTATCAGCAGAACACAATAAAAGCACACGAACTGGCTTGCACCGGATTGAAATTTTTTGTTTAAATCAATGTACAATTCTGTTATTTCAATTTCCAAACAAGTTATGTTGTATAAAATAATCTGCTTTCGTGCTGTTTAATGGCAGCATGAGACGCAGTAACACGCAGACGATTTTATCGATATAACAAGCATTTTATAAGATAAAGCGATCGTGATTGGTCTTTATCCGAGGAATTGCTGAACGTTATTGTTCAATATCGTATGAGTGGAATAGCCACTAAAAAAAAACTAGTTTTACTAATATGCACCATTATATGCAAAAACAAATGAACAAAAATCAAACAAACCATTTTAAAAAAGTAAAGCTTTCCCTAAACAGGCCATGGAGGCCCAGAGGGTTCCAGAAGATTGAGGCTCCCAGATTTTAGATATTCGGCACATGAAGGTGGTTAAGGTTGTGAGCCTTACGCACCGGCTGCCTTTACCCCCAGGATTGCTCCTGGTACTCATTTCTGTTAGAGGCTGAGTCGAAGTGCCACCAGAAAGGTGAGGCAACTGGAAAAACTCCAATGACCTCATCGGGGATCGAAACCGCGACCTCACGGTTTGTAGAGCAGCGCCTCAACCACTACGCTACGGCGTAAAAGCAATCGTCAGAGCAGGGAATGTGCTAGGCCTATGTCTATATTTGTTCGATGCACCGAAACTTTGTAAAACCATGCAACAGTTTCAGTGTTTGAAACAATGAAAGTGCTCTTAAATTCCTACCAATCAAAAGTCCGATAGTTCGACGTCAAACGTCAAGAGAAGCTTCGAACAAAAACAGTCGGATTCTGATGACCTAAAATTGTTTGAAAGATTTTAAAGAAAGTGACTTAGTAATTTTAAAGAATGACCTAAAAACTGAAATTTTATTTACAGAAATTATTACTGTAGGCCTAGACACATACATTATTCTAAAATATGTAAATGCAGAAAGAATGTTGTAGATCTAAAAGTTTTGTTCTTTGTTCTTCATGGGAGCATCTGAGAAGAAAAATAAGAAAATTGTTTTTAAAGTAGATCCTACAAAAAAGTTGCATTATTTTAACCTACTAATTTATTTAAATATATAAGAATATACTCAATTTAAATGCATGAAAACAACAAAACAAGGAACAAAATGACACGAAAATGACGAAATAATGACGTAAAATTGAAATAAATGCCTTAAAAGTATAAAATGGTATAAAATGACAAAAAAATGACCCAATAAAAATGGCCATGATTAGGATTTATCTACAAGTCGGCAATGTCTATGCAGCATCAATAAAAACATGGCATTGCCTTGCTCGTTGCATAATGTAGGCTACTATTATCAAACTTTCAATAGATGATACGAGCGGGCAATGAACTGCGACCCTTTCTTATCACAATGTGGCGTAATTCTGTATGAAACACGAAGAGGATACGTTCCTTTGGCACGCCCACTAACAGGTATAACCTGGGCAACCCTAAGGCATTATTCACATTAGAGATACCTTAAACATAATACTATTATAATAGCTAAGTATTCAATTGAACGTCTTGATAGAACTTTTCTCTGACTCTGGGATTCGAACCCATGACTTTCGGTTTGTCTTCTGTCCAGAAATCTAAAAATAAAGATTTATAAGACTATTAAAATTTACCTGCGAGGGGATGACAACGTTGCCTAGCAAAAGATGTCAGTTCGAAATTTTCTCTAGAGATATCATGAACTGGAGTGATATATCGAATGCTATTAAGTCCTTCATAAGGCCCTCGGTGCAGGGAGATGCACTTGAACAACTATCTCCACATAACCATGAGAGAGCCGAGGTACCGCATCCGTTTGTAGCGGGTGCGGCGCCTAATCTAATATTCGGTGGTCGGCGGGCAGCGAATGTCCTGTTCCTCCCGCGGCGAGGGGTGAGTAATACAATCTGAAGGGTAGTTATAAACACGGCCTCTTATTCTATATCAGAATGCCCATGCTTAGAGTAACGAACGTTTTGTGAGGTTTTATTTCGAAGGGCCCTAACGACCTTCTCTTAATTTTCAAAGCCTTTTTTATTTTTTTCTTTTCTCGAAATTGACGTTAACGAGCATGAATTGCAAAATACGCATAACATATTACAGTACACTATGTGATATAATACATTTTATTAACAGCTAAAACTTTCACTTGAAATTTTTCGCCAATAAATTCTCTGTGGGGTAGTTATAAGCTATACATTAACATGCATCAGGAATAATGTGGCTTTGAATGAGGCTCACACAACTGAATGCGCAGTACTGCAATGCATCTATGTTCTTTGCATTTGAGGAAGTCACAGCAGGCAAACTGATATAACATGGAGGCCATATTTCTGAAACTGTTGAGTTTTAGACCACGATTTCTTGAGAAAGTTTGATCTGCATATGTGAAAGAATATGTGAGATACCTGAAGGCGTACAATACGCAATGAAACCTTCCAGACTTTTTAAGGGTAAAAATAGCTTTCAGTCTCTAACCGATGGGAAAATTCCAGAAAGTTCAATTCTTAAAATTTTACCCCCGTAAACCTTTCAAAATGGCGGAAATTGTCGCTGCTATTTTTTTCGTTTTCCTGTAAATACATAAAATTAACTGCAATGTTATTAAATACCACTCATTTTTGTAAAAAACACTAACAATATTAAATAACAATATTAGAAATGAAATCTACTCTTATACAATTCAACGGCCCTAAATAGCGTGCTTGCTCGCCCGCTTCGTGAGACATCGGGTATACTCGGCGATGTTCGTCTCTCGCAGTCTAAACTTTCATGACGACTACAAAATTAGGAAGGAAAACTGTTTCTTTATTATATAAGGCCTAAGTGAAATGAACACAATGAACAAATATTCTAATTTATTTTTACTTACAATTTTCATAGCTCTGAACCACAAACATTTTTAATAATCTACCAGTGGAATTTTCTTAAAAATCCTGGAGTCAATGAATAATGGCGGGCGAAGCCGGGGGCAACAGCTGTAAAATATTGATGGTTTTATTTCTTGAAATATCGCTGATAATAATAATCCAAACAAACCATTCCTTCCCTTGAAATATTATATAATTTCTGAAAATTACACTGAATTGATAAAATAAAATTCACATCATATTCATGCCCAAGAATACAAATAAATAACGAAGAAATTCCAGTTGTAGAGCATGTAAAATACCTTGGTTTTCATTTAGATGTACATCTAACCTGGAGACATCACATTATTACGAAAAGCAAAGAAGCCAAACTAAAGTTTCAACAATTGTACTGGTTATTAAATAAGCAATCTCAGCTATCCCTGTATAATAAAGTTATACTTTACAAGACCATAATAAGGCCAGTATGGACATATGGACTTCAGCTTTGGGGCACTGCCAGCAATTCCAATATTGACATCTTAAGAAGATTTGAATCCAAATCTCTTCGCCGACTTGCTAACGCACCGTGGTATGTTTCCAATGCTACATTACACCACGACCTGGACATCCCTACTATTAAAGAAGAAATCACCTTGTACAGCATTCGATACCAGCAACGCCTAAACAATCATCCCAATTCCCTAGCCATCAATCTATTGGACAATAGTTCCTCAATCTACCGTTTACATCGACATAAGATTTTAGACTTGGCATTCCGATTCAGTGGCTTACCTTAAAGAGTTGTTATTCAATGACTTACCTTAGAGAGTTGTATTTTACAGCTCTCATATCATGACTGTGACATTTATACCATTTACTGAATGTTCATATTTGAACAGATTGTAAATCTGCAGAATAAATTAAAAAAAAAAAAAAAAAAAAAAAATATTCATGTCAATAAACAGTTGAGAAACAATATGTATTATGTGTTCACCCATGGCCTCCTTTATAGGTTCTTTGGAACTGCATGATCGATTCTGATATAGTTTTCCCAGGGGGCGCTTTAAAGCCGGAATTTTAGCTGTTTCATTAATTATTAATGGCTTAGTTCATGAATGATTCGCGTGCAAGTGTTAATAAATATAATGCTTTAATAATTATTATTATGCACTTAATTTTTAATTTTTAAAAGAATTATCGTGGGCGAAGCCACGGGCACCTCCTAGTTTGTAACATTAAGCGCAGATTATCAAACGGCCAGCCTTCTAATAAACTTTGTAAAGAAAACATTAATGAAACAACATTCACTATTTTGAAATTCATTTGTTCGTTTTGATTTCAACTGTAAACTGGGAATAATTAATTTTTATGAGTATAATTAATCTATTCATGACTTTTTATTGTTATGAGATCTATATTATTATTAGTCGTTACTGGGCATGTAAGTATCAGTGTGCAGTGATTGCTGCCACTAAGCGGCACGAAAACAGATTATTCTATACAACATAACTTGTTTTTAAATTGAAATAATAGAAATGTACATTGATTAAGAACACAATTTCGATTCGGTGCAAGCCAGTTCGTGTGCTTTTATTCTGTTCTGCCGTTAGCTTACCTGAATGAAGTTAACTATGTTTTATAAGCACTATTGGCAGCACTGTCACAACATTCATGGATGGTTGATTCATAGTATGCCGTGATCTCGTAACTTTTAGTTTTATTACTTCCTCTGCCCGTACCATAGGTACTATAGGTAGAGAAAGTATTGTTTTCGACCCCAAAATTCGAAGTTGAGTTTTTAGCATATATACACGTTTCAAGGCCCCCTGAATCCAAAAATACTATTTTTGGGAACATGTCTGTGTGTCTGTATGTCTGTCTGTCTGTGAACACTCTAGCTCCAAAACGGAAAATCGTATGAATACAAAATTTCGTATTTGGGTCAGGTACCTTCTGAAGATGTGAGGATAAGATTGGAGACTATTTTCTCTTATTTTTAAGGGGACTTTACATGAAGAAATTTTCGTTTTTCGCGATTTTCTCAAAAACGGCTCTAACGATTTTCTTTAAATTTTGCACAAGTATAGCTTATAGTAAGAGCTAAAAACTTTTATTTGAAACTTTTTTTCGAAAAAATTCTCTGAAGGCAGTTACAAACCACCTACTGTTCACCCACTGTTTTTAAAAAGTTTGTGTTTGGTTAACAATTGAATACACACTCTTTCACGGCCTCTTATTCTATATAGGCCTAAGAATGAAGTGAGAAAGATATATTGGAGGGAAATATTCGATAAAGTTCGGAAATTATTCTTAACGACGGAAGTTTCAATAAATGTCTGCAGTCACTTGTTTTTGTTTGCTATATAGTCTGCACTTTTATTAGTCGCATCATTTTCAAAGAAGAGGTTATCAGGTATTTATCGTATAATTAGCGTTAAATTGTGTCTTGCGTTTCTGTACAAGGATATGTGAATACTCCTAACTTTTATTTGGGCAGAGGAAGTTATGTGACTTTCACATCACATTTTTTTTCTACAACAAAGCAAGAAAGTAATTATTATTTGTATAACCCGTTACATTTTTATTCGTGGAATAGTCTTAATAAATCCAACTCGAGTTGACGAGTTACATCAGATTCGATAAACTCGTCAACTCTCGTGGGATTACCTATGATAAAACAGCTTTCAGCGTGTAAACAATGAGAAAATTCCAAAAAGTTCAATTCTTAAAATTTCACTCCCGTAAGTCATAAATAATGAAATAATGTTCTGGGACTGAAAAAAGGAAGGAAGGGGACAATCACGCCTCTAACCTGAACAATAACTTAGAATACCCTAACCAGTTAGAAGTTATATTCTGTGGAAGCTATGATGCAGCACATGAGCAAAATAGGCTAAAATAAGTCCGTTAGACTTACAAATATTCAAGGGAAGGGATGAGATAAGAACCCAGTGACAACTTACAATGTGTAAGTGGTTTAAGGCCCAGGCTTCGTAGTAAACCACCAGTAGGTCACAGTGGAATGCAGTGGCGGATCCAGAGAGACATTTTGGGGGGGGGGAACTAAAGTAGAGAGGGAAGTTTTTACTCATAAAAATTAATTATATCCAGTATACAATTGAAAACAAAATGAAAATTTCAGCATTTTCTTACAAAGGTATTTCAAAATAATGAATGTCGTTGCTTTAATTTAAGTATTTGGGTTATGTTCTAATAAATTTTCAATAATTTGTGCTTAATGTTACAAATTTTTTTTTTGGGGGGGGGGGAAATTTCCCCCATTTCCCCCCCCCCCCCCCGTGGATCCGCCCCTGGTGGAATGATAATTATTTCACACTGGCCATATGCAGGCTAAGGTGGAAGGGATGGTTTCTTTGAATTTTAACGTTGACCCCGTTACTTTCTGGGTTGAAGTATCTAAAATTTCGTGCAAATTAGTCAGGGAACACAGACACTTTCAATTTTATATATTAGACAGACAGACAGACACCATAACTCAATAAATTCAGCATTCTGGTGGAGGGAAGAATAAAAGTTGTATTCTATTTGTTTAATAGGTGTTAACCAGAGCTTTTCTGGTGCATGGCCTGAGACGTCGACAACCAAAGCCTCTAGCAGGCACCAATGAAGATACGACCACGAACCCACCACGGCGGTTGTCGAAAGTAGAGCGACGCCCACCCTATATCGCTTTAAGCGATTTAATTGAGAGACCCCCAAGTGGTCTTGTATGGAGGGCCCTGCCCCCGGAACAGAGACCTGTCAGAACGACAGAGGTGAGTGTTATTCATACAGAGCCTATGTGAGAATGGAGCAAACATAAAAAAAATCATATTCCTCTAAACCAGTGGAAGTCAACTTCGTCTTGTGATGACGTTTGTGGAGCAAGTGTGACGTAGTAGGGGTATTTAGAGTAGAACAATTTCTGGTTGGAAATACGGAGCAAGTACGCGATCCTGATTGTGTTAGTTCTGCTAAACCTTCTTCGTCAGTTCGAATCGAGGTTTCAGGAAGTTTAAAGTTTTTGCTATCCCACATTCAGTTAATGTCAAAGACATTCTTTGTCGAAATCAGTTGGAACTACTGAATTTACAATGCGACGATCTGTTAAAGGACAAATACGAACGTAAAGTGGACTTGGGTAACTTCTACACAAATTTCTCTGAAACCAGATTCCCGAGACTTTATGCACTTGCTGCACGAATGTTATGTATGTTTGCATCGACATGTGTAGCCGAACAATTTTTTTCACTAATGAAATGTGCATTGTCAGGTCACAACCTAACATGTAGTCTTTGATTAAATATTTCTCACACATTATAGACATTGATAGACTTGTTAAAGAAAATAGAGATAGGACAGTCATCTAAGGTATGGTAATTAATTCAGTTAGATTTTTATTATTTTATAACAGTCAAAGAACATAGATTTTTTTTAAGGGCAATTGATCTCACAGTATAGAAAAATAGAAGAATTATTTTGTAATACGTACGAGCGACCCCTGGTGATCCCGTAAGGGGATATTCACAGCGGATTTGTTACCGGGGTGCGCCAGTACCCTACCTACTTAAACCTAAGGACACCCGGGAAAGACATTTTTCACTACTGGAAAATCCCCGACCCGGCCGGGAATCGAACCCGGGCCGCCCAGGTGGCTGGCATCACGCTACCAACTCACCCACGGACTACTGTAATTTGTACTGTAATTAATCTATAAACTATCAAGAAAATCAATTCTTGTTTCACTAACTCGGAAACACGTACAACGAAGTTCTAGCCCCCTAAATTCTTCCCCCTGTTCACTGATGCCCCCATTTTACATAGATGTAAGCAGTGACGTCACAGAGCAAACTTCTTTCCTCGCCTGCTCTAAGCCATAAGCAGTATCGCAGAGGTCCATAACATGATCAACACTGTAATTGCACAAGTTGAAGACGGAGATGGTTCAGTTGAAGGTGGTGGTGTACCAGTCGCTACCATGGATTAATCTCAAGGTTTTCTTTCGTAATGGCTTCAGAAACATATCCCCATGTTAAATAGCTGCTTTTATAGGTATTTGGCACAGTAGGTAAATCCTTGCATATGAAGGGTGAACAGATCCTTCCTTTACTTGATATATGAAGCAATGATCTGCATATGTGAAGGAATATGTGGGAGCCTACAAAACGCAGTAAAACCTTCCAGAGTTTTTAAGGGTAAAAATAGCTTTCAGTCTCTAACCGATGGGAAAATCCCAGAAAGTTCAATTCTTAAAATGTTAACCCCGTAAACTATTCAAAATGGCGGATACAACTTTAAAGTCCGTGCAGACTTGAGGCTAAAGTAATTGCCGTATTTTACGGACCATAAGACGCATTTTTTTACACAAAAAATTAAAATTATGGTAAATATTGCTGGAATACCATTGTTATAAACAACGAGATGTAAACGTTAAGAAAGTCACAAATTTTGGCATAGACTGTACATCAGTTCAATTGTCACAATCGTAAAATGAAAGTAGCTGAAAGCCAGGTATACAATGCGAAAAGAAAGGAATGTTGAGTTCTTTTATACAGAAGGAGTTGTCTCTGCTTGGTGGTTTAAAAAGCCTTGTCCCTTTACACTTACCGTATGCTCAATTGAGGGTTAGAGGATGTAAACTATTATCAGTTTTTGAGAAGTCAGTTCAGTTGTTAAAATTTGCGCGAAGAGATTTTCGTACAACTCAGGTTTTATGTTAGAAATAATTTACACTGATTCCATTGTAATTTGTTTATGCAATGAAGTATATTACTCCCTTTCAAAATGTTTCGTTTAGAATCACAATAAATTTCTTTTCCTTTAAATTTTCATCCTAAAATCAAAGTGCGTCTTACGGTCCGGAGCGTCTTATAGTCCGTAAAATACGGTATTTATTAGGTTTGTTCGCAAAGCAGTCAGAAACCAGGAACAAATCGTTCACGCATGCGCTCTTTCTCCACACGCGTTCGCAAAGCGAGAATCCGAGATTCTGATTTCAATCTTCTGTTCGCAAAGCTCTCACGGACAGTTTCTGTGCTGTAAGAAAAATTTGCAGGCTCTACCATTAATTGTTATCAGAGACATGCGCAGTAACCTATTTTCACGCGCCTGACTCCTCCCTCCAAATCCTTGCTCCAGATTTATAAGCATAGGCTACTTATATGTATGAATAATGGAAGATAATTAAAAGTTTCCCAAAATATAGTTTATATTGCCGATGTATATTGCATGTATAACATGTTAAAGGGAAATATATATTTTATTTGCATATCATATCGATTAAACGCAGAAACTATCGATTCCAAATTCTTCTAACCGTTCGCAAAGTGCAAATCACGGGTATGTTACAGACTGGATATGCGCAGTACAACCAATTCTCAAGTAGTCACGGATTTGCTTTGCGAACAAACCTAATATATTACAGAGCAGGTGCAGTGTAAATTGTCGCTGCTATTTTTTTCGTTTTCCTGTAAATACATAAAATCAACTGCAATGTTATTAAAAACCACTCATTTTTGTAAAAAAAAAACACTAACAACGTTAAATCACAATATTAGAACTGGAATTACCGATACAGAACTCTAATCGAAGAGGACGAAGTATTTTCATTGATTAGCACGTGAGAACCCAGTACCTACCCGGCTTGTACACAGCAAGCCGGGTAGGGGTTCAAATAACAAGAAACATAAATTCCGGTAACATCAAATTGTATTGTCTTTGCGGAATATTTTATTTCTCACTCTCATGTTACCATAAAACCGTTTGGGAGATGAAATTAAACAGAAATGAAATATTCCTTTCATACTTCTCTCTCCAAAAACCTGCGATATATATATATATATATATATATATATATATATATATATATATATATTACCATACCTCGTATTGTTTTCTCTATGTCCAGGGTAAAGAAAGTTATGTGACTGCATTATTTTCGTGGATATTTATAGTTCTCTAATTTGTCAAGTTGGAGTTTCATTTTTTTTCCAAACCCATCTGAGACCCACTGGCAACAATATGTTTTAATGTCAAATGTGATTTGGATTCGATAATTCTGTGTAAAAAGGAATTAAGTATTCTCAAAAACATTTGATTTTTGGCATTTAAAATCAAACTTTTCAAAATCCTTTCTTACATTATGAAACGAAGATACTGTCAAAATGCCAAGTTTCTACGTGTTATAGTTTAGGCTGTATGTTGATTCTCTGTCAGTCATTCAGTCAGGACAAAGCCTCTTATGTATATATAGAGATTGTGTGTTTGTATTAAGTTAGATTCCATTTGTTCACTAGGCTGTCCAAGGTGAAGCCACTCCACCGTGTGCTGGTGTCCCGTCTGGAGACTTTGTTCCACCGGAGCCAAGTGCACCAAGTGCACCACGATTAAGTGGCGGCACAGACAGCCCAGCACCAGGACCTTCCAAGACTGAAGATGGTTCTGGTAAATCGCCATCATCCGATATGGAGCCGGTCGCTGGTCCTTCCCACAGCCCTGATGTTCCTGGACCCTCTCGACCTGGGCCTCAACACAGAGGTATTTCCTTCAGACCTCGACTCGAGTCCCAGATAGGAGTCCCAGTGAGTATTATTCATACATAGCATGAGTGCGAGTGTGGAGTGTTTGACATCAAACCAATAAGAGGCCTACCACTGGAATGAAATGAAGGCCTGTGCGTTGTTTATAAACTAAAATAAAATACTGTCATTGATCATGTTTACGCTTTGGTTAAGTTTTCGAGAACTTTAGTAGAGCCATCTATAATGGTGAAATTTTCCACTAGCTCGAAGTAGTAATGAATGCCCGATACCTTTCCCACTTTTTCGATATCAACTAGCGCGCCTAAAAGACCTTAGTTTTGGCTTAAGTCATACATGGGCATTTCCACAAGTGGTGGATTATTCCTATTCAAGCGTTATGGCACATTCTAAGCCTTTGTATAATTGCAAATACAAAATTGTTTGTATTATTTGTTTATTGTAGTGTTGACTGACTTCAGAAATAATAATCACAGACTCCTCATGGAGTCCAGTTAACTTTTTAAAACTAAATTTATATTAGAAATAATTTCGAAACTCATTTTGCAGGCAACTGTCTCACAAAGTGAGGAGCTTCCAGAGGTCGGCGCGATTTTGCGAATGATACGGAACTACCATCCCCGGGAGAACCATGCGAGGGAAGAGGTTATTGCTGGAATTGAGAATTTGCTACACAGGAGCCGAGAGTTCGTTCACTCCACTGCAGTGTGTGATGCTCTAATCACTCTTGCGGGTGAACATGACGTCAAACACGTACTTCCTTTGATGGTCTGCAGAGTGATTCTTGAGGACGACGATGATCCCTTGAGTGGACTTGGGGACTTCTTCCCTATCTTGAAGAGAACAACGCCGTACCATCGCGGTGTAAATAACTTCTTGGAGGGAATAGAATTGCTCATAAATCGACACCGCTCAGTGGGAGAGCAGATCCTTGAGTTCATTTTGGCGAGTAAACTGGTCAACAAGGAACATATCATCGAATGGCCAGAAAAATCAACCAAGATGCGCAAGGCCGTGAGGAAAATCGTCCGATCTTTCATTAAGAACAATCTCATGAAGTCAAAATAATTATTGTTTGGATCCACTACGAAAAAATCTACAAGTACAGACCAGATGGAGAAATTTTTGAAGTTGATGTGGAAATTGCCAAATGTTCAGTAACCATAAAAACTATGTTGGAAGATCTGGGAATGGATGAGGATGAGGAGGAAGTTGTCCCACTACCAAATGTAAATTCAGCCATCCTGAAATTGGTTATTCAGTGGGCTACATGCCACAAGGATGATCCACCTCCACGAGAAGAGGACTGATGATATTAGTAGCTGGGATGCTGATTTCCTCAAATTAAAAATCACATCGCAGTATGTACAAGTATCCTGGAGCCACCCCCACACAGCATCAGGAGTATATAAGAGATCCCTGTAGTTTCGGCCTCGCTTCATGGCTATTTCCCCCACTTTACTTGTTTTAGTTCCCATATGAATGGCTCGTATAAGCCACAAGAGGCAGCCCCTGGTCGTGTCCATGGGATGTTGCCGTGTATAGCAACATCCCATGGCACGTTAACAACACATCGGCTGCCACCACAAAATCCAGGGGCTGCCTCTGGTGTACGTGGTGGCAGCCAAAGAAAGCCCATTATAGGGAGTGAGCTCTCGAGCTCTGGACTGGAAGTTGTTCTGTTGTTCCCAGAGTCCCAACGCAAAATGAAAGCTTCCTCCATATATCTGCATTTAGATTTGCGCGATGAAGTAGTTGAGTCTTCATCAGACTCTAGAATCCCCCCCCCCCCCATTGTACACATAATACAAATAAACATAACATGAGAAAATAAACTAAAGTGTGTCCTCTCTTCACAGTAGAAGTAATGCCAGGGACCCACCCTAGGTCCCACCCCAGGAAGGCACTTGCAGATTCATGTCGAGATGAATTTGCAAGTCTCAAGCATAATAATTTATAGAAGCAATTAAAACCTAAAGTCTGATATTTCATTTTTAACGTTGATGATGAGAAACAAAGAAATAAATTTTACATAAAACTGAATTTAAGTACTGACGTCACAGACTAAACTCTCTGGAAACGATTAAGTACACAGGAAGTACAGATTTAATTTTTTAGTTTGATATCTCAATTTGATTCTGAGATATTAATACATTTAATTTAAAATTGAAGGCTATCTTCTCCGACATACATTAAAATGTAAACCTGAATTCATTATGTCACATTCATATTTCTTGTGTTAAATATATTTTCTGTGGAAAAGTAAGTAAAAAAAAATGAAAAAGAAATTGATATTTGATAATAAGAATTTTTAAAAAATAAGTAAGGCCTGTACAAAAGATCTCATTATTAATTTTGTTGTGAAGTACAAAAATTCAGAGCAATGTGTACTTTATTTTTGGAGGAGAAGTAAATAACATGGAAATTGTTACTGAGTAAACGAGTGATTATTATTAAAGTTTGCGTGACGTCATTTCCAAGCTATCAAACTGCTTAGTTACCCTTTACGGGGGTTTTTGACAATAAATCCAAAAATATCCGCTTTTTCATCAAAATGGCTAAATCAGCACTCAAAAAGAGTACAGAACATTCACTAGAGGTTAAATTTAAGTCTAGCAAAACGTATTATACAGGGTGTTATGGAATATTTAGGAGAGTTTTGCTCCAAGGATTCAATTTTTCCTCTTACAGCATATAATCTCACAGGCCATGGCCGCCATTGACTTCTAACATTTGAAAAAATGCAAAACAAATGAACTACATTGTTAACACTGGAGTTAAGAATTAATTTAAAAAAAAATGATGCAGTCATGTTATTGGTCTACAAATTTTGCAGAACATGGAAACACTAAATTATGATGGATAATTAAGAATCAGGTTTTTATTGATCATTAAGAAGGCGTGAAGTCAATTTAATGAAAATTTTAACCCTTTTTAGGTAGATTCTTTCATATCTTTACGTTTCATGCTCCCCTGAGTACGAAACCACCGCCTGTTCAAAAAAAAAATTGTGATATATATATCTTTACACGCTAGCGGCCGTAATTTTGAAGATATTTGAACCAAATTTTAATATGTTATTTCTAGGCCCAATAGTTCGGACAAGTTCGTTAATGAGCAAAATTGGCCCAAGGGGGAAACTTTGTTTGAATAAATTAGAGTACTCTAATTTATTCAAACAAAGTTTCCCTCTATACTTCATAGGGGCCGAGATAAAAATGTTTTAAAATTTCAACCCCCTCCCCCGACCACCCCCTTGGGCCAATTTTGCTCATTAACGAACTTGTCCGAACTATTGGGCCTAGAAAAAACATATTAAAATTTGGTTCAAATATCTTCAAAATTACGGCCGCTAGCGTGTAAAGATATATATATATATATATATATATATATAAATATCACAATTTTTTTTTTTTTGAACGGGCGGTGGTTTCGTACTTGGAGGCATGAAACGTAAAGATATGAAAGAATTTTTCGAAAATCATGACATGGTATCCATTGCAATAGGTAGATTTTTCTTCGAAATCAACCTAAAAAGTGCGTCTTATAGTCCGTTAAATACGGTATGTTGTATACAGTTTCCATAGTTTGATCGCGAATATGGCATATAGGCCTAGTAGTTTCGAGAGCTCACAAAGCACTTGTGAGATTTAATTTATTGCATCTCAAGATTCGAGTTGTAATTACAACTTAGGACTGTATTGCACTCACACGAGTGAAAAGGATGCAGTATGCGAAAGACAAAAGCTTTTTCATGTGTTGTTTCACCCTCTAGGGATACGAAACCTCATTCGATGATAAAAATAAATCCTGATTTTCGAGTACATTAGGAATAAGATGTAGCAAACGATAAAGTGGGAAACCACATTAGGATAGATTTAAGGGAAGTAGGATTTGCAAGGGATGTTTGGATGGAGTTAGCACAGAATAGGGTTGAATGGCGGGTTCAGGTAAGCGCGGCAATGAACCTTCGGGTTCCATAAAATAGATAATATTCCTTCAGCTTGCTCCATTGTATGTAAACTGTACTAGAATTCTATTCTGGGATTTTATAAAAATATTATTTATTCAATTATGGCTCTACATAGTTATAATACAAGCTATCTTGAGAAAATACAGACTACGGATTATATTTATCGTGACTGTTTAGCAAATAAAAAGGTGGCATTGGCTGCCCCATGACTGCCTTTCACTGCTCAGTAGATTTATGTGGAATTTGTGGTGGAAAAAATGGGGCTACGGCAGGTTTTCTTGGGGTGCTCCAGTTTCCCCTGCTATATATCATTCTACAGTGGTTCCATTCATCATAATATGACCGTTGGTAGCAATAAAGGAATTATTAACACTCACATTCTTCTGTTATTACTGAACATTCTTTATATTCCACTCCAAAACGTTTAGAATTGCCAGCCATGATTGACTGTTGACTTCTAATGCCCATGGATCCTATCCTAATTAATTCGGTTCTTTCCGGTAAAAATAAGTTCCAGACCTCAGAACTTACACAAGAAAATAAGCTTCTTTTTGGCTTTAAATGCTTTGCTATAACAGGATCTAGTGTTAATATTTTAAACTTACTTATTATACAAGGTTTATAACACTTTACCTCACATAAGATTGTACTTAACTTTCATACCTCCTTTTGCTCAATTGAAGCGAAAGGTTACCAGACCTTCCGGTTTCCCCGGTTTTACAAATCTGTCCCCGGAATGTCCCCATATTTATATGTATGTTCCCCGGAAATGTCCAGCCATGCTCAAAAAGTGGTTCAATGGCTCATAGAGGTTGTAGAATTTTGCACCTCATTGCATCTACAGACCATGCCTGGCTCAAATTAAGAAGGAACAGAAATTCCGGATACATAGAATTGCACTGTCTTTACGGAATATTTTATTTCTCACTCTTATGTTACCATTCAACCGTTTCGGGGATGAAATAAAAAAATTAATTCAATATCACTTTCATACTTTCCTCCCCAAAACCTGGGACATAATAATAAACTGCGTACATAGGACTAAAAATGTTCCACCCTATTTTATCTCCTTTTACATGCTTAGGGCCTTTGATAAACATCCCTATTTCTCAACTAAAAATACAAAGCTTACAGCTATGAATAACGTATCAGTGGATAGCAATTTTTATCGACTTCTGATATGACATTTAACTTACTGACAGCTGGATTAAGCTGTCCCTGCAATACGACCTCTCTTTTTACATCAAAATGTGAAGTGATAAAATGGTATTCTCTACGTCCAGCACAGAGAAAGTTATGTGACTGCATCACATTGTGCATTATTTTTGTGGATTTCATTCTTCATTTACAATAATGAATTCTATCGATATCATCTCTAATTTGTCAAAGTCCCGTATCATTTACTTCCAAAGCTACCTGTGACCACTGCCAACAATACACTGTTGTCATGAGAACTCTACATGGAATGTGATTTGAATCTGATAATTATGTATAAAAAAGTATTTCGTATCCCCAAAAAATAATTTTGCATTTAGAATAATAATTTTGCAAAATCCTTTCTTAGGGTGCACTTATATTATGAAACGAAGGTACTGTAAAAATTCCAAGTCTGTATCTATGATAGTTTAGGCTCTACGCTTAATCTGTATCAGTCATTAATGGCCGGTTTCTATAAACTCGCGAATTACCTATGGGTAAATTATCCAATGGACAGAATTTACACAAGAATAATACCACACAAACACAAATAATTTAAAGATAGCAATCACATACACTTGTGACGAGTTTCTAGATAAATGTCCTCTGAGTAAATATGAAAATGACAGAAAAAATGTTGCTACAAACTTAGGCTAGATCTTTCCAAGGGTAAATCATCGGGTTAATTTATCCTTTCATGGATGGCTGGATAAAATTTAACCTTTCATAGGATCAATAATAATTTAAACAATGAGAATCAAAGCCTTCTGAATTAAATTAACTGCACAACTCCAAGGCCTTGCTCATTATATCATTGCGGTTGAAATGGAACTAATTTGTCCATGGATAATTTACCCATAGGTAATTCACAAGTTTGTAGAAACCGGGCATAAGTAAGTCAGTCAGTCAGGGCAAAGCCGCTTGTACCTAAGAAGATTATGTAATGCAGGCGTGATGTATAAACATAATAAAGTTGTTATATCTGCGGCACTTTTGCTATATTTTCACTTGGCACACTCTTCTTCCCACTCTTGAGGTAAACTCGATGAAGGCTTCACCGCTCTCTCCCTGGAGGGCAGATGAGTCGAACAACTCAATGTGTCTCCACTAATACAACCTGAAGCTCCTCTATTACCACGTGCCGGCTCCCATGTCATTCACAATTCCCAGATCCTTTGCTCTTAAAGGTAAACTTCTCCTATAACTAGACTAAACGCATTTCTGTCCGATCCCGACGGGATTTATTGTGTGCTTAAATGTGCCAGGGCCACGTCTGTAGATTTACAGACATGTAAAAAAACTCCTGCGGGACAAAATTCCGGCATGAAGGCGACGGTCATAGGCCTAAATTGCAGTATACCACCGCCGATATGTAACAATAAATCCAACTAGACAAAATAAATAAAATCAGGTAAACTGATGTAACAAAGTGCCAGTATGCTTTTGTTGAATCAATTATAATTGCAATTATGATATGCAGAAAATAAGTTTTCCTAATCAGATTAAAATCGACCAGCGTCAGCAGAACTACAGATTTGTGATACCTTGACAATCGCGCACTCCGGAATACGAATCCAAGAGGTTACCATTTGGCCAATTCAGTCAGTTTGACGGTGTAGTTTGATAAGCATATGTGAAGGAATAGTGTTATTTGTCAAATCTCAATGCATTGCAACTTGAAATTCTTAAAATATGTCAACATTTCGCAAAATTCAGTGGCATATAACTCCGCTAAATATTTCACAGTAATGTACCTTCTGTATATAATAGTATTCATGTAAGGTAGGTTCTCCAGTTAAGGCCATGCTCCTGATAAGGCCACTAATACTTTAACGTAAAAGTATCACACTTTGGCCCCAGATTGCAACACGTTCTTGATGCTCGTCCTTCGAAGGTCAACTGACCAGAATTTCAGTGTTCCCTCTCCATTCCTCGAGGAAAGACAGAAACTTTTATGAAATACGAGCTTCAGAAATAAAAACAAGATAAGAAATAAAATACATCTAACTATTTAAGTAGATTCATATCTGCATAAAATTATACGTGGATATGTAGCTTGCATTGTGATCTTTTAAAGCATATCTTTGTTGTATCTGCATTAACATACCAAATTTAATAACCGAGATTGCAAATAAAAATATATAGTGCACCTGTTAAGGCCACATACGATGCGATGCGATGAGGAACGCTATTTCTCGGTCATAATGTTCAAGTTCTGTTAGTGAATATCTACTTAATTAATAACATTTAAACAATGTTGTTCACACTTTTCATACTGACCTGGGTTTGACCGCGAACACATACATAATTTTTAATTGCTTATAATTAATTAATTAATCAATTAATTAATTAATTGACTTTTTATTATTTTTACACTACTTAACACATATTGATGTGCATATACGTTCAATTTGTTTCAGATGGATAAAAAAGTGAGGCAAAGAGTACAGAACTGGTCAGAAGATACAAGTGGCCTTATCATGACTACATGCTCCTCATAAGGCCACTGTCACTTGATTTCATTTTATATTTTTTGCTATCAATGTCATTAAGTAATATCATTGTTTCTTGCCCAAAACAACTTATTATAGTCATCTGTTGATAGCTGAGCGTGAAAATTATAAATTTGGAAATTATAAATACTTTGTTTTTAATTTTGAAAATTAACGTGACTTTAACGTGACTTTAACTGGACCACCTACCGTAGTAGGTCTATTCAATTTCAAATACATCAACGAAGTAAACAAACATCTGACTGCACTGCAGACAAAGCCCTCAAATGATTAAAAATGCGGCATTAATACTATACCGGTAGACATCATTTAAAAAAACCTGTGATCTTTAATTAGTTGTTACTCTGGTACCGGTCAGCCGATTAGGTCCAAAATTAATAGGCTCCTTGCCATGGACGTTATAAATGCTTATACCAAGTTTCATGAAAATCCGATAAAGCATATTTGAGTTATGGGGCCTTTTGTTCTATAATACCATAAAAATGCACTAAATTGGGCATTATTCCGGTATCGGCTAACCGATTTGGTCCAATATCAACAGACGTCTTCCCATGGACATTATAAATGTGTATACCAAGTTTCATGAAAATCCGATAAAGCGTATTTGTGTTATGGCGCTTTTAAATAAAAACACTAAATTGGGTTTTACTCCGGTACCGATGAACCGATTTGGTCCAATATCAATAGGGTTCTTCCCATGGACATTATAAACGTTTATACCAAGTTTCATTAAAATCCAATAAAGAGCATTTGAGTTATCGCGCGGACGGACGGACGGACAGACATTTTTCCTTTCCCCACACAATCTCATAAAGTACCATACTGGCACTTAATACAAATTTTTTAACAGAAATGATGGATTGCTGACCTAGTTCACAATCTGTACTCATTATGCGATTCACCAGTACAAGATTTCTTCTGGACAAACATGAAAATCGCCCCCACTACTCAGCAACAAGTCGTTCTGGACTCTTGACGGATTCAAACAAGGATCGGCTTCTTTTCTGCAAGCTTGGACCGGGAACTGATAAGTCTGTGTGCTTGCAGCGAATTCACAACTGATAAGCCCTAAGGTATAGGTGGCAGTTATAGACAAAAATACCGGGTGCGTGGAACGCCACGCGATAGAAGTGGAACGCCACGCGATAGAAGTGAAACTTCTTCGGCAACGTTGAGAGTGAAATAGAGGAATACAAATAATTATATCGAACGGAAGAAGGAAATCATCTGAATAAACACTTTTTTCGGCATTTTAAATCGAATACGTATAAAACAATAGACAGTTGTGATGAACTAATGTCCAAACTGACACTGATCGTAGCCACTGTGTTTGTTACATGAACGGGACGCTTTGGCTAAGTTTCCGAGACCGTTAGTGACGTGTAAACGATGCTCACGCAACGAGTAGAGCCATCTATAATGCTGAAGGGCACAATAGCCCTCCATTCATTGCCTTTCCCCCGCGCGCTCCCGTGGCCCCACTCTTTCGATAACAACTCTATGCTTGCTACTTACCCTACTACTTTCGTGACGATTTTCTTCGTAACACAACTTTGGGTTTGCTCTCGATTTACTCCCAGCGCGCCTAAAGAAGTTTCTGCAATTGGACACAAAGCGAGGCTTGTAGATTCAGCTTCTCTAGGCTCATTATCGTCTTTTTTGGGACCATACCGGTAGCTGATATTACCACTGGAACCACATGCACTGATGTCTGCTTCCACATCTCTTTTATTTCATCAGCCAGTTCTTTGTATTTATCCACCTTTTCAATCCATATTGTGTGCATTGGGTATTGATAAGTTACATCTATCAAATAAGTACTATTTATGGATTTATTAATATTATTATTATTATTATTATTATTACTATTATTATTATTATTATTATTATTATTATTATTGTTATTGCTATTATTATTTTCATCATGATTATCTGGGCCCGGATTCTGATGACCTAAAATTGTTTGAAAAATGACCTATAAAATGACCCTAAATTTTAAAGAAAATGACTTAATAATTATTATAAAAAATGACCTAAAACTGATGTTTTATTTATAAAAAAATATTATTGTACACACAAAGTTATAGACTAGTTTGTACATAATTGTACAAACTGTAAATAACTGTAATGTTGTGAATATTCGTTTCTCACGGAAATTTATACTGGCACTGAAGCACTGGTGAGTCAAAATTCGGCACATCCTTTTGTGGTTTATTCAAGGTAAACAGTAGTTTGCACTCACAAATCCAAGCAGGTGGCAGACTCTGGTGCCAGGTCAATCTAATAACAATAGTAATATAATACCAAATTTTGGCGTTTCTTTGATTCTCACTTCCGACTGGGACATGTCAACACTTTAACCCCGAATTTTTCCTACTTGCATTAAACAAACAACACTTCAAAGACAGCGACGAAAAAAAGTTAATACACTCAATGTAAATACATGAAAATGACTAAATAAGGAAGCAAATGACACGAAAATGACCTAAAATTGAAATAAATGCCCTAAAAATATAAAATGACCTAATAAAAATGCATTTCTGTAATCTAGAGGCCATGACTAGGATTCATCCACAAGTTGGCAATGTCTGTGCAGCATCAATAAAAAGACGACATGTCATTAGACAGGGGTGCCCCCCCCCCCAAACTTCATTGCTTACCCCCCAAACTTCATTGCTCACCCCCCAAACTTCATTGCTCACCCCCCCCAACCTGAGTGAGTGTCGACAAGGGCGCCCATATCATATTTTCTAGGGGGGGGCAATTTTTAAATTAGTTTATTTTTTGTCGCTTTAACTTCTTGGGCCACTTTTGTAACATTATATTAATAATATAAATATATAGGTGCAACAATGATTTAGCCAGAACATAATTGCGAAGAGGGTCGAAAGTGAGGGGTGGGTTGGATTACCCCTCAAAAAGGGGGTCGGGGGTCCATCCCCAGAAAATTTTTAAATATTGAACTAAAGAAAATCACATTTTACTCTATTTTAGCACTGAAAAACTAGTTTGGAAATTTGTTTACCAAACTCTAAGACATGCCATTGCAAATAAGAAATCATTACCTAATTGGGGGTCCACCCCCGGAAATTTTTTAAATATTTAACTAATGAAAATTACATTTTACGCTATTTTAGCACTAAAAAACTAGTTAGGAAATCCGTTTACCATACTCTAAGACATGGCAAAGTAAACAAGAAAATGTTACCTAAGTCGGCTGTCCACCCCGGGAAATTTTTAATTGAACTAATGAAAATCACATTTTACGTTAGCAAATTCGTTTACTATACTCTAAGACATGGCAACTTAAAAAAGAAATTGTTACCTAAGTTATAATACTTATTATCATTTATAAGAAAAGTTGAATAACACATGGAACAGTGGACATAATAGGCCTACTCATTATGTTATGAAAAGAAAATAACTGCTATATCATATTTGACACACCAACAAATCTTGTTTAATTAAATAAATATTTATTTTAAATACAAATATAGAATTTTAGGTTTTGACTTTTGGGGGTCCAAACCCCCTGGACCCCCCTTTCCTAATCCACTGTGGATTCTGCTTCCATGTTGTCGATTTGGTAAAACTTCTGCAAACTTTTTATGTCTTAACTGACTATAAAATAATTGTCATAAAAGAAAAACACCTGACTATAATAATGATTAATAAAACTAAACTAAACTAAACTCCGTGGCGCTACATCCCTGGAGGGACTTGGCCTACCACCCGACCGCTGCGTCATCTCCCGTAGGCAGATGGCAGGATTGGGGGGCATGTGGTCAGCATGCCGACACTCACGGCCGTTAATGGTGGTTTTCTTGACCGGAGCCGCTACTTCTCTATCAAGTAGCTCCTCAATTTTGAATCACGAGGCTGAGTGCACCCCTACCAGACCTCCCTACCTCAGAAAAATCCGAGGAGGTACCGGGAATCGAACCCGGGCCGACGGATCTGTAGTCAGCGACGCTAACCACAGGACCACGCCGGCGGACCATAATGATTAATATACATTTTTTTCCTTGCACCTCCTCCCCCCCCCCCGCCCCTGGGTATGGGAGCCCATGGCTGTCGAAATTCTTCATCTTTATCTTGAAGAATCTGCTTGGGATTTACATCAATATACGGTTTCCATTTATATTCGCCACTGCTTTTACTTTCAGTAAACTTGTATTTTATATCTAAATTATGTTTCAGTGTATACGGATGTTTCTTCCATATTTTGTCATGCCTAATAATGGCATTGCACAATAATTCTAAACACTTATATTTAGATTGCTGTTTTTTTTTTTCTTTTTTTTTTTTTTTTTCCTTTCCATTTTCGGGATGCCGAGATGGACTGAAACCACTAGCCATAATCTCAAGTTTCAAATTAAGAATGCAGCATTATTTATAGACAGATTTTTCCACACCTTCCCTCCCGTTATTATAAGGTGGCACGTGCTTTTGAGTGCAGTAAAATCACTTCCGAGAATAATATTATTCTTGCAGGCGGCATTGTACAAAGACTGTAATAACCCAGTAAGAACTCATACTCCAATAATTCTACCAACAAGCGAAGGAAGAACTGAGGTCAGCGATAACAATGAGAGAATATTGCAACGTTGCTTTTGTTTTGGAAAGCGGAAGCCAGGACTGATTTAGTCAGATCCATTAACATAAAGAAACACCGACCTAATGGTTTATTTCTTTAAAGCCTCCTGGCCACGCAATGAATACCTCCACTATACTAACAATGGTATTTTTAACCCCCCCCCCCCCCCCAGAAAATTCATAAAACGATAATATTTTGCCCCGCCCCCCCCCCCCAGAAATTTCAATGACGCAGTCTGCGTCTTAACCCGCCCCCCCTGTGGGCACCCCTGCATTAGAATCCGGGCCCTGATCATTACCATTGTTAGCAAGAAAGTAGGAACCGTCATTTTCCTTAGCTGGGTACACACTCTTGCCTGTCCAGAAATTGTTGTATTTGCAGGAGTCACTGCCTCTCAGATAACACTGCATATCAGCGGTTTACTTTCAGTAACAAACATCGTGTGATTAACGATACAGAATGGAACCTCTACTTAAATCTGAGTGTATTAAGATTGAAATTAAAGAAGAGATTTCTGAAATACAACCAAAAACTGAACCTGTGCCTGTTAGATTTGACACAATACAGACAGAAGTAATCAAATGTGAATATTCAGACGATTCTACAGCATGCAGCGCCGTTCACAAGTGTGAGCCTGTTGCGATTACATTTGACACAATGCACTCTGAGCAAATAAAATGTGAAAATACAGACAACACGGAAGCTGGAGTTTCTCAAGCAAATAATGAAGAGCAGCTAATGCAATCACACTCAACTGCTGTACGTATAAGCACATCTTCTGCTGGAAGCAGTAAAAAGCTCACCTCTGGAGTCAAATCTCTCTCATGTGGTATATGTGCCAAGAAGTTTTCAGAAAAAGGGAACCTCAAAAGACATTTGCTTACTCACACTGGAGAGAAGCCATTCTCATGTGATATATGTGCCAAGAAATTTTTACAAAAAAGATATCTCAATGGACATCTGCTTTCTCACACTGGAGATAAGCCATTCTCATGTGATATATGTGCCAAGAAATTTTCACAAAAAAGAAATTTCAATAGACATCTGCGTACTCACACTGGAGAGAAGCCATTCTCATGTGATATATGTGCCAAGAACTTTTCCCAACTTGGTACCCTCAAAACACATCTACGTTATCACAATGGAGAAAAGCCATTCTCATGTGATATATGTGCCAAAAAATTTTCCCAAAGGGGCCATCTCAAAACACATCTGCTTACTCACACTGAAAATAAGCCATTCTCGTGTGATATGTGTGCCAAGAAGTTTTACCATAAAGGGGATCTCAAAAGACATCTGCGTACTCACACTGGAGAGAAGCCGTTCTCATGTGATATATGTGCCAAGAACTTTTCCCAACTTGGCACCCTCAAAACACATCTACGTTATCACAATGGAGAAATGCCATTCTCATGTGATATTTGTGCCAAGAAATTTTCCCAAAGTGGGAACCTCAAACTACATCTGCTTACTCACACTAGAGAAAAGCCATTCTCATGTGATATATGTGCCATGAAATTTTCACGAAGACATCATGTAAAAAAACATCTGCTTACTCATGAGAGGAACAATCTTTCCTAATGTAATGTGTGCTCTGAGCCTTTGTCCTGTGTGAGGCTGTTCAACTAATGCAGACTATCACCGGTTGGCCTCGTGCTATGAGAAGTGATAGAAATAATCATTTGAGAGTTTTAATATTTTTCTTTTCATTAAGAAGCAGACAAACACAGCCTGCAATTGGATTAGATACTCTATCAGGCATTACTTTTAATTGAAGATTATTGTTTTGGTACTTACTCATCAGCAGCCGGTACCGGAGTAATGCCCAATTTAGTGGCTATTTTATGGTAATATATTATAAAGAATTTATCAAATGCAAATCAGTTATCATGACAACATATTGTTTTACAGTGTTCATATACAGCTTTGGAAGTTGCAATACAGTTAGCTATGACAAATAACACTATTATTTCATGCTTATCAAACTTAATCCTTAAACAAGCGAGGTGACCGAGATGGTAACATCTTGGACTCGCAACTTGGAGGTCCCTGACATGAATAACATGAATAACATGAAAAAGAGCAACCACTAAAAAAAAAAAAAAAAACTCGCTGTTACTACTTGTGGTGACAACTGAAATAAGTTAAAACCAGTTTATGCTATTACTTCCTCTGCCCGTACCATAGGTACTATAGGTAGAGGAAGTATTGTTTTCGACCCCCAAATTCCAAGTTGAGTTTTTAACATATATACACGTTTCAAGGCCCCCTGAATCCAAAAATACTATTTTTGGAAACATGTCTGTGTGGAATATCTGTGAACAGGCTAAATCCAAAACGGAAAATCGTATGAAAACTAAATTTCGTATTTGGATCAGGTACCTTCTGAAGATGTGTGCCCAAGATTGGCGACAAGTTTCTCTTATTTTTAAGGGAACTTTACATGAAGAAATTTTCGCGTTTTTCTCGAAAACGGCTCTAACGATTTTCTTTAAATTTTGCACATGGAGTGCTTATACCAAGAGCTAACATTTTTATTTGAAACCCATGGTTGTAAGCTACCCACTGTTTGTAGATAATCTGTCTTGCCTGAACAACTCAATACGTGGACATTCACGGCCTCTTATTCTATAAAAGTACGTTGAAGTGAGAAAGATGTATTGTTGGCCATGCTTACAGTTAAGAAATATCTGAGGGGAATATTCGATAAATTTCGGAAATTATTCTGAATGGCGGAAAGTTCAATAAACATTTGCAATCACTTATTTTTTCTTCTTTTTTTGTTTGTGCATAGCCTGGGTTTTTAATCGCAACATTCAAAGAAGGGGCTATGAGGTATGTATAGCATAATTAGCTGAAAATTGTGTCTTGTCTTTTATATGTGAATACTGGTAACTTTTATTTGGGCAGAGGAAGTTATGTGACTTTCACATCAGATTTTGTTTTTTTTTCTAAAAACAAGCGATGTTGATACTTTAATTTAGAAAGGGTACCTGGGCCCAGAATTTAATGTGAGGGGCTGTTAAGCCTTTATTAGCACAAGACGTACAGGGCCCCCTATGAATAACAATAACTAAAGCCAGAGGCAAGACAGTTTAACTTGTCACAGTTAATGAGGGGGAGTCACATGGCCTCCATATTTGGGAGAATTCAAATTATAGGTTAGGAAGGCCATGATCCAGTTACTCCTATTCATATTTCAATGCAACAAATAACTTGAACTAATTTCACGCCTAGGCTTGAAACACGTCATAACATTGTTCAGTCTAAAAACCCAAGAACATAGAATTGTTTAAAATGTACGGGTAGGGGAAAAAAAGCGGACCGACTAAAATATCTAAGTTGCCGATTAGAGCCTAGCGGCATTCACAGGATAGCAGGGAATGTATTGAAACGAACATTGCTTGAATTGAAAAATAATTTCACGTAATTTGCATTGGTTGTGAAAGCAAATGTTTCTGTTACATCGCTTACATTTATTTACTTATCACAAGGCTCTGAAATCAGCTACAAGAGTCGGTCCGCTTCCCCTCCCCTATCTGTACAATATTATGCCAAATTCAAATCTTCACCATCACCATGTAAAGTAATACGGGCCATGGAGGCTCCGAGGGTCCAGGACGTTGAGGCTCCCAGATTTCTTAACATTCGGTTGTGGAGGTGGTAAGGTTGTCAGCCTTACGCACCAGCCGCCTTTGCCCAAGGATTGCTACTGGCACTCGTTTCTGTTAGAGGCTGAGTCGATCCCATGGTAACAGAAGGATTATGTCAATTGAAAAATTCCACCGATACCATTGGGAATCGAACCCGCGACGTTCCAGCTTGTACCGCAGCACCTCAACCACTAATGATATGCCATGTCCTTTAATTTCAAGAAGATCGTAAGTACTATTGAGTTGAATTGATTAGGGAATCTCAAACGCAACAGATTGGACTATCAAATGAGAAAATCCAATTGAGGAAAAATTTGTGTTTTTAACCAATGCACATTCAAGTAGACATAGGGACAATTTACAAATAAATTACATTATTGAAAAAAGTGTTTTTATTTTGTTCCGATTTTAGCTTCTCTTAATTTTTAGGTTAACTCTTTTGTCAATACTTTGTTGGTAGCATTGCTTAGTATTCCACAATGCAGACTGTTCATTCATTTAGTATGCCGTGATCTGACAGCTGACTGACTGAATGACTGAGAATCAACGTAGAGCCTAAAATATATAAGTAGACACTTCGTTTCGTGCACACTAAGAAAGGATTTCGAAAAATTAAGATTTGAAATGCCAAAAATCAAATGTTTTCGAGGATACTTAATACCTTTCTTACACAAAATTATCCAATCCAAATCACATTCCATGTACAGTTGTCATGACAACAGCGTATTGTTTGCAATGCTCACATAGGGCTTTGGAAGTTGCAAGTAACTGATAAAATATTCCGCAAAGGCAATACAATTTTATGTACCGGAATTTATCTTTCTTGATATTTCAACTCCTACCAGGCATGGTGTGTAGAAGCGATGGAATGCAAAATTCGACATTCCCTATGTGCCATAAAAGCGTTTTCTGAGGGAATAGTTTGAGTGTGATAAGTCGTTATTCCTCATTTCAAATTCTACATAACTTACCTATATAAGGATCTAGAGTTTGAAAATAAAGTCCTTCATAAGTTAACTTCGAATTACAAAATACAAAACTCGGGCAACGCAGGCCTTTTAAGCTAGTTATTTGTATAATCCGTTATGCTTTATTCACGGAATATTTTTAATAAATCCAACTCGAGATTACGTATGATAATCTCATTTCCGTTTGTTAAAATTGTTCCAAGGGGATTGAAATATATTTTCAAAACTCTTGTTAATAACAAATTTCTTTACAAATTCTAAGTGGATTTGTTTCAGTCCTGAACCTGAGAATCACTACTGAAAAAATTGCCAACCCGGCCAGGATTTGAAGCCGGACCGCCAGGGTGGAAGGAATACTTGAACCAGAGGGAACCCTGGTATAGAATAAGAAACACGTATTTGTTTACTTTAGGGCCGTGCTAGTGTAGACAATACATAAAGTAAAAGTGATCCCTATACAGGCCATGGAGGCCCAGAGAGTTCCAGGAGGTTGAGGCTGCCAGATTTTGGACATTCGGCACATGAAGGTGGTCAGGTTGTCAGCCTTTACCCCCAGGATTGCTCCTGGTACTCATTTCTGTCAGAGGCTGAGTCGACCCCAGGGCCATAGAGCCACCAGAAGGATTAGGTCAATTGAAAAATCTCAACGGATTCAAACAAGGATCGGCTTCTTTTCTGCAAGCTTGGACCGGGAACTGAGAAGTCTGTGTGCTTGCAGCGAATTCACAACTGATAAGCCTAAGGTATGGGTGGCAGTTATAGACAAAAATACCGGGTGCGTGGAACGCGATAGAAGTGAAACTTCATTGGCAACGTTGAGAGTGAAATAGAGGAATACAAATAATTATATCGAACGGAAGAAGGAAATCATCTGAATAAACACTTTTTTCGGCATTTTAAATCGAATACGTATAAAACAATAGACAGTTGTCATGAACTAATGCCCAAACTGTTACTAATCGTAGCCACTGTGTTTGTTACATGAACGGGACGCTTTGGCTAAGTTTACGAGACCGTTAGTGACGTGTAAACGATGCTCACGCAACGAGTAGAGCCATCTATAATGGTGAAGGGCTCACCATGCCATTAGATCGAAACAGTAATAGCCTGATACCTTTCCCACGCCCCACTCTTTCGATAACAACTCTATGCTTGCTACTTACCCCCACTACATTCGTGACGATTTTGTTCGTAACGCAACTTTGGGTTTGCTCTCGATTTACTCCTAGCGCATCTAAAGAAGTTTGACTTCAAAAATGTCATTATAAAGTGATTGGGACTTTACTTTTTTTACAGATGGGGTTTTAGAACATAAATTGACACGAAAAAAAGAACATAGATAAGTAAATAAATGAATATTGTAGGTTAGAAAGAGAAAAATATCTAATACCACTCACAGCAGATCAAAACAGAAAGGATGTCAGCTACCTCAAATGAACTTTATTGACCACAGAGATGGGAGTAGAACAAACTAAAGGAATAACATCTCTTACTCAAATTCGAGCGGTTCGGATTCGAGACCCATTGCCGCTAATCTGAGTGAGGATTTCTCAAGATTTTGGCCACTGGATTGGAGTAACTTTCCCTTTACCCCGAATGTTCCTATCCTCAATTTCCTATGTCACTGTATTTTGCGTACACTTGGACCAACACCACGGAGTTTTTTCTTTGTTTTGTCCAATGTTTATCCTGAGTTCAGCCCTTCCCTAAAGGAACCGGTGTGTGAGCACGGGGAAGTAGAGCCAAAAAAATGTATCTCAAGATGTTTTTTCGAGAAGAATAAATCAAAGTTCACTTCAAAACAGTAAGTAGGCATAAATTATGAATAAATAATTACAAATACTGGATAGTATATGGGTGATTTTTCAAATACAGGAAAATTTGTGTTCCGGAGTGATATTTCCCTTCAAATTGAACTTTAAACAAAACTTAAAATAAAACTTCGTTTCTACTACTTCCATACTACAACTATCACTTTGAAATGTCACTAACTTTAAATTCTGATATTCCAAAATCAAATTTAATTCAATGAAATGCCATCCACATGCCCTGTCCCATACCCCGGTTTTGTATATTCTAATGCATTTTTCCACAAAACAAAATGTTATTTCCATTTCAACTTTTTTCCTGCCAATGAGTATGAATGTGTGAAGAATATTAACCCCCTAAAAAATAAAATGGAATCAAATTGTCACCCCACCTAATGAACGTAAAGAATGTCCCAAGGGTTTTTGGTCATCCACATGGCTGAAAAGAATAGAATTTTTTTCTGCAGAAATGAGAAATTTGTATAACTGGCAACAGTGTTAGAACACCAACAGGGCAGCTTGTGGTTGAATTGTAAGGTTGAATTTTGCTTGCTTACAAACAGTTTGGGATTAACAAAGGACTTTAGGGCTTCTAGAAAGTAGGCAGAAAGTGAATATTAATTAATTTTAATTATGCACTATGATAAACCTTCCAATTCAAAGTACCTGACTGAAGTTGAGCCTACAGAGGTTTCGAAATGGCTTGCTGAGACCACTTAAACTCCTTTTTTGTCATCCACATGCCTGATTTTTGTGTCATCCACATGTCTCATGAAGGGGTATGTGGATGACTCTCAAGTCATGTAGATGATAAATGTAGGGTACTATTGTGTTTGTGGTGTCTGTGACATGTACTTAAAATCTTAAAATTGATTAAGTGAATTTCTGCTTGATTCCTCCCCCCCCCCAAAAAAAACCATAAAAACGCAGTCTAGTTAAAATTACATTAATTCCGGAGTATGCACACAAATTTGCAAATTTGGTGCAAAATCAACTGAAGCACACTAAGAAAAATATGAAACCACATAAAGAAAAGCATATTGTTGCCAAAGTTAGACATTAATGTGGCCTTCTGCCATCAACATGTACACGTATGTCATTCACATGACTTTGTAAAAAATTAAAAAATAAAAATATAAACTTTTAAGCTCTGCTGGTGTCTTATTATAATCAAGTAACCCCTGAAGTATTTTAGTAATTTTTTTGAGATTTTAAAAACAAAGTAAAAATTTTGGATTTTACACACTCCAAATGTTCCCGTATTTGAAGAATCACCCATATATATATATTATAAAAACTAATTATGGTAATTAACAATTGTAGTATATTAAGAAAAATAATTTTGTGCACATAACAAATTAATGCACATGGGACGAAACAGAAACGACACAAATAACAATAAAAAGGAAATTAATTAAATTGTGACAATTTATTAAATTTACTTATACGAAAATAAGGGTGTCTATTATTCTTGTTACGTCTCGTATTGGTTCAAAGCTGGGGCATGCGCATTACGAGTTACGTTACATGTGCCCTATAAACAGTTAGGCCTACTAATGAAACATTATTAACATTATGTGTTACTATTATTTACAGTTTAAATCAGCTATAGGTGTGTTCTTTTTATGACCTTGATAATAATAATATAAAAGGCAGTAAGTAAAGATCTTTCGGATAATTTAAAAATTTTAGTAGGTCATGATTTCTCTACAGAAAATAGAATATAATGTTATGAAATATATTTAAATTATCATAGGTAATCCCACTCGAGATTAAGACTTTATCGATAGATTCTGAATTTATCTGATGAAACTCGTCAACTCGAGTTGGATTTATTAAGACTATTCCACGGATTATATAAATAATAATTACTTTCGTGCTTTGTTATATACGAGTAAAAACAAAACTAACAGCAGCGAGATCATGGCCTACTATGAATAAACCATCCATGAGGCGAATCGAGTATCCATGTTGTAATAAGTGCTACCAATGGTGCATATAAGACATAGTTAACTTCATTCAGGTAAGCTAACAGCAGAACAGAATGAAAGCACACGAACTGGCTTACATCGAATCGAAATTGTGTTTTTAATCTCTATATATATAAAAGGCTTTGTCCTGACTGACAGGAATCAACGTAGAGCCTAAACTATAACAGGTAGAGACTTCGAATTTTGACAGTACCTTCGTTTCATAATGTAGGTGCTCACTAAGAAAGGATTTTGAAAAATTCTGATTTTAAATGCCAAAAATCAAATGTTTTTGAGAATACTTAATCCCTTTTTACACAGAATTATCGAATCCGAATCACATTTGACATTAAAACATATTGTTACCAGTGGGTTTCAGATGGGTTTGGAATTAAATTAAATGGAAGTTTGACAATTACAGTTGGCTTTGTCTATTTTTGTCATACCTTGGAAATTAAACTTTCGCGATCGTTTGAATGTTGTAAGCCCTAATATGGTCAAACATTGTTTTATTTGGACGAAACTCACTATACAGGGGTTTTCTGGACCAAGGAACTCGAATCTGAGGTCGCTTTTACCAGGCGACGCTATCTAATCTTGGTATGTAGTCCACGTGATTTAGGTGTTAATAAATATAGGTAATGATTTAACTATTATGCTCTTAATTTTTAATATTTGAAATAATTATCGCGGGCACATGCTAGTCAATGTATATTTCTATTATTTCAATTTCTATCAAGTTATGTTATACAAAATAATTTGTTTCGTGCTGTTTAATGGCAGCGTGTGACGTATTAATCAGTGCACATTAATACTTACGTGTCCAGTACCGAGCTGACCATTTTATTCCTCATATTAATAGCAAGCATTTTTATAAGATAAAAGATCGTGAATGGATTTGCTAAACGTTGTTGTTCAATATCAAACACGTGGCGTATGAGTAGATAGTGGATAACTATAATGCCTTTTCCCTTTGCCAATTGACATCGTAATGAGTTCAGCCTTTTCCTGTTTCTATCCTTCACATTCTCTGCATTGTCTTCAGGGGTTTGGGCGAGTAGTTGATGGCAAATATTGTTTCCAAGTTCTAAGAACATAAATAGGGTAAAAATCTCAAAATATGAGTATTCATATAAAATCACATGGATTATATAAAATGTAAAAAAATATGTAAGGATATGTAAAAATAATGCAAATAACATGTAACAACTCTTGAAGTTTCTATGTTCTGTCATTCTAAACGGCAATGAATAAAAATACACTTGCGTAGAAATCCCAGGTCTATAAGGATAGGTTTTAAAATAGAGAGATTGTCCACCTTAGAACCCTTGTCGTTTCACTTATCTGGGGCCTTTTATAAAATATAAAATACCATAGAAGGCATAAGCACACGTTAAAAACACTGTTGTCAAATTAATAAAAACACTGTTGTCAAATTAATAAAAACACTGTTGTCAAATTAATAAAACTTCTTCTTGGTCCCAGATGCGTCTAATACTTGAAAATGCATTTCGATGCAAGTTGCATCATCTTCAGTTCAGCTTGGAGACACAACAGATACAATGTCTGATGATGTACATCATCAGACATTGTATCTGTTGTGTCTCCAAGCTGAAGTTTTTACCCTGTCTGAAAATGAAATTCATTAATAACTATAAGGATAGGATACAAACCCTAAATTATAATAAGCAAATTCTGATAATGATAACTAGGGCAAGGCATTTGATGATTTTGCATATTTTATATATGAAGGTTAAAACATAGCTGGAATATAAATAAATGTGTATCATGAAATAGTTGATTAAATAAGGGCTATTTGTTTTTGCATTTATTTTTCTTTATTTTGCATTTTCCGTCATTTTCAAGAGATAGGTCATTTTTTGGAAAAAAAATGTTATGTCATTTTCTGCATTTTTAAGTCATTTTCGGCGTTTTTAGGTCTTTCTCGGCATTTTTAAGTCATGTTTCAGTGGAGGTAGAGAGGAGTTTTTCTATGTACGAATCGTTACTTTCAGACAATAGACAAACTTTTTTATTTGAGAATATCCGCCAACTTGATTATAGTTCATTTTAATTAAGGTTTATTTCAAACTTTTCACTATAGGTGTCCAAGTAGTACAGATTTACTTACTTTTTTAGTAATAAAATAAGTGTGTTTTGTAAATGCATATATATAATGCATTGTCATCCATTAGATTGCTTTTAGCAATTCATTACTTTAAAAACACTAAATATAAGTAATAGTGGAAAATGTTTTGGTAACAATACCAAAGTAACAAAAAACCTTTCATTGATCACAACAATAGGAAAATTTCAGACAATAGAGAAATGTTTTTATTTGAGAATATCCGCCAAGTTGATTTTAGTTCATTTTTATTCAGGTTTATTGCAAACTTTTCGCTAAGGGTGTCCAAATAGTGTAGATTTACTTACTCTTTTAGCAATGAAATAAGGGTCTTTTATATTGTAAATTCATATATATATAACGTACTGTCATCTGTTAAATAGTGGAACATTTATTGGTCTTTTTTTTAAATTTTGTGTCATTTTTTCACTATTTTAGGTCATAAATGCATTTTTTTACTATTTTATGGTCATTAAATGCGTTGCCCTAATGATAATAACAATTTGACTTACCGTGGGATATCTCCGATCTTAGGGGGTCTTCCCCTGCCTCGACATGACCCTTCTCCCCACACGCAGGACGCCGCTGAAAACAAACAGAAAATGACGTAAGTCCTTCTGCAAATAAAACCAACACATCCCAATTCTCAGAAATTCCTGTCGTTTCGCATATTTGCCATGGCAACATTACTAATGTACATTATCAACTTATCACACCTTCTCTATCAACCGCCTTCCTTTCACTTTTGTTAGTTTAAGCATTGTGTTTGAATTTATCTTCAATATTAACTGTAGATTGTGATATTACATATTTCCTTGGTAACTGTATTCTCAAAAGCAAAGATTAGAATTTCCTCGTCGCCATCTTCCATTAACTCCGTTGTTTGAACATAAGTTATGCATATTTAACACGCGAAGGAATCAATTTAATTTATTACTTGAACCGAAAAATGTTACAACTGCTGGAGCTAAGCACTGTTCAAGTTTTGGCCCAAGACTATTCAATTCATTTATTACCAACCATCCTGATCTAAATAGCTTAAACAACAAACAATTTAGGTCTAAAATTAGAAAATTTATATAATTATTACTTCTGTTTTCTACTATTGCTGTTATAACATTTTTCATATTAAAATTTAAAATTTGGATAGGACTTAATTTTTTTTGTTTTTTACTAAAATTTGAACAAATAAATTGTTATGTATTAATATTGTATTACCTCGTACCTTTGTATTGTAAAAAGAACATGTTCTAACCTTTTATACATAATATTCTGTCATACTTCTCTAAATTTTGTATTGTTTTAAGTAATTATTTAGTATAAGTTTTTCTCATATATAGAACTGAACCACCCCCGAACACAAGCTCTGCTTCTTCGGGTGGTGTATCAACTTTTTATGTATATTTTCCGTGTAATTTGAAACAATAAATTGTAATTGTAATTGTATATCTCAGCTAACTGCCTTCTTCAGGCTATTCCGCAGAAAAAGGTAATTTCATCAAAATGTGTTTGGCATGAAATGTTACTTTGTCTTTTATAAAATATTGTTCAGGATTGCAAATTAATTAATTAATTAATGTATTTATTAAGTGCCAGTATGGTACTTTATGAGACGGGAAAATGTCTGTCCATCTGTCTGTCTGTCCGTGTATCTATACGCACGATAACTCAAATATGCTTTATCGGATTCTCGTGAAACTTGGTATACGCATTTATAACGTCCATGGGAAGAAGTCTGTTGATTGTGGATCAAATCGGTTGACCGGTACCGAAATAAAGTGTAATTAACAGTCACATATATTATAATATAATCTTCGTTCTCCGACAGTGCGAAGCAATTTGATTGGGTCGTGGTCAACCAATCAGCGGCCGAGCTCCGGTCAAGTTTTTGCATACGTGGTGTATACAATTTTTTTTTAGAAAAAGCTCACTAAATTAAATGAAATGAAACAAAAATACCTTATAACAATAACACTTGTTGAGCACTTTCGTATGAATGTACGTATCGTCCGGAAACGATACGTTTCCGGACATGGGTTCCTATTCGAAATATTGTCTACTAAGTCCCTTCTACTAGCCCTAGAAGTTTGTAATAAGAATTTCCGAACACCCGGTATACTGGATGTGGGGGGGGGGGGGGCGAGAGAAAATGAGGATGTACACACTCGCCTCTTTTACACTGTTAGCCAGCTATAGTAACAGTGAGCCAGGCTTCGCCACTACCATCCGTGCCCCTCCGAGCCGCGGAGTGATAAAATTTCACATCGCAGAAAGAGATTTAATAGGCCTACGGCACATGCCGAACCCCGCGCTATTCAGTATATTATAACTAGACCTGGGATTTTAAGGCAAATGCCTATTTTGTTCCTTATGAAATATCATGAAAATTTTTGAATATGGGGACGTTTCATGATAAATCATTTACATTTATAGATTTTTATAGTGCCCTAAAATGCCTATTTGGACTTTTAGAGATTACTTTACTATTTTACATTACATTTAAAATAAAATTCGACTTCACAATCTTATAATGGACATCCATCAATGAAAAACAGAACAGTAGAGGTGAGGTTTTCACAGAACCTTGATTATTCCAAACAACTGTCGCTAAAGGAATGCTGACTGGCGGGGGAGAGGGAGTATTAAGGGGGAAGGACTAATACCAGTGAAAGAACATCTGTTTAAGTTAATATAGTTCGTGATGGCTAATTTAATGCTGAGAATAGGTATAGGCCTACCACGTTTCTTGCAGTAAAAAAAGACCATGTTACAGTTTAAGTGTATATTGTAATATTTTAAAGTCTTTTTTTTTGTCTATCTACATATTTTTAAAACATATTTTAAGTGCCTATTTTCTCTTTTAAATGCCTATTTACTTGTTTTAAAAGCCTATTTAATTGTTTTAAAAGCCTACTTTAGGTGCCTAGAACTATTTTTTAGAGCATAAAATCCCAGGTCTAATTATAACTATTCCTAACCTAACACAACCTGTCACCTGTCTCTACTGACCTTTAATGAAAAGCTTTCTTACCCTTCCACATCGATACGAGCTTTTGTTTGTAACTAATATTGATTTTGTTCGTCATCCTGCATTTGCCACCGCATTACCTCTTACGAAATAACACACCGGCGTATCTCTATATATATAAAAGGCTTTGTCCTGACTGACTGACTGACAGAGCCTAAACTATAACAGGTAGAGACTTGGAATTTTGACAGTACCTTCGTTTCATAATGTAGGTGCTCACTAAGAAAGGATTTTGAAAAATTTTGGTTTTAAATGCCAAACATCAAATGTTTTTGAGAATACTTAATCCCTTGTTACACAGAATTATCCAGTCCAAATCACATTTGACATTAAAACATATTGTTGCCAGTTTGTCTCAGATGGGTTTGAAAGTAGAATAAATTTGACAAATGAGAGAACTATCAATATCCACGAAAATAATGCAGTCACATAACTTCCTCTAGCCTGGAAATAGAGAAAACAATACGAGGTAAGGTAATATGTTTTGGGAAGAGATGTATGAAAATGATATTGTATTTCTGTTTAATTTCATTCCCAAAACGGCTTTATGGTAACATGAGAGTGAGAAACAAAATTTTCAGCCACGATAATACAATTTTATGTTACCGGAATTTCTGTTTCTTCTTATTAGGACCCCTACCGGGCTTGCTTTGTACTGTACAAGCGATGGGATGCAAAATTCTACATCCCAAAATTCTACATATAGCCATAAAAGCTATATCAAGCATTTTCTTAGGGAATAGTTTGAGTGTGATAAGTCGTTCTTCCTACTTCAAATTATAAATACCTATATAAGGACCTAGAATTTAAAAATCTAAAGTCCTTCATAAGTTAATTTCCAATTACAAAATAAAAAACCCGGGCGACGCCGGGCCTTTTAAGCTAGTCGTTTATAACCCAAAGACTACTCTGCCATCTACTAAGTTCAATCTGCACTTAGGCCGGTATTCATACTCGGCGACTTAAGAACCGACTTTGTAAAGCTGAACTTATTTAACAAGTAGACTTATATGTTTTTCGTATTCATAGTCTTCTTTCAAGTCGTACTTTATTAAGTTTGACTTCATAAAGCTCTACTTTTTCTACATATTAAAGTCGAACTCAATAATATGAGAAATCACGCGTTCACTACCGTAATAATTGAATTAGCCAATCGTGTTTAAGATTTTTTCAGATTTTATGTAAAGCAAATCCGTCTGAGTACGTATTTCGCTGTCGTGATATAAAAATACAGATGGCGCTGTGCATTGTAAACAAAGAATTCAATTCGTCCAGTCATATTATGCAGCGTGTAAGTAAACTGATCAATAGTTTTTTTAGAATATTCTGTATATATATTAGCTTGGAGATCGATCAGAATTAATACCGGTACGCTTATTTATTTATTTCGATATTAATTATTGTTTTAGAGAGATTCAAAACAGATTAGGAAGCTTTGGGCCGATGGGAAATACCAGCGGAAAGTGATTCTGATGACAGAAAGCCGACTGGTATTTCGAAAATTATGTCTTCTTGAAACGAAATGTCTTTTAAAATGTAGAATTTAAATGGATTCCTCATGTTTCGCAAATAATGCTAACACCTCGCCAAAATCCTCAAAATAACTGTCCATGGTTCTGACTTAAACTGAAATAAGTTTGGGGGAGCCTTGACTTGATAAAGTACGACTTATTTCCACAAATAAGTCGTACTTTAGTGACTTAGTCGTACTTTAGTGACTATGATCAGCAATAAGCTCGACTTTGTCAAGTATGACTTTATAAAGTAATTACGTCATAAGTCCGACTTGATTGTGTCAGAAACTCAACTTAAGACGAGATTAAAGTTCGACTTAAATATAAGTACGACTTATTGCGACTATGAATACCTGCCTTATGGCCGGTTTCTATAAACTCATGAATTACCTATGGGTAAATTATCCAATGCACAGAATTTACACAAGAATAACACCACACAAACACAAATAATTTAAAGATAGCAATCACATACACTTGTGGCGAGTTTCTAGATAAATGTCCTCTGGATAAATATGAAAATGACAGAAAAAATGTTCCTACAAACTCGGGCTAGATCTTTCCAAGGGTAAATCGTCGGGTTAATTTATCCTTTCATGGATGGCTGGATAAAATTTAACCTCTTTGTAGGATCAATAATAATTTAAACAATGAGAATCAAAGCCTTCTGAATTAAATTAACTGTGCAACTCCAAGGCCTTCCTCATTATATCATTGTGGGTGAAATGGAACTAATTTATCCATGGATAGTTTACCCATAGGTAATTCACTAGTTTGTACAGTGTGTCCCACGCAAGAGTTGGCCAATGACGCTGGTTTCTGCGTCGCGCCGACTACAGCTCTAACTCCCGAGCGAGCGGGTGAAATGTCTACGCTAATAAAGCCGCTAATGGCGTTATGATTCAGGTTCTCACATTTACAGTTGGAATTACAATGAAAATAACCACGTACCTCATCATAAGAGATGTTGGAAATGTCCTCCTCTTGCATCCACACAACACTGGAACCTTTTTAAAAAATTTTCTTTCACGCGCATAAATTCAGCTTCCGAGATAGAAACACCGTGCTTTTGTTGGGAGAGAACTCGTCTTTTTTAAATCCACGAATTGTATCAAAATAAAATGAGGTAACTGATATAAGAACGTGCCAGAATGCTGTTTTTAATCAGTAGGCCTATTGCCAGATAAATCACATGTGTTTTTCTTTGTGAGAACCTGAACCATTACACCATCAGCGGGCTTTATTAGTGTAGATATTTCACCCGTTTCCTTTGTAATGTACGGGAAGTTGACCTATACACTTTATTTTTCAAGTTTCTCCATAAATAATATTCACATACTGTTAAAAGAACTTAAAGACATAGGCCTATCACAAGAGAAATTAACTCCGTCTCGGAAGCTGAACTTACGCGCGTGAAAGAAAATTTCCTAAAAATGTGTCAGTGTTGTGTGGATGCAAGAGGAGAACATTTCCAACATCTCTTGTGATGAAGTACGTGTTTGTTTTCATTGTAATTTTAACTGTAAATGTGAGAACCTAAATCGTAACACCGATCGCGGCTTCATTAGCGTAGATATTTCACCAGATCGCTCGGGAGTTGGAGCTGTGCCCGCCGCGCCGCAGGAACCCGCGTCATTGGCCAACTCTTGCGTGGGACACACTGTAGAAACCGGGCATTAGTCATGTTTTTTATGTCGGCGTTCTACAATGCAAGTAGCCTGTTTATAATGGAGGTCTGAGTTGTGACAATCCACTCACAAACTGAAATTTCCATAACAAAACCTATTCGTCATTATGAATGCTTCCTTCCACATCGCTGTCAGAAATTTCTGGAGTGAACATTTGCACAAACAGGCAAAACAAGTCGCATGAAAGTGCTATCCGTTTTATAGGAAGTGTTTACACACATCGCATCGCATCGCATTCAATTGAACTCGTATATTTCAAAGGATACAGTATTCTGTGCATAAGTTGTTGTGAAATGCAGAGTGTACTAGTCCTCAGGATCTAACTTGACCTGTCTTAGGGGAATCTAACAACGCGCCTGTTGATATATCACGGTCATATCACGGGTTCACATCTGTGAAAACGAGATTTTTACCAAATGCTGTCGCAGTAGGCGAGTAAAACATTTTGAACGAAACTGTACCTCCAAATCGAACATCCACAAGGAGTTGATTCTTTTTTTACTACAAAGAGCTGAGGTTCTGCAGCGCGAAACACTTAACCCACATTTCATCCAACAAAAATTTACGGTTACTGCAATGGGCGAAATACTCAGAAACTTTACTCTGCATGGCAGGGCCGTAAACCTACTTTTCTTTGTACTCGAGTCTCTTCAAATAAGATTATTTGCAAGTTGTTACTCCAAATGAATGCTATTGGCTTCCAGCTACTCCTACTATAGGCTATTGTAAAAGAAATCTTCTTAATCGCGTTATGCATCACAAAGTGCATAGCAATTAGAACATTGTGAATTTCAACTTAATTCACATAATACCTAATAACTAGGGGCCGTATTTTTTTTTTTAACAACGAAAAGCGCGAAATTTTATAAAACAACCTCCCTTAGCTATAATTAGCTTTTATATGCTTAAAATATCAATATGAGCCAAATTGAATCCACGAAATATCGCGAAACTTACTATAAGCGCAAAATGTACCCCTTCTGTCCGTAAAGTAAGAAGTGAGCACGAAAATGTGCCTTAAAATCACAATATTGTGATTTGGTGTAAATTATTGTATTTTTTATTTCTCAGCAGCATGCTTTTTTCAGTTGTTTCTGTGGCTGTCGAAGATTTACCGATATATCGATGTTTGTGATCGATTACAAAGATTGCAGAATGTACGCAAAGATTGTCTGTTTGCAAATGGCTATCTGATGGTGTTTAGTAGAAATCACGGTAATATTTCTCGTCATTACATTTGAACATTAACTCTAATCATGTCTACATCGAAAGTTACTTCAGTTCATACAAGGACAGAAGAATATGGAAATGGGGGGGGGGGGTATTAGTTCATGAAAATAATGAACCAAAGTTTATCATTGCGCAATGTTCCCAATGTAGTATAAGTAATTTATTTCATGACATACCCACAGAAATAGAAGGAAGTTAACACCAAAATCAACCATTTTATTTCACCAATAAATCAGGGCCCTACTAATAACAATAGTTTTTTTAAATGTAATAATTGCTTTTACAGCTCCCTCCAGTCCCTGAAATTCATTTGTCTTGACAGTAGAACCTGAGATCGACCCCGAAACGTCGCTTTGCTCCGAAGTTCTTGTTAGCAGCCCGAGAAAGTATCTTGTATTACCAAGACCATTTTAGCGTTAAAAAATGTATCATTGGCAGGCTTTAAAACTTAGTGCCCGATCGAATATGTTAACAGCAACCGTACTGTACAGACTGTACAGACTACCATATGCTAGTTCACGTGATAGTAAACAAAGCGGATTACATGTATAGGAAGACCACAAAATAACTTCTCATTCTCTAAACTCACATTACAAGCATGCAAAACGATATGTTCTCCTGTTTGTGTATAATAGTCCCTCCCAAATGTTTCAATATAATTATGTTTGCGTTTTAGAACACTTTACTTTCGGCATGCCGAACACGTATAAACACGCACAATGACAAGGTACACTGTTGACCAATTTGAGAGGCACCGTACTACGAAAGCATTCACTTCTCGGTACTACTATCAATGACTGTCTTATCAGCCTACGCAATCACCCTCCACCCCCTATACTCAGGTTGTTGGTAACCGGAATCAACTCCCTCTGTGGGTTCGGGCACTAAGTTTTAAAGCCTGAATTCATTGGCCAATATTTGGTCTCTATCCGCATGATCACCAGTACAAAACTAGGTTTCCAAAGTATTCCACCTTAAAGTGGCACTCAGACATTTACGATGCCAACAAGTTTAAGGTCACAAGCACGACATAAGTTGCCTCATTCACAAGCATGGCTACTTATGTTGTTTGGTTTGTTATAACTAGGGCAAGGCATTAAATAACCATAAAACAGTGAAAAAAAAGCAAAATAAAAATGGATTTATGACCTAAAAATAGTGAAACATGACCCGAAATAAAAAAAATACCAATAAATTTACCATTATTACTTAAAAATTTTTAAGTAATGGATTTTTAAAAACAATTTATGACAGTGCGTTATATATTAATTTACATTTTGAAAAACAAACTTTTTCTGTTACTAAAAAAGCAGGAAAGTTTAAACTACTTGGAACCCTTAGCGAGAAAGAAATCCTTTCTGAACTGGCATGCCCATCAAATTACCTCAAGCAAATATGTGCCATTTAAAAAGAAATAAAGAAAAAAATCTTTATTGCTACAAGACAAACTGCTTTGGTTATTACAATAAACATGAATTAAAATTAACTATGAACACTTGGCAGAGATTCTCAAATAAAAATGATTGTCTGTTGTCTGAAAGTAACTATTTGTAAATGGAAAAGCTCCTCTATATTCCACTGAAACATGACCTAAAATGCCGAAAATGACCAAAAATTGCCAAAAATGGACTTATCTCTTGAAAATGACGAAAAATGCAAAAACAAATTAGCTTTATTTATCAATTATTTCAAGACACACATTTATATATATTCGAGCTATCTTTTAATCTTCATTTTAAAAGATGCAAAATCAAATGTCTTGCCCTAGTTATAACTTATTAGTGTATTTAGTTTTCGTTGAATTTGTTATACGTCAAGAAATGCAACTGCAAGCTATGATTTGAGATATTTTAGCGAGTTTATGATCTTAGTTCTTACCCGTATCGGAAGTAAAGTCTGGCCGTTCTAACAAGGAAACCTGAAGAAAACAAAAACCGGTTCACTCTAGCACAGCGTTTCTCAACCTATGGTCCGCGGACCACTGGTGGTCCGCGAAGATGGTGCAGGTGGTCCGCAGACATAATTTAAAAAATATCATAAAGCAAGTGGAAAGTAAAGAAGTAAAATGTTTTCACATATTTCGTTATAATGACCTATAATAAATACCCCAAACATTAAGAATATAGGCCTTCTTTTAAAAATTAGGGGTCCGTAAATGTTTTTTAGACATTTTAGAGGTCCTTGGGTTCAAAAAGGTTGAGAAACGCTGCTCTAGCACATTACTTGTATGACCTAAGAGAGAGACATAGGCCTACAAACTGTTTTTTGTTTTCTTCCGGTTTCCTTCTTAGCTTGTCTCGGGTATAGGAAATATTTTGTGTTTGACCCTGGATATCGATGTCCATATTCTCTGAATGTAAAAATACAGTTTTCATAATCATGTTTGCATTTGTGTTTGTGAACGACAGGGCTTAAGCCTATAAAAACAAAAAAATATACTCTTCTGGATTGGCGATCATATTCTTCTGTTTTTAAATGTCACTTTACATAAAAAAAATTCGTTTTTCATTATTTTTCTGAAAAATGACTCCTACGGCTTTATTTAAATTCTATAAACTGCATGGTTATAATATTAACAGGGTACTATTTGACATAATTTTCGTAAGAATTCTCTAAAGGCTAGTTATAATCAACTCAGGCTAGAATAACGTAATTTTGAATGAGGCATACATCAACACCACTGCAATACAGCTGATATATGAAGTCGCGTTGAACATAGTGAATAATGCGTAAGTTAGAAATTCAATTCTCGCTCCGGATATATAAGTGATTGGACTGATTAAATAAGTGACTTTATTATATTAATTACTTTTTTACAAACATTCGCACGTGTTCGCTTTCTGGGACCTGGGCTTCCCTCAACCTCTGAAAACTCCAAGCATGTTCGTTGCTTCACATTTGATGTGGTATACATTTGCCCTTCACTTTCTAAACCTTTTCAATATGAAGCTCTCTTACCTATGGTACAAGTTCTGGTCCAATTTTGATCATCCGTCACTTGAGTGTCCCTATCTCTGCAGGTGGTCCATCCTTAGTATGTCCCACGAAAGAACAGGACAAAAGCAGGAACATATCAGGTAACCAGGTAATCCATCAAATTCTATTTAACATAAATTGCACTTTTCACTCATAACCAGGACCCGGATTTTAATGACATGTTATCTTTTTAGTGGTGCATAGACATTGCCAACTTGTGGTTAAATCCTAATCATGGCCTCTAAGTTATAAAAATACATTTGTATTAGGTAATTTTTGTCATTTTATGTAATTTTATATTTTTAGGGCATTTATATCAATTTTAGGTAATTATTTTGTAATTTTCGTGTCATTTGCTTCCTTATTTAGTCATTTTCATGTATTTACATTGAGTGTATTAACTATTTTCGTCGCTAGCGGTGCTGTCTTTGAAGTGTTGTTTGTTTAATGCAAGAAGGAAAAATTCGGCGTTAAAGTGTTGTCTTATCTCAGTCGGAAATGAGAATCAAAGAAACGCCAAAATGTTGTATTATATTACTACTGTTATTAGATTGACATGGCAGCTGCTTGGATTTGAGAGTGCAAACTACTGTTTACCCTCAATAAACAACAATATAATCCGGCAGACCACAAAAGGAAATGCAGAAGTTTGACTCACCAGTGCCTCAGTGCCAGTATAAATTTCCGTGAGAAAATGACATTCACAACATTACAGTTATTTACAGTTTTTACAATTATGTACAAACTAGTCTATAACTTTGTGTGTACAATAATAATTTGTTATAAATAAAATATCAGTTTTTAGGTCATCTTTTTTAACTATTAAATCATATTTTTCTTTAAAATTTAGGTAATCAGAATCCGGGCCCTGATCATAACATTCGTTTGAATGGCGATCTATTTGGTAATTAAGGCCTACCAACTTCTATTCAGTGTTTCTTTTCCATTAAATTCTTAGGTCCTATTATTACCAAGGGATCAGCAAAACTATTAAACACATCCAGTGTACAAATACCGAGGACAATCTCTTCACAGTGGAACACAATGCCTTCCCCTCCTTTGTTTCCGAATTACAAGACCTGAGATTCTCAATTTCAGACCTGCCAGTCGCTTATTTCATGCAGACGTTTTCATTAATAATGACCTGGTCATTTCCAGAAGTGAAATGCACACCAAAATACGATTTGTAGCAAAATATTTCGTCTATTATTCCACAATTGCAAACAGCTTCTGCGCCATTCTCCTGGAACACTGTGCACCTTCAACACCACCATCGCGCGTTACTTCTATCACAATCATGAAACAGATGAAAGTGCACTGAAGTGTACTACATCTTAGCTCTTTCAGAGGCAAAAATAAAATACAGAAATAAGACTAATGATCCATGTAGATGAAAACTAAAGGAAAGAAGAATCTGACTCTACTAATGCACTACATATAACTTGCAAATAATTTAAACCACATAAGTATAAATCCACATTAAAACATGTAAAATATATGCATAGTATACGTACCGGAATAACATGTATGTGTAACATGTAAGATATAATATAGTATACTGCGATACAAGTGCCGTAAGCGGTGCATACGGATCGAGGAAAGAGTCTGAAAAAACGAGGCCCTTGCGCAGAGTTTTTTTCAATTTTCGAGATCCGTTATGCGCTTACGGAACGAGTATTGCATGCTATTTTTTGCACGATGATTATTTATATCAATTAATTATATTAATTGTGAGATATTAGATGGAAATATTATGTATATACATTATTAAAGATAGATGTTTATTTCAGAAAGTGATTCGCATGTGTTGGTTGTTATGGGGACTGAATATTTGTCCTGTTAAAGTCGCCACAAACTGGGGGGCCTTGGTTCTGGTCTTCCATAAAGGCTTGTATTGTGATGGTTTTACTTACGGCACTTGTGCTTTTTCTAATTTTTACCGCGCGGAGATTTCTTTTGTTTTCAAGCGTGTGGGAATGTGAAGTTACGATCCACGGCAACAATATTCGTAAGTACAACTAATTAGTTACGTCGTGCTATAAATGCATAAAAGTTATTACATGCGTAATTTTTATCTAAAACATTAAATAGGCCTATGTGATTTCAAAATAATTATGAAATATCGCCAAACCGGTACCTAGTTAAACTTTTTCTTCAGTATGTAGACGCTTTCTTTCCTAATGAGTTTTGTAATTGAACACCTATCTTAAATTCCGATGTCGTGATGTATCATCATCAGCTTGAAAGAGACAGGGTATTTGCTCCGGACACTTCTAATGAGTCCAACCGCCGGGCTATTATTCCACAGCCACTATGATGCTTTGTGTTAGTTCCTCCTTTTGTCACCGGCGCTAGCATCAATAATGACGAAAGAGGGAAGAATAAAGGGAAGTCAGGGAAAAGCCCAGATGAACACATTCGACGCTCTCTTCTTTCACGAAATCGACCTTTGAGAACAAAAAGTTTGTTGTTGTGAAAGCTATAATAAAGAAATTGAGGGGAATTAATTTTGCTAAGAGACAAAATACAATGGTTCCAAGAGAAAAAGCACAAATGAAACTAGCCAGAGAAGAAGTCAATAGAGTTTGTACAATCAGGAATGAAGTGTTGTGAACATTTCGTGGTTTCAATTAAGTCAGCAAATTTTACGTAGAATTTCAGAAATATTTAATAAATATGTGTTTTCTTTATCCTTAGCAGTTAAGCCTAATTTTAGCTTCTCACAGAATTCATTTTAAACAATTGACAATTGACTCCAATTCCTCAACATCTTTTAATTGATTTCTGTCTACATTTTTATTTCTTCCCTTATTGTTCGTCCCATAACTTGAATGTAAAGTTGAGTCCCTGAAGTGTTTTTTTGCCAACTAAATCAGTGATCGTCACCAATAAACAATGTGGCACTCATAGCCAGGGAGTTCTCAAACAAGCAACTTCTAGTAATTGAACAAAGGGAACTACCCGTACATTTCCAAGAAAATCACATTTTCATTCCTATATACCTTAATGACTTGTTTACGTAACACTTTTCTCTGCAATACACCGTTTGTATTAATATCTTCCTCAATTCCAATTCTTTTCCAAGAATAAAATCCTTTCTGCTCTATATGAATAAACCAATGATGATGATGATGATAATGATGATGATGATAATAATAATAATAATAATAATAATAATAATAATAACAAAAATAATAAGTAGGTCTACTATAGGCTATAATTGCTAAATTTAAAATCCCACGAATATAAAATAAATATAATATGAGGAAAACGTAATAGCAATTATGACATGCAAAAAATAAGTTATTTTAGTAATCGATTTCCAAGTTAAGCCCCAAATGGAGTCATTAAGCAGGACTTATGGAAGAACAAAGGTCTAGTTTGATAAGTATATGTGAAGGTATATGTGGGTGGTGTTATTTGTCAAAGCTACCTGTATTGCAACTTTCGAAGCCGTATATGAACACTGTAAAACAATATGTTGTCATGAGAACTGTTTTGCATTTGATCAATTCTTTCTAATATATTACCACTAAATTGGGCATCACTCCGGTACCGATCAACCGATTTGATCCACAATCAATAGGCTTCTTCCCATGAATGTCATAATTGCATATACCAAGTTTCACGATAATCCGATAAAGCATATTTGAGTTATCGCCCGTACAGACACACGTTCAGACAGACGGACAGACATTTTCCCGTCCCCCACACAATCTCATAAAGTACCATTCTGGCACTTAATAAGAGATGCACTCAGATAGAAATTTGAATAACTTAGTAGAAAAATATGAAAATCGAGGTATAGTAAAATACAGTAGCAAGTAACATAGAAAAATATTACATAGAAATTATGCTGGTCGATAAATTTCGAGAAAAAGGTGCGAAGGAACAGAGAAAAGGGAATTGAGAAGTAATGGAATTAACTTGAAGAAAATAGACTAACGGAATGTAGGTCTAAAGTGATAAGCAATGTCAGGAGTTTAAGCCAGAAGTGACGTCATCTGATAAGGGCCTTTGCAGATGCATCTGTTGTTTACACCTCAGGGGACTGGACGACCCAGATACTTCATATCAACAAACATTCTGAATGAAACCGCTACATCTAATTCCTCTATGAAATGATCACAAACATTGCTTAGATTTCAATTAAAATTATTAAAACTAGTTGTGGTTTTAACAGACTTTCCTAGAAATCGCAAATTGCCCTATTTGGTAAATTCCTGATGTCTTGCCTTAAACACGCTTCCTGATTGTCTTGATAATTTGTACATGAAATGCTTATATTAAGAGCTAAACAGTCTGGGAAGGGTAGTTATAAGCCAGCCACTGATTGTACAAGCTCAGTCTTGTTCAATCTTTGCACCACTGAATACACACTCCCTGCAATACGTATGTCTTATTACATGGAGTTGTAAAGATGCATTGCCCATGCTTAGGGTAAATAAAGTTACGTGAGTGCATTGCATCAGATTTTATTTTGAATTTATATCCTTCCGGGATGCAAGTTCTTTACAGGAAGAGAATTTCCTCCAAAACGGCAGATCGAATTTTTTTCTACAATTCTTGTACAATATGCATTAAATGTATTACACTGTACATTATCTGAAGGGTAGTTATAAGCTACTCATTTCATACATCGTCGTTCGCGGTGGTCTAGAGGTAGCGTGCCCTCCTCTAGATCCGAAGGTCGCGGGATCAAACCCGGCCGCGGTCGATGGGTTTTCAGGACGTAAAAATCCTGGGCACGGAGTCATCCAGGTAGGGCTTTAAGCTGGGGGGCCCGTGTCGTAGATTTACGGCACGTAAAAGAACTCCAAGCCTAAATTAGAACATCTGGACAAAATTTCTCGGCCCTTTCACGTCCAAGTAATACCTTAGTTTCCGGATGGGCTTACCACCTGTCCCTCTGCCCTCTCTCGGAAAACAAGCGTAACAAAAATTCATATAGGTAACACTTGGAGGCCGCTTCGCCCCAACATAGGGGCTATAGAGTTCCAGATAGACAGACATTTCAGACATCAACTGAAGTCAAGTCTTCAATCGTGAATAATGCGACTTTGAATCAGGATGAGACAACTGAATGTGCACTAATGCAATGCAGCCGTTCACTCTGCAATGGAATTTATTATTATTATTATTATTATTATTATTAATATTATTATTATTATTATTTGGGATAAACATTTAGTACGTATTCATGATAATTCAAATCGAGTGAATGCCTGTTTTCATGCAACAGTAATGGAACTATGTGGACAATATCACGTAAGGGTGAGTCTGAAATAAGCCAATCACAGACCTGATCCACTCATTCTTTATCGAATTTTCCTTATCACCTCCTACAAAAGTGATAAAGACACATTATCTTTTCTTTATATTCTGATCAGGTCGGAAAATGTGTAACCATGCATAGCATACATATACGTTAAGATTTATTCTGGAAATACAGTGAATATAAGCTTACATCGCTTCAGGAATTAGCGTTATAATAATTCCATAGTTTGGAAGGCATATATTGTACAAATTATAGACATATAACCTCAACAGCATGTGAGAATTTTCGAGATTGGAAGTGAATGCAGGGAGACACCAGCAAACAATACCTGAATAAATAGATGTTTATGAAGTGCCAGTGTGGTACTTTATGAGAATGTGTGTCCGTCCGTCTGTCTGTCTGTGTGTCTGTACGTGGCATAGCTCAAATACGCTTTTTCGGATTTTCAGGAAACTTGGAAAACACATTTGTAATGTCCATGGGAAGAACCCTATTGATACTGAACCAAATCGGTTGGCCAGTACCGGAATAATGTCCAATTATGTTATGGACATAATGTTAATGTTAATATTAAGAAGTCGCGCTAACTCAAATATGTTTTATTGGATTTTCCTGAAACTTTGTATACCCATTTATAATGTATATGGAAAGAAGTCTACTGATATTGGACCAAATCGGCAGATCGGTACCGGAGTAAAACCCAATTTAGTGTCTATTTTAAAGACGCTTTAAATCAAATACGCTTTACCGGATGTTTATGAAGCTTGGTATACACATTTATAATGTCCATGGGAAGACGTCTATTGATTTTGGATAAAATCGGTTGACCTGTTTCGGAGTAATGCTCAATTTAGTGCCTATTTTATGGTAATATACGTATTCGAAAGAATTTATGAAATGAAGATCAGTTATCATGACAACATAGTCAATTGTTTTCTGTGATCTTATAAGGCTTTGGCAATTAAAATACAGTTAGCTATGACAAATAACACTATTGCTTTACATGCGCTTATCCAACTAGACCGTTAAACTGACCCAGGTGGCTGAGATGGTAACGTCTTGGCCTCACATTTGGCAATGGTTCAAATCCCGAAACCGTCCAATTTGACCTTTTTTTTTTTGTATTCTGCATATCATAATTGCAATCATAATTGATTAAACAAAAACGTACTGGCACTTCGTTACATCAGTTTACTTGATTTTATTAATTGTTGGCCATGTATTAGGTCTGTGAGCGTGTTTTGTTCACACATAAATGCCACATTCATCACATGTCATTAATGTCTTTAATTGCACCGCATTGTCTCAATCTAAAATGCTGTCAATACATTTTAAATTATTTATAACATTTCAATGCAACTTGTGGCACAGAACTGCATTGAGTTGTTTGTTTATATGCGTCACTTATTGTATTGAAGTCGACCTGAATACGATCCCACTTGATAATCGTATTCACTCAAACTGATGTGATATAATCCACCTGTATACCATTAACTATGTTTTATAGGCTTTTGATTTCTTGCTGAATACGAAAATGTTGTATATACCAACTTCACTCGCATTACATACAGGGTGTTAATGAATAACACCGAAATATTTTACCTGTGTATAGAGGCGACATAGACAACCTTTATTAGGAGATGTTTGCTCTATGACGTAAAATGTGTATGCTACAGGGCATTAAAGTCATTACAATTTGGTGCTCATAAGTCAATAATTAGGCAAAATAGGGTTAAAATTGTCATTAAATTAACTTCATGCCTTCCTACTGACATAAAAAAACCAGATTCTTAATCATTCATCAACAGGTACAGAGTTTCCATAATCTGCGTACCGTATTTTACGGATCATAAGACGCACTTTTTTACCTTGAAAACAGAGCCTCAAAAGTTGGGTGCGTCTAATGGTCCGAAGTACACTAAAAGATTATAACTATGGTAAATATTGCCGGAATACCACAGTTATATACAAAGTGTTGTAAACAAAAAAACAGTTACAAATTTTAACCCAGACTGTACATCACTGCATTTGTTACAATTGTAAAATGAGGGTAGCTGGAAGCCAGGTAGGTTATACAATGCGAAAAGAAAGTAAAGTTGAGTTCTTTTGTACAAAAGGAGTGTCTTCGCCGGGTGGTTTAAATGATTGCAATGGCCTCTAAACAGCCTTTTCCCGTTACACTTGCCTTGTGCTAAATTGAGGGATAGAGGGTGTAACAATATTTTTGCACTCCTTAACTAATTAGTGGTAAAAAAATTATTAAAATAACTCATTTTCAACAGATAAGGGTTAATATTAAATATATAAACAACATTATTTGAGAAGAATTGTGGTGTTCATTACATCTTATATGAACTGAAGATGGCGCAGCATACGCCGAAATGCATTTTCAAGATAAGTTGTGTATTATATGTTAAGGGTAAAGGCGGAATATTGTAATAAATATATTTAATTAGTGGTACTTACGAACGTTGTTGCCGTGGATCGTAAGTTGACATTCCCACACAATCGTGTATCTAAGAACGTTGCGATGCGGTTAAATTACTTACGGTCCGTGTGCCGCGTCATAATTCATTACGATACACTTCATAATACAAGCCTTTATGAACAACGCCCCCAGGACAAATATTCGGTTCCCATAACAACAAACACATGCGAATCACTTTCTGAAATAAACATCTCTCTTCAAGAATGTATACACATAATATTTTCAGGAAATATCACAATTAATATAATTAAATTGATATAAATAATCATCGTGCGAAAAATAGCATGCAATACACGCAAGCGCATTACGGATCTCGGAAAATTGAAAACACTCGGCGCAAGCGCCTCGTTGTTTTCAAACTATTTCCTCGATTCGTAATCATGCCTTACGGCACTTGCATCGCAATATACTATTTCAGTCTTTCATGAGAAATCATTTCACTTGCTAAAATTTACGCGATGCCACCTGTACAGAAGAGATTTTCGTACAGCGCAGGTTTTAAGTTAGAAGTAATTTACACTGATTCCATTGCACAAGGTTATAATTTGTTTGTGTAATGAAGTATATTATTCCCTTTAAAATGTTTCGTCTAAAATCACATTAAATTTCTTTTCCTTTAAATTTCCACCCTAAAATTAAAATGCGTCTTATGGTCCGTAAAATATGGTAATTTACAGACTAATCACATTACTGGACTTCACTGCAATAGTATTTTTTTATTCATAACTCCAGTTGTAACAACGAAGTTCTTTTGTTTTGAATTTTTTCTAATGTTAGAAGTCAGTGAGATTTTATCCTGTAAGAGGAAAAATTGAATCCAAAAAGCAAAAATCTCCTAAGAAAAGTTCCTTGTCTATGTCCAAATCTTTCGGTGTTATTCATTAACACCCTGTATTACATTTATATTTTCACATATTCATCACACATCATTACAACAGAAACTGATTCATTAAGCAAGGCTTGTGAAGAAGAAAGATCAACTTTGATAAACATATGTGAAGGAATATGTGGGTAGTGTTATTTGTCAAAGCTACCTGTATTGCAACTTCCAAAGCGGTATATGAACAGTGTACAACAATTTGTTGTCATGAGAAATGATTTCCATTTGATAAATTCTGTCTATTATATTACCATAAAATAGGCACTAAATTGGGCATTACTCTGGTACCGGTGAACCGATTTGGTTCAGTATCAATAGGGTTCTTCCCATGGACATTATAAATGCGTATATACCAAGTTTCATGAAAATCCGATAAAGCGTATTGAATTATCGCGCGTACAGACACACGGACAGACATTTTCCCGTCCCCCACACAAATTCCGAAAGTACCATATTGGCACTTAATAATTGTATTTTTAAAGTGAATCATTATTAACATGTTGTAGAAATTTATCTATTTATTTTACAAGAGGATATAGACTACCGAGTGTTCCCATATGAATAAGGGTACAAATTCTGTTAAAGAAATGAAAACTGTGCAAAAGGGTCATTTATAAAAAGAGAAAGGCTAATAAATGAAAATACTCATAAAAATAAAAAGTAATACAGAAAGATGTCTTTTTAAAATGTATTTATTTAAGATTCAGCGACTACAGTAATGAATAGATTAATATTAAATAAGTGATACAGGAAGGAAAATAAGTGAAATACATACAGTAACTTGAAATTTATTATAAGGATAGAACATTAGGCATAAATATGAAAAATACTGGAACTAATTTCTAAGTATTAACAAAATATGAATTAAATTAACATTGTGTATATGTGACTCTAACTGTGGTAATTCCAAAAGTTCAACATTTTAAAAAAACATATTACAAGAGAGGACAGATTGACGTGTTCTGCACAAAATATCGCGAAATAAACAATTAGGACGCCAGTTTGATTGGATGCGATTTGTTTTTTAATTAAGGCAGTAACCCTCCACAAGTCAATTACTTTCACGTCACGCTAAATTCAGATTTAAATTGTGCCCCTAATCCATGCAGGTCCAGCTATGCGTACAGGGTGTGTAAAAGCAATCTCACTCATTACGACTAGTTCATGTTATATGAAATGGATTTGAAACAATAATAAGGCAGCACTAGAAGAGACAAAATTCGAAATAGAGGTGAAATCAGGAAAACATGTTTCACGATGTCTAAAAGTGGTTTTCGAGTGATGTCTGTCTGACGGTTAGTTCTATTTATTTATTTATTTACTAGCTTAAAGGACACGGAGTTGCCAGGTTTTGTATTTTTAGTTTACTTTAAAGTAAACTTTTGGAGGACTTCTGATTTTCAAAATATAGGTCCTTACATAGCTATTTCGAGTTCGAAATGAGAAAGAACGACTTACCACATTCTGATTATCCCCTCAGAAAACGATAAATATAGATTTTCATCGCGCATATAGGACTTATAATATCTCAATGTTGAAATAAGAATAATCAGACGTTGTCCTAACAAAAAATTTCACTGTCTTTAAGGGATGTTTTATTTCCCGCTTTCATGTCCCCATGTAACCGCTTCGGAATTGAAGAAAAAAAAAATCAAAATCATCTTCCCAGTTTGCTCTCGAAAACCTGAGATAACAAATTACTGCGCACATAGGATTACTAATGCTCAATTTATTTCGGCTTCTTCATGCTTAGGGCTTACGATAAACTTAGGTCAAAGCACGGAGATTATCGAAGAGAATATTTTAAAATATACCTTATAGGGGATGAAAACTGGCAACCCAATTACGAGTCGTAGGCCATCTCACTCATTACCTTAGCCTATACAGAGTGTTAATGAATAACACCTAAATATTTTACTTGCATATAAAGGGGACATAGACAAGCAACTATTATTTCGAGATTTTTGCTCTCTGGGTTCAATTTTTTCTGTTACAACATAGAATCTCCGAGGGCATGGCCGCCACTGACTTCTAACTTTTGAAAAAAAATGCAACACAAAGGAACTTCCTTGTTAATACTGTAGTTATGAATAAAAAAACCAATACAGTGGCAGTTAGTCCTGTGATAAGTCTGAAAATTTTGCATGTTATGGAAACATTAGATGTTATATTTGTTGCTGAATGATTAAGAATCAGGTTTTTGTCGATTACTATGAAAGCATGAAGTCAATTTAATGAAAATTTTAACCCTGTTTCGCTTAATTATGAGCACCAAATTGTAACGACTTTAATGCCCTGTCATAGAGCAAAAATCTGCTAATAAAAGTTGCTTATCTATGTGTCCCCTCTATACACAGGTAAAATATTTCGGCGTTATTCATTAACACCCTGTAAATGCGACTTTGAATTACGAATTGAACTACAGTGACTGCTCGTTAAAATGAATAGCGCTCGTTAATTACCAAGCGAGAGGACACAATCCACACCAATTAGCCTTATCTTATTTCGCATGACACTATTTAAGTATGTACAGGGTAATTCAAAATGCTCTCCGGGGTTTAAAAAAACCATTCCAGAGTGGTTATTGAGCATATCTTCTCTAACCTTGGATAGTAACATAGAGAAACTCTGGAAATTTCATTTATACTCGCAACAATGGAAGGTAGTTTCAATTTTCGGCCGCCAATGGCGTTCACGGCTGGTGAGAAAGCATTTTCTGTGCTGGTGTTCCCGCTCCCACGGTAGCTCACAGGCGAAATAGGGACACGGGGAAACCTCTCCGGTTTGAAGGATGCTACACTAAGTCAAGTTTAAATACATTTATTGAGCCCCTTGAAAGATACAAAGAGCACAATGGACAAAATGATAAATAGACCCTTTAAAATACAAGATGGAATTTTGTATCTTGCTTTACAAATAAATTCCTCTTCCTAGCGGTGCCGAAGAAGATGAAATGTTGATGAAGTCAAGGGGAGACGACTTAGTAAGCTCCTTCTGGAAAATAAGGCATGCTTGCCTTATAAGACTGATGAATAGCTCGGAGGACCAGAGCAGAGCAATTTTTATAGTCGCGCTTGCTCGGACGACTGAGAAAGAATTTCACTATTCTTGAAGTGAATGCGCACTATCAGCAAATTATTTTAAGGTCGACTTGCTGCTTCGACCGAAAAGAAGAACCTTTAGATGTTGCTTCGACACTGCAACTAAAATTAAGCACTCTGAAATATTCACTTCACAGCAGTACTTACAGTCAATCCTTTTACTTAATGAGTTACGCATTCAAGTCCATACGGTTTGATCAGGGAAGTAAAAAACTTGGCTTCACACATTTGTAATTAAATCACAAATAAATTACTTTGATGAATGTACTAAATTGCGTCTCTGCAATAACTAGGGCTGGGAAACTTCAAATTCCCAGCTCGACAATAAAAACTAGATTCAGAATTCTGAACTGAAAACTAGCCTGGCGAAAGCTTCGAACGAGAGAATAAGAATGAATAGCAAGAATGACAGACGTCACGACATGTGACGTAAAGCAAGAATCCCATTGGCCAAGAAAAACAATAAATAATTAATCTTGGAAATAAATCAATTAAGTTACATTAAAATACTAAAACATAAATAAGAGAATTAATAGCATTACTTCAAAACTGAATTGTTTCTTTAAAAACACAAAATTATGAATAAAATATACTAAAAAATAATCAGACTGAAACTTTGGGTTGGAGATTATAACATGACTATCCAAAAAATGAAAGATGCGACAGTCAAATGTTATTTCTGATGCGAATTGATGGGAGAAAGAACAAACAGATAAGTAAACATATTTAAAATTATATTGAAGACACAACAAGAAAAATAAAACAAACGAAGACACAAGCCTGTTGCCATAGCAACACGGCGAATGACCTCGCGAAACCAGCTAATGCCTCAAATCCGGCCAGACACGAATGCTGGACGGAACATATTGCCCGCGATAATTTCGCTCGTGAAATTATCTAACAGAATGTGACGTCAAGCAAATTCGTGAATGCAAGGATTCGAGGCCAAAACAACTATCAAGTCGCAATAAAGTCAAAATCGGTGGAGTGGGATGCGTCCGGCATCAGCACTCTGAATGAAAGCAGGTGTCACTGTCCCTCTTCACTGACAGGCAGAGGAGCCAACTTGATGAGGGGCCTCTTATAAGTGCCTGAGACAGTGCGCACAGTGACAACTCTGACAAGGCCGTCTGGGCCTGGGTGTACTTGGTGCACCAGACCAAGCACCCACCTATGAGGAGGTACATTGTCCTCGAGAACCAATACAGGGGTACCCAAAGGAACGTCTGGCAGTACCTTATGCCACCTTGCACGACGCTGTAGCGTGTGGAGATAATCCACGGACCACTTCTTCCAAATACAAGTGACCATCTGCTGAAGATGGTTCCAACGGGAACGCAGGCTGTACCCACCAGAGAGGTCAGGACTGGGCACCGACACAATGGGCTTGCCAATAAGAAAGTGGCCGGGAGACAAATATCCAAAGTCATCCACGTCCTCAGATAACGACATCAAAGGACGTGAATTCAAGAATGACTCAATTTGTGTGAGAACAGTAGACATCTCCTCGTAAGTGTACTTACAGGACGAGGACATCCTCTTCAAGTGGAACTTCAAAGAGCGTACTGCCGCCTCATGAAGTCCTCCCATGTGTGGAGAGCGAGGAGGCAAGAAACGCCAATGAATGTTCAAATGCGCAGTGGCGTCTTGCACTGCGGAGTGATGTTCTGATGACATCAAAAGCCTAGAGAGGTTCTGCAGGTCGGCGTGAGCTCCGACAAAGTTTCTACCATTATCACAAGTGATTGAACTTGGAATTCCACGACGACTTGTGAACCTTGACAATGCCGCCAGGAAGGCACGTGAGGTGAGCGAAGTCACTAGCTCAACGTGTACGGCCTTCGTGGACATGCAGACAAAAATAGCAACGTAGGCTTTAGTAGTCACTTTGGACCGCGGGCCACCAAACTTGAGAGAGAATGGACCGGCGTAGTCCACACTAGAGTTTGTGAAAGGAGGGAGAGGATTTACTCTCTCAGGAGGCAGATCAGCCATCTTTTGCTGATAAGCCTGAGCCTCAAAGCGGAAGCAAACACTACAGCGCCTCCGTACACTGCGAACCAGCTTGCGAATGCAAGGGATCCAATACGACTCTCGCAAGTGTGAGATGACTAGCTGAGGTCCTGCATGACCTAGATGCAAGTGCACATGGAGAACTAACTGCCTGGTGAAAGCATGCTCTGCAGGAAGTAATATCTGATGCTTGTTGTCAAAAGGTAGGTTGGACCGACTTAGACGTCCACCTACACGCAGGATGTTATCCTGAATAAAGGGGCATAGTTGCCGGATCTTACTAGAAGAAGGCAAATCTTGCGAGGAAGACAATGCTTGAATTTCCTTTCTGAAAGCATTCCTTTGAATGATTCTAATGCAAGAATGCAAAGCTTCAGTAAGCTCTGACGGCAACAAAGGGCCATTGATAGGTGACTTGAGTTTCAAGTAATTATTAATGAAACGTCGCACATAAGCCATGACCCTGATTGTTTTCAAGTGTGAAAACTTAGTCAGCCATGGGCTTAAGCTAGAGGTTTCGATGGTGACTAGCGCTGCTATCTTCACCTCTGGGAGAGACGAAGACTCGAGCTCAGTGGGCAAACTGGGCCACTGAGTGGAGTCGGCAGTAAGCCAAGAAGGGCCTGACCACCACAGAGAGTTGTTAAGTAGGTCAGAAGGGGTGGCTCCCCTAGAGATGAGATCAGCGGGATTGTCCTTAGATGACACATGCGACCAAGATTCAATGGCAGTGAATTCTTGGACGTCCGCGACTCTGTTAGCCACGAAAGTCTTCAGTTTAGAAGGTGAATGGTTTAACCAACCAAGTACAACCTTGGAGTCACTCCACAGGTGTACTGAACTTATAGAAAGTTGCAACGCAGGTAACACCCGGTGAACTAACGTTGCCAACAAGTGAGCTGCCAACAACTCAAGGCGAGGTATAGTCGTTGCCTTCAAAGGGGCAACCCTAGACTTGGCACAAAGCAGACAGCTCTTGGCCTTATCGAGGTGATTAGTAGATCGTAGGTACAGACAGGCGCCATAAGCCACCTCGCTAGCATCACAGAAACCGTGCAACTGCACAGATACGAAGTTCTGCTGTAATGCTAGCCGAGGGATAGCGATGCTGGAGATGAACTGAAGTTGGTTGTGAATCTTGCGCCACTTGTCGGCGACCGCAGAAGGAATGGGCTGGTCCCATGAAGTAGTCTCCTTCCACAAAGATTGGAACAGAATCTTGCAGTAGGACACTATAGGGCATATTAGCCCAAGGGGATCAAAAATAGAGGCTATACAAGATAGCAATGTCCTTCTGGAACAGGTGGTGAATGGCTTGGAGGGATCGACTGAAGTTTCGATCCTGAGCATATCGTCAGAAGGTTGCCATATGAGGCCTAGCGCCTTTATGGAGGAGGTGTCAGAGTCACCAAAGGTTCTGTGGTCGAGAGACTCCCGCAGCTCAGGAGGAACGTCTTGGAGCAGTTCCACAGAATTGGAACTCCACTTACGAGGATTAAATCCACCTAGGGGGAGAAGCTCTCTCAGCTGAGAGACAATAACCTTGGCCTCAGACAGCGTATCAGCTGTGGCCACTATGTCATCGACATAGATGGAATTGTTTATGATGGAGGCTGCTACAGGAAACTTGCTTCCCTCGTCGATGGCTAGCTGTTTAAGAGCTCTGGTTGCCAGGAAGGAGGCAGAAGCAGTGCCATAAGTGACCGTGGTTAGGTCAAACAGCTGAATAGGGTCTGACACAGAAGTTCTCCAGTAAATCTGCTGGAGAGGTTGGTGGTCGGGATGGACTAAGACCTGTCTATACATCTTCTCGATGTCCGCTGTGAACGCCACTGGATTGAACCTAAAGCGTAGGAGGATCGAGAAGAGGTCAGGCTGCACCACCGGACCTACCGCAAGAATGTCATTGAGTGACTTCCCGTTAGAAGACTTCGCCGAAGCATCAAAAACTACCCTGAGTTTAGTCGTGGTGCTGGAAGGCTTCAAAACGGGATGGTGCGGGATAATATACTCATATTTCCCGAGTGAACTCCGAGAGGCAGGCTTCATGTGACCCAATTTCAGATAGTCATCCATGAACCTGTTATATTCCTCTCGAAGGGTTTCATTTAAAGACAGTCTTTTTTCTAATGAGAAGAATCTCTTCTGGGCTTGTAGCACTGTGCTCCCCAGGGATTCTGGAGCTGATACAAAGGGCAACTTTACAATGTATCGCCCATCGGAGTCACGCTGAGTATTGGCAGCAAAATGCTGTTCACAAACTGACTCGTCAGGGAAGGGGGCTGAGTTAGACACTCGTTCTAACTCCCAGAACCGGGAAAGCTGGTTACTCACTAACTGGTCAGCAGTTAGGAAGGCTGAGTAATTAGAAGACATAGCCTCCGAGCATTCAGGCTCATTTGGGCTTGCTTCAAGACAACGCTTAGCCGTGGATCGGCGTCGATGACCATTGGAAGTATGGCAACGCTGTGAAGGGAAAGGCGCAGAGGGCAGTTTCCCGGCGAAGTACCAACCAAGGTGCGAGTTCTGAATCGTAGGTAACTCACCGGTGGAAATTTGCCCTGGACACACCACTTGGGCGCAAATCTCCACTCCAAGAAGTAGATCGACACACTTAGGACGACTAAAAAATGGGTCAGCCAAGGGAAGATTCGGAGGAATGTTCCAATCTTTGGTCTCAATGAAAGAGTTCGGGAACCTTTTCTCCGAAATCTCCGGAACGACAATGGCCTGTGCATTGTAGCGCCATGAAGTCACTCGCGACTGAATCGCGATGCTGGTTAGCTTATGTGTGCTAACATTAGTGGACAAAATTCCCGCTAGCGTAGTCCGCTGCGCATGAGGAGCTAGTCCAAGACGCCTAAACAGCCTGTTGCTAATAAGATTGCAGTCTGAACCGCTATCCAGGAGGGCTGTGGCCTCAACAGGCGAGCCGTCTGAGTCCAGGATGCGGACAGTAGCAGTAGGAAGCAAGCAGCGCTGCTGGGTCTGACTAGAAGCCATAACACCTGCAGTGTTGGCAGCCTGGTGACTATCGCTAGTCGGGTCGTGGAGGAATGTGCTATGTCTCCCAGCACATCTCCTGCACTGAAAAGTCCTACAATTGTTGGCATGCCCTTGACTAAACAGGCATACGCGACACAGTTTGCGGTCTCTAACAAACTGGTCTCTTTGAGCGAAAGTCATGCTCCTGAAGTCGCTGCATGAAAACAGGTCATGCACAGCAGTACGACAACAGAGACATTTAGGCCTCGAAGAAGAAGACTTTGACTTGGAAGGAGCCGGAGAGCTCGGAACTGACTTAGCAGCCTGACCTTTCGTGGCAGCATCAGTCATCTGCAGTATGCGAACTCGGCTTTCCAAGAAGACAAATAACTCCTTGAGAGTAGGGAGCTTCCCTATTTTGACAGATGACTCCCATTCTCTGATGAGGTTCATCGGAAGCTTGTCGATGATAATTCTGGTAATAATCAGATCTGACAACTCCACTTCTGTATTAAGGGAATTAAGTGCATGTACCGTGCTTATAAAATGATCCAGGTATTTCTGCAGGGATTCTGCAGAATACCTCTCAATCTGAGGGGGAGAGAAGAGATTGTCCAGATGGGTGTTGGCGATTAGCCGGTCGTTATCAAACCTATCAATCAAAGTCTGCCACGCCACCTGGAAAGTCGCAGCAGAGACAGGAATATTCTGAATGACCGTACTAACCTCTGATGACAGGCAAGACTTCAAGTACTGATACTTGTCCATGTCCGAAATGTGCCTGTGTTGAATTACCAACGACGAGAAAGTGTCACGAAACTCGATCCACTCAGAGGGGTTCCCATTGAACTGAGGAAGACGGATTTCGGGGAGTTTCGGTAACAACGGCGTGACAGGGTCGAGCGAGGAGCGCTGACTGGCAGTCTGCGCCTGCTCGGGTTCATATAGCTGTTTCTTTTCAGCTATCATGGAGTCAAAGAAACTGATGACTTTATAATAATCAGATTCCACTGCGTGAAAGTCGAATTCATGATCCTGGTAGGCCTCGTCAATGGCCACCTGAGCATAATCTGACTTATAGGCCTTGAAGATCTCTACAAATTCAGAGCGGCGAATGCGCGCCTCATGAAGCGTAGTGAGATCTTCGATTTCGTACTCTCGCATAATCTGCATTTGACGCAGAAATTGCGATTGCAAGTACTCGAAGCGTCTTATTTTAGCCTTTTGGGCAGCTTCGGCCTGGGCGTGGGCTTCGGCTCTCTTAGCCTCAGCTTCCTCACGGGCCAGGGCGAGCTGGGCCTGGGCTTGCCTTTCTGCAAGGGCCTGCTGGGCCAGGGCCTCCGCTCTCTTAGCTTCGGCTTCCTCACGGGCCAGGGCGAGCTGGGCCTGAGCCTGCCTTTCTGCAAGGGCCTGCTGGGCCAGGGCCTCCGCTCTCTTAGCTTCGGCTTCCTCACGGGCCAGGGCGAGCTGGGCCTGAGCCTGCCTTTCTGCAAGGGCCTGCTGGGCCAGGACCTCCTTGTCAGATAAGGCCTGAAGAAATTTACACAACTGAGAGTTGCCTCTGGAAATGACGGCGTCGACTTCTGCCCTATAGGCTTCTTCAGCATCAGAATAATCCACACCGTCGATTTCAGTCTGCACATGGTCGAACTTAGCTGCAAGTTCGTCTAACTTAGACTCATACTTTTTGAGTTCAGGATATGTGACATCCTCAATGGCTAAATTACTAATGACATTAACCTGCCGCGGAATCTGGGCCTTAATGGGAACTCGCTTGGCTTTAAGAGCCGTCAAACCGTCTGGACTCGACATAGCGACTTGCTTATACAAATGTCTGAATTAAATAGGTTGCCCGCCTAGAGCCGGTGCAACAATGACAAATTAAGGTTTGTTTATAAGAATGGAGTGAGTTGCCCGCATAGGAGCATACGAGTAGACAAAGAAATAGTGTGTAGCTGTACAGGTGTAAGTACACAAATGTAAATGTTTACACTTTACAAGAAAGTACCAAAAACTTAATTGAAATCTGTCAGAGACCTCCCTCAAACGCAATGCGGAGGAGAACCACAGATACTTATAGCAACTGACTTTAAACTACTTATTACTGATGGCTACTGATGGTAGCGTCTCACACCGGCGGCAAACTATACCGGGAGAACAAGATTGATATATAAGAATGACTAGAATTGTGGCTAATCACTGAGGTCTCTGTAATAAGTGACCAAGACAAATTCAAACTGTTAATTGAATAGTTACTCTACGTTAATTATAGGTCACTAACTATCAATGCATCTTCAACCATAGGCCTCTGGGTCATATCCAGGCCCGGAGGAACCACAAAGAGATGTTCCCGCTCCCACGGTAGCTCACAGGCGAAATAGGGACACGGGGAAACCTCTCCGGTTTGAAGGATGCTACACTAAGTCAAGTTTAAATACATTTATTGAGCCCCTTGAAAGATACAAAGAGCACAATGGACAAAATGATAAATAGACCCTTTAAAATACAAGATGGAATTTTGTATCTTGCTTTACAAATAAATTCCTCTTCCTAGCGGTGCCGAAGAAGATGAAATGTTGATGAAGTCAAGGGGAGACGACTTAGTAAGCTCCTTCTGGAAAATAAGGCATGCTTGCCTTATAAGACTGATGAATAGCTCGGAGGACCAGAGCAGAGCAATTTTTATAGTCGCGCTTGCTCGGACGACTGAGAAAGAATTTCACTATTCTTGAAGTGAATGCGCACTATCAGCAAATTATTTTAAGGTCGACTTGCTGCTTCGACCGAAAAGAAGAACCTTTAGATGTTGCTTCGACACTGCAACTAAAATTAAGCACTCTGAAATATTCACTTCACAGCAGTACTTACAGTCAATCCTTTTACTTAATGAGTTACGCATTCAAGTCCATACGGTTTGATCAGGGAAGTAAAAAACTTGGCTTCACACATTTGTAATTAAATCACAAATAAATTACTTTGATGAATGTACTAAATTGCGTCTCTGCAATAACTAGGGCTGGGAAACTTCAAATTCCCAGCTCGACAATAAAAACTAGATTCAGAATTCTGAACTGAAAACTAGCCTGGCGAAAGCTTCGAACGAGAGAATAAGAATGAATAGCAAGAATGACAGACGTCACGACATGTGACGTAAAGCAAGAATCCCATTGGCCAAGAAAAACAATAAATAATTAATCTTGGAAATAAATCAATTAAGTTACATTAAAATACTAAAACATAAATAAGAGAATTAATAGCATTACTTCAAAACTGAATTGTTTCTTTAAAAACACAAAATTATGAATAAAATATACTAAAAAATAATCAGACTGAAACTTTGGGTTGGAGATTATAACATGACTATCCAAAAAATGAAAGATGCGACAGTCAAATGTTATTTCTGATGCGAATTGATGGGAGAAAGAACAAACAGATAAGTAAACATATTTAAAATTATATTGAAGACACAACAAGAAAAATAAAACAAACGAAGACACAAGCCTGTTGCCATAGCAACACGGCGAATGACCTCGCGAAACCAGCTAATGCCTCAAATCCGGCCAGACACGAATGCTGGACGGAACAGCTGGAATTCCACGCTCGGAAGTCAGTAATCTCCGTCCAAAGTCTCTTTCGGAGGGAATATGGAAAGGATCCACCAACAGACAAGAAAATTCATGTATGGTGTGCACAATTTAAAGAAACTGTTTGCTTGTGCAAGAAGAAATCAACTGGACGTCCGTGTGCGACAATTGTACCAACGAAGCTTACAAAACTCCACGTATCAAGCCTCTAAAGTACTAAACAGAGAGGTACCTAAACAATAATCTGCACGACGCTGAATTGGGCGTGGGTATGATCGCAACAACAGGCTGATGCCGTGGCCTCCGCGATCTCCAGATCTCACCTCCTGCGACTTCATTTTGTGGGAGTATATCAAAGATGCTGTCTTTGTGCCACCCTTGTCCAATGATTTGAATGATCTGAAGACGTGTATCAGAGCCAGTGTCAACACCATCGATCGCAATAGAACTGCAATATCGCATTGTTTTGTGCCGCGTGATCCGAGATGGACACATTGAACGTCTGTAGGAGGCGAACCAAAATTTCACAGTTGCTGTTTCTTTTGGTGCTTATTGCATCAATGTATGTTTGGTCGTTTGGATGTAGTGGCATTATAAAACCCCGGAGAGCATTTTGAATTACCCTGTATAAAACGAAATAATTCAAGTCCTGGTTAAATTGGTAGCAAAGGAATTCTTATGAATGTTTGATTACGGAAACGTATGACGTCTGTTGCTTGTTTCGGCCTATGTCCGTTCATCATCAATGTAAAACCAGGAAGGTCAAACAAGACATTCCCATTTTACTTGCTCTTATATACGTAGTATAGAGAAAGTATTGTGATCGTGACAATAAATCGAAATCGAGATAACACCGGGAGAGCACGTTTCACGATGCCTAGAAACCGAAAAACGTGTTTTTGGTTTGACGTCTGTCCATCTGTGGACAAGCACAGCGCGTAAACGGTCCACTGTATTTACTTCATTTTTTAATTAAGAAATTTTACAAAATTTTATCGAACCGTACAGAATTGGGTATTATAACTGAAATATTAAGAGGACTTTTCATGAAAACTTTTTAAAAAATTTTGATTTTTTTAAAAATTGGCTCTAACGATTACAAATGTGAAATTGGTAACTCTTATCTGTGACTAATAAAATGGCTAAATTACTTAGGGGGTGATTTACTGGTATCCATTTTCAATTCTCCTAGATTATCTCCATTACACTAGGCGATACATGAAAATCTACCACGGTAAATCTGAAGAGAAAATTAGAGAGACAAATTTTTGTTAAATACATTTCTTTACAAAATTAATAGGTACCAAGCATAGGCGTAGCCAGGCCGACCATATGGGGGGGGGGGGTTATAACATCCGCGGGGTCTGGCGAGTATGGAAGGAGAGGGGAGTCCGGGGGCCCTCCCCCGGAAAATTTTAAAAATTAAGACGCAAAATAACGAGTTTTTAAGCTTCCCACGCTTTATACTTGTATTAAGCAATTTATGGGCAGACTTAAAAAAATTATAAAATTTTCCTTTTTTTAATCAATTGGGGGGGGGGGGTTCAAACCCCCAAACCCCCCCCCCCTCGCTACGCCTATGGTACCAAGATAAAAAATCCCTTTAGGCAGGCCTACAGGCTGAGGTATATTTCAAAGTGCTTTTGGTTTAATTTATTATCGCTGCGCAGCACTCTTCTTTTTTAGCCTTGGCATGGCAAACCTGCAGTAATAAGAACTGAATTCGGTAAAGAGGAGGAGCCTACAATCATTTCTTTTGACAACAAGAATAGGATATAATATTCTGGGAGGCCGTGCGCAAGATCAGCAATGAATAAAATTAGCAAAGCCGCTAAACAAGACAAAATTATGATATAATAATAATTCTTTTAAGTGTTATTATTTTCAAACATTAAAATCTCGCGTCATATGAGAGCTATCAAGAAACTAGTTATTGATTTGTAGAGTACTCATCAAGAGCTTTTCAACGATACCCCACAAGACGTAGTTTCAAAAATTTCGAATTCCCACCCCCTCACCACTCCACCCCCACTCGTACCCCTCAAAACCCCCAAATTGTTGGTGTCACTGTGAACTCCATAGGGAGTACTCTAATTTATTCAAACAAAGTTTCCCTCTATACTTCATAGGCGCCGAGATATACATTTTTAAAAATTTCAACCCCCTCCCCCGACCACCCCCTTGGGCCAAATTTGCTCATTAACGAACTTGTCCGAACTATTGGGCCTAGAAATAACATATTAAAATTTGGTTCAAATATCTTCAAAATTACGGCCGCTATCGTGTAAAGATATAAATATATATATATATATATATATATATATATATATAAATATCACAATTTTTTTTTTGAACGGGCGGTGGTTTCGTACTTAGGGAGGCATGAAACGTAAAGATATGAAAGAATTTTTCTAAAATCATGACATGGTATCCATTGCAATAAGTAGATTTTTCTTCGAAATCTACCTAAAATGAAATAACATGACCTAAATGCGAATTTCAGAACATACATTTTGAATAAAATATGAATATTCTTCTGTTGCCCGTAGTAACAAGAATACTATATCTAGATATTGTTGTGACATATAGTCAGTTCACCACAATCGTAATGAACACACCAAAATCAGTTAGAGCGAGGTGGTATAGGGTAATAAGGAAGAGGTCCTGGGTTCAAATCAAACCTCGTGGCCACCAAAATTTACCGGTAGGCTCTTTGTAATAACTCATTAGTGCAGCATTTGCTTCTATTGTTCGGCTATATCTCAAAGTATCTTGCATTTTTGCCTTTGAGATTGAAGAAACCATGTAAACCTTAAGTTATTATTGTTATTCTTATTATTATTATTATTATTAGTATTATTATTATTTCACAGTAAAAGCATTGAATATAAAGACCGACCCTGATGCTTTCCGATCTAGATACTGAAAATTCAATAAATAAAATTTAATTGTCCCTATAACTTAATTTCCTTTTTTCTGTGCAAGCCTTTAACACACATATGCGAGAAAGTTTGTGCAACATAATTTGCACCATTTATTTATTAACTTTTTCTGTGTTCAGTTTTAGTAGGGCCGTTTAGGAAAAGGCAATATTTAATGAAGAGACGTGGTCTCATATTTTGCTATTTATGTTGAATTATTAGAACCAACTAAAGAAGAGGGTCACTTTCATTGATAAAGCTAAGGTAAGAGTTGAGATAAATATCAGAGAGCAGAGAGCGAGGTCGCTGTAATACAGCAGCACAAATGTTATGTAAGTAAAACATAAACAAAACAAATAAAAATCAGGTAAACTGATGTAACAAAGTGCCAGTATGTTTTTTTAAATCAGTTATGACTGCAATTATGATATGCAGAATGTGTGTGTTTTTTTTAAATTGATTTCCAAGTTAAGCTCCAGATTTATTCATTAAGCAGGGCTTACGGAAGAAGAAAGGTCTACCATCTCGGCCACCTGGGTCATTTTAACGGTCTAGTTGGATAAGCGCATGTAAATCAATATGTTTTTTGTCATAGCTACCTGTATTTTAATTTCCAAGGCCTTATACGATCACAGTAAAACAATAGGCTATGTTGTCAAGATAACTGATTTTCATTTTTTTTTATAAATTCTTGCGAATACGTATATTACCATAAAATAGACACTAAATTGAGCATTACTCCGAAACAGATCAACCGATTTTATCCATTATGAATAGACGTCTTCCCATGGACATTATAAATGTGTATACCAAGTTTCATAAAAATCCGGTAAAGCGTATTTGAGTTACCGCGTCTTTAAAATATACACTAAATTCGGTTTTACTCCGGTACCGGTCAACAGATTAGGTTCAAATTCAATAGGGCACTTCTTATGGACGTAATAAATGGGTATACCAAGTTTCATGGAAATCCGATACAGCGTATTTGAGTGATGGCGCCTTTCTATTAGAAAGGCGCCATAATCTATTAAAATAGGCACTAAATTGGGCATTACTCCGGTACCGGTGAACCGATTTGGTTCAATATCAATAGGGTTCTTCCCATGGACATTATAAATGTGTTTTCCAAGTTTCATGAAAATCCGAAAAAGCGTATTTGAGTTATGGTGCGTACAGACACACGGACAGACATCTTTTCGTCCACCACACAATCTGATAAAGTACCATACTGGCACTTAATAATCATAATCAGTGGCCTAGATAAATGTTACAACGAGTTATTAATTACATTGTATGAATCTGCAACCACGCTATTCATATTTCAATGAGAATTCCGTTCAACCTTGAATAATTAGAGAATAGCGTATAAGTTTGCTATTCATAGACCACTGCACTCAGATATTACATGGGTCTGTATAGATCTATTAAAAATAAATCCCCTCTCGTGATGGAAAGCTGTAGGCAATTTCAAATATTAAATACAATGAGGTAAACTTATGTAAGAAAGTGCCAGAATGCTTTTGTTTAGTCAGTTATAATTGCAATACGCAGAAAATAAGTTATTTTTTGTAATCGATTTTCGAGTTAAGCTCCAGATCGATTCATTAAGCAAAGCTTACGGAAGAATGTGACGGAATATGTGGGTAGTGTTACTTGTCAAAGCTAACTTTATTGCAACTTCCAAAGCCGTATACGAACACTGTAAAACAATATGTTGCCATGATAACTGATTTGCATTTAGATATATAAGCATTCATGAACCACAGATTGTCTCCGTTGGACATTACACGAGACTATTATGGGAGAAAAATTCCTCCGACACTGGGACTTGAACCCTGGACCTTTGGCTATTCGCGCCAATGCTCTACCAACTGAGCTAAGCCGGAGTTCAATAATCAGTCATAGGAGAGAGGTTCCATCTGGCTTCGAAAAGAGATAAATAACAATCGACAGCCTGAACCTCTAGCAACGCCACGGCTTAACAGGGAAGACTTCATTTTATTTGAGAAACTCAGAATCTCAGTGTTGCAAGCAGTGTAAATGTCAATACACAGATATCATTTAATTGTATATTGCGGTAATCATCTGATGTGTCTCTCTTGTGTTAATGAATAAGATAAAATTAAAATTAACAAATTTAAAATCAAACAGGAAGCGATATTCTGCCAGTCGCACAGGGAAGCAAGCTTGGAACAACGTGGCTTTTGATCAGACAGAGAAGGCACAGATCTGTATAGTACACAATGTTGTCACTGTTTACACACGCGGTGGCCTCGCTCAAGGATGTTCAACATCCCATTTAGGTGAGGAGAAGAGTGGTTTATATCACACAACGAGACTTGCTGACAGTATAAGCACCCCAACACTACAGTAGACAAAAACCAATGCGTCCAGTGGCGGCAACTTATATCGGCCCATGGGGCTCTAGCTCACCCAATAACTTTTTGTGCATTGTTATATTTATTGCTTGTTGTTGTTACCATAGGCCTACCGAGGGGGGGGGGGGGTTTGGGGGTTTGAACCCCCCCCCCATTGATTAAAAAAAGGAAAATTGTATAATTTTTTAAGTCTGCCCATAAATTACTTAATACAAGTATAAAGTGTGGGAAGCTTAAAACTCGTTATTTTGCGTCTTGATTTTTAAAATTTTCCGGGGGAGGACCCCGGAAGCTTAAAACTTGTTATTTTGAATCTTAATTTTTTAAATTTTCCGGGGGAGGACCCCCAGTCCCCGCGGATGTTATAACCCCCTCCATATGGTCAGCCTGGTTACGCCTTATACAAAAAATCCTGTTTCTTTCTTGAATCACTGTCAAACGGCAATCACGCTATTGTTGACTTATACAGGGTGTTAATGAATAACACCGAAATATTTAACCAGGGGACATAGACAAGCAACTTTTATTAGGAGATATTTGCTCTAAGGATTCATTTTTCCCTGTTACAGCATGAAATCTGTGCCATCTCTTGTTAAAAATCACTCACGATCGGTTGAAATTGTCGAAATCATTGCAAGTTTTACTCTTCAATGCAGTTTTACTGACAAAGAAGATGCTTCGTTGCTTGTGACGAATTTATTGGGAGAACTCCAGTCAGGAGAAATACCTTTTGCAACACTCTGTGCTACATAATTTTATTTTAGAAGTTGCCTAAAACCGAAAATGAAAAAAAAAAATAAGTGTAGGCCTATCCAATATTATAAACTTAAAAAAATCGGGGTGTGTGGAACGCCACGCGACAGAAGTGAAACTTGGACTTTTTAATTCTTCGATTTTTTTCAATTTTGGATTGTTCGACTTTTTAAATTTTGGGTCTATGGATTTTTTCAATTTAGGGTCTATGGACTTTTTTTAAATTTTGGGTTTATGGACTTTTTTAATTATCAATTTTTTATTTTTAGATTTTCAAATTTTGGATTTTTTAACTTTTTAAATTTCGTTGAGTTGTTTTCTGTGCAGTCCAACACAGCCGCACTAATTTCATGACGATTTTGTTCGTAACGCACCTTTGGGTTAGCTCTCGATTTACTCCTAGCGCGCCTAAAAAAGTTTCACTTCTAAAATTGTTAACCAGGCTTTCTTGCGGTTGAATTACAAAATGTGATTGTTATTACAAGCAGTGAAATAGTTTCTTGCAAAGTTCTATATTTACCTGTACTTACATCAATATTACATGATAAGATCATATCATAAACCTTAATAGGGGTGGGAATGTGAAATTTTTAAAATCTTTGAGCCCACTCAATGTTCTTCAAACGTTGTCTCACTCTTACCTACACATGAGTAATGGGCTAGAGTGGAACAGACTTACTGATTTTTATTTTACTTTAGGTTTGGTTCTTAAAGCGGGCGGACTATTAGAAACGTATAAGTTAACACGAAAATGCAAAATAATAATGTTATTAAAAGTTGATTTCGCCTGATGCCGTAGGAGAATCTTAAACCAAAACATATTTCAAATAAAATCAGGTAAACTGATGTAACAAAGTGCCAGTATGTTTTTGTTTATAATCAGTTATGATTGCAATTATGATATGCAGAATACAAAAAAAAAAAAAAAAAAAAGTCAAATTGGCCGGTTTCGGGATTTGAGCCATGGAACTCTACAATGTGAGGCCAAGACGTTACCATCTCAGCCACCTGGGTCAGTTTAACGGTCTACTTGGATAAGCGCATGCAAAGCAATAGTGTTATTTGTCATAGCTAACTGTATTTTAATTTCCAAAGCCATATACCTGTAAGATCACAGTAAAACAATAGGCTATGTTGTCATGATAACTGATTTGCATTTCATAAATTCTTTCGAATACCGGTACGTATATTACCATAAAATAGCCACTAAATTGAGCATTACCTTCGAAACAGGTCAACCGATTTTATCCAATATCAATAGACGTCTTCCCATGGACATTATAAATGTGTATACCAAGTTTCATAAAATTCCGATAAAGCGTATTTGAGTTATTGCGCCTTTAAAATATTCACTAAATTGGGTTTCACTCCGGTACCGGTCGACAGATTAGGTTCAAATTCAATAGGGTACTTTTCATGGACGTCATTAATACGTATACCAAGTTTCATGAAAATGCGAAAAAGCGTATTTGAGTTATGGCGCGTAGAGACACATGGACGGACGGACAGACATTTTTCGTCCCCACCCACACACAATCTCATAAAATACCATACTGGCACTTAATAAAGCATTTAGTAGAAGGAGTTTTCCGTGTCGACACTCTACCAACTGATCTGTCCATAGTTCAACTCACGGCGCCAGATGGAAACACTCTCCTATGAATACCATTAATGGTGGATATTAGGCTACTGCAAGACGTACATGAAGTAAAATTATCATATCTACAAAATCATTAGATTCCGAGAAAAAGGCAAACATTTCTTCATGTAAAGTAACAGTAAAAGCATTTCAAGTCGTCCGGAATCTTCGTGTCACATCTTTAGAACATAGTATCCAAAACAAATACAATTTTTTGTTTTTGTACGACTTTTTGTTCTCCGGCTATGCACACATTGGTGTTGCACAGAAGCTCAGGTCGTGTGGGGGCGACCTAGGCAGTACTTCATTCTTTCATTTCCGTTGTCTTGACAACGCAAATGTTAGTTATTAAGTGCCAGTATGGTACTTTATGAGATTGTGTGGTGGACGAAAAAATGTCTGTCCGTCTGTCTGTCCGTCTGTCCGTGTGTCTGTACGCACCATAACTCAAATACGCTTTTTCGGATTTTCATGAAACTTGGAAAACACATTTATAATGTCCATGGGAAGAACCCTATTGATATTGAACCAAATCGGTTCACCGGTACCGGAGTAATGCCCAATTTAGTGCCTATTTTAATAGATTATGGCGCCTTTCTAATAGAAAGGCGCCATCGCTCAAATACGCTGTATCGGATTTCCATGAAACTTGGTATACCCATTTATGACGTCCATGAGAAGTGCCCTATTGAATTTGAACCTAATCTGTTGACCGGTACCGGAGTAAAACCCAATTTAGTGTATATTTTAAAGACGCGGTAACTCAAACACGCTTTACCGGATTTTTATGAAACTTGGTATACACATTTATAATGTCCATGGGAAGACGTCTATTCATAATGGATAAAATCGGTTTACGTGTTTCGAAGTAATGCTCAATTTAGTGCCTATTTTATGGTAATATACGTATTCGAAAGAATTTATAAAAAAAATGAAAAACAGTTATCTTGACAACATAGCCTATTGTTTTGCTGTTATCTTTTAAGGCCATGGAAATTAAAATACAGGTAGCTATGACAAAAAACATATTGATTTACATGCGCTTATCCAACTAGACCGTTAAAATGACCCAGGTGGCCGAGATGGTAGACCTTTCTTCTTCCGTGAGCCCTGCTTAATGAATAAATCTGGAGCTTAACTTGGAAATCAATTTAAAAAAAAAAACATATTCTGCATATCATAATTGCAGTCATAACTGATTAAACAAAAACATACTGGCACTTTGTTACATCAGTTTACCTGATTTTATTTTCAATGCGATTTGCGTGGAAGTGACGACCTCTGTGATGAAGCACACGCCAACGGCTTCTCTGGCTCAGCAGATAAAACAGGTCATATTATGAAAGCTGATGAGGAATCTTTAAATCTGTTTAACCAATTCATTCTAATTATTAAGTGCAAAAAGGTACTTTCTGAGATTGTGTGGTGGACGGCAAAATGTGTCTGTCTGTCTATCCGTGTGTCTGTATGAGCAATAACTCAAATACGCTTTATCTGATTTTCATCAAACTTCGCATACACTTTCATAACTTTCTTGGGAAGGAGCCTATTGATTTTGGATCAAAACGATTGACCGGTACCGGAGTAATGCCCAATTTAGTGCCTGTTTTATGGTAATATATTAGAAAGAATTTATCAAATGCAAATCAGTTCTCATGACAACATATTGTTTTACAGTGTTCATATCCGGCTTTGGAAGTTGCGATACAAATAACACTACCCACATATTCCTTCACATTTGCTTATCAAACTAGACCTTTGTTATTCCGTAAGCCCTGCTTAATGAATCGATCTGGAGCTAAACTCGGTGATCGATTACAAAAGTAAGTTTTTTTTTTCCTGTATAATATCATAAGTGCAATTATCATTGATTAAACAAAAGCATTCTGGCACTTGGTTACATCAGTTTACCTGATATTATTTTTCATAGAGAAGCTTCTGCTTTTTCCTTAGGAAAACTAACAGCTTGGCTTCGCAATTTTATGAAGTCACTATTCAAAAGAATCTCAATTGCATTCAAATCTATTGGTAGCTTTGGCCTGCGTTAATTGTTATTTACTCATGTGTGAGTATGGAGAATAATTATTAAGACCAGGACTCGAGTCGTGCTGACACTCTACCAACAGAGTTAGTCTTAGTTCGGGACAAGGAGTAGTCAAAAACTTAATCTTTGAGTCATTCAAGAAGCATTACGTCTATGTATATATAACTCGCTCCGCTCATTGGGGGCTCAGCCCCCAAACCCCCGCTGAGGTTCTCGGAAAAGGTTTTTCAAAAGATCTATGGGAGAGAGAGTGCGTGTAGTCTGCAGTATTGGCTACTACCTTTTTTGCCATATTAAACCTGAAAAAATAAATGTGGGAAGACTGGGATTTTTTCGGAATTTTCCCGTCGGTTGCAAGCTAATAGGTATCAGTTTGCCAAGTTTAAGTTTTCTAGATCAACTGGAAGTGTACGTACATTTATGGTGTATTTTATGGAGTAAATTTCAACTGATATTAATTTAAATGGACATGATACAAGATGAAATAGCGACTAAGATTCATGGTATGTAAATATTCAATTTGGCATTTGCCTTTACGACCAAGGAAATCATAGAAAAATACAAAAAAACCAGACCAAATATGCTAACTGAGATCAGAGCATGGTTATAATATGTTGTAAAGAATGCGGGACTTCATCTCCGAGATATTATTAAAGAACAAAAATTATGAATTTTCTTTAACAGATAGAAGAAAATTTTGTTAGTTCTGGACAAAAATATGTTAATTGGATTTAATTATTATGAACCTGAGACTTCAGAACGAAAGTCCAAGACGTTATTATCTCGACCACCCCGTTAAGTTAACGGAAATAATTATTTCTAAACTTTCAGAGCCATACGTGATCACAGTTTGATAATACCGTTGCCATGGAAACCGAGCCCTTTTTCGGGGGTTTTTTGGGCTAAAAATTTAAAACATTTTACTTTTTGGAATTTTCCTGTGGTTTACAGCCTAAAATCTATATGTGTACCAAATTTCAACTTTCTAGCTCATCTGGAAGCGGGCAAACATTAATGTCGGTGAACCGAGCCGAGCCCTTTTTCGGAGGTTTTTAGGTCTAAAAATTGGAAAAAATTAACTTTTGGAATTTTTCTGTGGTTTACTGCCAATAAGCTACATGCGTACAAAATTTCAAGTTTCTAGCTCAGGTGGAAGTGGGCAAACATTTATGTTGGTGAGCCGAGCCGAGCCCTTTTAAAGGAGTTTTTAGGGCTAATAATTTTTAAAAATTAACTTTTTGGAATTTTCCTGTGATTTTCAGCCTAAAAGCTATATGTGTACCAAATTTCAAGTTTCTAGCTCATCTGAAAGTGGGCAAACATTAATATCGGTGTGCCGAGCCGAGCCCTTTCTCGGGGGGGTTTTAGGGCTAAAAAATAAAAAAAATTAACTTTTTGGGAATTTTCCTGTGGTTTACAGCCTAAAAGCTATACGTGTACCAAATTTCAAGTTTCTAGCTCATCTGGGAGTGGGCAAACATTAATGTCAGTGAGTGAGTGAGTGAGTGAGTGATTCAGCCATGTGGCTTTATATTATAGGGATGAGCCAGGGGTTCCCACTATAGAGCTCTGGGCTTTTGTAGTTTTTCCTCCTGCCACTTGAGCGCGCTGTTCTCCACATTCAGGTATTGTCAACTTCCGGTTTCCTCATTCTTGTGTGTTTTCAATATGAGTTCGGGACGGTTCGCCAATTTTACAGTGAAGGAGTTAAAAAGGATGGTATCCGAAGATGGTGCAACAAATATTTCAAAGTTAACAAAGCAAAAGTTGATTGCAAGGTAAGAAATCAAAGCTACCTGACTTCTGAAACGTTCTCTAACTGTTCTAATATGGTGCAATATGCCTCCGGTCTAAAATATTTTTGTATACTGTTGCACGATTTATTTTAATGTTTTTTTACAAATATGCATGAACTTTTTCGTATCATAACTTACTGAATACACAGTCTAATATACGATGCTGTTTGTTTTGGTTGCAGGTTGCTCAGACGAGAGAAAAATCCGGATAGGAACTTTGCCTTATTCGAAGTTGAGGTTATAGAATCATAAAGTACCCACGACTTTCCTTCGACAAATTTCTTCAAGATAAATTCATTCAAGAAAGAACGGTTTAAACATTTTGACGAAGACTCCATAACCACTTGGTTCGAAAAGCGTAGGGCAATCAGCAGTATGAAAGCTGGCCGGACTCTAGCAATTAGAAAATTCATCAAGTTCAAGTTAGTGAATAAGAAACATTATGCACAAGTACAGGCACAGATGTTACTGACTGCTATTCACAGGTGTGACTTTGTTATTTAGACTAAGAAGGGCATCATTATCCAACACATAAAATTTAACAAAGCATTTTCTGAGGGGCTACTTCATAATGTAAATGTTTATTATCAAACAGTATTTTTGCCTCTTCTGCAAAATACCAATAAAAATGATTAGTTGTACAGTTGTTATTGTCTTTTGATTTGTTTTAAATAAAAATAGCTGAACCACAATGCTTTTATGACTACGACAAAAATAAGAGGCTACTTTAAAATTTCGAGTATTTGACAAATTTATATTTTCTGGGCTCAGCCAGTGTTCCGCCATCCCAATTACCTCCAAATTATTGTTTGATGACATAATACATAACATATCTGATTTACTTAGAAAACCTTTAATGTTAAGAAACATGACATTTACAAAATTAGTGTTATAATTAACTATAGGCCTATTATGATTACATTTTTCTTTATCAGGTTTTGATCTACTTGTTACAAGAGTTTCTATTACAGGCATACAACAAATCTGGACATTTTCAGATACATTTAAGCTATCCTTAGGCCTAGGCCCACATTCTACTCTAAAAAATCATCAAGCTCGGACCCATGTTTTCCTAAAAATTTGTATGTAGTTTGTTTTTTACTCAATTACAATACAGAATGACCATTTTATTGGTTACGGGAGAAATTTCGATTGACATTGACATTCTTAAATGTCCAAATAAATTGGCAACACAAATTACCCCGAAAAGATGAAATACTAATTTAACATGGAAATGAAACTTGATTATGAGCCTAAACGAGGTTAAGTTGGTCTGGTATACTTATTATTTCATAGGCTTATATATTTTTCTCAACATCTCCTATATCAAAAATATCTTAAACACTCCAAAAAAAAAAAAACATGAAATACTCGCCAAAACTGCTCAAAGGAACATTAAAATCATCTTCTGTGAAGTGACAGCTGCAAACACTAGAATACTGGGAAGGTGTTTTTCCATGGCGTAATTTTACCATCCATTCTTGAAAAACAGCCCTTTCTTTTGGAAAACTAAGTCCTAAATTTTTGTTTGCAACGACTGAACAGCCGAAAACATAGCAGTTAATCGGCATAATTACTTCCAAAACAAGACACAAGTACAAAACTGCATTGTAAACACAGGCCTCTGAGATAACCGGAAGTGGATAATACCTCATTCTCGGCGGCCATCTTAAAAGCGCAGAGCTCTATATAGTCTATTAGCATGTGCCCGCGGCTTCCCCCGCGATAATTATTTCAAAAATTAAAAATTAAGAGCATAATAGTAAAATCATTATATTCATTAACACCTAAATCATGTGGACTACATACCACGATTAGATAGCATCGTCTGGTAAAAGCGACCTCAGATTCGAGTTTCTTGGCCCAGAAAACCTCTGTATAATGAGATTCGTCCAAATAAAAGAACGTTTGACCATATTTAGGGCTTACAACATTCAAGCGATCGCGAAAGTTTTATTTTCAAGGTATGACAAAAATAGCCAAAGGCAACTGTAATTGATTTGACATTGAAATGTATAACTGAAAACTTATGTTTTGAAAACGCACAAAATGCACGTTTTTCACTCATAACTCACGAACGAAAACTAAAATTAAAATTCCGGCTTCGAGGTGCATTTTCCGACCCTTCAGCCCACCTATGTTTAAAATTTCAGATCTCTGCGTTCAGTAGATTTCACTGGACATCGAGGACAATTCCTTTTATTAATATAGATAATATGAATTATAATGATACCTTCTCTAATTTGTCAAACATCCATTTCATTAAATTCCAAACCCATCTGATACAACTGGCAACAATATAATTATTCTGTGAATTTGTTTTGATAATTCTGTGTAAAAAGGGGTTAAGTATTTTCAAAAAACATTTAATTTTTGGCAAATAAAATCAGAATTTTTCAAAATCCTTTCTTAGTGAGCACCTACATTAAGAAACGAAGGTACTGTCAAAATTCCAAGGCTCTACCTGTTATAGTTTAGGCTCTACGTTGATTCCTGTCAGTCAGTCAGTCAGTCAGGACAAAGCCTCTTATATAAACAGGTGGATGGATATAGACCTATGTGTTCATATTTTATGAGTTATCTGCTAAAATTGCCTGATGATCATTAGGAAAATATTTCCCCTGAAAAGGGGTAGTATAGAGCTCAGGACCTTCAGATGTCCGTCTAAAGTTCGCTGAAGGAACCGGAACAGAAGCTGTTACCTTAGCCTGCATACGTAGCCATGTTAAGCAACTTGCATATCTGGTTTATTTTTACTTTCGACTTTTGTTACATAATGCAACTCAAGTTTTGTTATCTGAAGAGTCAGGGCACAGAAATCTGCTTGGGTCATCTCAGGGCTCAACCCAAGGTCTCCCCGATAATATTGGCTATAAAAACAAAAACAGCCATCGATAGTAAACAAGTGGCCTAAGCGACATGAAAATAATGTTTTCGCTGTCAATCAATGGCCTCGTGTTGTCTCGAGTTGTACAGCCGCAATAATCTAGATGCACAGAAAGATGCGCAGTACCGAAATATTGTAGTTTGAAGGAATGTTTCATCTGTACGGCAGTATTCAAGGGAGTCACATCGCGGTGATTACGGCTACGGTTGTCGTGACTGGTGGGAGGGGAAGATGCCTTGTCTCTCTGAATTCAACTCTCACCTCTGAATGACCTTCCCCTCACACGCGAGGAAGAAAAATCGTTTTGTGCAAATGAATAGCTTTAATTTGAATGTGACCTGGGAAGGTTTCCTTGAGCGAAGTTCAAACATTCTTCAGAGTGTCGTGCCCAATCTGTTTCTACCTAGAATACACAGGGTGTTAATGAATAACACCGAAATATATTACCTGTTCACCCGTTCAGATTTCTAAATAATCTTGGCTATTGCAGCTTAGTTTTAGTTTCCAAATAATTCGTTTATTGCTTCTCAACTTTCAAAGCAAAAATCTCCTTCTCATCTACTTGTGATGTCCTTTGAGACGATACTCAGTCAACAGTAGAAAACATCTCGTTAGAATAATAACTAGTTGTCTTTCTTGATCTCAGGGTTAAGATGAGGGTATTGTATAGAGCTGTGTAGCGTCATCTTGAGCGAGGAAGGACAATTGCAGAAGTTATTGCTACTCTCTGACATGAAGACATTAGTTCCGAAATTCTCTAGCATAATAGCAATAACTTCCGCGATTGTCCTTCTTCGCTCAAGATAACACTCCACAGTCAGGCCAGGGATCATCTCGTCAGCTCTATACAATATGTGTACGTCATTGTATCCGTAGTATATATGTAGATTTGTCCACCTTATGCCCTCAATGTAACCTAGGATCTCCAATAACATTTACAATCGATGTTAATCTAATATATAAAATCGAAAGTGTGTATGTATGTATGTATGTATGTATGTATGTATGTATGTATGTATGTATGTATGTATGTATGTATGTTTGTTCCTTATACAAATCTACATTTCTTTACCAATTTACACGACACTTTGCACACATACCCAGTTAAGCCCGGGAAGTATAGCTGTCAACATTAAAATTTAAACAAATCAGTCCTTCCCTTGAAAATTATATAATTTCTGTGAATATTCTACTGAAAAAAATGAAATGTTGTTCAGTTCACATGGCAACAGTGAATTGTTTACTGTGATTACATAGGGCCTTGGCAACTATATAGCCTAATGCTGGACTTTAACGAATTATGATTCCATGTAATATATTGCCGAAAATAATTACTGAAAAATGAATTACACGAAAATAAAGCACAGTGTGATGCAGTCACATAACTTCCTCTACCCTCGACATAAGAAATATTTTCTCACTTCACATTTTGATGTAGAATAAGAGGTCGTATTGCAGGAGCAACTTAAGTGTGTGAGTATCCTATATCAGAAGTCGGTAAATAGTCAGTTATCCATAGCTGTAGGCTTTTTATTAGTTGAGATTTATCATAGGCCCTAAGCATGGGATGGAACATTTTGAGTCCTATGCTCGCAGTATATTATGTCCCGGGTTTTAGGGGAGGAAAGTATGAAAGTGATACTGCATTTCTATTTTATTTCAGGCCCGAAACGGTTGTATGGTAACATGAGAATGACAAATAAAATTTTCCGTCAAGTCAATACAATCTTATGTAATTTATGTTTCTTCTTATTTCAACCCCTCCCAGGCATGATGAGTAGAAGCAACGGAATGCAGCATTTGACATCCTCTATGAACCATAAAAAGCTATATCTAGCGTTTTCTGAGGGAATAGTCTGAGTGCCATATGTTGTTCTTCCTCATTTTGAATTCTACATACATTATTATATCAGGACCTAGAGTTTCAACATCGAAAGTCCTCCATAAGTTAATTTCAAATTACAAAATACAAAGCCCGGGCGACGCCGGGCCATTTCAGCTAGTCTCATATAACTTACAATGTGTAATATTCTAACCTTTAGTTCCTACAATAACTTAATTTGCTATCCAGTTGTCTTGTGACCAGTTATGGCATCAGCATTAACTAGTATCTCAGTGCTAGAATAGCTTAAAATGCAATTTTTATTAGTTCAATATTTATAAATTCTCCGGGGTGGACCCCAGACCCCTTTAATTCCATACCCCCAAACCCCGGACACATTCGACCTTCCAGAAATTATTTTCTGGCTACGTCATATTTGCACTTAATATTATTAATATAATGTTACAAAGTGCCCCAAGAAGTTCAAGCGACAAAAAATAAATTAAAAAAAAATTGCCCCCCTAGAAAATATATGGGTGCCTTTGGCTGTCCCATCAAATTGTTTAATGTATTCTTATAGGCCTATGCACGTAATAGATTAGGCTTATACAAAAATCTATACTAATATCTAAACAATTGAAGAGCTTTTAGCAAAAAACCAAAAACCAGATTTTTCAGTAGAAGCAAAAAACTTTCTCCCTTTGGCATTTATTACTTCACGAATTTAAAATTTATTGTATATTTAGGTAAACATATAAAGAAATATTTTGATATAATAATTTTCCTTTATATGTAACTTCAGTGCCCTGAAACCAGACCTGAAAGCTGAAGAGACATGGACTATGGCTGTTTTTGCCAACAAATTTTAATCCACTAGCTAAGAAATTTTTAAGAATACAAAGAAAAAAATAATAAAATCAAATAATAAACAAGAAAAATGTTATTAAAATTCTTAATTACACGTCACACTATTAATGTTATTGAAAAATATCAATATTAGCTATTCTATGAGCTAGGATGTTTATGGATCCTCGATTCCACTGCTGTTATCATCAGAGAAGACAATGCTTTACACAACAATTCTAATTCTAAGAAACAGATTTCTGCATGATAGCCAACTTCTATCAGCAAATTCACTATAGTCCAGTCATTTGGTGCTCAAAAAGGGGGTTACCTGGAAAGTTTTCCGGGAGTTTTGAAAATTGGTGATTTTATAGATTTCGACGTGCTCTTTTCGAATTTTCACTTTGCTACCTCGTATCTTTGCCGCTCGCGCCGCCATATTGAAAAAATGGCGTGCAAAAACAGTTTTTTCACAATATCTCCTTTCCGACTCATTTTACGATGAATATAGTTATGTAATAAATTAAACTAGAGAAAATTTCCTATAATTTATGTTGTAACGATTTTTCTTGTAAAATGGATAGTTTCAGCGTACGAGCGCCGCAAATTCTACTCCGACACGCGTTTTGGCCAAAGCCACGGAATATGCGGATACGCTAATAACAATCAATACGGCAATCAACACTTCATCTACATTTGATTCCGTAATAGTTTTCGGCAAAGATGTAGATCTTATTCTTTTGACGGCTCTATCTACGCGTTCAGAGACGCGCACACACACACACAGACACACACACACACACATATATTCTCAAACCAGGAAAAGGGAAAATTTTGCAAGGAATATATTCAACAAAAAGTATCGTAGATAAAACAGCCGCAGATAACATAATATTATTTCTGCACGCCTTCAGTGGCTGTGATACAACATCAGCACTCTTTAAACAAACAAACAAACAAACAAAAAATATTAAAAAAATGTGCTAATGTATTAAAAAAAACAGAATTAAACGAGCTTGTCCAGGTATTCAAAAACCAAAATGCAGATCCAAGATCATTGCAGAAGCTTCCTCCTTGCATTGTATAGTTACAGTGCCGTGAAAAGTGTATCGTTAAACAACTATAGATATACATGCTTCACAAAATCAGCATATGAAAATAAATTTAAAATTGCATCGCTGTCACCGACGGAAGCAGTAGCACGACAACATTCGTTCCAAACCCATCACCAGGTTCAGCAGTGGTATGGAGTTGAATATATTCGTTGCGAAATTTTTCCTATTCCTGGTTTGAGATTATATAGGCTATGTTTGAACGCGCAGATAGAGCCGTCAAAAGAATAAGAAGATCTACATCTTCGCCGACAACTAATACGGAATCAAATGTAGATGAAATGGTGATTGCCGTATTGATTATATCAGCCTAGAAAAAAGACGAAAATTTCTGCGGTAAAAACGAAAATAGGTGTGTTTGATTAAATTTGCTGTGCTAAATTCGAAAATGCATTTCGTTTCTCTATCACAATATGGTTAATGGCATTTGTGAAAAACATTATTTTGACATTTTGTATAATAAAATAACTGTATGCAGCTTTGATGCTGGATTTGAAACTTTTTCCTTTGCGGTAAGTGGTGTGATAGGTGATCTTAACCAATTTTGGGTGCCGTGCAAACGCTCAGTGACAAAAAAATCTAAGTTTGTTTGGAGAGGGAAATATTAAATATTTGAACTTTTGGGAATTTTTACATTGGTTATTAGCTAAAATCTATAAAATATATTTTAGTTGAGCAAATGGTAGGCCTATCTTATTTATCTTTTTACATTGATCGAGCTGAACGGTTTTGAACATGTATTTTAATAAATCTAAAATCTATAAGTTTGCCAAATTTCAAGTTTCTAGCTCATCTGGAAGTGAATAAACATCAATGTTAATAAGTGGAAGCTTAGATTGTCGTAGATGTGAATGATGTCACGGCTATCCAGCAAGTTTTTCTATACTTATGGGGCAGCTAGAACCACCAAATTTAGCATGCTTATGACTGTTGTATGTGCCCAAATTCCTACCAAATTGTATGATTCTATCTTTCATACCATGTGTGCCAATATTACATAATATGAGAAAAATACACAAAATGCATTTAAAATAAAATAAAATAAATCTAACTCAATCTAAGGGATAACCGATGAAGATACGTCAAAAAGTCATAAGACCAAACTTGTAGATCTCTTAAAATCCGTTACTGCTTCTGCAACAGATTTTTTTTATACGACTTACCGTTTAGCTACTATAAGCCCCCAAAAAAGTCTACACAGACCTTCAAATTGCGTCCGCCATAACAGCAAACACAAAAACTAGATGCGAAACAACAAAAATAATGACATTTTTGAAATCAGGAGACCTTATTTAGTTAAAATCGCTCATTAAATGCTTTACCGCAAAATGATCCAGGTAGTGGCATATCCGCATCTTCCGTGGCTTTGGCCAAAACGCGTGTCGGAGTAGACTTCGCGGCGCTCGTACGCTGAAACTATCCATTTTACAAAAAAATCGTTACGACATAAATTATAGGAAATTTTCTCTAGTTTAATTTATTACATAACTATTTTGATCGTAAAATGAGTCGGAAAGGAGATATTGTGAAAAAACTGTTTTTGGGCGCCATTTTTTCAATATGGCGGCGCGAGCGGCAAAGATACGAGGTAGCAAAGTGAAAATTCGAAAAGAGCACGTCGAAATCTATAAGATCACAAATTTTCAAAACTCCCGGAAAACTTTCCAGGTAAAACTACCAAATGACTGGACTACTAGGTATTTGCAAAAAACGGAATGGACAATGGTCGTTTTTGCTAAACTTGGTAAACTTTGCAATCCTATATTTGGGGTACTAGGGTAGATTTTGCCATATCATGTAGTTTAAACAATGACCAGTAGGTTGTAGCACCCAATGACACAGAAAACTCAATTTTCAAATTTTTGGACTAAGGTTGTTTTTGCTAAAAGCTCTTCAATTCTATATCTCTACTGAATTTCCATTCTATTGCAATTTCGGTTATATTATAAGATTTCAACTTGAAATGAAGTCTTGTCTAATTTTCACAGCATCACTTAATGCACTTATGTCTTCTCTTGTTGTACTTTTATATTTTCTGGCTTATAATGTGAACGGTTACTTCATAGCTTCTTCATCTTGATACAGGCCTACGAAACTTAACGTTTTACTATCGATTAAAAAAGTCGAACGGAATTAGTTTATTGCATTGTATTCAGAAAGTGAAGCTCATCTCGCTGATGTAGGCTACCAAAGAAATTAATTAATGTTTATCTTGACTAGAGCAGTCAAACATGAGCATTTGAAATATTGTAATTAAAGGCAATCCATCACTTCTGGACACCTTTTTCATTTCATTTGAGCTAATATTGAAATAAAATTAATTAACATGCAATAACTTATTGTACCTCTTTATTTATTAAAAACTAGCATGTGCCCGCAATAAAAAAAAAGCAAAAAGTTAGAGCATAATAGTTAAATCATTATATTCATTAACACCTAAATCACGTGGACTACATGTCACGATTAGATAGCGTCGCCTGGTAAAAGCGATCTCAGATTCGAGGTCCTTGGCCCAGAAAATCCCTGTATAGTGAGTTTCGTCCAAATCGAACAACGTTTGACCATATTTAGGCTAATATTGATTATCCCTATAATAATAATAATAATAATAATAATAATAATAATAATAATAATAATAATAATAATAATAATAATAATAATAATAATCCTCCTCTTCGGTGTAGGTTGAAAATTTCATATTATGTTTGCGTGCCTTGACATTAAAAACAAATGAATCGACCAGCGTGAGCTACAACATTCAAGAGAATGCGATGCTTTTATGTCGAAGGAATGACAAAAATAGCCAAAGCCTAATGTAATTGATTTGTATTACTGAAAACTCATGCTTCGAAAACGCAACAAATACACGTTTTCTGCCCGTTTTTCACTCATAACTCATGAACGAAAGCGAAAATTAAAATTCCGGCTTCGAGGTGCACATTCCGCCCCTTTAGTCCGCCTATGTATAAAATTTCAGATCTCTGCGTTGAGTAGATTTCGCTGGGCATCGCGGACAGACAGACAGACAGACAGACAGACGGAGGACAGACACTTCCTTTTATTAATATAGATAGATGTGTGTTGCATTGTTCCCTACTATCTACTTGGCTAATTTCGAGCAAACAACATCCATGAGAGCGGCCGCTCAAGGTAGGGTTTGAGGCTGTACACAGTTAATTAGTCTGTACACCAGAGTAATTAATTCCATGCTGACTATAAAAGTACAGGGTGTGAGAAACAATCCTAGGAAAAATACGTGAGAATGGCAAACATCTCCGAATAGGTTTTACTAGATGACACTTGGCAAAACTGTTAGTCTAAATTTTCCAATATGGTTTATTCTTTGCAAATTTTTGACAGTATGAATAACCTACATGACAAAATATACATCTAATATATAACACTGAACGTCTAGGTACGTAATTAATTTTTTCCACTATTTTACTGCAGGAAGAATGCTTGATTTTACATTATTTTATACATAGTCCTCTCCCAGTTCAATGCACTTATGCCATCGGATAGGAAGTGCTTCGATACCGCATGAGAAAAATTATTTTGATTGACACTGTAGACATTCGTCTACCGCCGATTGGACTTCTTAATCAGACTTTAACTTCTGCTCTCCAAGGAGATCCTTTAATGTATTAAAGATGTGGAAATCTGATGGTGCCAGAGCGAAGGGGATTGCTGAGAGCAGGTGCTTTGCTTCAACGCCCGTTTTAATGCTGTTCGTGTAACCATGAAAACCATAGATGACATTCGCTTCTAGTGCCTCCCACGTCCGCCATACTCATTTAGATCTTTATGTTACGTAAAAGATTTCAGTTTGATAAAGCTGGTAAAAGAAATAAAGTGAATTTGTTGTTTAGCGAGTGATGATATAAAAGGTATGTACGAAAAAGACTGAAAATGCTGTGTTTAATTTCTCCAGACCTCAAAGATGTTAAGAGCATGAAAGTATTGATTTGGTATTAATTGAATTCTACAACATGTCTGTATCAAATTTGTATTTGCATTTCGTGTCTTAGAGGAAGTGGGAGCTATCCATTGGATGCAATAAGTAAATAATTAGGAAAGTGAGCGAACTGGCTGCTTGGTGTTGGTGAGCAATGCATTATGGGCACAACATGAATTCAAGGTAAAGTTCTCTCCTTAACAGTTTGTATCTGTCACTGTTCGGCAGGAGCCTATCAATCTATTTGTATAATATTCACATTTCCAATAACCTTTCGATTTCCTTATGCAACAGGACAGCACGTGCAGAGCTCTGCTTGTCTGTGATTAGGTTACACACTCTACTGTACTGGCAACTTCCCTTATTTTTACTTCCTCTGCTCGTACCACAGGTACTACAGGTAGAGGAAGTATTGTTTTCGACCCCTAAATTCGAAGCTGAGTTTTTAACATACATACACATTTCAAGGCCCCCTGGATCTAAAAACATGTCTGTGTGTGTCTGTGAACAGGCAACGGAACGGAAAATCGTGTGAAAACTAAATTTTGTATTTGGGTTAGGTACCTTCTGAAGATGTGAGCCAAAGTTTGGCGACAAGTTTCTCTTATTTTTAAGGAGACTGTACATGAAGAAATTTTCGTTTTTACCGATTTTCTCGAAAACGGCTGCAACGATTTTCTTTAAAATTTGCACATGTGTTTCTTATACTGAGAGCTAAAACTTTTATTTGAAACTTTTTTTTTAATTTCTGAAGGCTGATTGTAAGAGTGACTGTAAGTTACCCACTATTTGTAGAAACTGTCTTGCGAAAATTCACGGCCTCTTATTCTATATAAGTGCGTGAAGTGAGAAAGGTGTATTGTTGGCCATGCTTACAGTAAAGAAATATCTGAGGGGAATATTCGATAACTTTCGGAAATTATTCTTAACGGCCGTTGCAGTCACTTGTTTTTTCTTCTTTTTTTCGTCCATAGCCTGCGTTTTTAGTCGCAACATTCAAAGAAGGGGCTATAAGGTATTTATAGCATAACTAGCTTAAAAGACCCGGCGTCGCCCGGGTTTTGTATTTTGTAATTGGAAATTAGCTTATGAAGGATTTTCAATTTTAAATTCTAGGTCCTTATATAGGCATTTATAATTTGAAATAGGAAGAACGACTTATTACACTCAAACTATTCCCTCAGAAAACGCTTGATATAGTTTTTTATGGCTCATAGAGGATCTAGAATTTTGCATCCCATCGCTTGTACAGTGCACAGCAAGCCTGGTAGAGGTTTAAATAAGAAGAAACAGAAATTCCTGTAACATAAAATTGTAATATCGAGGCGGGAAATTTCCCACTCTTATGTTACCATAAAGCCGTTTTGGAGATGAAATTAAACAGAAAGCATTATCACTTTCATACTTTTCTCTCCAAAAACCTGCGATATAATATAATATACACATTACCATACCTCGTTTTGTTTTCTCTATGTCCAGGGTAGAGAAAGTTATGTGATTCCATTATTTTAGTGGATTTCATTCTGTAATATTTATTTATAACATGAATTATATTGATAGCTTCTCTTATTTGTCAAACTTGCATTTCATTTATTTCCAAACCCATCTGATACCACTGGCAACAATATATTCTGTGATTTGGAATTGATAATTCTATGTAAAAAGGGATTAAGTATTTTCAAAAACATTTAATTTTTGGCATTTAGAATCAGAATTTTTCAAAATCCTTTCTTAGTGAGCACCTACATTATGAAACGAAGGTACTGTCAAAATTCCAAGTCTCTACCTGTTATAGTTTAGGCTGTACGTTGATTCCTGTCATTCAGTCAATCAGTCAGTCAGTCATTCATTCATTCAGGACAAAGCCTTTTATATATATAGAGATTAGCGTAAAATTGTGTCTTGCGATTCTATACAAGGATATGTGAGTACTGCTAACTTTTATTTGGGCAGAAGAAGTTATCTGACTGTCACATCAGATTTTTAAAAGTAATAATTAAAATATAAAGCGTTTTAGAAAAACAATACAATTATTGGTTCCTGGGCTTGCATTCAACTGCATGCACGTCTGGATACTTGCATGAGTGGCATAAAGTGTCGTTTTTGTAAACAGGCTATGCACAATGTATCTCCTCTCGAATGACTGACATAATTATTAATTTTGGATTAAAGAATTTGTTTCTAGGATTTGTCTTCTATACACATGTCGATCTTCATAGACCTGCACTGTTGAAAAAAAATCACATTAAATCTTTTGAGTCTTTTGAGTGTCTGTTTTCAAGAATTTGTTTTCAAAGGGAGTCTATTTTGACATTTTCCGGTGCTAACGTCCGAAAGTTGTTATAATATACCTATCTATCTTCTATCTTCTATCTATATTAATAAAAGGAAGTGTCTGTCCTCCGTCTGTCTGTCTTCCGTCTGTCTGTCCTCCGTCTGTCCGCGATGCCCAGCGAAATCTACTCAACGCAGAGATCTGAAATTTTATACATAGGAATTTTAATTTTCGCTTTAGTTCGTGAGTTATGAGTGAAAAACGGGCAGAAAACGTGTATTTATTTCGTTTTCGAAGCATGAGTTTTCAGTAATACAAATCAATTACACTAGGCTTTGGCTATTTTTGTCATTCCTTCGACATAAAAGCATCGCGATCTCTTGAATGTTGTAGCTCACGCTGGTCGATTCATTTGTTTTTAATGTCAAGGCACGCAAACATAATATGAAATTTTCATCCTACACCGAATTATTATTATTATTATTATTATTATTATTAATAATATTTATTCATTCCACTGCTTTTACAGGTATTAAAACGATGTCATCGGCTTTTAGCAAGATGACACCGTTAAATTTAAACAGAAATGTTTAGTATACTGCGGACAATGGATGTAGTACTCAAGATGACCGCTTTTTGCATACAATCCCTCACGAACTCTGTGATCTTCAAGCCTTTCAGTCTCTTCATTAGGGTCTTCGGTACAAGTCCTGTTGAGGAGATGATTAAAGGCAGCACAATGACTTTTTCTTCTTTATTATTATTTTTATTATTATTATTATTATTATTATTATTATTATTATTATAGGGATAATCAATATTAGCCTAAATATGGTCAAACGTTGTTCGATTTGGACGAAACTCACTATACAGGGGTATTCTGGGCCAATGAACTCGAATCTGAGGTCGCTTTTACCAGGCGACGCTATGTAATCGTGGTATGTAGTCCACGTGATTTAGGTGTTAATAAATATAGGCTAATGATTTAACTATTATGCTCTTAATTTTTAATTTTTGAAATAATTATCGCGGGCGAAGCCGCGGGCACATGCTAGTAATAATAATAAAGTTTAATGTCGTAAACATCATGAATGATGTATGAACAGAGTCAATAACATTAAAAATTACATATACCAGGGTCTTTATTAAGTGCCAGTATGGTACTTTATGAGATTGTGTGTGGGGACGAAAAGTGTCTGTCCGTCTGTCCGTCCGTGTGTCTGTACGCGCGATAAGTCAAATACGCTTTGTCGAATTTTAATGAAACTTGGTATACACGTTTATAATGTCCATGGGAAGAACCCTATTGATATTGGACCAAATCGGTTCACCGGTACCGGCCTATTTTAATAGATTATGGCGCCTTTCTATCGGATTTCCATGAAACTTGGTATACTCATTTATGACGTTCATGAGAAGTGCCCTATAGAATTTGAACCTAATCTGTTGACCGGTACCGGAGCAAACCCCAATTTAGTGTCTACTTTAAAGGCGCAATAACTCAAATACGCTTTATCGTATATTTATGAAACTTCGTATTCGCATTTATAATGTCCATGGGAAGACGTCTATTTATAATAGATAAAATCGGTTGACCTGTTTCGGAGTAATGCTCAATTTAGTGCCTATTATGGTAATATACGTATTCGAAAGAATTTATTTTAAAAAATGAGAATCAGTTATCTTGACAACACTGCCTATTGTTTTACTGTGATCTTATAAGGCCTGGGAAATTAAAATACAGGTAGCTATGACAAAAAACACTATTGATTTACATGCGCTTATCCAACTAGACCGTTAAAATGACCCAGGTGGCCGAGATGGTAACGCTTTGGCCTCACATTCTGGAGTCCATGGTAACGCTGACCTACAGATTAGTTACGCAAACATTCCATTAAGTGCAGTAAAGAAACAACTAGCAGCCATCTCTGAGGAAAGATGGAAAGTAGAATGGGAATCTACTACTAAAGGGCTCCATACCAAGTCATTCTTCCATAGCGTCCAAGACAGACTAAAATGCAAACTACGGATGACACCTAACTTGACCACCCTGTTAACCGGACATGGAAGAATCAACAGCTACTTCTACCGCTTCAAAATTAAGGACAGTGCAACGTGCGTGTGTGGAACCGGGGACCAAACAGTTGACCACGTAATATATGTATGTGACAAATTACAAGCTCAAAGAAAGAAGTTGATAGCGTGTGTAAATAATAAAGGTGGAAAGTGGCCAGTTTCGAAGGCCGAACTAGGAGTGAAATACATAAAATACTTAACAACGTTTGCAAGCACCATAGACTTAGACTCACTGCAATAAGAACAATATAACACGACTAATAATGGTAAACTATAACAAATAGTATCAGGTAAAGAACATTAGCTACCAAATATTATAATTACTAAGGAAAAGAAGTCAAATTAAGCATGTAGTATTACTTAACTTAGTAATGAACATGCTGTATTCTATAATTAAAAAAAAATGGTTCAAAACCCGAAACCGGCCAATTTGATTTTTTTTTTGGTATTTTTATGTGAGTGTGCGATTGTCATGATATCACAAATCTGTACAGTTCAGGTCATGCTGGAATATTTTAATCTCATTAAAAAAACTAGACCTTTGTTCTTCCGTAAGCCCTGCTTAGTGAATAAATCTGGAGCTTAACTTGGAAATCAATTTAAAAAAATCGTATTCTGCATATCATAATTGCAGTCACAACTGATTAAACAAAACATACTGGCACTTTGTTACATCAGTTTACCTGATTTTATTTTAAGTTGAGACGGGGCGACCGGTGTTTTCACTCTCCGCTACGGAGTCCGCATTAGCCGCGGGTGACGCGCGCGCGGTTTCCCTGCTTAAAGTGTAGGCTATATAAAGTATTACATATCTTACCTTATAACATATGTTGGAAGTGTCGTCCTTCCTGTGTTATACAGGCATTGTATCTGGAAACCACATTCTTAAAGATAAGGTTTATCGAACAAATCCTCACACATTGGAGGAGCTGAAAGAAAACATTACGAATGAAATTAGGGGCATTGCAGTGGAAGAACTCACTCGCGTCAGCCAGAATGTGGTTTCCAGATACAATGCCTGTATAACACATTTTTGTTTATGTTTATGTGTTAAGAATCTATTGCATTTAATTTTCTTCCTTTACCTATTGATTTTATTACTGACACAGTATTTTCTATAGTACTGAGGTCATAAACATCGCCAGTCTCTCAGAAGCCTTGCACACAGCTTAATACAGTATCGCTATTTGAGTGCAGCCTGGTAGGCTAATGGGAGAACATAACATTCCTTGGAGCTGCATCCCTTAGTGAGACAAGGCCTACTTTCCAACTATGGCTTCATTAGGCCGCCAGTAGGCAATTTAAAACGTCGTTTCTGCTTCCTGAGCAGAAATTGCTGATTCATGTGAATCTGTATTCGGATTTTCTGTAGCATGTAATTGATGCCTCGAATTTGCCAAGTAGACCTACAGCTTCGTTCAACCATCACATCTCTGCGAAAGCTGGCAGTTTGACAAATGTTTTGGGACGTGATTGAAATATGATGTAAATAAAGCTGACATTTAAACGTCTTAGGCTTATGTCTTAAGGGATGACCGAAGTGCTGAGAAAGATTTCCCCAACTATTTGTCCTAGAAATTAGAAACCTTAATGAAAACGTAAACAGAAATTGAAGGTGCAAATTTCATTTTGGTATCTTAATTTGTTTTTAAGATATAAATTAGTTTGATTTTTATTCAAAATTAAAACCTAAAAACAGATAATAAAATATAATCCTAAATTTTGTATGTGAGATTGCTTTTATGTTTTCTTAATTAATCACTGATATTGTTAATCTTTCTGTACCCAGAAAAATGAAAAGCTAAAAACTGATATATGACTACTATTCAAAAAGATCTGAGGGACCTATAAAAAATGTCTTAATTGTAATGTTGTTACACATATTGTCAAGGGCATTGTAAAACATTTATATTTTTGTGGGATAAAATAGATTTTGAATGTGGCAAAGAAAAACAAGTGATTAAAACCTGCACGATCAGCCACTTTAATGAGAGTGGGGGTGTTTATTTGGTTCAGGGCCTTCTCAAAAGATAGATTTAAGTCGCGCACCAGCCAAGCTCCGTCCGCTAACTGGCTGCTTACCCACGCTTCCGAGCCTTGCGCGCGTACAGTGGTATTCATCAGAGGTGGCAGTCAGATGCGCGTGAGAGAGGTGACGCATGTAGGAGGAATCATGGGGAGGGGTAAGAATGTTGAACTTCCCCTGCGGGAGAGGAGAAGCGATTGTAATAAGGTCTCTTGTTTCTTCACTGCATTATACGATCTTACCGCTCTGAAAGCAACGACACAACTAACCCATACACCCCTCCATGCAGTACGAATGTTTAATGGACTCGTCTTCATCTACTGAGCATCCATGCTTGGACTGCCACGTCTGATGAATACCACTGTACCTCACTATTGTACCATGGATTCTTGTACCCTTCATATCTTGTGGCTTGGTTCTAAAAGGGCCAATGTAAATTTTTTGCAAAAATGAGATTTATGCATTATTGAGCTCGGCTAGTTTTTATCTTTCTTATACTAAAAGTGCTGTGGCTCAGGGGATGCGTTCAATCCTCTCACGCAGCGGGCCCGGGTTCGATTCCTGGTCGGGACAAGTTACCTAGGTGGGGTTTTTTCTGGGGTTTTCCCTCACCTTTGAGACAAATGTCGGGTAACTTTAGGCCCTTGTGGTCCCCAGATATCATCTGGCCGTCATTCTCATCTTCATCCCATCCTCGCCTTGTTTGGAGTGAGTGTGTGTGTGAATGGTGTGTCTCGTCCTATGTGTTCGTGTTGTCTCGGAGGTGGCCCCGGCATTGGGCTGATGACTCATCCGGGGAGGCCCTCCATGTCCTTGTCTGGTCAAAAAAGTATGTATGTGATCCAAAGATAATCCCTCTCCCGACAGGTCGCGGCCCTGTAAGGCCCGGGCGGCTTGGGTCGCTTAAATCCTAAAAGGGAGAGGTGAAACTACGATAAAGAAAGAAGAATACTAAAAGTGCCTATGTCTGTTGCTATTAATAGACATATTACAGAAACCTTCAAAGTAAGTTGTTTCAAAAGCAAGTTTTATGACATTGGTCCTTTTAGAACCGAGCCACAGATATACGCATGATAAAAATATACAAATTCACAGCGTTACGAAAATGACCCTTGCACCAAAACAGTCATTTCTCATGCAGGCTTACTACAATGCTTTCTAAACTTAAATAGATGAATTTTCCCTTCACCGCTCAACAATCGCTAGTGGTGTAGTGGTTAAGAGGTGTAAGGTCGAGAGTTCGAATCCCGGCTGATCCAAAATTTACTATTAGCAATAGGCCCCAAATAGGTAGGTAGGGCGAAGAGAAAGGGAGGAAGAGAGAGGAAAAGGGAATAAAGGAAAAAAGGAAAAATTAAATTTTCCCAGTTTCACCTTTTGCATTACTAGCCATGCAATATATTCTTTACAAAATTAATATTGATGTAGGCTTCTCGTTATTTCGGTTCCGGTCAACCGATTTGGTCCATGGATTGTACCCATGGATGTCATAAATGTATACGCCAAGTTCCATAAAAATCCGATAAAAGAATATTTGAGTTATCGCGCGTACAGACACACGGACGGACAGACAGACATATTACCGTCCCCACACACAATCTCATAAAGCAACATACTGGCACTTAATAAGTAAATTATAATAATAGGCCTAACAATATAATAATACCGCCACAAAAGCCCGCAAGACCTACCGGAATAAAAGCATGCAGTCGAAGGGAAGGTATGATTCAATAAGCGGTTGAAGATAGGAAGAGATGACGCAACCTATGAACAGCAAACCTCGTCTTCGAACGCCGAAGGTGGGGGAGGTATGTTAGATAGCCTACCTTATCTCTCTTCTCCTTCAGTCAGCTGAGGCAATTCAAAATTTTAATTTGAGCACCTGATGTTTTGCATGTATATAACTGTAATGAAGACCTATCGTTTTGATAAATTTCTGGCTAGATTTTGACATAACCTGTCGTGTTCTCTTGTAAGTCTTTGTGCTGTGATAGTTGATATAATCGGAGTATTTTCAGTTAAATATTCCATATTTATTTTATTACTGTCCGTGCGCATATAGCCTACATTCATGCAATAGAACAAGTCAAAGAACATAATGAAAAGAATGAGTGGATAAAGTTTATCCTTGTCAGATGTGTTACAATACACAAAAGATGTAAACAAAACTAAACAACAATAAAACAAAATTTATTGTACATTCTCCATAACAAAGTATTACCTTACATCGTAAAAGGGGTGAAGCACTAGCCAATCATATAATTTCTTCTTAAATGTAGGCCTATTATATGGTAATGAGTGAGATATATTGTTTAGTTTGTTGTAGAATTTTATGCCCATGGAAGTGTAGCTATTTACACTAACTTGTACTAAGTCTACAATATGGGGTGTCCAGAAGAGACTGGTTTCTCGTATTAAACTTATAGGAGTGGACATTGTTCCTATGAGTATAGCTGTTTAAGTTTCTTTTTACATGCAGTAAACATGCCAATAGGTACAAATTTGGTTCTGACTCCTGGTTTTGCATGTGAAATATGCCTAATCTGCAGTGCCGTATTTAAGCCTAGGCAGACTAGGCAGCTACCTAGGGCGGCTTATAAGCTGTTGCTGTTTTTTTAAATATATTAAACATTTTATTCATAACTCTTCAAAATAGTAAACTAACGCAACGCACAATGAAATAGAAATGAGTAACATTGACAAATTTAATAAACGATCTACGTAGTTCCATTGTTGTTGTCAAGCTATAGTCCAGTTACTCATTGCATACCCAGGCGGCTTCCTTTCGTTAGGAGGAAAAGTTTGCCGACAGCTCAACCCATGTTCTTTGTTTTACCGCACCAATCAGCTAGTTACCCCAGCCAATCAAAATCTAAGAATGTCCTGTGGCGATTTTGACAGCTACTCGTCTACTCCGCGTGGAGTGAAATGCGTTGTTGCAAGATCAAGTTACAGTAAACAATAACACGTGTGAATTGAATAAAAGCGAAGGAAGAACTGAGGTCAGTGATAACAATGAGAGAATATTGCAACGTTGCTTTTGTTTTGGAAAGAGGAAGCCCAAGACCGATTTAGTCAGATCAGTTAACATAAAGAAACACCGAAACCTTTGAAGCCGACTGGACATCCAATGAGTAACTCTGCTCTCAGAACTGCAACAGAAAAGAGCGCACATTTGGAAGGACTTTTATGGAACGAATGCTATGGCAAATAGGGAGTGGATGCGGCACCTGGTCACGCGCATGGCGGTCCGTGGCTTCCATTTCAAGTTGTGCAGGAACAAGTCTTATCACGAACCCGGCAGCGAGTGTGTGTGTAGTCGCTGTGAGCAGGAATGTGAACGATACCACGTACTAAAGTGCCCAAACAGAGGAGCGTCCCTAAAGAAATTCTGTCTTGAATGACACATCACTATATGCACATTGTGCGCACTTCTTTATTCATTCATTGTTGTTAAAAGACTTGAGACTTTCCCGGCGTTGGTTATATATAATGGTCTCTCGGGCTTCCAACCGGGTTAAAATATGGTTTGCTTCCGAGCTTTCGGCTGCTGTCAGCTCTGCAGCCATCTTCTGGGAGAGAAGTGCGCTAGTTCTGTGTCTGGCTCCTTTTTATAGCTGGTGGAGTTTGCAGAGAGCGACCAATCGGAGCACAGGAAATCCCTTGTGTCGAGGGTAGAGAAAGTTATGTGACTGCATACAATGTGCTTTATTCTCGTGGATTTTATTCAAGAATTATTTTCACAAAACGTTAGCATCAGAATTCGTTAAAGTCCAATAAATTATTATGTAGTGTCCAGAGCCCCATGTGAACTGTGTAAACAATACACTGTTGTCTTGACAACTGAATGGGATTTCATTTTTTTGCATAATATTCTCAGAAATTATATAATTTTCAAGGGAAGGACTGATTTGTTTCAATTTTAATGTTGACAGCTATACTTCCCGGGCTTAACTGGGTATGTGTGCAAAATGTCGTGTAAATTGGTAAAGAAATGTAGATTTGTATAAGGAACAAACATACATACATACACACTTTCGATTTTATATATTAGATTCCGGATTAAGTGCATTATTAATATAATTTGGTACACTACCTCGCCATGTTGGATGATGCTAATGCAAGCCAAGGACCAGTCAGGTATCCCACATCCGTTTTCAAAGCACCAGAGCCATTCACAGCCCACATCAGCATGTCGAACTACACAAAAGGTTGGTTTCACTTACGAACTACATCATTAACACGCATTTTCTGTTAAACACTGTATAAACAACACTTTTTTAAACTTCGAACACACGGACGAGTCCACAACAACGCGCGCGTTGAGGAAGAAACTAGCCACTAAGCTCGGTAAGCGCACTGCTGCCAACTGTTCTACTACGAGAAGAACCGCCATAATTTCCCACAACTGAACAAACTTCCCTCGCTGAGTAGAACCATGCAATATTATGTTTAAGCAGAGAATTGCGCTTAAAATTAAGTGCTTTATTAATAGCAATAACATAAACTGCTATATTATTGCATTATTTCAGATTTAACCTTCTTACTACCGAGTCATTAAGGGACAGTATGGTACTTTATGAGATAGTGTGGGGACAGGAAAATGACTGTCCGTCTATCCGTACGTACGATAACTCAAATAAGCTTTATCGGATTTTTATGAAACTCGGTATACGCAATTATAATGTCCATGCAAAGAAGCCTATTGATATTGGACCAAATCGATTGACCTGTATCGGAGTAATGCCAAATGTAGTTCCATTTTATGGTAATATATCAGAAAGTCGCGATAACTCAAATATGCTTCATCGGATTTTCATAAAACTCGGTATACGCGTTTATAATGTCCATGGGAAGAAACCAATTGGTATTTGACCAAATCGGTTGACAGGTATCGGAGTATTGCCCAATTTAGTGCTTATCTTATGGTAATATAAGTTATTAGAAGGAATTTAACAATTGAAAATCGGTTATCCTGACATTTTGTTTTACACTGATCATATACGGCTTTGGAATTTGCAATACAGTTAGCCATGACATATTCCTTTGCATTTGATTATCAAACTATTCAAATGTTTATTTCGTTGATAAAGTCGAAAACTGTTTATATAGGTACAGAAGGTATATTATTGTGAAATAATTAGGCCTACATAAATTAAGAGTTCTTCGCCAGTGTATTTTGTGAAATCTTGACATATTTTAAGAATTTCTTACATCAGTGTATACGAGTTTTAATTAAGGTTGACTATCAAACTTTAGAAGCCCTGTTTAATGAATCGATCTGGAGCTTAACTTGGAGATAGATTACAAAAATAACTTGTTTTGTTCACATCATAATTGCAGTTAACTTATCACTGATTAAATAAAAGCATTCTGGCACTTTGTTATATCAGTTTACCTGACTTTATTTTTGTTAAACTGAGTACAGCTGGGATCATAAAACCCCCAAGTAATTTAAATGGAAGTATTGCAATTATTTGTTATAAAATGACGTAAAAACTTTTACGTTTAAAACATGAAAACTATGTAACTTATAAAACTACTAGCTTCAAGGGCCCAGCGTCACTCGTTCTTTGTATTGTGACATTCGAAATTAACTTGTGAAGGACTTTCGATTTTCAAACTCTAGGTCCTTATATAGGTATGCAGAATTTGAAATAACGAAGAACGACTTATCACACTCAAACTATTCCCTCAGAAAATGCTTGATAAGTTTTTTTATGCCTCATAGAGAATGTAGAATTTTGCACCCCATTGCTTCTACAGACCAAGCATGGTAGGGATTCAAATAAGAAGAAACAGAATTTCCGGATCATAAAATTGTAATATCGAGGCGGGAAATTTTATTTCTCACTATCATATTACCATACAACCGTTTCGGGACTGAAATCAAAAATAAATTTAATACCACTTTCATACTTTCCTCCCCAAAATCTGGGACTGGCCTTCTGATATGGCATAACTTACTCGTTGACACACACTCAGACTGAGACAGCTGGATTAAGCTGTCCCCGCAATACGACCTCTTATTCTACATCGAAGTGTGAAGTGAGAAAATGGTATTCCCTATGTACAGGGCAGATAAAGTTATGTGACTGCTTCACATTGTGCATTATTTTCGTGGATTTCATTATTTATTTACACCAATGAATTCTATCGATAGCTTCTCTAATTTGTCAAAGTCCAATATCATTTACTTCCAAAGCTATCTGTGAGCACTGCCAAAAATACGCTGTTGTTTTGAGAACTGTACATGGAATTTGATAATTGTGTGTAAAGAGGTATTAAGTATTCTCAAAAACATTTAATTTTTGGCGTTTAAAGTCAAAATTTATCAAAATCCTTTCGTAGTGAGTACCTACATTATGAAAGGAAGGTACTGTCAAAATTCCAAGTCTCTACCTGTTATAGTTTAGGCTCTACGTTATTTCTCTGTCAGTGATTAGTTAAGTCAGTCAGAACAAAGCCTCAAGCATAATCAATTATGTTCGTGTAAACTTCAATATTTACTGAACTGAGTTCATTTTGTGTTATTTAGTCCCTTGGATTCAGCTTTTTAACAACAAGAGAAGCCTTGCCATCAGCTGCCATCTACAGCGAAAGAGATAAACAAGAGCTTACAAACAGCTGATTGCCTTGGTTAGCCGTCTCGTTGAATCTAAAAATTCGAAACTTAAACATTTAATTATAATCGAACAAAAACAGTTTTTAAAGAACTTTTAACGGCAGATTATATTAATTAATATGAGAAATTATGGCACTAGAAAATTATAGCACTCTTTTCCTGCTTCACAAATTCCCTCTACACAGTCAACTGTTGTAAATCCAAATAATATATAAAAGTCTTTTAATAATTATATTCCTACTTCCTTGCCCAAGGAATTACCAATAATTCAACTTGTAATAAAATCAGGAAAACTGATGTAACAAAGTGCCAGAATGCTTTTGTTTATTCAATGATAATTGCAATTATGATAGGCCCATGCAGAAAAGTTATTTTTGTAATAAATCTCCGAGTTAAGCTCCAGATCGATTCATTAAGCAGGGCTTACGGAAGAACAAAGGTTTTAAGTTTGATTCTTAACCTTAATTCATATTCGTATACACTGAAATTAAAAATCCTACAATATGTCAACATTTCTCAAATTGCACTAATAAGATTGTATTTACAAAATTCCGATTGCAGAAATCTCTTGACTCCCATTTACACATTGGTGTGAAACTGTATAATAAATTACCTTTAGATTTAAGACGAATTGACAATTCGAATGAATTTAAATGCACAGTTGAAGTAACTAAACTTTTATAAACTAAACTAAACTCCGTGGCGCTACATCCCTGGAGGGACTTGGCCTACCACCCGACCGCTGCGTCATCTCCCGTAGGCAGATGGCAGGATTGGGGGGCATGTGGTCAGCATGCAGACACCCACGGCCGTTAAAGGTGGTTTTCTTGACCGGCTAAACTTTTATACTGTACAGGAATATTTGGAAGAAGGTTTTGTTTAATGACTAGCTGACGAAACCTATTGCATTGTATGCTTGATGGTTAAATAATAACAATAATAACAGCAATAATAATAACAACAGTAGCCTGTGACTAAACGGAAAGGAAATTTCTGCGCATGATTGCTGAATTTATTACACCTATTTTTGGAGTTCTGATTTTTGCAGTCAACTTCAACAGAAAGTAAATTTAATTCTGTGGCTTGGTTCTAAAAGGGCCAATGTCATAAAACATGCTATTGAGATAACTGACCTTGAAGCCTTTGTAGAAGTAACACTTTTTGGTGAGAACTTCCGAAATTGGCCTCTAAGGTTCCGACAATGGCCTCTAAGGTTTCTGTATTATGTCTATTAATAGCAACAGACATTGGCACTTTCAGTATACTAAAGATAAAGACTAGCCGAGCTCAATAATGCATAGATCTAATTTTTGCAAGAAAGTAACATTGGCCCTTTAGAAAAAAGCCACAGAATTACACAAAATAAAGATATTCTTTCATATTGGGACAATCTTCCATAAAATTGTCATGTGATCCTTTTGGCTGCACTACACGACTATGTTGAACACAATTTAAAGAAGAAGATATAGGCCAGTTCCTGAGATGCGTCGTCCTGGCAACTGGAGACAAAACACTCTCGCTGTGCGTTCTATTTATAACAGAAAACACACGTTGGAAGTGCTGCCACACGTATTCGTGTTTGTAAACATACATTCCTGTCCAGACATAGAACAGAAGAGAATAGAATAACTTTTATTGCCTAGTCGCTTTAGAAGATCAAGAAAACTGCAAAAACAGCAGCTAACATGTTGGAACTCTGTGAACGATCAGCTTGGAGATTCAGAGCTGAAATGTCCCCACAACTATGCACATAGACTATGGAAATTTGTAAAGTACTTTCCTCAAAGTAGAAGTCTGCAACCATAACAATTTTAGAATGAAGATTCCCAATTTAATGCCTTCAGTTGTCTCAGCCTAAGCTATGTCAGAAGCACCGCCGTCTCGAGAATTACACTGCCTGTCCTATGCTTTATTTTAACATGGAGTTCAGAGTATTGTTAAATTGCCTAATTTATCCAGTAGAGGCGACACAGTTCACCCCCGGAAGCTTAAAACTCGTTATTTTGCATCTTAATTTTTTAAATTTTCCGGGGGAGGACCCCCGGACCCCCCTCTCCCTGGGGGGTATTCCATACCCCCCAGACCCCTCTGATGTTATAACCCCCCCATATGGTCCGCCTGGTTACGCCTATGCTTGTACATACTAAAAACATTAAGTTGATGTAAATCACTATATAGGCCTACATTGGCAATAGTTAAAAGATAAAATTACAATAAAAAATTACAGTAAAATAATTGGACCTTGTAGGCTTCTGCCTGTGGTAGAAGACGCAGCAGTCGGATGGTAGGCCAAGTCCCTCCAGGGTTGTAGCGCCACGGAATTCTTTTAGGCTTACCAAACTTATACAGTGTATAAACTCCTCAGAGTTTCACACTATAACTTATTTAGGTTTAAGAATATCCAAATGTATGGAGTATCCAATTAGAGCTCTTTTGAGTTTTATGTGAATACATTGTAAAAGATAATATCCAGATCTCCTATGGTGTACTTATAAAACTTTGAGCCACACAACTTTCTCTATACGCAGGCCAAGTGCTTACTTTTAATATTATCGAATGAAAAAAACTATCACAATAAATTAGGTCTAGCTCCTTAAGGATACAGTGTGTTGTCTTTGAGTAGAGGGTATAAGGAGAAAAACTATTAGGAATAAATTCACCCTCTTTGGTCAAAATGAAATTCATTAATTAATGAAAGTGGGATATAAATTATCCCGTAAAGACAGTAAATTGTTATATTACCGGAATTTCTGTTTCTTCTTATTTCAATCCCTACCAGGCTTGGTGTATAGAAACAATGGGTTGCAAAATTCTAAGTGCTAGGCCTATATGAGCGATAAAAGCCATACCTAGCGTTTTATTAGGAAACAGATTGAGTGAAATAAGTCGTTCTTCTTCGCTTCAAACTTTAGATACCTAGGCCTATATAAAGATTTACAGCTTGAAAATCAAAAGTCCTCCAGAATTTAATTTTGAGTTACACACAAAATATATAACACCCAGTTCACGCCGGGCCTTTCAAACTAGTATTGCATAAAAGATAGGTACTAAATACTTGAAGCACAATTATTAGGTAGATTTCGAAGAAAAAATCTACCTATTGCAATCGATACCATGTCATGATTTTCGAAAATTCTTTTATATCTTTACGTTTCATGCTTCCCTAAGTACGAAACCACCACCCGTAAAAAAAAATTGTGATATTTATAGGCTGTATAACTTTACACGCCAGCGGCCGTAATTTTGAAGATATTTGGGCCAAATTTTATTATGTTACTTCTAGGCCTAATAGTTCGGACAAGTTCGTTAATGAGCAAAATATGCCCAAAGGGGGGGGGTCGGGGGAGGTGGTTGAAGTTTTGAAAAATTAATATCTCGGCCCCTATGAAGTATAGAGAGAAACTTTGTTGAAATAAATTAGGGTACTCCCTATGGAGTTCACAGTGACACCAACGTTTCGGGAGTACGAGTGAGGGTGGGGGGATGAAAATTCGAAACTTTTGAAACCACATCTTGTGGGGTATCGTTGAAAAGCTCTTGATGAGTACTCTACAAATCAATAACTAGTCTCTCGATAGCTCTCATATAAGGCGAGATTTGAATGTTTGAAAAACAAAACATTAAAAAATATATATCAGCCTGAAGGCCTGCCGAAAGGAATGTGTGAGGACCGACTAAGGATAAAATTACCAATGTAATAGAGTTTGAAATATTAAAAATAAACTTACACACCTTTAGAACAATAATGCATGGCAAAATAAAAAAATAAATAATAAAATATAATATCAATTTAAAACATAATAAACAACTGTTGCGCAGCGACAATAAATTAAACCAAAAGCACTTCTAAATCTATCCCAGCCTGTAGGCTTGCCTCAAGGGATTTTTTTTTTACCCTGGCATGGCCAATGAACTCTGTTCCGAGATAAAAATAAGTTCGGAACAAAATTATTATAGTTGTAAACTTCTACTTTCAGGAAAGTACTTTACAAATTTTGATGGTCTATGTGCATATTTGTGGTCAGCTGTACACTGTGGGGACATTTCAGCTCTGATTCTCCAAGCTGATCCTTCACAGAGATGAAAGATCCAACATGTTATCATGGAATTGTATAATGCAGTGGTTCCCAACATTTTTCAGCTGGCGACCCACCTTTCCTTATCGGAATACCTCCACGGTCCATCGGTCCATGGTGGAGTAAAAAACCTTATTTGTATCGTATCCCTTCCTTATGTATATATAATTACCATGAAATATTGCAAATATAATTATATAAGATTATATAAGCTTTTTTGAAGATACAGATTGAATATTGATAAACAATTTGTGTTCTGATTTGAAAATGGTTGACTAAATATAAGCACTTTGTATTTATTTAACAATAGAAATATGTTTGCAAAATATGCAACAAGTGGTTTCATACTCACTAACAAGTGTTCCTAGGTGAAGATAAAAACTACAATTATAAAAGTACACAAAGGCCATTTTTAATTTTTCAGACAAAATTGCTGTTTTTAAGTAAGGATACTATATTAATGAGATTTTTGGGACTGTTTCGATTGAACTAACACGTCAATGTCAGGATTCAATGAAGATGTTTTTAATCTTAAGTCACTTTCAACATTGAGTTGATTTCTGTGTTTGTTTTTTTAGGAAAACCAAAGTTGAAAAAGTACGTTCACATAAATACGTAGTGGTGAATACCATCAGAAACCTCGATGCAGTTACGGATGATGTTGGATATTCTGTCCTCGTTTCTATCCAAAATGTTTCTGATGGTTTATTCGATGGTTTTAGGATCGAGTCGCGACCCACCGGTTGGGAACCGCTGGTATAATGTATCCTGCTGCTGTTCTTGCAGCTACAACATGGTCGTGGTCGATATTGCAAGAAATAACACATAAAGGCAATAACAACATTCAGAACGAGATGACAAGAAGACAAACAGAACAAAAGTCATTAAGTCAGCTCATGGAAGAGCAAAGTTCTCTTATCTTTCACTTTCACAGCTGCAGAAAGTTGTTTTAACTCCGTGCAAAACATCCGAACCCCAATTACAATTACTGTAGACATTTAACTTTTTCCCTCAGAAGCTGTGCGTCATAACAAACGACAGAGTTTCTGCTGATGACAAGGACAAGATTAAGGAATTATAAAAAGCAATGTACACACGTTCCAGACTTTATTAGCATAACGAATAAGATAGAGAAACAGGGGTGTCAATAAATGTCTGCAAATACAACATTTAACAATAATTTCACGTCACACTGTAAATATTAATTTTAGTAACTTATATTGATAGGACTTAGGCCGATATTCATAGTCGGCGACTTAAGAACAAATTTTATAAAGCTGAACTTATTTGACAAAGTCGACTTATATGTTTTTCGTATTCATAGTCTTCTTTAAAGTCGTACTTGATTAAGTTTGACTTCATAAAGCTCTACTTATTCTAAGTATTGAAGTTGAACTCTATAATATGAAAAATCACGCTATCACTGCCGTAACAATTGAATTAGCCAATCGTGTTTAAGGCCGGTATTCATAGTCGGCGACTTAAGAACCGACTTTATAAAGCTGAACTTATTTGACAAGTCGACTTATATGTTTTTCGTATTCATAGTCTTCTTTAAAGTCGTAATTTATTAAGTCTGACTTCATAAAGCTCTACTTATTCTACATACTAAAGTCGAACTCAATAATATGAAAAATCACGCGTTCACTGCCGTAACAACTGAATTAGCCAATCGTGTTTAAGATTTGTTCAGATTTTATGTAAAGCAAAGCCAACTGAGTACGTATTTCGCTATCGTGATATAAAAATACAGAAGGCTCTGTGCATTGTAAACATAGAATTCAATTCATCCAGTCATATTATGCAGCGTGTAAGTAAACTAATTAATAGTTTTTTTGAGAATATTCTGCGTATATATTAGCTTGGAGATCGTTCAGAATTAATACCGGTACGCTTATGTATTTATTTCTATATTAATTATTGTTTTAGAGAGATTCAAAACAGCTTAGGAAGCTTTGGGCCGATATGAAATGCCAGCAGAGAGAAATGCTGATGAAAGATAGGCGATTGATGTCGTGTATAAAATAATTCCACCTGCTGTAATGGATTAACCAACAGAGTAAGATCATTTGGTGAAAGAAAAGGACTTGATGATGGCTGAATAGCCGAAATATATTGTCCAATATACGAAAATTATCTTATAAAATTGACAGATATAATTTTTAATTATGTTTTATAGTATTGACAAATATAAATTTTAGATCTGACAAAGCTATGAGCTGATATTTTAACAAAAACATTTCATACGAGAGAATAGGTGGAATTATTTTATACACGACATACAAATCCCTCGTAGGAGATAAATAACATGAAATTTATCAACACAAATAGGCGATTGATATTTCCAAAATTGTGTCTGCTTGAAACGAAATCTCTTTTTAAATTCATTGTCACTGTAGAATTTGAATAGATTCATCATGTTTCGCAAATAATGCTTTGGAGCGTGAGTTTCTTCTAATACTCGCCAAGATCCTCAAAATTACTATCCATGGTACGGGCTTAAACTGAAATAAGTCAGGGGGATCCTTGACTTGATAAAGTACGACTTATTTCGACAAATAAGTCATATTTTAGTGACTATGAATAGCAATAAGCTCGACTTTGTCAAGTCTGACTTTATAAAGTAACTACGTCATAAGTCCGACTTGTTTGGGTCAGAAACTCAACTTAAGACGAGATTCAAGTTCGACTTGGATATAAGTACGACTTATTGCGACTATGAATACCGGCCTAAATGTCAGGCACTAGAGTAGGCTATTATTCTATCTACAAAATAGTGGAAATTTATTATTATCTTTCATGTTTCATGCTCATAGTCAAACTTTTCAAGAAAATATTTTTCTTGTGGAATATCAGTACCGTATTTTACGGACTATAAGACGCTCCGGACCATAAGACGCACCTTGATCTTGGAATGGAAATTTAAAGGAAAAGAAATTTAAAGTGATTCTAAACGAAATTTTTTAAAGGAATGGACAATGTACAATGGAATCAGTGTAAATTACTTTCAGTCCTTAGTATCAAACTTCTAACTTAAAATCTGTAAGATGGCATCACATAAATTTTAACTGAAATGATTTCTTAAAAATACTTCACCCTCTGAAAATACTTTTACACCCTCTAACCCTCAATTCAGCATACGGTAAGTAAAGGGACAAGGCTGTTTAGAGGTAATTTCCTTAATTTAAACCACCCGGCGGAGACAACTCCTTTCGTATAAAAGAACTCAACATTCCTTTCTTTTCGCATTGTATACCTGGCAATTTACGATTGTGATAAGTGCACTGATGTACAGTCTGTGCCAAAATTAGTAAATATCTTATCGTTTACAACACCTTGTTTATAACTATGGTATTCCCGCAATATTTATTATAATTTAAATTTTTTAAATGTACTTCAGACCATTAGACGCACCCAACTTTAAAGACTCTGTTTTCAAGGTAAAAAAGTGCGTCTTATGGTCCGTAAAATACGGTAATTTATCTCTACATACTTGGAAAACTTATCTATGTAAAATAAACACACAAACTACAAACAGAGGAGTGATGCCAATACTACTAGAAAATATATTATTTGGATTCACACACTAAAATCTAGCATAATTACTAGTTGCAACAAAATCAATTCTATACATTGTGTGAAATTGAAAGCATCAGTTGAACCTGACTTTCAATCAAAAGAAAAATTCCGGGGTGCGCGGGCAAAGAGAGTTAAGTCCACTTTCTTGTTACTGAGAATTAGAGTGACTTAACAGACTATACCAGCCCAACATAGCTTTAGAGATAACTACTGTACAATTTTGAATATGACTTACTGGACTTAACACAAATGTAGAGAACATTTTTATCTATAACTCTATGGACATATCTCAATTTTTTAGGATCGTGGACTTAACTCTCTTTGCCCGCGCACCCCGGAATTATTCAATACTTTATAATAAATACTTAATTATTACTAATTACTTGCAATTCTTAACAGTTATTTTAGTAAGTAACAGTTCAATATTGGTATGATCTGTCGCTTGTATCTGTTTAATGGCTGAATAATCATATGGTGTTTATCATAGGTAATCCTATGGTGTTTATCCTATGGTGTTTATCCTATGGTGTTTATCATAGGTAATCCTATGAGAGTTGACGAGTTTATAGATATTTTGGCGCCTGCGATTTATTAAGACTATTCCATGAATAAAAATGTAACGGATTATACAAATAATAATTACTTTCGTGCTTTGTTGTATAAAGACAAAACTATCAGCTGAGAGATCACGGCTTACTATGAATCAACAAATCATGAGTCGATTCGAGTTACCATGTTGTAATCAATGCTAGCAATGGTGCATATAAAACACACTTAACTTCATTCAGGTAAGCTAACAGCAGAACAGAACAAATGCACACGAACTGGCTTGCACAGAATCAAAATTGTGTTCTTAATCGATGCACATTTCTATTATTTCAATATCTATTATTTCAAGTAGATGTTTATAGAATAACGTGTTTTTATGACGTATTATCACTGCACACTGATACTTACGTGTCCAGTAAAGAGCTGACCATTTTATTTCTCATATTAATAGCAAGCATTTTATAAGATAGACGATCGTGATTGGTCTATTTCCAAGGAATTAACGAAACATTATTGGTCAATATTAAACACGCAGCGTATGGCTGGAATAGTCATACGAAACACAGTCTTTGAATAAAATATTCGTCAACAATTCCAGGTCAACACTCATGAAATGTTATAGAGCAATAGAACACAACCGGAGTAGAGGGCTCCGGGGCGTTGGAGGGTCAAAAGAAAAGGCAGCAATGTTTGTAGACTACAGGTATCGAAAACTGGAGTTTATGGTGACACGTAGAAAACATGATGCCACGCCACGATTGCATCTATACCAGAGACGAGCTAAAAAAAGAAACCTGAACTAAACACAAACCAGTATGTCTCATTGATAAATGTCATTTTATAACATGATGTAGGCTTTCACGGCCGGTGTCCATATTGTTAAAACTTTCCGGGCTCTGTTGCCGTGGTCCATCGGATTGCTTTCCGGACGTTTCGCCCACAACTGCGGCAGGCATTATCAGCGGAGTTTCCTCGGCGAGGTCTTGTCATAATTTTTAGATTCACAAATAAAGTCTTACAGTGAGGTAGATTATGTGAATCAGACAGAATTCTAATGACCTTTTTTTGCAGTAAAAGTATGTCATTGATATGACTACTGTATATGACTACTATATTATGTAGATTCGAAGTATGGAGTTCTAGAATTCTTCTGTCAGCAGTCATTAAACAATATGTCTCTCTCTTCGGTCATACGAGTAAAGTGCTAGAGTGAGACAGGTTTCGTTCTTAGAACGGCTAGACTTTACTGCAATCTATATGAAGATGATTTATAGACATAGACATTTGGTGTTTTCATAAACATCTCTGGACTTCATTTATGTGTAGAATATAATTATCTGGCCATGCTTCCATCATAAATGCAATATCAAATGTATTTTCGGAATTTAATGTTTTAAGTTTGGACCAAATCTATAAATTTTCTATAATAAAATATTTTCACAAACATCGTATAAAATACTCTTCCAGTGATCATATCTACAAAACTAGACGAAATACTAATTTACTCCTATTAAAACCCAAATGTCTCACATCGGCAGGATTAAAGCATAGGATTAATTTTGGACCACGCTTCTATAACTCATTTATCAGAAAATATCCTGATCTCTCAGCATAGCCTAAATTTAATGGATATGTAAAGAATTTTTTGTAATTTTTTAGCTTTTAAGTAATTTTTGTTTCACTCCTTTTATGTATTTATGTTTAACATTTTTTACATTAGTTAATACAATTTTCTTTGTCTCTCCTCTTTCTTCACTTTGATATTTTTGAAACGGCACCCGAGCACGAGCAGTCTTGCTCATTCGGGTGTATTACTAAATGTGAAGATATAGCCTGTATTTCTTTTCCTCTTTTTAAATAGTAGTTGTAGTTACTTTTGAAATTTGAAATTTGTTTTATTTTACTTCTATAAATATGTATTTGTATTTGTATAATATGATAAATAAATAAAAAATATGATAAATAAACTTACTTTTTACCACCACCCGAATATACCTGAACACAACACATCCTTCTTTTCATCATGTGACATACTCACCCAGCCTATTCTTTGTACAAAAATTGTAAGTCTGGTCATTAGATACAGTACAGCAAAATTAACTCAGTACTTTTGCAAGCATTAGCACATACTACACAGAGGTGTACATATTCTGGTATTAGCTTGCTTGCCCCTTTGAAAATCTGCAACAAGCCACAACTTTTAACTTGCTTGACAAGAGAGCAAGCCAGATTGCTACGATGAAATGAAATACTGTCGCTATGAGTCACAAGCTCTTCATAACCTGGTGGGTTTCACAGGACCTAAGGAAACTGCAAGGCCTGGCGGAAATTATATGAAACTGGGTATAGCAGTGCACTGGTAAGTCGTGCAGTTACGTAGTTGAGGAACTTGAGATGTGTTTAGAGTGCAAGTAAAAGGAGAATGAAGGAAGCCGAGGAGAAACTAAAATGTGGAGTGTTTCAATTATCAATGAACAAAGGTACTAGTCCGGCATGGGAAAAGTTTTCAAACATTTTCGAGAAAACATAAAAAACATCAATAATAACAATAATAAAAATAATAAATGTGTTAAGACGCTAAAACGATTTTTAATACTTTATCCACCTTTTATTTATCTGCATGATGAATTTCTTCTACCAGTATGTAGAAAAGCAAGAAAGTATTACCTACACTTAGCAAATACAATAAAATCTTCTTGGCTTCCGGGTATACCCGGAAGCCAAGAAGATTTTATTTTCAACTCGGGCCGCGGAAGCCTACGATCGTATATTAACTTAGCAAATACAGTTGTTTAGCTGATAAGAATGTCGCAAGCTTATTCAGACTTGCATGAGCTGGGTTCAACCTGACCCATATAAGTCTAAAGAAACCTGCCTACTTGCTAGCTGGGACGCTCGCAACTTGCTTGCCTAAAGTTCAAGCGGGTATGGGCAAGCTAAAATCGAGATTTGTACACCTCTAATACTACATCTGGACTTTTATAATAGGTTTTTATCTAGGAAATATACACAGACAGCAATTTTGTAGCGCAATATTTCCAAAACAAACGCCAACACTGAAGCTAACGAACCAAATAAATACAAATAGAATGCACCTTCTAAATGAAGCAGAGAAAATGAGAATACATTATCCATCGTAAAATTTCGGGTGAAAAATCTTTCAGTCACCGCCTTGTATTTTAAATTATACTGTGATGCAAAACCTCCCTCCAGATACCTTTTGAGTTTGTTTTCCAAATCAGTGTGCAGTATGCAACCAAGTACACTGGAGAATACAAAACCAGTGTAGAGAGTATATCTATTATCCGGTAAAGGGAACAAAAGACGTTTTCCTTCCGGAGAAGCCATATGAAAGTAATCGATCGTGCCCTTACTATACAACTTTTTTTATATAAATTCTTTCTAAACATTCGGAAAGTTGGGAATCACAGTCAATTAGATTTCTATACTCAAGTCTTGAAATCCCTAGGTCAGTAGAATAATCAAATCCGGTGCATAAATCTAGTCCAGATGTTTGAAGTTCCTTAAAGGAAAAGTAAACTAAAAATTCAGTATCATTTTCTTCATACGGATTGAAAGAGAATGTTTTTAAGAAATGATATTCACTGTTAGAAATGTTTTACACCTTCACATTTAATCACAAAACGAATCTATTTATTGTAACGCGATGGGCGCGTGACGTCACGCTTGACGAAGGCTTGGCTCAGTCTCGCCCGGTGAAAGACATTTCACAGCATTCTGTCTACTGTTACAGTTTTTTAGTGAGTATCTGTTCAAACAATGGTTTATTGTTGTGTTGTGGGGTGTACAAACTCATCGTCGAAGAGTGATAACACACTTAAAATATCTTTCCATCGATTTCCCAACAGAGATAAGTCACCCGAACGTAAATAAGCAATGGCTGATAAAAATAAAAAGAGAAAAATTTGTTCCTACTAAATACAGTACGGTTTGTTCACAACATTTTGAAGAAAATGATACCGAGCTTTTGGTACAGTTACGAACACAGTTATCTGGAGAAACCCCGCAATCTGTTTAAAAAAGAAGTGCTGTGCCATCACTTCTTTTGCGTGGGAAATCTGAAACACCGCCAATGAAGAAAAGAAAATCGTCGTACTCGAGGAAGAAGGAAATGAGAGAGTTGTTGCAAGATTCGAATAGAAATCCTTCAGTATCCGGGAATGGACAAATCATGAATGTGGAATCTAGTATTTATGACGAAAATTCAGTTTCTAACAGAGTAGGCGTTCAGTGTGAACTAGGAAATGAAAGTTATGTCAATGTTTGCACAGATTCATTGAATGTTTCTTCTAGAAATTGTGATTTAGATAGCTCTTTTAGCATTTCAGAAATTTCTACTACCGCAAAAGATGATTCTGAATCTGAAAGTGACTCTGTTCGTATCTTGAAAAATGTTTTGTTTTTGAACTGTATTAGCTCTAAGTATTAACTGATAACGCCTGACAACTAGTGTATCTTTATTTATAATAACGCTATCGAATGAGCAATGTCGTGTTATACAGTCTACAACCCCCTTCTGTTCACAAATTACTTCACGGTCCCAACAACACACACTTTCGTGGCCCGTTTTCATATTTACACACAGCCCACATTTACACCATTCCGTATTTTCTTTTCTTCCTTGCAACTCTTTAAATAATTCCTTGTCATTTTCTTTTCATGTGATATTAATTTGTGAATACCGAGATTTGTCCTTAGAAGGTAACATTGCAGGCATCTCTATCAACAACAAACACAAATGAGACTTTGTGGTGTATTAGAAACACAGGCGCGAGCATTACAGTAGCTGTTGTCCTGCCAGCGAGTTAGTCAGGAGTGACGTCACAGGAGCGTTTTACTTCACCCGTACAAGGCGTAATATTGGGCACCTGAAGTTCACGAGATCACCATTCGTTTCGTAATTCAAAGCTCCGTGCGATGAGATTAAAATTAGAAAATGGTATTTTTTTAGTTTACCCTTCCTTTAAATGTCGCTATGGGTGGTGTTATACCAGGATTTACAAGGAACCCGAAAAGTGCGGCTTGATAAAGTGTATTGATATGCAGGCAATAAAAGAGCCACAAACAGAAGAATGACACAGCAACCACACCTTTACCCCTGAAGTTGTACATCAAGCCCACTGATAAATGTGAAAGCAATGCATTCATCAGGGTTTGTGCAAAGCTCCTATATGAATTTCTCCTTTCAAGAAGCCACGTTATAAAAGAACCCAAAATGAAGGCAGTGACAGCAAGAAGCCACGTAACTGGATTGAAGGCTTTAAAAATGCTCTTCCATCGCGGTATAGTTAGGCCTACTCCAGTAGGAACGTACCATATTAGTTCTTCTCTGGTATATGGGTATGTGGATATACATTCTTCTAGAACACGGATATTCGTGTACCACATAGGATATTTTATATCAACATGTCTATTTATTCCAACCAAGTTGTATTTAGTAAAATTAATTAAATTAGTTTGAAACAGCGTAGCCCCTAGGAGAATTGAAGCGCCTTGGTCAAAGTTCACCCTCAAAGTGCATTTCTTTATGTCAGCGAATTTTTTCAATGGAAACAAGTTGTTCTTTTCTATAAATCTCTTTTTTTTACCGAACCATAAATCTAGTGCTGTAGGTTGCATCACATGCCAAATTGAACAGAGATCCCTCTGATGTTTTGGTATCCAACCGCCAACGTGAATCGTCCCCTTTGATGTCAAAGCTAAAACAATTACATTTGTATAGCCGTGCTCTAATGCAAGGCGCAGAATGTTCGTATGAACAAATAGTTTATAATAAGCTGTGTCAACAAATATCATAGGAGCTCGTAGGTTTCTCGAATTTACTTTTATTCTGTTCATCATGCGTTCTGCTAGGTCGAATATGTATTTCCCAATCCCTGTTAACAACAGAAGATATGCACCTGGTTTTATTATATTATCTCTTTCGGATCCCAATTTCAGTTCATCCTGGTGACCAGCTACAGCTAAACTTACATGACCATTTTTCTGAAGAGCTTCCAATATTTTGTCGTCGTTAATGTATTTCTCTGCATGATTCTCTTTTATTATCTTTTGAGAATACCATGTCTGTGGTGTTTGCACAAGCAGAGGAAGGTCCTTACGGAAGTAAGTGGTACTAATGTTGACAATGCATTCCGACAAAATTGTATCCAAACGTTGCGTATTATTCTGGGGTAACAGAAAAGCGTTGACTATTTTAACAGTTGCTAATATTGAAAATGTGATGATGAATCTGAAAAAAAAAACAAGAAAACTAACGTTTATCAAAATTTATGCGAACTTGAAACGTGTAAAGAGAGAACCTGAACGAACTAATGTCAGTATTTAAAATAAAATTCTCCTGACACTGGGAATCAAACCGGAACCTTCGTATTTTGTGCCAATGCTCGGTCGACTAAGTCTGTCACATACAATTTAACAAATGGAATCTGTTTCTTATGGATACGCTTAATGGTCGACGTTTACTAAAAGACTATCCCACATACCATAGGCTATTGCAATTCGAGGAGCTCTAATTTACGTCGTTTCCACATACGATTTAGCAATTAAACTAATGTTTCATAGATTTGTATTGCATTTGACATTACATGAAAATATTTTAATCTGTCTTTCTTCAACAAATAAGTCACGGAACACAAAGTTTTGAGCAAAGACATTGGGTGGAGTGAATCAAACTCAGTAAATACTTTTACTGCAAAATTTTAAGTAAATACTAGCATTTTAGTGAATAAAATATTTCAGTAAATACTGTTGCTTATTAGTAATCAGTACATACTAGATCAAGTAGTACCTACTGCAAAATATATGAATAATAACAAGTATTTACTTGGACACGTGAAGTCAGAATGAAAAATTCAGACCAGTGTGAAAGAATTATCATTCCCCAAGTATTTACTTATCAAAGCCAGTAAATACTGTGCAATTTTCAAGTGTGATACAGACCTTGCTTGTTTTTACAAGAATTATGAAGCAAAAAGTGTACAGAGAGCAAATGGACGTTCATAAGATGATTATCACAATTTATTTAGATTCAGAAAGGAAAATATGAAGTGGCATACTTCACATTTCATGGATGAAATTATTGTAACACATAGAAAACAGGCAGAAGATATAAATTTTTCATTTTTAAGTGATCCAGGCTAACAGAGTCAGAATTCATAGCACTTTATTATGATTGAACATTTTTTTATGTGTATTATTACCTAAACAATTTCACAATTTTCTTTTGTTGTTTTTATTTAAGAAGCATGGCCAATCTTACGTAGTATTAAGGTTATGTAGTATTGAGGTTAGCCTATGTATTTTATTTTGTTTTATTTTAAATTAGCAGGTGTCTGTAACTTCGTTCATATTTATTAATATACATAATCGCTAGATTTTTTAATAACAGGCCTACACTTAATAGAAAAAATTAAAACTTTTTTATTAAAACTTACACCGTTTTTAAATAAGTTGCATTAATTATCTAATTTTATTGTAATTGTATTGTCAGACGTAGTAAATAAATAATTAAAACTTAACTTTTTTTCGTCGATAGCTGTGCTGTCTTTGAAGTGTTGTTTGTTTAACGCAAAAAGGAAAAATTTGGCGTAAAAGTGTTGCCATGTTTTTATTAGCGTGATGACAAAACAATATAATAATCTACCTCAGGATATCAAAAAAGCAAACAAATTAACTGTTTTCAAAAAAACACCTGCTTAAAGAATATTTCAATAACTGTCTATAACTCTGATAACTTCATCTTTATTTTCTGTAACATCTCAAAAGAATAATTTCAGTAGAGATTGTAGTAAAATAAAAAAAAAAAATTAAAAAAAGTTTTATATAACTTTCTGTGAAGAAAATTTGTTTGTGACTCATTGTACTCTTTTAGTATTAAGTAAATTGTTTAATGGCTTAAACTTCTGGGTAGCAACTAGATTATATTTAATTTTTAATTAATCTAATTTTACTTAATTAAATTTCTTTCTCTTAATTTTATTGCTCTTCTCCCTTGTATTATACTAGGAAATAGCCCGTGGCTTTGCCTCGGTTAAAATGATGCTTAAATACGAAACTTACAGGTCTACAATCCCGAAGGCACTGACAATACATTTACAAAAGTCAGCGCTGGCTTCATCAATTTTTATTACTTCCTCTGCCCGTACCATAGGTACTATAGGTAGAGGAAGTATTGTTTTCGACCCCTAAATTCGAAGTTGAGTTTTTAGCATATATACACGTTTCAAGGCCCCCTGAATCCAAAAATATTATTTTTGGAAACATGTCTGTGTGTCTGTGTGTCTGTGTGTGTGTCTATGTGGAATATCTGTGAACAAGCTAGCTCCTAAACGGAAAATCGTATGAAAACAAAATTTCGTATTTGGGTCAGGTACCTTCTGAAGATGTGAGGATAAGACTGGGGACTATTTTCTCTTATTTTTAAGGGGACTTTACTTGAAGAAATTTTCGTTTTTCGCGATTTTCTCGAAAACGGCTCTAACGATTTTCTTTAAATTTTGCACATGGGTTGCTTATACTAAGAGCTAAAACTTTTAATTGAAACATTTTTTCGAGAAAATTCTCTGAGGGTAGTTACAAGCCACCCACTGTTCACCCACTGTTTGTAGATAGTTTTGTCTTACGTGATGAACAACTGAATTCGCGCTCTTTCACGGCTATAAGAATGTGAAGTGAGAAAGATGTGTTGTTGGCCATGCATAGAGTAAAGATGTATCTGAGGGAAATATTCGATAAATTTCGGAAATTATATTTTACGGCAGAAAGTTCAATAAACGTCTGCAGTCATTTGTTCTTTTTTTTTAAAGTTTGTTATATAGACTGCGCTTTTAGTCGCATCATTGAAAGAAGAGGTATTTATAGGATAATTAGCGTAAAATTGTGTCTTGCGATTCTGTACAAGGATATGTGAATACTGCTAACTTTTATTTGGGCAGAGGAAGTTATGTGACTTTCACATAAGATTTTTTAAAATATATCATCGTATACTACATTTTTTGTGAAAACTGCATCAGAATAGTCGAGTAACTTCACCTGTTCTGATGTGTTTTCCACCTTAACTCTTACATCCTCTGAACGCCTCACTCTCGAAAATGCTACATATAGTTGTCCGTGCATAAACACTGGTTCAGGCAAATAAATCCCGACCTTATCTAAAGTCTGTCCTTGGGACTTATTAATTGTCATTGCTAAGGCTACCCTTAGAGGAAACTGCCTTCTTGTAAGTTTAAATGGCAGGCCAGTATCTGCAGCTCTTTTCTGTTCCTCTTTTTCATTCTGTTCTATGATCGATTCCCCAATATTTAATCTTGGCCTCTTGTAAGGAACGCAGGCATTATGGTAAACCATCTTTTAATGAATCTTTATCTGGATATCTTAGGGAGCATTCACACCGAAGTAGCATGCCACTTGCGACGTGCTACCTGGATGCACGCTGCACGTTACTCATTTTAAATCCCAGATAAACAAATTCAACTCTTCACACCAAAGTAGCGTGGCAATAGTGCAGCTTGCAGAGTGCGACATTCATTTCTTCAGATAGATCTGGACTTATTTCATGCGACGCTACTCGGGATGACGCATGCGTACAGTTGCCTTTTCAGCTGTTTTCTAATTGTTAAGAAAATTCAACACATATTCGCTTGTGTAGCGGTAGATTATGGCAAAGATGTCTTGAAAACTGCTTGAAAGAGAGCTACAATTTGTACACGATATGGCAATCTAAACTAGTAGGAAAAAAGCCTGGATTAAGATTGCTGAAACTATATCCTCATTAGGTAAATTACAATACTTTAAATGGGTTTCTCAATTGTTCAAGTGAAAATATGTAATGTACGTTAAACTGCAGATCGCATTCGCTACTTCGGTATGAATGCAAAACTGTGAACCATGCAACTCGATGTGCAGCCTGCATCAAGGTAGTGCGATTCGCATGCTATGCTACTTCGGTGTGAATGCTCACTTACGCTTTTTCCTTCAAAATACGTTCCTATCAGTATGTAGATTACAGAAATTAATTACAGTATATCGTAAATTTTATGCAGTCCCAAAGCCACCTAAATGATAACACATATTGTTTCTCAACTGTTTGTTGACAGATGAATATGATGAGAATTTTATTTGATCAATTCTGTGCAATTTTAAGAAATTATGTAATGTTTCAAGGGAAGGAATGGTTTGTTTTTTTATTTTTATTATCAGCGATATTTCAAGCGTTAAGCCATCAATATTTTACAGTATGTGCCCGCGGTTTCGCCCGCCATTATTAATTGACTCCAGGATTTTTAAGAAATTTATACTGACAGCGTATTAAAAATGTTTGTGGTTCAGAGCTATGAAAATTGTAAGTAAAAATAAAATTAGAATATTTGTTTATTGTGTTCATTTCACTTAGGCCTTATATAATAAAGAAACGGTTTTCCTTCCTAATTTTCTAGTCGTCATGAAAGTTTAGACTACGAGAGACGAACATCGCCGAGTATACCCGATGTCTCACGAAGCGGGCGAGCGAGCAAGCACGCTATTTAGGGCCGTTGAATTGTATAAGAGTAGATTCTCTGATATTATGGGATACACTAGAAGACAATTGATATAATTTAATAAGTTTTTAATCCATGCATTAAATTTACAAGTTATTATATATATATATATTGTGACAAAGCCAGAAAAGCCTAGAAACCGATTGAAGGAGGAGTAAGCCGGAAGGAACGAGAAACGACGGAGTCTGGAAACATCGCGGCCCTAGTGGACGGGCGGCAGACGTGCGCCACTGGGCGTGACAGCATCACGGCTATTGGAGCCGCGCACCGACGGGTGCGGCCTACTCCCTGGCGCGGTGAGTGACGGTGCGCGCTCGTGGGAGGGGCCAGAGGTGGAGCCACGCGCCCCGCGCGGACATTCTAGACAATGCGCGGGCGGAGAACTTTCGAGAGACCGGGTCTGGAATATTTGTCGGCCCTATATATGGGGCCGCGAGCGAGCTGAGCAGTCAGTCAAGGAGAGTCAGTCAGAGACAGCAACGAGGAGTGATGAGTTCAGTTCAGTGTGAGGAGAGACAGTCCGTGAAGAGCCAGAGGGTCAACGAGGGAACAGTCAGAGAGGCAGTCCGTGAGTAGCGGCGAGCGTCAGCGTCAGAGGGTGAGCTGGACGGAGAGGACTGATCAGCGCGGCCTCAAGTGAGTGTGTCTTGGGAAGCTGAGGAGCCAGTGACCGGAGGGACCTGAGAGCGGAAGAGCTAGTCAACGGGGAACTAGTGACCGGAGAGAAGGGTGAACGGAAGAGCTGGTGAGCTGATCTGGGCTGAGGCAGTGCCGTCCCGGGGAACTCTGCGCGACGGGTGGATCGTACAGCGGCAGCGAGGACTGTGGAGTTGACCGGCGCGACGTGGAATCATCTCGACTGGGAGACCGCACAGTGTGTGCGAACGGAACAGTGCTGTAATTAGGACTGAGCACAGTGAGAGTGAGCACTGAACAGGACAGTAACCTGGTGAATAGTCTGGAGTTTTCTGGCTGTATTGACAACTGTTGCTGGAAATAAAGAAACCTCCATCCTTCAATTATAAACTTGGTGTTCTGATTTTGAACCCCGACGAGCCCTTGTTACAATATATATATATATATTAGTTTAGCAAACATTGTTTAAATCACACATTATTCTTAAGGCAAAATTATAATTTTTAATAAACTTCATCACAGCGGCGTTTCCTTGTTCCTAATGATTTCACTTTCAAGTTAGGTTGTACAAGTAATTCACGATATCAATTTAATACAGTTGGACTGGATGAAGTGAAACGTGTGGTTTCCTTCTTCCTGTTGCTATTCACTTCTATGGCTCGTATATTGTATAAGAGTAGATTCTGTACCTTATATATGAGTATTTTTTGTATTCTTATATTAATTGTTTTAATTTTAGTCTATTAATAAGTACTGAACCCTGGTTCTATTCTATAAATTACTACTCTCCTTTGTCTTTCTATGTATTTTGACGGATATTTTGTTTGTTTTGTATGTATATTTTTTTTCTTATAATCTGTGCAGTCTCTATTCTATTACTTTGTAAACTCTGCCTATGATGTACTTTTGACTGTAAACTGAGGTCACTACACTTATCCAATGCAGTAGTCACGTGGGTGCAATCATACCTCTCAGGACGCCAACAATGTGTTTCTCACAACAATCTATCTTCTTCGTGGCGTCTCGTGAGGTCAGGTGTACCACAGGGCTCTGTATTAAGTCCCTTGCTTTTTGCAATCTATATAAATGACATTTCTACAGTACTAAAACATTGCCGACATCATCTGTATGCAGACGACCTTCAAATATATTTACATTTTCGGCCTGATATAATCAATGACTCTCTTGCAAAGTTCAATGACGACTTAATCTCGATCAGTAAATGGTCAGCAAAATTTGGACTAAATTTGAACCCAGACAAGACACAAGCCATTCTGATTGGAAAAAACAGATTACTATCTTATATTAACCACACGGAACTTTTGCCTGTGACCTTGAACAACGTGATTATTCCTTACAGTAAAACAGTAAAAAATCTTGGGGTGTACTTTGACTCTGACATGACCTGGAATACACAAATTAAACGTATATGTAAAAAAGTATTTTCTATTATGCATGCGCTAAATAGACTAAAAAATTTCCTACCTACTAAACTAAAACAGACGTTAGTACAGTCACTAGTGATGCCACACTTCGACTATTGTGATGTCTTGTTCACCGACCTAAGTGTTGAATTATCCTGTAAGCTACAACGTGTTCAGAATTCTTGTGTCCGTCATATATTCAACATACGTCGATATGATCATGTCTCAGGTTATTTTGAGCAGTTATCCTGGCTTCGACTAAAGGACAGACGCCAACTACACTCCCTAACTCTTCTCTATCAAATACTTAATAAATCTGCACCTAATTATTTAGTCTCCCGTTTCTCACTGTTGTCTTCCCAACATAACCGCGACACGCGATCTCAGAATAACAGCCTACTTTCAATTCCACGCCATCAGACATCTCTGTACTCTGCCTCGTTCACTATAGCCATGACCCGCACCTGGAACTCCCTTCCGCCGGACATCAGGGGTAGTCGGAGTCTACAGATTTTTAAGTCTAAGTTACTGAGGTATCTTCGTTACACAACCTAGGTTAATTTACATTGTACAATATTTTATATCACTTAGCATATATTGCCTAAATTTGTTAATTTCTTAGTTTTAGGTTCCAGTTTTAGTGTATATTATATTATTATATTAGGATTATATACACACACCCAATTACGAGTATATGTAATTCTTAATTCACTTTGTTTTCTCTTTTCATTATTGGATTCATTATTTTCTTATATTTTAATATTCTATTGCTAGCATTTCGTTACTATTATATATGGTATCTAGTGTATTTGTTTTTTGTAGGTATTACTTTAATGTATTTTGTATTTATCCTGGTTGAGTGGAAGATAAGGCCCTATGGCCTTAACTCTGCCAGGCAAAATAAAACCTTATTATTATTATTATTTATGCGAGCCAATGTGCTCTTTGGGACCTTTAAGAAATAAATAAATAAATGTCTCAGTCGGAAATGAGAATCAAAGAAACGCCAAAATTTTGTACTATATTACTATTGTTATTAGATTGAAATCCAAGCCGGTGGCAGACTCTGGTGCCAAGTCAGAGTACAAACTACTGTTTAACCTCAATAAACAACATTATAATCCGGGAGACCACAAAAGGAAATGCCGAATTTTTACTCACCAGTGCCTCAGTGCCAGTATAAATTTCCGTGAGAAAAGAACTTTCACAACATTACAGTTATTTACAGCTTTTACAATTATGTACAAACTAGTCTATAACTTCGTGTGTACAATATTTTTTTTAAATAAAATATCTGTTTTTAGGTCATTTTTTATAATTATGAAGTCATTTTCTTTAAAATTTATGGTCATTTTTCAAACAATTTTAGATCATCAGAATCCGGACCTTGATAATAAGTCTATTCACCAGCTATGCATAGATTAAAAAAAAAAAGTATATAATTTAGGTAGGCGAGACAAATTGTACAATATCGTCATTGAGTTTGGGATACTAAAGAAGTTAGTTAGGTTGATCAAAATGTGTCTAAATGAAACCTATAGCAGAGTCAGGGTAGGGAAATTTATATCAGATAGGTTTGCCATTAGAAGTGGCTTGAAGCAAGGAGATGCACTATCACCTTTACTTTTTAATTTCGCTTTCGAATATGCCATTAGGAAAGTTTATAAAAACAAGGTAGGCCTAGAATTAAATGGCGTCACCCGATTTTAGCTGATTTTGTCTGTTGGGCGATGACATAAACACAATCGAGAGAAATGCAGAAAGTCATTTTGATGCCTGCAGAAATTTTGGATTGGAAATTAATACAGAAAAAACTAAGAATATGGTTGTGAAACGTCAAAATAATGCGCTATAAATATCAGAATAGCCGGTAAATCGTTCAAACAAGTGGAGAAATTCAAATATCTGGGACCAATAATTACAGACACAAATAATATTAAGGCAGAAGTTAAGTGTAGACTCAAATCAGGAAATTATTCTTTTCATGCAGTTCAGAAACTCTTATCTTCTCGTCTTCTGTCCAGAAATCTAAAAATAAAAATATATAAAATAATTATTCTGCCGGCTGTATTATATGGATGTGAGACATGGAAAACAGGGGGAAAATATTTGGGCCTAAGAGAGATGAAAGTGGGGACTGGAGGAAACTGCATATTGATGAGCTTCATAACCTGTACTCATCACCGGATGTAGTAAGGGTAATTAAATCACGGAGGATGAAATGGGCTGGACATGGGGGAGAAAAGACATATCTCAAAAGAATTGATTGGGAGACTCGAAAGGGAAAAGACCACTTGGAAGACCTAGATGTTGTTGTGGGGACAATATTAGGATAGATTTAAGGGAAGTAGGATTTGCGAGGGATGGTTGGATGGTAGGCCTTTTAGCACAGAATAGGATTGAATGGCGGGCTCAGGTAAGAGCGGCAATGATGACGTAAAATAAATAATATTCCTTTAACTTGCAATTACTATGGCTCGGAAGTTGATGAAAAGTGATATTTTTTCGTGATACATCCCAGACAATGCAGTTAGTTTCGTCTCAAAATGAACAAAAACAGCCTACTTTTATTTTGTATTTGATTCTCTTCTGCTCATTTGTTGGGAAATGATCTTTCTTTCTTTGCATTTTTCCCTATTTTGTCTTCAGAATAGATCTATGCTTTTCCAACATTACAGATCTGGTCATGGAAACCACTATTATCGACCGTGGGTGTAGGATGCCGACCACATGCCCCCAATCCTGCCATCTGCCTATGGTAGATGATGCAGCGGTCGGGTGGTAGGCATTGTCCTTTCAGGGATGTAGCGCTATGGAGTTGAATTTCAATTCCTAGAAGCATCCATACATTACCTACCAACACACACACACACGAGTCAACATATTGTGCCGAAGCACAGATTAATTTAACTTCCTATAAACCAAGGAAAATTAAAGAAAGTGGACGCAGGTCAGAGAGGTACTTGAGTAAATAGTGAGCCGACTCTGAAAATACCTCACTGGTAACTGGATCCTAATCAAATTATTTCAAATTAATAAATTAATAATAATTGAACATAAATTTTGTAGATACAATTTATTCTGAATCAGGTAACAATTATTTCAAGCAAACTTTAAAACATTCTGAAGAAATAGCATCTGGAACATCTTACTTATTCGGTGGTTTTTCGCCACACTCAAAATGACCCTTGGGCTTTTAATTTAATATACAATAACCCCAAACATTCACATATGTACAAATTATTTACAAATATTAGCACAACAGGCCCGAATGCCTGTACAGAAAATTATTAAATTTCAACAAATTATTTATTTACAGATTAAAAATATATTAACATGTACTTGCAAGTACTCCACAGGGTCTGACCATAGTTTATTTATCTAGTTATATCCATTACTACAGGGATCAAACTCGAAATTGTCTAAACTCAGTTAGGCTAGTTTTATTTTAATTCGGAACTGAATTAGTGCCACCTTGCGTGTTTTAGTTTTACAGTGCAAATGATAATCCACAGAGCCTACCGGTCATTATCTAGTTGGGGCTAAGCCTACACAGCATATTGCAATGTTATTTCCCCCTCTGAACTATAGAACAAAACTCCCACCCCTTGAATTTAATTTAGAAAACTTATGGGAGGCAAATTTCCAAAGCCAAAAAACTAGAAAAACGCAATACAAAAATTCCCCTTATATAAAACCCCGAAATAACAAACTGAAACTAACAAATTTTGTTGGCCGAAAAATTCGCAGGTGAGCATCAGTTAATTACAAACAAATCCATTTAAAGGAAAACTCACCTGAGAAATATGTCTCCATGACAGGCCTCCACACAACACAAAAGAAAAAACAACTAAACACTTCGAACTCCAGCAATAAACTGAGCTCCGCAAATAGTACACGCATAGCGCACAATAACCGGCTTCCCCCTCCCACTCATTAGCATAAGTCCTCTTTACGTAAGTGAATACAACGCCACATACAGGGATTCGGGCGAATTAATATCAGTATCAGAAGAGAAACGCTACAGAGCAGGAAAACAAAAGCTTAACCAGTAAAAATATTACATTTAACTGCAGTCTTAATACGACAAAAATGGAGGTAAGAGGGAAACATATGTAAATTCATTATGACCGTAAATATTACGGCTCAATATCCACAAGGACGTTCACTTTGTAATTCCGTCACAACTGGAATGGCCAAGTTCTTCTTATTTCAAAATTAATTCGTATCTAATCCAATTGCAGGCTGTGTTTGTCTGCTTCTTAAATATTAAAACTCTCAAATAATTATTTCTATCACTTCTCATAGCACAAGGCCAATCTGTGATAGTCTGCTTTAGTTGAATAGCCTCTCACAGGACAAAGGCTCAGTGCACACATTACATTCGGAAAGATTGTTCCTCTCATGAGTAAGCAGATGTTTTTTTACATGATCTCTTCGTGAAAATTTCATGGCACATATATCACATGAGAATAGCTTTCCTCTAGTGTGAGTAAGTAGATGTCTTTTGAGATTCTCTTTTTGGTAAAATTTCTTGGCACATATATCACATGAGAATGGCTTATCTCCAGTGTGAGTTAGCAGATGTGTTTTGTGATGTGAACTTCGGGAAAATTTCTTGGCACATATATCACATGAGAATGGCATTTCTCCATTGTGATAACGTAGATGCGTTTTGAGGGACCCAAGTAGGGAAAAGTTCTTGGCACATATATTACATGAGAACGGCTTCTCTCCAGTGTGAGTACGCAGATGTCTTTTGAGATCCTCTTTTCGGTAAAATTTCTTGGCACATATATCACATGAGAATGGCTTATCTCCAGTGTGAGTTAGCAGATGTGTTTTGTGATGTGAACTTTTGGAAAATTTCTTGGCACATATATCACATGAGAATGGCTTATCTCCAGTGTGAGTTAGCAGATGTGTTTTGTGATGTGAACTTTTGGAAAATTTCTTGGCACATATATCACATGAGAATGGCATTTCTCCATTGTGATAACGTAGATGTGTTTTGAGGGTCCCAAGTTGGGAAAAGTTATTGGCACATAAATCACATGAGAATGGCTTCTCTCCAGTGTGGCTAAGAAGATGTGTTTTGAGGTGCCCACTTCGGGAAAATTTCTTGGCACATATATCACATGAGAATGGCTTCTCTCCCATGTGAGTAAGCAAATGTCTTTTGAGGCTCCCTTTTTCTGAAAATTTCTTGGCACATATATCACATGAGAATGGCTTATCTCCAGTGTGAGTTAGCAGATGTGTTTTGTGATTTGAACTTTTGGAAAATTTCTTGGCACATATATCACATGAGAGATGTCTGACTCTAGTAGAGATGAGCTGATTACTGCTTCTAGCAGAGGATGTGCTTGTACATACAGCAGTTGAGTGTGATTGCATTAGCTGCTCTTCATTATTTCCTTGAGAAACTCCAGCTTCCGTGTTGTCTGTATTTTCACAATTTATTTGCTCAGACTGTATTGTGTCAAATGTAATTGACACAGGCTCACACTTGTGAACGGCGTTGCTTGCTGTAGAATCGTCTGAATTTTCACATTTGATTACTTCTGCCTGTATTGTGTCAAATCTAACAGGCACAGGTTCAGTTTTTGGTTGTATTTCATAAATCTCTTCTTTAATTTCAATCTTAATACACTCAGATTTAAGTGCAGGCTCCATTCTGTATCGTTAATCACACGGTGTTTGTTACTGAAAGTAAACTGCTGATATGCAGTGTTATCTGAGAGGCAGTGACTGACTCCTGCAAATACAACAATTTCTGTGCCCAGGAAGTGACAGCTAAGAAAAATGACGGTTCCTACTTTCTTGCTTAATAACTATGATAATGATGATGAAAATAATAATAGCAATAACAAAACAATAATAATAATAATAATAATAATAATAATAATAATAATAGTAATAATAATAATAATAATAATAATAATAGTAATTATTATTATAATTATTATAATAGTAATTAGGCAACAAAAGTTAGATTTGTGCTGCACCCCAGCCAAGCTCCGCCGTTTTGTTAGGATAGGAACGTTTATATTAGTTTAGGAGCAATATACTGAATAGCACGAGGTTTATATGTCTCACATTGAATTTCTTCTGTGACGAAACCCTAAACCCCACCTTCCCAGGCTGGCCTCATTAGACAGGAGCCTAGGGTGCAGCATAAAACTATTTTTTTCCAGTAATTATTATTATTATAATTTCGGGAAAAACCAAATATAAGGTGCATCGTCGCATGAGATATATCCCGCCCTGACCCACGATATTTTCGAGGATGAACATTCTGACAAAGCGTTGGGTACAAGACACTTACTCTCGCATTTTAATATTTGGTACAAGGGGCACTCTTGAATTTTCAATATTAGGTACAAGGGGCACACTCGCATTTTTAATATTAGGTACGGTCGGGAGTGTCGGCGACAATATACAAGGATAGTTTGTAAGTATAGTATAAGAAAACAGGTGAGTACCACGAAGACATGAATGTAGAGGTATTCCATAACTGCTTTGCTAATGTTTTGCCGAAACTTGAACCCAACAGTTTAATAGTTATGGACAATGCATCATACCACAGTGTGAAACTCTATCGGCGTCCAAATACTTCTTGGCGTAAACAAGATATTGTGGAATGCCTACAAGAAAAGAATGTAACATTTAATGATAAAAGTGTTAAGGCAGAGTTAGTGAGCTTAGCACATGAATTCGCGGGCAAAGATGAAAATAAATATGTGGTTGATGATATGGCAAATAAAGCGGGCCATCAAGTACTGAGGTTGCCCCCTTATCATAGCAATTTTAATCCAATTGAACTGGTATGGAGTTTTATCAAAGGGTTTGTGGCCAGAAATAACAAAACTTTTAAATTATGCGATGTTAGGAAACGGTTTGACAGAGCAGTATTGACGGTGACGCCAGAAATATGGCAAAAGGAAATCAAGCATGTAGTGGCTATATCTAGCGTTTTCTGAGGAAATAGTTTGAGTGTGGTAAGTCGTTCTTCCTGATTTCAAGTTCTATGTAGGCCTACATGTTATACAAGGTCCTAGAGTTTGAAAATCGAAAGTCCTTCAGAAGTTAATTTCAAATTACAAAATAAAATCCCGGGCGACGCCGGGCCTTTTAAGCTAGTTTGTAATAAAATGCTGGGGATAATGGAACTTTGGGCCCCATGCTGCTCCCCTTTCCACTCGCCACTCGCCTGGCCGCTTCCCCACAGTGCATGCCACCATGCCTGTAGCCACCGTTCAACCTCAACGCCGGTAATGAATAATTGCAATTGACATGTCACCTAATATTTCACAATAAAACACCCCTTGCACCTCCACATAATATTTCACAATTATAAAAACGACCCTTGCAACAAAATAGGCTATTTCACAATACAAAAAATACCCTTGTACCATACATAATATTTCGTAATTATAAAAAAACCCGTATTATAACATCAAATGTTGCTTAATTGATGCAGGAAAATTCCCTTGCACCAACACTACTCTTTTCATAACTAACAAAATATCTCAAAATTATAAAAGCCGATTCTTGCGTTAAAACTCATGAAACCCCCCCCCCCCCATCATAACTCAAATATACGAAAACTTCCTTCAGAGCTCAACACTCCTGGTTAAGACTCCTGGCTATAATGCTAGGGGTCCCGAGTTCGAATCCCGGTTGATCCAAAATTTACTATTAGGAATAGGTCTCAAATAGGCCTAGGTAGGTAGGGTGAAGAGGAGGTGAGAGGAAGAGAGGAAGGAGACTGGAAAGGAAGAGAATAAAGAAGAAATAAATTATTTTTTCTGTTTCATCAGTTGCTTAAGAGATGGCACCACTGTTGCTGCTAGTAGTTCAAATGCTTGTTTTTACAAGAATTATGAAGCAAAAAGTGTACAGAGAGCAAATGGAGGCTCAAGAATATGATTATCACAATTTATTTAGGTTCAGAAAGGAAAATATGAAGTGGCATACTTCACATTTCATGGATGAAAATATTGTAACAAATAGCAAACAGGCAGAAGTTATAAATTTTTAATTTTTTAAGTGATCCAGGCTATCAGAGTCATAATTCATAGCACTTAATTACGATTGAAATTTTTTATGTGTATTATTACCTAAACTATTTCACAATTTTCTTTTGTTGTTTTTATTTAAGAAGCATGGCCAATCATATGTAATATTGAGGTTATGTAGTATTGTGGTTAGCCTATATATTTTATTATGTTTTATTTTAAACTAGCAGGTGTCTGTAACTTCGTTCATATTTATTAATATACATAATCGCTAGATTTTTTAATAACAGGCCTACACTTAATAGAAACAAATTAAAACTTTTTTATTAAAACTTACACCGTTTTTAAATAAGTTGCATTAATTATCTAATTTTATTGTAATTGTATTGTCAGACGTAGTAAATAAATAATTAAAATTACTAAATGAATCATGTGCTGCCATGTGGGCGTACAGATTGAGAGTGAAATGATTTAAATGAACCATAGAATTATGAACCTTCCGCTTAAATGTAAATCATTCCTAAACAATTAATATATTAATGATTTTAAAAACATCCAGCTTTGGGGGTGCGTTCTACGATTAGAGTACACCGTAGGGAAAGATTCTAGTTCCAGGCTCAGCCCCCTCCCTTGCACAGTGAGTTTCGTCCAAATCGAGCAATGTTTCACATTCAGACCTACATTCATGATCTTTCTTCCGTCCATCTATGTTAAAAATTTCAGATCTCTTTGTGCTGCAATGTTATAAACAAATAAATCAAGTAGAGCAGGCTAGCAAAATCAAAGCAATTGACATCTCCATGCGTTATGTTGAAAAAATTTATTTCCGCAATGCTCTTCTTCCCCAGTTGCTATGGCAGAAGAGGAAGAGTACTTATTAATTTTACAATTGAAAAATAGCTTATTACTAAAATCTGATGCTGCAGTAGTGGAAAAAATTATGTTGTCTGACAGTTTTTTTTTGGGGGGGGGGAGCTCATAATTTGTGAACAAAAGCAAAAAATTGAAAATCCGGCTTTAAGGTGAATTCAGACATCCTTAGTCCATCGATGTTAAAAATTTAAGATCTCTGCATGCCCTAGATTTGGCTGGGTATTGCACTCAGACAAACACTTCCTCTTATTATGTAGATATCATGGCCTACTTTAATTAATCACGGTCCACTACGTGTAGTTTGCATAACTTAGCAGGTAGTAACTACTAATGTTCATCCAGTATTAACTTATAAGTACTAGTATAAGGTTATTCACTCAAAATTAAGTAAAAGCTGGTACTTGTAAGTATCTACTGAAAGTAATTACTAGCCTACTACTAGTACTTATTACTAGTAGTAACTACTCAATTTTTATTCACTCCACCCAATGTTCAGTTATTTTTCAACATAGTCGCCAATGGAATTGAAACATTTGTCATACTGTGGAACCAACTTTTGAATACCTGTGTCGTACAAGATTGCCGCCTGGGATTTGAACCACCGTGTGACAACCACCTTCGCCTCTATGACATCCTTTGTCATTTCTTGAGGTGTATGAAAAGATTGAAATCACTGGGAGCGAGGTCCGGGCTGTATGGTGGATGTTTAAACACCTCCTAGCAAGTCTCCTGCAGAAGTTCGGCTTGTGAGCTTGTCGGAAGAAACAAAGAGAACTGTGACTGCTCAACAACGTTGATTCGTAAAAACATAGAGACTATCTGAAGGGAGGATTGGTCCCTAATTAAACCCTTCTCCATTCGATAATTCTGACAACAGCCAGCCGCCGACCAGAACGCTTCGCCCGAGACTCCACCGCCACTGAGGATGTCCGCCGCAGTCGCGGACGAAACGTTTGGCACAGAAATGTCAAATAGACCACGGCCTACAAGCCCGAAAGAAGTGCTTAATATTGACTCCGGCCGTGAAAGCCTACAGTGTTTTACAAAGAATACCATTCAATTAAACAAACAGGGAAAAACAAACCACAGTAAAAAGATATGTAGTACAACAAACTCAACAAACTGAAACAAATTTTTTTTTTTAACAATCTTCCTCTACATCAGAGGCTGCCATATGACAAAGAATAGCATAACAAATTCATAATTACAACAAAGTAGTATTTAGTATACACTGTAAATGTGTTATTGGGTTATCTGTAAAGAAGAAGAAGAAATAAGAAATCTATTGTTTCGAATACAAATGGTATCTGAGTATTCTTACAGAAAACTTTAAAGCCTGTAAGGCAATTTCTTTATAGAGCGATGTTGGGACTCCCAGATCTTGAAGTAGAGTGTCACACTTTAGAGGGATAGTGCCTCTTGCACCCACCATTATGCCTCGTACTTCGAAGTCTTCTAAATTATATTTTTCCTTATAAAAGGGCACTGTTGGTTCATATATTTCCTGTTTCTCTAAGTGCACTTCATGAGGTTGGTCGATATGAGTCTCAAATCTTATAGTAGGATCCAAGATGTATCCTTTACTATCGCCTGGTTTCATGGCGATAATGTCGATTCTCCTACAGCTGCCATTGGTGGCAAGACCGTGAACCTCTTCAAAGACATTGAAGCCATTACTTCGGAGGGCACTGGCAATAGTCGATCTTATGGTGTGGTGTCTAGTATTGCGCAGTGCTTCGCTAAACGGGCAAAAGCCAAGGACGTGAGGCAAAGTTTCAATCTCGTTGCATCTTCTGCAACGGTTTCCGTCCCGACTTCTACCCGGAACAGCACGCACTGCTGCTGTGTTGGCTAACATTTTCAGAGCCTCCTTCCATTCAGATGAAGACAGGCCAGAATGCTTTACTATCCATCTGTTGGCAGGAGGATATTCTTTATAGAGACAAACGCCTTTGCCAGTATGCAAACTATGAAACATGAAACTGAGGCCGAGATTTCTATATTCATTTGTCCAGGCTTAGGCCTATAATTCCGTTACATTTCAGGCAGATTCAACGACCCTACATGAGAGATTTTAATTACGATTACATATAGAAATGTTGTAGCCAGGACCCCGAACTAAGGAACTTCCCCGGAATTTTCTGTAAACCATAAGAAACATATTCTATGTTAAATAAATGTTTAATACTAGCTTAAAAGGCCCGGCGTCACCCGGGTTTTCTATTTTGTAATTGTAAATTATCTTATGAAGGACTTTCGATTTTTAAATTCTAGGTCCTAATATAGGTATTTATAATTTGAAATAGGAAGAACGACTTATCACACTCAAACTATTCCCTCAGAAAACGCTTGGTATAACTTTTTATGGCTCATAGAGGATGTAGAATTTTGCATCCCATCGCTTGTACACAGCAAGCCTGGTAGGGGTTCAAATAAGATGAAACAGAAATTGCCAACTCTGTTGGCACTCTGCTGATGACGCAGGAACACCACCTGCGAAACGGCCGTCCAGAAGTTTACTAAGGTAAAATAAAGTGCGTTAAAGAAAGTGTTTTTATTCAACTATTAGATTTATTGTTTGAGTTATTTATCAAGTTCGAATAATAATGCATCTTAGTTTCCTATACTGCATTCTTAATTAATTATACTGTACTTGATTTTAAATTGTATCATGCCACTATGTCTAAATAATTCGTAATAAGACAAACACTTTTGTTTCAATTTGCGGAGCTCGTCGTTATACCACTTATTACTCAAGACCCTCTTATGAAGCTTATTTTTAGTTATATTCGTTGAAAAAGCATTGTCAATACAATTTAAAAGAATATCATTAAAACATTCCGCTTTCGAATTTATACACATACACGTTTGGCGCCCCCTCATCATAATATCGGAGGGGGTGCGGTCAATCGTGCAATTTTCCTCAAGAAAATAATGTTTATGAAGGCAATTTTAATTTTATCGTACAATATCACTTATGAAAATTATTTGCGAACAAATGTTTGTATTTTGGGTGTGTTAAGTAAATTAAATAGTCCTACAAGTTATTGGAAATAAGTTAAATCTGTTCGATAGCTATCAACCAGGGGCGGATCCACGGGGGAGGAAATGGGGGAAATTTCCTCCCCCAAAATTTTTAACATTAAGCGCAGATTATTCAAACGCTCAGCCTTCTAATAAATTTTGTAAAGACAACATAATCCATATACTTGAATTAAAGCAACGACATTCATTATTTTGAAAATGCTGAAATATTCATTTTGATTTCAAATGTCTATTGGGAATAATTCATTTTTATGAGTAAAAACTTTCCTCTCTACTTTGGACCCCCCCCCCCCCAAATGTCTCTCTGGACCCGCCTCTGCTATCAACACATAGTCTAAATACATGTATGCATTATACGTTACTGACATATTAAAATTAAACAGAAATTAAAATTAAATATTGAAGTTTCCTTCAAATATGAATATCAGAGAGTTTATAAAATTAGATTAATAATAAGTCTGTAACAAGATTTGAAAAGGAACGTAGTGTACGTGATGAAACAATCTATTCAATAAACATTTAATATAAATACGTTCTGTGTAGGACTTCAAAATCAGTTTATAATGTGTTTCTGCTTGCTTTTTTGGGGGGGGGGCATCGAATGTGCCTATGATATACTAAATGAAGACTTTTGTTAACGTATCATAAACATTTCCTTTACTATTTAAAACATATTTTTAGAGTGCGCCCCGGGGCCTAGTGGGCCTAATAGTAAACAGAAATGGAGTTTTTAAACTATAACCGTAAATCTCTCTCAATCCAACTTCATGTCCCTACTTACTTCGAGGGAAGATCAAGGAAGAGCCGATGTAAACAAAATTTAGAACTTCTAAATGTCTGAGGAATTACAGAATTGGAATTCCATTGTCAAAACTTAAGCAAAAAAAATTATCAAAGCATAAAGGAACTAACGTGAGAATTCAATCTCCAATAAAAGAGACCTTCGGATCTTAGCCGGTGTTCTATCTGGTGAGCTTGCTTGTAGTTGGCAGATGGAATTTATATCTTACGATTAACTATTAATGGTCCAAGTTTGCTTATTATTAAACACATTAATTTACTGATTTTGTGACCGCGGTTCCAGAGTGTACACGAGATGTTGATATAATATTATATTCATGTTCCACAGTTTATAATTATTTTCACTTTCCAGGAGAATATTTGGGAATTTTTTTGGAGTTTCTGCTCAAATTTCCTCATGTTACGTCAAGACAAACGATCTGTGAAAGCATGAACACTTATATCTACTGCTTATATGAAGGAAATTCGAAAATTGGGAGCTAACTCGAAAGAATAAAAATTTTATCGTGCTGAAATCTTACTTACCTCATAGTGAAAACTTCCCCTGCGTCGAAATATTATACAAAAATATACATAGACCTACTTCAAATCTGAAGCTACATATTTTCATTGACAGCCATACAAAGTCTAAGGTGACTCGCTCACAAGTTCTTTCTGTTATGGAGTTTCTTTACAGTTCCAGTAAGAACTAGCCTTATACGAGTACAATAAAATAAGGGAAAATTGGTAGAAATATTATCATAAGAGTTCAATAGTTGTTACATAGTTACACAACCTACTATTATTGGCATTAACTATAAAACTGCTCGTCCAGGTAAATGGCAATTTGGAACATAAAACAATGGGCAATCGATAGTTCCACGGTTTACCCTACAAACAGTGACGGCGTAGAAGCTGAAAACTGAAATAAAAATATACTTGTTTCCTCTGTCTTTTATATGAACATTAACATTGCCCGTTTTCATTTAAAAAAATTTTAAAAATCAAAATATCCAAAATTAAAAAATAATTAAAAAATTTAACGTGGTAAAGTTTTAAAAATAAAAATCTAAAATAAAAATTCGAAATTACAAAATTAAAAAGAAAAACAAATTAAAAATTAAAAACCCAAAAATCCAACATTTAAAAGGTAATAAAATTGAAAAAACAAAAAATCCAAGATTAAAAAAACCCAAAAATAAAAAATTCAAAGATCCACAATTTAAAAAATCCAAAATTAAAAACTTCAAAGATCCAAAATTAAGAAATCCGAAATTAAAAAAGTCCAAAAACCCAACATTAAAAAGTCCAATAATCCAAAATTGAAAAATCCGATAATAAAAAATAAAAAACAAGTTTCACTTCTGTCGCGTGGCGTTCCACGCACACTTTTTTTTGTATTTTTATGTGTGTGTGTTCGATTGTCAAAATATCACAAAATTGTACAGTTCAGCTGATGCTGGAAGATTTTAATCTGATTAAAAGAAACTAGACCTTTGTTCTTCCGTAAGCCCTGCTTAATGAATAAATCTGGAAATCAATTAAAAAAAAACATATTCTTCATATCATAATTGCAATCATAACTGATTAAACAAAAACATACTGGCACTTGGTTACATCAGTTTACCTCATTTTATTAAGTGCCAGTATGGTACTTTATGAGATTGTGTGTGGGGACGAAAAATGTCTGTCCGTCTGTCTGTCCGTCCGTCCCTGTGTCTGTACGCGCCATAACTCAAATACGCTTTTTCTGATTTTCATGAAACTTGGAAAACACCTTTGTAATGTCCATGGGAAGAACCCTATTGATATTGAACCAAATCGGTTCACAGGTACCGGAGTAATGCCCAATTTAGTGCCTATTTTAATAGATTATGGCGCCGTATCGGATTCTCATGAAACCTGGTATACTCATTTATGACGTTCATGAGAAGTGCCCTATTGAGTTTGAACCTAATCTGTTGACCGGTACCGGAGTAAACCCCAATTTAGTGTCTACTTTAAAGGCGCAATAACTCAAATACGCTTTGTCGTATATTTATTAAACTTCGTATACGCATTTATAATGTCCATGGGAAGACGTCTATTTATAATGGATAAAATCGGTTGACCTGTTTCGGAGTAATGCTCAATTTAGTGCCTATTTTATGGTAATATACGTATTCGAAAGAATTTATTTTAAAAAATGAAAATCAGTTATCTTGACAACACTGCCTATTGTTTTACTGTGATCTTATAAGGCCTTGAAAATTAAAATACAGGTAGCTATGATTTACATGCGCTTGTCCAACTAGACCGTTAAAATGATCCCGGTGGCCGAGATGGTAACGCTTTGGCCTCACATTCTGGAGTCCATGGTTCAAAACCCGAAACCGGCCAATTTGAATTTTTTTGGTTTTTTTATGTGAGTGTGCGATTGTCATGATATCACAAATCTGTACAGTTCAGGTGATGCTGGAAGATTTTAATCTCATTAAAAAAACTAGACCTTTGTTCTTCCGTAAGCCCTGCTTAATGAATAAATCTGGAGCTTAACTTGAAAATCAATTTAAAAAAAACATATTCTGCATATCATAATTGCAGTCATAACTGATTAAACAAAAACATACTGGCACTTTTTTACATCAGTTTACCTGATTTTATTTCTATGTGTGTTAGGAATATTTTCAAACAGCGACATATTTTACTTTGTCGTGTTTTTAACGTGAGCAGATTGTTTTCGAAGTAGCCAATCTCTAGTACCTTGTTTCGATGAAATTACAAACCATGTTACCACGATCTACTTTACTAGATTTCGTAGCAATCGTTACCATTGTGAGATTTCGGAATAATTTGTTTATACTTTTACGTTTCATATTCCTTAGATCCTAGATCTATCGTCAAATCTAAAGTTTATATAATCTACTCTTATACAATTCAACGGCCCTAAATAGCGTGCTCATTCGCTCCCTCACTTCGTGAGACATCGGGCATACTCGGCGATGTTCGTCTCCCCCAGTCTAAACTTTCACGAAGAGTACAAAATTAGGAAAACCGTTTCTTTATTACATAAGGCCTAAGTGAAATGAACACAATGAACAAATATTCTAATTTTATTTTTACTTACAACTTTCATAGCTCTGAACCACAAACATTTTTAATAAACTGCCAGCGTAAATTTCTTAAAAATCCTGGAGTCAATTAATGGCGTGCGAATTTATCAAATAAAGTTCTCATCATATTCATCTGTCAACAAATAGTTGAGAAACGATACGTATTATCTACCGCCGTCTCGAGAATTACACACGAGTAATACAGCCTAGAAGGCAATGGTATTAACAGTGTTCACAGTTAGCTTTGGAACTGCATAACCGAATCTGAGATAGTTTTCCCAGGCGACGCTTTCATATCGTGGAATTTGTCTCTAAAGCCGGAATTTTACCTGTTTCATTAATTATTATTGGTTTAGTTTATGAATAATTCGCGTGCAAGTGTTAATAAATATAATGCTTTAATAGTTATTATGCTCTTAATTTTTAATTTTTCAATTAATTATCGTGGGCGAAGCCGCGGGCACCTGCTAGTACTGGACAAGGTGGCAGATGGAATATTTCCTTATGGTCGAAATTGATAAAAGACCTATTAAGCTGTAATTCGAGGCAAGTTAATTTAACGATTTTTTGTCCGCGATCTAATGTATTTTTCAGTGCTACTTGAGATGTCGATATGTTACATTCGTGTCCAACAAGTTATTATATTTTTGATATTACATGAAAATATCTAGGATTAAGGTATTTTCACCTAAGTTCCATCATGTAAAGTCTACCGAAACAATAATCTATGGAACCAAGAACACTTACATCACATCTTGGTAGAAATTCTTAAATTTGTAGCTATTGAAAACTAATTGATTTTTAATAGAGTTGACATGCATGGTTACTTTGCAGTGGAAAATCATCCTGTGTCGAAACAGCATGTAAAAGTACACATAAATAAATAAATCTTGAATCACAATTTTTCATTAACAGCCATATAGAGTACATAGCGAAATGTTTTTGTTGCTGCCTTCATACCATTTACACTTTCTATAGAGCTTATTAATTTATTAAGTGCCAGTATGGTACTTTATGATATTGCGTGGGGGAAGGGAAAATGTCTGTCCGTTCGTCCGTCCGTGTGTCTGTACGCGCGATAACTCAAATACGCTTTATTGTATTTTAATGAAACTTTGTTTATACGTTTATAATATCCATGGGAAGAACCCTATTGATATTGGACCAAATCGGTTGACCGGTACCGGAGTAAACCCCAATTTAGAGTCTATTTTAAAAGCGCCATAACTTAAATACGATTTACTGTATTTTCATGAAACTTGGTATACACATTTATAATGTCCACGGGAAGACGTCTGTTGATATTGGACCAAATGAGTTGGCCGGTAACGGAATAATGCCCAATTTAGTGCCTTTTATGGTATTATTATCAAAAGGCCCCATAACTCAAATACGTTTTATCGGATTCTCATGAAACTTGGTATAAACATTTATAACATACATGGCAAGAAGCCTACTAATTTTGGACCTAATCGGTTGACCGGTACTAGAGTAACAACTAATTAAAGGTCACATTTTTTTAAAATCATGTCTAGGCTATACTACAATGCCGCATTTTTAATCATTTGAGGGCTTTGTCTGCAGTGCTGTCAGATGTTTGTTTACTTCGTTGATGTATTTGAAATTGAGTAGGCCTACTACATGAAAACTGTTATATACAGAAGGTCTAAATAATTAGCGGAGTTATATGCCACTGAATTTTGCGAAATGTTGACATATTTTAAGAATCTCAAGTTGCAATACATTTAGAGTTGACAAATAACACTATTCCTTCACATATGCTTATCAAACATCGTCAAACTGACTGAATTGGCCAAATGGTGTTGGACTCGTATTCTGGAGTGCGCGATTGTCAAGGTATCACAAATCTGTAGTTCTGTTGACGCTGGCCGATTTTAATCTGATTAAAAAAAAACTTATTTTCTGCAGAAATCTACCTATTGGAATAGATAACATGTCATGACTTTCGAAAATTCTTTCATATCTTTACGTTCCATGCCACCCTAAGTACGAAACCACCGCACGTTAGGCCTATATATATGTTTACACACTAGCGGACGTAATTTTGAAGATATCTGAACCAAATTTTATTATGTTATTTCTAGGCCCAATATTTCGGACAAGTTCGTTAATGAGCAAAATTGGCCCGGAAGGGGGATCGGGGGAGGGGGTTGAAATTTCGTAAAATTTATATCTCGGCCCCTATGAAGTATAGAGGGAAACTTTGTTTGAATAAATTAGAGTACTTCCTATGGAGTTCACAGTAACATCAACGATTCGGGAGTTTCGGGGGAACGAGTGGGGGATGAAAATTCGAAATTTTTGAAACCACGTCTTGTGGTTTATCGTTGAAAAGTACTCTACAAATCAATAACTAGTATCTCGATAGCTGTAATATAAGGCGAGATTTGAATGTTTGAAAAAGTTCTCTTTCCTCTTGTTTGCAGTCATTATTGCGGGTTTGTCATGCCAAGGCTAAGGAAGAAGAATGCTGCGCAGCGACAATAAATTAAACCAAGCCTGTAGGCTTGCCTAAAGGGATTTTTTCAGTTGAAGAATTCTTTTATAACTGGCGTGAATGTTAGGAAGATTATTTAAGAAACATTCTGTACTGAACTGTGAGTGTTCCCCTGCTACTAACTGTAAATGTAGTGCAGTGGAATGAGGAAGCTATGTTAAGAAAACGGATAGACAGCCCGCGTGAGGGTGGACCAGGTAGAAATGAAACATTCCAAACTTTTACTTCTTTTAGTCCAGTGTCCATTGAGCCATTAAACACTACACTATAGTTACTCAGTTATAGTTAATCACTTACATGAATTTCAACCCCTTTGTGTACTGTACCCTGGACAAATATTGTAATAAACTGAGTACAGTATTTTATTTTGTGCTAATGTTCTCTGTTTGCCTATTATTTAATTTTTCTTTCATAATACAGTACAGTAAATTAACAGAACACTGTTTTATGCCATTTCGTTTAAGTGCCACCCTCGCTTAGTGCCACTAAATGTTAGAGAACGGATGGTGGCATTATATCGACAGTTGACTGTATTTGCTGACTCCAGTTTTCTTGCCACCAAGGAAGTATGTTTCATTTTAGGCACCTCGATAGGCTGTAAAACTATTAAACTAGGCACTATACGCAATATATTTCTAGGCCAAAGTGTTGATTATTACATAAAATGTTTACCCTGAAGCTGCATCTTGTATGAGAACATTTCGTCAGTTCCCATGAACACGAGAGCTGAACACTTGGAGCAACGGAAAACAGCAAAAGCAGCATAAGAAGGAGGAAGAAAGAAGGTAATATAATATCAAAAATAATAGTAATAACTATTTCAACTTTCGATGTCGAGAGTGGATTTCTCGTGATACTCCCATCAACTACATCAATTCTTCCAGAATTTTATAAGTAGGACCAGGCCACTTGAATAATTCAGTGAACACTAACCAACTGCTTGAAAGCACTTTGCTGCACTTACACCCAATATCCGGTTCACAAACGTCATCTGGCGCTCATGTGGGTTTCTTGTTGGTACATCTGTGCGGTTTTTCTATATCTAATATAAAAGAAATTTCGTTTTTGTTTCTTCTTTTATTTTCATTTTTTGGCGTACACAAATATTTTAAAAACTAACGACAAAACATCTTATACCCTACATTTGATGTCTTGTCGTCCTGGACTCACATTCGGTAGGTCCCAGGTTTAAATCCTTTCGCCGGTCAATTTGACAGGGTTTTTTTTTTATGGTTTCCCCAGTCGTAAAGGCAAATGCCGAATTGGATATTTACATACCATGAATCATCCTCACCATTTTATCCTGTATCGTATCCATTTAAATTAATATCAGTTGAAATTTACTCCATTAAATACACCGACAATAGAAAATAATGGCAAGCAACAGTTCCATGGCCTATTCTGCTGTATAGAGAGACATCCCGAACTCCTGATATGGCTTCGCAGCTAAAAGGAGTATAAATACAGCTGAATAAAGAAAAAATTATGTAAAGTGGCATTAAAACTAATAGAAAGTCATGTAAAAGTCTATATGATTTAGACCTTACATCTTTAGATATGGTGTATCTTATTATCCTTTATTAATTGGTTCTATTTCATTTAAGGTTTTTTATTAAGTTATTTATATTTTTTGTGATATTTTTGTATTTTCCCCAATCTTTCTGGCTCATCTGCACAAGGTAGCTTATCTGACCCAAATACAAATTCAGAGACCTCAAAGTATATGTTTTTATGTTAAAAACTCAACTTCGAATTTCGGTGTCGAACTCAATAGGTCATAAGAGGGTCCTTATGGATACATTTATTCTTTGTCTGTCAACTTGTTGTATGCAGAATGAATAATAATAAAATTTTAAAAAAAGTCGTTCATACTATAAGCCTCCAAAGAAGGTCCGCACAGACCTGAAAGTTCTGTCCACCATTTTCAGTGCTTTTCGGGGGTAAAATTAAAAATAAGACGTTTCTAAAGCTATAAGTATGTCAAGTTTTAAGTTCTGGCTCATCTGGAAGTGTGAAAACGATAAATTATGTCAGCGAGTGAGCTAGCCACGCGGCTTTGTAGTCTAGTGATGATTTGCTGTTTAAAAAGCATGTGACCATTAATTGGTCGTTACTCCGGTACCGGTCAACCGATTTGGTTCTATGGATGTTATAAGTGTGTATACAAGTTTCATGAAAATCTGATAAAGCGAACAGTCAGCCAGACAGACAGACATGTTATGTTAGAAAGTACTTAATAAAGACAAGAGGAAGAATAACAATTATACAACTGAACATTAGAAGGTCAATTTCCATGGAAACGGCTCATGTCGCGCAGAGAAAGTGATCTTCAATTGTCTGACCCTGGCCCACATGCAAAAACCACCCAATGCAGAGTTTTCTTAGAATTAATTCAAGACCTCAAGCGCAACTTGACTTAAGCGGCGAGGTCAAAGCAAAGTGCAAAATGTTCCACCTCCACAGACCGGCTCTGTAATGAGGCAAGTACTTTCATATAAGGTCAAGATAATTTTGCATATTTAGGCCTACATGTATAATACACATGATGGGCCTAGTTTCATAAGGGCGAAAGGCACAAATCTTTAATTTTGAGTTTTTAACATTTATGCCTTCTCCTCATATCTCTTAAACACTTAGTGAACTATTTGTACTTGTGACTTAAACCTCTGCTCAGTTATAAGAAAAGACCTGTGAGACTGCATATTCAGTTCCATACAGGCGTAAGGACCACTTCCTATCTGTTATTGGGGTGTGTTTATCAACTGTTTTTATTTTCCGCAAATGTTTATAAAAACTGAACTTGCATTTGTGAAGTGTAACTTCATTCAAAATAGATTGTTTTGCTTATCATCTATTGTATTAATGACTTTACTGGTATTCATTGGCAAACATGCAATTGCCACTGTATCACACAGGTTTTTACTAAAATAAAGTAAAAAAAAATAATATGATTCAAAGTAAAAAGATTTTGCTACTGTAAAAGCACTTCAGTTTTTGTTTAACATGTTTAGGTGCCTCTAGTTGTAAAAGATCCCAATACACTCTACCTTGTAATTTAATTTAGTAATTTAGTCTGTCCTTCCAAAATATAAGTTATAAAATTAAACTACTTGTGAGTGGTAACATTGTTTAAAAACATGAAGATTTCTCGAAACTATGTCCTTGTGCCTTACGCCCTTATGAAACTAGGCCCTTCATATAAATGTCTATTGAGTGATTTTAAAAATTAGTATTACCGGTACATCAAATTAGGACACATGAAATGTAAAACATAGTTAATTCATATTATTAATTGTAAAATTTAACTTCATATTCTGTTTATGTATCCGGCGACGTAAAGCCTATTGTAGTAGGTTTTGTTTTCCTCAAACTTTCATTATAGGCCTATACGGCGAAATATTTATAGTATTTTTCAATTATATAAATGTAAGTGCTCTACAATTATTAGCTATCCTACCTCCTTGTGTTCTGGAATTGAAGAGTGGAAGACAATATTTCTCATAAACTGGAATAAAATGTAATTTATTTCTCGTGCTTGAAGTAACGTTCTCATATTTCCCATATGTTTCAGTTGTGTTAGGACTAAATGCATGAAAATTAATTTTAGAAACTAGGCTATATCCCAGTGTTGCCATCCATTACTTACAGAATTACATTTATTCATAAAATAATCATTTCATTGGACACCATAGCCATGGGCTTTCTTGGTTTCTTATTAAGATTAAAATACTAGGAACATATTAAAGGGACATTAAAACTATTTTTAATAAGACTTGTCTTTCCTTTCCAGGAATCTAAAGGGTACTAAATGTTTAAGGCCCATGTGTTTGTTTAACGGACGGTCCCAAAACGACGACTCTTAATTTTTTACAGTCGAAGATAAAAGAAGCAACACTATCAACAGCAGATGATATTGACAAAAGGAAAAAAATCATGCCACTGAGTGGTAAAAAGTTATAACACTCCAGGCTGACCAACTACGGTTTCCATCAGATAGAAAACACTGTTTTAATTAGGATATTTGTATAAGTTATGATTATTAAATGGGCTCGGATAAAATTTGAGAATGTTAAAATTTTTACGCCTTTTAAACTGTTAAATTTCTCATGCTATTCGCAAAAGATAGTCTTTTGGTGGCTGAAACTCCATTACATATGTTGGGACCCATGCACTAGATAATTAAGGAAAAAATGGAGAATAAAAAATTAAATTAAATCAGTTTAAAGAATTGGCCTTAAAGGGATAAAGTGAATGGTAAAGAAATACGAATCATGAAAAATAAACAAAAATAAAATAAAAATAAATATTTTCATACCTAACTTAAATGGAAGAAAAAATAAGAAAAAGAGAATCTGCTATCAAATGAAGTCAAATGTAGTGTGCTGATACTTGAGATAGACCTTTTAGAAACAGTGTGCTAAAAAGGGAATATTACATAACTATGGAATTAACGAGAGATGCGTGTGGGATTAATGTCGGGTAACTTTAGACTCTTGTGATATAGCCGTCGGAATGAAAGTGTTTCTGATTTGGACCCCGGCATTGGCTGAACATGTCCTGGTCTGGTCGTTTAGTGCGCTTCCCTGCCCCGACAATAATAATAAGCATTCAGCAGAATCTAGACATACTTATAGACCTACAGGATGTTAACGAATAACACCGAAATATTTTACCTGTGTATAGAGAGGACACAGGGGATTTTTGATCTATGGATCCAATTTTTCTTGTTACAGCATAAAATCTCCCAGGGCATGGCCGCCACTGACTTCTAACATTAGAAAAAAAAAAGCAAAACAAAGGAACTTCGCTGTCAACACTGTAGTCAGTAGTTATGAATAAAAAAAGTTGACCAGTCGTGTGATTAGTCTGTAAATTTTGCAGATTATGGAAACACTAAATTATGATATACCTGTTGATGAATGATTAAGAGTCAGGTTTTAATCGTTCACTAGGAAGACATGAAGTCAATTTAATGAAAATGTTAACCCTATTTCGCATAATTATTGAGTTATAAGCAGCAAATTATAATGACTTTATTGCCCTGTTGCATACAAATTTTACGTCATAGAGCAAAAATCTCCTAATAAAGTTGCTTGTGTATGTCCTCTCTATACACAGGTAGAATATTTCGGTGTTATTCATTAACACCCTGTATATTAACTTCTACTCTACTTTGTCTGTTGTGTATAAATTCATAAACCTAAACAGAGGAGGAATATCACGTTATAGTGTTTTTCATTTCGACAACAGCAAGCTATCACGTATGAATCTAATATAACAACAACCGGACAAGTTTCTGAAGACTCGATGAAGTCATGACCCATGCAAAGTGATGACAACACCAAGTAGCTATAACACAATTACTCAGTGGCAATGTGAATGTGTACTCAAGTTAGTTCCCTCCCAAACTATCGGAGCTTAATTATGCAGCTTGGTAACCATTATTTGTGTTCGTAAATTTAACAGTTTTGCAATAAAAACACTTAAATAATCCTAATGTAGAAGTTTCGTGACCCTCATTTAAGCACGTGACCTCGCTAAGTTTGATGTAATAGTAATGGAACCTGTGAATACCCGATGGCTGTAGTTATGTTAGGTTGTATGTCAATGAAGTGAAAAGTATGTTGTAACAAGCTTAAAAGTCCTGGTTTTGTATTTTGCGTGTAGTTAAAAATTAAATTATGAAGAACTTTTGATTTTCAATCTGTATATCTAGAGTTTGAAGCGAAGAAGAACGACTATTCACACTCAAACTATTCCCTCAGAAAACGCTTCATATAGCTTTATATGACTCATAGAGGATGTAGAATTTTGCTTCCCATCGCTTGTACACAAGCAAGCCTGGTAGGGGTTCAAACAGTGGCGGATCGTGGGTGTAGGAACAGGGTGTTGCACTATTGTACGGTAATTATAATTCCTTTATTGCAACCAATGGCCATAGTATGATGAATAGAGCTCTGATGGAATATGTGGCAGGGGAAACAGAAGTACCCCGAGAAAACCTGCCCCAACCCCATTTTGTCCACCACAAATTCCACATGGATCCACCAAGATTCGATCCCGGGTCCCAGCGGTGGAAGGCGAGTAATGTAACCACTCAGTCATGGGGGGGGGGTGGTTTTACAGGAATTAAATACATAACCATGACAATATATAAATAGTAGCTTTGCTCGTTCGGGGCTAAACCTTCAAACTCCCAGTGGGGCTCTGCCTCTCTGTGTGGTTCTAAGAAACAGTTTTTATTTTATTTTTTATTTTTATTTTTACTGACACTTTATAGAAGAGATACATTAATTGCATTTAGACTGCCGTAGCCCATAATAACTATTTAGCCATACTAAACCTTAAAAAAAACTGTGGAACGACTTTAAGATTTTTCTGGGGTAAACATTTAAAATTTAGAACATTCTGGAATTTTCTCGTCGGTTACACGCTAAAAGCTATAAGTCTGTCAAATTTGAGATTTCTAGCTCATAGCTAAGTGGTTAAACATTAGGTTGGGTTCGTTCCCCGGTACTTGATCGAATTTTTCTGAAGTAGGGAGGTCTGGAATGGGGTGTACTCAGCCTCCTGATACAAATTGAGGAGATACTTGATTGAGAAGTAGGATGTTGGATAGTAGGTCTAGTCCCTCTAGGGATGTAGAGCCAGGGAGTTTAGTATAGTGTCTGATAGATAGATGAAATTAGCAATATAGGTTTCGCCACAAAGTGACTGCATTGGCAATTAGCATCTCTGTGAGGGACTTCATAGTTCATAGCTCGCGCCCTAACTTGCTTGCAGACAGCAGCCGACGCGACGTACTCTAGCGGTTGTTCGCAGAGTGAAAGCGACGACGAAAACCTTTAAACCCCGGGCGGGTTACCACCAAGTCAAGCCTCTCGCACCCGTTACTATCCGGCAAGAAGAGGCAGCAAGTCGTGGCTTTTCTAATGCGACAACCCCGCGCATTTAAATGTTTAAATGATTTAAACTTGTTAAATATCGCGTGAAGCGTGTTTATAGATAATAAAAACCTACCACAAGGACGATTTCGAAGTAGTTTAATAGTAGGCATATGCAGTACTATAATAAAAAAAATCAAAATATTCTTTACATTAAAAACTGGTCGTTGTGCAACACTGCAACATGATCAGAGGCCGCCACTGGGTTCAAATAAGGATAATTGTAGCAGACACGTCAACTGTGGTGGGTACCATCAACATGTAAAGATACTACACTGCATGGGTGGCGCAGTCAGCACCGTGCTGGCTTTCTGCGCCTAAGGTTGCGGATTCGAGCCGGCCCAGGTTCATAGCATTTAGGTGACTATGTCTGTAGGTGTACAGGTATGAATAAGAACTAATGCGGGACAAAATTCCCGCACGTCGGCGACGGTCACAAGCCTAAGTTGCAGTAACCATAAAACCAAACCGGAAGTGAATTCCAAGATAATTTATGTCATAAATGGTTATGTAGCGGAAATCTACCCGAACTTACTTCATTCGCGCTGATGAAAATATAGACGGGGCATGAGGGACTCTCATGGCCAGTTGCAGAAAAGCAAATCAATTTTGATCAGAGATTGATGGGAGTTTGACCAGAGTTAGATCGGCGATCAGTTACAATCGGGTTGCACAAACAACAATCAGTGCTAATCGGCGATCAGATCTCTGGTCAGAATTGATCACCCATATTTTGCTGGTCAAATAATGATTCTCCAATCAACTCTGCTGGTATTGTGTTTGTAAACAGAGATAGGCCTATGAAATCTGTTTATATGTGAGGTTAGAGGTCAATGCTTATGCTTAATTGAATAGAAAAATACGCCTACGGTATATAATATTCCTTTCGCCAAAAGATCGTGTTATACACGCGATTCTTACAGAATTCATGTGCAAGGGGAATAAGTTACACACAGCACTGTAAGCAAAGACTCCTTACCTAAACATGGTATGCAATACGTAAGTAAAGATAAAAACCACAATAGCCTACTTTTCCATCATAATTTCAGTTGTGCATATCAACTCTGTATGTTATCCAAATCTCTCTAGGCATATACTTCTTAGGTTCTAGGCCTTTCTGGACTGCATCTACTGAAATCTGAAGCAATGTTTTGCCAGGCATTATCTTTCTGCTTTGCCCAAACTGCATCGGTCTTTTATTTTCATTGATGCTCGTGTAACCTTCTTAAATATTCAGCAACAATGCTTTCTCATTCCAGCTCAAATTTGGGCCCCTTGATATCCTTATTGGTCAGACATTTTCACATACGCAAGGAAAGTAAAATAATTAAAGCACAGAATGTCAATACCACTGCCTTCTAAACTATATTACTCGTGTATAATTCTCGAGACGGCGGTGGTCAATACGTATAATTATGCGCAACACAGGGAAAATGGCCGCTGAAACAACTGAATGGTGCACTGCGACCTGGTTTAGCGTTGTTGCCACATATGTTTTTCCGTCAAATCGAGAATCAGTTGACCGTAGTGCCTTGATCGAAGATTAGCCATTCTGCAACTCAACACTGAAATGATTGACAATCAAACTAATCATAGATCAACTGATTGGCGATCAAGAAGAGATTTTCTGCAACCGGCCATTAGGACATTACAAACTCAGAGGACAACAGAAGTCACTAGTAAAAAATCCCATGCGGCCATAGTGAACCGGTCGGTCGAAGAACGAGTGGAATGTAGGCGCATCTATTCCTCAGAATCATGGATCATATCCAATACTAAACAGATTAACACTTTTGACGATCGTATTGTGCATACGACGAATGGCAAGGGCTTGCTTACATTTGATTCACGCGCCGAGTTAGAGTAGGATCCGCCGTGAGACAAGAGCTGCCCTCTGTGAGGCAGATGCAGAAACACTGTCAAGGTGTTCCACTTCCACTCCTGTCAATGAACGCTTCTTGCATAGCAAATTATAAGTGCGGAATCAATACAAATGTCTCACCTAAAATGAAATCTCAAAAACAATTTTCAAAATACGGCCCAAATGTGTTTCTACCGTCTGTCTGGATAAACGGTTCACTGTATTTAGTTTTTTTTCTTCTTAATGTTAAGGAGTTCTTTTCAACTTTATCGAACCGCTCAGAATTTCGTTTTTATAACTGATATTTCAAGGGGACTTTTCATAAAAACTATTTTTTAAATTGTGATTTAAAAAAAAAAAATAGTTCTTACGATTTTAATAGAAATACAAAATACCAAATTTCTATCTATGACTAATAAAATGGCTATATCTGTATTTCTGTAGAAATGACTTAGAAAATGCTTTACTTTTATCCACTTCTAATTTTCCTAGGGTATCTCCATTACAGTAGGCGATACATGAAAACTTATTACAGTATATTTGTAGATAAAATTAAAATAAACTTTTTTTGTAAAACACATTTCTTCACAAAATTAAAAAAAATATGAAGATAAAAACGAAATGAATATGGCATAAACGCGTCATATCAGTACATTAAAATAAATGGTGCAAAACATGTTGCACAAACTTTCTGGCATACACCGCACGTGTTAAAAGCTAATTATATTTTTATAACATTAACAGGTATCTAGAACGGAAGGCATCAGGGTCTATCTTTATGTACAATGATTTTACCGTGAAATAATAATAATGATAATAATAATCAGTGGCGGAGGGTGGATATTTTGAGTGGGTATACACATCAATCAATAAATTTTCTTTGTCCAAGTAAATCATGCATTTGACAAAATGTATTACCTGCCCATGATGAAAGAATGTACACAAGAAAAGCTTACATATTTTGAGAACCTTAACAATCCATAATACATCTCTGAAACAGGTAGGCTACTGTGAAATCGTCTGACAAGACCAAGTTCGCCAACTTTTCTTATAGTACAGAAACTTGTGTTTTACCGGTATATATTCTTTTATATTTTATATCCAGTGGTGATAAAATTAGGTGGTCATATTATGTGACCTGAGATCCTGTTTATATCAATATAGTGCAGCTAGAAAAACAAAATTTTGCACGCTTATAGCAGTTGGATGTGCTGATATTCCTGCTAAAATTGACTATTCTATCTGTCCTATAAGTGTGTAAAAATTTACATAATGTGAGGAAAATATACATGTCGAACGTACTATACAGGTTATAAGCTATATGTATGTAAGTGATTAATAGATACACAGGCCCGACGAGAGGAAGGGGCAGCCGGGGCTGCAGCCCCGGGACCCGGGTCCCAAAAGGGACCGACCAGATTTTATTTTTTACTTTCTAAATTTAGTCTAAAATAAAATTGGTTATGTTTTAAGTGATTATTTTATCTGCATTGTCCTGTCGCATAACGGTGACACGCAATTAATCAGTTAATCTGAAGAAAAATTGCTATTTGTGAAAAGTAGAAGCAGAAATCCTTTTGGACTCAACAGTAGGCATTTAAAATCTTAATTTTCAAAAGATTACACTGGTACATACGGATAAAATTGTTCCTAATTAGAACATTTTAATGTATTTTTCCGTTTCGTTCCCGGCATCAGTTAACCGATTTGGTCCAAAATCAATACGCTTCGTCCCATGGGCGTTAAAAATGATGTACCAAGTTTTATGAAAATCCGATAAAGCGTATTTGAGTTATCGCGCTTACAGACACACAGACAGACAGACAGCGAGACAGTCCTGTCTATCTGACAATGTCATAAAGTACCGGTACCATTCTGGCACTTAATAATTATGTAATATCATTAAGTAATATTTTTGTTGCATACATTATAAAGCGCGAGTTCGGTAATGGATTTAATATTTGACGGGGGCCCTTGCTTTCTTTCCACGGCCCTGTAGATATACAGTAATAGTAGTAGGAATAATAGTATTTGTAGAGGTTAAAATAAAGGAAGTTGATATCTCTGTACAACATGCTTGCAGCTTTTGCTGCAATCGTAATTAATTTCAACATCAGAAGTAGCACATAATGATAAGTTAAAGACAAAGTATGCCTAGTTCATAAGCGAAGAAAAAAAAACCTCCATTTCCGTGTTAAGCGAAGGGCAAATGAAACATGTGAATGCCAGATAAGAAACAAAAAAATTGAGCTTCACAAGGATGCACAACAGACAACACTCGTCTGTAACCAAAAGGAAGCGCTGTGTACTACACACATGGACCTCCTGTGTTGCAGTCCGGTATGGATCCCCGGCTCTCAGGGCTACTGAGTAGTTACTTAACAAAGAGGTCAAGAAACCATCAATAACGACTAAATAATTTGGCATATCTCCAATGCTGCCATCTGCTGATGATGTCAATAGAAGCAGTTTCATGAAACGCACTGGTTGATGGCAAACCTGACTCTTTATAGGATGAAGTGCCATAGAATTTAGTTAAATTTTTAGTACAAAACATGGCTTCAGCAGAATACATATATGGTGTGTGGAAACTGTATTTCGGTAACAAAACTTCAGTTAAGAGAGTTGAGGTCAACTCGCTAACCAGGCTGTAGGAATATTATTATTTCCAATGGGCCGTGATCTCGTAGTTATCGACGCTGACTACCGATCAGCAGGCACGGATTTGATCCTCGGTACCTCCTCGAATTTTTCTGAGGTAGGGAGGTCTGGAACGGGGTGCACTCAGCCTCGTAATTCAAATTGAGGAGCTACTTGATAGAAAAATAGCGGCTCCGGTCACGGAAACCACCATTAACGGCCGTGGGAGTCGGCATGCTGACCACATGCCCCCAATCCTGCCATCTGCCTATGGTAGATAATCCAGCGGTCGGATGGTAGGCCTAGTCCCATGAGGGATGTAGCGCCACGGAGTTATATAGTAAGGAGATTAAATGCCGCGCTTACATGAGCCCGCCATTCAACCCCATTCTATGCTAACTCCATCCAATCATCCCTCGCAAATTCTACTTCCCTTAAATCTACCCTAATATTGTCCTCCCACCTACCTCTAGGTCTTCCAAGTGGTCTCTTCCTCCGGGTCTCCAAGTCAATTTTGTTTCCAATCCCATGCCCGTAACATGTCCAGCCCATTTCATCCTCCGTGATTTAATTGTCTCACTATATTCAATTAAAGTCGCTCGGTGCCAAATCCGGACTGTAGGGAGGGTGGTTGAATTATTCTTAACCAAACTATGCGATCATATCTTGAGTTTGTTCACGCGTGGAGGGGCATCATTCTTTGACGAAAGCATACAAAAACTGGTTTCCCGTTATGACAAGTGCCTGAATAACGGTGGTGACTGTGTGGAGAGGTAAGGTAATGAATAATAGTAAAGTATTTGGAAAATAATGTTCTCTTATTTTTTAATATCGGCACTTACTTTAAAAGCACACCTCGTACCTCATCCTGCCTGAACTAATTCTGATGGAATTTCATCAACACCTGGAGATTTGGGCTTTTTAGTTTACTTCTGTTGGGGTCGGCTCAGCTGTGAATATTTCACTTTCTACGCTTTGGGCATATCCATGTAGGCTACATCTAATTACTGATCAAAGAAATCTATCCAAGCTACTTAGTAGACTATATCTTGTATAAATTTAAACGGAGACTAGAGAAAAATAATAAAACACCAGCAACAGTGTAAAATTTGCAGAAAGTATTATATTTATGTCTTTGGAATTTCATTTTGAAAACAACCGATTATCGTGCTTTGTGAAAAAATCAATTGTTCATTTTGATTGACGTTTTAATCTTAATCTATTTATTGTCGGGAATGAAAGATGTTCGACATTCTATTGGGAGAACTTATCTATTTCTGTGTATAGCTTCTTGTAAACTGTACCCTATTTTGTTTATTCGGAATTTTCCTTTGAAAAAATTTCATCCAAATTAATTCATAAATTAATTTTATGTTTTAAAGTCTACACTATTTCACTTTCTAAACAATTTTTTCACTGTCAGCACTAATATAGGCCTACGTATCTCCCACATCAACATTATAAACTAGTTTACTGTAATAACTGTCGACCGCGGTGGTCTAGAGGTAGCGTGCCCGCCTCTAGATCCGCTGGGCGCGGGATCAAATCCGGCCGCGGTCGATGGATTTTAAAATCCTGGGCACGGAGTCCTCCGGGAGGGACTTTAAGCTGGCACGTAAAAGAACTCCAAGCTAAATTAGAGCCTCTGGACAAAATTTCTCGGCCCTTTCACGTCCAAGAAATACTTAGTTTCCAGAGGGGGGTTGCGAGGCGATGGGCTTACCACCTGTCCCTCTGCCCTCTCTCGGAAAATAAGCATATCAAAATTAGTATAGGTAATGAAACCTCCGCTTGGAGGCCCCTTCGCCCCACCTGGGGATCATAGGGTGCCAGGTACAGATACAGATACAGATACTGTAATAACTGAATGTCAATTTTTCAGTTTTCTTCTGATTTAACAATTGTCAAAATACTATGACATAAGAGTAGTCAAATGTCACCAAAAATGACAGTTTTACAAATATGTATAATTGTAAATAAAAAATGCAGTTAGTTGCTTTCTTTTTAATTATGGTAAATGATTTATGTTATAATGTCTCAACACAGCTTATTTTATACGCCGATGATGACTTAAATTCTTTAGAAATAATTAGTAACTCAGCTTTAGAGGAAAGTAAGATATGGTTTTCTCAGAACGGTTTTGAGATTAATAATGACAAAACTCAGCATATCATCTTCAGTTTGAGGAAGAATGATCTCAATTATGTGTCTACGGTTAAATATTTGGGTATGCACTTGGATTCCAAATTGAATTGGGTCACGCATATAAGAAGTGTTTGTAGCAAGCTGTCATCCATTATATTTTTATTGAGAAACTTAGTTTTTAAAGTACCTAGACATTATATAAGATGTATGTACTTCGCGTATTTTGAAAATGTTTTTAGATATGGTTTGATAATGTATGGCCATGCAACTAATGTGAAAGATATTCTGTTAATACAGAAAAAGGCTATTAGAATCATATCCAAAGCAGAGCACAACACACCTTGCAGACCTTTATTCATTGACTTGAAAATTTAACTGTATATAGCCTATATATTTTTGAGGCACTGATGTATGTAAGAAAGAACTTTGATGATTTTATATTGTAACAAGGGCTCGTCGGGGTTCAAAATCAGAACACCGAGTTTATAATTGAAGGATGGAGGTCTCTTTATTTCCTACAACAATTGTCAATACAGCCAGAAAACTCCAGACTATTCACCAGGTTACTGTCCTGTTCAGTGCTCACTCTCACTGTGCTCAGTCCTAATTACAGCACTGTTCCAGTCCAATCCAGATCATCCCACGTCGCGCCGGTCAACTCCACAGTCCTCGCTGCCGCTGTGCGATCCACCCGTCGCGCCGAGTTCCCCGGGACGGCACTACCTCAGCCCAGATCAGCTCTCCAGCTCTTCCGTTCACCCTTCCCTCCGGTCACTAGTTCCCCGTTGACTAGCTATTCCGCTCTCGGGTCCCTCCGGTCACTGGCTCCTCAGCTTCCCAAGACACACTCACTTGAGGCCGCGCTGATCAGTCCTCTCCGTCCAGCTCACCCTCTGACGCTGACGCTCGCCGCTACTCACGGACTGCCTCTCTGACTGTTCCCTCGTTGACCCTCCGGCTCTTCACGGACTGCCTCTCCTCTGATGTACTGACTCTTCACTGTACTGAACTCTCCTTGACTCCGATTCACTGACTGCCTCTCTCAACTCCGATTCACTGACTGACTCTCCACACTGAACTCTCTTCATTCACTGACTGTCTCTCTCAACTCCGATTCACTGACTGACTCATCACTCCTCGTTGCCGTCTCTGACTGACTCTCCTTGACTGACTGACTCATCACTCCTCGTTGCCGTCTCTCACTGACTCTCCTTGACTGACTGCTCAGCTCGCTCGCGGCCCCATATATAGGGCCGACGAATATTCCAGACCCGGTCTCCCGAAAGTTCTCCGCCCGCGCATTGTCTAGAATGTCCGCGCGGGGCGCGTGGCTCCACCTCTGGCCCCTCCCACGAGCGCGCACCGTCACTCGCCGCGCCGTCGTGCCAGGGAGTAGGCCGCACCCGTCGACACGCGGCTCCAATAGCCGCGCTGCTGTCACGCCCACTGGCGCTCGTCTGCCACCCATCCACTAGGGCCGCGATGTTTCCAGACTCCGTCGTTTCTCGTTCTTTCTAGCTTACTCCTCCTTCTAACAGGCTCTAGGCTTTTCTGGCTTTGTCACATTGCCCCCTCCTTAAGGGCCTTCGTCCCGAAGTGCCCCATGATATACCGCCAGACAGTTCAGGCGAACTTCCAGCATCTTCCCCTTGGCTGTCGTTGGATGCGGTAGACTTCTGGCCATTTGCTGAACTACTCCGTGGCCAACAACAGGTACCGATTTCCATCACCAGTAATGGAGCATGGGCCTGCCACGTTGTATTGCCTCATGGCCCCACGGCTGCAATTCGTAGGCCTTCTGCTGGCATCGCCGGTGTCGCAGTGTTGACGCCACCTCTCGACGTCACTGCATTGGTACAACCAGTAGAACCTTCTCCGCAGTTTGTCGAGGATCTGGTTTACTCCCGAGTGGTCACCTGTCGCTCTTGCGTGGACTTTCTCCAGGACCTCCTTGACTCTGGCTTTCGGAAGGACTAGGTGGTGCTCCGGAGTCGCCTTCCCATCCGCAGGCTCCCAGCTTCCTTTCCGGACCCCGTCCCTGACCATTAGGGCGTCCTGCTGGTTCCCATAGCCTTCGTAGATGGCGCTGCGACTGGCTACCTCTTCCCACGTCGGTCCCGTACCCGACATGACGTCCCGCAGTCTCTGCCCCTCGTCCACGCCGTCACACGGTGTCTCTCCGGCGTCCACATCGTCCCGCGGTGCCCGTCCTGCGTCCACGTCGTCCCGCGATGTCTCTCCTACATCTTCGTCGACCTGCGGTGTCTGTCCTTCGTCCACGTCGTCACGCAGCGTCTCTCCGGCGTCCACGTCGTCCCGCGGTGTCTGTTCCTCGTCCACGTCGTCCCGCGGAGTCTGTGATACGTCCGCGTCGTCCCGCGGTGTCTGTTCACTCAGGGCGTGATTTTCCCCTTCGGTAACTGGTGGTACGGTGATAGCCATGTCCTCTTCCGGCTCTTCCTTACCTTCCACCTTGGCCTGTCTCTCTGGTTCACTTTTCACGGCCACCAGTTCGCCGCCCGGTTCATTCGATCTTTCCTTGGCCGGTGTCAGTTCCTGCTCGAGTTCTTCCTTGGGGCTTAACTGCAGGTTCTTCATTTCACTTGTAGTTTCCCTTAGGGCCTCCCTCGTTTCGGTGTTCTGCTGGTCCATTCTCTCGATCAACCGGGCCCTTTCTTCCTTCAGCTCGTTCAGTTGTTGAAGTAATGATTTTAACATGTCCATCATCTTGCCTTCCTCCATCTTGCCTTCCTTCAATTATATCCCACTTCTGACACCAGTGTAACAAGGGCTCGTCGGGGTTCAAAATCAGAACACCGAGTTTATAATTGAAGGATGGAGGTCTCTTTATTTCCTACAACAATTGTCAATACAGCCAGAAAACTCCAGACTATTCACCAGGTTACTGTCCTGTTCAGTGCTCACTCTCACTGTGCTCAGTCCTAATTACAGCACTGTTCCAGTCCAATCCAGATCATCCCACGTCGCGCCGGTCAACTCCACAGTCCTCGCTGCCGCTGTGCGATCCACCCGTCGCGCCGAGTTCCCCGGGACGGCACTACCTCAGCCCAGATCAGCTCTCCAGCTCTTCCGTTCACCCTTCCCTCCGGTCACTAGTTCCCCGTTGACTAGCTATTCCGCTCTCGGGTCCCTCCGGTCACTGGCTCCTCAGCTTCCCAAGACACACTCACTTGAGGCCGCGCTGATCAGTCCTCTCCGTCCAGCTCACCCTCTGACGCTGACGCTCGCCGCTACTCACGGACTGCCTCTCTGACTGTTCCCTCGTTGACCCTCCGGCTCTTCACGGACTGCCTCTCCTCTGATGTACTGACTCTTCACTCCTCGTTGCCGTCTCTCACTGACTCTCCTTGACTGACTGCTCAGCTCGCTCGCGGCCCCATATATAGGGCCGACGAATATTCCAGACCCGGTCTCCCGAAAGTTCTCCGCCCGCGCATTGTCTAGAATGTCCGCGCGGGGCGCGTGGCTCCACCTCTGGCCCCTCCCACGAGCGCGCACCGTCACTCGCCGCGCCGTCGTGCCAGGGAGTAGGCCGCACCCGTCGACACGCGGCTCCAATAGCCGCGCTGCTGTCACGCCCACTGGCGCTCGTCTGCCACCCATCCACTAGGGCCGCGATGTTTCCAGACTCCGTCGTTTCTCGTTCTTTCTAGCTTACTCCTCCTTCTAACAGGCTCTAGGCTTTTCTGGCTTTGTCACAATATTAAGGAGTAGTATTCACTCTTATGAAACAAGATGTGTTAAACAATTTTATGTACCGTATGTTAGACTAAGCAAGACTCAATCCTATTATAAGCAATTCAGTTTTAAACTTTATGACAATGTTCCTGTCAAGTATCGAAACCTAGACATTAAGAATTTTAAAAGTAAAATTTTTGAATGGCTTATGAACAATCCAGTTTACAGTTTTGACGAGTATTTTAAAATAAACAATGCCTGACAATGAAAAGCCTCATTCCAAGGAAGTTTGAACTTGACAATGGCTATTGTATTTTAAAATTTAATGGCAATAAAACTATATAAAAAAAATCTATAAATGGAAATTGTAAGAAAATATGCCATTTTTTCATATTTCCGATTGCCAATTGTAACATATTGTGAAACAGAAAAGTGACATTTACACAATTTCTGACGCATGAATGTCCTTTTTTAATGTATTTGTTATATACTGTTCCCCTTATTCCAGAAATGGTGGCATAAACTTCTTTTTTGTTTTGTTTAATTTAGTGACTTTGGGAGATGAGAATTAACGAAGAACCCATCAAAAATATTACAAAGATAGTCTATCATACGTCAAGTTGAAGAGATTGATAGAGTTTGTGTATTGTGAAACAGCCTACGGTGGTTTGTAAGTTAAGAACCGGTAACTAGAGGACATAGGACAGATAATGTTATACGTATAATGAAGTGATAAAAGTCAATGTCACATTTGTGGTTTCACGAGTGGCCGCAAAATGAAATAAAACGGAAGCACAGATCATATTTCCTGTGGATACAGAAATGTAGAAATGTAGATGTCATCTCAAAGTTGTTGTTGGTTTTACAAATATTTAACGACGAGTGCACTGCTGTTAAGCGGCCCTTACACGATCAATAATATTGACAATACAGTATGATATTGACAATAATATTGATCATGTAAGGTGAAAAAAAGAGTATTGACGGTCGATATTGAAGCGATATTGATGAATTCCAGATTTTCTGATCTCGGGGCGTCAATATTTCAAAGTGGAGGAGATATTGTCAATATTATGGAGCGTCTTGGGGTGGACGTCAATAATATTGTCAATACTCAGTTGTTGCCGTGCTTTCGTAGGGAACGGAAGTGATCTTTGTGCGGAGTATTATGGATTATACAAGTGACTTTGAGAAAATATCTGAAGATCTTGAAATAAAATAAAAAAAGCTAGAGCGCAAGGTCCGATTGCTAAACAAAATTAGCTTCTACAAAAGCACATATTTTGAAAACTCGACGAACCCTGACAGCATCATACCGACTATCTCAAAAGCTTGTGGAGAAAAACTACTCACTTTGGATGGCAAGCAGAGACAGTTTGCTAAGAAAGCAATAAATGACATGCTTTTTGAAGCAAGCTTGGGCACTCTCCTTTGCAACTCCGTAAAAATAAATGAAGTATGTCAATGTCCAAGCCCTCTAAGTACCACACAACCGGGAACAAGTCGTGGCAGCACTTCATCCTTCTCCACATTTAATTGCTCTTCTCCTACTCACAGTGATAATCCACCACAACTAATCAACAACCAACATCAGGATTTATCAGCGGCGAGTTTTTTCAACATCTTCTCAGATTGAGGATTTTGAATTTTGATTGCCTTATTTCTTGTTGTATTTTTCTTTGCTGTTTAATCAATACATAATTACTATAATCTTTTGCTGTAAATTATTCAATTTGTGTTTCCCTACTCCTACTGCCATGCCAACTACTTTCATATAGGTAGTGAAGAGGTTCTGTGCAATGACAGACTGATATACTTAGGTAAGTAGGAAGGAATCTGGAAAATATATTTAAAACACTTACTTTCATGTAGTCTAGGACATGAACAAGAGTTTCACACGTTTCAAACTATCAGCTGATAGTTGCAAGCGACATGATGACAGAGAACTTCAAATCTTCAAAACTTCTTCCTGTAGCTAAGTACCTCAGGGTTAAGGCTAATCTCTCATTACAGGGATGCATTCCCTCATGTTTGTGTTCTGCCTTATGAAGAGTGGTTCCACCATCTGTAATAATTTTATGAACGTCCTTTCTTTAATTCTGAAATAATCTTCCGCATCTGTCAATCTGATTTCCCTCAGCAGCCTCATATGAGAATATTCTTCACGTTTTTTCAACCACTCTCTCATCCATCGATTTCGCTGAACTCGACGAATACTTCCGATAGCCATAATTATGGCTACACAACCTTTTTTTTTCGATTGTCCATGTTTTCAAAACACAAAAATCCACGAAAATCCATTTGGAAAGACATAATTTCACTTGTCCGAATGGTGGAATCAAACGTACTGAGCACATTTATTGATAAAATGATTGACAATAATATTGACCGTGTAGGGTATGACGATATTGACGGTGGTACCCTCAAGAAGTTAACGACTGTATTGACAATACTGATATTGTCAATAATATTGATCGTGTAAGGGCCCCTTTAGGCTTATGACCAGGGCCCGGATTCTAATGACATGTCATCTTTTTATTGATGCTGCGTAGACATTGCCAACTTGTGGATAAATCCTAATCATGGCCTCTAGATTATAGAAATACATTTTTATTAGGTTATTTTTTGTCATTTTATGCAATTTTATATTTTTAGGGCATTTATTTCAATTTTAGGTCATTGTTTTGTCATTTTCGTGTCATTTGCTTCCTTATTTAGTCATTTTCATGAATTTACATTGAGTGAATTAACTTTTCTCGTCGCTAGCGGTGCTGTCTTTGAAGTGTTGTTTGTTTAATGCAAGTAGGAAAAATTCGGCGTTAAAGTATTGCCATATCTAAGTCGGAATCAAAGGAACGCCAAAATTTTGTATTATATTACTATTGTTATTAGATTGCTTGGCACCAGAGTCTGCCACCTGCTTGGATTTGAAAGTGCAAACTACTGTTTCCTCTCAATAAGCAATAATAGTATAATCCGGCAGACCACAAAAGGAAATGCCGAATTTTGACTCGCCAGTGCCTCAGTGCCAGTATAAATATCCGTGAGAAAAGAACACTCACAGCATTACAGTTATTTACAGTTTTTACAATTATATACAAACTAGTCTATAACTTTGTGTGTACAATAATAATTTGTTATAAATAAAATGTCAGTTTTTAGGTCATTTTTTGTAATTATTAAGTCATTTTATTAAAAATTTAGGGTCATTTTATAGGTCATTTTTCAAACAATTTTAGGTCATCAGAATCCGGGCCCTGCTTATGACTGTGAGCGACCTTCATTTTGTGTCTAGGCCTTTCCAAACTTCAGTAACATCTTCAGGGCATCTTGCTATGAAAACGTATCGTGTTATAGCAAAGTGCTCTCAAGATGGTACAAAAGAAAGATTGTTGAGATGATGGTACCACATATCTATTATTAATTTAATTTCATATTTCGTTTCATTTCATTAGATTGATTATCAAAGTTATTTATTAGAGAGCGGAAAAGAGTTGGTATAGCTAAGCTATGCACTTATTTTTAACCGACCTGTCTGTCCTTGTCCCATGTTGTGAGGTCAATCGACCGGAGCCTCGCGAAATGTCATCAATGTTTCAAGATTCCAGGATTTCAGACGCGGACAGGTCAACGCTCTCCTCAGTTGTGAGGCAATTAATTATAAATCTGTTTCGTATTTTAAATTGAATCGACATGTATAGACTGGAAATAAACATGGTAACTATTGATATCCAATCTGGCAGACTAGCTCAGGTCACGAGTTCGAATCTGCTCGATGTCAGAGGAATTTTTGTCCTAAAATCGTATCATGTAATGTTAAACAGATACAACTTTATGTGCATTCAGAAAACATAACTACATTAATAAGTATTAAGTATTCCCTATACAGGTCATGGAGGCCCAGAGGGTTCCAGGAGGTTGAGGCTCCCAGATTTTAGACATTCGGCACATGAAGGTGGTAAGGTTGTCAGCCTTACGCACTGGCCGCCTTTACCCCCAGGATTGCTCCTGGTACTCAATTCTGTTAGAGGCTGAGTCGACCCCAGGGCCATAGTGCCACCAGAAGGATTAGGCCAGTTGAAAAACTCCAACGATCTCATCGGGGATCGAACCCGCGACCTTCCGGTTTGTAGCGTAGCGCCTGAACCACTACGCTACGGCGTACCGACTACATTAATACAATTATCTATTACAATAACTGACTGCAAAATTTCCTTGAGGGATTGTGTTTCAAAATAGGCCTACACGAAGTTATTTTAGTAATTTTTAAAAGTGCGATTCAACACTAAAGCGTAGTGTTTAACATTAAACATGGACTGATGTCTCCTATATTATTACATTACATTATTACATCCTACATATTACATTACATTATTACATTATCAAGGAAATCTTGAAAAGATAAAGGTTGATAAATTAGTAGGATTGTGTTAACTCTAAATATAAAATAAACGGTGCAAAATACGTTGCACAAACTTTCTCAAATATACATGTTAAGAATTGTATTATCGATGTTTCAAGGAACTGATTGTGTACCTTTCAAAATGTAATGTATAACGTCCAGCCGAATTCCTTGTAGCATCAAACATGTTAACTGAATAAATAATTACACCGACTATTCAATACATTTATATATATATATTTTAATTTATTTCGGCTGTGTTTATAGTCCTTTTACCTTCGAGGCTATATCAGGAGTTCGGGATCTGAGCATTTACAATAGGGTAGGCCATGGAACTATTGCTTGTCAATTATTTTTATTGTCGGTGTATTTTAATGGAATAAATTTCAACTGATATTAATTTAAATGGATGTGATACACGATGAAATGGCAGGATGATTCATGGTTTGTAAATATCCAATTCGGCATTTGCCTTTTGCGACTGGGGAAACCATGAAAACAGCCCATGTCAAATTGGCCG